>JADMNL010000023.1:297893928-299135357 GCA_016271365.2 Neoceratodus forsteri | reverse complement strand
ACAGAAGCTAAACTGGATATAATAGCTATTAGCGAGACATGGTTCACCAGAAACCACACTTGGGAGACTTCAGTACCTGGATATGTACTGTTTAGAAGAGACTGAGGTGCAAAAAGGGGGTAGGGGAGTGGCCCTTTATGTCAATGAAAATATCAAAGCTACAGAAATTCAGAATACACATAAGGAGCCAAAAGAACTGTGTGTCACCCTGGAAACAGGAAATGGGACAGCTATACGAACTGGAGTTGTCTACAGGCCTCCAGACCAGGGGAAAGACATAGACACATTACTGTTCGAAGATATACAAAACATGACAACTAAAGGGAAGGTTCTGATAATGGGAGACTTCAACATGACAGATACAGATAGGTCAATACCAGCAGGAACATTCTCCAGAACTAGACACATGGTGGATTCCCTGCAGGGGGAAGGCCTTATACAACTGGTACAACAACCCACAAGAGACAGGGCTATCCTAGATTTAGTACTGACTAATGGGAAAAGGATCACAGATCTCCAGGTAGAAAGTCACTTGGGGGTCAGAGACCATCACATGGTATGGTTCAGTTTGAACAATACAACTAAATCATCCCAATCCAGCCCACAGCTCAGCACCATGGACACAGGGGGGAGGGAGGGAGGTGTGCACAAGTCCCTTCACAAAAGAAAGGGTCCTACAAGAGCTCGCTAAGCTCAGGGTGAACAAGACAATGAGACCTGATGGCATACATCCCAGGGTACTAAAGGAGCTAACGGTGGAACTAGCAGAGCCATTAGCAGAACTGTTTAGTGAGTCTCTGAGTGGGGAGAGGTCCTAGAAGACTGGAGAAGGGCTTGATGTGATCCTGCTCCACAAGAGTGGTAGCAGGGAGGAGGCAGGGAACTACAGACCAGTCAGTCTTACCTCAGTAGTGGGCAAGATTATGGAGGTACTCCTTAAGGAAAAGATAGTGCAACACCTGGAATCCATAGGAGCACAGGATCCAAGACAGCATGGGTTTACAACTGGAAGGTCCTGTCAAACTAATCTTATAGATTTCTTTGACTAAGTAACCAGAGTGGTGGACCAAGGGAGTGAAATTGATGTCACCTACCTTGACTTCAGCAAAACTTTCAATATTGGTCTACATAGAAGATCGATTAATAAGCTGGGTAGGCTCGGGTGGGTCAGAAGTTGGTCAACTGGGTGGCAAACTGGTTAGCGGTCAGAAAACAGAGAATGGTGGTAAACGGTATGCAGTCAGAAGAGATGCAATTCACAAGTGGGGTACTTGATTGATCAGTCCTGGGGCCAGTCCTCTTCAATATCTTCATCAGTGACATTGCAGATGGACTGGAGTATAAGGTTTGTCTGTTTGCAGATGACACCAAGATCTGCAACAGAGAATATGATCCAGATGGGGTGGGCAGAATGAGAAGAGATCTGGAAAAACTTGCAAAATGGTCAGAAGAGTGGCAACTGGGGTTTAACGCAAAGAAGTGCAAGATCATGCACATAGGGAAGAGAAACCCTGAAGCCACCTATAGATTGGGAGGTGAGTTGCTGGCAATCACAAGGGAAGAAAGAGACTTGGGCATGATTATCACAGATGACCTGAAATCATCCAAGCAAACCAATAAAGCCGTAGGTAAGGCTAGAGGGATGTTGGGGTGTATTAGAAGGGGTATTGCAAGTCATGAGAGGAAGGTAATAATCCCTGTTTATAAGACACTGGTTAGGCCTTATCTGGAGTACTGCATGCAGTACTGGAGGCTGCACCTGCACAATAACATTAACAAAATGGGGGCATTCCAGAGAAGGGCAACCAAAATGGTGCAGGGACTGCATCAGAAAACATATGAGGACAGATTAACGAAGCTCAATATGTATACTCTAGAGCAAAGGAGGGAGCTAGGTGATATCATCGAAACATTCAAATATCTTAAGGGCATTAACAAGGTGAAAGAGTCTAACATGTTTCAATATATGAAAAATAGCAGGACAAGAGGACACAGCATAAGATTAGAGGGAGACCAATTAAGGGGTAATGTGAGGAAGTTCTTTTTCACAGAAAGGGTGGTGAATGCATGGAACAGTCTACCTCAGGAAGTACTGGATATGAATACAGTGCAGGGCTTCAAACAGGCGTGGAATAGGCATAAGGGAGCAATACAGATTAGTATGACTAGATAGGCCATTGAGTACAGGCCTATGGCACATTCATAAGGTAGAAAAAATAGGCAGACTGGAAGGGCCTTGTGGTCCTTATCTGCTGTCAACTTCTGTGTTTGAGCCTCTTTTGGTTGTCTCAAGGAGGTTTGGGATCTGCCTTTTGGTGCGGCCATCATGCCGTTCCAATATCCGTGATTGGAGTCAGCCATGCGGTTGAAGGGGCTCTGTGGACATCTTTTTAGTCTTCCCGTGTACTGTTCTGCACTTCTAAGGTGCTAGCTATCAAATTTTGGGGAGATAGACAGTCTCCCACTATGTCATAACCCAGCTCTGCCAGTCACGATCTAGACATGACAATGTACCTAGAGCTCAAGTGTCCCTGCAATGTAGTTGCCATGCATCAGAAGGTGTGTTGAGGAGGGGGTGAGAAAGGCTTGAACTGTGCCTCTGACTTTGAGGGTCCCCTGCCAGCAACTCACCAGCATGATATGTGGGACCATTATTTATATTAATCACAAGGATAATTATTACCCCTAGCACCACCTGTAGATCATCTGAGTAGGCTGGCTGATGTGGTTGTGGTAAGAAATTCAGTGGAGGAAGGGGTGAGGCCCTGTCTCAGCCTTGTTCTACTCCTAGCTAATTGCTTCATTTTGCAGTAGTGGACTAACCCCTTTTATTGGTCAGTAAGCTTCCATGAGCCACTATCCCTTAGAGTGATTCAGTTTCCTTGGGAGGGAACCCTTGGGATTAGCAGTGCGGGCCATTGAAGGCTAAGTAGTCTTATGGTGATACTAGGACCTCCCACCGTTGAGCTTTGTCAGTGTTTGCCCATGTAGTGGGAGTCAAACCTCACAGTGTACTAGTGTGCATACTAGCTTAGTTAGGTCCTCCCAAAGCGTGCATGCTTTCTTGGCTTCTCAAATGTGCACACAATCAAGGAATCCATGTGGCTAAGGTTAGGTAGTGACTTGCTGTCCAATGTTAGCGGAGTACCTACTGGATTATTGTGAGGGGGATATTCCTGCACCATTTTGCCCAGCTTGACCGCCATATTCAAGTGCCAGATTGTAACTGCCAGGATCCATTTTGAAGGAGCTTATCCAGAGCCCAGATGGAGAGGTAAGCAATGAGCCCTGCTGCACATCACTCACTCCTGCATGCCTGCTGTACCCATTCATCCATAACTATTGTGTGCATTTTATGATGTGCCCTGCTGATGTCCAAGCCAGTAGTTCAGAGCCCCAAACTGACCTCCATACAGTCACCTGAAACCTGCCCATTCAATTCCAGAGCTCCCCTGCATACTTTGAAGGCTTAAGGCTTCATCCAAAGACCATATGGGGCGTCTCCTTGCCCATCATCGTCTGCGCAGCTTAGTGCACCATAATGATTTCCATTTTCCTTGCATCCAGATGGAGAAAGGAAATCAGTGTGTGAGAATGGCCAGAGGAAACTTGTCAGTTCCACATCATGCTGCATGTGCATGCAAGCACTGTCATTATTAGTATTAGTGCCCCACAGTGCTCTTACCAGTCTCTGTCATGTCCCTATTGAGGCATTGGTGTGAGAGAGGGCAAATCTGGGGAGTTTTCTCACTGGTGACGATCTATTCAGGGCCTACCTCTGTGATTGGTATTCCTCCCAAATGGGCACACATTTGAGCAGGTGCTGGTAACCAAGTGGAGTCGTTACTAAGAAGTGGAAAGTCTGCACATAAGTGTGAATGCTTCAAGTTGGCAGGGAAGGACTCCCGCCCTTGTACTCCAAGCCAATCCACTTTGTTTGAGGCTGATTACTAGATTGTAAGTTACACAGCTTTCCTCAGCTTGGTCAGGACTGACTGAAATATACTAAAGTAAAAGACAGAGAGAAGAGCAGTCAGTACTAACCACTAAGGCCTCCCAAAATCCCATTCATTGATTTATTGTCCCCTCTTTGTCATGCCCTGTGCCTAACATATAGAGAAAATACTGGCTTTGTAAACACCTACCTTCCACTACAGCACAAGATTGGGTTGCCTGCTTGCTTTTGAAAATCTTGGGTGGTCCCTACCACCAGCCTTCAACCCACCCACCCACCTCTTGCTGCAGAGTACTTTTATAATTGCACTACCATGACATCACAGGGCTTAAAGGCCCATAACACACAACAAACATAAAATAAAACAAAAAAAAGTTAACACTGAAACAAAAAATGGTAATATTCTCTTTCTCTTCTTTTTCCTACTTGTATCATACCTAGACAAAGCAATATTGCCCACTACTCAACTTTCGTCCACATCACCAAAGAACACTAATGGATATTATCAACTGCATTCAGTGTGGAACACTGTTCTACAGGGCATTCACTCCAGATGTCAGCCACTGTCCATCCTGCTGGACTATCAGAGACCTCAAATACCAACTCCGCACTGCATGGAACAAGATTTCATATCTATGAGCCAAACTCAACACATCAAACTCAATTATACAAAACTATGAACACAGGAAACAACCCCTACCCCAAAGAACAACTAGACCGGGGGTTGGCAAACAATGGGTAAAGGTGTGTCACAAACCACCAAACAAAATCAGCACTTCCTAAAAACAGCAACTTTCTCTATTTGCACTGCAAACTGATTTGCACCACTCGTCTCTGAACTTGAGGAAGATGCAGAAAAAAGCAACAAACAAAATTGAGCACATCACACAGAAACAAACACTTCCAGTACACTCCCAACAGGAGACACCAAAGAATCTCTTCTAATAATAGGTGACTCAGTGATCTGTGGGGTAGAACCACACCTCCAGCAAGATGCTTGCGCTAGTGTGGAAGTCAGATGCCTCCCTGGGGCATCATCTTGGAGGGATACTAACTGCATAGAGGGGATCGTATGTAGAACAATCAAAACAACAAATGTCCTAATCCACCTCAGAACAAACGATCTAGCTAGTCATTCAGTGGAAGAAACCAAAAAGCACTTTACTATACTGGACAATAAGCTACATTCCCTTACATTCACAGTAGCCTTCTCAGAGGTCCTGCCAGTCTGGGAAAAGGTGAGCTGAAGGCAGAAAACTAGAGAATGAGAGATCTTGGAATTCAACACCTGGCTCAAGGACTGGTGCCAGGAACAAGGTTACCAACTTGTAGGTGACTGGAAGAACATCTGGGAATGGGAGTTCTTCAGATATGATGGTCTGCACCTCACCAAGGGAGGAACCTGAACACTAGGCTAAAATGTGATGTTTTTTCTGGGGCATTTAAACTAGGATGTGGGGAGAGGGCATCATCAATCAGCATGCCTCAAAGGGAAGTAGACACCCCTCCCCCAGCACCAGCCAGTAACTCCTTCTTTCATCTGGCAGAACCTACTAGTGGGCTTTCAAATGTAGCCACAGGAAAAGGGGAGAGGGCATTATCATGTAGCATGCCTCACATACAGGAGCAGTAGATGCCACTCCCCAAGCCAAAAACTCATTCTTTCATCCAGCAGAAACCTACCTATGGGCCTACAAATACATCCATAGAAAAAGGGGAGAGGGCATTATCATCCAAATCACCTCAGGGAACAGTGGATGCCCCTCCCCCATCACCAGCCAACACATTCCTTCATCCAACTTGGCCTGCAACTGGGCCTGCAAAGGCATCTCTAGGTCAATACGCAATCTGTAATGACAAGGTCACAGACAAACAGCAAAAGGCACAAAGCGAAAGCCAGAGAGAAATGGAAGCCAGGCATGGCATACATTGTGTGTAAATGCTCGCAGTCTGGCAAATAAGATACCAGACCTCACAACCAAAATGGCAGAATCTCAGCTAGATTGGGTCACAGTAACAGAGACATGGTTCAACGAGAACCATACCTGGGATGTTGCCATCCCAGGTTACACTCTGTTCAGATGAGACTGCAAGGGTAAAAACGTTGGGGGGGTTACAATATACATCAAAGAAGAGATCAAAGCCACTGAAAGCCTCATAAATCTCAATGAGGCTGAAACACTACAGGTCACCATTGGAACTGCAGAGAAGTCCCCAATCAAAGTGGGGCTGGTTGTGTACAGACCACCATCCCAAGAAGTGGAAAAAGACAGTTTCTTGAATCCTTCCAAATGATGGCGGAAAAAGGAGAGCTGCTTCTTATAGGAAACTTCAATCTGCCAGATGTGAATTGGTCCTCCTACACAGCCTCCTCAGAAAGAAGCAAGAAATTTCTCATTGCCCTGCAAGGGGTAGGCCTGACTCAGATGGTGGATACCCCAACAAGGGACGAGGCTATCCTAAACCTAGTGCTTACCAACAGCACTAGGGTTTTAAACGTGTCAGTAGGAATCAACCTGGGTTCCAGCAACCACAGGTCAGTCTGGTTCTCAGTCAGGAGGATATCAGTCATACCAAACTGAAGATCCTTAACTTTAGAAACACTGACTTTAACAAGATGAGGTCCACTTTTAAGAGTGTATATGAACACAAGTCACTTGGAGATGCTGAAGCCAGATTGACAGCTCTAAAGACATCACTAAACCTGATTTCAGCACAATATACAAGAACGATCAGCAAAAACAAAAGGAGACATAAACCTCTATGGTTTTCAAAAGAAGTGGCTTCACAAGTTAAAGAAAAGAAAAAAGCGTTCTGCAAATATAAGGAGACAAAGCACAGCTGTGATAGGGAAGAGTACAGAACAAAGCTCAAAGAGGCTAGTAAGGCAATCAGAGTGGCAAAGGCACAAACGGAGGAGAGAATTGCCAAAGGGATAAAAAGAGATAACAAGACCTTGTATAGATACATAAGAGAAAAGAGAAAAACCAAGGGGGGAATAGTTAGACTTAAAAGAAGGTCACCAAACAGAGGAAGATACTGAGAAAGTGCAAGTTTTGAATGAATACATCTGCTCCATATTTATGAGAAAAAAGAGTGGAAATGGGCACACACTTGAAAGTAAAACTCACCAGGATAAGGAAATGGACACAAGCCATCACCAAAGACAGAATCCTCGAGGAATTAAATGAACTAAAAACTGACAAGGCCAGAATACATCCTCGCATTCTAATGGAGCTCAAGGAGAAACTTGCCTCTCCTCTAGCCAAACTCTTTAATAAATCACTAGAGAGTGGGAAGGCATCAGAGGACTGAAAGAAGGCCACCATGGTACCATTACACAAGAGTGGTAGAAAGGAAAAGGCAGGGAATTACTGCACAGTAAGCCTCACCTCCACCGTAGGGAAAATTATGGAATTAATTCTAAAGGACAGGATAGTAGCTTACCTGGAGTGCAGCAGGAAACTTGATCCTAAACAGCACAGCTTCACAGCAGGATGATCATGTCAGACTAATATGACTGATTTCTTTAACTGGCTAGCAAAAATAGTGGACCAAGGTGGGGCAGTAAATGTTGTATATCTGGACTTCAGCAAAGCCTTCGACTCCATCCCCAGAAGGCTCATAATCAGACTAGAGAATATAGGGCTGTGAGATAAATTAGTCAACTGGGTAAGCAACTGGCTTCAGGGGAGAACCCAGAAGGTAATGGTGAATGGAACACTATCACAGGAAGCTAAGGTGTCCAGTGGAGTTCCACAGGGATCTGTGCTGGGTCCAGTCCTCTTCAACATATTCATCAGTGACATTGCAGATGGATTACAGGGGAAGGTGTGCCTGTTTGCAGATGACACTAAACTCTGCAACAGGGTGGACACACTGGAAAGTGCCTCAGGGATGGAATCCAATCTAAGGAAACTGGAAGACTGGTCCAGAACTTGGCAGTTGAAGTTCAATGCCAAGAAATGTAAGGTCATGCACCTTGGAAAAAGGAACTCAGAAAGACTTTACACTGTAGAAGGAGAACAACTAACAGTCACGAACCAAGAAAGAGACCTTGGGGTCATGATTTCGAATGACCTTGAGGTAGGGCGGGAGTGTGAGAAGGTGGCGCATAGAGCAAATGGCATCCTCGAACGCATAGGCAGAGGTATCTCAAGCAGAAAGCACCCACTGTACAGATCCTTGGTGAGGCCTCATCTGGAGTACTGTGTCCGGTTTTGGAGACCTCACCTTAAAAAGGATATAGACAGGTTAGAAGAGCTACAAAAATGGTTCAGGACTTGCAACAAAAACCCTATGAGGCTACACCATGACAGCTGAATATGTATTCCCTGGAACAGAGAAGAAACGTTCAGATACCTGAATGGTATGAAGTCAGTGCAAGATCAGCATCTATTTAGAGATAATAAAGAGATATGAACTAGAGGCTATAGCAGATGCCTGGGGGGGATTTCATACTAATGTGAGGAAGTTCTTCACAGAAAGGGTGATTAAACCTTGGAACAGACTACCACATGAGGTGGTGGATGCAAAGACGTGAAAGGTTTTAAGCTAGCCTGGGACTGACATTACAGTAATCTGTAAGGATAAAACCAATAGGGAGGCAGAAACATGAAAGGGTAAATCTGCTAGGGAGGGGGTAGTAAAATGGGCAGACTAGAAGGACCATGTGCTCCCCATCTGCCAGCACATTCTTATGAATATAAATGAGCAGAGGACTGGGGGGGGGGAACAAAGGTACAATGATGGCTGAGGGACCATTTTTATTTTCTATTTCCATCCCCCCCCCCGGTCAGCCCTCATTCATGTAGGCACCCCCAGTCCTGTCACCCCCAGTGTCCCCCGGGACTGCCACCAGCCTTCTTCTTCCAGGGCTTGCCTCCACTGGCAGGGTCGGCGGGGGTCCACAGGCCCCCACTGATGACCAAATCCAGTTCAGGCTGGTGAGCCCAGCTAGTTGGGGAGTGGGACGTGTGAGTGCCCACTGTCATCCAGCAGTCATCATTTCCAATGTTCTGGATCCCCCCAGAGACACAGCAAACAATGATATCCAGGTGCATGCCATGCACTTCCATGATGTCTGCCCTATCTCCTGATCTTCTGGCCCTGCTGCCTTTCCCCCAGCCTCTGTCAGGAGACAGGCAAATGATGGGTGCTACCCAACCCTCAACCTAGAGGAGAACAGGCCATCGTATGCTCAATCCTCCTCTCCCCAGCCACCCAATGCCCCAAGGTCGCTTCTGACCCCAGGTCACCGGCATCGCAGCAGGTGAGGTGTGATGCTTCAGCCCTCTGTGCCAACGGGCCAGTGGTGCTTGGAGCCTATATCTAAGAATATACCTCTTAATGGGGCTACCTACTATGGGGTAAGGGGGGAGATAAAGACTGAGTGCAAATACCTTTATATTCCTGGATTTAAACATCAAGTCCATAGAGCTGAGACTCAATGGATAAATTCAGATTAGCAAATTCATTAGCTTTCAGGTACTAGAGTGATTGCTTTTAGGTCAGACTGAATTAGGGGCCTGTGTAGCCACACATTCCTCTATGAAATCAGCCACTGAGGAGTCTGAGTCCCATAGCAGTCCATTCTGGTCAGAGCTGGTTCACTGCATTAAAGGGTCCTTTGCTGGTGTATTTTCCACCTTGGCTGGTGAGGACTGGTTGGGTTCTAGTCTCTTCGGTGCAAGTTCTTCCATGGAGTCAGTGCTGGCTGCTGATTCCCTGCACTCGCTGCTGTCATTGCGACTGTGGTACTTTGGACCTTAGGATATCTGCCCTTTTCTGTTTCACTGCTTGCCACTTCTATTGGACTGCTTCCCTTTAGTTAACTGCTAGTCCATATCATGACTCTGAGGAACTCAATGCCCCCCACCACTGTTGAGTTTTGGATGTCCCCTGGGAGTAGTGAGTTGTTAGGCAGATGTCCTGTGTCCCACTGAGGCTCCCATCAGATCTTTCTCTTTCTCCAGCCATTGCTGCTTTAAGTATTTTACTGCTTCTTCAGGTGACTGAAAGTCACTATGCACTCCATTTCTCAAAATCTGCAAGGTGACGGGGTACTGCATATGGTACTGGATGCCAATGGCTTGAAAATGCTTTTTGACTTCAGTGTAACTTTTCCTGTAAAGGACCAGTTCCTGTGAGAAGTCACTAAACACATAAATTCTGTTGCCATTCCATTGCAAGGTGCCCTGGTCCTGGGCCAGGAAGAGTATATTTTCCTTATCCATAAATCTCAGAAATTGTGCCAGGATAGGTCCCGAGCAGTCGCCTTGCTTCGGAAATGGTGTGAGGGAACGGTGTGCCCTCTCTATTTCTAGGATAGAATGCCAGTTGTGCTGGAGTAGTAGGGTATTTCTTATTGGAAGAAGGCTGCCACATCTCTACACTCAACCCCTTCCAGAAAAATCTATGAATCATAGGTTGTCATGTCTGCTCCTGTTCTCAGCATCTTTTGACCGAGTCCAAAAGTAAAGCTACCAGTCTTTCCGGTTCCTGTATCCTGTCCTCGTGCTGAGTGTCTTTTTAGTCTATGTAGGATAAAAATGTCTCTGTGTCTTTGGCTTTTGCCTGGAGGGTCTGAACTTTGTCTTCCAGAGCCGAACCCCCCATTTAAAATTGGTAATTTCTTTAAGAACTCTTTGGAGTAGTTATTTTATCTCAGCTGCATCTGTGAGGGAAGGCTGTGGTGGGGTGGCTGCCATGTCGGCCACACAGTTCTCTTCAGTTCCTTTGTGATTTTTGGTTTTCACTGATGTTTCAGTAGCAGTTACAGATATCCTTGTGCAAACTGAAGCTTTGTTAGGATTGATTTTTGCCCAACGAATGGTATTAAAATCACCCCGGTTTGGTTGCTGGTTCTATGGATTTTAAACAAATTCTTTAGCAGGTCGAGAGAGCTCTTTAATTTCAACTGCGCATGTGCCCCCATATTAATGATTTTTTTTAAACTTTCATCCACCCCAACAAAATAGTCCCAGTATATTCCAGCACTTAGCATGCCATCTCAGTTTCAAACAAAATGCACAGCTAAACACATTTTCTAAAATTATCTCTTAAACCCCCCATTTTCCTAAACTCGCCCACATTTACCTGTTTACTCACATTTTCTCCTTCTTCTTTATATTATTTATTCTCTTTTCCCTACCTTGTTTCTGTTCTATCTTTGCTGCACTCAATAGATGGAGTGTTTACTATGGATGGAATACATTAATTCATATCTCTGCTCAGTTCTACTGGCAGAATGTTCACCCACTCACTCACTCACTCACACAATAGAAGGCCTTAGATGCAACCATGGCTTCTGTTGTATCTGTAGCATGTTAAACAGCAGAGATTTTCCTGGTAAGCAAGTGAGGATAACAGGAGCATTTTTCATTGTCAGCGAAGAAACACCAGAAATTAAAACAGTAAGTACTGTGGTACTTCATTTTCAAGTGTATGTATTTGAGTGTAAGAAGAGGATTATGAAGGCAAATAATATTTAACTAGTCTGTTTTATTTTGGGGACATAGCTAAAGATTCTAAGTAATTAAACGTTGCAGACACGTTTGTGAGGCAGTCAAAGACGTATGGTTAGTATTGATTTTATTGTGAAAAGGCTGCTGGATCTTTATCCAGTGCTGTTGTGCTAAGATAACAGCACAGGTAACAATGGCCCTCAGCCAATCAAGTGTCATGATTTTTCAACCCCATTTTAAAATGCTGCACAGCTCTAGTCTTTGCATGAGAAACAGCTCAAGTTGCACTTGCTATGCCTAAGCAGATGCAATTGCCATATTGAGAAGTACAGAACAACCTCAATTATTCAAACTGTCTAAGCACCATGAAATTATTTTGGATAATAGGGAGTTTATATAAAATGGTCTGCAACATTCAGATTGATATTCATTTGCCAAACATGCTACCTGTCTGTTAAAGACGTTTAGATAGTAGGGGTTCATTAGACCAGGACTGTAATATGTAAGGTCTCAGCGTTCAGGCAGCATCAGATGTAGACCCAGAATAGCTGGAAAAGGGAAACTGTCCTCATTACCCTGGCTGGAGTAGGCTATGCATCATGTGGAAGTGTGCCTGCTGGTGGTCAGCCTACATGAGCTATAGCAAAGGAGCTCTGTCCAGTTCATTTTATAGTAAGTAACTTAGACATCATGGAGATTTACTACATACCAAAAGTATGGGGATCTGTTATTATTTGTAGCTGATTGGGAACTGAGCAGTAAACAAGAGTGGAAAGATTTTGCTGTACAGCATCAGTGGTCATTGGGATCAGGGGGCTAAGCAGTAAACACGATTGGTAAGATTTTTTTGTATAGAAACTGTGCTAATTAGGGTATCAGGAGGGTACAGGAGCAATCCCCTAGAGTAAGGGTTCAGGTAGCAGGCATCAAGTGCGGTGAGTTATGTCTTTACAGTGCCAGACAAACCAGCTGAATAATCAGGTGAAAATTAGCAGGCAACTTGCAGCACATAACAGGGGTACAGAGGAGCTCACAGTGTCCACTATACAGGGACTGCAGAGTATAGTATACAGTAAATGGCCCTTCATGGGTGTAGTCCCTGATGTAAATTGTGTGCCAGATTTCTTCATTGTCGAATTCACAAAACTGCTTGACAGACATGTCCCCCTGATCAGGTACAGAGTAAAAAACTCCTAATTCAAATTGGCTGAACATTGACCTTTTCAAATTAATGAACGGCAATGATTTGGCATAGGATGTATAAAAAAAATCACACTCCCAATCTGACTGGGAAGCCTATAGATGTCTAGGAAACAAATGCAAGTGTGAACGGAATCCAGCCAAGAGTTCATACTTTAAAACACAACACGTAACCAGCCTAAGTGAGCCAAAATAATTCTGAACCTTTATAAATAGCATACTAAACCCCAGAACCACTGAGGCTCCCATGACTGTCGAAGCTGATGGCACTGAGCACACTGATTAGAAGACATGGCAGATTTGTTTAACAAACATTTCTGCAACCTGGGGAAGTTTAATAATCCTAAAACTGATGGGAGGTCCCAAAATGTTGCATACAAGCCAGGCTGGGAAACGTCCTCTCCTTGGTTCTACCTGAAAAAAGGTCATAGCCAAGAAAGATTAGAAACTGCTGGCCTGCTTAAATACTGCTAAATCTGCTGGCAGCAAATAATTATAAAGTATTCAGTGATACGTTGGTTTACCTTCCACGTTTTTCATGTTAGCTGCACCACAAGCTGCCAAACCAATCACCAAAATAGTTTACCTCTCATTTGGGACGAAGAAGTCCCCAACATTTGCAAGTTAGTAATGGTAGTACCCCTTTTCAAAATGGGCAAAAGCACTGCCTTGGACAACTACAGGTCAATATCCATAGTCTCAGTCCTAGCCAGGGTACAAGAGAAGATCATACATAACTGGCTAACCTCTTAATGAGACCAGCACAAACTCTCTCTGAGGGGCAGCATGGTTTCAGAAAGGGCCATGGAACCTGCACTACCTTGATTGGCTTCACAGACTCTGTGAACCAAGCAATGGATGAAGGGTTAATGACAGGTGCCGTGTTTGTGGACCTGACCAAAGCTTTTGATCTAACAGACCACAGTCTGCTTCTACAAAGACTTGGAAACCCCTGGAGTGGGACCAACAGCAATGCAGTGGTTTTTGAGCTACCTGCAAAATGGGTCTCAAGCAGTTAAGATGGGCAAGGTAATCTTGGATGCCAACATCATCACTCTTGGTATTCTGCAGGCCTATCTATATTAGAACACCTCCTTTTCACACTCTTCATAAACAACCTGCCCAGGGCCTGCTCAACTCCTAAATCCCTTCTTTATGCAGATGATGTCATTGTCTATTTACAAAGGAGAAATATATATAAAATCAACTAAACCATTCGGCTGAACTGCCACACTCTTTATTGCTGGTTCCTTAAAGAAAAACTGGTCCTGAATATACCTACGATTAAAACTATACTCCTTGCTCTGCCCACAAAATTAAATGACACTCACAAGACCTTAATATTTCTACCCTGGATAGTACCCAGCTCAAATGGGTGACTGATTTCAGTTATTTGGGTGTAATCCTCAATCCTTGCCTTTCGTCTGACAACCATCTGAGCAACACTGGTAAGATCATTCATAAAAAAATGGGGCAGCTTTAATGCAGCCAAAGGCTTCTCACAGCAGACACCAAAGGAAGGATTGAGCAAAGCAACCTTCTCCCATTATTAGATTACAGGGTCATTGTAACAGATGCAACCCCAAAATTAGTATGGGCAAAGAAAAGAGCCCTTTGCCACAAGTTAGCTAGATTTACCACCTCACATGGCCCCAGGTCCCACCATTGTGTCAGCCTTGAGCAGCAAGGAAACTGCAAGCAGAGCATAGGGCGCAACTTACAATGGCCAAATTTGTATACAAGACTATATAGTAACATGCCTCAGTGCCTAAAAGAGATGTTTACACCTGTCAACCTTCCTCACCCTTGTTCCACAGCCAGTAACTCACTTTTGACCCCACATGTGCAAACAGGGATGGGTCAGAAATCATTCAGCTATGGGGCTGCCTCCCTCTGGAATGGTATACCTGCTTCCATCAGGCAATTCCCCCTCCACAAACGTTTTCTCTCATAAGATGAAAGATAATTTGATAAACCTCAATACTTACTCCTGTCACTTGTAGATATGCTTCCTGCATTAATTTATAGATAGTTTAATCTCTACTGTGTAACTTGATGTACAATCCACAGCACACAACGTTTGTCATTCATGTTCTCCATGTTTCAGTTTTGCACTTTGTAAAAATGTAAATCTGTGTCTCTTCATTGTTGTATGTTGTATCTTTTTTTCCCATTATCTCGCACCATGGTACTGTGAACTATGACTATATTTTTGCTGGTTTTTCAAAGTATTTGTAGTACCTGGGTCATGCCTGAAAAAGGCACCTGGTACCAGCACTCCTACTCAGTTATCAAAGTATAAATAAACAAATACATAAATAAATAAATATGTGCAACATGTGGGAAGAAGTGGCCTGTGCACACTCCTTTATCATTATTGTACTCAGTGCATTATGAGGAAGTGTCTGGAAATTTGCATGATTCATGTATGTGAATGCCTATCCACAACATTAGAAAGTTTCACATTTGCCTATGGAGCCCAGGCACTATGCTACCCCAGGGGCTACAGTAGCAATGGCACATCCCCAGCTGCTTGTTCCACTGTGCCTGTCCACATGTGTGCAGATATGGTGCTCTTTGTCTCTGGCTTCCCTGCCTCTGTCCTTACTGCCTGGCTACAAATGGACTTTGACAACCTCCAGCACTAGTTCCAGCTATATCAGTTGTCCCTCAATGCCAGAAATATGGTCTCCATGACATTTGGATCCCGGCAGATGACTGCCATGCTCACTTCATCCCTCCTTCCCTCCTTACCCTTGATGGCACTGCGATTGAAGATGTTGCCTCCTTTATGTTTGTCAGGATCTGGATGAACCACCACCTCAATTTCATGGTACACATGGACACCATCCACCATAAGCTACACCCCAAACTTGGTTCTCTCTACAGGAATAAAGCATGCATCCCACTTCCTGCCCACCATCAGATCACCTTGAAGATGATCCTCACCATCTTCGACAATGGCAACATCTTTTACAGTGTCAATCACAAGAGTGTGGTTTGCATATTTATGGAACACATACAAATAGAAGAGAGAAAGAAGTAAGTGCTTCAGCTGGGACTTGAACCCAAGCCACCCGAAATGCCATTCTGGTTGCTCTACCAGGTGCACCACCAAGGCAACTGGAGACTGGTTATCCTGGAGCACATTACTCTTTCTCCATTGCATAACCTGGTGCTGCACAGATAATTACATCTTCAATTACAAGAGTGCAGTGTGCATACTTATGGAACACTTACAAACAGAGGGGAGAAAGAAGTAAGTGCCTCACCCAGGACTTGAACCCAGGCCACCCGGAATATCATTCCAGTTGTGCTACCAGCTGCATGACCAAGGCAACTGGAAACTGATTATCCCAGAGCACATTACTCTTTCTCCAATGCACAACCTGGAGCTGCACAGCTAATTACATGTTCAATCACAAGAGTGTGGTATGCATATTTATGGAACACATACAAACAGAGGACAGAAAGAAGTAAGTGCCTCAGCTGGGACTTGAATCCAGGCTGCCCAAAATACTGTTCTGGTTGCGCTACCAGCTGTGCCACAAAGGTGACTGGAAACTGAGCCATCCCAGAGCACATTACTCTTTCTCTAATGCACAGCCTGGTGCTTTTACAGTGACACTACCAAGTTCACCCTCACCAGACTGTACCCCACATTCCTTCTGCCATTTTGCCCTGGACTGTTCTGCTCACACCCACCACTGCTCTAGCTATGCTTCCTTCTCCCTCCGCTCCCTCAATGCCTGGTGCCTCACTCATTGTGCCTCCTTTATATACAAATTCTGGCTCAGTTCCTCCCTCCCTCCCATCCTTATCTCTCTCCTCTCATCCCCTTTACTTATTCCTACTTATTCAATAACACTGATCCTCACTCCCTTTCCAACCTCCACAGGAAATCCACTGCTGACAGCACTTCCTCCTTTTATCATTTCCCTGTTCATCTGTTCTTCTTCCCCAACTCCCTCAAGCCCCTTCATCATGGCTTTTCAACTCTCTCCTGCAGCTGTTCCTGACCAATCTCTGTCCTGCTGCAATTTACCGTACATTCAGCACCTTGTTGTACTGTATTAATCTGCACTAAATATTGTTGTTTGCACAACTGTTAATGCATTTACTGTATTGTGCTTTGGGATTGTTTGCACAACTTCATGTATTGCATTTTTGTATCTCATTGTTTGTCTACTCTACCCCCACACACACACACACACACATCTGGAAATGAGCTCTTACCAACTCAGTATATTTTTCCTGGAAAAACTTTCAAAAGAAATAAATGAGCAGTCCCTGTCAATAGCAGCAGTGATGGTGATGGTGATGTTATTGCTTCCTCCCCATCTGCAGCACCATCAGTATTTGAATGTGACACATTTTATTCTGCACTGTTTTCTATGGTTTCCATGCAGCAAAAGAGGAGCTGTCATCAGAAAAGATTAACAGATTATTAGAATTTCAGATTCTAAGTGGTGTCAAGGTTGATTACAGAAATCTTAGATGGGATACAATCACAGAAGGTCAGCAACATATCATAACTATAATAGACTGTAAGATATTTGGTGCCATAAAAACATCTCCTGTTTTTGGAATCATGCTTGATGAGAACACAGACTTTGCTGTAGAAAAGGAACTTGTGTGCATTCAATACATGACTGATAAAGCAGACCCTACTACTCATTTCTTATTTAATGTGCATATAATAGATGATGCAGACGCACACCCTACAGCTCATCAGACTGCTAAGAAAAACTGTAAAGCATTGGTTTTATTTTCAGAAAAATTGTGTCACTTTAGATAAATGGGAAAAACTGTGTCATTTGAGACAAATGTGGCAGCTGTCATGACAGTGGAAATGACGAGTGAATGTGTGGTTTAAGGCCAAATTCTCACCTTTTTTATTTCAGACTCATTTTGTTGCACATAATCTTAATCTACTATGCACTGATTGCATAAAGTATTTGACCACACTTACAACATTTAGGTCAAGATTTTTTTACTCAGTGTATGCACTGATGCATACTTCTGCAATCAAGAAAGCTTGAGAAAGTACAGGAGGTACTGAATGATGCATTCTGAAAATGATAGAAACACACAGTGTATGGTGGCTGAATCTGTGAAATGCAGTAGAAGCTATGTGTAAAAGTTACCTCTAGTATTGATTGCACTGTCTGAGTTTGGTGCAGAGAGAAATGCTACTGCTTTATCTCTACATACAGTAAATACTTCAGTAACTACAAGATTTCACTCATCACTGCCTTTATGCTAGATGTCCACAACATAATAGCAATACTCTGCAGTGAGGTACTAAAACAAAATTCGCTGTTCAGAGAAATGTAGCCATTATGAGATGTGACTTTTGCTAGACTTCAATTGTCACTTCAAGAACATGGGGTGCAGTTATAAAAATTTAAAGAAATGTTAACCTATCGTGAAGATGAAGAAGATGAACATGTTCTATTAAAAAGAGTACTGTGCCTTTAATATACCACTCAAATGATAATGTAGACGTCGGTAAGGTGAGAGCAGTACATTACTTGTGTTAAAAAAATATTGAAAGTAGATTGTCAAAGGGAGACAACATCATGTTTAGAGCATTTATTTGAACCATCTGCCGTGATAGAAAGCAGTGCAGATGAGATTAAAAGAGTACTAGCAGGAATTTGCAGTCTATGTGGAAAACAACAGAAAGTGAGTTATTCATGACAGTGAATGTAAGGATATTGAGGAACATGTATAGTAGCTGATCCTTGACTAAATGGAAATGCTCTGAAAAAAATGGCTTCGACTACATGCCGTGTAACAAAGAAGCAAGATAAAATTCACAGTTATAGAAGTGGGCAAGTGTGTGCTTTCCCTTCATAGTGATCTGAGGCCCAGTGTTGCTAAACTATGTGATATTGCAACGTGCCTCTGTGTGGACAGTGTGGCATGAGAACAAGCACTTAGGCCCAGATATTCAAAAGGGTTGCGCATGGCGCAACAGTGTTGCGTCATGCACAACCCACTGATGCGCCCTAGTGCGATATTTAAAAGGGAAAAGTGCGCCTGCACAAATCCCGATGCACCGGGGCGCATCAGTAATGTATGCAGGTACAGGTGGGGGGGGGTGTGCCCATGCATAAACTGCACAGCCCGATATTCAGCCAGGCTGTGCAGAGTTGTGCAGGCGCAACCCCTACCTGCGCCTGCACAACTTTACGCTAAAACAAAAAGGATCAAGTTGAGGGCCACCCACAGGTGAGCTGCCGCATTGCAGGCGCAACACAGCTGCTGCCACCTGTGAGTGGCCTCCACCTTGTTCCCCGTGCCCCCATGCCCCGCATCGCGGCATAATGTAAACGTCCCCATCCCCCGAATAGCCTGATCAGAGGCATAATGTTAACTTTCCCCACCCCCGAATAGCCCAATCATGGGCATACTATAAAGGGTCAGCCTCGAGTAAGGGAGAAGGATTAAGACTTAGTTTGGCTAAGCAGATTTACTGTGTGGTGGTGTTTTTATTTTTACTCACAGGGATTGCTACTGTTTGTTGCTAACATTTCATTGCTTTATTTTTTTCTGATTCAAATTGTTGTTGCTGGTATACCCTTCTGCATTATTACAAGGTGTGCCTACAGGTGTGTGCTAACAGATTACTGCTGTAATCTTCTGATTCAAATTGTCTTTGCAAGGTATATCTTCTGTTACTGCTTTATTTTTCTCTGGAGCAAAGTGTTTCTTACAGGGTATATCTTCTCTGAAATTATTACAGGTGGTGCTTTACAGGTTTTACAGTTTTATCTAACATTAGGATAAGCTTTCAGGGTTACTGCATTTGTTGTTGACTGATTGTTTCTGCTCTACCTCCTTGTTCTTTCGTCCGTGGTTCTTCTTTTAGACAGGGAAGGGCCCAGCCACCCACCCCATCCCCAACCACCCACGCACACCCTTTATAGGGTACCACAGTTGTGACATTTCCTGTGGCAGAGCAGGAAGGGGCGGATCAGTGGGGCCTCCAAGGTGATCTCTATTTATAGGGCACTAGTAATTTAACTTGTTATAACAAGTTAAACAAAGCACAATTAAACCATTACTTGCATTTTTTTCTTTCTAATTACTCTGACTAGGTCACAAACCCAGCAACTTATTTGGAATGGATTTCATTAACTGCAGGTACTGTGGAACAATTTTCAGAAGGACAGTCTTACAAGATTTAGGACACTGTCCTACATGCTGGGCCTTTTGATCTTAGGTCTCAGCTCCAGGCAGCATGGGCAGAGATTGCACGCCTAAATTTCATATTGAAGAGGAATACATTATAAGAACCACCGCCATTTCCCCAGCATCCAACAGAAAACCTCCGACCGAGAGGGTAGTTGGTCCAGGAGGTTGGCAGGTGGTTAGGAGGAGCAAATCAGGTGCCCCATCACTCTGCTCTCCAACACATTACTCCAAAACCATATAAACACTATAAACAGGTATCTGCCTCTATTCTCTGAAATCAAATAAAGAGGCAGAAGACACTGCAGAGCAGGACACTGCGGCACAGGAGCTAGCACAACAATACTCACCCAAATCAGGAACCAAAACTAAACAAGCACAAAGGAAATCCAAAAAACTTCTGATCATAGGAGACTCCATGATTCGGGGAGTTGATACTCATCTCCAGCCAGGGGTGATGGTCAGATGTCTCCCAGGTACATCAGCATGGAGAGACACTGACCGCATTGCTAAAATTGTTCACAAAGCAGGAGAAAACATTGATGTCCTAGTACACATAGGGACTAATGATCTCGCCAGCCGGTCAGTTGTGGAGACCAAGGAACACCTGACTAGGCTGGGTGACAAACTATCATCTATTTCGTCCGGCATCTCCTTCTCTGAGATCCTGCCAGTCTGGGAGAAGGGAGCAGATGGACGGAAGGTCAGAGAAGGGGAGATAGGGGAGCTAAACACGTGGCTCAAGGACTGGTGCCAGGAAAAAGGACACAGATTTGTAGGGAACTGGCAACAGTTCTGGGAGCGAAAGTTCTTTAAATTTGATGGACTGCATCTGACTAAAGAGGGAGTCAGTGCATTGGGGCAGAAGTTTGACGTCTTTGCAGAATATTTAAACTAGCAATGGGGAGAGGTGCAGCACCCCATACGCCGAATGGGAAGAACACCCCCTCAGCTAGTGGTCAAACAGGAATTCAGCGTGTTTGCCGCTCATTTGCATCACCAGGTAAGAAAAGGTTTGTCTCCCTCACGATGCACAGGGTAATGCCAAACTTCACCCAACAACTAACACACCAAAATCTGGCCAATGGAAAATCATGTACAAATGCTCACAGCCTGGGAAATAAGATCCCAGACCTGCAGGCAATAATGTCAGAGGCTAAACTGGACATAGTAGCAATTAGTGAGACATGGTTTACCAGTAACCACACTTGGGAGACTTCAGTACCTGGCTATTTATTGTTCAGAAGAGACCGAGGTGCAAAAGGGGAGGGTGGCCTGTATGTTAATGAAAATATCAAAGCTACAGAAATTCAGAATACACATAAGGAGCCAGAAGAACTGTGGGTCACCCTGGAAACAGGAAATGGGACAGCCATAAGAACTGGGTTGTCTACAGGCCCCAGACCAGAGGGAGGACATAGACACATTACTGTTAGAAGATATACAAAACATGACAGCTAAAGGGAGGTTCTGATAATGGGAGACTTCAACATGCCAGATACAGATTGGTCAATACCAGCAGGAACATCTGCCAGAACTAGACTCATAGTGGATTCCTGCAGGGAGGGCCTCAAACAACTGGTACAGCAACCCACAAGAGACAGGGCTATCCTAGATCTAGTACTGACTAACAAAGAAGGGATCACAGATCTCCAGGTAGAAGGTCACCTGGGAGCCAGTGACCATCACATGGTATGGTTCAATTTGGCTACTACATCTAAATCATCCCATTCCAAAGCAAAAATATGGGACTTCAGAGGAGCTGACTTTGATAAGATGGCCAACAGAGTTAAGCTAGCCCTGGCAAAAGAAACACAGGTGAGGAGGTACAGGCAAAGTGGGCAAGCATTAAGGATGCAATACTTGAAGCAACATCCCATTGTGTTAGACAGAAAAGGAGTGCAAAAGAAGAAGGAAACCACTTTGGTTCTCAAATACAGTAGCAGAAAAGGTCAGAGCCAAAAGGCTGGCCTCAGAAAATATAAGGAACACAGCGGGATGAAGATAGGAGGCATACCAAACTGCCCTAAGGGAAGCAGGTAAGGCAGTAAGGCAGGCAAAGTCCCAAACTGAGGAAACACTAGCACGAACAGTAAAAGAAGGTGACAAGACTTTCTATAAATACATTAATGAAAGGAGAAAGTCCAGAGGGGTATTGCTGCTTAATGGAGAAAAGGGAGCATGTGAGGAGGAGGACCCTGTAAAGGCATCTATCCTAAATAGATACTTTTGCTCAGTATTTACTGAAGAGAAGGTAGGGCAGGCCCACAGCTCAGCATCATGGACACAGGGAGGGAGGTGAGCACTACTCCTTCACAAAAGAAAGGGTCCTACAAGAGCTTGCTAAGCTCAGGGTGGATAAGGCAATGGACCTGATGGCATACATCCCAGGGTACTTATGAGCTAAAGGAGGAACTAGCAGAGCCATTAGCAGAATTGTTTAGTGAGTCTCTGAGCACAGGAGAGGTCCCAGAAGACTGGAGAAGGGCTCATGTGATCCCACTCCACAAGAGTGGTAGCAGGGAGGAGGCGGGAACTACAGACCGGTCAGTCTTACCTCAGTAGTGGGCAAGATTATGGAGGCACTTAAGGAAAGGATAGTGCAACACCTGGAATCCATAGGGCACAGGATCCAAGACAGCATGGGTTTACAAAAGGAAGGTCCTGTCAAACTAATCTCATAGATTTCTTTGACTGGGTAACCAGAGTGGTGGACCAAGGGGAGCAGTTGATGTCGCCACCTTGACTTCAGCAAAGCTTTGACACTGTTCCACATAGAAGATTGATAAATAAGCTAGGTAGGCTCGGGTGGCTGAAGTTGGTCAACTGGGTGGCAAACTGGTTGACTGGCAGAAAACAGAGTGGTGGTAAATGGTATACAGTCAGAAGAGATGCAAGTCACAAGTGGGTACCTCAGGATCAGTCCTGGGGCCAGTCCTATTCAACATCTTCATTAGTGACCTCGAGATGGACTAGAGGGTAAGGCTTGTCTGTTTGCAGATGACACCAAGATCTGCAACAGAGTAGATGATCCAGATGGGTGGGCAGAATGAGAAGAGATCTGATAAACTAGCAGAATGGTCAGAAGAGTGGCAACTGGGATTTAATGCAAAGAAGTGCAAAATCATGCACATAGGGAAGAGAAACCCTGAAGCCACTTATAGGCTGGGAGGAGTGCTAGCAGTCACAAAGGAAGAAAGAGACTTGGGCATCATCATCACTGATGACCTAAAATCATCCAAGCAGACCTCTAAAGCAGTAGGTAAGGCTAGGGGGTGTTAGGTGTATTAGTAGGGGTATCACAATGTAAGAGAGAGGTAATAATCCCTCTGTACAAGACATTGGTTAGGCCCCATCTGGAGTACTGCGTGCAGTATTGGAGGCCACACCTTCACAAGGACATTAACTAAATTGAGGCAGTCCAGAGAAGGGCAACCAAAATGGTGCAGGGACTGCATCAGAAGACATATGAGGACAGATTAACGGAGCTCAATATGTATACCCTTGAGCAAAGGAGGGAGAGAGGTGATATGATCGAGACATTTAAACACCTTAAGGGCATAAACAAGGTGAAAGAGTCTAACATGTTTAAATATAAGAAAATAGCAGGACAAGAGGACACAGCATGAGATTAGAGGAGGCCGATTAAGGGGGAATATGAGGAAATTCTTTTCACAGAAAGGGTGGTGGATGCATGGAATGGCTTACCACAAGAAGTGGTGGCTATGAATACAGTGCAGGGCTTCAAACAGGCATGGGATAGGCATAAGGGAGCAATACAAATGACTATGAATAGATAGGTCACTGACAGAGCAAAGGCCGATGGTACATTTATGAGGTAGAAAAAGAAATGGGCAGACTGGATGGGCCTTGCGGTCCTTATCTGCCGTCAACTTCTATGTTTCTATGTTTCTATGAGTAGCCTGATCATGGGTGGCATCCTCACCCCACCATGTCAGACTCCCTGGTGATCTAGTGTTTACCCCTCCCACCCACAGCCACACCACCCGCTCCGCCCCCATCATTCATTCACATATCCGGACTGCCTTATGGTATGGGCTGCATGCCATTGGCTCGTGCTCTGAACCAATGGGCGCAGCCGCACCGAGCTGTCAGTCGGGCGGGCAGCGGGCGGCAGGCGGTGGGGTGTTACCACCCGCTGGCTGACAGGGGAAGCGGGTGGTGTGTCTCCGTGGGCAGGAGGTGGGGCCACTAGATCACCAGGGAGTCTGGACGGGTGGTGGAGATGCCACCATGATCGGGCTACTCGTGGGGAACCCTTTATAGTATGCCCGCGATCGGGCTGTTCGGGGGTGGGGAAGTTAACATTGCCTCCGCGATTGGGCTATTCGGGGACCTTTACATTATGCCCGCGATCAGGCTACTGGGGGGGGAGTTTACATTATGCCCGATCGGGCTGCTTGGGGGGGGATACTGTTCTGCTCACGATCGGGCTACAGGGGACATTGGTCCCCGATGGCTGCTGCCTGGCAAGGCACCAGGCGCAAGTCGTCGTGGATCGGTGCACCTGCATGCTAATGGCATGCAAATGGGGCCGTAATTAGATGCAAATGGCCCCCTGTGCACCTTGCATAAATTATGGCCCCATTTGCATGTCACCTTTTGAATATCGCAGGTGCTGCGCATGGCGCAATGGAACTTGCGCCACCGCATCTGAATGCTCTACTCTAACCACTTGCGGTGGCGCAGTTCCACTGCGCCATGCACAGAGGGTGTGGCCAGGGGGTGATATTCAAACAAGTTGCTCAATAGCACAACTCCATTGAATATCACCCTGGCCACACCCCTGCACAACTTTTTTGAGCAGCGCAAGGGCTTGCGCCACAGAATGGCGCAGTTTGAATATCTGGGCCTTAGTGTGCAAAATAAGCTGAAAACAAATTCTGTTGTCTTCTGAGAAGAGAAAGCATTTACATGCTGATATAAATTCCTTTACTGAGTCCAAAGGTGTTAGATTATGAACCAACCAGTGCAGTAAATTTCTGGTGCTTCAAGAAAAAGGCATTCTGGACAGCTTCCACAGCCATAAAAACCTAAGATGAGATAACAAAATTATCAAACTTGCTTACATGTCCCCGCAGAACTTCAGTACAACAACTGAGGGACCAATTATGCAAGGAAAGGCAAATTCTATTTGTTTGGTGCCCTTTCCCAGAGGTTCAGAACACCTTACAACAATAAAACATAAAACAATAACACAATAAACAATGACTACCCAATAAATACTATCATACTAGATGCCAGCAGAGTAGGCCTCTTGGTCTATCAAGTCTGCTCATGCTTCAGCACCCTGAATGGGTACCATAGCTATCTACCTGGCTCCTGCCATTGTTACACACTCCCCAAGTCCCCCTCCCAGGTAGCCATCCTCTTCTTTGCCCTTGTCTATACCTATCCCACCCTCTCTTGAACCCTTCCACCGTAGCTGCCTGTACCAGCTCTCCAGACAGCACATTCCAAGGATCCACCACTCTCTCTGTGAAGTACTTCCTCATCCTTTCCCCCTTAATCCTCCCACCCTCAATCTTCCAACTGTGTCCCCTGGTGATTCCTCCCCCTTCTTCCGCTGAAAGTTCCCATCTCAGCTTACCTTATTTACTCCCTTAAGGTACTTGTATACCTCAATCATGTCCCCCTGGTCCCTCCTCCCCTCCAGCAAGAAAAGGTTGAGCTCCTCTAGTTGCTCCTCATATGTCATATTCCCCAGGCCCCGGATCATTTTGGTTGCTCTCCTCTGGACCCTCTCCAGGAATTGGTTGTCCCTCTTTAGGTGTGGCCTCCAGAAATGCACACAGTACTCCAGGTATGGTCTAACCAGGCTGTTGTACAGCAGCAAAATCACCCCCCCCCCGCTCCTAGAGGTAATTCCCTAGCGATTCAGCCCAGCATCCTATTTGCTCTTACCACAGCCTTCCTGCTCTGCTCTGAATTATTCACATTAACATCCACCAGGACTCCCAAGTCTCTTTCCCCTTTTGTGGCCTGCAACTCTCCCCCACCCCCACCCCCCAGGATATACACATAGTTTGGGTTTCCATGCCCTAGATGTAGCACCTTGCACTTGGAAGAGTTGAATTTCAATTTCCAGATGCAGGACCACCTGTCCAGGTTATCCAGGTCCTGTTGCAGGGCCAGTCTTCCCTCCTCCCCTTCCACCACTGCCCCCAACTTAGAGTAATCCGCAAAGAGACTCATTTCACTCCTGATACCTTCTCTGATATTGTAGATATAGGCATTGAACAGGAGCGGCCCCAGAACTGATCCCTGTGGGACCCCGCTTATGACCTCCCTAGAAGCCAAGACCTCCACCCCACTACTATTCTTTGAGTGCACCCAGAAAGCCAATTTCCAATCCACCTAACCATCAGTGGGCCTACCCCCATCCTCCCCAGCTTCTCCAGCAGACCATTGTGAGGGACCAAATCAAACACCTTGCTGAAGTCCAGGAACTGGGCGTCCACGGGTTTCCCCCATTGAGAGCTGACGTCACCCACTCATAGAATTCAACAACGTTGGTTTGACACACTCTACCTGGCACAAACCCATGCTGTCGGTTATTCTGGTACCCTGCCCTCCAAGAAACCTTCCATCCTTTCCTTTAGTATGCGCTCCATTATCTTCCCCACCACTGATGTCAAACTGATGGGCCTTTAGTTTCCTGGCTCTGCTCTCGATCCCCCCTTATGGATGGGCACAACGTGTGCCTGCCTCCAATCCCTTGGCACCTTCCCCGTCTGCAGCGACATGTTAAAGAGATCCGCCAGTGGTGCAGCCAAAACATCCGTCAACTCCCATAGCACCCTGGGATGGATAGCATCAGTCCCCTGAGAGTTGTCCTTTTTAAGGACTTGAGGGCTTCCCTCAACTGTCTGATAGGGATATCTGCATTTGCCACCCCCCCCCCCACAGCCAAACCAGCCTGGCATCCTTCATTTGTACTACCACCCGCAGCAGCTTGCTCTTCAGTAGGTGCCCCAATGGGCAGTTCTGCTGCTTCTTTTGTGTCCTGTACCGCCTTCTTTGGGAATTCCCTGGCCTCCTCCCTAGAGAACACTGAGGCAAAGTACCCATTCAATATCTCCTCCTGCTCTCCAGCCTCTTCCACCGAGCCCCCCGGCTGACCGCAACCTACCAAGCTGGCACTTGACCTTCCTCCTCTCCCCAATATACCAAAAGAAGCCCTTTTCCCTGCCCCATATCCCCTGCATCAGTCTCTGCTCCTTCCAGGCCTTTGCCCCTCTTACCACTTTGGTGACCTGCCTACCTGCAAGGCGATAGTTTTCCCTATCCCTCTCTCCTCTCATTTTTTTGTACCTACTATAGCCAGCTTTCATCTCCCTTACCACATTCTGGACCTCTTTATTCCACCAGCACGGCTTGTGAGACCTACCTCCTTTGCACCTCAACCTAGCACAGGACCTGGTGGCATTCTGTACCCCCTGCTTAATGATCTCCCACCTGCCTTCTTTGTCCAGTCCTGGGTTAAGCTCCCTCAAATGCCCCTTGAGAATTTCCACCATGCTCCTAAAATCAGCCCCACTAAAATCAACTATCGTCCGGCCCGGTGGTGCTGAGAGTTGAGGCGCTGGACACCACACCTCGCTCCACGCCGGCGACCTGGGTTCGGGAGCGGACTCGGGTCGCTGGTGGGCCGGCCGGGGGCAGTTAGGCTTGAGTGTCCCACAACAGCTTGCCTACTCCGGGGAGGGTTAAGGCTATAGCCCAAACACTTGTCTGACTCTGAGCGGAGGCTCGGAGTACTGCAAGTCCCCAGTGTTAAGGGGAAGGGCTGCCGACATATAGCGTGATGTCAGCGCACTGCGCCTTGACGTCAGGGGTCCTACGCTGCAGGGGATGAGAGAAAAAGCGGAAAAACGCCTGCCATCGCCGGGAAGATGGAGCCTCCGGAGACGTGCCCTCAATGTGCCTTCACCCGCCCGATGGCCCCCGGACCAACAAAAGTTGACTGTTGGAGTAAGGGGGCTCCGCCCCATCCCCGCTCGGGTGGGCAAACCAAAGCTCTATGGGGTTCCTGTGGGGTCATACGGGCAGGGTGGAAGGCAGAGGGATGTCTACCTTGAGGTCTTGAAGGGTCAGGATGGCAGGCAGAAGGCGAATAAAAAAAAAATCAACTATCATCATCCTTGAACGATCCCCCATATTAAGCCAAAACCAGACCGTGTTTTGGTCACTCCCAGCCAGGGGTTCTTTCACTAACAAATCCCCACAAGATCCCCATCCGCTAAAACCACATCCATAATACGGCCCTCCCTTGTTGGGTCCATCACCTGTTGATTGAAGAACACATCCAGAAAGCCATCCAGCAGCTTCTGCTCCCTGGTCACCATGGACATCATAGTTCCCCAGTCAGTCACTGGCATATTAAGGTCCCCCATCAACACCACTCCTTCCCTCCTTCCCCTGCAGTCCACACTGACCCCTAATGTTAGTCAGCAGGCACTCCTCTTAGTCTTCCACCAGCCCTGGGGGCCTATACACCACCCCCAACTTAATCATCCCTCCCGTGGGGGTTCTCAAAGCGACCCACAAGGCCTCCACGCTACCCTCTGCTTCCTCTACTCTAATAACCTTGATGTTATCCCTAATAAACAGTGCAACTCCTCCCCCCGGCCTCCTTTCTATCCTTCCTAAGCACAAGGTACCCACTCAGATTTAGATCCCAGTCATTGCCAAGGGTGGCCCAAGTTTCTGTGACGGCTGCTACATCCACCCCACCCTCCACCAGGGTGGCCTGGAACTCAGGCATCTTATTCCACAGGCTCATGGCATTTATTAAAACCACCCTCCAACCCTTGTCTCCACCTCCCCATGACCATATCTTCCCATGATCCTTTGTACATCCGTCTGCCCCCCTCTCCTAGGGTACCGCCTGCCCCCTTTTTTGGGGTTGAGGGCCAGTCCTACCTGCAATATTAATGGCCAGATCAGCCCCGCATTTCAACCCTCCCACTTCACAAGTTTAAACCCCATCTAGCCTGAATGAAATCTGCCATCTCCCGCTTGAGAACTTCCTTCCCCACCGAATTAAGGTAAAGCCTTTGGAAGCAGTATAGCGCACTGGTCTAAGGCTCTGAGCTGCAAATCTGGTGACATCCAGCAGACCAGACCTGGGTTTGAATCCCACAGCTTCCACTTGCATACTGTGTGATCCTGAGCAAGTCACTTAACCTCCTTGTGCTCCCAGGTCGCTCCTGTAAAAAAGCTTCCAGCTTAGTGTGCTATACCTGGTTAAACAACTAAATAAAAAAAAAGCCTATCCCAGGCATACAGTCCCTTGTCATCCCATAGTTCCCCCAACTCCCCCATTCCACTCTTTTCACCCCATTGCCTGAGCCAGTCATTTATCTCCCTGATCTTCTGTTTGTTCTCAACCGTGGCCCTTGGCACTGGCAGAATTTCCGAGAAGGAGACTGTGCACCTATTATCATGACAGACCCTGGCCAGTTCACGGAACTTTGCCTGAATTTCCAGGATGCTATTCCCCTCAATATAATCTGTCCCCAGATGCATCAGGAAGTCCGGTAATCCCCTACAGTCCCTCGCCAGCTGATACACCATGAACTTCGCCCTATGCACAGTCAGGCCAGAAATAGCCACTAGCTTAACTTGACTAGGTTTCCCCTCACTCAGCCCCTCCCAACAAATACCCCTGATCATGGAGTCACCCAGCAGGAGTACCTTAGTGTCCTCCTTGGTGTTGGTATCACCACCTTTTTGGACTATTCCTTTTTGGACTTTTCCTCCAGCCACTGTCTTCTCCCCCCTCCCTGAGACCACTTCCCCCTGCATTCCCTCCAGACCTTCTATGATAGAACTCCTTGCTGCCCTACCCCTCATACCACAAATTTGATAACTGGGTTCCACGGCCCCCCACCTTAGCCTCTACCCCAGTCCGGCCTCTTCTACAACCACCCCTCCTTCCATACCTTACCTCACCATCTCCTCCCCAACACTGCACTTCCATCACCATCACCCCCTCCTACCTCCTCCCCTATCCTCTTTCCCACCATGCCCACCTCCATGGCCCCCTTAACTAAGGGCCTTTCTCTGGTATGATCCTCACCCCTTGAAGTACACCCCTTCCTCGACTCCATGCCACCTCCTTTTTTGTCGAGAGAGCTCTCAAACCCCACACCTTTCCTCTGCTTGTCTTCCCCCTCACCTTTTGTAAAATTTGGGTTGCCTTTCCCCCTGTTAGCACACTTATTCAAGTTACTGTATCCTTTCCCCCTGCTAGCATGGTTATTTGAGTTTCTGGAGCCCAGTCTCACCTGAATTCCTGCATCCCTTCACCCCCATCCTCCTCAGCACCACTCTCCCTTACCTCCTCAGTACCACTCTCCACATCTTCTCCTATCTTGCTCAATGGCTCAAATTTATAATAGCACATAATTGCAACCTATATACACACACATAGAAATATATATGTATTTATACAACAGGGGTGAGAGCAATATCAGTGTGATAAACTTGGTTATTTCCACTGCAGTGTGATAAATGGTAATGACATCACAAGAGTTAAAATAAATGCCATTTATACATACTCTGTTGATGTCACCACTCACTCACTCACTCATTCACTCCAGCATGCATACTAAATTGAACTTCTTTACAAATCTGTTTCTCACTACTACTTGCAAGTAACTCAATTAACATTCAAAGAACATTCAGCTATTTTCCACAGTGTTCTAAAACTCCAAACCCATTACTACATTTTCAAACAATCCTGCATTCTAAATAACAGTTGCTGCATTTACATGTACTCCCAATTGAAGAATGGCAATCGGTGATTTGTGACCCGACTGCAGCTCGCTTCTATTTACATGCGAGCTGAGTCAGGTTCACGAGCTCCGCTTCAGTTTACATGAGTTTTCCGGCTGTGATTTGGGAGCCGGTGTCTGTTTTATTTGCGCATGCGTTAGCAACTGAGCGAACAACAGTCATGTGAAATCAGTTAAACATTATCATGCTTGCGCAAGGAACTGATCGCACAGGGGATTGGTGTTTACAGGCAGCATGCAAACCGACTAGTGAGCATCGACAAAAACGAACCACATGCCACCAATCGGAGTGGAAGTCCAGTTCGAGTCCTAACGCCCCTCAGGTTTACATAATATACATAACTGAGGAACTGGGAATTGATAAGCTTTATCGAGGATTGCCAACCGCATTACATGCTATATGTAAACAAGGTAATTGCCTCACACTTTGGCCCTGTCCACACTACACCGCTTGTGCCCGGTAATGGATGCAATCCGTTACAGCCGCGGAGCGGTGCAGTGCGCCCACACTTCGGTGGTGTTCGCTACGGGACCGCACTGCCGGTTCAATATTATCGATCCGCATCAAGCAGCGCTTATTCCCACAAAATGCAGCTCACGCTGCATTTTGTGGCCCTGCAGGGGACCATTACCGCAGTCCACACTATCAGGCGTAACGGTCCCAGGGACTGAGAGCCATAATCGCTAGGAAACCACATTCAGGTGGTTTCATTAACGTTATGAAAACGCCTCCCGTAACGCTACCAGTGTAAACGCAAGCCGTTACCGATGTGGTTTACACCCTCTGTAACATTACAGAAGGGTTTTCAGGCTGCAGTGTGGACAGGGCCTTTGTGTTTCTCACTGCTACTTGCAAGTAACTCACTTAACATTGCAAAGAACATTTAGCTGTTTCCCACAGGTTTGTAAAACTCCCAGCCCATTACTATGTGTTTTTTTCAGTTCAAGAAAACCTGAAATCTAAATCACAGTGCCTCACAGTTGCTGTTCCTCACTGCTTGCTGAAACTAACTTAATTAGCATTACCAAACACATTCACGTTTCTCATGTGTGTGTAACACTCCCAGCCCATTCAGAAACATTTAAACACACTCAGAACACAATCAAACACTGCTCTCAATATAGCCTAGAGGTTAGAGTAATGAGCATTGAACAAGCTTGGTACATCCAATACACCAGCACCAGACCTGGGTTTGATTCTCACAACCTCCAAATCCAGACTGTGTGACTCTGAACATGTCACCCAAAAAAACCTTACCCAGTTACCAAACAATAAAAGAACACACATCAAACAGGAAAACATAGCTATGCTTCAGAAACTCTCACCCCCGTTGTATAAATAGCACACGTAATGGGCAGATTGTGTGCTAGGGATAATATTATCACACCTACATCATGAGCTTCCTGATACTCTCACTTTGCCTTTGCACTTGTGAGTATCCAGAACTCACTCTGCAAGAGTGACAATATTATCCATATCACACTCCTGCCCATTACGTATCATCTACATATATATATATATATATATATATATATATATATATATATATATATATATAATATACACACATTTTATATAAAAACTAATCTATTCTGGGTAGGTCTGTGCAAATTGAAGGGCTTTTAGAAGGTACTTAAAGACCTCCATGGTACAGGCAGATTGTACCACCAGTAGAATGGCATTCCAGAGCAATGGGACAGCAACCCCAAAAGTTATGTCCCCTAATTGCTTCAGGCAACAATGAAGAACCTGAGACAACCTGTATCTTGGAAGCAGAGTGGATGAGTATGTGTGTAGAACAACAGAAGGTCTTTCAGGTAGCTTAGGCCCAAATCATGTAGGGCCTTGAATGTTAACAAGCAAATCTTGAAGGTAACACGCTGCGAAATAAGCAGTTGGGGAAGAGTGTGCAGAACTGGAGTGACATGGTCTCTCCAAGAAGATCCTGCCACCAGCCAGTCTGCAGCATTCTGGACCAACTACAGAAAATGCATCAGACCTCTAGACAACCCTAAGTACAGAACATTACAATTATTAAGTCTGGAGGTTGCCTGGACTGCTGGCTCCAGGTCATTAGGCACTAGTTGTGACTTAATCTGCGTGATATGCAAATGATAAAAGCCAGTACAGACAACTGCCAGCACCTGCTGTTTTAGAGCCAGCCTGCAGTCCAAAGCAACCCCCAGATCTTTCACCACATCCACAGCTCTAAGTGTCTGACTGTTCAACAATGACAACAGAAGGTCACCACTTGTCATTGCTAACCCACGCTGACTGAATCAACAGTCATAACCTCTGTCTTATCTTGGTCAAGACACAGCCAGTTGGATACCGTCCAATCACTGATTTCTTGTAGACAGTGCCCAAGCACTGTTGCGGTGTTCGACCCATGAGGATTACAAAACACATACAACTGAGCATCATCTGTATAACATTTAACCTGTAGTTATGTATTGCTGGGGTGTTTGAACTGTGTAGCAGATAAATAAATGGATGTGGACTGGTTCGCTGGCTGGCTGTCTTGTTGGTAGGTAGTAAAAATGAAGAACAATGGCACTGCAGGTAATAAAAATATTAAATTTAATATGCATATATAGATAAGTATAGCTGCCCAGTAGTAAGGTTTCAAGACTCAATCTGTTCTTGCATTATTCGTGTCATCAGGAGGATGGTCTTCTCCTGATGATGCACAGATGGTGCGAAACTAGTTGAGGTCTTGGGAGCCTGTATTGCTGGGCAGCTGTGCTATCTGTATGCACGTATTAAATTGGATATTTTTGTATTACCTGTGGTGCCATTGTTCTTCATTTTTACTTACTACTAACACTGCTCGGTATGCGTGAGTGGAGCTGAGGATTTGTTTTCCCTGGTTGGTAGGTACTAGGTTTTTAAGAAGCATCATCAACCGGAGAAAAATGCCAGCAGCAGGATGACAAGGAGCACCCCCAGGCCCGCAGCCAACCAGCTGGGCATGCCAGTCAGAACTGGATCCATTCTGCGGTGGGCCTTGGGGTACCCCACCGACCTGGCCAGGTGGGCAAAGCCCTGGGTGAAGATGACAAGCAAGTAAGTCTTGGTAGGCATCAGGGTGACAGGGCTGTGGTACGCCTCAGAAGGAGGGCCGATAGGGGGGAGAGAGGAAAAAAAGAAGCATTGTCATTTATAAGCAACCATTGCCCACATCCACCATAGACAGTCACACAGAGGCAGCAGCAACTGAAGGGTTGACACTCATACTTTGACCTATCTGTTGATGCCTGCCACCAGCTGCAGCCTGCTGGAGCTCACGAATTATTGTGCTGCTGCCTACACAACAGTTGTAATCTCCTACCTGTCCACCCCTCAGTTGCCTATCTGTGAAGTAAATAGCACTAGTGTCTTCTTTAGTAAGATTTTGTAAGTCATTTTACCTTGAAGAAGGAATCAGTTAATTTCCTTAATCAAACTAAAATGCAGGCTGCTGCATCAGCCTCACAGACAACAGAACATAGTGTCACACAACACTCTGAATGATGTAGCATTTTTCGCACTTTCAAGATGAAAGTGAGAAATCAAAATGTGTCTTTCTTGATCTCAAAGTTCACAGTGAGTTTCCTAAAACTATTAATTATGTTCATCTCCATGTATCATTATTTGTATTAACTAAGTATACTGACTCTGCATGCTGCAAAAAGCAGTAGTACCCAGGTTGGACAGATGCAGACTATAATACAGCAGTGCTGTATTGTATATTTAATGCTGAGTAATGTACGGCAGTGTGATGGTGGTGATGAGACAGCAAGGATAGAATCAGACACTGCAACATCACAATCTCAATGTGGGCACTTACTTGGTCAGCAGTTCCACATGGCAGCTGGAAACATTGTCTGCAGAATTCACTTAATGAGGCAAAATAAATTCTACGGGCAGTGCATCATACTGCAACGTGGCTTTCCACCACCTATGTTGACATTATATGGGGACAGATTATACTCACAATTAGACTGTCAAACACTGCACATCATGTAACACCACAGACTATTACAATTTTACAAATAGGAACACAGTCTGATGGCGGTGAAGAAGATCTTTCAAATTACATCTTAGCATAGTATAGTGCAGTGGTTAAGAGCATCAAGCTGCAAATTTGGAGAACTGGGTTTGGATCTCACAGCCACCACTTGCATACGGTGTAACCATGAGCAAGTCATTTATCTTCCCTGTGCTCCCAGGACATGCCTGGAAACAAGCCTTAGAACAGTGTGTCTTTGCCGACCTAAAATTGTAACATAAATAAATAAAATCTCATAATGTGCAGCAAGCTCACACTGCATCATAATGCTCTGTTGTAAACAGGATTATTTCATGAGCCAAAATTAATCCTGCTGATAGCAGGACATCAGGCTGTAGTGTGTGACTTTGCAGTGCATTTTAAGATAGTAGGCTCTGTGATGATGGTGGAAAGATCTGTCTTGCTAGTACTCCAGATCTCAACATGGCCAGCAAAGCTACACATGCCTCACTGCAGCATAATGCTCTGTGTCAGAGCAAGATTAATTTAAGGAGGTACGATTAATCCTGCAGACAATGCATTATGCTGCAGTGTTTGTTTGAGTGGCTTTGCTGGCATGGTTGAGATTAGGGGCCACCAGGAGTCAGGACTCTGATTTTACTAAGCTCCACCAGTGGATGAAGCCAGGGTAAGAGTTCTGGGAGTCCCTAATCTCAGGAAGGCCTGCAAAGTCACACACACACACACACACACACACACACACACACACACTGCAGCATGATGCCCTGTGTCAGAGCATGATTAATTTTAGGAGGTAAAATTAATCCTACAGAGAAGGCATCATGCTGCAGTGCTGCTCAGCTTGTCTTTTTTGGCATGGTTGAGATTGGGTGCCACCAGGACTCTGATCCTTCAAAGTTTAACTACCGGTGGAAGCCAGAAAAAAGAGTGCTGGGGGTCCCTAATCTTACTGAGGCCAGCAAAGCCAGAAATACACACACATCATACTGCAGAATGATACCCTGGTCAAAGCATGATTAATGTATTTAGTAACTATGGCCTCTATGCACAAAGGGGCGGGTAAAATGCATCTGAGGCATGTACCCCACCCATGTACCTATGCGGCCCCAGACAGGCACAGGGTAAGCAGTATGCTCTACCGCTAGCACCTGTGGGGCACTTGGCCATGGCCATGACCCTCAGCACACAGGGTCGTGCGGGTGGTTGGGGGTGGATCCACTGACCCAGGTAGGCATCCAATCGGATGTCCATACTGGGTCCCTTGGTGGAACCCTTGTGCCCATGCAGTGGGTGCACATCATTGGGGCCAGCCGCATAAAGTAGCACCAGATGGACTTCTGCTGGGCACTCGCCCAAGACTCTGCCCCAGCCTTCCCCTGCAACCCAGTGGGCTAGGACAGCCCAGAGGTCAGTTGTGTTCATCCACCAGCTCAGTGGACATAGAACATGGATTATGCCTAGTCCCTGATGACATACCCAGCACCCCCCATGCCTAGCACTACACGAGTTCGTGAATGTCTCATAGTGCAGGCACGCCCCTCACACACTCACAGCGTGTTGCTCCCTGAGGGGCTAGGACAGCGGGCATACAAGTGTTTTGCCTGCCCTTGGTGAATGCAGCCAGGAGTCTGTTGGACCTCCACCATGTGGCATTCACACGAAAGGTTGCCTACGCACCTCGATTGCACAGCACGTAGGCAACTATTTTGTTCATGCATAGGGCCCATTATGCTTATGTCATAATGTATTTAATCTTAGTTTCAGAATTACAAAGTTGAATACATGCATGTGTGCCTGATGACTTGACTTCTTGACTGTAATGTACAGCAGAATCCCGATTATCCAAACCCCGGTTAACCGGAAATCCCCTCTTATCCGACCCACTATTATGTCGCCCTAATTTTACTGTCTTTTGCAATGATTTAAAGCCTTAAGTTAGCCTTAAGTTAACGATCAACTCGCCATCCCTTAGAACATGTGAGATCATCTCGGTGTATGTTTTTATCTGTGGAATTGCATAGAATTACCTGTCAAATACTGATTGGCGTACCTTAGCTTACCTGTCCTTTTTCAATTGGTCCCTGTTCATCAGCTGTTCCCTTTAATTAGAGCAACAAGTAAGCTCCCTTAACCATTGAATTTTCACTCTGTACAGTACTGTCTGTCACTGAAATGAACGCTAAGAGGAAACACACAGTGCTCACTTTGCAGCAGAAGCTGCAGATCCTTGATAGGATTAAAAATGGTGAGCGTGCTGTGTCCCTGGCTGCTGAATATGGAGTTGGCAAATCAACAATAAGTGACATAAAAGACACAAAGGAAAAACTGCATCAATTTGCAATGTTGCTTGAGGGTTCTAGTGGTCTGGAGAATAGGAAAACAATGCAAGCATGCAAAGACAATGAAAGGGATGATGCATTATACCGGTAGTTCTGTCAGGAGTGGGAGCGCTGGACGCCAATATCTGGATCTCTTGTAAAAGAAAAAGCACTTCAGTTACATGCTAAGCTCGGTGGTGACAGGTCTAGTTTTGCAACGAGCGACGGCTGGCTGGAACACTTCAAAAAATGCCATGGCATAATACGACATAGTTTGTGTGGTGAGAAGATGACTGCAGCCATGGATGGTGTGGCTTCCTTTATTCAGCAGTAACAAGATCTTATTAAGGCTGAATCACTGTCGGAACATCAGATCTATAATGCTGATGAAACTGGGTTGTTCTGGAGCTGCTTGCCAGACAAAACACTGGCTCATAGATCAGAGAAGGATCTCCCTAAAAGATGTTATGTACATGGCTGGGGATGCGTGGGACAAGGTAAAGCAAGAAACCATAGCAAAGTCCTGGCACAAATCAGGAATCTTGGTGCAAGATGAATTTGTTTGAGAGGCAGAGGTGGAGCCAATGTGTTTGAACACAGACATTGGAGAGCTAGATCCTGATGAGGATCCTAACATTGCTACGCTGGCAGAAGACATGATCTGTAAACTAAATGTCTCCCTGACAAATGAAGATATGGAGAACTGGCTGATGTACGATAAGGTTGAGGAAGGGCATGCGCATCTCTCTGATGATGCAATTGTAGATGCCGTTCAACACCAACCAGACATACCAGAACATCAAGAAGGGGATGAGGAGGTGGATGAGGATTCAGATGAGGAGATCGAGACCGTACCCATTCCCACCAATGTGCAAGCTGTGCAAAGCTTTGACAGGTGCTTACTCTGATTTGAAAACCAACCAGACTGTGATCCAGTCCAGCTTATGTTGCTACGAGAACTTTGCTCGAAAGCTGTGAATAAATGAGGACAGAGCTTGCAGCAATCAAACATTAATAAGTACCTCTCCTCTTTGCCCAAGTAAAGCTGCACAGTAAGCACGAATAAAGCACCCCCACACCTCCCACTCTACGTAATCACAAGCACAAGCATACAAAAAAAAAAGAAACTTTAATGAACTATGATACTGTTTGAAGCACCAAAGAAATATTTACCCCAAAAAATCATCAAAAACAATGACTGGATACAGCCTAGTGCCTCAGATTTATCCACTTAAAGATGCATTTATCTGTGAATCTAGATGTGGCTCCCATTCTTACTTGAATCCGGCAATCTCGATTATATGAACTCCCATTTATCCAAACTGAAAACTTGTTGCCTTTTCGGTTTGAATAAATAGGATTCTACTGTATTACAGATCATTAACGGCCCAGGTCATTACTGTAACCAGTAACCAGCAATGTAAGACAATGAACAGAAATACACAAAAAATTATTGCAAGAGATCAAATGTGATACTTCTGGTGTGTTTCTATTAATGGTATAAAGAAGATACTGCATTGTTTAAAAAAAATACCACTATCACAGTTCTTAAAGATATGTCTTACAATTAGAGAACAAACAGTCTCCCACTAATGTCATTAGAAACAAGAAGAGCACAAGGAGATCCTTTATTATTATATATCATAGGTGAACCATATATGATGAATGAATTAAATCTGGACTTTAAAGATTCATATACTGTATCTCCTTGTGAGGTCATCCATTACAACTAAAAAATTCAAAATTTCATACAAACATGCGCAAGGATTTCTATAGCCAAAGAATAATAAATCTCTGGAATAACCTACCATAAGATATAATTATAAATGAGTCCAAACATATATTTAAGTCCAGCACTTAATAAGTACAGTACATTCTACACAAAGAGCACCGATAAACTATGGGTGAGCTCTAGAAGCAACATATGGGCCTACTGTACACTCCTTCTGCTCCTCATTTCCCTTAGTATGTTCCTTAGTATCACTCCACACCGAAGAGTGATTTGTACTGATCTGAATTTGATTTTACTCACTTTCAAAATAAGCAATACAGCACTCACCTGAAAAAATGTTATCCGAAGCACTGCTGGTTGCCATTACCTGATGATATGCTGTCCTACCACATATTGATATAATAGGGCTGACGGTGATGTGTCATGTTCTGGTGCATGTGTCGACAGCCAGAGGGCAGGATACAGGACTGGAAGACAACAGAGGGATAGGGTGGTGGATGCATGTGCCGCTTAGTAATAGAGGGGCAAAGTATTAGGTGGAAAGCTATGTGGTATATATCCTGTGTGTTGTTACATTGTTGTGCATGTCTACCTTGCATATACTGAGGTTCGGTATATCCAATGGTGTGCTGTTAGGATGTGCAGGTTTGACTGTGTATAGCACTTTGAGTTTTGTACCCAACAGGGTTGTTTTGACTCCTGTGAGGGATGTTTATTAAAGTGTGTACTGTGCTGCTTGCCCAAGAGTCATGAAGCTGCAGGAAGCACTGGTTCCAGTTTCCCAAGCAATGGTTGTATGCAGTTATGTATACCCTTGAGGAAAGAAGGGAGAGGGTGACATGATAGAAACTTTTAAGTACCTCAGTGGAATCAACAAAGTCCAAGAGGGTAGTATCTTTCAGAAAAAGAGACGTGCAAGAACAAGGGGACACAATTTAAAGATAGAGGGGGGGGCGGTTCAGGGGCAATGTGAGGAAGTATTATTCCACAGAGAGGGTAGTGGATGCATGGAACAGCCTTCCTGAGGAGGTTGTGAGGTCTAAGACTGTGGGAGAATTCAAGAATGCATGGGACAGACATAAGGCAATTTTTGTGAGGGGTAGGGAGAAATAGGCTGTTGGTTAACTAGGATCTGTGGCCTATCCTGTAGGTAGGGAAATGGGCAGACTAGATAGGCCAAGCGGTCCTTATCTGCAGTCAAAGTCTATGTTTCTATGTTTCTATCCACCCCTTCAATGGCTACTGTGTGATGCTCATTTGGCATGTCTGCATGGAGCATTCCACCTGCTTATATAGAGGGCTCCAAGGGCAGTACATGGGCATGCAAGCCAATCCATGAATATGGCCTTTACCTCTCCATGCTGCCCAGCCCTATCTGCACATTATTGGGTTGCACTGTGGTATTAAATATGACAATATGTATAGTTGATACTTGGCATATAGCAACAGACACCATTTAATCTGCATTTTTACATATTGCTCACAACTTTATGGATCGAGCCCTTTGGATGAAAGATGCTGTACACAGTAAAAGTGACCTGAATTACTGAATTAAAAACTGCTGTGAAAAAACAGTTCAGACCCTCTCCCTCCCCTTAATCTGTGAGAAGTTGCTCCAAAATTTGGGTGCCTTACAATCCCTCAAGATAATGGAAATAAGGAAGCCATCTAGAATTGTACCTTTCAGCTTGAAATCATAATTTCACAGCAATTGCCTCCATGTGTTTGAGTGCTTTCAGATTGCAATGCCGTTGGTGTTGTGAGAGTGAGTTTAGTGTTAGCCAATTACGAGTATCCACTTTTATGGCCGCTATCATCAGAACTCTAAATAAGTACTCTTCAATGGCTATGTGAAGTTCTTCTGGGGATAACCTAATATCAGATGCTTAAAGTTTAGATCTTGTTCCAGTCACCTAATAGTTTTGATTGTGCTTTCTATCTCCCTCCAATATTCCCGGATATCTGGGCTACTTCCCAAAAATATGGTATTGAGGCTATGGGCTGGTGTGACACTGGGTGTTGCAACGAACTATAGATTCAGGATAGTGACATGAAAAATGAAATTAATGTAACTCTAGGAAAGTTACCTCGAGATATTGGGAACTCCCCTGTAAGACAAATATCAATTATAATGCTCTTAAAATGAAAAAGCAATGAGTGTACAATTATGTTATTCAAGTTTTGTTAGACATAATTGAAGAATGTTAAATACATAACTTAGAGAACAGAAGAACAGTCAGTTTCTTTTAAGGTAAATTAATTTTTAGCTGTGGTAATTTGAGATAACCAGGAACGGATTATATAACTGCAAGAACAATGTGTAGAGTCCTATGGGGAAGGTTTTCTCTGTAAGACATTTCTTCACAGATGATGGGTGATCCCTAGAATTGATAAGATTGACATCTAATGGTTAACCTGAAAAAGAAACAGAGTATTAATTTCTAATATAAGCACTAAAGATAGCATGTATTTTTTAAGTAGATGTCTACATGATTTATCTGTGTTTCTGGACGGACTTTAGTTTTGCATGAAATGTAAAACAAGCTCATTGTTAAACATGTGATGATAAGATTGTAATATAAGCTGCTGTTAATAAAAGGATAAATAAATAAAAAACTGCTGTGGAGGGGCAGACACCACCCTCATAGAAAAAGAGGCAAAAATACTCCAAAAAGGTAATTATTTTATGCCAATAACCAAATCAGAGTTATTTAAATCAAAATGGATCTGTACAAGTTTTTTTAGACAAGAACTCTTCAAAACATTCTCCAAACACCAACAGATAGCCAGTACTCCACATGGACTTATTAGAGAGGTTCACTCTATCAAGCAAAACATTGTAGCCCCTCATTAGCTAGGCATAGTAAATTTGTGGAATTAAAAATACATAACATTATCAAAAACCCATCATGGGCATGGAATATTACCATAGGATATCCAGATCAACAGGGGGTCATGTATTTTTAGAGAAATTGAGCAATCTCCAGGGCAATTGTTCCCACAGTCTTGTACTTGGTTTATGGGAAGCCAGGGCAATTCAGCTTCCTTAGAAAATAAAGTAATGTATAGGAAAGCACAGGAAAATTGCTCTGGAGTTATAGGGAAAATACCTTTGAACAATAAAGGGACATAGCTTTTAGGGGAAACAAACAATATATTGAGAATGTATCGAAACAACTAAATAACTGCCTTTTCTTTTTTTTTTTTAAATTCTTTCTTTATGCTTCCCTGCTGCCAGCTGCCCCGTACCCTCTGCCTGATCACAGACCACAGGCTTCCACCCCCACAATAGCTGTGACCCTCTGATACCCCCTGGATTACCCCCCAGGATGGGGTTGCAGCACCGCCCCTAGCGCCGCAGTCGACAGGATTGGTCAGAGAGTTGGCTTGGGGGCCTAGCTGAAGCCGTGGCAGGCTTCATCGAGGGTGGCCAGCAGCTGCTCTTTTTCTTGGTTTTCTGTGGGGTTGGGATGTGCAATGATGTCCAGCATCTGCCCCACCCCCTGGACAGGCTAGGTGTCAGTTGCTGCTCAACCCCCGGCTTCCGCTAGTGATCCATCAAGTGCCAGACAAGCTCCCCACCCTACCCCTGGAGAAGGAGAAGTCCAAAAAGAAACAGCTCCAGAGTGATTATGTGTGCTCTTTCCAACTGATAACAGGAAAAAAACAATAAAGGAAAGCACCTCTAATCTTGGAAAAAGTGTCTCAGTTCCACTTTTTAATCTGGTACAAACTGGACAGTAGGGCATATGTAAGGATTAAGCCACGAGAAAACATGCGTCTACTGTGGTATTAATCCATGGTTGGGGGGGTTGAACCACGAGGCCAAAGGCCGAGTGGGTCCAACCAACCAACTATGGATTAATTCCACTGTAGACCCATCCTTTCAAGTGGTTTAATCCGCTTGTAACATGGCAATGAACGTATGACTAATAGTCTTTGAATAAATGAGTACAAGCACACTAATTTACTTTCAGAATACTATAAATTGAGGTATTAAACATGATGTACATATACTTGAAAACAATTGGAACACACCTATTGGAAATATTGTGGCTACTATTTCACTTTTGTTAAAATAACTTTCATTACAAGCTTTAAGCTTTCTAACATCAAAACATATTTTACAACTTTTAAAAAACTTGCAATTCACTTTCTATTCTAGGTGCTTTGATTTTCCTCTCTATGTATTAGAAGATATGGGCTGCACTGCATGATGGGAGTGTGCTATGGTACATTTTAGTTTCTTCCAGTTCCTTTGCAAACCAATAGGTGGCTGTCACACAATCCTAGTAGCACAAGCACCTTTTCTCCAAATGTACTGAACTAAGCCAATCTGAAAAACACTTTATTGAACAACTACTATTTTATGGAATATTATTTTCACTTTTTTCCTCTAAACTACCAAACTCAGCAGGACATAGAACAACATAACGTTTACTGCTTTCATCTTTCAAATACTTGTTTTGACTACTATTGTTAGTCTGTTTCTTTGATTTCTTTTGTTTCTCTCAATTTATTTTTCTTTTCACCCACAGAAGTATCCTTTCTTTAATTTTGCTTTGTTTATCTCAGTGTCTGTTATTTTTGCTTTCGGTTATAGAAGCTGCATGCTCATCTTACCACTGTGTGTTCGCCAAGAAAAGGCCAGGCCAGATAATATTATTCAGTCATCCACAATGCATTGCACCCACAGTTGCTTAGAAAGCAGTAGATCAGAAGGGATGGTAACAGTATGTAACTGTTCACTTCTACAGAAATATTGCTGCAGCATAATTAACAGTATATGTGGAGTTTAAATCTACAATCTTTAGTAACTCATGAACTTCTGTTGTAGTTACAATATAGAACAGTCTTGAAAAAGTCAAAAATCCTGTGCCAGAAAAATTCTTAGTAAATACAACTTGGGACAATTATACACTGCAAGCTATTTGCATAGTTCTTTCACTTGTATACTGCTTCTTATCTGTAGTGGATTGCCAAGGTATTACAATACAAACCATGATTTACTATAGTATTAGACCATGGTTTTTACTGTACCACGTGGTGTGTTTGCGCCTATCTGAGTGCTTCATTTTGTTTTTCTTTTTTATGCTATGTTACAAAAGAGATTAATTCCCATTGAAATTACATTGTTTACTGCAGTAACTCTGCTGCAGAATGCTGTAGAGGTGGGTTTCATCCTGGCGATCTTCACTGTAAACTGTTACTTGCAATGTGAGAACCATCACAATATTATTAGGTGATTGAATACTTTTGGCAGGGCATCTGAAATTGATTTGATAACTAAGGTTGATGAATAGTTTAGTAACATTTATTTATTTAGTTTTTGTTGCCTAAGAAGGAGGACTAGATAACTTTTTGCCTATTTTCAGCCTCTTCCCGGGGCAGGGAGGGAAGAGGATACAGACGGATGCCAACTGAAGTTGAAATCATATTTTAAGCTGTTGGTGGTATTTGACTGAATGAGGGAAATTTGGCCAGGACACCAGGGAATTTCCCCCACTCTTGCAGTAGGGGGCCTGTTGGATGGCAAGACATCTCATTTCACTGTCAGGTCTGGTGGAGAATGGATGGCTGGGGCTGAGAGAGCCCAGGAGAACATGCAGGACGAAATCAGTACCCAGAATGATGGAATCGCTACAAGGACAGCTGGAATGCACCAGGCAGGTGGGCAGCAGAACATCCATAGTGGCAGTTCTTCGTTGGAGAATCTGGGAGATCACTTGAGCCTTGAGCAAAAACAGCAGCGTTTGGCTGCAGAGTTGCTTCACATGAGTGAACAGCTGACGACTGAGCATCTGAGACAAGTGGAGGATAGAAAGCGGAAGCGTACGAATATATGTCTCCAGGTACTGCAGTTTCAGGGGGAGTCACTAAGCTGCTTTCAGCAGAGGATAAATCCACAGACTACCCTGAATCAGTCCAATTGCCTCCGAGGAGAGACTGGAGTACTGAAGAGGCTGGATCTTGGTCTCCTGACAAGGCTCTGCTTGCAGCAAGCTGGATCCCACTTTCCGATGGGTATTGGAAGCCTAATCTTGGGCCTCCCAATCATTCCTCAGATCAGATAAGTGTCGCTTCTGTTTCTCATGCTAACATATTGCCATTGCCTACTTCTCAGTCTAATGACATTTCTGATCCTTTAGAAGACCAAATGAATATTACCACTGTAGGCCCTGATGAAACCCCAGTTGGACCTAATGTTTCTGATCCCAAACCAGGCCTCAACCCTGGGGAATCTGTAAGACCCACTTACGCTAGTCATTTCCACAAGCCAGTGGAGCTAGCCAAATGGAGAAATGCGATTCGCCTACGTTATGTATGTCCTCGTGAAAAACCCCCTGACAGATTTTATGTGGGCAAAAGAGACAAGGAAAGGTACATTAGCTCGAAAGCGACCAGATAAGGCCATACCAGCATCCAAATTGGCAAAAACACAGACTGTCCCTCCAGAATAGATATAAAAGTCTCCCTAATGAGGATAGTGACTCTGAAGTACTTTCAGACTCTTCCTCAATGGTATCTATAGGAGAGATAGACTTAGGAAAAGAAGAAGAACTCCCTACAAAGCAGCAGATTGAGAATCAGGGGAAGAAACAAAAAACTCATTAAATATAAAACTAGATTGGGTACAAGGAGTGGGTTTAGGAAGAAATGAATGTTGTATTAAGAATGTGCTTTATTTCTTCTTATGTCTCTCCTTTTACGCTCGATAAATGTCAATAGTATCAAGAGCATGAAGAAAAGAGATGTGATATTTTCAGCTTTGCTTCTGCAGCAGTCAGGTATTTATTTTTTACAGGATACCAGACTGCATATGTTATTGGATGTTCAGAAAGCTACAGCTGCCTGGTATGTAGGACCATCATATTTGTCAATATGTACAGACCATTGTTCAGGAGTGGGGATCTTGTTTCATAGCCTAGATTTTACATGTATTAAACTGCTGGATCTGATACCTGAAAGAGCTTTATTACTGGATATTTATTATCAAGAGAAATTGTTTCGTCTCATTAATATATATGCAATGCAGTCATAGTGACAGAGTTTCTCTTTTTCAACTGATACAGCCACATTTACATACAGCACAGGCAGTTATTTGGGGGGGGGATTTTAATTGTGGCTTAGATAAAAGGGATAAGGGGCTACACACAAAAACATTAAAAACCTTTTGTGATTTGAACTGTTTCAATGAAATATTAAAGAAGGCGGATCTACTTGATGCCATGCTTTCTCACCTCCATACAGTGGTTCTCACTTTTCACAAAGGCCTCCTGTCTACTAGGATAGACTTTTTCTTTATGTCGCAACATCTGCATATTTCAAAAGCTGAGGAAATGGCTGTAAAATTTTCAGATCACTCTTTGATTTTTCTGAACTTAGGAATGGGGGTTAAGATAGGACGAGGACTGTGGAAATGTAATTCCTCATTGTTGCAAAAGGAGAACTATCAGGCACAAGTGCAATATTTTCTTTCTGCAAAAAAAAACAATATTTTTTCTGTATGATTCACCTGTTCAGTGGTGGGAGGATCTGAAGTGGGAGCTTATAGTATTGTTGAAAGTGTTAAGTAAGAAAGATAGAGATATACAATATTTACAGTATTTATGGCATAGGAAACAGTTACAAACTTTCATTTCAATATCACATACTTCAGTACACAATTACCAAAACCAGATTTCACATGTGAAGGGAGAAATGTTTAAATTTCATAAGAAAAAAGTAGATCTTTTGAATTTTCAGCAAAATTATGGATTACAGGGAGCTATCTCCACTATCTGCCCATATGACACCTGCAGACTGCGGGTACAGCAAAAAAAAATGGACAGTCTGCAGGATCATTTAGGATGGATCTATGATGAACCTATTAAAATGATGGAACTTGTGGGTACATACCCCACAGTTTTTTTTCAGACAAGGAAATTGATCCAGAGCAGGTGTGACAATTTTTTCAAGGTATAGAGATTCCAGGGTATCCTGCAATGATGGCTCAAGAAATGCTGGTAGAGATTCATTCAACAGAGATTGTGATGGCTGTCAGGACTTTGCCAAGTAATAAATCTCTGGGCAAAGATGGTCTGACCACTGAAGTCTATAGAATTATTATAGACATTTTGGCTCAAGAGCTGGCTCAAGTTTTCACTCACATGCTTCGGACTACATTACCATTTGAAATGGTACAGGGTTCATTAGTGTACATACATAAAGTGGGAGACAGACACTTATTAACCAACTGGAGACCTATCTGTCTGTTAAACACAGATTTTAAGCTTCTGACTAAGATTTTGAATGTTAGATTGCTGCAAGTTGCAGACTATGTTATTAGCACTGTTCAAGCATGCTCGGTTAAGCAGTCTAATATTTTAGAGTATTTACTTTTACTTAGAGAGTTTATTACTAGAAGTAATAAGAATGAGGTAATGGATTTCTTGTGCCCCTTGGATCAGAGCAAGGCTTTTGACTCTGTCAGCCATGTCTATATGTGGGAAGTGTTGACATTTTGTACTATTCCACAGCAATTTATTCAGTGGATTCAAGTATTGTATAAAACGGCTACAGTAACTCTATTAATTAATGGGCACACAGGACCTTTAATTTCTATAAAAAGAGGGGTCAGACAGGGCTGCCCACTCAGCCCACTCTTATATGTGTTCTGTATCGACCCTTTGTTACAGAAAATTAATGCTCATACAGGTATCAGGTCCTTTCAGTTGGGGGCACTGCAGAGTCCTGCTAAATGTTTCACCTATGCAGATTATTTATTTCTTCTCTTACCAGATAAAGCTTAAATTGCAACACCATTGGAAATATGTACTAGTTATTCTAAGGTATCAGGAGCAAGTCTGAACAAAACTAAGTGTCAAGGTATCCAGTTGGGTACACACCAGCGGAAGATTACCTTGACATCAGGAATTCCTATTTTCCAACAACCAATAAAAATTTTAGGTTTATTATGGGGAAGTGGGGATTTGGATATGTTGAATTGGGTCCTGAAGATAGAACTAGGGAATATGATGGTATCTAAGTGGAATAATTGGAAGCTTAGTAAGCAAAAATGTGTAGTGTTAATTAAGATGAAACTTTTACCACAATTTTTTTATGTTAGTAAGGTTTATCCACCTCCAGAGAAATTGGAAGCTAACCTGCTGAACCTGTTTTTTCGAGCAGTCTGGGGAAGCAGGCTTAATCCTATAAAATGGAATATCATGTATTATCTTATAAATTAGGGGGTATAAATATGATCAACCCTTTGGTATTTTTTTTATTGTATTTTTTTATGTGAATATTAGGCCTCTGCTAGTCAATCAGGACAAGGTTTTGGTCTGTTATATGTACACTACTGTCCAGTGTCAGTTCAGATGTTGGGAGAGATCTAGGGCACTTAAACTGAAACAAGATCCCACCCTTCCTACTTTTTAGAGAGAAATATTTCTTAAATTAAGAACTTGGCAGGTTACTAGTCACATGTTGATTGGTAATACTAGGGCACTATTGTATAAACGTATCATTGACATGAACTTTACAGAGCCAGTGACTTCCTTTACGGCCAATACACTTGCAAGAAACTCATTTGGCTTTGTTGACTGAAGCTAGGGTTCCACAGAAAATGTGGGACTTCCACTGGCTTAGCTGCAAAGGCAGGATAAATGGAAAAGGGAATCAGAAGCACAAGCAACTTGCAGAAAGATATTGTATATGGCAAGATTATGTGCAACAAGAAGAGACTATAGAACATTTATTCTTTGTACTTTTATTCAAACATTTTGGCATACTTTAGCAAATTATTGGTCTGTCCCTATTTTTTCCACAATGACGTGTGAGGAGCTCATGTATGGCATTTACCATAATGGTTGGTGGAATTTCCATGAGAGCACTATGATAGTTATTTGTTTAGTGATCAAATGGTACATCTGGACATGAATACCATTAGAGAATTATGTGATATCTTCCGGGGGAATATAATACCTTATCAAGACAAGTATTGGAGGCACATTGGCAGAATATGCCCTGGATAACCACTTCTGATTTTCCTGTAACATGAATGTATTTGTACTGGTTATTTATTTATTTTTTCTAATTTGTTTGTTCTCCATGTTGCAGTAAGCTTTTTTTGGTTTGTTTGATTTCATCATTTGTATGTTACATTGTCTGATTTATTCTTTTCAATAAACTCCCCTACTCTATGCAGGGGGCACTGTTGACCAGATGAACAATGGAGGTGGAATCCGAATGGAGTCGGCTGTGGAGCTGCATGTTGCTTTGGGAGGCACCTTGGAGAATGCTGATGTTAAAGCACAGGAGGTGCTTCCACAGAAATATTTGCCAGTTTCAGAGAGTGTCTCCAAAAACCTCAGTAATGGTAAACAATTGTTAGGAGACTCACCAAACTGTGTGGCAGAACAGAAGAGGATAATGGTGGAGAAATTACGTTGGATGGACATTGAATATATCTGGGCAAAACAACAGTTGGAGAAGACCGAGAATACCCAAAAAAGCATACCTGAGGAGTCGGCTTCTATTTCCAAGGCACTGGGTCCACCCTTATTCATCTTTGGCACTCACTCAAAGGAATCAGCTGGCCCAACGGCTTCAGCAGAGAAGGAAGGCATTATGGAAAAACAAGAGGAAGGGCAGTAGATGCCTGAGGCAGCACTTCAGAAAGCTGGATAGATACGCCTTGAAACAGGGCAGTGTGTGACTGATCCAGAGTATCAGGGACAACTAATACTGGAACAAAGGCTTGTGGTACAGATGCCTACGGACTCCTGAGCTCCCGCATCACCTACAACTAATATTACTCAGATGACAACAGGTAGTATATCCTACTCACCATTAGGCTTCCAGCAAGAGTTGTTCTTTGATACTACTCAGGGGAATGTTGTAACGGATCAAGGGGATCAGTTCAAACAGTTCAAGCTAACACAGATAACATTACTGATGATGTTCCCACATGTAATGATGGTGAGAAATGTCCAACTACTATAACTCAAGCTGCTAACCATTATAGTAAACCAACTGAACTTGCTAAACGCAGAAACGCTATTAGATTACGTTACCTTGGCGAGTTGGAGGAACCGTCAGACAGACAATATATGGGACAAGTATTACTGAAACCATCTTTCAGATTTACACCTGTGTAAGTGTGACCCCTCACTCTTGCCTTTTTAGCAAACTGACAGGTGGCATGCTGTTGAAGCTGACAGCAGTTCCTGGTGGGGACTGGGTTCGGGGAGGATGAGGTTACTTGGCACAGGGGACCTAGGTTTGGCTACTCTGAACAGGGCCACACAAGTAAATCCGAACACAGGAAGCAATAACTGTAATGTCCAGAACCAGGAATGGGATTCTTCAGTGCGGCTTCTATTCACATCCAAGCTGAACAAACAAAGCATAGACGGACCCCCATGGGGCTACATTCCTGGTAATGCAGATTAGAGACAACAGAACACTTTATCACCATTTCCAACTCTCAGGCTCTAAACCCACCAGGCACACAGCCCAGACTTGCACGCAGCTTTGGGTACATAGCCCGACTTGTACACTACTTGGGTTTTCCCCACTGGCCCGGCTCCCCCGCTGGCCACTTGATCCGTGCTCCATTTGAGGAATGAACCAATTATCCTATTATGACTCCCCAAACCACACTAGAGTCTTCAACTCCTAGAGAGAATTTTCCTTACAATCCCACATCTGGGTACTTCCCTCATCACTAGCCAAGTGCCTGAGGTAAAGTAGAAATCCACAGAAGAAATCCGTAGAGGTGGACCTGGTCATGAAAGATGGGGGGCCACCCACCTCCAGCTCCCACAGCCCATACTCGGCCATTTCTCTGGAAACTGAACCATTCCTTTACTGAACTTTCAAATGTAGATTCTGAGTAGACATCTGTCACATCTCCTCTACATATCATTTTCATCCCAACAAGCTCTGGACTTGAATCTACTTTTAATTTGCTTAGCCCATTACTCTAGGCTTCCCAATATTTAGTAGTTCAATCCTCACATTGTCACACAAGTCCCAGGGTGAAAAACATAGGCCCTTTTAGCAAGAGCAGACACTCACCCTCACGTTGCAGGTGCCCCACAGGCGACTCACAAATCTTCTTGTTCTCCCAAATAAACTCTGGAACAAACAGGCAGCTTTTCCTTCACAAGCAGAACTAGGAGGTAGCCCCAGGAATCTGCAGGGAACCCTTTCCTGCCCCATCCCTGAAGGGAAGGGGTACTGAGACCCGAAAACAGCGGTCTCCGCCACTTCAATTATCTTCTGTGTCTCTCTTTAAGGTGGAGACACACACCCTTTTAAACTAAAAGTAACCCTCTGTTAGGGCTGAGACTCCTAGAGCCTAACTGAGCTGCTTTCTCAGCAAGCTCCCAAATTCACACTTCACTGACTCACACTGACTGACTGACTTCAAAACTTCCCAACGTTCTATGCCAACTCCCTTGCTGCAGATTCCAATGTGGCTCATGCAACTGCGATAGTCCTATTGGTGATGTCATCCCTCAGTCTCAGCTGAGACTGAGAACAGAGTGAGACAGTGTGAAACCCATTTATCTGGAGTTTCACAAGCTGCCTTCCCTGCCTACCACTAGGTCTGACTGGGATTCTAGTAACCCCGGGTAACAAGGGGGGTTACATATGCTTTAATTCACATCACAGGGGAACACTCCTTCAATTTTAGTTTTCAGACCCCTTACCTTTTGGAACATTTCTGGGCCAAATATTCTCTTCTAAAAACAAACCCTTTATGGACACCTTTTCAGGTGATCCCGCTCACTAAGCAAGTGGCTCATTTTATAACTGTACTTTTTAGAAGCGAAGGGGTGAATGTGGTGGATAGTATTTTTTGGTTGGAAAGGCACTGTGAGGTGGAAGATCTACCTAAACATATTTTTGATTGCAAAGGGTTCTGGAATGGGGGGTGACACATAAAGGTGAAACTGAATCAACAGAGGGATGACACTTGCCAAACTGTTTTATTCTTGGAAGGGATAAGGGGTTTATCTTTTATCCTGGACAACCAAGAAAATGTTATAAATGCAGATCTGGTAGACACATGAGTAATTCCTGTGATGCTATTCAGTGTACTAATTGTGGGGAAATGGGTCATTCAGGTTATTATTGTGACAAAAACCCTACCTGCAACCTCTGCAGAGATGTAGGCCACAATTTCACAGATTGCCCTATAGCAGCTCATAATACAGATGATGCTGACTATGGCATACAGGATTATTACCTTTCCAAAGCTTCCAGAGATGCTGCCCATTTGTTCAGGCATCAGGCTGCTTCTGGGCCTCCTCCTATGACTCAAACCCCGCCCCAAACTTTCAGTAGTACACATGTGGAGGCTGCAAAATAGAGGGCTGCCCCCTCTTCATCTGGTATACATCGCTCAACTCTAGAAAAAGAGCAGGCCTTACTACCTACATCCAAGGATTCCCCTTCAATCAATCAATCAATCAATCAATCAAAATCTTTATTTACCCAGGTGATCACCATTCAGCAAGCTCATTTACAAGGTGGGCCTGCAGTTTGCAAGGATGAGGGTACAGAATAGAGTACAAGTAAAATATACATAAAACAACAGTAGCAAGACGTATACAACAAAATATATACAGTGTAGAAATAAAGGTAAATAATATACACAGAGATGCCTTTATAATCCTATCCATCAATAACATGTTCATAGCCTGTAAAGGAGTCCCTGGGATATGGAAAAATGCACACATAGGAGGCAGGGATACTGGCAGAAAGATTCTGGGATACTAAGCAGGTGGTATCAGGGTATAAGAGTGGGCAATGTGGGGGTGTTGCAGTGAGTACGTAGTACCGGTGGGGCTGGAATGGACTGAAGTGAATGGGTAGTACCAGTGGGACTTGAATGGACTGAGGGAGGGGGGGTAATCTTGGTAAGGGAACACTTAGTTTGAATGGGAAGGACTTAGATTGAGTGGAAACATCAGCTGGACAACTAGGAACTGTGGAAACAGTTACAGAGCTCCACAAATGTTTTGGCATACAGGGTCTTGAACATAGCAAGACTAACAGGGGAGCTAAGTTTCAGCAATTTCTGTATCCTTTTCGAAAACATGGGCAGGACAAAGCTTATGGCTGCTCTTCCAAAGTGGGTACCAACCCTAGGTACTTTCAGGGAAACCAGCGAGTGACTTCTCAAGGCATAATTCCCAATTAGGCTTAGTGGGAGACAGTCAGCAATGTATTGCGGGAGTTTGTTGGTGATGGCTTGGAGCGTCCAGAGGGCTGCATTTCTATACCGCCTGTGTTGAAGGGAGGGCCAACCCACAGCTGCATATAATGAACAGTGGTGGATGGAAAAGGGGAGGCCTGTTATAAATCTCAGAGCTCTATGATACAGTACGTCCAATTTAGCAAGGTGTGAGGCTGGGCACTGGCCATATATGAAGTCAGCATAGTCAATTAGTGAGAGGAACGTGGATTGGACAAGCTGTCTTTTGGCATCTGCGGTCAGGAGGCGATTTATTCTGAAGAAGAGTCCAAGCCTCTGCCTCAGCTTTTTCAGCAGTTCTTCTATATGTTCCACAAAGGAGAGTTTATTGTCTATCCAGACACCCAAATACTTGAATTTCAGTACATATTCAAGATGTTCATCTAGTAAGGTGAAGATAGAAGGTAATGGACCAGCAGTGGCAGAATTTGCCCCCTGGCCAGTTGGTGAGAATTGCATTGCCTTGGTTTTCTTGGTGTTAAGTAGTTATCTTTTACTGAGGAGCTAGTGCTGCAGAATGTTAAAGTCAGTTTGCAGGTCACCACAGGCAGCTTCAGGAGATTCATGGCTTATGTAGAGCACCGTGTCATCAGCAAACAGGTGAATGCTTGCTTCCTTAATGCCTACATCCAGGCTGTTGATATAGTTAGCAAATAGTAATGGTCCCAATATGGACCCCTGAGGGACACCTCTTTTTATCAGTTTAAGTGAAGAAAGCCCCCCTTGGGTCATCCAAATACTGCAGGCAGAAGGTACTATCTCTGTGGCCTCACCACCAGTGCCTGTACCAGAGTTTCAACAAATTCCAACAAAAGTGGTTTCCAGCTCTGCTATTCTTGAGTCCAGCCCCAATAATGGGGGTATTTTTGTTTCAAATAAATATGAGGTATTACTGCATGATCAAATGGAAGAAGAAGAAGAGAATTCTGATGCTGAGTCTTGCACTTCCTCACAAATGGAAGTAGCTACAGGACAGGATAACCAATCTGACTCGGTAAAAGCTCCTAAAAAGAAGAAACAAATGGGACCCAGGTTGGGGTTAAAGAAAAGTGCTTGTAAAAAAGCATTAATAACCTAAACACTTGGAAACAATCTCAATCAAAGTATGACTTAACTGTAGCTAGTTTAAATGTTAATAGTACTAGGTCAGAAAAGAAAAGACTGGCTACATATGCATTATTTTCAGATTATAAGCATGATATTGTTCTTCTGCAAAATACCTGTTTGTATGACCTAGATGATTTTGTATTGGCCTCCAACTCATGGATTTGGGGCCCAAGTTACTGGTCAGGTGGCACTGACTTGTGTTGTGGCCTAGGTATCTGTTTTACATTTGTGGATTTTAAAGTTGTTCATTTGGCCAGTATTGCTCCAGGTAGAGCATTGTTGTTGGATGTTAAGATACAAGGGGTATATTTTCATTCAAAAAACATTTATACTTCTAAAGGCAAGGTTTCAAGGATAGAACTACTGAAATGAATTCAGCCCTATTTGTATTCAAGTAAGAATATAATTTTCGGGGGAGATTTTAATATTAGTAGATTACTCACTAACAGAGGCCAAAAAAATGATAAAATATATTGTGATGTTAATTTTCTTAACGATTTATGTTATAAAACAGGACTAAGAGATAGTTTTTTTCACAGAATCAAAAAACTTCTTTTACCTTTTTTCAGGGGAAAAAACATACTAGAATTGATTATGTATTTTTTTGCCTCTTCATTGTGCTTTAGAGAGATTCAGGTACAGTTACATAGAAACATAGAGTCTGATGGCAAATAAGGACCACTTGGCCCACCTAGTCTGGCCAGTTGGTTGCTATTTTGGATCACAGCATATTATCAATAACTATTTCAAATTTTCAGGAAACATCTAGAGGTCCTGGGTTTTAGAAATTGAACCTTTCCTTATTAGAGATACCAGAAGTACAAGAAGGTTTTCAATGTGTTCTTGATGCTAGAAAATCAGTTTATTTCCTTTATGACTCCACACAAGCATGGTGGGAGGACATGAAACATGATATAAGGGAATATTTTCAAAAGATAGGGAAAATTTGGGGGATATATAAAATAGACACTTATTGAACCCTCAGACAAGAACTCATTCATTTACATACACTACAAAATATAGGTACTGATATTTCTCAGGAGAGAATTGCACAAATTAAGCATGACATGACAAACATACAGTGCAATAGAATGAAATCCTTAGAAACAGAACAGAGGTTCGGAACCCAAGGAAAACAAGCTTTTAGCAGTCCTTTTGATTTTTGTCAACACCAACAAAAACAGAAAAATATTAAACAATTAAGGACGGTAAAGGGAGATAATTCAACATAAATAGGCAGACATATTACAGGAAATTAAAAAATATATTTTAGAGTACTTTTCTGCAGATCCACAGCTACAGGAATCTTGGATACAGGAATGGTTGCAGGAGTGTAATCTTCCTGAAGTTTCAGAACATTTTTTCATTTCCTAAATTGTTCCAATTACTACATTAGAAACACAGAATGTCATAATGCAATTACATACTGGGAAATCCCTGGGGCTGGATGAGATCCCAAATTAAATCCATGCACAGGCTGGTCAGGTGTTGTTGCCAGAATTGACACAAATGATTAATGATTGTCTTACACAACAATTCTTACCAGAAAATTTAAATACAGGTCTACTGATTTTAATACATAAATCAGGAGATAGAGATTTGTTTCAGAACTGGAGACCCATTACCGTATTGAATTTGGATATCAAAATTCTTATAAAAATTCTTGGTAATAGGATAGCAGTGGTTCTTTCGGATATAATTTCTCCCTCACAATTTTGTTCAGTCCCTGGTAGACAGATTACAGACGGCTTAATATTATTGAGAGAAGTATTGGAAAAAGATAATGATGGGCAGTTATCAGGATTTCTACTTAGCCTGGCTCAGACTAAGGCTTTTGACTGAGTTGCAGATTCCTATCTGTGGCAATGTTTATAAAAATTTAAATTTTCCCAACCTTTCATAGCTTGGTTAAAAACTTATTATGATATAGCTTATACAGCCCCATTTATTAATGGGTAGATAGGTAAGTCCTGCAGAATTATAAGAGGAGTAAGTCAGGGATGTCCTTTAAGTCCTCTTTTGTATATTTTGTCCTTAGAACCTTTATTACAAAAAGTCTCGTCACAGGAGAATATTATGGGTTTATCTCTTTCTAGTGATGATAATGAGGTAAAGTATATAGTTTGTGCTGATGATTTATGTTTCATTTTAGCAGACTTGCCCTCTGGAGGAGTTCTAGAAGCTATGTTAAGTGACTTCACTCGAGGAACAGGCTCACAGATAAATCTACAGAAAAGTAAGTGTCTTCTGATAGGAAACTTGTATATGGATACAAAGGCCCTTTTAGGGGTATCATTGTCTAGTTCACTGTGTAAAATATTAGGGGTATAGTTTGGAGCTGGTGATATGATTTTTTTTAATTGGGATATTATTTTAACAAGGCTCAACGTAAAGTTACTAAATGAAACAAATGTTTTTTATCCAAAAGAAGAGGGTATATATGATTTAAACATTTTTATTAAGTATGTTCCTTCATCTTAGTACTGTATATATGCTTCCTCAACAACTAGAAACTAGGATGTATGGTGTATTTTTTCAGGGGATATGGGGCAACCACCTCAATCCAGTAAAGGGGGACATCACTTATTTACCGATTAAAAAGGGTGGAATAGGGATGGTATATCCGGTACTTTTTTTCATTTGTATGGTTTTTTTTTATAAAAATATTAGGCCTTTACTACAGTATACGGGGAGCATTTGGAGAGTATGGGTATGGGATCAGGTGGGTCCCTGGTTACAATCATGGGACTGGGAACAGGCTATCCTTAAACAAAAAAATCTTTAGTAGGCTTACCTTCCTATATGCAGCAGTGTTTTGGAAAGTTAAAACTTTGGAGATTGCATAAATCTATATGCGTTTCCTTAGCTTGTAAAGCTCTATATCAAAATATTTTATCCCAATTCTTTTTGGAAAAAACTCATTTTCATGACAAAGCTCAATAGCAGATTCTTTACATAGAAAAACTGTTATCACAACATAGAACACCGGTATATATGTAGGATGTTCTTTGGTTAGGTGTACATAAAAAACTGGACCTGAAAGGAAATTTGAAGCACAAAGAATAGAATGAAAGAGTATGTCCTAGATCAAATTTTTGAAACAACAAATAGAAACAATGGAGCATTTGTTTTTTGAATGTCCCTATGTCCTACAATTTTGGACTAACAGAACGTATATAGGCATTGGACAAATTCTTCTTTTTGACACCAGATATTCTTTTTCTGGGAATCATACCTCGGTCATGACAGGGTTATAATATAGATACAATGCATTTATTGTTGTGTTGTTTTAAGTATCACATTTGGCACAGTAGATGTCAATGGTCTCTATGGAAGACATATATTATGCCTGAACAACTTTCTTGGTCTTTACATGATAAAATAATTTAAATTCGTAATGCTGATAGACAGCAGATACCTAAAAAGATATATAAAGTCTGGTGGGATGAGATATTGTGGTTGGATACAGGATAAAATATGTGTTCTAATGGTTTTCTCACCATAAATGGCTGAAGAACACCTCCACAAGTGTGGAGTGTAGGAACACTGTTATAATTAAAAAAAAATGTGTTTTCCCCTACTCTTAGGGGTGGGGTTGGGGATCTATAGGACCTGTATGAAATAATACATATTTTCTTTCTTTCCAGGGTATTTTATTTTAAGTTACATAGTTTGAATAAGTAACAATATTTCACAAAATGGGATGTATGAATTAATAGATGTTTCTTTTTCAGTTTTTCCTTGATTTTTGTTTATATTGTAAAGAGATTTTTTTGAGTTTAAAAAAAAAATTGCCCTACTCTTAGGGGTGGGGGGTGTAGGACCTGTATGCATTAATACGTATTTTCCTTTGTTAAAGAATTTCTGTTTTATGTTAATACTCAGAATATGATTTAATATTTCAAGAAGGGGATGTATGCATAAATATTTATTTTTAAGTTTACATTTTGAGTTTTGTTTATATTGTATTATGATTTTTTTGAAGTTTTGAATAAAAAATTCCCCTACTCACCTGTAGGGGAATTGCTGGCCATTCTCCGAATAGCCACTCTGTGTGAGAGCTTGGAGGAGATGGACATCTTGGAGTCAGGGGACTGAGCCTCCTCTCCTGCACTTCCTATGCCAGAGGCCCTCAAATTATTAGAAACATTTTGCAATGTTAGAGAAGATGGAAGTAATGAAATTTTCATTTTGAAGGAAGACTTGAGTCAAACAGACAACCTGACAGAAAACAGCATTCCTAGTAAAGAACTGGAGAGGAAAGAAAAAATGTTGGCAGAACCAGTAGCAGAAGAAGTAAGGCATCAGCAATTTAAAAAGAAACTACAAGCAGAAATAGACAAATTGAGTGCCTAGAGGGTGTATGTTACTGGGTGCGGCCCACCTATCAAACCACATTCCGTTCCCTGTGATGCATATGAGGAAAGAAATGAACTTCACAGCACAGCACTGCAGGTAAACACTATCCCTATTGAAAGCGTAATTGTTGAAATGGCTGGCAGCTGAATCACTGGAGAAAGTGCGTGCCTAAAGCCGAAGGGATTAGTGGGTGGTAGAAAATATCAAACTGCCTTAGTAACTGTGAAACCTGTAAAACCCTCAGTTTCAGCCTCAGGTGTTAACACGGCAAAGAATTTAACAAAGCAAACAAGTATAACACAGAACTCTAAGACACGTATTGCTATTAAGAAGCCTAGAGAATTAAGACAGGAAAAAGGGAACTGTATATCTGATGAGCTAAAGAATAGCTCAAGAACCACTTACCCCACAATGCAAATAACCAGACTGGAGTAACTGTCTTCTCATTTACTGCAAAGGGCCCTGTAGGAAAAACTGCAGTAAGAGAAGATATCAAACAAAAAAGAGAGGCATTAACCTTAGCAAAATGGAACATTCCCATCGAAACTCCAAATGCATCTAAGGATGCTCCAGACGATTTGCAAAAAACAAATACAAATGCTATACAGCCACAAATTACTGCTTCTGCCATTCAGTCTGCCTTTTCAACAAATCCTTTAAATACTGACCCATTCTCTCAGTGGTCTCTTGAAAAAGCGTTAGTAGAGGCAGGTTGGATAAAAATCAATGCTGGCAAGTGGCTTACTGACCCTAACTGGGCCCCAAGCCAACTGTTATCCCAAGCCTCTCCTGAATGGAATCCACAAAACAAAGCACTTGTAATGGCATCTGAAAAATTAGCTCTGGAAGTAATACCTGATGGAAATAACCCAAAGGACACTTCAGAAAATCCCCTACAGAATCCAAAAGCTTTGGAAATAGGATCCATTGTCCCTGCAACTCAAAAAACAGCAGAAAAGGTGCATCCAATGAGTATGGAAGTTCAGAATACCACTGAAGGTTCTCAAGACCAACCAACTCCTCAAAGACCTTTAGTCTTGGAACAAAACATAGAAAACATAGAAATATAGAAGTTGATGGCAGATAAGGACCGCAAGGCCCATCCAGTCTCCCCATTTCTTTTTCTATCTTATAAATGTGCCATCGGCCTTTGCTCTGTCAATGGCCTATCTATTCATAATCATCTGTATTGCTCCCTTATGCCTATCCCATGCCTGTTTGAAGCCCTGCACTGTATTCATATCCACCACTCATATCCACCAACTATTCCAAAAAGCAAAGAAAGAAGCTGTTTCAAGAAGACATGCAGTCAGAATTAGATATAAAGGAGGGGTGGAAAACAGGCCAGATACATATTACATAGGAAGGTCCTTACTCAAAGAATCTTTGAATTTTAAACCTAGGGAAGTCTTTGAATTCATTAATATATCTGAAGCAGATAATTTCGATGTAAGCTTTCATTCGCCATATGCTTTAGAAATGTTTGGAAAGTGGTACAACCAGGTGAAATTATCCTCCATGTGGACCCCCATTCTTGTTATCCTCTTAACGAAACCTTTGATTAAATTCATAACTGTGATGTTTAGGAATGAGGGGGTCCACATGGAGGGCATAACATACTAATTGTCATAGAAATGAGAAGTCCTTAGTTCCCTGAACCCATTTTAGATTCAGAGCTTTTCTAGACAGAGCCAGAAGCACAAAGTTAAGTTTAGACAAACTAATTCTGGGATTGAACATATTCCCAACTCCTTCCTATTAAGTAGGGATTGGGGGTCTGTTTATATGCAGGCCAGCCCCAGGCCTGTTATAAATCTGGTAATAGAACACATTTATCAAGTGTATGTGATAGGCCCAGATGCAATAACTGTGGGGAAGTGAGACACATTAGTTTACAATGGTCAAACTTCACCAAATGCGACCTGTGTGAAGGGACAGGACACGTCTTTTGGGAGTGCCCCTGGGCAGCAAAAAATAAAGCCTTTTGTATAAGTCCTGACTTACTCATTCAACAGGCACAGGATGCTGCATCCTCCCCAGGAACAGAAATCCCCAAGGATGACTCCCCTCCCTCCCCCAAACCAACTAAAAATCTACAGGTAGGTGAAAATCCAAGGGAAAATAGAGGTGAAAACCCAAAGGACGATGCCAAGACCTCCCCTGACCTTCAAACAGACCTACTGATCCCAGTATGTTACAGAGAGACAAACAAGAAGGCTGAGCAGGAACAGGGATCACCCCTCCTGTTTCAGACCCACCACTTCTGAGACAAGTTACTAGGCAATCAAAACTTCCCCCCTCCCCATGGAAGCTCACAACATTGACAAAGGTAACTTCTATGCGGCATTAGCCACCAACTGGTGGGAATCTGATATGGAGGCAAGAGACTCAGATTCGCAGGCCCAGAATCATGATACTGCTAATTCTAGTACCGATCCTGTAGGTTACAGAGGGAAAAAGAGGAAAAAGAATCCCTAAAACCTCCTCCCTGAAAACTTGGCTCCCCTTTGAGTAGGGTCCCTCAATATCCATAGCATAATTAATTTCTCAAAGAGACAGGCTGTTTTTTCAATTCATACACAAAAATTGTATAGATATATGCTTGCTACAAGAATCATGGATGCTTTCAATTGACCAGGAATGATTGTTTCAATCTGAATGAGTCTGGGGACCCTCCTACTGGTCCTTTAGGCCTGACAAAGCGGACGGTATAGGGATAATTTTTAATTCATTTTCCTTCATTCTTACAAAGTTAATTGATCCCATTCCAGGTAGATTTTTGATATTTGATGGCCTCTGGAACAACACCCCCTACAGGACTATAGCGGTATATGGTCCTCAAACAAAGGCAGCGAGGGTAGGCCAATTAATAACTTTATAGCCCTATTTAGTTACCTCTAGTAACATTTTGTTAGGGGGGGATTTTAACTGTGATACCTCAGATATAGCCAAGGGTTCCAATGGAAGGAAAACCTATTGTGATGCAAATGCCTTACAAAAGTGTACATCTTTAGCTGATCTAGTGGATTGTAGACAATTCCAAGTTAAGGGTTGACATTTACTTATAAAAGAGGAAAATGCACTACTACAATAGACCATATTTATATTTCTCAAGGACTAACCATACCTCAACTGGAAGTAGTTCCTACTGAGTTTTCAGATCATCTCCTTTTAAAACTCTTCTTTCAGAATGGGCAAAATAATTTGAAACTTAACACTGCATGCCTGTCTGATCCAATAGTACAGAAAGAAGTGACATACTTGCCACAGGCCAGGTTATCAGTTAGATTTCTATGCGACAATTTAGGTGATTGGTGGAAAGATATCAAAGAAGATCTAAGAAACTGGTTTCAAAAATTTGGGAAACAACAAGAAAGGAATACTTTTTTTAAATATTTACAAGTACGGAGTCAGCTTCAATATTTATACACTCTATCCTCTACCACCAGGAGAGATTTCTGAACACAAATAGAGGAAGGAAAGTTAAAAATGAAGGAATAACAGTATGATAGAGCCAATACTATAACAGCCATGTTGCAGCATGGAGCACAAAAAGCTCTGATAGGTGACCCCATGGAGGCATGTAAAAGTAGAAGGATAGTCTCAAGGTTTGATAGCCTTACAGGTATGGATGGGAATGTGGTCAAATCCATAGATGTCTACATCAGGTAATTGAGGAACATCTTCTCTCTCATTCTATGAAGGACCCCTTCCCCAGTCAAAGGCTATAAAATCCTACTTGCAAGAAATACACACTCCAACCCCCATGGAAACAGGAAAGAGCTTAGTCCTACCCATTACAGCAGTTGTAATAGACAGGTTATCAAGTCATTTAAACTTGGTACCTCCCCTGGCCCAGACTGGCTCCCCTATGAACCAGTCCATGGCAGGGGTGAGGATAGGGCACTACACACCATGAAAATTAATGAATGGTTGCAAAACTGGTGCAGAGCACAGGGCTTTGGCTTCATTGGGAACTGGGGTACACCTGGAGAGATGAAGGTCTATACTGGCATGATGGTCTGCAACTGTCCACAAAAGGAACCAAGATTATAAGTGACAGGTTTAAATGCTTCCTTGGCAAGCTTTTAAACAAGCCATGGGGGGAGGTGCTAATAAGAGGCAGGAAATTTCAAGCCTCCCCCCGCAAAACATGCAGTTAGTAAGGTAAACACTGAGGTACAGTGCTCAACAGAGGGCAGGACAGGAGTAAATGGAAAAATAGACAAGGGCAAAAAGAGCAGGGATGGGGGAAAAAAGGATAAGGCCAACATTAAATGGAGGGCAATGAGTACCAATGCTTGTAGTCTGGGAAACAAGCTTTCTGAGCTAGTAGCTTTGATGGAAGATGAACAATTGGATATTGTGGCAGTCATGGAAACATGGTACATGGAGAACCATGACTGGGATGTCAACATACTGGGGTACACAGTCTACAGAAGGGACAGGGAGGGGAAAAGAGGAGGTGGAGTAGCTCTATACATAAGGGAAGGGATCAAAGCTACAGAACTAAAAAGTAAAGGGGAGGACAAGAGGCACTCTGGGTCACCTTGAGACAGGGAATGGCATCACAATCTGCACAGGGGTTGTATACAGACCCCCATCTCAAGGGAGGAAATAGACAAGAAATGATAAAGGACATTCTCAAAATGGCTGAAAAAGGGGAGATACTGTTGATGGAGGACCTGAATATGCCAGATGTTAACTGGATGACATGTACTGCAGCCACATCCAAGAGCAGGGTCATTCTCGACGCCCTGCAGGGGGCAGGCCTTGGACAGCTAGTGTTGAAACCCACTCAGGAGGGAGCAATACTAGACCTGGTACTCTCAAATGGAGAGAGGATCACAAATTTAGAAGTCAGTAGGCATCTGTGGACAAGTGACCACTGCACAGTGTGCTTCACAGTAAGCACAACCATGGAGATGAGCCATACAAAAACAAGCATACTGGACTTTAGAAGGGCTGACTTTGGCAAAATGGGTGAATACCTGAGGAATACACTAGCGAATGGCCAAAAAGGAGGGGTGGAAGAACAATGGAGAAAAATCAAAACTGCCATCATAGAGGCAACTAGCCTTTGTGTGAAACAGATAAAGAAAACAAAGCGGAGTGAAAAACCACTATGGTTCTCAAAAGAGGTGGTTGGGAAGGTTAAGGAGAAAAAGGCTGCATTCAAAAAGTATAAGGAATCACAGAAGGAGTATGACAGGGAACTGTATCAATTAAAGCAGAAAGAAGTGGGGAAGGCAGTCAGAATAGCAAAAGCCCAAGCCGAGGAAAAAATAGCCAATTCAGTTAAGAAGGGGGATAAAACCTTTTATAGGTACATTAGGGAGCATAGAAAGGTTAAGGCATGAATAGTGAAGATTAATAAGGGAGAGGGGAGGTGGGCAGAGGGAGACAGTGAAAAGGCAGAGTTACTGAATGAATAGTTTTGCTCAGTATTCACAAAAGAAGATGAGGAGGAGTTACCTAATCCAGACAATAGAAGCACTCTGCGTAAGGGGGTTGACACCAGTCCATATACAGAAGAAAGAGTCCTGAAAGAACTCCTAAAACTCAAGGTGGACAAAGCAATGGGGCCTGACAGGATTCACCCCAGAATCCTAAAAGAACTAAGGGAGGACCTAGTGACACCACTGACCACACTTTTTAACAAATCATGGGAGGATGGGGTGGTACCTGAGGACTGGAGGAGGGCATATGTGATTCCCCTTCACAAAAGTAGGAGCAAGGCAGAAGCAGGAAACTACAGACCTGTAAGTTTGACCTCAGTGGTAGGGAAAATGATGGAATCACTTCTGAAAGAAAGAATTGATGAGTACCTAGAGGCCAGCGGGGCACAGGACCAAAAACAGCATGGGTTTACAGCAGGAAGGTCATGTCAGATGAATCTAATAGATTTCTTTGACTGGGTGACCAAAGTAATAGACCAGGGAGGTGCTGTGGATATGGCCTACCTAGACTTTAGCAAGGCATTTGACACAGTCCCGCACAAAAGATTGATAATCAAGTTAGCCAGCCTGGGAGTGGGTCCCAGGGTGGTAGTCTGCATAGCAAACTGACTGTACAACAGGACACAGAAGGTAATAGTGAATGGAACACATTCCGAAGAAAGAGGGGTCACTAGTGGAGTACCTCAGGGCTCAGTACCAGGTCCAGTCCTCTTTAACATCTTTATAGGTGACATTGCAGAGGGTCTGGAAGGAAAGGTATGCCTCTTTGCAGATGACACAAAGATCTGTAACAGAGTTGATACACAAGGGGGGGGTAGAAAGGATGAGAAGGGACTTGGAAAAGTTGGAGGAATGGTCAGACATATGGCAACTTAGATTCGACGCAAAGAAGTGCAAAGTAATGCACCTGGGAAACAAAAACCCTGGAGAAGAGTACACAATAGCAGGGGAGGTACTAACAACAACAAAAATGGAAAGGGGCCTGGGGGTAGTCATATCAGATGATCTAAAGGTGGGTAAGCAATGTGAGAAGTCAGTAAGGAGAGCCAGGGGGATACTGGGATGCATGTGAAGGAGCATCACAAGTAGAAAAAGGGAAGTGGTTATCCCTCTGTACAGACAGTTGGTGAGATCCCATCTGGAGTACTGTGTACAGTTTTGGACACCTCATCTATGCAAGGACATAGACAGGATGGAAGCAGTCCAGAGGAGGGCAACTAAAATGGTGCAGGGTCTGCATCAGAAACCATATGAAGAGAGACTGAGAGAACTTAATATGTGTACCCTTGATGAAAGGAGGGACAGGGGGGACAAGATAGAAACATTCAAGTACTTCAAGGGAATCAACAAAGTCCAGGAGGGTAGCATCGTTCAGAAAAAGAGATGTGTAAGAACAAGGGGGCACAATTTAAAGATAGAGGGGGGACGGTTCAGGGGTAATGCAAGGAAATTTGTTTTCATGAAGAGAGTGGTGGATGCATGGAACCGCCTTCCTGGAGAGGCTGTGGGGTCTAAAACAGTGGAGGAATTCAAACATGCATGGGACAGACATAAGGCAATTATAGTGGGGGGTGGCAGGAAGTAGGCTGTTGATTAACTAAAATCTGCAGCTTATCCAGTAGGTAGGGAAATGGGCAGACTGGGTGGGCCAAGTGGTCCTTATCTGCCATCAAAGTCTATGTTTCTATATAAAATTCTCAAAGGAACTAGCAACATGCTTAGAGGAAGTTTTTGTATATTTTTTTAGAATCCTCAGAAATCCCTACCTTCTTTACAGGAGGTTTAGTGACCTTTCTTTTTAAATCAGGAAAGAGACAACAAACAAAAAACTGGAGACCAATTACCATCTAAAATTCCAATTTTAAGATTCTGCCCCAGATTTTGAACAATAGATTAAGAAAGGTGGCAAACACTCTACTCTCCTCTGCCCAATTTTGTGGTCTCCCAAACCACAAAATCCAGTGTGCCCTTATGATTATTAGAGATATTATCGACGATACTTCCCTCCAAAAGAAAAATGGCTGCATAATTTCATTAGACTTGTGTAAAGCCTTTGACAGGGTTCATTACCCATTTTTATTTGCAACTTTGGAACATTATGGTATCCCTCTAGTTTTTGTTAGATGGATTAAATTATTATATTCCCCAGCCTCAACACAGTCTGTCCCCAGGATGCACCTGGAATCGAGCAGTACTCTGCTCAGCATGCCCTCCTGGTAAAACTTTTAAATAAATAAATAAATAATAAAAGAGTATATTACAGAAAGTATTAGTATTTCAACAGGGGTTGGGCAGGGCTACCCCCTAAGCCCCCTACTCTACATCTTTTCAGTAAACCCTTTTTTAAGGAACTTAGAAACCAGTATAGGTTGGAAAGGAATCAGTGGGAATAATACCCTAGACACTGTAGAAGTCCAGGTGTATGCGGATGATATTTTCTGTTTTTCTCAAACCATAGTCAAATCAGGGCATTCTTGTATGAGATGGGTATTTTCTCTACAGTGTCAAATTCCAGACTGAACCATGAGAAAATCAAGGGGATATTTTTAGGTCTCGAATCTCCCCCACCCATTACAGTGGAAGGTATTCAGATTTCTTCAGACCCATGCAAAATCTTAGGGATAACCTTTGGATAAGTAAACATCCCCAGTCATAACTGGGACTCTGCTCTAAGAATCATCAAAAACAAGGTCCAAAGATGGAAAAATTGGGAGCTATCAAAAATTAAAAGGATTTATATTATAAAAAGATTTATCATTCCATGTATGTTATACATAGCTATGATTTTTCCCCTTCCAGCAGCATTAGAAACACGTCTATATAGTTGCTTCTTCCAAATGTTGTGGGGAAGTAGGTTAAACCCAATAAAGAGATGCTTCGCATACCTGTCAAAATTACAGGGTGGAAGTGGTATGATTGATCCTGCAGCCTTTTTTCATACACTTTTTATTTCCCAAACAGTAAGAATAGACCTACATCCCATGGAATCCTTACAGTACAAGTGGATTCAGAATAACTTAGTAAACTAATTTCAAAATTGGGAAAATGGCCCACCTGAAGTAACCCCTCAATTACAGATTCCAGAATATTTTAAACCTACAGCACAAAAACTTTATAAATGGGGCCCAAGATCCAAATCAGTCAGAATTCTGGGCAAATATTATATAATATTGTTTTAACAAAAATATATCCAGAGGAACCAGAGTTTAAAAATGGCTGTCCAAATTTGAGGGTGAGAGTCGTAAGCACTTAAAAAATGAAAGGATCCCCATGCATATGTGGGAAGTACTATGGCTCACAATGTATGGGAGACTAAACATCAAGGGGAACTGCAAACACAAAGTACAGGAGGAGAGAAACTGTCCATGTTTGACATGTATTGCAAAAGAAGAAACAATGGAACATTTTCTTTTTAATTGTTCCTGTTAAACCACTGTGGACATTCTTGGCAGACAAAAGGAAATTTGGGTGGCTTCTGAATTTGAATTATGAAATTTTGGTTCTAGGGAACTATCCTCATCTATGCAGCAAATATGAAGATGAAACTATGACAATTTTTCTGTGTTGCAAAAAATTCTATATTTGGCAAGCAAGGTGCCAGTGGGTTATATAAAAAAAAAATCTCATGAGACTGTAAGTATCTTGATCGATATAGCTATGAACTATGTATATATAAAGGAAAAAGCATGGTACACTCCCTTTAGTAAGTATATAGATGGTGGACGGGATTTGTGATATTTATTAAATATAAGTAGAATAAATTTAGTTAAAAGGGACAGTGGGGGACAATAGGAGTAAAAGATGAATCCTGACAAGATTGAAATGTAAATAGTGCATTTATGATTTCTGTCCTATCCCTCCCTGTTTATTTTTCTTTGCCTCTTTAATGATGCTTATATGGATGTTGTTTTTTGTACATATTTGTATCATATTTGTACTGTATACAAAGTGAAATGATACTGTATATTTATAATGTGATTTACAATGAAAAACACCCTATCACTTTTCAAGAAGTGCCATGGGATCTTTAACCAGAACAGGCAGATGGGACCTCGGTTTAATGTCTCATCCAAAAGATGGCACCTCAGGAGTGCAGTACCCCCCTCATGCTGCATTATAGTGTCAGTATTAGGATTTAGCCCAAGTACCTGGAGTGGGGATAGAACCCACAGCCTTCTGATCTTCTAGCCTCAGAGGTGAGTGTGCAGCCTGCTGAGCCACTGACACTGACTACTGGTTATTTTGAAACTGTACTCAAGTAGCACCTGTTTCTCTTTATTTAAACACTACTTTAAAGTTTTACTATCTTACATGCAGGGGATTGCATCTTAATAGTGGACTCATACTGATGTTTGCTCACTATGGATGTTACATGTCTTCTTAACTTTATTGTTATTACTCTACTGTATATTGTTTACGGCTTCTCTGTGACACAGTCCCTCTGCTAGTTTCAACCCCCAAAATGCAGTCACTTAAACTTGGCCTCTAATTTTTCCCTTTCGCTACCTTCTAAAACTACTTACTCCCTATACTGTGTTACTTGGCTGCTAATCTCCCCAAAAAAGCTCTTGCTATTAGCTTTAAGCTCTAAGGCATCCAGTGTGTCTCCATGAGGACCCTGTGATTTTATAAAATGTAACATAGTGCACATTTTTAAGGCAGAATTAGGATGTATAGGAATTCTAGTTTGTTTGTCTGTTTGTTTGTTTGCTTATTTGCTTAATGGGTTAACACACTGGAAAACATAAGTTCCTTGTACAGGTGTGACACACATCAAACAGAACATACATACATTTGATTTACAAAAATAGCAATTCATACAAATTCAAACTAAAGGTTCATTTAAAAAAGTAAAAATACATATTCTGGACTGATATATCAGTCTGCAACACAGCAAGTGTTAAGACCTGGTTATCTACTAAGACTGGGAGACACTGAACTAAATCCTTGTCTAACTTACCTAAATAATGATGGGAATACTTATGATGTACTGTACCTAGTTGGAGCAAACAAAGATTTGAAAATAGCAGATAGGAATATCAGAAGCACGCCTGCTAACAAAGCTGAGCTGTGAGCCTGAGTTATTTATTACAAATCAGATGTCCTTGATCAGAGTGAATCATGGTTCAACATTCTAACCAACACCTTCAGGAGAACTTTAAAAAACATCATTATTAGGCAAAATTCAGTTTATATTTCACATGAGCTCTATATTCTTCCTCCCAGTCATTTAGGTTCTTTGCATGAAATCAGGATATTTGCTTCTTCAGAATTAATCAGCTCCCATTCCTTTTTCCTCACCTAATTTTGTATAGTATTCTGTTTCAGACATTACATGTATACTCAGGGCAACAGACTGTGATGTCACAACACAGGATTATGACTTCAAGTTGGGAATGAACTGCTAAGAAAGATGAACTCAAATGGATAAGAATCATGTTGTTGTGAAAATGTCCTTAGTAATAAATCATGTAGAGAACAAATCTACAGCAAATATATGAAATACAAGCTGAACTGTGTCTTGGCAGTGTCAGTGGCTTAGCAGGTAGCACACTTGCCTCTGAGGCCAGAAGATCAGAAGGCTATTGTTCTATCGCCACACCAGGCACTTGGGTTAATATCCCAATACTGACACTGTAGTGCAGCATGAGGGGGGTGCTGCACTCCTGAGGTGCTGTTTTTTGGATGAGACTTTAAACCGAGGTCCCATCTGCCTGTTCTGGTGGTAGTTCAGGTGGATGTTAAAGATCCCATAGCACTTCTCGAAAAGAGTAGGGGAAGTTTTTATTCAAGCTGAAAAAATTATTTATACAATGTTTAATACAAATGATATACAGAAAAGTTTAAAACATGAAAGTAAATAAGTATTTAAGGTATACATTCCCCTTTTTGAAAAAAAGAATAATGCAAATTATAATAAATTCTGAAAACAAAACAAACCATCCCAAAGCAAGTAAGTATTTCAGCATTCCACCCCTCCCCCCCAAATAAGAAAAGAGTAGGGGAATTATTTAGCCAGACTGAAAAAGTGATTTGGACAATGTTTAAATACAAATAGTATCAAGAAAAATTGGAAAACATTAAAGTAAATAAGTATTAAAGCCTACATTCCCCATTTGTTTGAAAATGAATACTACGAAAATGTAGTAAATCTTGAAAACAAAGCAAAGGATCCCAAAGCAAATAAACATTACTGTACCCCCCCCCCAGTAGTAAAAAGGTAGGAGAATTCCATATACATACTGAAAAAATCATTCATACAATACCTAATACCAAATATTAATTGGGAAACAGCAAATAGTCAAAAGAAATAAGTATTAATGCATACAATAAAGGAATAAAATTAACTCAAAGAGATATTACAGAGCCTGTCTCAGTCAGTGTTTAACCAATTCATGTGTTTCCAGTGTTTAATGAAGATTGTTGATGGTAAAGCTATACTCTCTTTCTGTTTCAGGGACTGAATAGTGGAATGTATTTTCCAAACGAGCTGTTCAGGCATAATAAACTGTTGTTGAAGTGACTATGTACACCTGGTCTGCCAAATGTGATACTTTATGCACGTCAGTATTAAATGCATTGTGCCAGCATTGTACTTATCCCAGACCTGCGGTAATATTCCTAGAAATAGAATATCATCTGTGAGAAGCAACAACGGTGTTTTTCCAGTTGGAGAAAGCAAATGTCCTAAACTGGATAATGTAGGAACACTCAAAAAAAAAGGTGGTGCATGGTTTCTTCCCTGGCCTGACACAGATTTTGTCTTGGGCAACTTTGTTCACCAAGTACCTTATGCTTAAGGTTTCCTTTTACATTCAGCTTGTTATGTACACTTAACCAAAGGGAGTGCCACATAAAAGCTGGAATTCTGAGGGAGGTTAACATGTCTCCTATTTGTTTATTTTTGTTTTTAGGGTAGGAAAAATAATCTGGGGTTACAAAAATTGTTGGGTCAAAATTCAACTATTTAATTCTTTCCAGGACAACTGACTGAGTTGCTGTCTTTGCAATCTCCATTGTTTGATTTTCCTAAAACATGATGGAAATAGCAGGGCAAACCTTGTATAGATTTCTGCTTTTGGATGGTAGCTTGGGGTTCCCAAGTCTGAATCCAAGGTGAGATTGTATCCTGTACCCATGAACTCCAAATAGTGTTCACCCCTTGTAGAATGGTCTTAACATTTTTAATAAAGAACAAACAAAAGAAAAAAAAATGGGATTTACCATTTTTAGACCCCCTTGTTCAAAATTGAGATATAAAATACCTCTTTTAATGGGATTGAGTCTACTACCCCATATGGCCTGAAAAAAGTGTTATATATAGTGGTGCCCAGTATTTTAGGTGGGGGAAGACTGCATAAATGAAAGAACATGCTGACTAAAAAGATCTTCACCATGTATATTCGCTTTTTCTTGGATATTCTCCATCAATTCCATGTCTGAACCTTACCCTGTGCTTCCTTCAAGAGGTGTTCCCAATTATACATATCCATGTTTGCAGCACAAAAGTAAATACCTAAGATTTGACATACCTCCTGGGCTATGGGAATCCCAAAACATGTGTTCTCTCTGTTTCTATGTCTCCTATAATCAGACATTTACTTTTATTTAGATTAAATTCCGAGCCTGAACTCTTCATGTATTCCACCATCACAGCTTCTGTGGTATTGCACAAGTGGAAATCTGACAAAACAAGACAAATGTCATCAGCATACACAATGGATTTTATTTAATATCCCTTGCTATGTATGAAAATACCTCTAATATCCTCAGTTTTGTCAATAAGTGCTAAAAAAGATTCAAGGGTCAAGATGTATAAAAGGGGACTGAGTGGACACCCCTGGTGGACCCCTCTGGTTATAGTCACTCTTTTCCCAATCCAATCATTCATGTATGGAGCTGCTTCTGCTTGGGAATAACATGTTTTTATCCAGTTTAGGAAGGAAAGTGGGAAACTCATTTTTGCAAGACAAGCCCAAATATACACTGTGTGAGAAACCCTATCAAAAGCTTTTCTCTGGTCCAAACTAAATAAACTTTCAGTGATTTCCTCTGAAGTACCTCTTTCTAGAATTTCCCATAGTAGAATCAGGCCATCTGTAATGGTCCTACCAGGGACCGAACAAAATTGAATGGGATGTGTTATGTCATCTGAAAAAGCAGAATTTCTATTTCCCAATATTTTAGTGAGAATTTTGTAATCTCTGTTTAGCAGAGTGATTGGCCTCCAATTATTTAGAGAGTCATTTTCTCACTGTTTATGTAGGAGGATGACCAACCCAAGATACATACTGGGTGGTAATAGGTTTTGTTGTAAGCTATCAATAAATAGACTGGCTAATACATCTACCAAAAATGGGACTATCATTCTGTACACCTCACTGGGAAGTCCATCCTGCCCTGGGGCTTTACCTGTGGGAGACTGAGAAATTAACTCTTGCACTTCCACAACAGAAATAGGTGCCACTGGGGATGGTAGAAAATGTTTGGAAACCTGTTTAAGAGTACACTTATTAAGCCAATTTATAATATGAGTATCCTGCAAATTAGGGTCTGTCGTAAATAATGATGAAATGTGGTGTTCTATTTCTTTCAAAATGTCTTGTTTGGAATGCAGGAGTTCCCCTATTCCAGTTCTAATTCTTTGTATGTCCTTTTTTATCAGTAAGGCTGCACAACATTCAAAAGGGTTGGTGTGTGCCTGCATATCCTAAGTGCCGAATATTTGTTCCTGTATGAGGGATGTCATCCTGTCATACTGAGTTTTAGTAAATGCTTCTTTAGTTGCCTGAAAATCAGCCAGATCTACTTTTTGACCCTGAAATATACAATCCTGATACTGTAGCAGTTTTTGTCTGTGCTCTGAGTATGTCTGATTTTTATGTTTACCCAAAAGTCGTCCTACTGTTTGGAAATAGGATCTAATTTCTATTTTTGAATCCTCCCACCACTCTTGTTTGGAGTCGTATAGGAAAAGTATTAACTTTCTGGCTCTGATGGCATCATAAAATCTGTCCCTGACTAATGGAATATCTAGTAAAGAAAGGTTTACCTTCCAATATCCCGACCCCCTTGAGGTATGTTGATAATTGGACACGGTTATGCTAAGTAAAGAATGATCTGAAGTAGCTTCCAACTGGACTACTGGATCTCTACACTGCAGGGATGGAGTCACAAACCAATAACTGATCCTAGAAGATCTTCTCCCTTGGAAAAAAGTATGGGGTGTTGGGGAAACATACTATGTAAAAAAATCACAGAGCCCAGTTTGCTCAATGAGGGAATTTAAAAAGTTGGTGTCACAGTATAGCTTATTAGTTTTGAAACCTCCATCTTTAGTCGATCTGTTTATGTTAAAATCTCCCCCAAACAGTATGTTTTTACTAGTGAACAAGTACGGTTGTATAGGCTTTAACAGAGATTTCCTGTCTGCCTTATTCTGAGGAGCACACATATTAATGAGTCTGAAATCACTGTTTTGTATTGTGATGTCTAAAAGAAATGCTCTCCCTGGACAGATGTCTACCATGTGGGAAATTGTGACCTGTGAATCAAAGCAGCAAATACCAAGTCCAGAGCAAAGATCTTCCACTCCCAACCAATAACTAGGTCAATACACCCAGGCCTCCTCAGCCTTCTTAAAATCCTGAATACTATACAGTCTAGTATCTTGCAAAAACACAATGTCAAAACAATTGGACAAAAATAAATCAAAAGTAGCCAACATTTTCAACTCTGAGTGTATACTGTTTGTATTTAAACTAGCTATCTTTAAATCATAGCCTAAATTCTCTGAGTACTTAGTGGTTTAGGTGGGGGTAGATGTCTTCCTTGAACTTTTCCTGAGTCCCACCCTAGGGCCATCCTATATTTTTTCTTTACTTTGCTGGTGGGACAAGTAGGTAAGTCAGTCTCAGAGGTGACATCCATATGTGAAGACATGATTGAAGCAGTGTCTGAGTCCCGATCATCAGCATTCAGGTCAGTTTGTAGTACAGAGTATCTGTTTTCAGCTACTAGGACTGTCCAAGAGGCCTCAGGCTCCACTCATGTTTGTGACCCCGTACCTTTTCCTTTTACTACCTGAAAGTCTGCAGGTTCAGAGGTTTGGAGGGGGCACTGTCATATCCTCCACCCTGTCCTCATTTGTTTGAATTTGCTGTCCAGTGCCCTGATCTGTTGATGACAAAGTTTCAGCACTATGTGGTGCTGGTTCTTGTGCAGCAGTGGAGTCATCAGGAACAGTTCTATGTTCACTGGTTGCCTAGGGATCAGACCTTACCTCATGCCTCCTTTGGGGCTATGGGCCTGTGGGGAATCTGTGTCAGGATGATTCAGAAGCCATCCTAGCGTCTCTTAAGATGTAAAAATCTTGGATGCCATAGACTGCATCTTCATTATTGTGTGCTGCCCAGGGACACTCCATAAAGTTGTGCCCCCTCCCATCACACAAGTTACACTTAGGTGTATTATTGCAGTAGAAACCAGAATGGACTTGCTCCCCACATAATGTGCATTGCATAATAGTACATGCTGAACTGATATGGCGGATGGAGCCGCATTTATAACATTTCTTGGGTTGCCCAGGGTGAAAAAAAAAAACTTTATCACGCCTTTTATAGAAGAAGTTAGGTAAATGTATAAGACCTGAGTCTGTTTGAAAAAGTTTAATTTTCAGTTTCCATCCCCCATTCCAGAACCCTTCTGCATCTAAAACTGGATCTGGAGTACCTTGTACATCAGTGTTTGTCAAGCCAGTAAAGGATGTCAGATACATTAACCCCTTTGTTACGGAACAAGATTGTAATAACCCTATAAGGCTGTTTTGTAAGGAGGATTACCTGAAAAGGTGTTCATAAAGGGTTTGTTTTTACAGTAACATGTTTTACCCAGAACCTCTCCAGGATTTCTGGAGTTCTAAAACTAATATCGAAGGTATGCTCCCCAAGGGCGTAAATTAGAGCATATACATCTGCAGGCGTGAAGCCCAGGGATTGTTTCAAGAGACTGCGAACCACATAATACCTGTCTAGGAATTGCTCCATCCACCCCAAAATACAGCAAGCGGATGGCATTATGCCTTTTTGCCAACTCAAGTGGTTTACGAAAAGTTCAGCATAATTAGGGCATTGAGAGCCAGCATTCCCCAACTGGGGCTGTTCTCCCTCCCTTTCCCATTGCCCTGTGTCAGTTTGGGTTTGGGAACCCATGTCTCCTTGATTTGCGACAAAGAAGATTTCAGGCTGTGAATGTCTGGGGGAAAAAGAAATGCTACCTGTTTCTTCAGTGGGGGGATCCACCATATCAGCTTGGTTCTCTGTTGTGTCCTGCAGTCTCTCATAGGGTGAGACTCCGGAGTCTACGTTTGTTCCTTAGTATTTGGTGTGGCCATTGCAGTGTGATTTGGAATAGGAGTATCCTTTTGATATTCCACTTGCCATGTCCTGTCAGCTTGGCGTATCCACCCAGCATCTCATAGGGCTCTCTCGGGTGACCATCCAGAGCTTCCCGGAACTTGGTCCACTGGTAACTGTGTTTGAGTGGCTTCCTGCATTGCTACACCACTTGGAGGTATGTCTCCTGAGCCAAAAACAAAGATTTTAGTAGTCTGTTGCAGTGAAAACCTGTGGGTCCGTTTCCTTTCCTTCTCTTCATCTAATAGTTGTGTGACCTGTGAGTATTCTACCTCCAGTTTGTGTAATTGTTCTTATAAAATTTTCTGTAGCTCCTGGATGTGCTATTGCTGTAGAATTAGTGCTGCTGGTGTAGATTCCTTATCTTGAACCACATCTTCATTCTGATTCTGGAGTACTCCCTCCGTACTGGCCTCTCCAGTGCAACTGGAAGATTTAGGGTCCATAGAGGTGCCGTGCTGGCCACCCGGCGGGTGCATTCCAGCCACCTTGGAAACAAGCAATGGAGCTCCCTGCTTCAGTTTACCTCCCCCTCCTTCAGCCATCAACTCCATACTGGATTCCTCCATCTGCAGACAGAAGGACAGTAAGGAATACAAAATTAAATGACTCAAAAAAATGATGTGTTTTGTAGAAACCAAAACCTGTGTTCTGCTTACCGGGACCCGTTTCAGCTGATTCTGGTGTTAGTTTTTGGAAAAATGACTTGTAAATGTGTTTTTTCAACATTTTGAAATCCTGTTTTGTGTCTTTTTTCATGCTCGTGAATCCTTTTTTGCAAACTGCCAAAAAAGAAACACAAAAAATGATCCTGTTTTGCACTTTGCGAAAAAAGAATTTCTTTTTCACAAACTGCAAAAAAAAGAAACACAAAAAAGGATTATAACACAGCCATTTTTATGTTGCTTGCATGCATGTGCATGTGCATGAAACACAGTGCCATCATCCGAGTTTTCGGAGGTGTGGCAGCAGTCTTCCAATTCAGTCAGTGTGTTTGCAGGCGCAGCCCCGGTTCCCCAATCACTGCTGCAGCTGTCTATGACAGCAGTTGAAAATACAGTGGTCATACAGTTGAAAGGGAGAGCTCCACTTCAGTGAGCAGAGCTCCCCCTCCACACACGCACACATGCACGCATGCACACATACCGCGCAAGCTCATGCGCCCTCCCCATGCACACACTGTACTACAACAGGGTACCCAATCCCGCCGGCTCCATGCCCCAAAGTTTTCCAGGTGCCACGATGGAGCCCACCCCAGCATGGCAAAATGTGTTATGGCTGATGGGGGTGCCCAATCCCCAGTCGGCTCCAGCACCCCTAAACAGCCGTCCAGCTGCCATGCTGGGAGCCCACCCCAGTGTGGCAAACGTCCCTCGTCATCTTATTAAAAAAAATAAACATGTAAATACAAAAACTGTCCCTAGGCACTTCTCCCTGCCCCCTCCCACAACCCGCACCCACCAACTATGCACCCTGCCTCCCCACACCCCCCTCACCCCATACTTACCTCCGGACCTTGGCGCGACGATCTTCGGTGGACTGGGAACATGTCTGCACTCTTCAAAGCTGACCACGAACTGAGAAAATGCCGGTATGCTGTATAATGGTATAGATGGGTTTTTTTCAACTTTGTTGCATATCTCAGGCATTTTTTGGAATTTTGGCACCAAATTTTCAACATGGGGTTTTTGGGAACCCCCTCATGAATTCTGTCACTGTCGTGGCATTAATCAGGCCCGAAGGGTGATTTTGCTGTCACTGCACGAAATCACCTTTCGGGACCGATTAATGAAATGACAGTGCCAGTGTTCATAAGGTGGGCTCTCAAAAAGCCTATGTTGCAAATTTGGTGAAAACATTCCTAAAATGACTGTTTTATTTAGCGTGTGTTGCACAGTTCCTGGCGCACACCGTATGTTCGTGAATTTTTACTATTTTCACTCCAGACTTTCAACATTGCCATTTTACTACACCTCCTTATAAGCAGTACAGCTGTCATTTTTCACATGTCACCCAAAATGTGTTTCCATGCAGGTAGCGCATAATGGCACAGTCGGTGTGCGCAATCAATGTTTGGGACAGATTAAGAAAATCACAGTGACACTGTTCATGAGCAGAGGTCTTAAAATGGCTATGTTAAAAATTTGGTGAAAAAATTCCCAAAAATTACTGTTTTAGGAGCGCATGTTGCGCAGTTCCTATGCACGCTCGTAAGTTCGCGAATTTTCAATATTTTCACTCCAGATTTTCCACATTGCCATTTTACCACACCTTCTTATAAGCATGACAGTTGTAATTTTTCACATCTCGCCCAAAACGTTTCTGCCCATGTAGCACACAATGGCGCAGTCAGTGTGCGAAATCAATGTATGGGACACATTAAGAAAATCACAGTGACACCGTTCATGAGCAAAGGTCTTAAAATGGCTATGCTGAAAATTTGGTGAAAAAATTCTTTTCAGACATTCTGCAATTTTACTAATGAAGACATTGAACAGGACCGGCCCCAGGACCGATCCCTGCAGCACCCCACTAGTTACCCCCTCTCCCTAGACTGCACACCATTTACCACCACTCTCTGCCTCCTGTCTGTTAGCCAGTTTCTAACCCAGTTTACCACCCTTTCCCCCATGCCCAGCCTACCCAGCTAGTTTATCAGCCTCCTATATGGGATGGTGTCAAAGACTTTGCTGAAATCAAGATAAGTGTTGTCCACTGCCTCACCCTGATTCACTTCCTTTGTCACCCAGTCAAAGAAATCAACCAGATTTGTCCGACGTGATGTCCCCACTGTGAATCCATGTTGTCTATGGTCCTGGGCTCTGATGGCTTATAGATGCCCCACTATCCTTTCTTTAAGCAATGTCTCCATGATCTTCCCCACTACTGAGGTGAGGCTGAACGGCCTATTGTTCCCTGCCTCCTCCCTGCTGCCAAGCTTGTGTAGAGGGACCACATGTGCCCTCCTCCAATTCACTCGTGTTGAATGACTCCAGTGAACATGGCTGCCAGAGGTACTGCTATCTCCCTAGCAGTTCTCTTAATATCCTTGGGCGTATTCCATCTGGTTGTAACTTTTGTCCACCTTCAATTTAGTGAGCTCCTGCAGAACTCTTTTTGCCTTTGAATGGACTATTGTCCACCTCTTCACCCCCTTGGCAACTGCTGTACTGCTGTGGCCCTTGCCCCTTCCACTCTTCTGTGAATACTGAATGGAAAGACACAGTGGATGTCTTGGGAGGAAGGCATGGAACTATCACTTCCAAATACCTAAACAGCACATACAAGCAAGCAACATTTGGCATTGACAAATGCTTGTTTTATCACTCCACAGTGAGGAAACGGTTTGGAATTTTTGCTGAAATTTTCAGGGTACAAAGGGCTTGCCCGCACAGATGTGCCTTTTGCTGAGTTTGTGAAAACAAACTAATTTTGTCTGGAGTTACACAGGTTAAAAATGTTTCTTTCTTTCCCATAGGATAACATTGTAATGTGAGGTGTTTCTTTTGCACTCCTACATGCAACTAAGGATATGAATAAGGATACAATTACACTATCTCACAAATTATGGATGGATGGGAGCACAGTGGACCCTGCGCTCCCACTGTCAAATAAGGATTTAATTATACTATCTCAAAAAGTAAGGAAATTCATTGCCAAAAAACTTTGTTAATGTACTAGTTAGGGCTGAAGTGACAAAAGTTTGGAAATGTATTGTTAAGGTTTCCAACCCTAACACCCCAACCCCACTCTGCAGGCATCAACATGAAAATCCATTACAATTTCACCTCTCTTGGGTCTTCACATATCAGACGTGAGGTGTACCTATGAGTTGTCAACCCTAACGCTCATCCCATTCTTATATGCTGCACATATCTTAGCTTATTTACTAATGGAATGGGGTGAGCATTAGGGATGACAACCCCAAGGCACACACCACACCTGATTTGTGAAGATGCAGGAGAGGTAAAATCGTAATGATTTTTCATGTTGCTGCCTGCAAGGTGGGGGTGGGGTGTTAGGGTTGGAAACTAACACCACATCTCCATACTTTTGTCACTTCAACCCTATCTAGTGCATTAACAAAGTTTTTTTCAAGATATATAATATACTTTGCAAAAAACTTTGTTAATGCATCACTTAGAGTTCCAGCGACAAAAGTCTGGAAATCCCCCATTCTGCACACACTAACAGGTGTTGGGGGTGTACCTTGAGATCATCAGCCCTCACACTCACCCCATTCCATAAGTAAATAAGCTGAGATGGGTACAGTATAGGAGAATGGGGTGAGCATTAGTGCTGACAACCCCAAGGCACACCTCCAATGCCTGTTGGTGTGTACAGGATGGGGGTGGGGTAGTAGGGTTAGAAACTCTAACACCACATTTCCAAACTTATGTTGCTGAAACCCTAACTGATGCATTAATGAATGTTTTTGCATTTTTGCAAAGAAGTTCCTTACTTTTTGAGACAGTATAATCGCAGTGTCATTTGTTTGTGGTAGCACAGGGGCTGGATGGCCTTGTGCTCCTATCTATCCATAATTTTTAAGAGACTATAATTGTACACTTCTTTCCCTGTGGGAGCACAGGGCCTGAATGTCCATGTGCTCCCATCAGTCCATAATCATATCCGTATTTGCATGTGGGAGTGCAGAGCTCTCTGGGCCCTGCGCTCCCATCCATCCATAATTCTAGTGATAGTGTAGTGGTACCCTTATTTGTCTGTGGGAGTGCAGGGCCCTCTGGGCACTGTGCTGCCATCCTGTAAAGTGAAGCACCAAAAAAGACCTCACATTGCAATGTTATCCTATAGAAAACACAGCAAAATGTCAAACATGTGTAACTAGACACCAAATTGATATTTTTTTCAGGAAACAAGCAAAAGACACATCGGTGGCACAAGGCCTGAAATATTCAGAGCAAACCGAAAACCTTTTCTTCACAGCATAGTGACAAAGGAACGACTGTCTAAACCTCACATTGCAATGTTATTCTATGGGAAATTAATGAAAATTTAAAGCTGCAGAACTCTCCAGCAAACTAATATATTTTTACCAAACCAGCAAAAGGCACATCTGTGAGGCAAACCCTTTGTACCCTGAACATTTCAGATCAAATCAACAACCATTTGTGAACTCTGCAGTGACAAAGAAACAGCTCTCTTAAAATTCCTTTTTTGCAAATTGCAAAAAAGTATTTTTCCGAGGTTCCTTTTTTCACAATTTGAGGAAAAAGAAAATCCTTTTTCACAAATTCCAAAAAAGGATCCTGCTTCACGATTCCTTTTTTTGCGATTTGCGGTAAAAGAAAATCCATTTTCACAAATTGTGAAAAAGGATCCTTTTTCATGGCTTTTTTTCCTGCAGTTTGCAGAAAAGGATTTCCACATGTTTAAAAAACACATTTGTTAGTGACTTCTGAAAGTACTAAGCCCAGAATATGCTTCTAGGGGTCCCGATGAGGTAAACACAACGGCTGGTGTTTTCTAAAGCCATCCATTTTTTTTTGTTTTTTTACATTTGTTGTCACCACTAACTGAAAACAAGTTGGTGGGGGCACAAAAAAGATTCCGCATTTGTGGCAAAGAATTCTACATTTGTAAAAAAGGATTCCACATATGCAACAACGAATCCTTTTTCAAGTGGGACATCTACCTTGGTCCAATAGGAAATAATGAGAAAATTTTAAATGCAATAACGTTGGAACAGATTAACATTTATTCACCAAACCTTCAAACGGCACATCTGTGACCCAAGACCTATATACAGTAACACTTTCAGGCCAAAATTCCACATTTTTTTTTGCAGCAGTGTGACAAAGAATTTCACCAAAAATGGTCTGGTGTTTTGGTGTCAGTCTGCCACGAGACCCATACCTTCATTGTAGTCTACCTTGCCCTCCTGGTTCTTCTGCAATAGTCACCTTCTGGTACCAAACAAACTGAGTCAGATGCATAAACTAGTAAACAAAATTAGTTTATTCAGTAACATAGGCAGGAGCATCTGTTCAGCATGAGGTACAACTCAGACTGACTGAAGGAACAGGAAATAGCAGTTTCCAGCCCCTGCAGGAAATCATTAACATAACATTCTCATACCATTGGCTCAAATTGCACAAAACTGCTCTAGTTAAAGGGGCGGCAGCTATTCTTAAGCTCCATGCTTAACTTGCACTCTACATCATCTTGGGACTGAAAATGTGAGTACCGCTCGAACAAAAGCAAGAACGTGGCATTTAAAAAAGAATAAGAATTAGCAATGTTTAAACATTAAAATAACATTGATAGGCATCGTTGAGCATTTTGGAGAAATTTTTGTTTGCTTGATTCAAAACACAATACTTCGCTGCTGGGGAGGAGAGGAAAGAATCTGGACTACACAGGTGACCAGTCAGTGTAGTGCCAGGGAAGGGGGCACACCCTAGCAACTTGAAGTTTGGTGATGCAACAAGTGTCAAAGTGTGGGGAAGGGAAAGGGGAGAGAGGGAAGGGGAGCAGCAGGAGGTACTCAAATGCAATTTAATATATATGTCAATACTGCAAACCATCAACATTTCTGAGACCTGGGGGAAAAAACAGTCATTGCGAAACAGTAAAGGTTTTTGAAAACATTGCAAGCAACAGTTAAACGTTATAATGATGCCAGAATAACTGACCACATTGAGTTCTATAAGGCAGAAGAAATGACCACATTGAGTTCAAGAAATGACCACTGAGTTCAGTTATTAAAGTTCACACTGTTTTGCGACTTTTACGGTCAGTGGGAATTGACTCATGTGTGGATTGGAACAGTTCCTGACAGGTTGGGATCAGGTCAGAAAAGGGGACCCAAGAGTTGTGCATGCTGTCATAACCACACCATTTGACACGGTAAGTCAAGGATCAATTGGCATACTTTTTTGTGCAACATCTTCTCGATATGGTACATGAAAGTGTCCTGAGAAGAAGATGCGGCAAAAGATTGAGAAGTTTCAGGTAGTCCATCTGGCTGAGCAGGCAAAACAGGGTCCAACTGAAGAGTGTCAGGACTATGGGGTTGTGGAGGAACTGGTCACAAATTGTCTGCAGGAATTTCAGCTTCTGAAAGTACAGCAGGATCAAGTGCAGCTTCAATGTTTGGGGGGCTGGGATCACCTGGGAGTTTATCATTGAGGTATCCATGTTTCAGTCTGTTGATGTGGATTTTACTGTGTACCAACTTTCCATCGGACTTGCTGCACAAGCGAACATGAACAGGAAGAAGCTTTTCCACAGTGTAGAAGGGACCAGTCCAGGGGCAAAGCAGTTTTTTTGGCGGTGCCCGGAACTAGGGCAGGTCAGTATAAGTACACAATGTCCCCAACAGAAAATCAAGGTTCATGCAACTTGGCTGGTGACATTTTCTGCATTGCAGATTTTCTCTGGCCCAGTGTGTCAATTGCAATATGTCTGGCAAGTTCAAGCTGTTCCAGCATTGGAATGATGAAGGATGAAGCTGACTTTGGAACCTCTAGCAGCGAGAGATCCCTGTCTAGAGGTGTTTTTGGGTGATGTCCATGGACTAGAAAAAACGGTGTGTGATCTGTACTGTTAACACAAGGGCTGGTGTTGTAAGCAAATTGAATGAAGGAAACAAAATGATCCCAAGTGTCGTGAGTCTCATCCAGGTACTTGGATAGTGTATTAAGAATGGTAGACATAATTCTCTCACTTTGTCCATTGCATTGTGGATGATAACTGGTTGTGTGAGTCTTTTTGATGTCGAGAAGTCTGCATGTTTCTCACACGACAGCTGAAAGGTAGTTAGTGCCTCTGTCCAAATGCAGGTACGCTGGGGTACCGTGATGACAAATGATTGTGTTGAGGAAGCCACTTGCCACTGTGGCAGCTTTAATGTCTTTTAGGGGGATTAATTCCAAATACTTTGTTAGGTAGTCCACAAAAACAAGAATGTATTTGTTGCCAGAGTCAGGACATGTAGGCAGGGGGATAAGAATGTCTGTGCTGACTCTTTGGAATGGTTCAGTGGCTACAGGCATTGGAATGATGTGCGCCTTTGTCGGTTTGGCAGGAAGCTTTCTTTGGGAGCAGGGCTGGCAAGATTTGACAAATTGGACAATGTCCTTGTTCATGTGAGACCAGAAGAAGTGAAGCCTTGTATTTTATTTACTGAAATGTTTCACAGGAAGGCACACTGAGTGACAAGTCACTCATCTGTTGGTGCAACCTTGTCTTTTCAAGAGTTCTGTGGATTCCCATATGACCTCCGGAAAGTGGAGAGGCATGAGTGGATTGAAGAATGTTGGTGACTAGAGAGGCCGGCACAACTAACTGTACACGAGTCCTAGCCATGCGGTGGCCCTTGCCTTCCTTGGTTCAAATATGAAAAAGCACACCATCATTGAGAAAGTATTGAGATGCAAAGAATAGTACATCCTGGTGGTGGTGCTTTTGTTGTGGTAAAGTTCCAGTCTCTAAGTACAAGACTATGTCTGTGAATTGAGGATCAGTTCTTTGTTGCATTTTGATTGTTGCCAGGGAGATATCAGTAGTAGAGGATGTAAGAAGAGCTTTGGCTGCTTGCAGTAAGTGAGGATTGGTGCTTTTCTCTGTAGAAGCAGTTGGCAGCAGCAAAGCAACCTGAGGTACTGTAGGAGTGTGCACAAGGCGCTCATCTGTGGATTAGAAAGGAAGAGCTTGTAGGCAGGCTTCTTCATCTGTTGAAGATGAAGCAGAGTGATACTGTCTCCAGCTTACAGCATCAGCATTAGAATGAACTCAACCTGGTAGGTACTGAATTTCAAAGTTTTAGCATTGCAATATGGCAATCCATTGGGCGAACTTACCTATTGGCTCCTTTATTTCGAGCAACCATATGAGGGCAGAGTGATCAACGATAGCTGTGATGGAGGAGTAGCGAAGGTAACAGTCAAATTTCTTTACAGCAAGTACCAAGGCTAGACATTCTTTTTCTGTGATGCCATAGTCTTGTTCAGCTGAGGAAAGAGAGTGCCCGACATAGGAAACAACTTGTTCTGATCCATTTTGGATTTGACACAGTACAGCACCCACTGCAAAGGAACTAGCATCTGAGTAGAGTTTGAAGGGTTGGTCGAACCTTGGGTAGGCCAATACTGGAGAAGATATTAAGTTTTCTTTCAAAGTTTCAAAGGCCTCTTTACATTTGGAAGTCCAAACATAGTCACATCCCTGTTTGGTGAGGACGTACAGTGGAGCTGCAATCTTGGCATAGTTGCAAATTAATTTTCTGTAGTAGCCAGACAAGCCCAGGAAAGCTCTAAGGTCTTTGAGGTTAGTAGGTTCTGGATAGTTTTTTACTGCTGAAGGTTTATCTGGGTCTAGAGCTATGCCTTGAGAACTAACCACATGTCCCAGGTAATGAATTTGATGCTGTGCAAACCAACACTTCTCTGGGCAAAGCTTGAGACTGGCTTGTCTGAGACGTTTGAACACCTCTTTGAGATGTTGGAGGTGCTCTGGGAAAGTTCTGCTGAAGACGATAACATTGCCCAAGTAGACTAGGCAAGATTTCCAAGACAGACCATGTAATATGACTTCCATGACACACTGAAATGTGGCTGGACTGTTCGGAAGTCCCATAGACAGGCGTTTGAATTGAAAAAGTTCCAAGTGGCAGCACCAGGCTGTGTATGGGTGTGAAGCTGGATCAACAGTAACTTGGTAGAATCCACTCTGAAAGTCTAGAGTGGTGAAGTAAGCAGGGCTGGGTGCACCAAGGCTCTCTAAGGCATCTTCGGTTGTAGGTAAGGGATGAGCATCCTGCACTGTGTAGGCATTGAGCTTTCTGTAGTCCACCACTAAACAATACCCTTTGTCTTTCTTTACCACCAGCAAGCAAGGTGCACCCCAGGGACTTGTAGATGTTTTGATAATGTCCTGGTCAAGCATGTCCTTGATGATGTCCTCCAGGACCTGTTTTTATTTGTGTCCTGCTTTGTAGGATCGCTGACGGACTGGCTTCTGGTTGGGCTGCACCTCGATGGTGTGTTGCAGGATATCACAACACCCGAGTTTGTTATCTGGACCAACAAAGACATCTGAGTAGTTCTCCAGGAAAGCCAGAAGTTGCTGTTTTTCTGTTGGACAGGCTGAAAGTATTGAAGAGGGTAGTCACTGACTGAGGGGTAGCTCTGTGGAGACGGGAGTGGCCATGATGGTAGTGACAGGATGGGAGCTGGTGGAGCCAGGTTGAGGCTCATGCAGGAGGTGAAGCTGGTCCCCTGAAAACAAGCAAACAAACTTTCCGATGTTGGCACCCTTTGAGATGACCACTGGCTCATCTGTGAAGTTGCAGCATTTTTGGAATACTGAGCTGCAATGCACAGCAGACAAGGTGTTCCCTGGAAGGAGGCCTGAGGAGTACAGAGTGGGGGATCCTGTGACGATGCCAACAACACCTTGTGGAAGTGGTTCACCTCAAATCTTGGCAATTAAAACCATCTCTGACTTAGGAGGCACAGTGACTGAATCAATAGCTGAGCGTTGCCTCCGTGGGTCTAGTGACAGTTTGTTTGAGGCAAAGTCTAGTATGGCCTTGTGAGTTTTAAGGAAGTCCAGGCCAAGAATCACTGCTGATTGCAAATCAGGCATACTGTAAAACTTAACAGTAGCTTGCTGTGAGTCAAAGGGGAGTTTGAGATGGACCATGCCTGTGATAGGTGCTGTAGTGGTACTTGCTTTGATAATGTACTTGAGGTCGGCCGGAGAGATAGTAGGTATGTGATGTATAGCTGTGTTGTCTAGAATACTACTGTGGATAACTGAGATTTCTGCTCTAGAGTTGACCAAGGCATGGGTGGACCAATCTCCAATGGTTACAGGGACATAGTTCACTAGGAGAGGTGACCTGATGACAGGGACCTTTGCCCCAGAGGTGGGGGTGTGCCTAAGTTAGTAGCCAAAGGGTGCAGATTGTTTGAGTTGCAAGAGTCAGAGGGGCGGGCAGTTGCTGTTTTCCCCTGCCCAACAAAAGCCCCTAGTTTGTTGGGAAGCGCTCATTTCCCTAAGCCTGTGAGCAGCTGTTATCATTTTGTTGATTATGCTGTGGTGGACGCCTTTGGTTGTCTTGGTTTCTGAGGTAGCATATTAGCTTTGGCAGACAGCAGCAGTGTGTGTTCCCTGAATCCACACCACTGACAGGTCACTAGTTCTTGTGAAGGCAGATGTGGCTTAGGATGCTGTTGAGGTGGCTGCAGAGTATTGACTGAAGTTGCAGGGGAAGCAGTAGCATTGAGGTGCAAGCTGTTAACAGTAGTGATAGCTTATCAATCATTACCTGTTGCTGTTGAACACAAGTTGCGAGTGCAGCCAGTTGTGAGGTTTGTGGCATCTGAGCACTGGCAGATTGGAACATTGAGAGGGACTCTTGGGCAAGCCATGCAGCTTGGATTGTGTTCATCCAGGTGGTTGGCTTTTGCTGTATGACATAAGTACTGAATTCTGGAGTCAGTCCCGGACAAAGGCTGTGATCTGATCTTTTTCTGATTTTTGCAGATATTTACAGCATAATTCAATGTCCACTATGAAGGTTTCTAAGGACTCTGAGGGTTGAATGGTGCGTTCCCACAGTTGCTGTTCCAATAGCCATGGCAGGTGTGCTTGCAGAAAATGATCCTTGAAGGTGGTATACAGGGTAGCAGTTTCCCCTTTTATTTGGTCTGTAAATGCGTTGAACCAAGAGATGGCAGCCCCTCTCTGCAGTAAGCGTATGGCATTGGAAAAATGTAGGGGGTCAGTCAAACCATTGAATGAGATCCAGGCCCTGGAATTGCCCAAGCCAGTCAACAGTAGTTTCATAAGGCAATGCCGAAAAGGGTGCTGGCTGTAAACTGGTATGGACCATGGACTGTGGTGATATAGCCTTAATGTAGGCCAGATCGTCCTAGATAGCTTGCATAGTTGGTGCTCCTGAAATGGACGACTGGATGTCATGCAGGATTGTTTCTATTTTGAGGCCCCACACCCTTGAGGTGGGTGAAGATGGAGCCCCAGATCTACCAGTGCTTGAAGTGTCATCTTCCTCGGATCTCATGGTCAGAGATGAGCTCCGTGTCTCTGAGTGAAGTTTGTAGGAGTGAGAAGGAGTTTCTGTCATGGAAGAGACAAGACATCACAAAGTAAATGAAGTACCAAGAAGAAAATATTTTTTGGTAGATAAAAGTACAATTATTTGTAAGCAATTTTCATCAATTGATGTCTTGATAAACAATTCTCACTCAATTTTGCATTGTCAGTTATTCAAATAAAGTTTTGTTGTAAAATCAGTTATTTGTTGTACTGTCCCTTTAATTGAATAGGTTTGCCATTGATTGCTATCATTTAGTGTCCTTCACAAGATGGCCGCTGGGCTGTGACATCCAGGGTTGAAGTGCTGACTGTAGCAAGAAGGCCACCACCAGGGCGGTTACTAGGATTGTTATTGTTATTGTTGTTGCTGCCACAAGACGGAGGCTGCTTTCCACGAGGTTGCAGGGCAAGGACAATATGGTGATTGCCAGGCTGTAGGCCGTTTCCACCACTGGAAATTTGGCAGGCTTTCTGACTTCTGTGGTGCGTGAAAGAATGCTGAGGAATTTGTATATATAGTGCTGCCCTTCATTTTGGTTGATGGAGGATTTGGTTTGTTTTGTATTCTTTCTGTGGTTCCCCCAAGGTTTGTGCTTTATTTCATCCATTTGGTTCTCGCTTTGTTTTTTTTTTGTTTACTTTGCTGCCCTTAAAAGTTATTGGTTGTTCTGTCCCCAAGTTTTGGTTTGCTGTCTCTCTTTCAGTGTATCTGAAGTACCCTACATTTTTTTGATTGTACCATGCAGTTCTGAAGAAGGCCCTGCCACGAGGTGGAAGCTGGGGTGGGGGTACAGTAGCAGCTCCGTGAGGTGCAGTTTACAGAGTTTGGCACAGTTGATTTTACCTGTCAGTCATGAAGCAGCTGAACACTTTGTTTTATATTAGTCTGAGTACAAGGGCTGCAGGTTGCTGTATAAACAGGAGACAGTTCCTTTCATTTGTTTTTTTTTTGCAGCCAAGGCTGTGGTGCAAGTAACATTGCAGCAGCAGTGTTCTGCATGTGGTTATATCTATATATCTATATATATATATATATATATATATACACATACACACACAGTAGGGGTGAGTGGTAAATGAGTGTGATAAATTATGTTATTTTCACCAGGGTGTGATAAATATAGGAACCGACTACCTATCACACACCGCTCAACTTCTTGGCCCGCGCATACCGCGCAAAACCATGCAAAGCACGCACAAATGGTACATTTTGCAACAATGAGGCCCCATTTTATATATCAGATACATGATGTGCACTCATGTGATATGGGAAATATGTTCAGTCCTGTACAGTGACCTCTGAAACTTCTCACTCATGGCCAACTCATTGTGAGTATTCAGAGGTCACTCTATAGGAGTGAAGATATTTTCCATATCACACTCATGCCATCATGTATCCCTCTATATATATATATATATATATATATATAGAGAGAGAGAGAGAGAGAGAGAGAGAGAGAGAGAGAGCTAGAGAGAGAGAGAGATATATATATATATATATATATATGTATATATATATATATATATATATATAGTCCTGAGGCAGATTGCAGGAGGATATATTAAGCTGGATGCAGTTCAGTTTTACTTTTACAGTTCAGTGTTACTTTTTACTCTCTGCTGCCAGGGTTATATGATACTCAGCATGCAAACAATTCAGGCACACTTAGGAGATGACTCTGGGGTACCCAACGATGTAGACAAGCGAGATGTGGGTCTGGGCAAAAGAAGGGCCGCATTTTCCACCATGTGTGGCGTTTCGGTGTCGGTCTGCCACGGGACCCTTACCTTCTTTGTAGTCTACCTTGCCCATCTAGTTCTTCTGCTAAAGTTGCCTTCTGGTACAGAACAAACTGAGTTGGATGCATAAAATAATAAACAAAATTAGTTTATTGAGTAACATAGGCAGGATCATCTGTTCAGCATGAGGTACAGCTCAGCCTAACTGAAGGAACAGGAAATAGGGGTTTCTATTCCCCTGCAGGAAATCATTAGCATAACATTCTCATACCATAGGCTCAAGTTGCACAGAACTGCTCTAGTTAAAGGGGTGGCAGCTATTCTTAAGCCCCATGCTTAACTTGTACTATACAAATGGTAATTTTCACATTTTTTGACAATCCATATCTCTGTACCCACACATTTAATGTGAACGAAATTCACCATATCAAGAGATCTTTGGTCCCTAATGGAACATGCAAACTTTGATGCCAAAAGCTTGAACATTTGTGAAGTTATTAAAGTTCAAAATTTTAAGTTTAGCATAGAAGTGAAGACTGAACCCTAACTATAGGGGTGCAATCACACCCCTAATGTGTGTGTGTGTATGTGTGTGTGTATATATATATATATATATATATGATACATGATGGGCATGAGTGTGATATGGCAAAAATTGTCACTCCTGTAGAGTGAATTAACCAGAGCTCACAATGCAGGAGTGACAATATTTGCCATAGTACATGATCTGCACATCATGCATTCGATTTATACAATAAGGCTAGGAGTTTCAGAAGTATTGTTATGTTGTCTTGTGTTCTGTTCCTGTTTATGTGTTTGCTCATTCTGTGTGTGAGTTTTTCTGAATGGGCTGGCAGTGTTACAAACTCTGGGAAACAGATGAGTGTGTTTTGCAATGCTAAATGAGTTAGTTTTAGGTAGGAGTGAGAAACAGACTATTTTGCGTAGCTGTATTCTTTAGAAGTCTGGCTGCAGTCAAGCTGAGAGTATCACAGTAATGGTAATGGGCTAAGAGTCAAAGTGTGAGGAACATCTGAGTGTTTTTCAGTGGTAATTGAGTTAGCCGCAGGCAGCAGTGGGGAACAGATTGTTCTGTGAAGCTGCTCTTTAGAATTCTGGCTGCAATTAAGCTGACAGCATCACAGTAATGGTAATGGTAATGGACTGAAAGTCAAAATGTGAGCAACAGGTGAGCGTGTTTTTCAGTGGTAACTGAGTTAGTTGCAGGCAGCAGTGAGGAACAGACTGTTCTGTAAAGCTGTGCTCTTTAGAATTCTGGCTGCAGTTAAGCTGAGAGTATTACAGTAATGTGCTGGAAGTTAGAGTGTGGGGAATAGGTGAGAGTGTTTTGTAATGCTGACTGAGTTAGCTGCAGGCAGCAGTGAGACCTCTCTTGTAGTTCTGCATTTGTGTCTATGGTAACAGCACAGGTTTTTCTTGTATGCTGAGGGGAAAGCTGCCTAGAGTGATAATATCAGTGACCTTTGTGTGACCTGTCTGTGTAAATGGCTGATATCACAGTAGAGCAGAGGGTAAAACTATGACACTGCAGTGGATGATGCACTGTTTTATCTCACTCATTTATCACTCACCCCTATTGTATAAATATATATATGTATGTGTATATGTGTGTATGTATATATATATATATATATATATATATATATATATATATATATAATATATAATTAACAAGCTGCAAAAGAACATGGGAAAAAGACTCTTACACAAAACCCTTCCAAATCCAGAAATCTTCCAGACTCCTACCTGCTTTCACTACACACCATTCTCTCCTTGCTGCAAGAGAACTTCAGGTACCATAATGTGATGGCAAATGTGATCTCCATAACAATAACCATCCTAATGTATTATATTCGACTATCTATAGGTAAGGGTGGCATATGCAGAAGTATACCCATCTCTGGGGCAAATTAGGACAATAAAACCACTCACCCTTTGGGTTCATGGCCTTATAGCCCTAATTACCCCTCCTGATGGGTATACATCCTTGTATACCACCTGTACCCATATATTCCCTTACCCAGTTCTTTTATAATAAACATATTATCAAACCTTCTGTATTGCTTCTGAATAAATTATCTCCCAGAAATAGATCCTGTTCAACAGCATCCCCTACCCCCACAAAAAAAACAGTGCTTTTATGAAACTCCTGTCATATCAGGTGTCTATTCGAAACAACAGTGGGTATAATCCAGTCACAAGTGTATATGTTATTATGTTCCATTGGACCACCCGTTTGTTGACTGTCTGTAGCAGTTAGCAGTGATGCAGACCAGTTTTTAGATTGCAACACCTGCTGCAAGGGGACTCAAACCTGAGACAATTCCAATTCCTGAAAAACCATCTGAGAATTTAGCTGAGGGACTAGATTGATTTTCATGGTAAAATCATCATGTAACAGTTTCTGCTTCTTTAGGATCGACAATATGTTTCATTTGACCTTGCTAGAAAAAAAACAGAGCTTAGCTGGAGGAAAGAGGGCATAGTTGATCCATTTTTCATGTAGTAAGTTCTTCACTGGGTTAAAGGCTCTTCTATCATTCATATTTTCTGAGATGAAATCAGAGAATACTTGAAACTTAAAATCTTTTGCAGCTAAACCTTTTTTCTGTACAGGCTTCATTCAATAAAAGTTTATCCTGAAAGTTATGCAGCTTAAAACAAACAAATCAGGGGTAGTTGAAACTGACTGAGTGTTTAGATCCTGTGCTCCTGTGGGCTCAGTCGTGTTGAATTTTCTGGTCAGGGTAAACTCGGCCAGCAGCAATTGTAAGCAATTCTTCAAAATACGCTACCGGATCACCAGTACCCTCAGCACCCCAGAAATTTGTCAGAGTTTTAAATTGCCCCTGTGGGACTGATCCTCTTGGTCTTGTGCTTTTTTAATAAGAGCTTTAAACTGGGCAGTATGAAGTGAAATCATTTTTTGCAAAGGATTAATAGTGTCCTCTGTGGCACTGATCCAGGTTTCGACCTCCTCTGTCCTAACAGTTAATGCTTCCAGGTTCAAACTGATGCCTGCCACTTCATCAGATAGAAGACCAGTGCTTTTTGAATAGAGCTAATATCAGATTGGACCGCCTTTTCAAATGAGGAGTGACAGCATTCAGAACTGTGTGGTGGTGGTGCCGTATTTGACATGGGAGCAATGGGGGGAACAATCTGTACCACATTACCAGTGGCATCAGAATATATTAATGGTCACTGTTCATTTCCCTCAGGAAAGATAGTACTTATGGGAGGAGAATTACTCACTTGCATTATGTTATGAAAAGCATCGGATCTGGGGAGAGTAAAGTCACAGGATTTTTTTACGGGTTGAAGTTCATCACTTGGGGGGGGAGCTTAAGTTCCAAGTTTATAGGAGGATTATCAGTAGTATGTATTGAGTTGGACTTGAAGCTTAGAGCATCTGAATCAGAGTGTAAGGACCAGTCACATTCAACCAGTAAAAGACTGTTATTACAGCCCAAACCAGAAACCCATGGTCTTATGTGGCTTAACCTTTAGGCTGCCACCGACAAGATATCTTGTCGTAAAAACCTATGCGTTCTAAATCTTCCAGCAGCCTAAGGGTTAAATAAACAGCCTCACCTCCAGTTTTCTGAGCTTGAATGATGACTGGGACAGTTATAACAGGTTGATTTCACTGAATCTGAATTTACTCATATAGGGGGAAAATATCAGGTTCCCTGGAGGACATATTCATTTTTTTCATGTGGCTGAAAAACAGCATTGGGTGACTTTAACTGTTTTATATCAAAAGTGGCATATATAGGGTTGGTCGTAACTGAAAATGATTCAATAGTATTTGCAGATAATGATCTATGTGGGGCTGTATTGGTGGATGCCCCCACTGAAATCATAGTTACAGTTTTTGCTTGCTCATACTAATCTGCATTAGAAGAAAATGAAATAAATAGTCTTACCTGCTGCAGTGCTGAGTCTGAAATGCTGGTGAAAATTGGAGAAGCAGAAAAACAGGAGTCACAGCCATGTGAATCCCATTCTGGTGAAAGAGGTAAAAACCCTAAGAGAACTGAAGGACCTCATGGATCTGGCAGGGTCAGATACAGCATTGGCTGCAACCTTTTTGGATACCCTGGGATGTATGATAGAGAAGTTACCATGTCCCTCTTCTGAATAATGAAGACTTCCCAGTCTCTGAAGTGAGACCCACCCCATCAGCAGGGGAGGATTTTGACACCTGAAGTGAACAAGCTGTTCTTATGATGCAAAAAACTGGAAGGTTCCACCAACGAGAAGTGGCCTTAACTGACAGGAAGCTTGAGGAGTCTGCTTTGGCTGCCACTGTAGCCCTCCATCCTTTAAAAAGTGACACCACTGCAGATGCATGCCTGACCACTTTGGAGCACATGTATGGGAATGCAGAGAAATCAGGAAAATTCAAATGCAGTTTGCCGTACTACATCAAACAGGTGGGGAGAAGTTTTCAGAATTCATTGTCCAAGTTGAGAAGGTCATACAAAAGGCCCACAGAAAGGGAAGTCTCAATGTTGCTGAAATATTCCGGACCTAGGTGGAGTAACTGACTGAGGAAACCACCTATATTGACCAGATCTCACAAAATTTGTGCCTTCAGGATCCAGTGAGCTCACCCCCTCAATATGGAGACTTGGTTGTAGAAGTACAAACACATGATGAACAACTGTCTGTGTTTACTACCATGCAGAGAACCCCCTGACTAGTATTAGGCAGCACCCCAGCAACTAAGCCCTTGGGATCCTTAAGAAGCACTTGGATGAGATTGGGCCAGACATGGACGCTGACAGTAGGTGGGAAATCATCAGGATGGGGGTTGCAGGATGCTACCAGCACCTGCGCAAGAGTAAGACAAAAATGCGGTAGGGCCTGAAAACCCTGCTGGTGGACCAGGGAGGTTCAGGAGGTGGTGAGGGGAAGAAAGGCGGCCTATAGGCAATTAAAGTGCTCAAGGAGTAAAAAGGCAGAGGGGAGTATGAGCTGATGGCCAGAAGGGCCACTAGGATGGTGAGGGCAGCTAAGGCAAGGAAGGAGCAGAACCTGGCCAGGGAAATTAGGAGATGTAACAAGGGTTCTTTAGATACATTGGGGAAAATGAAGGGTGAAGGGGCAGATTAGCTGGATTAAAACAGGGGGAGGGACTCAAATCCCGGAGCAGGCTGAGGTACTAAATAAGTACTTTGCCTCAGTTTTCACCAAGGAAAATGGGGGGGCTGCATCATACATGGGAGGAGACGGTGAAACTGAGGAGGGGGGACCCTAGCCGATCGTCGGGTCTGGGGAGGGGGGGACATCACTGGCAGGTGGGGGAAGGCAACGCAGGAAGGGAAGCCCTCAGGTTCCTTAAGACGGAGAAAGCACCAGGGCCAGATAAATTACATCCCAGAGTGCTGAAGGAACTGGCAGATGTTCTGGAAAAACCCCAGGCGGAGCTCTTCAGCATCTCTCTGAGGACAGTGTGGGTGCCCCAGGACTGGAAGGTTGCGCATATAGTGCCTATCTACAAGGAGGGCTCAAGGGAGGTGGCAGGGAACTACAGGCCCATCAGCCTGACATCGGAGGTGGGCAAGATGATGGAGGGCATTGTCAAAGTGAGACTAGGGGGGACTTGGAAAGTTGGGGTGCCTGGACGATAGACAGCATGGATTCATCCTGGGGAAATCGTATCAGAGAAACCTTGTGGAGTTCTATCACTGGTTGACAAGTGCCTTGGACCTGGGTAGACTGGTGGGCGTCCTCTTTCTTGACTTCAGCAAGGCGTTTGACTCTGTTCCTCACAGGGACCTGTTGGATAAGCTGGGAGAAATGGGGGTGGAGAACCAGATGATCAGATGGATAGGCAAGTGGCTCCAGGACCGGACTCAGAGAGTCATGGTTGGCGGGATAGTCTCATCCCCAAGGAGGGTCGTTAGTAGGGTCCCTCAGGGATCAGTCCTTGGGCCCCTCCTGTTCAATGCCTACGTCTCTGACATAAGGACAGGTATCAGGAGTGAGATGAGTCTCTTTGCAGATGACTCAAAACTGGGAGCAGTGGTGGATGGGGAGGAGGGGAAGGTGGCCCTACAGGGGGATCTAGAGGCTCTGGAAAGGTGATCTAGAAAGTGGAAGCTGAGGTTCAATGCAGGGAAATGCAAGGTACTGCACCTGGGAGCCAGAAACCTGGGCCAAGTGTACACCCTGGAAGGGGATACTACAAGTCTCGATGGCTGAGAGGGACCTGAAGGTGGTGGTGGATGTCAAGATGAACACCTCGGAGGCTTGTAGGAGGGCAGCAGCAAAGTCCAACAGGATGCTTGGATGCATCGCTAGGGGATCACATCCAGAAGGAGGAAAGTGATACTCCCACTGTATAACTGCTTGGTGAGGCCGCACCTCGAGTTCTGCGTGCAGTTTTGGAGGCCACATTTAAAGAGGGACATTGAACTCCTGAAGAGGGTCCAGAGGAGGGCAACCAAAATAATTTGGGGCTTGGGGGATAGAACCTATGGGGAGAGGCTCAAAGAGCTAAATATATATGCATTGGAAGAGAGAAGGGACCTGGGGGACATGATAGAGGTCTTCAGGTACATGAAGGGGTACATAGGGGAGGAGCAGTCAGGGTGCTCCGAAAGAGGGAAGGGGGCAACTAGAGGGCATGGGTGGAAGCTGGAGGGGGGAGATTCAGGGGAGAAAGAAGGAGGTGCTACTTCACTGAGAGGGTGGTGGAGCCATGGAATGCACTGCCCAGGGGGCTGATGGAGGCAGAGACAGTGGAGGGGTTCAAGAGGGGGTGGGACAGATACAGGGGAAGGGTTCTGGAAGCAAAAACCAGTGCAGCGAGAATATCCAGGACTGGGAAGGGAGAAACCAGAGAGGGAGAGGGGGGCAGCAAGGTCAGTTCCCAAGGTAGGGGCTAACCAAACGAGCAGACACGAAAGACCGCTAGGCTTATTCTGCTGGCATTTTGGTATGTAGGTATGTTAGATGTATGAACGTATGGAATGCTTGGATATTCTCACAAAGATGGTGATAGAACAACAAGAGGACCACTGACCCCCCCCCCAAAGTACTGTAATCCTTTGGCCTGGCATCACCCCCCATGGGAGAAGGACCGTAGATGATGCCTGGACTTGGCAGAGTACATTTGCATAAAATCTGGTGTCTGTGGGTCGCTGTTGCAACATGATACTGTGTTGGTTTGTTCAGGTGAATAAATTGACCAAATCCAGAAAATCCTCAGTAAGTCATATGCAAAGCTACAGGGAAATGCCAGTGGGGCCCAATAAACAAGCCCACTGGAGCCCTGACCACAAGACACTTATCTCAAACCAAAGTTAACTCACTTACAGCTAAACAGAATGTTGCATTGTCCCCTGTAAAGACTAAGGGGAACAATGGTCCTGATAGTTGAGGTCTTCAGCCCCTCATCTGGAGTATTTGTCAAACTGGAAAGATAACGGGCTTGTCTATGCTTACAGTGGGTCATGAGTTACCTTGATCTGAAAGGATTTCAATGAACACCTGATTAATCTCTCTTTGATGCCTCTGGTCGGAAGTGACCTCTGGGGATTCAGTGACATGGCTTACCCCTACCTGGGTTGCATTGCTGTGAACATTGACTTCCTGGATAAGGTGATGAGAATTAGAGGATCCAGGAAAACTGTGGTGTTGGTGTGCCTGGAATCTGGGATACAAAATAATGCCCATGTGATCATCAGCACACAAGCTCATATATTTTGATGCTTGAAACTGCTCTGAGGAGACAGATATTTAGTGTGGAAGATGGTCATTAATTATCCATGGACTAGTAAGAGAAGCTTAACATAAGCACAGGCCACAGGCCTTAAGGAAGGAGGACAGTGAAGTTGGCATTGTGTGGCATCGAGATGGATGGGAAAATTACCCTGTCCCTAAGTGCAGAACTTGACATCTGTGATGGCATCAAGCTGAAGAAAAAAGCTACTACAAGATGCATAGGAACAAGTGACCACTCACCAAAAGTTGATTTTAAGCATAAAATACTTTATTGCATGTACATGTCATAGAAAGTACCCTAAAGCTTCTCTCCCCACCTCTTCCACACCATTGGCTAACAGACTTTACTGTACCCGTCCTCCTCTTAAGGAGACCATTGCTCTCCTTCTGCTGCTCTTGCAGCTCGGCTAGTAGGGTTTTGCTGTCAAGCCTAACAAATAAGCCCCCTGGTAATATCTTCCCTTACTGCCTCTTCAACTTAAAAACTCCTGCTCGGCAAGCATGGCCACTACAAATACCCTACTGTCTAGTGGCATATTACTGCTCATTCTACTCACTCTTACTGACATACCCACTAGTAAACCGGTAGCACTGCAGACTCTCAGTGATAACAGTCTCCTCAATGTGTACAGGTCCTCTATGATCCCCCTCCCCCAAAAGTTCTCCAAGCTCTATGGGCCATACATACAACAAACATGTGGGGTCTGCTATCTCGCCACCCTAGCTGACTGCCACAACTCACCCTGTATCCAGGGATCTTCAGCACCCCAGTGAACTGTACCAGGCAGAGGAACCAGGCCAAGCTCAGCAAGCTAGGTAATAAACACCTCAAAGAATACAGCTGCAAAATTGCCCTGCTGTTACTCCTGCTCACTGGAAATATCCACCCAAACCCCGCCCCCCCCATCTACCTCCCCATAAGAGTTACAGGGAAACTCTCAATTGCCTCCTTAAATATTTGCAGCCTCCTACCTAAGATGGACAACCTCAATGCATGGATCCTAAATCACAATCCTGACATTCTCTCTGTAGTTGAGACCTGGCTCTCTCCAAAAAGTGCTGATGCTGCCATCATGATTCCCGGATATACAGTTTACAAGCAAGATAGGATGTCCAAACGGGGTGGCAGCTGTGCTGTATACCTTAGAGACAACCTACAGGGTCATGTTCTGCCATTGCCCAACATTGATGCCCACATACAAGATCTTGCCCTTAAAGTGCTCCTTGGAGAACATAATAAAGCCCTAACTATCCTGTCAATCTACATTCCACCCAAGCAGAAGACCCTCAGGTCTTGACTCCCTCATGGAATGTATTGGATCCTTGAACCCTAACTCAGAAATTGTACTGCTGGGTGAGTTTAACACAAACTGGTTCTCCCCGGATGCAAGTCCTTACAGGGATGCAGTCACAGCCGTTCACCTTTCCCAGCTTGTTGAATCATCCACAAGAGTGAACTACAAGATGGGTACATCCACTTTGTTGGACTGGGTTCTGTCCAACCACCCTGAACATATATCCCACAAGACTGTACTCCCTGACTCCTTAAGTGACCACTCACCTGTCCAATTTCTGTGGTCAAACTATTTCTCCAAACCCCCTCCTCGAACCATTACCTGCAGAGTCCTGAAAAGTGGACACATGGACCTCTTGAAAGTTGAACTTCAGCAACAGGATTGGTCTTCTGTATGCTCCTCCAGCAATGTGAACACAGCATTGGAGCAATTTATACACCTCTTCAACATAGTGCGTGACAGGCATGCACCATTTAAAACCCAGAAAATAAAAGGTTACCACAACCCCTGGTAGTCCTCAGATCTCCATGATCAAATGAAAACTTGTGACCATCTTTGGCATGTTGCATGGGCCGTGGGTAAGCTGATTGACATTCAGTCCTATAAAATGGCACAAAACAACTGCACCAGGGCAATCCATGCAGCAAAAAGTCAACACTTTAAGGATGCTCGTACCTGGGGTGATGGGAGAAAATTCTGGTCAAACCTCAAAGAACTCACTGGGAAAGATCCTAAATCCACTCCTACCTTGTTAAGCTTGGATAGTGTTCCCACTCAGGATCCCAGCTCCATTGCAAATGCCTTTAACAGAGCATTCTCTGACCTTAGTAGTGTCCTCCCCCCTGAGTTCTTACACTTTTCCAGCTCAAGCCTTAATGATTGTCCAAGGAAACAGCCACCCACATGCCCGTCATTCTACATCAGAGCTGTGCCAGCAAGTGTAGCCAAAAATATTTACTGAAAGTACTAGAGAAATCAAGGTCCAGTGGTGATACCTTGGACCTAACTCTTGTTGGACATACCATGGATTACGTACTCGCTCCTCTAATTCATATCAATACCTCACTGAGGTTTTCACAATTCCAGGACAAATGGAAAGCTGCCCTAGTAACTCCTGTTTTTAAGAGCGGGGATTGAACCTTGACTGGTAACTATAGACCAATCTCAATTCTCCCGCCACTTTCTAAAGCCCTTGAAAGAATAGTGGCTGATCAGTTAGGTGCGTACCTTGAAAAATACCAGCTCCTCTGCCAGCATCAACATGGATTCTCTAAGGGCCACAGTACCACAACAACACTCCTCGAGTTCACTGGATTTCTCCACAATGCACTTGACCAAGGTTCCCTGGTTGGGACAGCTTTCATTGACTTAACAAAGGTGTTCAATACGGTAAACCACTACCTCCTGATTGAACAGCTAGCAGACATAGGCCTCTCAGTTGACACTGTAACATATCTCCAAAGTTACCTGCATGCCCGCTCAGCAAGTCGAGATTGGCAATGTTCTCTCAGACAGTAGACCTGTCCAATCTGGAGTGCCACAAGGATCCATACTCATCTCACTGCTATTTAGCATATTCTTAAACAGCCTACCTTATACCTGCCAAGGAAACATTTTGCTCTATGCCGACGATGCAGTGCTATTTACCAGCCACCCGGACCTAAAGAACTGGAGCACAGCCTTCAAAGGAATTTCATGGAGGTTGAGAAATGGTTCAGTGATCACAAACTTGTCATGAACTACAAAAAAACTAAAATAATGATGTTCCACAGTTCCAAAAGCAAATACAAATCCTACCCGCCCTCTATCCTAAACTCAGAGGGTGCACCTCTTGAACTAGTACAACACTTTAAATATCTAGATGTAATGGTTGACATCACCTTGTCCTACTCTGAGCACATTGACTCTATGACCAAGGCAGTCAACACGCGTACTGGTCTTCTATATAGGCATAAGGCTAGCCTAAACCCAGAGGCCCTTAACGCAGCCATTCAGAGCTCTGTAGTCTCACTGGTAAACTATGACCTAGTGATCTATGGCTCCGCCACAGACACAGCCACCCACTGCCTCAAAATTGCATTAAACAGAGCATATTGGCTTGTTATGGGAGCAGCCAGGCTCACACACACATGTGTCCTTTATACCCAGGCTAACTGGCTGCAGTTTGCAGGTAGACTCAGGTATCAGTCCTGTATGATGGCTAAAAAGATAAGCCTTGGCCTTATGCCTCCTGAGGTTCAGAAACTGCTCAGTCCATATGAGTCTATTCACTGGACTCAAAACTCTGAAAGCCAGATATTCAGCATCCCCTGCACCTGTACTGTACTTGGGCAAAGGTCTTTTGCACACCGAGCTCCTAACTGGCTTAACTCGCTTCCACCAGACATTTCCTCTGGGTGCAAAATTGGCCCCTTTAAAAGAAAGCTTAGACAGTACCTTATTGAGGAATCCAGCTGTGATTGCTTCCCTTAATCCCCTCTACCTTCTTACTTACATGGGCCTTAATTTCCCTCCTTCTGTTAAATCTTCTCCTCCTCTAACTCCCAGCCCCCTCCCTCTATCCCTGCCCTCCCTGTTTCCCCTCTTCCACTCCCCCCCCCCAGACTGCTTGGACATTCTTGTATGCTGATTACAACTCTTTCCTGGCCCTGCTTTCTCCTCTCTCTGTCTATCCTCTGATTCCCAACCCTTCATCTATTCCTGCTCACCCCCTACCACCCATCCCTTTCCTTCACCCCCCCCACCCACAGGCTGGTTGGACATTCTCATTTTCTGGTCACAACTCTACCATGCCTCTGCCTTCCCCTCTCTCCACCTATTCTCTGACGAAGCCCCGATGTGGTGACATCAGATGTGTCATCACATGCATCCATGTGAAATGATGAGGCAGACTCTCGCCATGCCCCCAACCTGGAAACTTTAATGCAGCGCTCAAAGTCAAACAGCCTAGCATGGGGAATCCTGTCTTTAGTTTGGTTTACATCTTTTAATCACCTGCATCCTTGTTATTGTTGCTTATAGTCATTCTATTGTACATAGAAAGAGAAACACAGCACCCCTCTAAAGGACATGAGTATCTATGGAACATTTATGACAGCTGCACATTTTTTTTGTTTCAGTTGTATTATACAAAAGTTATCATTGTAGCCATAAAGACTTGAATGACATGCAATACTCCCCCATATAGATCCATAATAGTTTTGCACTGCTGCCGATGACATCAGTCCTTGGACAACATCAATGGCAGACAGCTTTCAGCTAAATATTATTTGGTGTTTGGCAGAGAGGCTAGGTTATCAATTGACTTGAGTTTCAAAGTCTCCACACATGATGCTTAGCCTGTGATTTATTTTCAGCATGTGCAATGGCTCAAGAACCAACCGAACATTGCTTACTGTTTAGTTTCTGAGATGACTGGAAAAGGAAATCTGGCCAACAAGACCCATCATGACCTCAAAGTAAAAATAAATGATTGCCACCCCAGGGTCCAACTATTGATGCAGAGCCTGTCCCTGCCTGGCATACATAAACTGGCTGACCATTTGGGCAACAACCCTTTCATTGTAACAGAACCATTCTAAAATCTGTCCATGTTCCACATACACCCATAGCAAGAATCAGGAAACAGCAAGACAAAGCATCAGAATCACTTGTTTCCAACTGGGCAAGTGGACCTATCAAGGTATGAAATGGTGCTCCAACCACCCAGAGAGCCCATAACCCAGGCCTGGGTCTGACAGTTGCAGGGGGCCTCTGCACAATTCCACCCACCACAGACTTCACACCATATAGATTAAGAGTCATCAGCTGAGAATGAGTGAAAGACTCAGTATTGCTCCTTCAGAGACATTCCCATGAAAAAGATTATAAAGAGGAATAAGAACAGGGAACCACTCTGGTTATCTGGGGGGCAGGGGGGACAGTGAGGGACAAAAGGCTGGCTTTCAGAAGGTTCAAGGATAGTCAAAGTGAAGAAAATTGGGAGAATTACCAAACTAAACTAAAAGCGGCAAGGAGAATAGTTAAGATATCAAAGGTTGAAACACAGCAAAGAATAGCAGAAGAGGTGAAAGGGGAAAATAGTGTTTAGGTATATTAAGGAAAAAAGGAAGTCTAATGGAGGATTTTCAGGTTAAAGGAGATGGGAAATTGGGTGGAGGAGGAGGATGGATGGAAGGCAAATGTACTGAACAACAACTTTTGTTCTGTATTATGGATGGAGAACAGAGGGCAACCACTGAAAAGCAGCACAAAGCCATCTTCATGGGTAAGCTCTGTTCCACTGTATGGAACAGAGCTTACACAGATCACAGAGGTTAAAATTCTAAAAGACACTGCATTCCGTAGAACAGACAAGGCACCAATTTCAGATGGATTACACCCATGGGTACTGAAAGTGCTGCAGTTGCAATTGGCTGCACCCCAGATGGACCAGTTCAGGTGCTACTTGGAGATGGGCTCATTTTCAGGAGACTAGATGTCTGCAGATGTGATACTATTCCACAAGGGAGGCAACAAGGAGGACCCTGGAAGCTACTGGCTAGTTAATCTTACCACAATCATTGATTACCTTTAAGAAACCATAGTTAAAGAGAAAATGGTGGCATATCTTGAATATAAAAGACTGCAGGCTAGTGGACAGCATGTATTTACTTGGTTTACTTGGTTTGTAGAACAAAAGGAAGCAGTTTGCCTATCGTGATTGTCCTCCATATACATGGAACATTAACCCAAATTCTGATCATCCATCTGTCAAATTTATTTTTAAATGTTGTAATAGTTGGTGAATCGACAATATCCTGGGGCCTCTGCTGGGGAACAAGAAGGAAAGCACAAGTTATAGACTAAAATCAATGGATGGAGGACCAGACAAGTAGAGGAGACACAAGAGCAGCGGGGGGTGTAGGCAGGACAGAGAGAGATATAGGAGAAATTAGCTACAGAAAGGAAAAGTGCAGACACAGTGTCTGGCTAGGCAGGTCTTTTCATACTACACAGGCAGTATTAGCAATGTAAAATAGTTCTAAACAGTAACTAACAGTGGTAATATTTGCTAAAATAGCTGTACACAGTAACTAACCACTTAGCCAGGAAGTAAAAGAATAAAATATTTATTTTTAACCTAGAGAAAAAGGAAAGTAAAATGTGGCATAGAACTGCTAATAGATGCAGTTTCTAGTGAGGCCAATGGGACAGAGGTTATACTAGGAGTTATACTAGGAAGGCATAGACACATAGAAGGCCGAGGCCCATATGAGCATGTCTCCAGCCGAACTGGTACATCAAATAATTTGTCATAACATTAAGGTATCAAGTCGATGCTTAAAATTAGCATGGTCTGTATTCTCCAATAAGGTAGCAGGGAGAAGCGGACAATCAGGAGTAGGCAATGTAGGGCGCCGAAATTCAATTGGCCACTCAGTATGGTCATACCGTGCCTGGATCCGGTGTGTCAAGACTGCATATTACTGAGAAATGTGCTTTTATTTCATTTAAAGACATTGTTGCCCATACACTATAACAGATTGTGTCTGGTCAACCACACACAGATGAGCCAGTGTCTGAATCTTGAAGTTTCCAATAAGAAATGAGAAATGTACCACACCCAAGAGTTTATTTGTTATAATTGCTTATTTAAAAATCTGTTAAGCAGCACAATGGATGCCTTTGTGCCTGCACAGACACTGTTTGCACATGTACAGTGAGGCATCCCCAAGTACACACTGAACTACGGGTTGCTACAAGATGACAAATAAGCTAGCCAGTAGCCGGCCCGGTGGTGAAGAATCTTTTACACGCTATGGTCTGAAACTGTTAAATAATCTGTGTCATTACATTACCCTCTGTACCTCCATTCAGTGTTTCAACAGTGCTTTACGAAACAGTTTGACTGCCACTTCTGATTGCACTTAATTTAAAATAGCATCACCATTTATTCCTGCTTGTATATCTTTTGTCTAATCTGCATTTGAATGCATGTATACAACAGTATGTTCTTGTTTTTCTTGTCAGCCATAGATGAAAAATGGCCTTTCCCACCCAGAACACTTCCTGGTTAATTAAACTGGTATTCAAGTTTAAATATTATTAGTTCCAAAAATACATATTATATGCTATAAACAAAGGCTCCTTTGTAACAGCTGTGAATGAGCATAATGGAAATAGTGAACCATCAGTATATATAATCATAAAACCTCCCACACTTAACCCCCAAACCTGGACTTTCTAATAAAATTAAAAAAAAAAATGATCAGGCATCCTGCCAGCCCTATCCCCTGTCCTACATTGACTTTCCTAACCCATCCTCCTCCCCAGCCCAGCCTGTCTGGGCCCACTATGAGCACAAATCTAGCAGTGGCCACTACGTACCCCTGACCCCAGTCCATGATGGGAAGGGGGATAATGTAGCAAAATCCTACAGCTTAGCTGTGCCTGTGACACCTCTTACAATAACAGAAGAGCTGCAACTGATGACCCCATTATGTCGTGCATAACAAGTGATGCTAGCCTTCCCCATACAGTTGTGACTGTGTGGGGATGAAGGTAAGGTTTGCTAGGTAGTCTGTCAAAATGGCGACTGTGGAACAGCGACCCATAAAGAGGGTGATGGGACCACAGCGCCAGCATTTGTGGGTGACCTTCTGTTCTCCCCATCCCTGAGGTATGCCCCCCTGGAGTTAGAATACTAAATAGAGGGGTGTGTGGGAGGCAAAGCCCCCCTTAAGAAACAATTTTGTTCAAGGTCATCATGCTGCGGGATTTGTGCCTGCTTCATGGGTTGCTGTTCCGCAGTCGCCATTATGACATAGAACAAGGGTTGCTATGCTAATGGACTGCCAGGACATACTCAGCGCATGGTAACCCTCATAAAAGTTGCAACTGAGTTTTGCAACATCCCCTGCCCTTGGAACTTTTAAAGTAGGTTGTAGGGATTTTCAAATTAGCAGCAGGGTGATAAGGAGCCAGCATGGGGACTCAGACTGTTCTGAGACAAATACATGATTCGGTGACATGGTGCAATTGAACTTAGGAGGTGGGTTCCTTTGGATGAATGAGACAAATAATGTACTTGCGTACAGGTGGGGGGCCACTAATCCACCAGGAGACAATATAGGAGGGAACAAAAAAATCATAGAGGGGTTCTGCACAGGAGTGGGTCTAAAAGTATGGGGCATGTGTATGAGGGGGAAGACTGTGGCAGTAGTGCTGGTTACTTGGAGCTCTGGATGTGGCACAGCACTATACAACTGACACTGTGTCATGCCACAGCTGTTATTTAAGCAGCAAGTACAACAGGGTGTGTGTTGCTGTGTAATAACATCATGTCTCAGGTGGTTTCAAGTACGAGGCCACAGGCTGAGTGTTCTCAGCACCCAAGAAGTGATATTGTTACACAACAACATTTATCCCTGGAGTGCCTTATTGCTATTATACAATGGATGCTATCTTGAAAAAAAAGAACATGGGAAAAATATCTTTATATTACTTCCTTTTAACTTTTTGTTGGTGCAGGTAAACCTATTCAAAAAAGAGTTCATAGTTTCTGTTTTGTCCAGCAGGTGGTGCTGCCGATACATGGTCGCCATCTATCCCATTTTGAGGTTATCTTTCTTGACCCCTCTTTGTGTCTGCGTGAGCCTTCCCCCCATTCTGCTGTTGCCATCACAGTAATATATCTCTTGCTCCCCCTGTTTCTCTGTTTCAGCCTACCAACTGGGTCTTTCTAATCCCATACCTTGCTGCTTTTCAGTCACTGCACTACAGTGAGCAGTACATAAAGCCAACAGCCACGTGCACTCAGCTTTTGAATTACTGCTTACTCTGAGACCTCGCTTGTATCTGATGAAGCCATTTGGAATTGTGGCAGTGCAAACAAGACAGCAGCATTAATCAAAAAATAAATAAATAAAGCCATTTCAGTATTCCAGGACAGTCACCAATAGTAAAGTGAGCACAGCTCTGTCATATGTGCATGCATTATTATGATCGTGCTGACAACTGAGTGGACCCTGAAGCCAATCACAATGGCTTCAGTTTACTTTTACTTTTCAATTTCTGGTTGCAAATGAAGTTAGTGGCAGTCAGGACACTCATGGAAGCTATCTGAGGCCAGAGGATTGAAGAAAAAATGTGTTGATTTAATAACAGAGGCAGAGTGCTGACAGGCATGTGAGCTCCGATCTCTAACATGCTGTCTTCATGTAATCAGGTTATGTGTGTGCCTGCTCTAAATACAGTGAAGTTACTGTCAGAGAGCATCACTATTTCTGGAGCAGTCTGACCAATCAGGAAGATAGATTTATTCATGCCATTGTATTATATTCATTTTAAAATGGGTAAAAGAAACCAAGGCCTGTAGTAAGTCAGATGTGATCATATGACCATGCATTATTTCAGCACAACTGCAGAGGTCAGAAACACTTATACTTCTGAACCTTATTATTCAGTTTTTAAAATAAAATCTGAAGAACCATTGTATAATCACAATAAGACACTCCAGGGCAGTTGTATTTGTCGTAACACCACACCCCGGGTGTGCAAGGTACTGGGCGTTGCCTTGTACTCCATTATCCCACAATAATACACACTCTGTCATGCCTGATTGCTTAAATATGTTTGTTGGTGCAACCCCATTCACACCCACTAACATCTGGAGGCTTAATTTGTATTGTGACGTAGTCAAAGAGGGACTCTTCAACCTAGCACTAAGAACTACATTTATATCTATAACCCCAAAGTATGGAGGCACAACACGGATGCTGCCTTGTCACCACTGTGCACCTCCACCATTTATTTATTTATTCCAAAAGTTTCACCAGGAAAGACATGCTGAGCTGATAACAGCTCACTTCCAGATGCGTGATGGGGGGACAGGGGAAGTGGAGGATAATGTACAACAATTAGATCAAAACAAATAAGTAAATGTCAGGAGAAGGCCTAAGTAACAAAATTTTTGCTACAACAAAAATAAAGCACAATATTAGTGCAAAATTGCAAAAATGAGGAGGAAATTGCAACCAAAGGGGCATCAGGGAGGAGAAATGTGCAAAGTGCTAAAAAGGAGGGAGCGGTAGGAAGAGCTAATCCCAAGGTTACGAGAAGAACAGTGGTAGCGAAGAAGGCAGAAGGGGGATCAAGAAACAATCAGGAGAAGATGATGGCAGCAGGGGTAGCAGAAAAAGAATAGAGGAAGAGGACAGCTGTCAGGTGCAATTGAGATGTGAGTTGTGAAGTCATAGAGTAGATAGGAGAGAGTGCTGGGGAAAGGGCGGAATGGATGGCGAGTGGGAGAGAATTCCAGAGTTTGAGGAAACAGTAAGAGAAAGCGGCCTGGCCACCTGATGATTTTCTAGAAGGCAGAGCAAGGGAGTGATAGCAAAGATTACAAAGGGAGTAAGAGAAGGGTGGAGGGGGCAAGAGGAGAGAAGTAATGTAGGAGGGGAGGGAGCTTAGCCAGTATTTAAAGATGAAGAAGGTACAGTGAGCAAGGTGTATGGGTTTATGGGAGGGGTGAGAGAGGAACAGAGGGAGCAGTGGTGCGTGGGGGGTGGGAACAGTCCAAGGCAAAATGGCAGAAGGAGTGAAGGAGGCAGTCCAGTCTGGCTAGGGTAAATTTAGGAGCAGCACTGTAGACAATGACACCAAAGTCTAAGATGGCGAGAATCATTTTCTGGACAATAGCTTGGCAAGCAGGAAGAGGGATGCATCCTCTATTCCTGTATAGCGCACTGAGTTTAGGGCAAAGTTTTTTGTGGATGGCATCCACATGCCCAGAAAAGTTGAGGTGATGGTCTAGCCAGACTCCTAGGTACTTGAATGAGGGAACATCATCAACTGTGGCCCCATCCAAGGTGTAGATGGAGGAGACAGCAGAGAGCATAGTGAACTTCTGTCTAGTACCAAAGGTCATGGAGACCATCTTCTTGGCATTAAGTGATAACTGATTTGACTGGAACCATTGCTGGACATTGTTGAAGGCCAGCTGGAGCCTAGTTATCAGATCGGGGGGGTACCGGAGGTAAATAATACAGTGTCATCTACGTACATGTGGATGGATGCACACTAGAAAGCAGCAGAGAGGTCATTTAGGAAGACCGAAAAGAGTAACGGGCCAAGGACGGACCCTTAGGGGAAGCCAGTTCTGATAGGGAGCAGGGAGAGGGGGGAGGATAAGGAATCTCACATTCTAACATACTGAATCCTACCCCCTCAGGGTTCTGGCACTTGCGACATGCTGGACGCACCACGCAGAGGCTAATGCCATGGGCATGGCGTAAAAGCCCCGCATGGTGCAAGTCACAGCCAGCTACTGGCAGCCCCCCTAGAGCTCCCCGCCCCAGAACACCTCGGCACACACCAGGGGGAGCAGGAGAGGCGGCACAGGTGTCTGGGGGGTGCACTGCAGCACAGACCCCCGAGGGTCCCTGCCATTAGGGGGGGTTGGGGCATGGATGTGGTCAAGGGGCACATTGGTGCCATCACTGCCACACTGTGGAGTGAGCATCTGACAAATGGCACCGTCAGATGCCCCTTAGAGCAGCTCCAAGCTGCTATAACTTTGCTCCACCACTGCGGCACCTGGAATCACTGCAGCTGGTTATGGCAGCCACCCTCTTGGAATAGGACGCTGTTGCTGCTGTAACCCACACTTGCACCATATCATTGTGGGCTGCGGCATAGTGGGTGGCATAACCCATGGTTGGCATAGCCTGCAGCCGACATGGTGCATGTCACCTCCTGGAATCGGGCTGGTGTACTGCTTGGCGTAAGCTGCCAGATATACCATGGGGTTTGGCTTATCTAGGCTTACGCCAATGTATGCCGGCCTGGAATTAGACCCAGAGAAAGGGAGACATAGTTTGAGAAGGAGAAGTTCATAAGCAGCAGGGGAGGAGACAGAGAGCGTGGGGATGAACCGTATAACAGGAAATGTTAATGGCAACACGTCTATTCCTTGAAGCATGATCCTGCTGGGTGACAGTGTACCTAGGTATGCCGACAGCGGAGTCAGGGATCTTGAGGGATAGCCATGACTCTGAGATAATTAGTACATCAGACTGAAGAGTAACCATGAGTGGTTGTGACTGGTTGATCCTAGGGAGGAGGCTTCAGGCATTGATGTGTGTCAGTCTCAACCCTCTAGGTAGACAAGAGGGGGAGGGGGCTCAACATTACCTGCCATTAAGAGCAGCAATGAGATCAGGAACCTGACAGAGACAGAGATGCATCTGCATGGTAGTTGAGGGGGGAAGAGAAGGTTTGTGGGGAGGGGTGAGGGTGTGAGGGGCAGGAAGGGAGAAAAGATTTAAGAGCATCAAGGTGAAGCTAAGAAGAGGGGAGGATGGGGCATCCAGGAAGCTAGGGGGAATGAGAGTGAGAGGGAAGGCTGGAGTAGGGGAGAGTAGGAGAAGGGAAGGGAGGAGGGAGAGGGAGGCGGGAGGAGAAGGAAAGCCATCAAGATGGAGGGAAGTGAGGGGAAAACAGGAAGAGAAGGAGAGAGAGGGAGATAAGTAACATAGTAGAAGGCCAGGGTAGCACAGTAAGGCTTTATGCTAGTTGGTCAACAATTTCCTTGTCGACCGATGTTACAGCGACTCCTTTATGTCGACCACATCTGCAGTTGGCATAAAGGGAGTTGCATCTAACTGTGTTTCCTTACATAGATACATAGACAGTGTCAGCAGATAAGGGCCTATGGCCCACCTAGTCTGCCCATTTGAGTTTGTAACTTCAGTTTGTTTTCCTAGAACTCTGTTGCCCCTTACCCCTAACCTCCAGAATTCCTTTATGTCTATCCCATGCATTCTTAAGTCTCGTGATTGTTTCAGCCCCCACCATTTCCTCAGGCAGGGTGTTCCACTTGTCCACCACCTGTTCTGTGAAGAAATTCTTCCTCACATTTCCTCTGAATCATCCTCCCTCCAACTTCATCCCATGCCCTCTAGTCCTGGAAAATCCTTCTTGGGTCTTCACCCCCGAATCCCCCATGTGGGAGGCTCTGCCCCCCCACACCCCCGCTACTTAAGTAATCAACTCTGAGTTGGAGCTGTTTCGGGGAGGGATGCAATAACCCCAGAAAGCAGTGCCGGGGTCCAACACCAACACTACAACGACCTGGTGCTGTTGTTGCTGTAGTGTCAGTCATGATAAAAGTTGTCAAAGAAGCGTCAGTAAATGGCACAGTAATACAAGATAAGGGGACACTGTGTAGGGAGTATGAGCAATAGACGGGAGAGGAGGTAGGAAAATTAGTAGGGTAGGTGTTCCTGGACTTTGTTGTTACGAGGTCACAAGGGTGCTTCAGCTGCTGAATCCCACCACCCTCCCCCTCTGCTTCAGCAGCACCGAAGCTCTCAGCTGTGCCATTTTCGGAAGGTAGGTCCACTTTCCCGATCTCCTTCAGTCAACTGGCCAATGAAGTCAGGACTTATGGGGCAGTGCTGGAAAGCCCACTGAAATTTGAATCACCGCCTGCTCACTTTGTTTTACTGAAAGCTGTTTCCTGGCTCAGTTTGTTCCAGGACTTTGGGCTAAGTGGTTGCAAGGGTGCTTCAGCTGCTGAATTCCCCCACCTTCCTCCACCATTTCAGCAGCACTTGAGCTCTCAGCTGCTCAGCCATTTTTGGAAGTCAGGTGCACCTTCCCAATCTCCTTCAGCCAACCAACCATCAGTTCTACAGTATTTAACAAAGTGGCCTTCTAGCGGCTCGTTCACATGAAGGACCATAAGCGCTTAGGACAGTTATCTGAATTGAGTCTGCTGGAGTCAGCTAGTAGGCAGCCGGCTGCCAGACATTATGCTCCACTCTCTACCCAATCACACTTTTTGTTTCAGCTAACATTGTACTCAATTTACACTAGTCAATTGCACGGGTTGTAACCTCTAATGCCTAAATCTGCATACGCTACTTCAGATTTTGTATTTACTCTAGTTCGACCCTTCTTCCACACTGCTCAAATATTCACTACTGCCACATATTGTGTATTCTGTTCTCGTGCACCTGTTGAAGCTTGCACATTCTCACTGTTTGTTGAACTTGCACATACTTACTGTTTGTTAGATTTTCACATACTATGGCACACAGTTTTGACTACTGCAGTGCAGTCTATGGTGCTTCTCATAAGTCCTCCTTGACCAGATTGGACACCCTCTTTAACTCCTTCTGCCACTTTGTCCTTGATGCTCCCTCTCGCACCCACCACTGCGATCTCTATCAGGCCCTATCCTTCCTTTCTCTTACAAATAGACACCTTTCTCACTGCACTAAATTCACCTCCAAGCACTAGTTGAGAGGACTCCCATCCTACCTCTCCTCCTCATTTATAACTCCCCCCTCCTCTCTCACTCCCTTAGATCTACCGACTACCATACACTGGCAGTCCCCCGCCATTCTGCCCTCATTTATCAGTCTGGCTTCTCTTATCGCCTACCAAAACTATGGAACGCCCTTCCTGTTCAAATTCACCACTTTTCCTCATTCTACTCCATCAGCACTGCCCTCCATAACTACCTTGCACCTACAGTAGCTGTTCCTGCTACAACCATCCTTAAATCCTTCTCCTAAACTCCATACAAATCCACCCTTTCTTTACTTATACCTCTACCCTCCCTGATGCAACTCCACACCCAGTCCTCCTTAAACTCCTACACTCCCTCTCTTCTCCCCTTCTCCCTTCCCTGCTGGCCCTCCCTACACTCATAATGTGACTCTCAGAATCCTGAAGCTGTCTTGGACTTGGCCCTAGCCTCTCCTAGTTTTAAGCTCTCACTTCCTCCCTCCCTCTCTCTCTCTCTCTCCTCTACCCTAGAAACATAGAAACATAGACTTTGATGGCAGATAAGGACCGCTTGGCCCATCTAGTCTGCCCATTTTCTACCTACAGGATAGGCCGCAGATCCTAGTTATTAACTGCCTATTTCTTCCCTACCCCACAAGAATTGTCTTATGTCTGTCCCATGCATTCTTGAATTCTCCCACAGTTTTAGACCCCACAACCTCCTCAGGAAGGCTGTTCCATGCATCCACTACCCTCTCTGTGAAATAATACTTTCTCACATTGCCCTGAACCACCCCTTCTATCTTTAAATTGTGTCCCCTTGTTCTTGCACGCCTTTTTCTGAAAGATGCTACCCTCTTGGACTTTGTTGATTCTACTGAGGTACTTAAAAGTTTCTATCATGTTCCCCTCCCTTCTTTCCTCAAGGGTATACATATTAAGCTCCTTTAGTCTCTCCTCATACGGCTTCTCTTGCAGACCCTGCACCATTTTAGTTGCCCTCCTCTGGACTGCCTCTATTCTGTCTATGTCCTTGCAGAGATGGGGTCTCCAGAACTGGACGCAGCACTCCAGATGGGGTCTCACCAACTGTCTGTACAGAGGGATAACAACTTCCTGTTTTTTGCTACTGATGCCTCTCCCTATGCATCCCAGTATACCCCCAGCCCTCCCTACTGCCTTCTCACATTGCTTGCTAACCTTAAGGTCATCTGATATGATTACCTCCAGGTCCCTTTCCTTTTCTGTTGTTGTTACTACCTCCCCCCACTGTGTATTCTTCCCCTGGGTTCTTGTTTCCCAGGTGCATTATTCTGCACTTCTTTGCATTGAATCCTAGCTGCCATACTTCTGACCATTCCTCCAACCTTGCCAAGTCCCTTCTCATCCTTTCCATGCCTCCTTGTGTATCAACCCTGTTGCAGATCTTTGTGTCATCTGCAAAAAGGCATACTTTTCCTTCCAGTCCCTCTGCAATGTCACTGATGAAGACATTAAAAAGGACTCGACCCAATACTGAACCCTGCAGTACCCCACTAGTAACCCTTCTTTCTTCAGAGTGGACTCCATTTACAATTACCTTCTGTGTCCTGTTGTGCAGCCAATGTTTTACCCAGGTTACCACCCTGGGACCCACTCCCAGGCTGGTTAATTTGACTATTAATCTTTTGTGTGGGACTGTGTCAAATGCCTTGCTAAAGTCTAGGTAGCCCATGTCCACAGCCCCTCCCTGGTCTACTACTTTGGTCACCCAGTCAAAAAAATCTATTAGATTCGTCTGACATGACCTTCCGCTAGAACTCATGCTGCCTTGGGTCCCAGCCCACTGGCATCTAGGTACTCAACTATTCTTTCCTTCAGAAGTGACTCCATCACTTTCCCTACCACAGAGGTCAGACTGACAGGTCTGTAGTTTCCTGCCTCTGTCTTGGTTCCACTTTTGTGAAAGGGAATCACATCCGCCTTCCTCCAGTCCTCGGGTACCACACCATCCTCCCATGATTTATTAAAAAGAGTAGCCAGTGGTTTCACTAGTTCCTCCCTTAATTCTTTTAGAATTCTGGGGTGAATTCCATCAGGACCCATTGCTTTGTCCTCCTTCAGTTTTAGGAGTTCTTGCAGAACCCTTTCTTCTGTGAAAGGACTGGGATCGATCCCCTATCAAGAGAGCTTCTGTTAATTGGATTAGGCACTTCCCCCTCCTCTTTTGTGAATACTGAGCAGAAATATTCATTCAGTATCCCTGCTTTTTCACTGTCCCCCTCTGCCCACCCACTGTTCATTCTATTCAGCCTCATTATCCCTCCCTTTGTCTTTCTACTCTCGCTGATGTACCTATAAAAGGTTTTATCCCCCTTCTTAACTGAGTTGGCTATTTTTTCCTCAGTTTGGGCCTTTGCTCTTCTGACTTCCCTCCCTGCTTCCTTCTGCCTTAACTGGTACAGCTCTCTGTCCTGCTCCTTCTGTGTTTCCTTATACTTCCAAAATGCTATGTTTTTCTTCCTGACTTTCACAGCCACCTCTTTTGAGAACCATAGTGGCTTTTTCTTTTGTTTTGATTTGTTTATTTGCTTCACACAAAGGCTTGTTGCCTCTGTGATGGCAGTTTTGATGATTCCCCATTGTTGCTCCACACCTCCTTCTAGCCTGTTTGCTAGTGCTTTTCTGAGGCACTCTCCCATCTTGTCAAAGTCAGCCCTCCTAAAGTCCAGTACCCTCACTTTTGTATGGCTTGACTCTGTAGCTGAGTTTAACGTGAACCACACTGTTTAATGGTCACTTGTTCCAGGATGGCAACCCACTTCTAGATCTGAGATCCTCTCACTGCCCCCGTTTGAGAGTACGAGGTCTAAGATTGCTCCCTCATGAGTGGGTTCTGAAACTAGCTGTCTGAGGCCTGCCACCTGTAGGGCATCAAGAATGGCCCTGCTCTTGGAAGTGGCTGCAGCAAATGTGCTCCAGTTAACATCTGGCATATTCAGGTCTCCCATCAACAGTATCTCCCCTTTCTCTGCCATTCTAAGAATGCCTTCTATCATATCCTTGTCCATTCCCTCCCCCTGACATGGGGGTCTGTACACAACCCCTGTGCGGATTGTGGTGCCCTTTCCAGTCTCCAAGGTGACTCCAGATTTCCTACACCCAGCTCTCCCCCTCCATCTCTTTAGCCCTCTCAGTCCCCTTGCAGGGTTCTTTGCATCCTGAGGGGGTTCCCCTCCTGGGATTAGGCTTCCCTTTCTCTCCCCCACCTTCATTCACCCCTACTGGCCTTCCCTGCCCCATTGCAGTGTTCTCAGCATCCTGAAGGGTTCCTCTGGGTTGGTCCTTTTCCTCTGTTAGTTACTAACTCACACTTCTCTCCCTCTCTCCCTACCCTCTCTAAAGTCCTTCTACTATCTTTCCCCCCTCTTCACTCAATCCCTTTCAGCCCTCTTACAGGGTTTCTCTGCATCCTAAAGGGGTCTCCTCAGGGACTAGGCCTCTCCCCTCCTCCTCAACTCGCCCTTTTTCTCCTCGTATCTGTGCATCTTTGTGTACTTCATTTCCCCAGTTAACATTTTGTTTTGCCCACACAGTTAGATCCACCTGCCCACCTTGCATTTATTCCCTGTAAAATCTCCAATTGTTGCATCTCCCTGCTCCTTCTCTCCTTTTACATATTAGCTAGACTCCTTCTCCCTTTGCTTAATTTCTCCATGCATGCCCATGTCTGTGTTGACCCTTCCCCCTACCTTCCCTAGCACTTTTGACTGTTTCTCTGAAATTACCTTATTATATGGTTCATAGTAGGTAACATCTGTCTTATGCGAATGCCTGCTCTATCACTGCACCTTATTGTACTGTACACTGTATATTACACCTGCCTTATACAAATGTATGTAAATGTTGACTTATGTAACTTGAATGTATGTATATATTACTGCTCCATCCTCATTATACGCCCTTCCTCCAGGTCGCACCTGGAGAACAGCAACCTGTTACTCAGTGTTCCTGCCTGATGAAACATTTCAATAAATAAATAAAAATACTTCTGGTGGAATTTGTACCTACTTACTGCCTGTGAACTCGTACACTGCATGTACATCCTAATTTTGCCCTGGTTTAATAGTTCTTCTGCAACTGCCTGCTTTCCCCTCCCTCGTCCCTCTCCTCCCCCTGTGCTGCTTCTCTTGTGTGCTTCTCACTCTTCTTCCTCCCACATATATTGGCCATTGCCCTGATTCTTTGTCTGTGTTCCACTTTCTTCCCCACTGCACTCTTCACCCAGCCAGCAGATCCCTCCCCCAGCTGCCTTCACCCTTCATCTTCCCCTTACTATTCCAGCCTTAGCTCAACCCCCTATATGTTGGTCCCCCACTCTGTATCTCTATGCTGCTCCTGTCCAATCTGTTCAACGTACCATTTCTGCCCAGTTGCACATTCTCCCTACACAGGGTCCCCTTCTTCACTCTGTACTACTATGCTGCTCACCTGGTTTACCTGCCCCTCGCCTTCTTCACCTGTCTTACCATTTTCACCTCCTCTACTGCAAATTGCTCACAATCCCTGTATAGGGTTCCCTTATCTTTGTATTACTGTGCTCTCCTTCTTCACCAGCCCTACCAGTTTTCCTACCTCCTCTCCCAGCTATTGCTCATACTCCCTACGTATGGTCCGCTTATCTTGAATTACTGCAGTACCCTGGCCTTCTACTATGTTACTTATCTCCCTCTCTCTCCTTTGCAACTTTGTGTTGTGCCCCCTATGCTAGATTATGTTCTGATGCTTTTGCATTCAAAGTCTATAAAGGTCATGATCATATAGGACAGCATACGAAAGTAGTGAAATATGTGTACTTTTTTACAGGCAAAAGATGTTAATATTTTTCTGAAATATTGTAGAATATAATTAGACAGTACTAGAACCCAAAATCAGAAAATGGGAAAATGGCAAGAAATGCTGTTTTAAAGCATTCTAGGAAAATGCTATTGATACAGACTTAAAGTTATATTGATACAATAACAGGTTGAATCAATAACATCTATTTGTATAGCTATACAGTAGTATGACATTGTATTAATACAGAACCAGCTAGTATTCAGACAGCTTCGACTAATATGCAATGTGCTCTGCTGCCATCTGTTGGAGAGAAGCAGTTATTACATGGGGTTGGCAGTATAGCCAAGAGGTTAGAGAAATGAGCTGTGAATGAAGTTTGGTACATCTAGCATCGACATGACCTAGGTTTGATTCCCACAACATTCACTTGTGTGCTGTGTGATACTGAGCAAGTCGTGTAACCTCTCCAGTGCTCCTGGATCACCCATGAAAACAGATTGGGTCTACTGGGCCTTCCCCGGGTACCAAAGAACAATTTGTGCACTAAATAAGTGAAATATAGTATGTTCCAAAATTGCAAACATAGAAGTTGATGGCAGATAAGGACCACTTGACTCACCTAGTCTGCCCCCCACAATTCCCTACTTTTAGTGCCACCGGCGACCCTGCTTGGACTCTGGCTTACACCCCCTCTTGCCTCTAAGATTCCCTTGTGTCTATCCCATGCATTCTTAAATCCTGTCACCGTTCTAGGGCATGGGGTCATAATGTCGCAAAACATTATGCCACAGCAATATACCTCGCTGCCAATACAGCGTGATACGTTGCAAGCAGCATATGTCTTTCTTTTGAGGAGGCTCTGCCCCCATATCCCCTCTACGGGGAAGCACCCAACCCCCCAACTAAAATATCCAACTCCGGAGGGGTTAACACTTAACTTCACACAAAGTGTGAAAAATAAAAAAATTAATTGCGTCTGGGACAGGGAATCAAAACCCGGTCCCAAACGCACCGACTCTCTCCCTTGCTGCCTGTGGCTCATCCTGTCGAGCCATGGCAGCTGCTCGCTGGCCCCACCTCCCAGCACAGGTCTCATCCCCTACCTGGTAAAATTGAGAGGGTGCACTACTGCATATACAGCCTTTTGTGGTTTTGCACCCCCTCGCTGTACACTACCGCGCTGTTCCTGTTGTACAGTTTTAGTGTATGCTATTAAGTGTACGAGATACTGACCTGATAGGCCATTCTAGCCCCCACCACTTCCTCTGGGAGGCTGATCCAAGCATCCACCATCCTCTCCGTGAAGAAGTACTTCCACTCATTTCCTCTGAGCCTCCCCCACTTCATATTGTGACCTCTTGTCCTTGAGCATCTTTTCATTTGGAAAATACTCCCTTCCTGTACCTTGTTTATTCCTGTGAGGTACTTGAATGTCTCTATCATATCCTCTCATTCCCTGCTGTCTTCTAGGGAGTACATATTTAAATCTTTCAGTCTTTTTTTTTTCATAGGGCTTCTGATGCAGGCACTGCACCATTTTGATTGCCCTCCTTTGCACCGCTTCCACCATACCTATGTCCTTTTGGAGATGAGTCTCCAGAACTGTACACAGTACTCAAGATGGGGTCTCACCATTGATCTATATAGGGGTATTACTACTTACTTCTTTCTGCTGGTGATACCCCTCCCTGTGCATCCTAGTATTCTACTAGCCTTTCCCACTGCCTTGTTTTCGTATATAATGATTTGTATACAAACTTTATCTCAGTGGAGCTTTGCAATTCAAGAGAGGCAAGTGAGAAAAATATCATTGCCATTGGGTCCATCAGAAGATTCAAACAGCTTGGAGACAGAGCTTACTGTGAGGTCAATAGACTTGCTCAGGTCCACACAGTGCATAAGTTGTGGTTGTAGGATTTAAATCTGAGTCTCCAGATTGACAAATCTGCACCCTAATTATGAGGTCTGATGAGTTCCACAAACAAATACTGCATTTAGTGTTTTTTATGTATTTGTTACATAAATTATACTTGCAAGTTACTTGGATATAACATAGAAATGTTGATAATTGCTTAATTATATACATTTGATTTTGTGTCTTCTTTTTATTAATTTACAGCGAAAAATTGTATTCTTAGCTAGCTTGTTAGTGCAACAGTAGGGTTACTAGTCACAAAACTAGTGATCTGGATTTGGGAACGAGTTCTGAACGGTGGAGGCTGTCCGGTAGAAGGAGGATTGAGCGTTCCATAATGTTGTCGTTCTCCAGGGAGGGAGGGAAGGCAGCATTCTTCACTGCAGTACCTTCACCTGCCTGACCACAGTGGGGGAGGTGTGGACAAGAAGCTTGAGGAAAGAAGGACACAGCCTAATTACAGAGCACAGCCACTCAATTGCATGCACATGCACACCATGGACACTCACCAGCTGCGCCCACCACCTTTGGGGCTTGGGTTGTATGTGCCTTTAAAATGAGCACTTATTTTCTTTGACTAAAATAAAGATAGGCAACCAGCCTATGTGAAATCTTAGGATTGTATATGTAATTATTATGTTTGCTTGCACGCATGTGCAAGAAACATAGTGCCATCATCCGAGTTATCGGAGGTGTCAGCCTCTTCCACCAGGCAGTGTGGTTTGCAGGCTGTCAGAGTTCTCCATCGCCTGCTGGAGCTGTCTATGACAGCTCCAAAATGCAGTGGCATACAGTTGAAAGGGGGAGCTACACTTCAGTGAGCAACGATAAGATATCATCTGCTCATGTGCGCTCCCCCTACACACACACACACACGCACATGCACACATGTGCACATGCTGCGTGCTGCCCCCCCCATGCACACACTGTATAGCCGACGGGGGTGCCCAATCCCTCGTCGGCTGTGCTGCATCCCCCTTCAAACACAGTTTCATATGCCATGCTGGGTGCCCACCCCAGCGTGGCTACAAAGTCAGAGCAGCCGGACGGGTGCCCAATCCCCGTCGGCTCCACTGTCTCCCCAGTAGGAGTGCCACGCTGGGAGCCCACCCCAGCGTGGCAACAGATGCTATGGCCAACAGAGGTGCCCAACTCTCGCCGGCTCCACGTCCCCCCTGGCAGCCATCCTCTGCCACGCTGGGAGCCCACCCCAGCGTGGCAAACGCCCCGCATGCCATAAAAAAAAAAAAAAATGAAACTCAAAAACGGTCCCTCGTAGTCTCGCTGCCCCCCCCACAACCCGCATCCACCCACTGTGCACCCTGCCTCCCCACACCCTCCCTCACTCCATACTTACCTCTGGAGCTGGGCGTGATGATCAGGAACACATCTGCACTCTTCAAAGCCGACCGCAAACTGAGGAAATGCCGGTAAGCTGTATAATGAGATAGACAGGGTTTTTTCAACTTTGTTGCATATCTCAGGCATTTTTGGGAATTTTGGGCCCAAATTTTCAGCATGGGGGTTTTGGGAACCCTCCTCATGAATTATTGCACTGTCATGGGGTTATTCAGGCCCAAAGGGTGATTTCGCGGTCACTGCGCAAAATCACCTTTCAGGACTGAGTAACAAAATGACACTGCCACTGTTCATAAGGTGGGCTCTCAAAAAGCCTATGTTGAAATTTTGGTGGAAAATTTCCTAAAAATGACTGTTTTACGAGTGTACGTTGTACAGTTCCTACACACGCCCGTAAGTTCGCAAATTTTCAATATTTTCACTCCAGATTTTCAACATTGCCATTTTACCACACCTCCTTATGAGCAGTATAGCTGTCATTTTCACATCTTGCCTAAAACGTGTTTCCACCCATGTAGTGCACAATGGCGCAGTCGGTGTGTGAAATCAATGTATAGGACACATTAAGAAAGTCACAGTGACACTTTTAATAAGCAGAGGTCTTAAAATGGCTATGTTGAAAATTTGGTGAAAAAATTCCTAAAAATGACTGTTTTACGAGCGTGCGTTGCGCAGTTTCTACTCACACTCGTAAGTTTGCAAATTTTCAATATTTTCACACCAGATTTTCAACATTGCCATTTTATTACACTTCCTTACAAGCAGCACAGCTGTCATTTTTCACATCTTTCCCCAAAATGTTTTCCGCCCATATAGCGCTGTTCTTGATCGTTATCTTGAAATCAATATGGACACGATAAGAAAATCACAGTGACACTGTTCATGAGCAGAGGTCTTAAAATGGCTATGTTAAAAATTTGGTGAAAAAATTCCTAAAAATGACTGTTTCACAAGCGTGCATTGCGCAATTCCTATGCACGCTCGTAAGTTTGCGAATTTTCTATATTTTCACTCCAGATTTTCCACATTGCCATTTTATTACATTTCATTATGAACAGTACAGCTGCCATTTTTCACATGTCGCCCAAAATGTGCTTCCACCATGTAGCACACAATAGTGCAGTCAGTGTGCGAAAGCAATGTTTGGGACAGAGTAAGAAAATCAGTTACACTGTTCATGAGCAGAGGTCTTAAAATGGCTATGTTGAAAATTTGGTGACAAAAGTCCATAAAATGACTGTGTTATGAGTCAGCATTGTGCAGTTTCCACGCACCCTCGTAAGTTCATGACTTTGTAATATTTTCAGTCCAGATTTTCACCAGTGGCATTTTTCCACACTTCCTTATGAACAGTACAGCTGTCATTTTTCACAACATGGCCGAAATGTGTTTTCACACTTTCAGTGCAGAGATGCGTGGTCGCTGTGGGAAATCATTGTTTGGGACAGATAAAGAAAATCAGTGACACTGTTAATGATCGGAGGTCCCAACATGCCTGAGTTGACAATCTGCTGTAAAAAATCCCCAAACTAATTACATTACGGGTGTGCGTTGCACAGTTTCTATGCACGCTCATGACTTCACCAGTTTTTTTACTATTTTTACTGCAGATTTGCAACATTGCCATTTTTTCCACCTCCCCATGAACAGTACAGCTGTCATTTTTCACATCCTGTTCGGAATGTGTTTTTGCACCTGTGGTGCTAAATGCTGTAGTCACTGTGCATAAGCAGCTTTCGGCTAACAAACTGATATTGCCACTGTTCATGAGGTGGAGGTCTCAAAAAAAACGTCGAAAATTTGGAGTGAAAATACCAATGAATGCCTGAGCTGCTAGGGCTTCCAACCATAACGCCCCACCCTGTAGAGAATGACAGGCATCAGGGGTGTGACTTGGGATTCTTGCCTGTAATGCTCATACCATTCCACACCCTGCAGCCAGTGAGAGGCATCGAGGTATGCCTTGGACTCTTCAGCCCCAAAGTTCACCCCATTCTCCTATACCGCACCCATCTCACCATATTTCCTGATGGAATGGGGTGCGCATAAGGGCCAAAGACCCCAAGGCACACCGTGACACTTGTCAGTGTCTGTAGGGTGGGGTGTGTTCAAATGGCATGGCTGTTATGCCTGACGACCCAAAGGCACACCCCAACGCCTGTCACTCTCTGCAGGATGGTGGTGGGGTTGGCTTCAGTTCAATACTTCACTGCCATTCCTATTATGCAGCTCTGTAACTTCTACACTACCAATGCCACCAAGCAAACATTCGGTATTGACAAATGCTTGTTTACTCTAGATATTGCAGGAATAATTTTTGTACGTGGCTAGAATTTCAAATAAATTTCCATAGCCACCGAATACGTGGACAAACATTTTCATTTGCAGTTATATATTTATTAATTCGTTTTTGACTAGAAAAGGCTCACTAATAACTGATAGCTTGTTCCTCGGTGTGTTCTGGATGATGAGTTACATGGACCCATTTTATTGGTAGGGGGAATGTTGGCCATGACACTGGAAAAACTTCCCTACTGCACTTTGGTAAGTGCCATAAGATTGTTAACTTGCATCAAATCAGTGACTAGAGGTGAGCAGAAGAGACCCTGGTTTACTGCAGCAGTGCGGCAGCTCTAATACTGCACTACAGTGCCAGTTATGGGTATTACCCCAAGTGCTTGGTGTTGGGCTAGAACCTATGGGCCCTATTCTAGAAGGGTTATGCTTGGCATAACTTGAACTGCACTATAAAAAATGGTGCCAGTAGAAAATTACGCCAGCAATTGCGTCATTCAGTATTCAGCAAAGCAGTCTGCGGCTTGTGCCAAAGTAAATGTATGCCACCAGTTACACCCTAAGCCCCCTGCAACATGGCGCTGGGGGTTTACGGCAGCTGCTGTGCCCTATTCTGGAAGAGCAGCAACAAAGGCCCCAGATCTGCTATTCTAGAACAACCCCCGGAGGACATCCATCAAAGTACAGTTACACCAGCATTTATCTGGGGTAAGTGTACTTACGCCCTCCAGGGGTTATGCAGATCTGCCACCTGGCCAGCTCCCAATACATGAGCCCTCCGCCCCATGCTCAGAGCACCCATAGTATATGCCCCGCAGGGCAGCAGTGTCCCCCCAAGCCCACGATCCCCAAACTGTAATAACTCAAGAAGGCAGCTGTGTCCCCGCCCCCGAGCCCCCAAACTGTAAATGCCCTCAGGGCTGCCTACTCCCCAGCCCCAAACCCCCACAACAGTAATAGCCCTGAGGCAGCTCTGCCCCGGACCCGTTCTCAACTCCAAAACGAGGTCCCTGCACTGCCACAAAGTATGCAAAATTAAAATCCCTAATACCCTTGGTAGTCTAGTGGCCTTCCATCCCCCACCCAGCAATGCCAGTCCACCTCAGCACCCCCACCATCCCAGCCGACAACTGGCACCCCACCTCTCACCACCACAGCCAGCGATGACTGAGCTCCATAGGAGTGCATACTGTATATATACACACTCAATGAATGAATGTACTGTCATTCATTCATTGAGCATGGATATACAGTACACACTCCTACAGAGTTCAGTCAGTGACTGCCATGGTGGTGAGATGTGGGCTGTGCCAGTCGCTGGCTGGGGATGGGTGGGGTGGGTGCAGGGTGGACTGGCACTGCTGGGTGGGGGGCCACTAGACTCCCAGGGATATTGGGGAGCTTCTAATGTTTTACACTTTGTGGCACTGTAGGCACCTGTGTTTCGGGGTCAGGGAACAGGTCCTTGGGGGGACAGAGCTGCCCCACGGGGCTATTACCACTGTGGAGGTTTGGGGGCTGGGGGACACAGCTGCCCTGTGGGGCATGTACAGTTTGGGGAATCATGGGGCTGGGGGATACAGCTGCCCTGTGGGGCTTTCCAGGTGTGGGGGGCACATGAGCGCCCCAGCTGGAGGGATGCAACTTGCAACATGCCCCTCAGTTATGCCCTGCACATGTCGCAAGTTGCCGGACTTAGCCATGGGGACCCTGCCCATTACAGAATTGGGTGCAGGGTCCTTGGTGCAACTACACCCCTCACATGTCACAACATGCAACATGCATAGGGATGCTTCTAGAATCACGGCCTATGATTTTCTAATATTCCATTTTCAAAGTCAAGCATGCTACCTACTGAGCCACTGACACAAAAGACACTGAAAATTAAAAATCTGTTAGTGCTTCTTTACATTAAGAAGGCTGAGTTTCACCTTACCTTGCATTGCACCGGAGACTGGGGTTCGGGAACAACCTCGGGTTGTCTGGGAGCGGAATGGAGGAGGGAGGGAGGGGGAGGGAGCAAGATTGAGTAGCCAGAGCAGCTCTCCTTTCCCAGAGGAGGTTGCTTGCACCCCAGTAGTTCTGCTCCCATTGGGTGGAGGTCCGATGAGAAGCGTAGGTGGCGAGGGCAGCAGGCAATTGCCAGGGTGGGGCAGAAGAGGCCAAGCCGGTACCCGGCATGCATGTGTGCCTCCACACGCATGCACACGCACGTCTGCCAGGGTCCCGAGCGGGGGAGAAAAGCACAAAAATTGTAAATAAAAAAAATAAATGAAAAAAGAAGGCTGGATTTAAACTAAGACACTGAAGTCATGAGCACTTTATGAACCCTCGTTAGTCCATAGGGGCACGGGGAGCATGCATAGGCAGCCATGAAACAATTACAGTGGCTGGTGTTTGAACAAGCATGTTGATGCACACAGCACAGACTCCAGCCAATCTTAATTTAACACGGTAATGCTTGAAGTTGCACATTTTATGTAAGCAATAATACGCGACAGAGTGGGTGGTATTGGGGAATACTGGACCGCCCAGGGGCGTAATAAGGCCCAACACCGCAGGCAGAGGGCCTTATAACCCCTTGAAGGTCCGGTATTCCACAGTATCACCCACCCTGGAGGGTATTATTGCATTTAGAAAATGGGTTACAAGTGTCATTTATATTAGGGTTCAAAAAAAGTAAAATAATACTATAAAAAATTACTAGAATTCAGTTTTTGTTCCCTGTTTGGTAAAGTAGTCCCTCTACTGTTGGTATTGGCAGTAGCAGGAGAGGGTGCTGTTATGGTTCCTTCAGTGCTGTTTCAATTCCGCCCCCCCCAGTCTGTTCCCGTTTTTTTTTTGTTTTTTTTTAATTTATGCTGCCTTCTCTTGCTGCAGTTTGTTTTAGTAATCCTTTCCTGTCAGTAAACCTGACAGGAAATCGCAGGACTTGGATAATGAAGAAATACAGTGGCAGCACAGAACAGAGTTTTAAACAATGCATATCCTCTCCTGATTCCCTCAGAGGAGTGTCCGGTCGAGGTAAGTCTTGCACCAGAGTTTACTCACTCCCTGTCAGGAAAAAAGTTTCTGTAGTGTCAGGAGACAGTGCAGTATAGAGAGCAAGGATCTGTTATCATGGCAGGCAGTGCGAACAAGCAGCACATAGGCATTTTGTTGCTATAGAGAGGCTTGCGCTGTGCTGTCATTTTGAAAGCCAGGCTGCCGACTGAAGTGAAGCCTTCCTTTTTGTTTTGTTCATTATTTTATTTGTTATGGAACGCATTATTAAAGACAGATGGGGGGTGGGGGCGGGGGCCAGCCACCAACTCGCTCGCAAGTGCCTCGCTAAGTGAAAGGAAAAAATGGCGGCTAGCTCATTTGAACATTCGGGTGGCCCAAAGATATGCAAGATAATGTGGCACCCCAAATGGGAATTTCTTAACAGTGGGCTCTGTTGATAAATACCTGTCCGGTAATGTTGCAGTCCTAGACAATCAGAAGGCTAGGATTTTGTTTCCCATTGTCTAAGTGCACTTACAATCTTGGAGCGTGGAGTGCAGTTTGTGCTGGTGTGAAATCTGTGTAACTGTATTTTCCCTTCCCCAAAATTCCATCCGACTGCAGTGTGTAGAAAGACTAGTAAAAAAAAAAAAAAAGCTACAAAAGAATAAATACAGATAACTAGAGGTGGTAGTTTAGACACACTGCCAGGGAAACCCACAGGGCAGCCTGGCTAATGTAGTTCCCTGGTCACCAAGAGAACTACTCTGGACTAAGGAGCCTAGGTATTGTCAGGCTGATTTTAAGTTATTGTAGTTTGTTTTTACTTTGGTTTGGCTCACTGGGACACAGGCATATCTGGACTGTTGCACACCAAGAAACTTGTGTAATCTGCATGGTTTGTGCTGGGTGGTGCACTTGTGACCATGGTAGCACTTCGGATGCAGTGACATAAATTGCTCAACCTCTGGCTGTGAGTGGAGCCAAACATGGAGTGTAATTTGTGCTGGTGTGAAATCAATGTGGCTGTTTTTTCACTTTCCCAAAATTCCATCTGACTGCAGTGTGTGTTGAAAGACTAGTAAAAAAATCAAAATACTACAAAAAAATAAGTATAGCTAACTAGAACTGGTAGTTTAAGCTCGTTGCCAGGGAAACCCACAGCATACTGTAGCCATGGATAGTGTGGTTCCAGAGCCGCCAAGAGGAATTACTCTAGACTAAGGAGCCTGGGTATTGTCAAGCTCATTTTAAGTTTATTTTAGTTTGTTTTTACCAGTTCCACCAAGCCGGTTCAACAACAAAGTTGTCGACATCCCCCACAGCAACAGGAATTTGCCAACATCAACCATGTTGACTGGCAAATCTGTCGACACGACAGACCACCACGGCACCCCAAAAAATGGGGCTTTTCCACATTGTTTGCCACATGGGGGTGCTCTGCCCCAGCACCCCCTGAACTTATAGACAATCAATTCCAGGGGGTGCAGAACTGGGGAGAGCAGCTAACAGCGGGAGTCGCTGTATCAGTACAGCGCTTCGACAATCCGTTCGATACTGTGGATGTCAAACAGGATGTGTTTGCTGTATTAGTTTCACTGACGGGGGTTCGCTCTCCCAACAGTATACCATTTTTACCTTGGTTTGGCCCATTGTGACATAGAGATATCTGTGCTGTTGCACAGCAAGAAACATGTGTAAATTGCATGGTTTGTGCTGGGACAGAGCACTTACAACCATGAAAGCACTTCCAGCTACAGGGACATAAATTGCTTGGCCCCTGCAAGTGGAGTCGAGCATAAACAGAGGCAATGCACAGCAGAGGCAAGCGGCATCTGCCGGCATCAACCGGATCAATCAGGAAGGAGGCCACTCACTATACATCTTTACTGGTAGCCAGTGTTATCTGGAAGGAGGGCACAGGTACTTTGTTTTTGTTTTCAAAGGGTGAGATCCCTTTATTACTGAGTATACACAAACAAGGAAGGTAATTTAAAAAAGTGTAACCCCCTTACAAATTGGTGTTCTAAGAAATGCCTGCTTGGGCTTACCTTAGCCCTGTCCCTCAGTCCTTCTCCCACTGTCTCTCAGGCTTCTCCCAACTTGGCCTCTAATTTTTCTGGTTTCCCCAGGTCCTGTTTTGCCCTTCTGTGTTCCCCCAGTCTGCAGCCCAATTGAAATCCAGCCCCTCTGGGCTTAAAATGCTGACTGCGAGCTCCCCCTGCAAAAGTGCTACCTTCAGGGCAGCGGGAGTCATGTTGGTGCACAAAGCACCTTTGAAGTGGAACCACTTATTTTGCGGCAACCTTGGGGACTGTGCCATGGGTCCCGGGACCCCTTCCACCAAATTGGGACCCGGTGACCACAGACAGCCTGCTGGGAGACCGCTCTGGTTGGAATTGAAGGCGTTTGACTAGGGCTCCATTTAAGTATGCCTGAGCAGGGCCCTGGTCAGCTGAATAAATAATAACCCAGTGTCTGGCTGTCTCCAGGGTAGCCCAAAATGGCTTCGCCAAAAAGGAGAGAAAATAAATGTTTTAAATGTAGTAACCTGTTGCTGCTTGTTGAGAATATACTGTACATGTGGGGGAAAGTGCTTAAAGTTAAAATTAACACTTTTTCCTTGGCAATTCCAGTATTTTGGGACACTTGTGTGTCAGCCTGTCAGCTGCTGCAGGAGGAGCTTGCATAAGTGCAGTAGCAACAGAAAAAGTAAAGGAGCCACCTTCTTCATATGTGCAGCAACTGCAAGTACAGCCTTTAAGTTACAGAACTGTGAGGCATTTGAGGCAAATAATTATTTCTTTCTGGCTGCACCAGGACATTGTTCAGGACTGTATCTAATCTGCTGTAAGGGACAGTGGTTTAAGCAGCCATTGCCAGCAGTACAGCCAATTGGAAGCCAGAAATAAAATGCCAGGCCTTGTGGGACATTCACTGCATCTCATGGGTAAGCACTCAAGTGCTTATGGGGACATACAGGGACATTATTTAAGGCGCCAAGTTCACAGCCCAGTTGTGCTTCAAGTGTTCTGATTGACAGGTCCCTCAGCCACTTGGAGACATGTCACCCCATCTCTGCTGCCAATCAGGAGACGAGCTAGGAGCTCTATAAAGAGATAGTGTTGCCAGTTTGTCTGGAAAATCAGAGATTTGGAGAGAGAGCACCCAGGGCATGCTCCAGCCTGCTGGGAGCCCCCAGACAGGGGTGGGGTCTTAGGCTCCAGCCATGCCACCAGGCCTGGGCCACTTAATCCAAGCCCCTACAGTCATCAGGGGGCATTTATTTTATTAAGTTAAAAGTTTACCAGTTACAGTAATTGTACTTTCTGCAACAGCTAGTCTGGAGGGTGCCAGTACTGTCCTACAGAGGCTAACCCTTTCTGCAACATCGGGGAAAGATGTGGACCGAAGATCAGATGTCCAGCAGTGGTGAGAGCACTGACCAGACCAGACCAGATGACATCATGCAGCAGTGAGAGCACTGACCGAGTACCTCAGTGGTGAGAGAGCTGAAGAAGTCTTCAGGATGCCTTCTATTGTGGAAGAGACTCGTGGAGGACCTGAGTGAGTACCCTCATACCCCCCCAGTGTGAGGGAGAAAATTTAAAAGTAATCTTGGGGGCCCCAAGCCCCACTAAGAAATGTGTGCTGTTAAGTCTGAAGTATTGAAGTTATCAGTCTGGGCTACTAACCCCAAAAGAGACTGCCTAGTTCAAGTAAATGGATGCATCTTGTCTGTGGCCCAAATGGCTCAGTCGCAGGTGCAGCAAGATGCCTGGCTAGTAAAGCATATAAATGTGTTGCAAGTTGTGTAGCTATGGGTTAGAGTCCTGCCATCGTGGAGCTGACTGCCAATCCACGTTTGCCACTTCATGAGAGAGAATGCCTTAGAGCATATTATGTCTAAGATACCCTGAAGAGAATTTACCTGTGTCTGACCAGAATTTCGTCTGAGAGTGCTTGGGATAAGTGTACAATGTTTAGACATGCTGGATAAGACTCTGTTTGTGAATAATGGTCTTGGTATATAGAATGTATTGGATGTGACTGCCTGTAACTAAAGTATGGGATGCTTGATGAAAGTGTCACTGTCAGCTTACTCTGGATGGATGCCTTTTGATATTGAAAGTACTGGATGTGATTGTGTTTAAACTGCATATAGGATGCTTGACAAAAGTATAATTCTCATTGCATTTGGATGGGACTTTCAAGTATTGTGTGGAATGTTCTGGATGCAAGTTCCACATAACTTGTCCTGGAATGTTCAGAAGTCTGCAAGTGCAGGGCAATCCCTGCCATGTCTGCTAAAGTGCAGGGCAATCTCTGCTGTGACTGTAAATAGTAATCTTTAGCTGTGCAAAAATCTGTTTCCAAGTTGCCCCCACCCACAAATTAATAGCCGGCCACCTCATCCAGCTGCGACTCACACCAGGCCTGCAACATCTTGGACTGTGGCATCTGTTTAACCAGTATGGTATGAGATTGTGGGGTTTCTGCTTTATTGGGGACTGGTAACAGTGTGGGTATTAATAATAATCATGTTTAACATCTGATTTATCAGCAGCTAGATAGCCAGAGAGCTGGATGTCTTACGTCAAATGTTAAAATGTGATTTATGTCTGCATTTAACATGTAGCCACCCAGCTGGAGGGTTCACCAGCAAAATCCCAATGATCTCTGTACATTTTGTAAATAGGATAAGAACTTCTACTCCTCCTGTTTCCCTTTCCTAGCTCCTATAATACCCCCAAAATAAATATTTTGTTATTTGTTGTTTAAAAGTCTGGTGTGAGCATATTATTAGAGAGAGTCTTTAATTCAAAAGGTTGAAATGTGGAGAACTGTGTACTGGGGCATGTCCGGGGAAGGTAAATGGTCACCATGGGTGGTGTAGCAGCTCGGGAGGGGCTACACCCAGTACCATCTCACCCACGTAAAGCACCCTGAGTGGAGGCACTGTGCAAAGGTTTTAAAAAATGTTATTAGCTAGCTAACCCAACCCCCTCAGCCAATGTCCAGGGTAGTGCTGCAGGGGTATAACACTGGGGATAGCGCCACCCAGGGGTTACATAAGCACACATGAACCATGGATAATGGGATGAAATGTGAATTGTGCAACATGTATAAAGAGGGAAATGGGGGAAAGGAGTAAGTATGCACAAAGTGCAAGTATATGACAAAATTGGAAAATGAACTAAAAGCCGTTCAAGAAAAGTTAGCTCTGCAAATTGAAATAAGGAACATTGATCAGTTTGTCCATACCACATGGTTTTAATTAATCAAACAGAGGAAGTCTTAATAGAAAAGCAAGATAGAGTAAAGGATACACAGGCTTGTGAGAAAAGGAAGTGAAAATCAGGCAGTGACGCAGAAAGCGACAATAGTATATTACTAGGAAATGAGTGGTGTATGGTGCAGGGGGGAGTAAGGAATTTATTTTTGATAGCCCATTTACAAAGATTCCACATCAATGGTAGAGCAACTTACAACATTTATTTTATTTTATTTATTTATTTGATTTTGGTAACTGGGTAGGTGCCATTAGGCAAGAGGCCTGCCTATTTTCAGGCACGATCCAGGAGAGTACAGTACATAAACCAGAGAATTAACACAAAACAGGTACAGATAGTTGATACCATATAAGAACAGATGAAAAAAATACAGAATGGTATACAATTAGAAGGTAACTTATACACATGAGTTAAAAACTGCAAATTTCAGGAGGCACATAAACAGGTAATTAGAGCAAATTACATGTGGCAAAATATACACGCAGGAAAGCAGAGATGGGAAGGCAGCAGGAAGGCAATGATTGGAGGGTGATAAGCCATCAGGAAGTGACTTTGTTAGAGTGAGGAGGTTATGAAAGGAGAGGAAGAGGTACGAGAATATTAAGTGCATGAGGTGTTGAGGAGCAGGGTAGGTGAAGGGAAAGGGTAGGCTGAGGGAGGTGGAAGAGAAAGGAGCTAGATTTCAGATTTAATAGGGGACATGGCTGGAGGATAGAGAGTGGGGCAGGGTAGTCAGATTTGAGTAAGGGGAGGAGGAGAGAGGTGCGTGGAGGAGAGGAAGGAAAGGAGGGGGATTAATCCAAGCAGTTACATCTCCCTATTGCATAAAGGTGCCATTTAAGTTCTTTTTTAAATGGCACAGGTTTTGGGCTATTTGTGATACTGGTTGGGAGCTCATTGAGCCAAAGCGGGGCCTTATAGGAGAAAGATCTATGGGCAAGTGCAGTGCAATGAAATGGGATGTGCAAGGCAGTCCATGCCTTAACTCTGGTCAGATGTGAATTATTTTCAGGGTCAGACCTAGGAGGGCTTTTTTACCAACCTGGCAGACTTGGTACTTGATTCTCCCATGAACGTTTAACCACTTTGTTTGGGCATACAGGTCACAGGTATGTGTGGAGGCACCTGTTCCTAGCCCCAGCCTAAAGGCCTTGTTTAACACCATTCTAGCTCTTTTCAGCATGGTGTTTGTGGTTGTGCTATACACGACAAGGCCATAGTCAACAATGGAGAGACTAGAGCTGTTAATTGCTAGTGCGAGGGCTTCAAATACCAGATAGGAACAGTTTCGGTAGAGCAGGCCAATTCTTGTGTAAGAAGAAGACCCATGTTTGGGGCAAATAGTGGGCAATGGACCAAGAATGGTGTATAAGAGGGTCCCCAACATAAAAGATAAGCTGGTTCATAGCTTCATGCCAGATACCAGATCTAACAATAGAGTCCCACTACCTAAAGGCATGCATCAGCATGGTAGCTGCAAGTTTTGTAACTCTGTTTTGAAATGTCAGACATTTACTAGTTACAACAGTGAGAGGGAATATGAAATCAAAGATTTTATTAACTGCTCAACAGAAAATGTGGCATATCTCGCCACTTGCCAAGGTGTGGCCTGTTATGTGGGTAAGACCACAAGGGTGCTCAAATTAAGAATGGGGGAACATCTAAGATCTGTTAATAACAATGATGCCCGTAGTGCACTATCTAACCACATTAGAAATTCAAGACAGAAGGGAATTTGCCATAATTTTAAATTTTGTAGCCTGGAGGTGGTAAGATTGGGACCACAAAGTGATAATGTGGACGAGATGCTATGTGTGAGGGAGTCATGTTGGATTTATACCCTGGGCACCCTCACACCACCAGGCCTAAATGAATGTATTGATCTGTTGCCATGCATCAAACAGAGGAAGAAATAATAATCCATGGTCCATAAAGAGTGGATGATGTGATAGGCAACCCTGATGTGTTAATTCAAAAATTCCTGTTTCAGCATCTGTAACTTGTGTATATTGCCAGTAATACCACATTATGATTTTTACTTTGTTGTTTCTTCTGCAGATTCGAGAAATATCCTGGTTCTTTCTCCGATATGGGAATGCCACTTTATACTGGTCCCGGGAGTTGGTATATTATAAATTTGGATATATATCTATAATATTTGTATGAATACATTGTTGCATTAATATGAACTATCTGTGATTACAGCTGCTGCTAATAAGATTACTCTGATTGTTTTTAGGTTTAGAAATGGTTTTCCAATGTATTTATATGTATGAGAAATGGTTGATGTTGGTAGTCTGAGCACTTAAGTATTGATATACTGATGGATGGTATATTTGCACTGTCACTTTAAGAATGCCATTATAAAGCAGAGCAAACAACAGGAAATGTATTCCCTTCTGATGACGTACTAGGTGTACGAAACTGGTTGTTGATTTTTTTGCTTGTGTACGAGTCCTACTCTCTGAGTATGGCCTTTTAATATAATAAAGTATTTTTGCACTTTAAATTTCGTCGTGGAGTGTGGTTTTTCTCTAAGAGATGGTTGAAATATTTAATACTCACACCTTCACTGGCTGTGGACCTGTATTGCCCTTCTCATACAATTCTTGTGTTGACTGTTTTTATGACATGATCAATATGCTGAGTAGAGGAGAGGGGCTGTCAAGGGTGATACCAAAGTATTTCAAGGTGCTTACTTGTTCCAGCAGTTAAAGCCTGCTGTTAAGGATTGTTAGATTGCTGGGTTTATTCTTGTGCTGGAGGTTGGAGAACAGCATCAGTTTGATTTTTTTTGTAATTCAGAAGAAGTTTATTTTGGGTGATCCACTCCTCAACACTTGAGAGACTACCTTGCAGATTATTAGTTAGTTGGTTTAGATGGGGGCTACCTGCAAAGATGACAGCATCATCCACATAAAGAAGGAGTTTGGATGAGCAGATATCAGGGAGGGAGCTGAGGAATAGCCTGAACAGAAGCGAGCCCAGGATAGAGCACTGGGGAACCCCTAGAGACACCTTTCTGACATCTGAGAGTATACTTTTTAATTTTACCTGCTGGGTTCTATAAGCTAAGTAGCTCTGGAACCACAGGGCTGTGTCAGTAGATATTCCAAGGGTGAGTAGTTGTTTTAGGAGAATACAGTGATTGGCTGTATCAAAGGCTTTTGTGAGGTCAATATATATAGACCCCACTAGATACCCCACATCCAGTTGCTCATGGATATAGTCGGTGTATTCTGGGAAGGTAGTAGTAGTGCTGTGTGCCTTGCAAAATCCATGCTGTTGAGCACACTGGTTATTATATTTGTTTAAATAGTCCACCAGCAGATCTGAAATTATCCGTTCAAGGGCCTTTGACAAGGAAGGTAAGACGGATATGGGTTGGTCGTTTGAGTGGATTGCGCGTTCACCACTTTCATGTACAGGCATAACTACTGCTGATATCCAGCTCATGGGGAGTTGTGCAAGTTTGAAGGAGAGGCTGAAATTTTTGTGATAGGTTGGACTGCTTCATCAAGTGTGAGAGTTATCATTTTCAGGTCTAAGGTGTCATTACTGTGCCGCGCTTTACTGAGGATTCTCAGGAGGTATTTTTTTGCTTCAGAGGCTGAGATTTCCTTAAAATAGAATGGGAGGGTTATAGGGGCAGGCAGCACATGATTATTCAGTGTGCTGTCTATGATATCAGTTTTGGGATCAAGATATTCCAGTGGACGGACTGTGCTAAGGTCAAAGAAGACTGTGTTAAAAGTGTCTGCAATGGTTTTAGGATCTTGTGTAATATCACCATTAACAAGGAGCATAGAGGGGGAGGACTTGCTATTTTTATCACTGAGGTCTTTGAGGTTACTCCAGAATATTTTCCCATCTCCCCAGGTTTTGTTTAGGCAGTCTTTGTAGTGCTGTGCTTTTGCAAGCCTGATCTCATGGGTGCAACTATTCCTGACTGCCCTGTATTTCTGTCAGTCTGTTGGTTTATTAGTGGTCTTAGCTCTATGCCATAGGTGGTCCCTGGCTCCCATGTGCTCAAGGAGGGATTGGGTGATCCAGACATTTTTGGGTTTTTTTAGCTTCTGCTGTTTTACTAGGGCAAAAATGTTGCAGGCCACATTACAGGTATTAATGAAATGCACCAGCGCCTGGTCAACATCCTAAAGAGTATTAAGGTGGGACCAGTCGAGCAGTTGAAGGTAGGATTTGAAGGAGTTCAGCTGTCCTTTTTTTAGTACCTTGCTAGCAGTTGTGTGAGGAGTAGATTTCTGAGTTTTATTTGACCAGAGACATGTGATTTGGGAATGGTCACCGAGTGAGTGTGGGTGAACTGAGACCATAGTTATTCCTTCCTGTCGATTTGTTAGGACCCAGTCAATCAGGGTTTGAGTGCCTATGTGGTAGTTAATTCTGGTTGGTTCACTTACCATTTGGATGAGGAACAAACTAGCCGGGGTGTCTTTGTAAGGTGCTACATCCTGGGATAACCAATTGATGTTAAGGTCTCCCAGGGTAATGATTTCCCTGTCTTGGTTGTCCGGGCAGTTGATAGACTGTAAGGACTGTTAAAAGACTTGTTTTGGTTCCCAAGTAGTAGCCAGAAGGCTACAGCCTGTGCCTCTCTACCTATGTCTATTGGTGCTAGGGCATGTCCCCAGAAGGTGTCTCTTAGATAGACCAGACAGCCCCCCCCCCCCCAACTCTGTCTTGCCAAAAGATAGTGTAGCCATTTAGGGAGAGTACAGAGTTGAGAATTTTAGGGGAACATCAGGGCTGTATTGGTGGACCCAGATTTGAAGTTGGTCAGACTTTGTTAGGAGACTACGTATGTTGATGGAGGCCAGCTCCAGCGTACTTCTACTGGTTTACCATACCTCTTCCAGAAGGGAAAAAAGAAAGGAAGGTAAAATTGAATCTATAGCCATTGGAAATAGGTTTGGGATCCTGCAAAACTTAAACACTGAAAGTAACAATGAGCAAACTGATAAGGAGGAGAGTACACTTGAACTAAAAAATCAGAAAATGAGACAATACACTCCACTACTAGCACCAGTAGAAATTGTCCTAGCCAAGATTTTATATCTAGGGGTCAGGTTACTAACTCAAAGGATGCAGTCATTATGGGAGACTCGACCATAAAATATGCTAACACAATACTATGTAAAAATTAAAAGGAGACCACATCAGTTAGTAGCCTCTCTGGAGCGGTAGTCTGCAACATGACAGATTATTTGGAAGGCATGACAGAGGTAACTAATGAACTTATAGTTGTAGTGCACTTTGGAACAAATGACACGCGGAAATGAAAGAAACTGGATATACAGGGGAATTTTGAGGAGCTAGGGAGGCTCTTAAAACAAAGGAAGTGCACTGTAAATATATTTGAAATATTACCAGTCCCTAGAGCGGGAAAAGCAGACTTCTGCAATAACAAAATCTAAATGGATGGCTGTTGAGGTGCAATATGAGAGAGCATTTCCACTCGACCACAGAATAAAGTATACTACATTAAAAAAAGAAACTGGGACAGATTTGCACTAGATGAAACATTGTTTGCTAGGGATGGTTTGCATTTAAGTAGAATTGGAACAAGGGTACTTGTGGGGAGATTAAACAACTCAATAAATGGTTATTTAAACTAAAAAACAAGGGAAGCAGGGGAGGAGTTCTTGCACGTGTCAGAACAAATGAACACACCACAAACACAAATACCGCAAAACTTAGCCCAGTGAATTTGAAGGCACTATTAATAAATACTAGGAGCCTAGGAAATAAAAATATGAATTGGAGTTATTGCTGCACACAGAAGATGTCCATATGTGCACCATTATGGAAACAGGGTGGAAAGATGAGGATTGGGGTAGAGCAATTGAAGGATATAACTCATTCCACGTTGACCGTAGGAATAAAATAGGTGGTGGTGTGGCACTATATATAAAGAACACTACTGAGGCAAATGTAAATGAACAAATGAAAAGCCAAGTGGGAGATACTGAACAATTATGGGTACAAGTAAATCAAAGGAACAACAGCAAAATTCACTTGGGTGTATGCTATAGAGCTCCAAACCTTACTATGGAGGACAATTATAAGTGTATGGAGAGTCTAGAAATTACTGAGCCAGGAAATAGTCTACTTGTCCTGGGTGATTTCAATCCTCCTAATACAGATTGGAACATTCTCAAAGGTGAAACAACGCTTAATAAGAAGCTGTTAGAAATTACAGTCATACATAACTTTGAGCAGTATGTCAAAAAAAGTACAAGAGGTGGACATAATATTAGATTGTGTATTTAGTAATACGGAGGATGATATACAGTAGCTGATTGCACAGTGACAGAATCTTTTGGGGGAAGTGACCATAATATGGTTCACATCACAGGGAAACTGGAAACCCCAAATAGGTAAAACCAAGGTCAAGGGCTACAATTAGGTCAGATTTATTGAAATGAAGAAGTATCTAAACGAGTGGGACTGGGAAAGAGATCTCTACAGGAATACATTGGAACAGATGTGGAATAAGCTGTATTCTAAACCAGAACACTAAAAGCACAAAAAAACAGGCACCAGGTTTGCAGGAAAAACAAGTGAATTACTTTATTAAAATTGACTAAGTGATAAGACAGTACCTTGGAGATGCAGTGAGTGCAGTGCTCCACTAGGGATGCCTAGGGCAGCACTGCACTCTCTGTATCTCCAAGGTACTGTCTGTTTTAGCACTTAGTGCAAATTTAATAAAGTAATTCACTTGTTTTTCCTGCATATCTCGTACCTGTTTTTGTGTTTTTCATTTAACAGTTGTTACATGGCACAGGTTGTTTGAGTGGAGCTACAACCTTTGTTTGCTAAAGTAGAACACTGCATACGCACATTTGTTCCTGAAAGAATAAAGTATAACAATCAGGGTAAAATTCCTAAATGGTGTAATAGAAACATAACATGGTTAGTAAGGAGAAACAAATGGCTTATAAGAAAACTAAAAGTAACCCTTCACCTGCAACATGGCAGGCATATAAAGACTAAAGTAAGACAGTTAAAATTCTTATTAAAAAAGAGCAAACTGGAGGAGGAACTGAGATTAGCTACAAACACTAAAGATAACAAAAGGTCCTTTTATAACTACATAAACAGCTATAAGATGGAGGCAACAGAAAATAGGACCTATAAGGATGGGATATAACAAGACTGTGGATGTCAGAATCATGGCTGCCATTTTCAATACTCACTTTTTGAGTATTCACCGACCAAAGGATACAATATCAATGTATACAACAGAAACAGAGGAGAAGAGTAAAATATCAATAAAGAAAAATGATGTTAAAATAAAACTTGCAAAATTGGATCTGAACAAATCTTTGGGGCCTGATGGTCTTCATCCTAGACTCCTGAAGGAGCTGGCTGGAGAACTGGCTGGACCCATGCCCATGATTTTTTCAAGTTCTATTTCAGAGCATAAGGTACAATCTACATGAAGGGAAGCAAATGTCACTCCTATCTTTAAAAAGGGCTCTAAGGAAGATTACAAAAACTACAGGCCAATTAGTTTGACGTCAGTTCTTGGTAAGGTTATGGAGGAATTTATAAAGGAGGAAATTCGGCGACCCAGGTTTGGGAACGGACTCGGGACACCAGAGGCTGGCAGGGAAAGGAGAGGATTAAGCCTCCGAAGGACTGCTCTCCTCTCCTGCAGTGGGTTATGGGGTAGCCTTGCTCTGTAGCAGCCCCCAGTGGGGACCAGGAGCACTACATGGAGGGCACAGTAGAGCGGAACAGGAAAAAGGGAAAATGGCACTCATGCTATCCGGATGATGGTGGCCCCACCTCCCCACACCACTCAGCCAGAATGCCTCTGATGCTGCATGTCCACACCCCACATAGATGCAAGGAAGTGCCTATGTGCACTCCAGTCTCCCCTCCCGATGGCACCTAGTGAATAAGGAGTCCCCCAGTGAAGGGATACATCCAGGACAATGAAGGCAATGGAGCAGCAGGACGGCTGACTGGGGGAAGTGGCAATGGGAGACTTGCTGCCTGCAGGAGAGGACGGCTAAGTGTGGTGAAGAGGAGATAAAAAGAATGTGCAAAAAAAAATTATAGTGCAAACTTTAATTTATTTAGACAGTTTAAAGTGATTTAGAGAGCTGTGCCATAGCAAATGGGAGTAGTAAACTGTAGTAACCTGCAGGAGTTGTGATTCAATCTCCTACCATTCAAACTGCCAAAAAGTGCTTTTTTCCATGATATAAAGGCTTTTATTTCTGTGTTCTGCCTCCTTTGCATAACCCACCCCTTTTTTTCTCAGTGCAGCAACCCCAAATGTGACATCATGCAAGGGAAACAAAGTTTATAAGAACTGTTTTGAAACAGAGACCTCTGTTGGTCAGTTTGGGGTATTGCAGACATCTACACTACCAACGTAGGATACTATATCTCTCAGTAAAGAAATCTTGTAAGCTAGATAGTAAATGCACAAAGCCTTGTTTGGTAAATAAACATACAAGAGTTTTTATTGTTGAAGCCACTACAGAGATACGAGACTGTTCCTCATAGTAAGGGAATTGGAAAACAATTTTGTAATGTACCCACAATGCCTTGCTATGTATATCTACATATTAGGTGCAGTAACCACCACCAAAATAAGGGACTGCACCTCTGAGTAACTAACATTTACATCAACGTGATAATTTACCCAGAATTCCTTGGTGCTGTATGTAAAACATTGACAGTTCCCTTGCATGACATCATTCTGGGGGGGTGGCTGCACACAAAAAAACTGGACACGGTGCTGGTAAAACATAAATAAAAATGACTATGACAGATTTTTTACAAAACAAATTACAGCATCAACATCTGAAGCATGGGTGGCAAGGCATACTATGTGAAAAAGGCATCTGCAAAAGATTGCAAAATCACTTTAAGTGCATGCTGGTGTGTGTGCGCGCCTTCTTGTCTTCCCAACGTGACTTGTCTTCTTCATCAATCTGTTGCTGCCACTGCAGTGCTCAAGCCACTGTCAATCTTTTTGCCTTTTTGACAGATTGTCCATGTGTCTCTTAAAGATTTAAATCTGCCGGAGAGATATGGTCAAAATGTCATACATTTGTGAATGAACCAGTGGAGCAGGGTGGGTAGGACAAAACAGATGAAGGATAAATATGAAGCCGCTGGTTCACACTGGCCATTTTAGGAAAGCAGATTTAGAGTACATAACTGCTGTGTAACATTTTTCTGTGTTTTTGAATTGTAGTGCATCATTTATTATGTTTGCTTGCATGCATGTGCAAGAAACATAGTGCCATCATCCAAGTTTTCCAGAGGTGTGTCAGCCTCTTCCAATTTAGTCAGTGTGTTTTCAGGCGCAGTCGCAGTCGCAGTGCTCCAATCACTGCTCCAGCTGTCTATGACAGTAGTTGAAAATGCAGTGGCATACAGTTGAAAGGGAGAGCTCCGCTTCAGTGAGCAGAGCTCCCCCCCTCAACATGCATGCATGCATACATATTGTGTGCTCACGTGCTCCCCCCCCCACACACACATACTGTATAGTCGACAGGGGTACCCAATGCCCCGTTGGCTGCACACTGCCCCCCAAAGCTTCCAGGTGCCGCACTGGGGCTCACCCCAGCGTGGCACACACGTCCATATGGCCGACGGGGTGCCCACACCGCCGCCGGCTCCAGCCCCAAACAGCCTAACAGCTGCCACACTAGAGCCCACCCCAGCATGGCACAAGTCTGTATGGCCAACAGGGGTGCCAAATCCCCCATCAGCTCCAGACCCCACCAAACAGTTTTTTCTGCCACGCTGGGAGCCCACCCCAGCGTGGCAAATGTCCCTCATCGCCTTCTTAAAAAAAAGTTCCCTCAGTGTTCTCCTAGCCCACCCGCCCACCCACTGCACACCCTGCCACCCACACCCCCCCACCCCATACCTCCAGTGTCCAGCTTGACGATCTTCGTGGACTAGGAATATGTCTGCACTTCTTCAGAGCCGACCACGAACTGAAGAAGTGCCAGTAAGCTGTATAATGTAATAGGGTTTTTTCAACTTTGAGGCATATCTCGGGCATTTTTTGGAATTTTTGCACCAAATTTTCAACATGGGATTTTTAGGACCCCTTCTCATGAATGCTTCACTGTCATGGTGTTATTCAGGCCCGAAGGGTGTTTTCGCAGTCACTGCACAAAATCACCTTTCTGGACCAATTAATGAAACAACACTGCCAGTGTTCATAGGATGGGCTCTCAAAAAGCCTATTTTGAAAATTTAGTGGAAAAATTCCTAAAAATGACTGTTTTATGAGTGTGCATTGCGCAGTTCCTACGCACGCTTGTAAGTTTGTAAGTTTTCAATATTTTCACTCCAGATTTTCAACATTGCCATTTTACCACACCTCCTTATGAGCAGTACAGCTGTCATTTTTCACATCTCGCCCAAAACGTGTTTCCGCCCATGTAGCACACAATGGTGCAGTCGGTGTGCGAAATCAATGTACGGGACATATTAAGAAAATCACAGTGACACTGTTCATGAACAAAGGTGTTAAAATGACTGTGTTGAAAATTTGGTGAAAAAATTCCCAAAAATGACTGTTTTAGGAGCGCACATTGCGCAGTTCCTACGCATGCTGGCAAGTTTGCGAATTTGTAATATTTGCACACCAGATTTTCAACAGTGCCATTTTACCACACTTCCTTATGAACAGTACAGCTACCATTTTTCACATCTCACCCAAAATGAGTTTCCGCACATGTAGTGCACAATGGTACAGTCGGTGCGCGAAAACAATGTTTGGGACAGAGTAAGAAAATCACAGTGACACTGGTCATGAGTAGAGGTCTTAAAATGACTATGTTGAAAATTTGGTGACAAAACTCCATAAAATGACTGTGTTATGAGTGAGCATTGCGCAGTTTCCATGCACCCTCGTAAGTTCATGAATTTGTAGTATTTTCAGTCCAGATTTTCACCAGTGGCATTTTTCCACACCTCCTTATGAACAGTACAGCTGTCATTTTCCACAACATGGCCGAAATGTGTTTTCACACTTTCAGCGCAGAAATGCATGGTCACTGTGGGAAATCATTGTTCAGGACAGATAAAGAAAATCACACTGACACTGTTCATGATCGGAGGTCCCAAAATGCCTGTGTTAACAATCTGCTGTAAAAAAAATCCCCAAATTAGTTACATTATGGGTGTGCGTTGCACAGTTTCTGCACATGCTCGTGACTTCACCAGTTTTTTTAATATTTTCACAGCAGATTTTCAACATTGCCATTTTTTACACCTCCCCATGAACAGTACTGCTGTCATTTTTCACATCCTGTTCGGAATGTGTTTTTGCACCTCTGGTGCCAAATGCCATAGCCACTGTGCAAAAGCAGTTTTCAGCTAATAAACTGATATTGCCACTGCTCATGAGGTGGGGTCACAAAAAAAACATGCTGAAAATGTGGAGTGAAAATACCAACGAATGCCTGAGGCGTTAGGGTTTCCGACCATAACACCCCACCCTGTAGAGAATGACAGGCATCAGGGGTGTGACTTGGGATTCTTGCCTGTAATGCTCATACCATTCCACCCCCACCCACACCCTGCAGCCAGTGAGAGGCATCAAGGTGTGCCTCGGACTCTTCGGCCCCAAACTTCACCCCATTCTCCTATACCACACCCATCTCACCGTATTTCCTGATGGAATGGGGTGCGCATAAGGGCCAAAGACCCCAAGGCACACCATGACACTTGTCAGTGTCTGCAGGGTAGGGTGTGGTGAAATGGTGTGGTCGTTATGCCTGACGACCCAAAGGCACATCCCAATGCCTGTCACTCTCTGCAGGGTGGTGGTGGGGTTGGCTTCAGTTCAATACTTCACTGCCATTCCTATTATGCAGCTCTGTAACTTCTGTACTACCAATGCCAGCAAGCAAACATTCGGCATTGACAAATGCTTGTTTTTAATATATGTTAATGCTTATAGGGTTGCTACTGTACAAAACACAAACTGCACCAAGGTTGAAAATAAACTATTAGGATTGCAAATATAATGCCTACAAAGATTGGATAAGTCCTGTTGCTGTTCTTATGTCTAGCTCCCACCCACTCTTCTGGGTCTGTGTTTTGTGCAGTAGCAACCGTAATGAGCATTACTGAAGTATTTGCTATAAATGTCCTCAGTTTCTATGTTGTGTAGTAAGTTCATTTACTCATTCCTTTGAAAGTTTCAAGGACTTTTGTGGAGGGAGACACAGCACTCCTTCCATGGACTGTTATGTACCATAATCCCTTGCTCCTTTGGGCTATGAGACCATTCAAACCTTCAAACTGAAAGTAAATTTTCTCCTCTCCCCTTATACAGTGTCCTCTGGTCTAGCCTGGGCAAAGATCAATATTAAATACCTAGGCATTTAGATACTGGACAACCTCCAGAAGTTAATTCCAGAGAACATAAATCCTCTTATTAAAACCCTTCAGCAGGAGATGGACAGGTGGGCACTCCTCAACCTAACCCTAGTGGATAAGATAGAGGCCATCAAGAGAATGGCAGCACCCAGAATATATTATGTGCTGTCACATCTTCCAGTAGAAATCCCAGGTGTATGGTTCGATAAGATCAACAGGATAATAAAGAAGTTCCTTTGGGGGGTCAAACAAGCCCAGGTTTAGCTGAGTGAAGCTAAGAGCCCACAGGGACAGGAGTGGCTGGAACCTCACAGATTTTTACTATATGAACATATCGTGCTCCATGGCAGTGTCAATCTAAATGTTCAGGGAGCTAGCCACAGAATGCCCCACCTGGGTCCAGATAGGATCCTCAGCCTTAGGGAGAGTGCACCCAGCAATGTATTTTACCTCCTCGCTTCCTAAACAATTCTTATCCTGTCTCACCATAAAAGCTGCTCACACAGCCATTCAGAAAGTAGGGAACCTAGCCAGTATGTGTACGCATCCTGGAATAAGATGCAAACTCTGTTTAAGGTCCCTAAGGCTGACTTTTTGAGATACCTCCAGCTAAGGAATGTGTATATAACCTGGCAAAAACAAAAATGCAAGTGTCAGGCATACAGTAAGGGGGTCGCCCACATCCCCAAACCCGTCCCAAGATGCACTTGGCTCTCTAGCCCAAAGGGCTTGGGCAAAATACAAGGGATGATTAAGCATATTTGTCCTAACCCAACTCTGCAGGCCAAGTCCAGATGGCAGTTGATGCTAAATAGACTCATCAAACAAGACAAGTAGGTTGAATGTTGGCAGCTGGCCCAAAGTGCCTGTAAAGACCTAAAAAGTCTTCTTATACAGAAAAAGAAACTTCACCTGTGGTATCGTACCCGTACATGCCTTAAAAAGATGGGACTACTTCCCGCAGACAAATGCTAAGGTGTAACTCGACAGGGGTGAACCTGCTCCACATACTATGGGAATGCCCCACCATACAGAACTCCTGGGCCCAAGTGGTGAAAATGAGTGGAACAACATTGGGGGCATACATACCCTCTACTACAGCACTACTCCTTTTGGGCCTCCCTCCACCAAGGATACAGATACCAAAACTGCAATTGCAGTGACTTCTGCAGGCCTCAGTTGAAGTAAAAAGACTATTACTTATGCGATGGAGAACCCCCAAGGCCCCAGGAATAGAGGAATGGAACAAAGCATTGGAAGGTCTGCCAATAAACTCCAGACTATTATATTTCTCACAGCAAAACAGGTACAAATCAGTGTGAGGACCATACCTACAATATATAGACTCCAGGGGCCAAGGAACCATGTCTGACTGGAAGAAAGACTTGCTGAAGCCACCCTGAGTACAGACACCCCCCCCAGTGGATTCCAGTGCTCTGGATACTCCTCTTCCTGCTCTCTTCTAGTGCCCCCTCTCCTCTAGCACCCCCTGCCCACTGCTGGCATTCTTCCCAGAACACCAGGATCCTTCTTACCACCCTGGAGAAAAGAATGCAGTGGTACGGGGCCTAAGTTGACACTGAACGATGAGGACTGCACCTGCTGCTCACCAGGGGAGCTGCTTGACACTGACCAATTCCCCGCTGCTTCATATAACCCGATGTACAATGTCTTTCTTTTTACCTAAATGCTATGATTACATGTACTGAGTATCCTGAATGTTTTCTTGACTCACATAGAAATGTATTTGCAACCTACTTATGTTCTGTAACTGTACTGCTTACCCTATGAACCCTCTGATACTCAGTAAAAAGATTAACTGCAAAAAGAAAGCACATTTTCTTACAGCTCCCTGCCAAAATCTTACTTCTGTCCACCCTTACACCATGTAATCAAGCTTCCATCCCAGATAAGAGCACAACCCTAGCCCAACACACCCAGTATCCCTCACCTCCTCCTTCCCTTCCTCCTTATAATAAAATAATAGTTGAAGTGAAGTGACTGACTGACTGATATGCATTGTCAGAAGCCTTCATTTGTCACCCATCTCTCTCTCCACTAATGGTATCCCTTAGGAATACTTTTCAAAGTGCATGTGAAGTAGGAAAACTGTCCTACTGCAAATTTTAAAAATATTCTTATTTTGAGTACATTTTGTAAAATTCAAACTCTTTCAAAAGCACATGCAAAGTAGAAAAATCATCCTACTATAAATCTTTAAAATAGCTATATTCTGAGTAAATTTTGTAAAATTAAGAACACTTTTCAAAGTTGACATACATGTAGAAAAAAACATTCTACTGCAAATCTTTAAAAAATTGGTATTTTAAGTACATTTTGTAAAATTATGAATCCTTTTCAAAGTGCACACAAAGTAGGAAAAGCATTGCACTGCAAATCTTAAAAATATTCATATTTTGTGTACAAAATATATATTTTAAGAGCATTTTGTAAATGTTGCTTTTTTGGAAAAAGAACTTGAAAAGTATTACTCTGCGAAAAAAATGTTTAATTGATTATAACTAATTACAAATTAGTTTATTTAAACAACAAACTAAGTTGTGTACCTCATAGTATCCCTCCCTCGCAAACACTAAACTCTCATCTTCTGCTAAGTTTTGAAGAAGTTGCATTAGCTTTTTTTTTTTTTTTTTTTCATAGAACTTTACCCTGGAGCAAACAAAGTGTGCACTTTTGGTAATTTTTCTCAGGGATTTTTTTTTTTTTAACATGCATTCGCAACCAATTAATTGCAATCAACTTAAAAACATATTATTTTTTTTACAAAAACGCCAAAAGGACCTATGATATCTGCTAAACCTGTAAGTTTAATAACTTAACTATAAAGCATGTTTTAATTATTGCTGGCAAATTGACAAAAATACATAGATTCAGTTCTTAATATCTCCAGAAGTACACAACTTTCCTCTGCAATTTGGAGAGTTAAGGGATATTAAGACTTAGAAGGGAGCATACCAAATTTCACAGTTCTTGGTTTTAATCCAGACAAGACATGACCCTTTGAAAATGGATATTTTTAATGACACACCAACACAACCCTAATATGCAGGTGCTACTGCACCTGTAATATATACATATTGCAGGGGTGATAGTGCCCCTATAGTTAAGGTTGAGTATGGTGTTCAATGTTAAACCTTTAACTTTACACCTTAACCGCTTTGGCAGTGTTTGAGACAAAATTAGCTGAAATACTGCATGTGTTGTCTAAGAGGTAAGGTCTTAATCCGTGGATAGTTTCATGATGGCAGCTTGTGCAGAGTCTGAGATCCAGATATGTCATTTTCCTGTAGATGTCTAATTTTTTTCCCCCTATACTTCACATAGGATTTGGCTTTGCTCACACCTACAACCTACACAGAATGGAATGTTCTTCCAAAACTTTCAGGGTAGACATGTACAGGGGTCAACCCTAACTTTTTTTTGCACTAGCCAGCCGGACAGGTTGATTAAAAATTGCACTAGCCCGCAGATGATTGCACTGGCCCACAATAATAATCATGTTAAAATTTGGTTATACAGGAAAAATATAAGCCAATTGCATATTTATCCTGCTCCTACATTGCTTCCTGCCCCTGCAAAAAAAAAAAAGACTGCAATACAATCACATGTAGTGTGTACCCCCACTGTTTTACCATGTGCCCCTTGCTTCCGCTTTCTTCACCCCTCCCCACCAAACCAGAGAATACCATAATAGCAAATATTCAATCAAGCAGTTCTAGTTCTGCACACACAATACCCACCATCGTCATGCACCACTCCACAGTCCCACCCTGAACTGCAGGGCAATGAACAGAGTAAAGCAGAGAAAGACACGCTCATCCCCCACCCTGTGCTTAACCAGACCTGCACTTCTGGAAGTTTTCTTACACTGTGAAGTGGGCCTGGGGCAGTTCGTGGATTTCTTTGGAGAGAGAGTTAAACAAGCACAGGAGGCTTGAGATGTAAGAGGCTTTGACATATCTGTTTATACATACCAGGCACAAAGGTATTGATTTAAAGCAGCAGTGCAATAATGAGGTGAAAATTTTGACCTATACTTTTTTATGCTATTTTAGATTGCCGCTTACTTCCTGACTTGTATGATACTTCTTCACTATTATTGAGTCTGCTTTTAGTCCTTTTTGCCATGTTTGAAATAATAAAAAGAGCGGTCCTTTTAATATGGCTCAGAACAGGTCTTCATCAGTATTCTCAGCTGTTTTGTCCATCAGTTGCTTAATTATCACTTATGTTGTGACTACAATAATGCATTATGCACCAGGCAGTGCTACCTGACCTTATGGAACAATAGATGTTCAAAAACAGCTAAGAATACTGATGAAAACCTGGTCTGAGCCATATTAAAAGGAGTGCTCCTTTTGTTATTTCAAACATGAAAAAAGTACTACAGCAGACTCAAACTGTGGAAAGAAGGGTTTCATACAAGTCAGGACTCAGGAGGTAAATGGCAGTATAAAACAGCATTAACAACAACAGATTTTTCATAAGTGTCCTTTCATCAGTCAAAGGGGGAGCAGCATACAGGCATAATGCTGTATTACCTCTTTTTCTATATAGGATTATCTATGCACACCAGGAATACCTATTTTAACTTTTAAAATTCTATATTTTACTAAGGTTTTGCTTTGTACCATACATGCTCCAAAGCATTGTTTTTAGCATGAAATGACATGCTGGTGGTATAAGGGTGGTACTACATGGATGGCATTGACTGGTGTGATCCATTAAGAGGAGCTGTGGACCCCTACACCAGTCAGTACTGGCAGCTATTGCTCTATGGATGGCCATTTCAGAGTCTAGTCTGCAGTGGTGTACAGAGAAAGTATAGAGTGGACAGACCACCTGATTGGGCATACCGTGTATACATCATAGCATTCTGTCACTGCAGTATTGGAAACAGACACTGAAAAGGTTGTGAAATGAGGCACACTGGTCTTAATATTGTGGGACAAATCAAAGACAAGTTCAGCAAACTGGAAGCTAGTGACTTAACCACTCTACCTTTGATCACAGCATGCACATTAGCTGAATGTCCCAACAATTGAGTGATAATGACTCACGTCAAGTCTTTTGTTGGATCCCCCTCTTGAACTGTCAGATAATTGCAGCTCTTAATGAGCTGCTAATCACACCAGGCCACCTGGAACACTGAGTGAGATTAGCAAAAGGACTACAGCCTGCTAAAGCAGGGACATTTTCAACTACTTAACAGCCATGAAAACCTGCACTAGTCAAGACGGACAAGTAGAGGGTTAGCTGAACTAGCCCTGGCCAATTTGCACTAGGTTTAGGGCTAGTAAAACAATGTTAAGATCGAAACCTGGACATGTACTGTGGCAAGGTAGTGCCTTTGAAAGGTTTTGTAACAAAATGTTAAACAGTTCCAGAGTTACAAGGATTTAAAGTTTAGTTTTTTTTTATGCTCTGAGCATGCTCAGTGGGATTTTTGGGATAATGTTCTGATACGACACCAAATATTCTGTGTCAACAGACTGTTTTTGATTTTTCACCACTTGCGTCTCTCAGCAAAATAAAAACTTTTTTTGTGCTGTCAGCCACCATTTTGTTTCTTTTCCCCTCGAAATAAAAAAAAAGACGAAATACATAAAATGGTGTAATTTTAAAAAACAAACACCTGAACCTAGCTAAACAAGACCTGTTCATCTAGATTCTGATGTTTGTTTTTTTAAATAATGTCCAGAAATGTCTTTTCAGGGTACCCCAAAATACAGGGTGCCCAGCTTAGCAAGAAAAGCCATTCACCTGCATTCCCTGTATGAGAACAGAAGGACTTTCTTGAAGTCTGCAGCCGCAGCTGGAGTTCTGCAGTGGGCAGCAGTGACAGCAGTGAGTCGTTGATCCCCAGTTCTGTCTGCCTGCTTTGTTTCTCTCATTCTCTCATTCGCTGTCTCTGTCTATCTATCTATCTATCTATCTATCTATCTATCTATCTGTCTGTCTGTCTGTCTGTCTGTCTGTCTGTCTGTCTGTCTGTCTGTCTGTCTGTCTGTCTGTCTGTCTGTCTATCTATCTATCTAGCTATCTAGCTATCTAGCTAGCTATCTAGCTGTCTGTCTGTCTGTACATGTATCTATCTAGCTAACCATCTATCTGTCTGTTTATTAAGTGGACCAGGTTGCTCTCCTTCTGTACTGCTTCCTCCCCCCTTCCAGGTGGCCCATACTTCCAAATGATCAAATATATTTTTTTAATATATAAGTGGACTGGGTGGGGTGGAGCTAGCCATCATAAATGGTGGCAGCTTGATTTAACTAGGCAGCCTGGCCGAGGGGGAATTCAGCACCATCCTCCAATTATAGCTGAAATCTCAAATCTTTTTTGATAGACATCAGGAAAATTTTATGGAGGGCATCAGAAATCTATAAGTATTTTTTGGACTGATAACTTACCCAAGCAAAAGTTTACTGAATCATGTTTCAGCTTCAGCAGGACATCCAAGTACAAGGCTCCCAGCGTCGGTCCCCACAATACCAGCTTGCATCCACTCCTCTACCACTCACCAGGATGGGCTCTTCACAGAAATACAGCTCTATGAACTTATTGAATATTACTACAATGCTCACACAGATCCTACATGACACAATGGAGCTGAAATCAACAACAAAACAAATCAACAAGGACTTGTCGATTCTGGTGGGCTGCATCTCTACCACTGAGCAGGCACTCAAAGCCCAGCAGGAGGTTACCAGCCAACATGAAGGGACTCTCTGGGAACATCATCAGAAGCTGCAATATCTTTTAGAGAAAGTCAATGATCTCGAGAACAAAGCCCGCAGAAATGATATCTGGATTGTGGGCATCCTGGAGGGTACCAAAGGTCGAGACATGATTGCCTTCCTGTGCACAGTCATCTGAGTTATCCTGCAACTCCGACAGCCCTCCTCTGGACATCAAGTGGGCACACTGATCACTTGCACCCAGACCTAAGGCTGGTGATAAGCCCCATCCAGTACTGTGCAAAATCCTTCTTTACCCAGTAAAAGAGTCAATTTTAAGAATACCAGGGAGAGAGGGCAGCTAAGGTGGGAAGGGAAGCTGGTGCAGTTCTACCACGATTTCTGTCCGGAACTCTCAAGCAGAAAAATGGCATACACAGGAGTACATCAAAGGTTTTACCAGTACAATATTTCTACCTCCCTGTGTTATCCAGCCTTGCAGAGTATCCAGGTTAATGCAGTTTACATCAACTTCCATTCCCCAGGTGAATCTAAGCACTGCCTTCACATAGCTGGCTTTGACAATCCTTCGCCATCACAGCTTCCATCAAAATCTCATAACACAGAAGCCTTGCCAATGGATCAATGGATCTGACATTGCCACCTGCAGAGAACCCCTTGCAACTCTCCCAGCCATGTGAAAGTGCTCACGAGTTGTAACAGTGATACCAGGTAAACAGGATGACAGAAGAAGAGAAATAAGACTTCCTCCAGCCGGAAAGCCTGGCCACCATGGACCCACTCCAGAAGCTGCCAGAGGCTTGAGGCAACATTGGTGCAAGTAGTGGATCTCCATTCACCACTCCAGTGAAAACATCCAATCAATCTGAGCCCCTATGGGACCCAGTTCCTTCCTCCCCTGGTCCTGCCCGAGGGCACCCCACAACCCAGCACTTCAACTGGAGCACCTCAGCAGCCAATCTCTGAATGGTACACAATATGCGCTGAATGGACTGACTGTATTGACGAGCAGAAGCAAATCTCTGATGGCTCAATTTCCATACTCCCTTCTCCACTGAGCGCTACTGAAGAGTTTACTGTTCCTCCCTGAACTTGCAGCAGAGGTTTCACTAATCAGCTCAATTGTGGTAGGACAAGAAGTGATCAGGTAAGAACAGTAATTTTGCTGAATCTCTCCTGATCTCCTACTAACAAAGGGTTGTTGTTTTTTTAACTGCCCCCCCCCCGTGTGAACTCTCCAAAATACATTTTGCAGTGGTGGGTTTGATGCTCTGACTCTCCAGGCTAGCCATGGTCTGGACTAGTGTTGCCTAAAGTCACTATCTGTTGCATCAAGTTCCAAGTTTAAATGTTTTAACTGTTTGTAAGATGTTTTTTATCATCTTGTGGCTGCTGAGGGTAATTATAGTATTCTGGCTTGCTTCCAGTTGCAGGTTGTATCTCTCTGGTGTACAGCTCACCTCTTCTTGTTCTTTTTTCTTCCCTGGCTTAGCTTTGGTGTGCCATGGTCAAAGAGAAGGTATGGGGTATTTTGTTTATACTTCATTAACCCTCTGATAGGGGGAGATAAGTGTTACAGAATTACAGCCGCATCTCCTTGTATTTCACAATCCCCTCTCCCCCTGGATCTGACTCTACTACCCTGTTTTTCAGACTTCTCCAGTGGGCCCATTGTGTTCCCATTGTACAACCAGCCACTGGTAGTGGAAGGACAGTCGCACTCCTGCATAACGTTGTGACAGTTAACCGAGTGCTGCACAGGGAAGTCTTTGTACTATTCAAACCCTGCCTGCATGGAGAGCTGATAGGTGCATAAGTATGTTCACATAATCTCGCTATGTGTTTCCTCTTCCTTTTTAATCCTCCTGTAGTTTTGATCACAGGATATGTTTTTTGTCTGCTGCCCTGTGTTTGCTTCCGGGGGAAATGTGCAGCTGTAACATTAACCAGCCTTCCATGGACAGATGCGTCTTGCATCCAAATTGTATGGTGCACCCCACATCTCTATGATCCCTTTCAAGATGTTACTGACCTTGTAAATATAGCAATATAAAGGAGACATGGCAGGTGTGGTGCCCTCCCATTTCACAGTCTGCTGCAACTTTGCTACTTTACTCCAGATGGGAATATCCCCATTCTCTGCCACTCTGCAGCAGGGCATCTCCATTTCATGGGGCTTAGAGACTTCCCAGTTTGTTTCCCCATATGGTTGTATGCCTGCCCTGTGGGACTTATGCTTACACTATTACAGGTGGACCCAGCGGTGCTGTTTTAGCTCATGGAACAGATAGAGGCTGGTCTGCTATGTCAGCCTGACAATATCCCCTCCCCCTCCCGGTGAGCTGATCCCCTGCCCACATTTAGTACTTCTGTCTGGACTTCACCCTAGCTGGTGTTTTGCGGCAGGGATGATTGTACCACCACCACCACCAACCCCCCACCTAGAAGGGCCAAATGGACCATTGAAGATGTCACTTCATACCTTCTCATCAAAAAGTGTTGTCCGCTCTCCCAGTGTTTGACAGGCATGGGGATTTTGTCCCTTCTAACAGTACCTAGTGTATATTTAATTGTTGCTTTTTTTGCTGGATTTACTTAACTGTTTGGTCTACAAAATATACATAGCTTGATTGCTGTTACAATTAACTGTTTATGGTCTCTTAGCTTTGTACTTTATATACAGAGCTCCAGTTAGAAAAAATGTTGTGTTGGAGTGGCTCTCTAAACACTGTAATGTTTTGTATTTTAAAATTATCCCTGCTCTACTGCAGTGGGCTCCAAGATGGTCCTATGGCTCCTCTCTTCACTGTAATTGACAGAACAGGCACAGAAAGCTATATGAGGTACCTCCCCCCGGTGTGGCCCTTACTCCCTATAGAATTCACCTATTTTTATAGTCTAAACCATGGCTAACTCTATCACATTTACCACATGGAATGTGAGAAGGCTCAACTCTCCCATAAAACGAAGGAAAGTTCTAGCTTGCCTGAAGAAATTGCACATGCAGGTGGCTTTTCTGCAGGAAATGAAGTTGGACTACAAAGAAGTGCAAAAACTGAACAGGGAATGGGCAGGATGGGAGGCCCACAATACTTCTGGATCTGCCAAACATGGGGTCTCCATTCTTCTACACAAGGGTATAAAGTGGACTCCTATTACCCAGTCTAATGACTTAGATGGGAGGTGGATCCTGACCAAGTTAAGAACCCCTATAGACCCTATTATCCTCGGGAATGTATATAAGCCAAATAAGAATGACCCTGAATTTTCTGACAGTATCTCCCAGGCACTCCTGGATCTGTCTTTCGACAGCCTAGTGCTGTTGCTGGGGGATGACTTTAACCTGGTCCTGGACTACTGCCTGGATGGGTCTAACAGTAGGCCCCAAACACATACCAGGGCCCTCCAGATCCTGTAGGACCTAATGTCCCTGTATCAGTTGTCAGACTCCAGGTGGATATTCAGTCCCTCCGGGAGAGATGACACCTATTTTTTTGAACATTATCAGATGGCTAGTAGGATCAACTTTTGGCTTGGCTCCACCTGCATTACCTCCCAGATTTCCTCCTTGTCCATTGAACCCTTATATATGTCAGATCATGCCCTAGTGATCTTGTCCTCCATGTTGCACCCCCATTCCATCCAAATCTTAGACCTGGCATTTAGATCCTGTACTATGCCAAGACAAAGAATTTCAAAAATTAATCAAAAATGAAACCACTATCTCTGAGATAATTGGCTGGGGTCCTCCACACACTGTCTAATTTTGGAGGCCTTTAAGACTATGATAAGAGGGAAAATTATATGTTATGCTGCCCATAAGACAAAAACTTGATGCAAGGCAGCTTAAAGACTAGAAGGGCTTCTTAAAGAGAAGGAGGATGTATACAAAAAGGACCCCCAGTCCTTTAAGAACAACACCTTCATTTTTGAAATATCCTCTTGTATAATCAAGTTGAATATGCTGGCCACTAGAGTGGGAGAACTGCAAATAAACAGGACTAAACATAAATATTAGGTGCAGGGGGAGAAGGCAGGTGAATTACTATCCTGTTGCCTCTGAAAGCAACAGGCAGAAATATTTATTTCCCATGTCAGAGACAATGCAGGCCATTTACAGTCAACCCCAAAAGCTATTAATGCTATTATGAAGCAGTTCTATGAGACGTTATACCCATTCCACAATAAAGTGAATGCACAGGATTTTGAAACCTTAACTAAACATCTTTCCCTTCCTAAATTATCTCAGGCCCAGAAAGAAGCCTTGGAGGCTCCTATTTCTGTGGCTGAAATATCCCATGTTATCAAAGTTATGGCTCCTCGTAAGGCCACGGGAGGACGGAGGGATGGCCTCCCGATAAATTTCTATCAAATAGCCTCAGAGGAGGTGACTCATCCCATGCTACAAATGGTACACAAGTAACATGACTCCCATGACAATGGCGCTCTCTCTGGCACCCTCAGGAAAGCTGTCATCACAGTTCTACATAAAGAAGGTAAGGACCCCTCTCTTCCTTCTAATTTCGAGACTATATCTCTAATTAATTCTGTTGCAAAAATTATTGCCAAATCGCTTGCCCTCTGTCTAGAGTGTACCTGTTACATATTCTACACCCATCTCAGGTAGGCTTTATCAAAAGGAGTGTCAGCTCAGGTCACTTACAGGCACTGGTTTCCTTACTTCAGGAGGTGGCAGCTCTCCCAACCCCAGCAGCGACCATCTCCATAAACTTTGAAAAGGCATTTGATTCAGTAGAGTGGGATTATTTGATAGGGTTCTCAGCCATTTTAACTTTGGTCAGTCCTTTACTAGGTGGGTCCATACCCTCTAAAACCAACCCTCTGCCAAAATTGTTACCCACAGCACACTCTCAAGCCCCTTCAACCTCTAGTGAAGAACATGGCAGGGCTGCCCTATTGCCATCGAACTGCTGGCTGCTGCAATTCAGCGCCATCCTTAATTGAAGGGCATTAGAGTCAGATCCCAGGTCTTCCAAGTCAAACTATATGCAGAAGACTGTCTGGTGCTCTGCAAAGATGTCACGCAAGCGCTCCCTTCTCTACTTTCCTTCCTAAACTCTTTTTCAGCCCTTTCAGGGCTTTGTATTAACATTACTAAGCCTGAGGTCCTCTTCTTGAATTCAAATACCTCACCCTTGTCAGTTAAAGGATTTGGGTTAGCATGGGCCCCCACCCAAATTAAATACCCTGGTATCTGCATTACCCCAGATATTTCCAGTTTGGCGATAACCAACTTATAGTCCGCAATATCTAAGCTGAGGAATGAACTGCAACGCTGAAAGTACCTGAAGCTATCCATTGTAGGGAAAACTAATGCAATCAAGATGGTTGCTGCCCCATGGATCGTTCATGTAATCTCCCACCTTCCCATCACTATCAAACATACCTGGTTTCAAAAGATAGTCTTATTGGGAGATTTTTGTGGAAAAGTTCGCCTCCCAGGTATAGTAGGGCCAAACTTTGAACTCACTGGTCAAAGAGGGGTGGGGACTACCTCATTTTATTAATTACCACTATGCTTTCTTTACCATCAAAATGTGTAAGCTGTTCACCTACCCTGGGGCCCAGTCCATAGCTTGGATTGGTATTGAAATGGAATTATTAGGAGGTGCCCATCCTTCCCTTTGCTTGGGCAATACCTTACCCCAAACCCTCCGCAAATGATGCACATTACCTGCAGCCCACAAGTTATGGAACAAGTGGCTGAGATAACTAAACACTGCATAAGGATTGTACTCCTTAACCCCTCTGGAACAACTCCAGCTGCAGTATTGGCTCATACCCAATCAATTGGCCCTCGTGGCGGGGGGGGTAATACATATTTCTGGGGTGATATGGACGTCCCTAACACCCTCACGATGGACTCTTTCCAGGCTCTGCAGCAAAAATGCAACATCCCCAAATTCAACCTATGGAGGTACCTCCAGCTTAGGAACCTGTACACTAAGTGGATTCAGCAGCCCTGTGCCTGTTCCTCCTGTACTAATCACATTTATAGTGTATGGTAGAATGTTGTTATGGATAGAAATCCATAACTAGAATGGAGTTGTTAAGCTACAGTAGCTATGCCATCACAGCTGTTATGCTGCACTAGGTATGTCACTACTGCAGCTTAACAACTTGGAATGCTGCCACATAGTTGCCTTCCTCAATCCAGTTAAGCTGGAACTTGCTGTTTTTTTAAACTTGAACTTGCAGAAACATCTGCAGCCCACTGTGTCAGTTAAAAAAAAAAGAAAATGTAAAAATTTCTGTTCTCTATTCTCTTCTCCAGATGGTTTTGTGTGATTTTAGATGCTGTGACTGCCCATACACTATAAAAGATTGTGTATGAGCAGTCATACACAAACAAGGAAATCCTTGTATCTTGAGGTTCCCTTGGTAACAGAGTACCTCTCGAGCTGCACTCTCGAGGTTATCTGTTACCAAGGAAACCTCTCGATACAAGAATATCCTTGTTATGTATGACTGCTCATACATACTCCTCTATGTGCTGTATTACCTAAAATGCCTATCCAGGTATGGCTACTTGCAAATAAGGCCTAGTAGGTGTTATTTACAGAGCCTTTAGAGACACTCCAGTAGATCTTTCATTGCTGCCCAAACAGAAATGGGAAAAGGCACTGCAGCTGTCCATCCCAGATGAGGACTGGACTCAATCCTAGAGGTTCTTCCACCAGGCATGTTTGGACCCACGAAGCATGCTTATCCAGAACAAGATAATGCACTTCTGGTACCAGACCCCAGCCCAGCTCAAATCAATTGGCCTTTTACAACATGACAATTGCTGGAGGTATAAATCTCCTGCAGCTGACCTCCTCCATATCCTTTGGTCCCTATGCACCCTAGCCTGATTCAAGAATACTGGAAAAGGATCCTGAGTCACTGCTCTAAATTCCTTAATGTGCATATCCCTCCTTCCGCAGGATAGGTCTTGCGAAACATCTCAATCCCCAACTCATCACTCTCTGCCCATCAGAGAACATGGCTTATGCTTGCCACCACTGAGGCCATCCACCTCTTATTTCAGAGATGGCAGACCACAAGTATCTCATCCTTTCAAGAATGGTATACGGCGTTGATCACACTCTCATCCAATTTTAGGATGACACACTTCTTTTTGCATAGGGTGAAGGATTTCCATAAAGTATGGACCCCCTACTTCTGCTTATTACAAATTCCATCTTACCCCTTGCTCATCAGCAGGAGAAAAGATCTATTTCATCCTCCCTGAACTTCCTAGGAGAATAGGGACTGAACCCCAGTGTTTCTACCTATGATTGTGTACCAAGGTTAGATGCTCTTATTCCCCCAATTCTTGTCTTATGTCCTGTAGTATCATGCTGGTAAGTTTATAATTGCTGTTAGGCATACAGTGCTACTTTTTTTAGTTGGTAATGTGTTTTTCATTCAACTGACTTACAGCATAAGAATGTATGTTTGCCCTGTTTTAATTACTCCGTACTTTTTGCTTAGTTCTTTCTCTCTATGTCTGTTAACAATTCACTGTTGGGTGCTTGTACGTATGCTGTTTCTTTACAATCTAAATAAACAAATTAACTGCAAAAAATATATATATAAGCAGATCAGGAATGTCCAACCCCGGTACCGCTTCAGTTGACTCCCTCCCCTTCAGGTCACCGCTCCCATTTAACCAACAGTAGCCCAACACTGGGGTGCTCAATCCTCAGTGTCAGACTGTCAGCTGAAAAGAAGAAAACCATCCCTCATTGTTTTTTTCTCTGCAAAAAAGAAAAGTCTTTCACCAAACTGACTCACCCACCCAACCTCCCATTCAGGATCCCCTACCCCACACACACCCTCACTAACCTGAACATGTTCCACGGTGAAGATTCACTCTCTGATGGAAGACATGTCTTGTTGCTGGAACCACTGATTGCAATATAAGAAACTAAGGTAAGTGTGGTTCAGTGTATTCAATGGTGGGTTGAAATTTGGTGTATAGCTTTGTCAGTTTTGCATATTTTGTCCCAAAGTTTTCAACATGGCCTTTTTGGGATCCTACCTCATGCCCAGTGGCAATGGAATTATGCAATCAGGCCTGAAAAGTAGTTTCAAAGTCACTTGTCAAGATTACATGTCAGGCAGGATTTGAACATTTTCCCTGCTCTTGTTCATAAGAAGACTATGTTGAATATTTGGGGTCAAATAAAAATTCAGGAGATGGCAACAAAGGGTGAGGTATTGCTGCTGGATGATTTCAAAATTCCCAGATGTTGATTGGACTATCCCAGCAGTGGCTTCAACCAAGAGTCGGGACACCCTGGATTCCCTTCAGGGGCAGACCCCATACAGCTGGTCAGTGATCCCACAAGAGAAGGGGTGATTCTGGACCTGGCACTGCCAATGGGGACAAAATCTTGGACATCCAGGTGCAAGGTCAGCTGGGAACCAGTGACCACCACATAGAGTGGTTTAACATGGGGACAGGGACACAGTCTGGTCACGCTAAGGTGAGAGTCTTGGATTTTAGGAGGGCACATTTTGCTAGAATGGAGATGTGTATCAGAGAGGCCCTGGCTGGGAGGGAGATGGAAGGGGGAGTTGAGAAGCAGTGGGAACACCTGAAGGGAGTCATACAGAAGGTGACAAACTAATGTATAAAGGTGGTAAGCAAAGGCAAGAAAAGGAGGAAACCACTATAATTCTCAAGGGCGGTGGCAGGCAAGGTAAGGTCCGAAAGGGTGAGTTTCAGGAAATATAAGGAGACTCACAGGGAGGAAGACAGCGAGGTGTACCTAAAGAATCTAAAGGAAGTGAGAAATGCTGTAAGGAGAGCAAAGGCACAGACCAAAGAAAGATTAATGCAGACAGTTAAGAAAGGAGACCCTCCCTGCCTGGCCAGACTGGACACCCTCTTCAATTCCTTATGCCGCTTTGCCCTGGATGCCCCCTCACACCCACCACTGCAATCTTTATCATGCCCTATCCTTCCCCTCTCTTACAAATAGGTGACTCTCCCACTGTGCTAAATTCACCTTCCAAGCACTGGCTGGATGAGCTCCCTTCCTACCTCACCTCCTCCTTTATAACCCCCCCATCCTTCTATTCCCTTAGATCAACTAACTCCCGCACCCTGGTAGTCCCCTGCAGAGCAACCCAAAATTGGCCAATCCGGTTACTCTCACCACCTCCCAAAAATGTGGAATTCCCTTCCCCCTCAAATCCGGCACTCATCCTCCACCTACTCCATCAGCTGTACCCTCAATAATTATGTTGCATCTAGTTGCTTCTGCCATGTTCCTCCCTAATTCCCTCCTCTAAGCCCTGGACAAACCCTACCCCTCCACCGTCACCTTCATTTTACCCTGTGTACTCCCCTCCAAATTTCTAGCTCACCTCCCCTTCCCCCAAATTGCTCCCCCTTACTTGCCTCCTTGGATCTCTTACAGAATGTAAGGGACCCCTAATGCTATCCATGGGTCCCTCTTCTACCCTCCAAGGGGCTTGTATCTCTCATCTACTCCCTTCCCCCACCATCCCTCCTGTCTCCCTCAACTTGCAGTCCTCTTGCAGGGTTCTTAGCATTTTGAAGGGGTCCTACTGCACCTAGGCTTGTCTCCTCTCCTTTCCCCTCCCCATCTACCTGCCTCCCTAGCCTTTTCAGTCCCCTTGCAGGGTTATCAGCATCTTGAGGGGGCCCTACTGTGCCTAGGCATGTCTCCTCTCCTTCCCATCCCCTATTCTACCTTTTCTCCCTAACCTTCACAGAAGGTGTCCTACTGGGCCTAGGCTTGTCTAATCTCCTTCTCCTCCCCCTCCCCATCTACATTTCTCCCTAGTCTTCACAGTCCCCCTTGTAGGGTTCTCAGCATCCTGAAGGAGCCCAACTGAGCTTTAGCATATCTCCCCCTATTCAATCTAACCACTGTCTTGGCTTTCCATGACTGCTAGCAGGGTCCAATTGCATCCTGATGGACTATTGATTAGGCCACATTCCCTCCAAAGGTGTGAATTCTCTTCCCCTCAAGGGTTCAGTTCTCTCTCCCTCCCTCCTTCTCATATCACTCTCTTAATCCCTATCTATGGACCCTCCCCCAACCCCTTTGCAGGGTACCCCACATCCTGAAGGGTCCTCTCTTGGGTTAGGTCCTATTCCCTCTCCTAGCATTTAAGTCACACCTCCTCCTTCTCTCTCCTCCCTCTTTAAATCCAGACAGCCTTATCCCCCTTTCTATGTAGCACCACAGCGCCCTTGCAGGGCTCCCCACATCTTAAAGGGGTCTCTCTGGGACATTGCCTTATCCCCTTCTCTCTGATCCCCCAGTCCCCTTGCAGGGTTCCTCGCATCCTGAAGGAGTCTCCAGGGGAAATGACTCTTCCCTGTCCCCCCCAGCTAACCCCTCCCTTTCCTTCCCTCCCCCCCTTTCCTTTTACATAAGCACTTGTTTACTTATTAACCCGGCACTTATTATTGTCCACTCTTTCTACCTATTATGCACAACACTGTTGTAACACAGTTTGTAATACTTGCCTTACAACTGTATGTTAATGTTGATCTTGTAACTTGAATGTTTAATGTCTCATCTCTATTGTACCCCTTCCCCCCAGGTTGCACCAGGAGACGAGTGACTTCTCGCTCAGTGTGCCTTCTTGGTGAAACATTTCAATAAATAAATAAATAAAAGGAGACAAGACATTCTTTAGGTACATCAGTGAAAGATGGAAAACTAGGGCAGGAATTGTAAGGCTCAGATGGGATGCAGGGAAATGTCATGAGGGAGACCTCAAAAAGGCGGAAATATTGAACAAATGCTTCTGTTCAGTATTCACTGAAGAGGGGGAGGGTCACGGACTACAGCTGAGTAGCAGACACAAGGTGGGGAGGTAAACACTTGTCCACTCACAGTGGAGAGAGTCCTAGAGGAGCTCACAAAACTGAAGGTGGACAAAGCAATTGGGCCAGATGGCATGGGTTCTATGTGATAACAGTGAGTGCTGAATGGTGAGCCATGTTATAGCGACGTCAGGGTGGTGAAAACATTTTCGCCACTCTGACATCCTCGGTGCACAGAAGAACAGCTCCAGAGACTTACTTGTTTTGCTTTCTGTGCGGGGGCTGCACCTGCCACACACACCTCCCCCTCACAGGGGACTTTACCCCCGCACCCCCCTACTAAAGGATTCTCAACTCCAGGGGGGTGCATGTCGGGGGGGTCAAAAGCAAAAAAAGCAACTTTCGGGCTGGGCACAACAAAATTGCAGTAGCACCCAGACCCAGACCTGAACCCAATACCTCCCACACTGCAAGCAAAGGCCAACCCCTGATGCCATGGTGCAGTTCAGCAGCCGACCGCAGCGCCACCCCCAACATCCCCTCTGCCCCCTCCCACGGCACACTCACCATGCTCGCTCCCCACATGTGCGAGTACATATTGTGACATCCTGTCGCTGCAGTTGCCCACCCCACCACATCCAGTCACCCTACCCCTCATCACCATTTGGGCTTTTGCCCACAATACGTCACCATTTCGGACGGTGCCTTACTTCAGGCACCAACATCACAGGCTACCAATGGCATACACCCAAGGATATTAAGAGAGCTGTGAAGAAAGCTAGCGGTGCCTCTGGCAGCACTGTTAATGGAGTCACTGAACACAGGAGTGGTTCTGAAGGATTGGAAGAGGGCACACGTAGTCCCTCTACACAAAAGTGATAGTAGGGAGGAGGCAGGGAACTATAGGCTGGTCAGCGTCACCTCAGTAATGCGTAAGATCATGGAGACACTGCTTAAAGAAAGAATAGTGGCACACTTGGAATCCATTGGTGCCCAGGATCCAAGGCAACATGGACTCACAGCAGGAAGGTCATGTCAGACGAATCTGACAGAATTTTTTGACTGGGTTACAAAGGAAATAAATCGGGGGGGTGGTGGATGTCATCTACCTCCATTTCAGCAAAGCCTTTGACACTAGCCCACATAAAAGGCTGGCGAACAAGATGGGTAGTCTGGGCGTGGGGCACAAGGTGGTAAACTGGGTTAGGAACTGGCTAACAGACACAAAGCAGAGGATGGAGGTATATGGGATCCAGTCCAGGCAGAGGGGTGACCAGTGGGGTGCCACAGGGGTCAGTTCTTGGGCCAGTCCTGTTTAATATTTTCACCGGTGACATTGCGATAAGACTGCAGGGAAAGGTCTGCCTGTTTGCAGATGACACCAAGATCTGCAACAGGGTGGATACTTCAGAGGGGTGGAGAGAATGAGGAGGGACCTAGGGAAGCTTGAAAAATGGTCGTTGGAGTGACAACTGAGGTTCAATTCAAAGAAGTGCAAAATAATGCACCTAGGATGGGGGAACCCTGCGAAGAGCTATAGAATGGGGGGGTTGCTGACAACCACCAAGAAGGAAAGGGGCCTAGGGGTTATCATTTCAGATAACCTAAAGGTGTCTAAACAGAGAACAAAGGCTGCAGAGAGAGCCAGTGGTATGCTGTGATACATAGGCAGAGGTATAACAAGCAGAAGGTGGGAGGTGGTAATGCCACTGTGAAGAACACTGGTGAGGCCTCACATGGAGTACTGTGTGTAATTCTGGAGGCTGCACCTTTGTAAGGACATTGACAGGTTGAAGGAGGGCCAGAGAAGGGTGACTAAGATGGTACAGGGCTTGCACCAGAATATATATGAGGAGAGATTAAAATACCTCAATATGTACTCGTTGGAAGAGAGGAGGGAGTGGGGGACATGATAGAAACTTTCAAATACCTTAAGGGCATAAACAAGGTGCAGGGGGGGAGACATCTTCCAGCATAGGAGAAGTACAAGAATGAGGGGACATGATATAAAATTGGAAGGTGGCAGGTTAAGGGGAAATATGAGGATGTTTTTCTTCACAGAGAGGCTGCTGAACACATGGAATAGTCTGCCACAGGAGGCGGTGGGGGTGAGCACAGTAGAGGGATTTAAACATGCTTGGGACAGGCATAAGGGAACCTTAGAGGTGGGAAGGAGGGGTGAGAAGACAATGGCAAGGTTGGGTCAGAGGCTGCAAACTATTGTAGGGCTTATGGGCAGACTGGATGAGCCATGTGGTCCTTATATGCCGACAACTTTCAATGTTTCTAAATGGTAAAGTTATGCACGTACTGTATGTTGAAATTTTTCTATGCTCACTTGTAACTTTGGTAATTTTAAATATTTTGACCCTAAATTTTCAACACAGCCATTTTTTCACACCACCACACAAATGTGACAACTGCCATTTTTTCAAATACTGGCTAAAATGTGTTTTTGTACCCTTGGCACAGAATGATATTTCAGTAAGGATTTGAAATTTTCACCTACCGGGTTCATGAGGTGAAGTAATAAGAATGCTATATTGAAGATCTGGGCCCAGATATTCAAACTACGCCAGGCTGTGATGCAAGCCTGGGCGCAGCTCAACTTAGCTGCGCAGGGTCATGGACTGGGCGATATTCAACGGAGCTGCGCCATGGCTCAGCATAATTGAATATCGCACCCTGGCCACCCGCAGTGCGCATGGTGCAGTGGCACTGTGCCAGCGCCAGTGGCCAGAGTGGAGCATGGGGATGCGCTAGTGCAAGTTCCATTGCACAAGGCGCATCAACCACGATATTCAAAAGTTACCATGCAAATGGGGCTGTAATTTATGCAAGGCACAAATGGGGCCATTTGCATGTCATTATGGCCCCATTTGCATGCAGGTGCACTGATCCCCGACGACTTGCACCTGGCGGCCTGCCAGGCAGCAGCCATCTGGGACCGACGCCCCCTGCAGCGTGACAATGTGCCCCACCGCCCCGATCGCGGACATTAGTACAGTAAATAAAAAACCCAATCTCCCTGGTGGTCCAGTGGACTGCTGTCTGCCCAATCGCGGGCATAAGTAATAAATAAAAGTCCCCAATATCCCTGGTGATCCAGTGGACTGATGTCTGCCTGATCGCAGGCATGAGTAATGAATAAAATTCCACAATATCCATGGTTGTCCAGTGGACCGATGTCTGCCCGATCGCGGGCTTAAGTAAATGACTATTGCCTCCCATATCCCTGGTGGTCCAGTGGACCCCACCACCACTATCCCCTCTGCCCGCTGCCTCCCTGGTCAGGGGCAGGCAGCAACTGCAGCAGCACCCATCCACCTGCCGCCCTCGCCCACCCGACTGACACCATCGGTGGGGCTGTCGCCCATTGGTCACTGGCATGAGCCAATGGGCATGCAGCTACCGTGCCACATTCCTGATATGTGAATGGATCCATTCACATATCGGAGATAATATGTCTGTATAGAGATCTGCCTTGATGACTGCGCTGTGGACCAATAAGCGTCGCTCTGGCGACAATCGGTCAGCCGGGCGGCAAGCAGAAGCGGCGACAGTATGAAGGCCTACCGCCATTGACGGGGGCAGGGCGGAGAGTCGATGGGCGGGTGGGGAGGAGGGTCCACTGGACCACCAGGGACATGAGGCAATGATCATTTACTAAGCCCGCGATCAGGCAGACATCGGTCCACTGGACCACCAGGGATATTGTGGAATTTTCTTCATTACTCATGCCCGCAATCAGGCAGACAGTGGTCCACTGGACTACCAGGGATATTGGGGAATTTTATTCATTACTCATGCCTGCAATCGGGCAGACATCGGTCCACTGGACCACCAGGGATATAGGATGTCGCTCTATTTTAACTGATGCCTGCAATCGGGCATGGGGGGGTGGACACCACCACGGGGGTGCAGCTGGAGCTCGGGTGGCCACCCACAGGTGGCAGCTGCCATGTTACACCCTGCAACACGGCAGCTCACCTGTGGGTGGCCAGCCCTGCTCCTTTTTTTGCTTAATCTGCTGGCGGCGGTAGGGTTGCGCAGATGATGGCTTTGCACATCCCGCTGAATATCGGGCTGTGCAGATTATGCATGGGCACGCCCCCCTACCTGCGCCTGCATACGTTACTGATGCGCTCTAGCACATCGGGATTTGTGCCAGGCGCAATTCTCATTTGGATATCACGTCAGGGCACATCAGTGGGTTGCGCATGGCACAACACTGTTGCGCCATGTGCAACTCTTTTGAATATCTGGGCCCTGGTGTACAAATATGGTAAAATGCCCAGCTCATAAGTGAATGTTGCAGTATTTCAACGTTCACTCATAACTTGACTAGTTTTCAATATTTTTACTCCAAACTTTCAACATAGCCAGTTTTCCACGCCACCTCATAAATGTGATATGTGTAAATTTTTTTTCAAATCCTGGATGACATATTTTTGCACTTTTGGTGCAAAATGACATTTTGGTTAATATACTAGAAATGGTACATGTCATATCTGTAAGGTGAATCATAAAATGAGTATCTTGAAAATTTGGGGTCAAAATAAAAAAATATGTTGTAGTGTATGGTGGAATGCAGTTGTGTATGAAAATCCATACACCGAAAAAAGTTGTTCTGCTGTAGTATTGACGTCCTCACTAACGCAAAATGACTTTTCGTTCTGCATCAGAAAAGGCTGTCATAATACAAGGGACCACAGCAGCAGTTGTGATTTGTCCCTTGCTGTGGGAAAGTGGTGCGCGGGGGTGTGCTGACCAGTAGCTGTTGTAAAGCAAGGGCTGTCATTAGTTTTTTTTTTTATTTTGCATTCACCATACACTATATAGAACAGTGTTTGATTACCCATACACTACTCGGCTATTCTGTCACCTCGTGGATACAATGCCGACTTGGAGACATCTCGAGCTTGCTGTCGAGGTCATCAGTCAGCATTGTACCCACTCGGTGGAAGAACAGCCTTGTAGTGTATGGGTAACCATAAACTATCCTATATACTGTACAGAGGTGCAATAGCACCTCTATAGTTAGGATTGAGTAGCAGTTTCTATTTTAAACCTGAAATGTTACACTTTAATAACTTTGCAACTGATCAATGGATTTGCACAACATTTGGTATGCGCTGTTCTGTCGGGTAGATCTCTTGATGTGGCAAGTTTTGTTCTAGTTGGATGAGCAGATTCTGAGATATGGATAGGGAAAAAAAGTAAAAAACACCCATTTTTGTAGTTTTTTTCCTCATCGCTTTGCAGCCAGACGGTATGGAATTTCTGTATGATTCTTGTAGGGTATACAGAACATTGGTAAAAGAACAGACAGTGAAAATGTTGTGCAATAATATTAATTTGTTGTAAAATTATTAAGTTTGTTAGTTCCCTTTTTGTGGGTAGTGGTGATCACAGGGGCGGTGGTGCTTCTCCTAAGCACTATCACAGTTCAGTTATAGTGGAGAGCACTCACCCTTGCAGCAGCAACAATAAACAAGAATTTGTCAATGCCAAGTGTTGCTTGTTGTCATTAGCAGTGGAAGTGCAAGAGTTAGACAGATGCAGTATAGGAATGGCAGTGAAGTATTGAACTGATGCCAACTCCACCCCCACCCTGCAGAGATGGACAGCCACTGGGGCATACCTTTGGGTTGTCACCCATAACGGTCACAACATTTCACCTCACCCTACCCTGCAGACTCATACAAGTGTTGAGGTGTGCTTCATAGTTTTCGAGCTTTACATTCACCTCATTCCATAAGCAAATATGCTAAAATGGTTGCAGTATAGGAGAATGGGGTGAACTCTGGGGCCAAAGGGTTCAAGGCACACCTTGATGCCTGACACTGGCTGCAGGGTGGGGGTGGAATGGCATGAGCATTACTGTCAACAATCCCAAGTCACACCTCTGCTGCCTGTCAGTCCCTACAGGGTAGGGCATTATGGTCAAAAACCCTAACACCCTGGGCATTTCTTGGTATTTTTACTCCAAGTTTTCAACATGGGCTTTTTGTGACCCCACTGCATGAACAGTGGCACTATCAGTTTGTTAGCCAAAAGGTGATTTTGCACAGCGACTGCACCACTTGGCACCAAAGGTGCAAAAACACATTTTGAACAGGATGTGAAAAAATGATACCTGTACTGTTCATGAAGAGGTGTAAAAAATGGCAATGTTGAAAATCTGGAGTGAAAATATAAAAAAACTGGTGGTCATGAGTGTGCGTAGAAACTGCGTAACGCACACCTGTAATGTAATTAGTTTGGGGACATTTTACTGTAGATTTTCAACATAGGCATTTTGGGACCTCCGCTCATGAACAGTGTCACTGTGATTTTCTTATTCTGTCCTGAACACTGATTTCCCACAGCGACTGCGCTATTCTGCGCCAGAGGTGCGAAACACATTTCAGCCAGGGTGTGAAAAATGACAGCTGTACTGTTCATAAGGAGGTGTGGAAAAATGCCAATGTTGAAAATCTGGACTGAAAATATTACGAATTCATGAACTTACAAGGGTGCATGGGAATTGCACAATGCACGTTTGTAACACAGTTATTTTAAGGATGTTTGTCACCAAATTTTCGACATAGCCAGTTTAAGACCTCTGCTCATGAACAGTGTCACTGTGATTTTCTTCTTCTGTCCTGAACATTGATTTTGCACGCCGACCACGCCACTGTGCTCTACATGTGTGAAAACACATTTCAGGCAAGATGTGAAAAATGACAGCTGTACTGTTCATAAGGAGGTGTGGTAAAATGGCACTGTTGAAAATCTGGAGTGAAAATATTAAGAATGCTTGAAGTTATGAGCATGCGTAGGAACTGCGCAACGCACGCTCATAAAGCAGTCATTTTTTGGAATTTTTTTCACCAAATTTTCTACATAGGATTTTTGGGGGGCTACCTCATGAATTGTGACACTGTCATTTTGTTAATCAGTCCTGAAAGGTGGTACCATGCAGTGACCGCGAAATCACCTTTCAAGACCGAATGATAAAATGACAGTGACTGAGTTCATGAGGTGGGGTCCCATGAACCCACATGTTGATAATTTGGTGAAAAAAGCCTTAAAAATGGCTAAGACATGCACCAAAGTTGAAAAATAACATTTGTGCCATTAAACAGCTTACTGGCATTTCTTCAGTTCGCGGTCGGTTTTGAAGAGTGCAGACGTGTTTCCGTTCCACCAAAGATCATCGCACTGGGTTCTGGAGGTAAGTGTATGGGTGTTGGGGGGTGGGGTATGCAGAGGGTGGGCACAGGTTGGGGGAGGGGGGCAAGAGAAACAACAAGGGACTGTTTTTTTCTTCTAAGTTTTTTTTTTTTACAAAGATGACAGAGGACTTTTGCCATGCTGGAGTGGGCTCCCAGCATAGCACCAGGCAGTTTGTTTGGGGGGGCAGTGGAGCTGACAGAGGATTGGGAACCCCTGTCAGCCAAATAGACTTTTGCTACACTGGGGTGGGCTCCCAGTGTGGCAGATGGAAATGTATTTGGGGGGCAGTGGAGCTGATGGGGGATTGGGCACCCCATCGGCCATACAGTGTGCTGGGGGGGACACATGATCCAAGGGGGATTGGGAGCCCCCCTCGGTAAACAACAAATGAGGGGAGGTGCATTATGCCAATGGGGATTGGGCTACCCCGTCGGCAAATGAACTGGGGAGGGGGTCATGCTGACAGGGGGATTGAGCACCCTGTCTGCTTTTTTTTTTATTGAAATGTTTCTCCAGGAAGGCACACTGAACAGCTGGTGGTGGCTTTCCATCAACTTTGTGGGGACTGTGAGAGGCCGATGGAGGAGTCATTGCCATGGGGACACCACACAATCAGCTCTTTTGGTAGCTTGTAATGCACCAAAACAGTTGATTGCATGGTGACGTGACCTAATTTCTTTACACATTGTGGCACGCTCATTAACTGCTGTGATCGACAGCATGCTCTTCTATTGGCTGTCACAGAGACCAGCCCTAGAATGGACTGCTGCCATTCAGCACAACACTGACACACCTCCATAACTCACTTTTGAAAAAGGCTGATGCAATGTGTTTCTTGCACATGCATGCAAGCAACACAAAAAGGCTAGTCACACAGCTTGTGCATATGCAGCTCTTCTTTACTCTCACAAACTTATTTTGTTAGTTCCATATCTAACCTAAGGGACTTTGCTGAACATTCCATTTCTAGGATAGAGGTCTTTTTTGCAAAGAAGAATTTTGGCTCAAGAAGAAGGATCGAGTCTTATGAGAGCATTCCTTCTTTGCGAGGTTTGGAATCCATCTTTGTGAGAAATAGTGCTTGGAAGCCAGCTGCCATCTTGTTTTTTTCTCTCCCACCAACTAAAAAGTGTGTAAAATACATAAAACTGTTGTCATTTTAAAAAATAAACACCAGATTCTGGCCTTTGTTTTTTAAAATAACTGCTAAAAATGCCTTTTCTGGGCACCCAAAATCCTGGGTGTCCAGCTTAGCGAGAGAAGCCTTCAGACCCATTTTCCCTGGTGTCTAGTTTAACCCTTTTCTTTCCAATGTACATCCCCAAATCATTCCCTGGTGTCTAGTGGCCCCTCTCCCTCTGATTGCCTTCCCCTGCTCATTTGTTTGCTGTATTCTGTGCTTTTTTAAATTTATGAAATATTCCAACACCAGGATGCCCACTCCCAATGTTGGATAACCCCCGTCTCCGCAGCTCCACAGATGTGCCGACATCAGGGAGCGCAATCCCTGTGTAGGCATTTAACTCTCAACCTCCCCAGTAGTATGGGACACTGGGGAGCCCACCCCCAGTGTCCCAAAATCTGTTTAAAATATAAGTATCACTGAAAAAAAGGAAACAGTCCCCTTGTCTTTTTTAACCTGAAAAAAGAAAACCATCACTCAACATCCCCGTCGTCCCCCTCCATCATCCCCAACTACCCCTCTGCGCACCCACCTCCCCTTACCACATACTTACCTCCAGAGGTTGGCACTGTCATCTTCTCTGAACCGGGACATGTCTGCATTCTTTAAAGCCCAACCATGAACTGAAGAATCAAGGTAAGCACCGTATAATGGCTGTCAATGTCACTTTCAACTTATGTTTACATCTTGGCCATTTATTTACATTTTTCCACCTAATTTTTAACATGGGTTTCTTGGGACCCACCTCATGAACGCTGTCACTGGCATCTTGTTAATCAGTCCTGAAAGGTGATTTCTCGATCGCTGCCCATAATCACCTTTTAGGACCAAAATGACAGTGCCAGTGTTCATGAAGTGGGGTCCCAAAAAGACCATGTTGCAAATTTGGTGAGAAAATTCCTTAAAATTTTCATGTTATGAGCATGCATTGCACAGTTTCTATGCAGGTGCATAACTTTGATAATTTGCAATATTTTCACTCCAGATTTTTAACATGCCCATTTATATACACCATCTCATGAACACTATAGCTGTCATTTCTCACATCCTGCCCAAAATGTGTTTTCATACCTGTGGTGAAGAATTGCACAGTTGCTGTGTGAAATCACCTTTCAGGACTGATTAAGGAAATGACAGTATCAGTGTTCATGAAGTGGGGTCTCAAAAGGGCCATGTTGAAAATTTGGTGCAAAAATACCTAAAAATGCCTGAGTTTTACACAGTCATTTCAATTTTTCTAGGCACATGTGTAATTTTAGCAATTTATCATATTTTCATTCCAAATTTTCAATGTTGCCATTTTTTCACACCACCTCATGAACAGTGCAGCTGTCATTACTCAAATCCTGCCCAAAACATTTTTTTTACACCTGTGGCACAGAATGGCATTACAGTTATGCAGAATTAGATTTTGATGAGAATTTGAACATTTTCTGTACTGAGTACATGCGATGAGGTGATAAGAAGGTTATGTTGAAAATTTCAGGTGACAGTTATTTAATATGGCACACTTATGACTATTTGTTGCAGTTTCGCTATGCCTTCTCGTAACTTGATACATGGAAGTGCAGAGCCCAGAGGCCCCTGTGTTTCAACAGCTAGATACATATGTGCATCTGTGTAGGGATGGGAGTGCGGGGTCCAAAGGACCCTGTGCTCCCACAATAAAATAACGATACTATTATACTATTTCAAAAAGTAAGGCCATAAATTGCAAAAAAATTTTGTTAATGCATCAGTTAAGGTTAAAGTGACAAAAGTAGGGAAATATGGCATTAGGGTTTCAACCCTAACACCACACTCTCACCCTCCAGAGACAAAGAGGGATTGGGGGTGGCATTGGCATCTCCTGCCCTAATGCTCAGCACATTCCATTCCAAAATAAGCTGGGCTGCCACAGCATAGGAGAATGAAGTGAGCATTAGGGCAGGAGATGCCAATGCCACGCCCCAATCCCTCTTCATCTGTGCAGGGTGGGGGTGGGGTGTTAAGGTTGGATGCCCTAGCATCACATTTCCCTACTTTTGTCGATTTAACCCTAACTGATACATTAATGAAGCTTTTTGCAATATATATGTATATATATATATTTTTTTTTTTCATGGCAAGAAAACTCTGTTTAATGCATCAGTTAGGGTTGTTCCACAGTGACAAATGTGAGGAAATTTGGTGTTAGGGTTTAAACCCTAACTCTGCATTCCCCACCCCACCCCAGCACCACACACACACACACACACACACACGCACACATGCAAGTAAGGGGAGGACTAAGGCTACACAACCAATCACAGACAACCAGCAGCAGGTGACAAAAATAACATACAACTGTCTAAATGTACTACAAGACACATCCATCATCATGGGCCACCAAGTGTAGGAGTTCCACTGCCATCTGACTGACTCGGTGCTATGCATGCATACTGGCCATCAGTTGTTGTTGCTGTATCACATTAAACATTTTTTTATATCTAATACATTTCTTATCTCTTCTGAATGACAGTGTGTTGGTAATCATCACTCTAATAACATGCCAATATCTGGCAGTGGTTTTAGGGACCTTTGTTGACTGTTAATGTCTTCTGATGTTACCCCAGAATAAGACAATTATGTATCAGTACACTATTATGTGCACATTACTGATGCACCATTATCTTACATTTTACAACTGCAGATCTGTGTGAGAGTGTCAGATCCAAAAAGTCACATGGTCACACTACACGATAGCTGAGCTCTGAAAAGTTTCTCATTTGAAACAGTAAGTGTGTTTCTCCACTATTTGATATATTGCTGCTAGCATGCTGTTTAAAGGGCCCCATGTTCACATGTTTGTGTTTATTACTGTGTAGTACCACAGATCATTGTAACACAGTTTCATGTGTCTAAGTACCTGCTGATCTTACCATGCCATAAGAAACAAGCATTTGTCAATGCCGAATGTTGGCTTGCTGGCATTGGCATTGGTAGTGCAGGAGTTAGACAGATGCATCATAGGAATGGCAGTGAAGTATTGAACTGATGCCAACCCATCCCCACCCTGCAAAGAGTGACAGGCATTAGGGTGTCTCTTTGGGTGTTTGGTAGTGCAGTGCGGGAAAACCTGTCGGGCAGGATGTGAAAAATGACAGCTGTACAGTTCATAAGGAGGTGTAAAAAAATGCCAGTGTTGAAAATGTGGCATGTAAATATACCAAATTTGCGAAGTTACAAGGGTGCATGGGAAATATGCAATGCACGCTTGCAACACTGCCATTTTATGGGTGTCCAGCATCACATTTTCAACATAGGCATTTTAGCACCTCTGCTCATGTACAGTGTCACTGTTATTTCCTCAAAGTGTCCCAAGAAATGATTTCACACTGTGACCATGCTATTCTGCTGCGGAAGTGCGAAAACACATTTTGGGCAGGATATGTGAAATGACGGCTGTACTGTTCATCAAGAGGTGTGGAAAAATGGCAATGGTGAAAATCCAGAATGAAAATATCACAAATGCACAATGGTACGAGCATGCGTGCAATCTGCCAATGCACGCTCGTAACACAGTCATTTTATGGAGTATCATCACAAAATTTTCAACATAGGCATTTTAGGTCCTCTGCTCATGAACTGTGTCACTGTCATTTTCATAATCTGGCCCAAACACTGATTTCCCACAGCAACTGCGCTATTGTGCACCAGAAGTGCGGAAACACATTTCGGGCAGGATGTGGAAAATGACAGCTGTACTGTTCACAAGGAGGTGTACAAAAATGACAATGCTGAAAATCCAGTGTTAAAATATTGTGAATGCACGAAGTTACGAGCCTGCATAGCAATTGCACAATGCACGCTCGTAAAACAGGCATTTGTTGGATTTTTTTCCACCAAATTTGGAACATAGGCTTTTTAAGAGGCCACCTCATGAACACTGCCACTGTCATTTTGTTAATGGGTCCCGAAAGGTGATTTCATGCAGTGACTGTGAAATCACCTTTCGAGGCTGATTAATGCCATGACAGTGATAGAATTCATGAGGAGGGGCCCCAAAAAACCCATGTTGAAAATTTGGTGCCAACATTCCAAGAAATGCCTGAGATATGTAACAAAGTTGAAAAAACCCTATTCACTCCATTATACAGCTTACCGGCATTTCCTCAGTTTGCGGTCAGCTTTGAAGAGTGCAGACGTGTTCCCGGTCCACTGAAGATCATCGTGCCAGACTCCGGAGGTAAGTATGGGGTGGGGGGTGAGGGGAGGCAGGGTGCACAGTGGGTGGGTGCGGGTGTGGGAGGGGGGCATTGAGACTACGAGGGACGTTTTTTAGTTTTACAGGGGAAAAAAAGGAAAACCATTGTGGGACAGTTTTTGTGTTGCAGGGCATTTGGCACGTTGGGGTGGGCTCCCACCGTGCCACCTAACTGGTTTTTTGGGGCGGTCAGTAGCCAATGGGGGATTGGGCACCGTCAGCTCACAATATGGGGGAATAATGCCGACGGGGATTGGGTACCCTCATGGCAAACAAAGAAAGCGACGGGGAGCGAGCGGAGGGGGATTGGGCACCCCCTCGGCATTCAACAATTGGGGGAAGAGGTGATGCCGACGGGGAGTGGGCTCCCCCATTGGCACAGTAAAACAGCGAGGGGGTTACCAACAGGGTGATTGGGCACCCCCAATGTCAGCAGCCGTAAGCCGCTCACTGACCATGCTCATAATGGCGGTGAGCACACAAGCAAAGGATCGTTGCGTATGACGAGCTTTGCTCGGATTGCAGCGGACCTTTGCTTAGATGTGCTCACCTCATTATGTATGCATGGTGTGGCGCTGGCATGCAGGCTGATTGGGGAATGAGGGACGCACCTACTGATGCGTGCCCTGCATTCACCCAACAGCGGCCGCGCCCCCAAATCTGCACTCTCCCTACATGTTGGCTAGTGCGCAAGTGCGGCAAGCCAACATAAAAATTGGATACAGTATTATCTACAAAGCCCTTCTCCACTATTATTTGAACCTGCACAGCTGTATATGGGACTGTGTCATCCAAAGGATTCCATGCTACCACTTCACTCTCTTTGCCTTGCTGTGAATTTGTCAGTGCAAATGCATGTTTCTGTTTCTATACAAATTCTTACCTTTCTGGTAGCAAGGGTGGCCAACACACCATGCTACCACTTCTGTACCTATGAATGGATAATATCAGACAGCATTTACACTGACCTTTCATGTGTGTAAATGGCTCCTAATGTTATCCTAACAGTAGCAAATAATGTATCAGAATACTATTATATACAGTGTGCTGCTGCTGTGTAATCTAATCCTGAACAGTTTGGCAGCTACGTGTTACCGTTGGTCACACACTGTTAAATATCATCATGGCCCATGGTTGACATTATCATACAAAGCATTTCACATATTTACAGGAAAATGACTATTATCATAGGCTGAAAACATCATGCTGCATTCATACCACTGTTAGTTCTGTTAGTGCTTCTGCATGTGGCAGTATAATAATCAAATATTCGTTCTGCATACTATATTGAATTGAAAATAACAGAACTGTCATAAAACTATTGAGCACTGCATGTGGTCATAGATTTGCAACCAGAACTTGTTATTCATACTACGTGTGTGTTAATGTGACCATGCCCATCTTGATTTGAGCAGTGGTACATCAGACGCTGCATGCTACTGAAAGGTTGCCATGCTGTCATTTTTTTGTGCCTATGGACACATTATATCACACATCATTTTATCCATGCTTTCTTCTATGTTGATACCTCATGATATTATCCCAGCATAACCAAACAATGCATATCATAAGTATTCTGTGTAGAGTACTACTGTTCTGCCATGTAACCCTGTGAAGATGTCCACAATGCTGTGTACACCCACGCATGCTCAAATGCTACAGTTAGTGACCCATGATGATGGATGTGCCTTGTAGTACGTTTAGACAGTTGTATGTTATTTCTGTCTCCTGCTGCTGGTTGTCTGTGATTGGTCGTGTTGCCTTGGTCCTCCTCCCTTCTTGTATATGTGTGTGTGTGTGTGTGTGTGTGGTGCTGGGGGTGGGGCTGGGGAATGCGGAGTTAGGATTTTCAACCCTAACACTGAATCTCCTCACTTTTGTCCCTGTGGAACAACCCTAACTGATGCACTAAATGGAGTTTTTTTGCTATGAATTTCCTGTCTTTTTGAGAAATCATAATCTTATACTACATTGTATATGTTGGTGACAGCATGGCTCCTGTTGTGCACCACACTCTGATCAAGATATAGATAGCTTTATCATAATATGAACTTGTCTTATGCTATTCATGCACCATTAATTGATGTGCTACACCTTAGACATGAAAATTAATGCATACATAAATGAAATAGGAGACTAATATGTGTGACACATGGACCAACAGTACATGTACTCTGCTAAGTAGAAAATATGCACAGATTTACCGCTTGTACTTTCTTTGTACGCAGTAATATACCAAGACCAGTATGAACATCAGCACTGTACCTTAATATATAATAAGAGACACAACACAGTTAGATAAGGCTTAAAAAAGATTTATTGCCAAATTAATAGTTGATTAAAAAGGCTGAATTAAAAGTCAAATTAGTACACAAAATAAGTCTCACAAAACAATATAAAAAAAGTATAACATCAAACTTTAAAATACATGTAAAACAATATGGCAGATACTTGATGAGGAAGTTGTGACAGTACCACAGAACACATGAACACAGCTCCCACGATAGTCTCTGTATACTGCCTATCATGTATCAAACAATGATGATGTTATTGTCATTGTGTGACTGATAGTGTGAATGTTCCTGGGGTGGGCGAAAAACCAGATGCCAACTGTTTAAATAATAGCAGCAGAAACACAGTTTGCTATCTAAAAAAATATACTTATTAAAGATACTCAGATACAGTTAATTTAAATATATTTATGTGTAGACATTCATATATATATATATATATATATATATATACACACACACACATATATATGTAAAGACATATAGCTATATGGATGCATTTGGAAAATTCCCACCTGACCCCCCAATTGAGGCGATCAAGAAATATTATCAGGAACATAAAAATTAGTTGTTATCAGTGGAAGTGTCTGATTTACAATAGTGCACAACTGTATACGTATATTTAATTTACTTCTTATGCAAACCAAGATTAAATGGCATATGCTAACAGGTACTATATACATCACTAAAAATCATCAAATCTGTAATCAACATTCATAGTGAATTTATAAAGTATCTACATCATGAAAAACTTTAAGTTAATAATAAGTAATGGTTGTACACAATACTATGAATATTAAATTAATACTCTCTTTTTGAGCAAATGGCACCTCTTGTTAATAAACAAATATCTACCACAACACTCTTTATTACTGTTAATGATACCTATATGAACTCACTACAAACTAGAAAAGTTCTACTAAATATCTATGTAATAATAATATATTAAGAATATGTTTAAATATTTGTGAATTAAATAGTGTAAAACAGCTATTTAGCATTGTTTAATACATTCAGTTAAATATCAATTAAGATAACTGCTAAAAAGCTAACAGTACTGACATTAATGAAATAATCTATTAATAATCATGTATACATATATACAACACAGATGTACGAAAAGAAAACAGACATAGTAGTACACTGTTGTGATACAATATGGATGTATAAAGTCAAGTCGCAAAGGGACAAAAAAACACAAGCCACACCTGGTAATACTCAACATGTCACAGAGTGATGCCTATATCAGATTATGCTACTCTTAAGTACAAGCCAGCAGATGAGATAGAAAACTGTGTGCAATTGTGCTAACACAGAACTGGCATAAACATATACCAGATATCTTTTACTCATAAAAGATCCAAATACTATAATGACGCAGTACAAGTGTTTAAAAAGACATGCAATACACAGTATTGCCCCGCACATTGCCAAGTATTGTGCCTAAGCAGAGACACACAGTTGGCAAGTGTGCCAAGTAGTACTTGTTATGATTGCATACCAGTTACTCAGAGGAAAAGACAATGACAGAACAGGAGGACCAGATAGTCATATCTCTTTCTGAGACATCCAAGTGTGGTTTCTCTAGTGACTGTAAAGACAGTTGGTGCTGATTGAAGACCACTGCAACTATTTTCACTGTGTTACTGATTAAAGCAACTATCTTATAAGTCAGATTGAGTAAACATATGCATGTGAACCATGTGATGTGCTAACAGTGTAATGTTGAATGCAGATTTGCATAAAATACAATAGTGTTAATGTAGCAGAAGCCACTCTGTAACAAAATGGATGGCAAGTTATGTCACATGTTGTGTGACTATTCTTCTGATGTGTGAAGTTGTGGTAGTTCTTCAATATCAGCACATATACATTTTTTAAATATCACAGTAGTCTCTGTTTAAAAGTACTTGTGGAGTCAGTACATTCAACCCAGCCAGTTCTGTACCTCAACAAAGAAGTGTAATGTCCAGAATGTACACACTGGCCATAGTGGTAGATCACAGCCTGAGTGTCAAACACTGCTTGGTTAAATACAATTCTACCAGCTGTGAAATCTGTGATAGGTGTGTCAACTCTGAGCCCGTTAGAGTCAGATCTATGCAATACAAGCATAAGATATTGAGATGAAGTCCTGAGATGTATAGACTGAGTACATGTCCCTCTACACCTAACACATAGATGACCACTTTCTGCATTGGTAAACAGCTGCCAGAACCTGACACTTTGAGACTGAGGCACAAACAAAGAAACCCAAAGCATGTCCTCAGGGGTTTCTTGCTCTAAATGACCACATGACAGACATACATATCTGGTAACATATGAGACAGTGAAGTACTGTCACATTGGAATCCCCTCTTCATCAAAACTGTTTATGATGGCCATCATAAACTCAGTGGCATCCTGTTGCATGTTAGCAGTAAATGTACTGCACCCATCATATGTACCTAAGACTTGTCATAGAGGTGTCAGTGACTGTACATTGTGTAACTGATCAGAAGTCACATTGACAGCTTCCTTCAATGCCTTTGATAAGGGAGTGTCTTGTGAAGCTGATATTGCCTGCACAAAGTGTGGCATCTGGAGAAAAGCTTGCATAGCTGAATTAGCATAGCAGTTTACTCTAGTACTGTTATCAAACACTGGGAGAACAGCCATACCAAGTGGCTTCTTAGTAACAGCAGATTCAGCATCTGTATTTGAGATACAGACCTTTTTAGTACTGTGCACAGTTGATTCAGTAGTGGTAGCTCATTTTCTTTTGCTGCCAGCTGAAGCTGTGACTGTGGGATGTGAGACAACCACATTCATAGGTAGTGAAATGAGAGACATCTGTGGCTGATACAGAGTACGTAATCTGTTGTACTCGACAATACATCGCTTGTCAGTGCGTATCTTCTGTGGTGAGAGTGTTATGATGTGCAACCCAGAAAGACTGCAGATGCGTGAAAGTGTTATATAGCTCATGCCATCTTTGAAAATGTCTGTGCCTATGTCAACCATTGCTGAATCTAAACTCAAGCCCTGTGACTTGTGATTGGAAACAGCATACACAACACATATTGGAAACTGTTTCCTGTTGACATAGATATCCTTAAATACCTGGAACTTAACACAGGTACGAGCAACCTGCACAGACTGTTCCATGTTGTCAAACTGGACAAGTGTCTCCATAAATGTCTTCTGAACATTGTATACAAAATCGATAATGTGACCCATGACATTATTTCCCACGCCACGCTCCACATCAAGATTTCACCGTAGCATGACACGCACATTCTTACAAACTGTAAGATCAGCTTCCAGGCCATCTGTGCGTGAAACATCCAACTTCAGTTCAGACAGTCATTCAGTCATCTTTGCTACCAGTTTCTGGCTCAGAATTATACCATCAACTGTATCAACAGCATGCAGTGTGACAATCTCTTGATTTTCTCTCTCTGCAACATAACACTGTTGAACTCAGCACATTTCTTAAATCATGGTATAAGACACACAATCCGTGTGCCCTTGGAGTACAGATAGCTGAAAACATCACATGCTGTATGTATGGATGTAGTATCCATTGTGATTCTTCGACCATGTAACACTGAATGATGTTCTGATGAGAAAGAACCTGTACGAGCTTGATCCAACAGTGCCTTGTAAGACAGATCACCACTCTGCCACGTGTTCTCACACAACTCGACATGGGTAAATAACCTCCACAGGTTAGAAACCTCCAATGCAGCCTAGTGTATTCTTAGCCTGTTTGACAGTCAGAGCTGCAAAGACATGTTCCATATTAAGTAGTGCAAGTTGTAAAAGGTCTCCAAATACAACAATGTTTTTACCACCAAATGCATCTCCATAGTCAGTGCCCCAAATCTCCTGTAGACATAGGTGTATACAGGCAAGCATCAAATTAGAGACCATGCTAATTTCATCAATGATTAGTAACTTCATCTTAGTAAACATAGAATGAATCTGAGATGTAACCTCAAATGACAGCTTATGATACTCTTCTGCTTTGCCATGCTCCACTGGCAACATGAAGAAATGATGTAGCATAACTCCACCAATGTTGTATGCAGCCAGTCCAGCGGGAGCACTAACAGCAACAGACATTGATGAGCCTGTCAGTTTCCGTATTTCAGCCGTAATGGCCTCTATAATGAAGCTCTTACCTGTACCTGCTGAACCACTAATAAACATCAGTAGTGGCTTGTGGTCAAGACAGCCACATTTCTCTGTTCATGTAGTATACCATGTCGGACAGCATCAGTAACTGCAGAGTGCACCACACATTGTTGCTGATTGAGTCTCTCTCTCAGTTCTGCTGGATCAACAGTGCAGTGTGTGCCATGTTCCATAGCTCTCTCCACTTCTGACATGAGTACTTCTGGGGTATTCAGAGGCCGAGGTACTCCAAGTATACCTTCTCCTTCCAGATCAAGGTTGTCCTGTGAACTAAAAGGAGTGTCTTCTTCAAGTTGTTTCTGTGCCTTTCAAGCTGCTCCTTCTCAGCGTCCAGTCTCTGTACATTTGTGTCAGAATATTCAGTTTTGAATGTGTTGCAACTGTGATTGAATAGTTCCTCAAATGTATCACAGTCACCTTTTAATTCAGACTCATTCCTCCAGGGTTTAGAGAACAGCAGAGCAAAGTAGTAATGCTCTCTGCTCTCAGATGTGCTTAGATGTAATTTGCAGTGGTCAATCAGCCAAGGCTTATGTCACTTTACGAGACAGCCATTCACTCCTCTGACCTTGTAAATGTCACATGTGCAATCAGGTGAGACATCTGTCTTGTAGTCGTACCATTTAACCACCTCAAATAGACACATATCATCCATGTCACTGTGTCTACAGGGGTAGTACATGTCAATGAGGTTATTCTTCAATATACATTTTGAAGAGGGTCTGTTGAGAGCCAGTTCCTCAATCTCAGTGTGAGAAATAAGTACACATTTGCACTTCTCTTTGTAGTTAACACTGAGAAAACGCACAGCATCAGATTTGCCATACAAATGTGTACCGATCAAGCAATCGCCGGCCTCATAAGCACCACATTCTCTGTGTGATACAGTCTTCAATCCCAGGGACCACAACTGAGATGTCAGTAACTTGATTAAATTGGCAATATCTTCCCAAAGATCTTGCAAGCTAGTCTGTTCATGTTTGGTGATGTACGAAGTGAAGTACTAAATCAGAGCCAACAAGTTGTCAGCCACAAACTGAACATTTATGTTTGCTTGCCACATTAGAAGAAGAGTAGGGTTGTAGTCATTGATGTACACTTCATTCTCATTCCTGGGTAACTCATATATCCTCTTGGCTGATTTTGCCTTCAAGTGGTGTCACATAGCTGAAAACAGTTTATTCATGTGACCGTTCTGACAGACACGTCTGGGAAATCTGAAGCGATATCTTGTGTACCAATCAGATTTCCTCTTCACTACCCAGTGGCAGTATTTCACACAAATATTACGTTGGAACTTCTGCACCAACTTCCATAGTGTAGGACTGTCATACTATCGCTTAATGAACGCAAGCACTTTTGCTGCTTCATGTTCACTTATGTGCGGGGCGTCCTTGATCCACAGTAACGTATGAATATAAGGAGTGCCTCATGCCTGATATTCCATCCTCCAGAAGTAATGCTCTACGATACCAAGAGGTGGATTGTCCTTTAACAAAATGAAAGTCAGAATATCATGGAATCACTTGTGAAAATGCCTAGTCACAGACACTGAGTCAAGTGAGCACATTTCTCCAACAGTCATTGATGAAATGCCCTCTACATCACAATTTTCCCACTTCAAGACTTCAGTCACCTCCTCCCAGGTGTACTTGGCACAGCTGAGTGTGATAAACCATGTCACTGCACCATACTCTCACAGCATTGTCATCTCCTCTGGGTGTCTGCGATACCAGTATTCTTTGGTGCCCCATAGACTTGACAGTATGGAAGACAAATTGACATGCACATTTTCATCCTTCTGCTTTAATTTCTGTAAAAACTCAATGGCAGTGATACCATCAAGTGGAGTTGTGAGCTGTATAGTATGTGCAATAGATGCAGACAGTATGCTAAGCTTACTCTCCCAGAGGAGATGGAACAAATACTGTATGTTGCATCTGAATTTGCCATCCTTACTGAGCACATGACTGATACGGTATTCAGCACCTTGCACACACACTTCTCTGTCATAAAGATGTCCACCTGACCCATTTGGGAATAAATCTGGAAAACAACATGCTTCCAATGTCACCTCCCAAATGCTGACAGGGGCACCTTCCATTTGTTTCATTTGATACAGATCAAATATAATCCCCTACTGTATCTCTGTCATCCAGTGGAAGTATTGTGTACTGTTCACACACATTATCATTTGTCTTTACATTGACCTTCTCAATCATTGGTTTTGCGGTATACAACACATCGTGTTCAGCAGACACACTAGTCATGCGATCAATGTCCAGGTCTGCATGAAAGGTATTGTTGCTCTTCAAGTAAGAGCAAACTTCATCTTCTCTACATTGACAACATCCTGCCAGATGACCTTTGACTTTGTTGGAACACCATTAACAAGAATCACCAAATTGTTCTCACTGGAGATTGCCTCCACATTTTCCTGCAGAGGAAGTGGAAGATACAAAACGGAACCCTTAAGAGACCTAATGAGTTCTTTTTGTGGAACGTTCCGTGTTTTTGTATTCCATTGTAGAATAGTTTGAAACTGTTTCATAGTCTGAATAAGAATCCGTTCAAACATATTCAATGTGGCAATCTCAGCAAGCGTAACATGTGCCTCCATATTGTTCAACAGTGATCTTGGTGGCAGAGTGTTACTGTTCACCTTGGAGAAACAGTGCTTGCACATCACAATGATTAGCTCTAACTGGAAGTCACACTTTAACAGCAGAAATGCTGACAGTTGAAACCACATGTCATTGTACGTAGACAAGGTTCCCAGATTAACTGTGACTGTTTGTTTCTGATAACAGAGCCAATCACATGACACACATACAGAGTCAAATTTCTCTGTCTTTGCCAACTCAGATTTGGCAATGGATTTCCTAAACTGCTTGAGAATATCTGTTTCTAAGACAGAGACAGAATTTCCATCAGCAGCTGATGACTGATCAATCACAGTATCTGTGACACTACTGTCACATTGCAGCTGTTTCACAAATGTCATGGCACCATGCATGCCACCAGGCTACAGTAACTCATTAAGATAAGTATACTGTGCAATGACTCGTCGCGCCTCATAGACCCTACACAAGGTTCTGCATCTCTGATTTATGCACTGCCAGCATCCACATGTGGTGAAACACACTGTCACAAACACCACTATCTAGGCATGCAAGAGAATGACCCATAAGTCCAGTATTTAGATGGATCTCACAAATGTTATAGTCTCAAACAATTTATGTCTGTCTTTATGATCAGTAATGACAAACAGATTAATAAAGTGCTCGACTTTGTCAAATGATGATTGCCTCCGGTTGCAAGTCTCATCACATGTCCATGTCAGACAGTGATGCTTACGAGGCTGAACAGTTACTTCAGACTCCTCATCTGACTCCATTGTTATGTCATCACATACAGTCAGCACATTACACAGTTTACCAGACTCATCAATGCAGAATTTGCTGTCCTTTTTCTGTGAGTAATATGACTCCTCACAGAAATATGCCTCTGAGTGCTGTGCATGTAGCCAGCTACCTGTGAAAACGTCACAGAAGTTTTGTTGGTTCAAGATGGGATAGCGTTGTAGCCTCATCTTAATGCTGTACAGAACTTTTCTGAACTGTTCAAGTACATGTGCCATTTTACGACACAACCGTTGAAGAACAAATACTGCTTTGTTGCCAAATGTACAAACTCTGAGACGCAATTTCATCAAAGATAGATGAGTCTTTAGTTTTTTGCACTCCCGTCTCATCACAGCTGCAATAAGTCTATCTAACTTAGCTTTACAAGCTAGTGATCGAAAATACTTTTGCTTCCTCGGGTGAGCATCAGCAGCCATACCTTTACGCTGTTACTTAGAATGTTTTTTCATGCTTGCCTTTGCAACATTATTCTTCCATCTGGAAGATTTCCACAACTGTTTCTTAGCTGTACATATTTTGTTTGCAGTTGAGCAAGTACATACAATTTCTGTGGAGTGCACAATCTGTGAAGTCACTCCTTGAGCGGAATGATAATTCAGTTTACGTCTTGATGTAGCATGCGTGTTTTTTTACCATTCTTAAGCAACAGTGTACTAGTATGATACCTGTTTCGTCTCTGCATAGAACTGCATATCTGCTTAGAAGGCATCTTTCTTCTCTAGAAATTCACAGTAGTGTGGAGAAATGTTTCTTAAGTATTAGACACCTATATAAGAAATAGAGAAAAACAAATATTTAGTGGTGGCCAAACACACACTATACATCAGTCATATGATGTCAATAGAGACTATTGCTAAGAAAACATTGGACACATAATCCTTATTGCAGCACAACACTAGTGTAGACAACATGCAATGGTTTTGGATGTCGCACAATAGAACCTGAGTTATAACATGACACAATATCTAAAAACATGGTAGAAAGTAATTTTTTTGAAAGGTTTCACTATCCACACTATATTTCTCAAAAAATGTATTTTTTGTGAAATTTTCACAAAGTACTGTCGAATGCATGACACTGTCGCAAAAGTGATGTCATCAGCATGACAATGTCAAAAAAGTAGTGTCAAAAAGTAGTGTCACATGCATGAAAGTGTCAAATAGTAGTGTCGAATATACATGACAGTGTCACAAAATGATGTCCTCAGCATGAAAGTGTTGAATAATCACATTAAAGAAACACCCTATTTAAGGCTAGACCAATCAGACACTGGTTTGTATTTGAGTGATGGACGCTCGCACCAATGGAACATAACATTGATCAGGCTATCTCAGGCAACCAATCACAAGTGCTGAAGACTGGAGAAGAAGTACATAGCAGCCATCTTAGAAAAAACATCAAGACACTGGTTGACTCTGTGTAAGTACATCACATTTTCTATGCAATTTTATTAGCATTATAAAAACTGATAATACCACAAAAATACCATTAAACAAAATGTTTTTTACTCCTCTATTTGACCATAGCAATATATATGTATTTTCTTGAAACTTGGCTTCCCAGCCAAATGCCCTTTGGGGTAACCCTTGCCTCAGTGTTTGCGCACAGAGGTTCTTTGTCTATTAAATAGTTTTTTATTTTAATGGGTTCACCACAATATATCCAAGGCACACTGCCTTAAGGGTAGCTGGTCCATTCCACTGGGGTGCCAAACAGACGAGGCATACTGATGAGTCCTGGTAGGACGAAACACGTGTCTATGTCTTTTGTTAGCACCCTTTGCAAACTGTGTGAGAGGCCTTTCGGCACCATGCAATTCTGCTTAAAGTTGGACCAGCATAACATTCTGTGGTGATTTGCATATGCAGCCCATGATGCTTTGCATTGTGGGGGCATGTGTGATTTTGTATTTTCTTGAAACTTCCCAGCCAAATGCCCTTTGGGGTAACCCTTGCCTCAGTGTTTGCGCACAGAGGTTCTTTGTTCCTTTAAATAGTTTTTTATTTTAATGGGTTCACCACAATATATCCAAGGCACACTGCCTTAAGGGTAGCTGGTCCACCCCACTGGGGTGCCAAACAGACGAGGCATACTGATGAGTCCTGGTAGGATGAAACATGTGTCTGTGTCTTCTGTTAGCACCCTTTGCAAACTGTGTGAGAGACCTTTCGGCACCATGCAATTCTGCTTAAAGTTGGACCAGCATAACATTCTGTGGTGATTTGCATATGCAGCCCATGATGCTTTGCATTGTGGGGGCATGTGTGATTTTGTATAACCTATTATGCTGTGCAAAGAAGTTATAACTGTTTAAAGTCAGAGTGTCAGTGAGTACTTACTAGCACAGACAGAGCTGCAAATGGAGACAGAAAGTAGGCAGCACATGTATCATGTAACAAGAGGCAACCAATAATAGCTAGCTGTTTACTTCTGATTGTTCAAACTAGCCCATCAAAATGTAGCATTTTCCCACCTAGAAACCTTGCAACATTTCCGCTTGACAGGACCTGCACACATTCAATGTAGACATACTGTATGCATCCACTGTACTGGTTAACTATGACAAAGCATTAGCCATTTATTTTGTTTTTCCTGTGTTTTGTGACAGCCCACTAAAGTAATATTGAAGCAGAGAGGGAAATTTCACTTTCATATTTAGTAGTGACTAAACACTGCAGGACAAACATTATTATTTTTTTTTTTGGTAGCGCTCTATCCACTTCTCAGTTTAAAAGCTTAGAATGGCAGAAAACAGCAAATGCACTGTGTGGATTGTCAGCAGCAGCATAGTATGACAAGCTTCAGAGTATGCCCAGATAAGTCAGTTTGGTAAAGACCTGCAGCTTCCAAATTGCTCTGTTAAGTGGTTTGGCAGGGGAGGCATGAAGTGGGATCATCTCATGCCAACAATGCACCAACTACTGAGCATTCAAGCTCATCCAGGGATAATGCTGATTCATCTCAGAGGCAATGATTTAGGCACCAAATGATGGGTAGATTTAGTAGCAGAAGCAAAATTGGACCTTGCTTCTATAATGAGTATGTTACCTGCTTGTAAGATCACATTTTCAGATATTACAGAGTGTAGGGTCTGGCAAGCAGAACAGCACATGTACCTGCTTGACAGAGCATGAAGAAAGGTAAATATACAGGTTTTTGGATATCTCCACACATGTCTGAGATGCACACCATACATCACCCTGAAATTAAGTATTGTAATGATTGTCTATATGTACCAGATGGTGTGTAATTCTCACATGCTAGCAATTGCCTTTTCTTGGGAGACCTTCAAGATGGAATCCTCACAGAGCTCTAAAAATATCGGAGTGTTTCAATGTACCCATAAACAAATGGTTCTTTTAAGAACCACAAAACCTTAGTCAAAAAAATAGACAAGCTGCACACATAACACACGTAGCACACACACATGCAATTTGTGTTCCCACAGTGATTGGGGGGGTACAGGAGTGCATAGACTATCTGATGTAATGAACCATGAGTGCTATAATCTGCATAAACTTCTATCTGACCTGTACAATGGGGTTATAAGCATGTGTTTCTACATATAGTTGAAAACAAATGTTTAAACTGAATGAAGCCAGCCTCGTAATGATACATGTAAAAAGATACACTAAATTATGATTATCTTTCTCACTTTTTATTTCAACAAATCAAGAAAGACAATGAGAATCTGGTCAGTTAGGGAGATGTGTTTCTTGGTCGAGCTGGCACAAACAAAAGGCAATGCGCGCATACTAACGCGCAACACTAATAAAAAACTGGATGCCATGTGGAGGCACATAAATGCTCACTTGAGCTATCGCTTTAAAATCAAAAATAAAACTGCACTCATGTGCATGAGGAAGTGGAAACTGGTGCACCAGCATTTCTACATGCTGAAGAAACACGGAGAGGTACCGGAGAATGACGCCCCCTGGTACTACCTTGCCCACGAAATGTGGGAAACAGTTGGGAAGCCTGAAGATGGGGAAATGCCTTCAGCATTGTAAGTATAGAGTACATTAACAACTCAACACAATATCTATACCAGTATTAAGAATGTTGTACAGTGACAGTTGGTAGTAGTATCAGGTATTGCATAGAATAAAAATTGCATGACAGACAACCATGCATAACGCACTATATGTGTAGAGTCTGTACCTTTTTAAAAATGTGCATGCATCAGAATAAGCACTTCTCACTGAACATGTGCCAGATCTGTGATACTAAAAGTTAACAATAGATCCTTCACTGTACACCCTGTTAACACAGGAGTTTTTAACAGTACAATGACTGTCTTGTTGTTGTTGCTTATGTAAATCTTTCTCTGAATTATGTTTCATCAAGTGTCAGTGAACAGACCTCAACGTAGTATTGTAGCCAAAATAAACAGTAGCACACATGAATGCAGAAAGTAACAGGACAACAAAGGCATGAAAATAAATCAATTGTACAGAGTATTAGAATAATGAAATCGATATATATTGAAGTCCGCGATGATGTATACAGCACTGTAAAAATGTTTCATTATTCATGTACAGAACATCATAGGTGTTCCCCAACTCAGGCAGAGGTGGTACCAGCCGGGGCTGAAGCTGTGGAGGGCCATGAATCTGATACCGAGAGTGTCATACTCGTTGAGTCAGAACGTAAGGCAAATCTATTACAGCAAGACGAATAACTGATAATCTAATGCACAAGACATGGGGACATTACCTGTGTGAGCTAACACAACTCGGCAGACCAGCACAGTGTGCATGACTGTTATCACATAACACTACTGTTCATATCCACAGCTTTAGTTTTCTATGGTTCAGAACTGCACATGCAACAGCTCACCTTAGTTGGGCTGTTGCTCTGCAGTCAGGATCCAGTACCTGGTCGGGGGGGGGCCTTGCCTGGCTAAGGCTGCACAACCACTCAGGATCCAGTACCTGTTCTGGTAGGGTGGGGGGAGTGCAGTCATTGCCTAGGTAAGGCCATGTAACCTTTCAGTTTAGTAACATGTGTGCAACTGACATCAGACAGGCATATCCATAATGTACATGCCAAAGTTTGTCTGTGGCTCTGCATTCAGCATCCAGTACCTGGTCTCGGGTGGGGTATTGCCTGGCTAAGGCTGTGCAACTGCTGAGTCTCCGAAGTAGTGTGCAGCTGGTACCAGAGATGTATACTGATTATTTCCATACCTTATTGTGGCTGTGGCTCTACACTCAGCATGCAGTACTTGTTCTGGAGTGGGGATAGAGATTCCCTGACTAAGGCCAGTCAACTCATCAGTGTCCTAAGTAATGTGCAGCTGTTATCAGAGAAGTATAGTAATGGTGTACATGGCTGAAGTTGTGGTGTGCCTCTGCACTCAGAATCCAGTACCTAGGTGTGGGGGTGCATTCCCTGGCTGATGCTGTGCAAGTCCTCAGTGTCCTAACTTGTGTGCAGTTCACATCAGAGAGGTATACCAATGATGTCCATAGCTGTACTTGGGTCTGGCTCTCCACTCATCATACAGTACCTCTCAGATGGGGTGGCGGATTCCCTGGCTGAGGCTATGTAACCTCTCAGTGTACTAACTTGTGTACAGCTGGTATCAGAGAGTTGTAATGATGATAGCCATGGCTTTAGCTGCCCTGTGGCTCTGCACTCAAGATCCACTGCCCGGTCTGGTGGGTGGGGGGGTGGATTCTCTGGCTGCAGTCGTGCAACCCCTCAGTATCCTAATTAGTGCACAGCTGCTATCAGAGAGGTATACCGATGATGTACACCTACAGTATACACACATACTCCACTGGAGCCTAACTTGCATGCAGGTCTTATCAAGGATATATAACACTGATGGCCATGCCATCAATTACACAGTAGTCATTGCTCAGAATATAGTACCTGTCATTTGTGGGAGGGGGGAAGGTAACATTGTCCTGTTGACGGCATCACACTGATCACTGTTCTAAGTAATGTTCACCTGCTATCAGAGAAGTGTACTGCTGATCTCCATGCTTTTCTTAGCTTCCGTCTCACCACTCTCCATGCAGAACTTGCTATCGAGGGGGTGGTGGTGGTGAGTGGCAGGACATTGCCTGTCTGATGCCAAACAACACTGTCCTCCCTAGTACGCACCTCATATCAGTAAGTAGTAGCATTCATATCCATCAGTTCAGTTGAGCAGTATCTCTGCAATGAAGACACAGTACCAGTTCTTTTTTTTTTGTGGGGGCAGGGTGATTCCCTGCCTCAGCTCGTGCAACTCCTCTGTATCCCATACATTCTCCACAGCTACTATCAGACACATAGATGTACTATAGCTCAACACACTGGACACAATACCTGGTGGGCTGAACTTGCATTGACTGCCTGAATGCATGAAATTCCTCATTGTCCTTACTTGCATGCAGGTGATATCAGTCACCTATATCATTCAGTTCCTGTTGTGGGCGGATATTCCATGCTTCAGTTCGAACAAGTAACAGTTTTCTAACTTCTGTGTAGCTGTTATGAGGTATATATATATATATATATATATATATATATATAGCTGACATTCATGCCATTACAAGACTGTAGTTTCATAGTCATTAAATGGCTGATAGAACACAACTTGGTAGTATGATAACTTGTGCACACATAGTATCAGATCAACATACCATAAATTCTAATGAAATTTGTGATGTTGCGCTTCACAGATGTATCAAAACTGTTCAATTGTGCCACTTGTGTGCATCTGTTGTTGGCAATGTACAGACATATGTATTCTAAGCTTATAAAACTGCTAACAAAATATCACATTGTTATATCGCAGTGTTAGTCACTATGCTTCATGGTATTATGGTATAGTAACCTAGAAACACATACGAAAAACAATAGCAGTCTTACTGTAAATAGAGATAGCAATATGATCTGTAATCTAAAATGTATATATTTTTTTTCCTAGGTGCCAGGGAGACAAAGGAACATCAGCCACTGCATGCGGTGAAACAAGATTCAGATGGTGGTGCTGAAGGTAACTACTGCAATATACTACACGCATGTGTTGTCAACTTCACAGATACAACTTCTACAACTTCTTCTCAGTTAGCTAGTGAAATGGTGATAAAAATATGATATGCAGTTGATATCTACAGATAGTTAAAGTGACACTGTCAGCTTTGCCCCTTAGTTCACCACCACATCTGAGCAGTGTGCCTCTTTGCACACACTTGTCAGACAGTTACTCTAAAATGCCCCGTGTATCCCCAAAGTAATAATTTTTACCTGTTTTCTAATTTTTTTCCATTTTATTCTGCTTGTGCATTCTGCATTTAAATGAGCCGACCACTGGAAGCATATCCACATTGTGAATGTGTGCCTGCCATGGAGCGCAGTCCCGAAGTTCAACTTTTTAGGTGCCCAATGTAACAAGCTGTTTCATTTTTAAATTATCTTAAATGCAAGTGAACTTTGCATCTGCAAACTAAAATGAGCACTGAGAGTGCTGAAAAATGCATTTGAAATCTGAAGCTGCGATCTTGCACATACACATGTGGATCTGGCGCCAAGATCCCGCGCATGAACAAGAATGTGCTGCTATTGCGCATGCATGAGATCCTGGCTTCAGAATTCAAATGCATTTTTCAGCACTCTCAGTGCTCATTTTTTGCATGCAATGCACATCATTCACAGGAGGCTAAGTGCTGTGCTATAGTTTGTTGATGGCACCTCTCCTCCCATCATGTACTCTGCCCCCTGGATTTCTCTGCCCCAAATGCATGTTTTTGTACTTCTTTGCATTGAATCTTAGCTGCCACATTCTTGAGCACTCCTCAAGCTTACTGAGATCCCTCTTCATCCTCCCCCGAGTGTCAGCCCTGTCATATAGTCATATATAGACAGTCATATAGAACTACCTTTCATAAGGTAGTTGCCGTTTGTACACAAGAGTCAAGCAACTACTCACTGTTCTAAGTTGTGTATACCTCTTATCAACAAGAGCTGCCATTGCTTTCACTGGTTTGCTTGAAATATCCTCTGCAGCCAGGAGCCAGTACCTCATCTGTGGCACAGTGGTGAAATTCTCTGTCTGAATCCATGCAACTCACAGTGTAATCAGTTTTACTCGGCTACTATCATGCAGTTATAATAGTTATGTACAAACCTCTCTTAACTTCTCTGCAGCTGCAAAACAGTGTTACATCGCATAAATGTCCATGGTTCTACTTCTGCTACACATCTAAAATCACAATCTTACACCCACCGTGTAGAACAGACTGTCAGTTTCCAGCTGTACCCATGAAAGTAGTCACTGTCATTAATGTAGCTCACCCGGTCGTGTGTGTGTATATATATATATATATATATATATATATATATATATATATGATTACTTTTATGCATAGACTACAGCCATGGTTATGCACTAATTATCCTGTACATCAAATTGAATATCTGAGTGCTGTGTGCCTGATGCCATGTCATTAGTCAGTGGCGTAAGTAATAGTACCTGATATCAAACGTATATCACATGCATGCTGATGCCTTTACTTCACAAGTGCCTGTAGACTGCAGTTCATCTTCCTTCTTCCTGACATGGAAGGAGGTGGAGGCAGGAGTGTAAGTGTTTGACTGTAAAAAAATGCAAGAAGTCATTTAAATATCATGCTACAGTAAGAAACATTTACATTAATGCACTTCTATATGTAGGCTGCAATCAGAACCCTAGCAGAAGTCTGTTCATTGCCTGACTGGCCCCATGCAGCCCCAGTGGTGGGATCTTCCTTGAGGTGTCAAGCCTAATGCCTATCCCGTTCCCTGAACAAACAACATCACACATGATGCCATTTCTTCAGGCAGGGTCCACAGTCTTTAGACTTCAATGTCGTAAGACAAAGGCTGTAATGATGATTTTGATTTCAAGCCATTCATTTAATTGATATGGCTTTTGAGGAATAGAAGAAAATCACTTCTGCAATAACTCTCTCCCTTTCCCTTACTCTTTTATGTCTTCTCTCCCTTCCTCGTTTTGGCCCTTTTCGGTCCAATTTCAACTTTTATCCACCCATCCCCCCCTCTATTTTTTTGTCTACTCCCCCTCCCCCTGTTTTTTTTCCTTCTCCCGTTTCCCTTTTCAATCATATGCCGAACAGAATTGAAAACATTGTGTTTTAATGACGTAGTAAGAATATTAGGCACCAAAGATGTTACATTTGTATTGAGTAATATTTTGAAACCCTCTGCAGTTTATAGCAATCCATTTTTTATTTGGAAATGTGTCTACTTATGTGAAAATTTCAATTTTTTTAATCACTGTTACTAATGACTCTGTGTCTCTCTCCTGTATCTGAGGTATGGTGTTACTGTAAAGATCATCCCAGAATGTTCACCAGTGACAGGAGTGATATTTGGAAGTGGCCGCTCTGTGATTGCGAAGCTTGCCCTCTCTGCATTTACTAATTGCAGAAGGTCTAAAGTGGCTATAGCTGTAGCTTGGATCTAAACCATGATTTCACCAGGATTCCCTCTATATACACAATTATTTTTTTTTTTTTAGCAGGAGAGACACACTAGGCTGAAAGCTTGTTTACAGGTGTGACCTGGGAGCACAAGGAAGACAAATGATTTGCTCAAGATCACACAGTATGCAAGTGGGGGCTATGGGATTCAAACCTAGGTCTCTAGCTTTGTAGCTCAGAGCCTTAAACCACTACGCTATACTGCCTCCTACAGTTGCTGGGACTATGTATGTTTCCATTTAAAGAAGCAATTTTTTATGAATCTGTGACTCTTATTATGGATGTATCACTTACAATATAATAACTAGCCAAGTTTCTGAGACACTCAAAGTAGTACCATTAGATAGAATTATAATGCTAGTAAGTGTTGTCTAATATTTGTAATTGTTATATTTCACATCAAGTGATCACACTTGCACTTCACTTTTATGTTGTTATGTTGACTTGAAAAAAATATGATTACTGTGAGTTGTCTCTTTAAGTAAGGTTAAAAATTACATGTAACCAATGGTTATGGCGCCAGTACAAAAAATGATTAGTACGATCATAAACCACACCACCTGACAAAGCTTGAGAGGAGTGAAGTGGTGGGACATCTCTGTAGCTGAGGACTTGCCATTTATTTTGGTAACCCCTATCTATTTCTTAACACTTTTGCCGTTTTTGGGATTTATATGCTGTGGATGTATTTTCTGCACAGAAAAGTGGATTAAAACACTTTAGCAATGACGACACTATGAATACCTACAATACCATACATTGGAACTATTAAATACATTCTTTTTTTTTATATTGCTGCTGTTATTTGTAGCAAAGCTATGACTTGTCTCTATCATTTTAAATGTTGAACTGGCTAACATAAAAACATAGAAACTGACAGCAGATAAGGCAGCTTGGCCCACCTAGTTTGCCCATTTTCCCTACCTACTGCGATACCGCAGACCCTACTTGATCTTCGGCTTTAACCCCCCCCCTTCCCACCCTCAAGATTCCTCCATGCCTATCCCATGTATTTTTAATTCCATTACCATTCTTGCCCCAAACACCTCTGCTGTTAGGCTGTTTCATGCATCCACCACCCTTTCTGTAAAAAAATATTTTCTCACATTACCCCTGAGTTTACCCTCCTCCAGCCTCATATCATGACCCCTTGTTCTTGAACATCCTTTTTTCTGAAAAATGTTTCCCACTTGTACCTTATTTATACCTTTGAGATATTTGAAGGTCTCTGTCATATCTACCCTCTCCCTCCTCTCCTCCAGGGTATACATACTGAGGTCCTTAAGTCTCTCCTCATTGGACTTTTGGTGCAGACCCTGCACCCTTTTGGATGCTCTCCTCTGGACTACCTCTGCTCTGTCTATGACCTTCCAGAGATGCGGCCTCCAGAACTGGACACAGCAGCTAGATAAGGTCTCACCAATGATTTGTATAGCGGTATCACCACCTCCTTTTTTCTGTGAATGACAATCCTTACTATGTACCCCCAGCATTCCACTGGCTTTCCCCACTGCCTTGACACACTGTTTGGCCACTTTTAGGTAATCAGATATGATTACCACAGGTCCCTTTCCTCTTTGGTGGTCATCAATACCTCTCCTCCCATCATGTACTCTGCCCCCTGGGTTTCTCTGCCCCAAATGCATGTTTTTGTACTTCTTTGCATTGAATCTTAGCTGCCACATTCTTGAGCACTCCTCAAGCTTACTGAGATCCCTCCTCATCCTCCCCCGAGTGTCAACCCTGTTTCAGATCTTTGTGTCATCTGTAAAAAGACATACCTTCCCTAGCCCCTCTGCAATGTCACTAATGAAGACATGAAAGAGGACCAGCTCCAGAACTGATCCTTGGGCCCCCCTTCATCCACTCCACTGGTCACCCTCCTCTCCTCAGAGAGAACTCCATTTATCACCACTCTCTGGCTAACTCAGTTTGCCACCTTGGGACCCACTCCCAGGCTGGCCAGCTTGTTTACGAGTCTCCTATGTGGAACAGTGTTGAAGGTCTTACTGAAGTCCAGGTAGGCCACATGCAGTGCTCTCCCTGATCTAATTCCCTGGGCACCTAGTCAAAGAAATCTATCAGATTTGTTTGACATGACCTTCCCCCAGTGAATCCATGCTGCCTCAGATCCTGTAATCTATTGGATTCAAGATATTCCCCAGTCCTTTCCTTTAGGAGAGATTCCATTAATTTCCCCACCACTGAGGTCAGGCTGACTGGCCTGTATTTGCCAGTGTCCTCCTTGCTCCAACTTTTGCAGAGAGGGACTACATCTGCCCTCCTCCAGTCCTCCAGAACCACTCCCATCTCCAACAAGTGGTTGAACAGGGCTGTCAGTGGTGCTGCCAGTACCTCTCTAAGCACCTTTAGTATCCTTGGGTGTATCCCAGCTGGTCCTATTGCCTTGGCCACTTTAAATTTTGTGAGTTCCTTCAGGACACTCACCTTCATAAATGGGCTGGTGTCAACCTCCCTTCCATTGATGCTCCTGTTGCTTATCTGTGGTCCCTCACTTTCCCCTTCTACTGTGAATACTGAACAAAAATATTGGTTCACGATTTCTGCTTTTTACTGGTTCCCCTCCACACACTCCTCTCCTTCCCTTCTTAGCCTTATAACCCCACCCCAGGTCTTTCTCCTTTCACTAACGTAGCTGAAACATGCCTTGTCCCCTTTTCATTACTGCCTGGGCTATTCTCTCCTCCATTTACACCTCTGTGCTCCTGACTGCGTTCCCTGCCTCCTTTTGCTTTTCCAGATAGACTTCCCTGTCCTGCTCCCTCTGTGCCTCCTTATACCTCCTGAATGCATCCCTGAAGCATTCCCCCAACTTTGCAGTGTTGGCCCTCCTAAAATCCAGGACCCCCTCCTTTGTGTGGTTCAACTCTGCCACTGTGCTATCTGGTGTGAGTGTTGTTTGTGCTGCAGGTGTAGGCGAGGCAGTTGCAGCCTATAATGATGCTGTCGCCAAGGCACTCAACTCTTTTGTTCTGCTCTGTGTACAACCCAAGTCTTCTCACTTGAGACCCCCGTGGTTTGATGTGGCTTTCAAGGAGATGAAGACCAAGGGCCAGAGGTTGGAGCATTGTTGGAAGAGGACTCAGTCTGAGAGGAATAAACTGACTTTGAGATTTCACTACTGTGCATATCAAAGGGCAATCAACCATAAGAAGGGTGAATTCCTGTCCAGGGAGATTGCTGCAGGGATGGACGGACCAGCTCTGCTTTTTCAAACTGTGGACAGCTTCTCCAACCACCTGTCTACAGCTGAAAAAAGCCTCTTTAGTCACCCAGTATGAGGAGTTTGCTCTGTTCTTGTCTGTGAGGGTGTCCTCCATCAGGGCTGGGATCTCCCCACTGGGGCACTTATGGCCCTGCACTGATGAGTCATGTGTGTCCAGAGGCACTCCTATTGTTTGGAGTGAGTTTAGGCTGGTGGGGGTGGCTGAGGTTGGTGAGGTGATTTTGAAGCTGCAGCTCACATACTGCGAACTGGGCCCAGGCCCAACTCATCTCTTAATGGGATGTGTTGAGTCCATTGGGCCAGTGGTTGCTGAAATTGTCTGGTGTTCAATTTAGAGGGATGTTTTCCTGGCACCGTTAGAGAGGCACTGCTGAGACCCCTTCTTAAGAAATCACCTCTCGACCCTGACATCTTGGCAAACTTTAGACCTATCTCTAACTTCCCTTTCGTGGATAAGGTTATTGAGAAAGTGGTGGCACTGCAGCTCAAGACACATATCGCAGCCTATGACATCTATGAGCCCTACCAGTTGGGATTTAGGTCAAGACACAGCACTGAGATGGTGCTAGTCAGAGTTCAAAATGATCTCCTTCAGGTGAGTGATAAAGGGGAGTGGTCAGTTCTCATTCTCCACGATCTCACCTCCGCATTTGACACTGTGGACAATGCAATGCTGCTGGATCACCTAAGGAGCTTTGTGGACTCATCGGTATGGTCATCAATTGGATTGAGTCCTTTCTTACAGGCAGGATGCAGAAGGTGGTGATGGGAAATTTCTCATCCTGCCAAAGCCCCTGCCTTGTGGCTTGATCCTGTTGCCTGTGTTGCTTGCAGTCTACATGCTTTCCCTGGGTGAGATCATTAGATGGTACAGTTTGAGTTTTCACTGCTATGCAGATGTTAACCAGCTCTACATGTCATTTGCACCCAGGACAGATGGTGCAGTGGAGATGCTAAATAAATGTCTGGCCTAGATCCAGGACTGGATGTCCTCTAGCTGGCTAAGACTCAGTCCTGACAAGATGGATGTGCTAGTGATTGAGACTCATCATCAGTGGGATGTGAACGTTGTTGGGATGGGAACAGGAGTACTTCATGGTGCCATTCCCTTGGTGGCGTCCACAAGGGTGAAAAATCTGGGCATCATCCTTGATGATGGATTGACACTTGAGGCTCAGGTGTCATTCATTGACAGAAGTGGGTTCTACCACTTTAGGAATGTTGCCCTGATCAAAGCTTGATTCCGCCTGACGAGCTGCTTTCACTAATACTTGCATTTGTGATATCACTGCTCACCTGTCATGTGACCACCATTTTGCATGAACTGCACTGGTTGCCAGTTAGGTTGAGAAGTACTTTCAAGGGGGGGGCTTGCTCACCTATAAGGCCCTACATGGATCAGGCCCTGGTTATGTGAATTAACTCCTGACTCCTGCCTGTCATGTGAACTCACTCCGCTCCTCTACTGAGGGTCTCCTAGCAGCTCCCAGGGCCTACCTTAAGTCCTCTGGAGATCAATCATTAGACATGCAGGCCCAATACTGTGGAACTCACTACCAAGATCCTTGAGGGAGGCCCCATTGGTGGAGGTTTTTAAGCGGGGCCTAAAGGCGCAATTTTTTAGACAAGCATTCTTAGAATGTCCATAAACAATCTGTAACTGCTGCAACATTTTTAGTAATATTTTATGTAAACTGGATTTTAACCTGTTTTATTTGTATTATTTGTCTTTTTATGTTAATTTATTGATGTACTTGTCTCCCACCTACTTGTACAGAGCCCAGAGCCTCCAGGATGGGGCGCTCAACAAATAAACTTTTACTTACTTACCCACTTATATTGAGCCACACAGTATGGTGATGACTGGACCCCAGGTGGCCACCAACCATGACGTCTACAACACTGTTCCTGGTCATGAGTATCAGGTCCAACATTGCTCCCTCAAGTGTGGGCTCTGTTACCATTTGCCTGAGGAACACCCCCTGCAGGGAGTCCAGGGTGTCCCTGCTCCTAGCTGAAGCAGCAGCTGTGATGCTCCATTAACATCAGGCAGATTGAAGTCTCCCACCAGCAGCACCATCCCTTAGTCACCGTCTTATGGATGGCTTCCACTAGGACCCTGTCCAACTCTTCCCCCTTTGCTGGAGGTCTGTAGATCACACCAGTGTGAATAGCAGTTCCATTTCCCATCTCTAGGATGATCCTCAATGCCTCCAGCCTTCCCTGTATTCCCTGTATCTCTGTTGCTTTTATGCTATCCCTTATATAGAGAACCACTCCTCCCACTTTCTTTCCTACCCTGTCCTTTCTTTCCTACTCTGTCCTTCCTGAACAGAGTATATCCTGGTATGGTTATATCCCATTCATGGTTCTCATTGCACCATGTCTTGGTAATAGCAACAATGTCCAGGTCCACCTCTGCTATTAAGGCCACTAGGTCTGGGATTTTATTTCCCAGACTACAAGTATTTCCTCCCTTAAGGTTCTCCCTACTTATCACTTCCACTTGTGGAGGGCAATTTTATTCTCCCTGCTTCCTTCCACCACCTTCCTTGGCTAGTTTAAATGCTTGTAACTGGTCTCTTAAATACAACTGTTATCTTATGAATGGAATTTGTACAGATATTCATTTAAATATTGATGCTCTTTGATAAGATTTTTTTTACCCATAAATACTGGTGAGAGTGGTTTACAATATTTAATTTGATTTCAGGGAAACCATTTTGTATCCATTTTGTGTAGTGATCAACCCTCTAACAAAGGGGGAAATACTGTGAGTTAATGTATGTGAGCATAGTCATGGATTTATTGGGTGACTGAGCCAGCTATCTCCCTTTAAAAGGGACCCCACCAAAACATTTCCAGGAGAAATCTTGAAGATGATAGGTCATGCCCTGTCAAGAGGTTGAATTTCAGCTGAGGAGACCAGTTTTCTAAAACAACAACATCCCATCATACCAATCTTTTATCTAATACCAAAGATTAACAAGGACCCAGAGAACCCCGCAATGGCCCCTCATCTCGGGCATAGGATCTCTCAACTAGAACCTATTCCTTTTTGTGAATGCCTTTTCATAACCTATTGTTCTGAGTCTGAGATCTCACCTCCATGATACAATGGCTGTCTTAGGGAAACTACAGGACATAGTCTGGCAATGAGATTTTCAGTGGGTGGCCATTGATGTGACCAGTTTTTATATGGCCATCCCCATGTTCTTGGTCTGGAGGCAATGGAACACTTTTTGGTACAACACTGAGCCAGAGACAACAGCCAAACACTGTTCCTCCTACAGGACCTTGGTTTTATTTTGCACAAAAATGATTTAATGTTTGGTAGAACATTTTACATGCAGTGCTGCTGCACTGCATTAGAGGTGTCAGTCGCACCCATGTACATCAATGTGCACATGAGCCTGTGGGAGGAAGAATTCATGGGGATGTTGTCCTCTGGCTCAGATTTACTGATGATAGAATATGTATTTGGAAAGGCAGGGATAATATTCAGGTTTTTAGCAACTATCTTAACTAACACCCCCCTCCCCCCCAAAAAAAGAGAAATCTAACATTTACCTTTGAAGTAGAAGTGGAAAGGATACATTTCCTAGATGTTATGTTGATGGGTATAAGTGGAAAACCAACAGATTTGGAACGTTACTGTAAACCTAATGTAGACAATACAGAGCTCCTCCTGTGCCCAACTGAAAAACTTATACATTTGACCCATTATTGCCAGCTGTTGTGAGTTATTTGCAACTGTGTGGACCAAACTGTGTTTAAAAGGCAAGCAGATGAACTCCTTAGCAAATTTAGAAAGAGGGGATATGGGAAGCCAGTATTCAAAGAAGCCCTTGCTAAAGTTAACTCAATAACTCATGTGATAGAAAGTCCCTACTTCAACCAAAGGCCAAAAGTGGCTTTCAGAGTGACAAAGAGGCACCTATTTCTTTCATCGCAGACTATAGTCCAGCAGCAGAAAAATTGGGGAATTTCATACACAAGCTATGGCCTTTACTTTTGAAGGGCAGCTGAGAGAGGGAAGGATTTCTAACAAAACCTAGAACTACTTTTGGTAGCTGTAACATCTAAAATACATGCTTGAGCCATTATGTATCATCCCAAACTGACAATACCGACAGCAGTTAGTCGTCTCAAAAAACACCCTTTCTACTCAGATGTGGTCCTTGTATAATTTATAAGTTTGTAAAACCTGGGAAAGAATGTGTACATAATGGCTTTATTGTAAATATTAGAACATTTATGACATGCATCATTCATTTTGTCTTTTATGTGATTTGGTGCCCATGCAATTCCTGTTGTATAGGACAAACTATCTGCAAGGCAAAGGAAATAATTCAGTAATACTGCTGTAATATAGTAAACCAGACTAGAAAGAAGGCATTGGCAGTTCATTTTGAGGAGTTTCATGGAGCCTAACAAACTGACTTCAACGTCATGCCGCTGGAATATATGCCCTGTCCAGCATGGGGGGTTGGGGTGGCGTGACAGACTTTCACTGATATTGCAAAAAGACACTAAATAGAACAATAAGTTATGTACCCTGTAACCTGAGGGTTTCAATGACAAACCTGACTTTGTTCTATTCCTCTAAACTCTCTCACAGTGCTGCATTTGTATTCTGGGATTTCATACATCAATAGATTTTGACTCGTGTATTTGATATGAAGTATTTCATAGAACCCTTTTTTTTACATGTTAAACATTTATATTTTCAAATAGTGTTATCAGAACTACCCTTTTGCTTTCTTCCTTGGTCTCCCCTTCAACATTACCCTTTCTGTTTTTTAAGAACTACCCTTTTGCTTTCTTCCTTGATCTCCCCTTCAATTCTACCCTTTCTCTTTTTTCTTTATGCTTTTTTCTTCCTCTTTTTCCTGTATCAGTTTTATTTTCCTTATACTGTTTTCCCCTTCTTGTCCTACTCCTGCCCCCCCCCACTATAGTTCATACAAAGAATCATAAATAGGCATGGTTGGAGCTATAAGGCTTTTGCCCATTAATGCTCCATCAGTAATGCATCAAGCAACCTCTGTTCATATTATAACTGTTGATATTTTTCTCAAACTCCGGTTTATTATTACTTGCCAGAATTTAAATGGGGGGAGTATTCCATTTATTAACAACTCTCTGCATGAAAAAAATATGGTTCTTTTTTTACTGTTAAATCTCTGTATAGCAGCTCTAATTGGGTGGACCCTTGTGTTCGTCTGATCTTGTTTGAACTCAAACTCATCTCACGGAACAAATGTGGTTCATTTACTATGTCGTTCATTAATAATAGGTCAGCCCTCAAGTACTGTATCATAGTTTCTGGGCATAAGTGCTAACTCAGATAGTTTGTTATCATATGTTACATCCCTGAGTGATGTTATTGAGTTTGTTGCTTTCCTCTATATATTTTCCAGTTGATTAATGTATTTTAAGCAAGCACCAAAATTGTGTGGCATAATTGAAATGAGGGTGGACATACAATCTACACAACGGGAGTATGAAACTGTGGTCTATAGACTGTATATTCCTTTTTTATGACCCTCAAAACATTGTTTTTGAGATTGCCTCAATACTCTGTTTTGTATGTTCTAAATCATGTGTAACAGTGATACCTAAGTCTTTCTCTTGCAAAGTTGTTGCCAGATTTTTTCCCAAAAGAATAATACTTCTGTCTAGGATTATGATGACCCAAATGCATGACTCTGTATTTTTCTAGATTAAAGGTTATTGCTCACTTTTGCAACAGGGAGGAAATGCTGTTGTATACTCTCATGTTGTTCTATGGTTTCAATTAGCCCTCCTAGCTTGGTATCATCTGCATATTTGGCAATCCAGTTAGACAGGCTTACAGTAAGAGCCGAGATAAAGATGTAGAATATTGTTGGACCCAAAACAGACCTTGTAGCACCCCACTGGTCACCCCTTCCAGCCAATGAATGATACACCATTTGTCACAACTCTCTGTGACTGATTGTCTAGCCAGTTTGCTGTCTAGCATATTATTTTGCAATCAATTCTGAAATTTTTCAGTTTGTGCACAATAGTCCAGCTCGGGACCAGGTCAAAAGCTTTACTTAGCTCAGGACAGATTATGTTGCATGGTGTATTTCCATCTAGAGCCTTACTAACCTTCTCATAGAAACAGAGAAGGTTAGTGGTACATGACTTCCCCTTAAAAACAACCTGTGGTGGTTTGGATCTAAATTGTGGAGGCTTGCCATAACGATATCCCTCATAATGCTTTCTAGACTTCTTCCTGTTATGGATGTTAGGCTTATCGGCCTACAGATTATTGGTTTTAGTTTGTCTCCCTTTTTAAATAAGGGGACTATGTCAGCCTTCTGCCAGTCTCTCAAGATGGACCAGTATTTAATGACTCTTCAAAGCTTAACTTAAAAGCCTGGATAATTTGTTCTAGGAGGATTTTTAAAATATGCCCTGAGGTTTTTTCTGGACTGAGTGAAGAGCTTGTTTTTAAGTAGCAGATTTTGGTTCCTATTTCTTCTGTGATTGTTAGTGTTATGTCCATGGAGAAATACTGATCAGTGTTAATAATTTTTGATTTGGGAGTAAAAATGGAACAGAAGTAGGAATTAAAGATGTTTGCCATCTTGCTTGGTTCACTTATTGTTTTATTTTCATGATGTATTGGTCCTATCCTACTTTGAGTGTTTTTAGGGAAGAGATATAGAAGTAACAAATGTTTATGATTGTTTTTATTTCCAGTTCTGGGCAGATAGTATTCCATATTTCTTTTAGATTTTTTTACAGCTTTTTTATGTTTTCTTTGACTCTGATTATAGAGAGTCTTGCTTTTGCTGTCCTTATTCTTTAGAAACAATTTGTGTAGCCTACTTTTCTGTTTATTAGTTGTTTTTTTTTAATTGGTTTAGTTAACAAATTTGTTTTAACCCTGTAGTTCCATACTTTTTAACTATTGGAATATTTTGTTACTACTTTGTAATATCATTTACTTAAGGACTATCAACATTTCATTAGCAGTTTTATTTTCAAATTTAGTGGCTCAGTTTAGTTCATTAAAATCTTTTTTGAGGGCCTCCTCATTTGCCTTCACTCCAACTATAGACCTATTTCAATCCTACCACCTTTGTCGCAAGTGCTTGAGCATATAGCTGCAGACCAGCTTGTGGAAAACCTAGAATAATATGCCATCCAATGCCCACAACAGCACAGATTCTATAAAGGGCATAGCACCACTACTGCGCTCCTGGAATTCACTAGTTTCATCCATCACTCTATTGATCAAGGTAGCCTTGTGGGTGCAGTGTTTGTACATAGAAACATTGAAGCTGATGGCAAATAAGGACCGCAAGGCCCATCCAGCCTGTCCATTTTTTCTACCTTATGAATATTCCATAGGCCCTTACTCTGTCAATGGCCTATCTATTCATACTCATCTGTATTGCTCCCTTATGCCTATCCCAGGCCTGTCTGAAGCCCTGCACTATATTCATATCCACCACTTCCTGAGGTAGGCTGTTCCATGCATCCACCACCCTTTCTGTGAAAAAGAACTTCCTCACATTACCCCTTAATCAGCCTCCCTCTAATCTCATGCTGTGTCCTCTTGTCCTGCTATTTTTCTTATATAGACCTTTCTAAAGCTTTTGATACCATCAATCACACACTCCTCCAACAGATGAAATCAATTGGTCTCTCCAATGAATCATGCTATGGTTCAAAGGTTACCTGAAAGATTGCACCCAATGGGTGAAAATCGCAAATGTCACATCTGACCTGCAAACTGTATGCTCAGGGGTACCACAAGGGTCCATCCTGGGTCCTCTCCTTTTTAGTGTGTTTCTTAATAATCTGCCTTGCAGCTGTCAACAACATTTTCTGCTATATGCTGATGACACCGTCATATACACCAGCCAACCTAACCTTGACCAACTGGAAGTCCAACATCAGCATAATTCTAAGGAAGTGGAAGAGTGGTTCAAAGACCATAAACTGGTCCTCAATTATAAAAAGATGAATGTGTTGCTTTTCTGTGCCTCCAGAAATAAATACAAAACTGCTGCATTAAACATACAAAACCACACAGAAGTCCCATTGGAACAGATTCGGCACTTCAAATATGTGGGTGGTACCTTAGATAGCCACCTCTCCTATGCCCTTCATATTGAGAATGGTGCCAGGGCCGTCAATATAAGAACTGGGCTTCACTACAGGCATAGATGGAGCCTTACTCCTGAAGCACTCAGAATTGTAATCTACAGTTCCATTGTATCTTTTACTATGGGTTGGTCATATATGGCTTGGCCATCCCCACATCCATGAGGAGAATAACTGAAGCACTCAATAAGGCCTGCAGACTACTCTCTGATGCTGAATGCCTTATGCACACATGCGATCTTTACACACAAACTGGATGGCTTCAATTAAGTGGGAAGATTAAATATCAAATGTGTCTCCTTACAAAAAAAGTACTTCTTGGTCTCATGCCTCCTGGAGTTGAAAACCTTCTGAGCCTGCACTGCAGCATCCAGCACACATGTGCCTCTGTCAATCAACTCTTCCAAATCCCTAGGTGTCAGACTTCACAAGTTCAATGGGCCTTCTTGTACAGAGCTCCTCTCTGGTTTAATGAACTTTATAATGAACTATCAATGTTACCCAAACTTGGCAATTTTAAGCCCCTACTACACCAGCACCTCATATCTGAGAGTTCCTGTGACTGTTCTCACTATCTTATTACTTTGTTCTGCTCACCAATTTTTTATAGCAGTATCTATATGCTGACCTGGATTCTCGCTCAGCTCTGGTCCGCAGTTACCTCATCTTCGCTATCTGTCCCCTTCCCCCCTTCCTACGACTTCTGCCCTCTTGATCATCATCCTGTTGCACCTCATGTCTGTTGGTCTTTTCTCCAGTTGCCCCAGCCATTTATTTCCTATACTTAATATCACCATCTCTCCTTGTGTCCTAAATCGCTACGTATAGTACTCCCATTTGTCATTTGGACAAGACCTCTGGCTGCTATCTTACTACCTCTAGTCTAGAATTTCCCTCCTTTTTCCTGTATACTACCACCAACTCCTAACAAATTATTTTTGTCTGTGCAGTTATAAGCCAGATGTCTTGCGTATTGCTTTTGTATATGTTTCATGTGTTTGCTTCCCTAGCTAGCTTAGAATTCAATGTCAGTCATCCTTGTATGTTTTGTAACCCTCCTCAATTGATGTGGAACCTTTGCTTTGTGCTCAAAGGTGCTGTACTTTAATCCAAGAATGAATAAATAAAATAAATGTAGACAGAGATACATCTTTGGTGATTCCCTTATTGATGTTGTAATCTATCATTATGTCAAAGATAAGTGAATTATGGTTATTGTTAGAAAACAGAGCACTTATTTTATAGTTCCTTATTGATGATGTCTGAAGCCAGTACAGTATCTAGAATTTCATTATCCCTTGTTGGATTTGTAACATGTTGTTCTAAATGAAGTTGTGCAGCTGCATTAATTAGGTTATATCCTGCTGTTGTGCTAGCTGATTTTGTTTGCCAGTTGATATCACCCAAGTTCAGATCTCCCAGGATAACTACTGTACGTCAGCAAATTCTCACACTGTCTCTATCACAGATATCATTTCTGTGGTATTTTCCACAGTGATATCAGGTGCACAGTAACATAACCCTAAGATGATGGATGTGGCTTTTACAATGTGAATTTTAACTTAAACAGTTTCCTATTGTGACAATGGATTTTTTCAGATATTTTGCAGGTTTGAACGCTTTCTGTAATATAGAATGCCACTCCTCCTCCTTTTCTGTTTTTTCTACCTTTATTAAAGAGGTTATGTGACTGTCTCAATCATATACAAACATACAAAATTTGCCAGCAGTTAAAGGCCTAGAGGTCTATCAAGTCTGCTCAAATGTGCAGCTAGCACCCCTTATTCTGCAGCCGCCTCTCCCTTCCACCTTTCCCCTCCATTAACTCTCCCCCTTGTTCTGTCCCATCCCACCTTTGAAGAAGTCCACTGTTCTACTGGATACCTCTTCTGCAGTTAACGCATTCCACCCAGCTACCACCCTCTCTGTAAAAAAGTGTTTCTTCATCTCCCTCCAGAACCTTCCTCCCTCCAGTCTCATATCATGGCCCCTGGTGTCCCTGCTCTCCCTTACTTTGAACAGCCCCTCTGTACCTGTCTTGTTTATTCCTTTCATGTACTTAAAAGTTTCAATCATGTCCACCCTTCCCTTCTTTCCTCCAGTGAGTACATGTTCAATTCCCTCAGCCTCCTCTCGTATGACAAGTCCTCCAACCCCTTGATCATCTTTGTCGCCCTGCGCTGCACCCTCTCCAGTAACTTAATGTCCCTCTTCAGATATGGGCACCAGTACTGCATGCAGCACTCCAGGTGTGATCTAACTAATGACCTATACAGTGGCAGAATCACCTCCTCCCTCCTTGAGGCTATACTCCTTGCAATGCAACCCAGCATTTTGTTGGCCTTTGCAGCTGCCTTCCTACATTGTGCCAAATTGTTCATTGACCCTGTAATGAGCACCCCCAGATCCTTCTCCTCCTCTGTCTGGGCTAGCTGCACTCCCCCCAGCTGGTAACTCCTCCTTGGGTTCTTCACCCCAAAATGCAGCACTTTGCACTTTTTGGCATTAAACCCCAGTTACCAAGTGTCTGACCAGGTTTCAAGCTTTGCCAAATCATCCTGCAACCCCTGTCATCCCCCTAGGTCATCCACCACCACTCCCATCCTGGTATCATCAGCAAACAGACTTATCTTGCTCTTGATGTTCAATGATATGTCTGCAATGAATATCCCAAACAACTCTGGTCCCAACACCAAGCCCTGTGGAACACCGCTCATCACTACCCTCGGGTGTGAGAGCTCCCCACCCACCACCACCTCTGTTGCCTTCCCTGGAGCCAGTTCCCTACCCATTTCGCCAGCTTTGCACCCGCCCATGTAGCACCGAGTCGAATGCCTTACTAAAGTCCAGATACAGAACATGCACTGCATGGCCCCTGTACAGTTGCCTAGTTACCCAGTCATAGAACTCCACCAGGCTGGCTTGGCAGGATCTGCCACATATGAAGCCATGCTGTCTGCTGTCCTGTAGTCCTTTGGCCTCTAGGAGGGCCACCAGCCTCTTCTTCAGGATAGTCTCCATCAGCTTATCCATAATGGATGTGAGGCTCACCGGTCTGTAGTTCCCCGGTTCATCCTTGGGGCCACTCTTGTGAAGGGGCACCACATGAGCCATTCTCCAATCCTGAGGTACACATCCTGAGTGTAGTGAGGCATTAAATAGATCTCACCAAAGGTCCCACAAGGATCTCTGCCAGCTCCTTCAGTACCCTGGGGTGGATGCCATCTGGACTTGGTGCCTTGTCCACCCTCAGTGCCTTCAAACCCTCCCGAACTCTGCCTTCCATGATTTCCCCATATGTCACCCCCTGCTTCCTGTTTCTGCCATTCCTCTCCCCTTGGGTATCACCCCCCCTTCTCCTTAGTAAATGCCAAGCAGAAGTAAACATTTAGCACTTCTGCCATATCACACCCTGTTTCCACCCAACCCCCCGCCTTCCTAATCCTTACTATGTGGTCCTTACAGCTCCTTTTCTCCCTGATGTACCTAAAGAAGTCCTTCTCCCCCTTCTTAATGCCTTGTGCCAGCCTGCGCTTCGTAGATGCCTTGGCTCCCCTTACTGCCAGTGTCACCTCCTTCGATTCCATCAGGTACTCCTTACTGTCCTCCCCTCCCTGTTTTCTTGTACCTCCTAAATGCAGCTCTTTTCCTCCTTACCTTTTCCATGACCTCTTGCTCAACCAGCTTGGTTTCTTAGCCCTAGCCTTCTCGGTCTGGGCCTTGCAGCAGGTTTTGGTTGCCTCCACTATCCCCAGCTTTATGAGCTCCCACCTCTGATTAGCGCCCATACTAGGTTGAATTCTGGCCAGGTACCCTTTTACCACTTCCCCCATCCTCCCAAAGTTGGCCCTCCTGAAGTCCAGCACTCTTGTGCCAGATTCCACTCCTTCCTTGCCCAAATCCAATGTAAACCATACTGAGTGGTGGTTTCTCCCTGACAGCAGTTCTTCCACCGTAAGTTCTCTCACAAACTCCCCATTTGCCAGCACAAGGTCAAGGGCATTCCCTAGCCTGGTTTGTTAACTGACCATTTGCAGCAGGAAGCTGGCCTGGAAGGCATCCAGCAGTACCTGCTCCCTTCCACTCCTGGTTGTTGATGTACTCCAGTCCACTCCTGGCATGTTGAAGTCCCCCACAATCACCACACTACCCTTCTCGCAGGTCCTCCTAATCTGTCCCACTAGTTCCCCGTCTAACTCCTCCATCTGAGAGGGCAGCCTGTACACCACTCCCATTCTGAGAATCCTATTCTTGGAATCCTGGATTTGCATCCAAAGTAACTCCGTATTACCCTCCTCCCCTTCCTCCGTTACACACTTCAGTCCTTCCTTCACATATAGTGCCACCCCCTCTCCTTTCCCAATCACCCTGTCCCTATGAAATAACCTGTACCCTGGTACAGACAGGTCCCAGTCATTGTATTGGGTGGCCCATGTTTCTGTGATGGCTGCAATGTCCACCTCTCTCTCTGCCATGAGCACCTGTAACTCTGCAGTTTTCCTCCCAAGGCTCCTAGCATTAAGGGTAACCACCTTCCACACCCCCATCCTGCCCTCCCTTTACTAGCATCACCAATAGTACTTACCATTTGTCCTTTGTTACTGTTATGGGGGGTAAGCTCATATGGTTTCCCAACCTGTGGCCTCTGCATGTCTCTTGCCCACTTGCCACCCCCCCAGTTTAAATTCCCAGCTTCCTCTATGTACTCCTCCATCCTCTGTTTCAGCCCTTTTTTTTACCTCCTCACTCAAGTGTAGTCTGTCCTTGGCATAGAAACTACTGTCCTCCCAGGTCCCTCCCCACTCCCCCAACCCTTTAGCATGACACCAGGTTCTTAGCCATCCGTTAAATTCCTCTATTCTTAGCTTTCTTGTTGTGCTTGCCTTGGGCACTGGAAGTATCTCTGAAAAAGTTACTGATCTTCCTGCCCTCTCACATAATTGTCCTAGTTCCTCAAACCTCCTCTGAACTATATCTACTGTCTTGCCAGCCAGGTCATTCATCTCAAGATGTACAATTAAATGAGGATTGTCCCTACCCCTTCTAGCATATTTCAGAACAGATTGTCCCACCCTTTCCGCTGTCATTCCTGGCATGGCCTCCACCCAAATGTGACTATGCCTCTCCCCCTTGCTACCCTACCTGACTCCTCTTAGTATTGAGTCAACCAGCACTCAGATTTCACCCCTCTTACTCCCTGCTTGCTTCCATTAATCTCCATCTCTCATTCCCGGCTCCTCTTCTTCCTCCTGCACATTATTTCCCCCTTTTGCAATTCTCCCAACAGAACTTCCCTCCACTCCAGTTTGGTCCAGGCATTTATCAATTACTCCTCCAATTGCATCACCTCCCTCCTCCTCCTTCCCCTCTAGCAGTGCAAAACTATTTTCTGAAGACCCTTCACAAATGTCCACTTCCTCTCTCTCTTCATAGTAACCTGTTCCCTCCTTTCCACTCCATGACTGTTGCCACTTCTTCTCCTCCCCTCACAAGTCCCTGTCTCCTCCTTCCATTTGTCTTTTGTCTCCTGACCTGGTTTACCCGGCAATCATTCTTCCTGGCCTGGGCCACTTTGTCTCCGCTTCCCTTCTTCTGACCCTCTCCTCACCACTTTTGGCTCAGATTCCCCCTTCCTCATCTCCCCTCCTCCCTCCCTCCAGTATTGGGCTTAACCCACCTCCAGTCTGCCTTGCCTGTCTTAGTTCCTCCTGCAGACCCTCAATCTCCTTTCTAAGTTTCTCTATGTGGTTGCACACTAAACATCCCCCCACCCTCCAGGCAATTTTTAGAAATATTGGTGCACCGCAATTGTTGCAGCCTACCACCCTACCCACTGCTCTCGTTGCCCACCAGCGACCCCCCATCCTTCCAGATGAAGAATATCAAACACTCCCTCAAGTCTCCACTCTCCTGCATTCTTAATATTTCTTTCTTAAGTATTTGCAACTCTTTTGTGAGCTCAGAATATGACAAGTATTTGCAACAAACAAAATCACCAACTATCTCATACTGTAGTGCCATGATGTACATAAAGCATTTAACACAGTTAAATCCAGTCTTCTCCTTACATAATAATTTAAGAATTTCACCTGTATGGTCCATTCTAGCTATTTTATTTCCTGTAGTTTGTATCACTAATGCCATGTTTATTCTAGTTGATAACCAGAGGATGGCAACTTATTCTGATAAGGAGAGGGGCTGCTTTCCCACCTACCTCTGCAAACACAGGCAGATCCACTTGCCTCCGCTTGGTGCTCACCAACACTCAGTATGGTAGTGCACGGCCATTACTTCTGGATCAGCACTAATGTGAATAAAGCATTAACAATGCTAAACAGGGACTTTACCTAGCCAACCAAAACCAGGTTCACACTTAAAATGTGCTAAAACAGTTCCCCTGGACCCTTCCCTACACTTTGTGAGATTCAGAGTGGGAGCAGGAAATGAAGGTCCTCCTGGCTACCAGTAATCATAGCCCTAATTGCACTAAGGGTAGCCTGTGATGATGGCTACTGCAACTGAGCACTTTCAAAAAGGGTGACTCAATCACAGCACCTGTGCACAGAGCTACTGAGCAGGGAGGGTGACTGGACAGGGGGGTTGGTGAATATAGCGACAAGATGTCGCTATATGTACACGCGCATGGGAGGGACCACGCCATGTCAAGGGCAGAAAGGGGGAGGGTTTGTGGGGTGTAGTGTGGTGGTGGGCTGCCAAGCTGGCCATGTGGCATGGTGGGTTGATGGTATGCTAGGGTTGGGAGGGTGCTGGGTTTGGTTCTCAGCACTTTCCTTTTTTGTGCCGGTCCATGATTTTACATTTTCTTTGCACCCCCTCAACATGCACCCTGCCCCCTCGGAGTCAGAGTTGAGAATCTTTTAGTGGGGGTGGGGGGAACAAAAAAAATCTAAGTCTGCGGCACTCTTTTGCTGTGAGCCACCAGTGTACATCGCCAAAACTGATTTTTGGTGATGTACACTTGCCCTAATGGTGATCACCTTTCTGTGATCGACATTATGACATGGAACCACAGTAAGTATTCCTATTACACAGTCACTGAATAGATGCACTCAGAGAGCTACTTTTTTTTGTGGTATTTTCTGGTTTTTGTATGAAACACACAGAGGAGATAGAGGTTTTTAGTACTACTGTTGCAGGGAAGCCCTAGATAGCAGTTTGCCTAGCTTCGTACAGATGCTCACTAGGGTAGGAGCCTGTGCAGTGCCAGACTGGTAGTGCATGGCTGCTATTTTCAGTCCAGTGTTAATGTGAATGAATCATTAAAAATGCTAAAAAGGGCTTTTACCCAGCCTACCAAAAGTAGGTTCATACTTAAAATGTGTTACAGTGGACCCTCTGGACCCTGTCCTGCACATTGTGAGTGTCATAGTGGGAGAAGAAACTGAAGGTTTTCCTGGCTTCCAGCAGTCTCAGCCCCAGCTGCACTAAGTCCTCCTAGAACTAGAGTACACTCACACAGTAGCTAAACAGAGACAAAGAGAAAGAGACACTTTTTTTGGTAGCCCAAGACAGCAGTTTGTCCAGTTAGTTCAGATATAGTTATCAGTCTTGATTTCTGCATTCTTCTTTTTTGTGCTTTGCACATTTATTCTTATACTACCGCCTCTTTTCTCTTCATTATTTCATTCTTTCAGTTTTAATCATGCATTAGCATGGGTTTAGTATTTGTGTTTTTTTGAGTAAATAGAAAACATTTGACAAATTTGGTTTATTGCAACCTTGTTTTTTATACTAACCCCCCCCCCTTACAATTTTCTTTTTAGATATATAAATTTTAAGCTACAGTAAGTAAGTATTCTCCTTTAGCTCACCAATCTTTTATTTATTTTTGTGATTTGGTCTCTTTTCCATATTATTTACAAATAAAATAAACATATAAAAATGTTTTAAAACTTATTCCATGGGCTATAAGAATGTTTTTAGGATCCAGCATGTATAACCAGTTTAGCCTTAATATAGTGAGCTCTTAGGCATTTAGCCAGTACATTGGTTCCCATGACATGCCCATTATTTTCTCTGTTCCCATATCTGTATGCAAATACAGCTTTATAAAAAGATACTTTATCTTGGGCTACTAATTGACATTTTTCAGTACCCCTTTATTAAATGTGCCATTTTATACAAGCACTGGTTACTGCTGGCAATGGTATTTTCTATGTAGTCACACATACAGTGGCACAGAGATAAGTGCACTCTCTCAGTAAAAGCTTATCTAAAAGATTTTAAAAGACAGTAGCCTGGTGCACTAAGCACTTTGTGTATTGTTTGCAAATGTGAAGCTAGACAACTTAATGGTTTGTCTTTAGCTAAACTGACTCACCATATGCTTGGTATTTAATTATCTAATTAATAATCATATTAACTGACTTCATTATTTATTTAAGATGGATTTTACATGAGACCACACCCTGATAAAGACCTTTTTGGTTGAAGCACCGGGACTCTTGTTTGGCATCCTCCTGTTTGTTGTTTTTGAATTTAAGTTCACTTTTGAAATGGTCAAATAAATTAATTCAGCAACAGCCCTCTAGAGTTTCCGTTTTTCTGCAAATGCATCTACCTCTTCCTGTATTTTATTCGTCTTTCCTGATGATGGCTGTCTGTGGTTGCATCTGTGGTCCTGTCCTATTGCTGTTGGGGAGGGGTGGGAAGTTAGGGTTGTAAACTCTAACACCACATTTCTCTACTTTTGTGGGGTTAAGTTGACTCAGTATTTTTGCAATGAATGTCCTTTCTTTTCAAGATAGTGGAATCTACAGTATCTCTTCAGGACCTCTGTGAATAGATGCAGGGCCCAAGGGAAAAGTCTGTCTAACTGCAGAAATGCAGGACCCTCTTGGCTCTGCACTTCTGTGTGACTATTGACGCAAATAATTTGTGTGGCTGCTAAAGAGCAGGGCCCTCTGGCCATGGCTACAAGTGCAAAATGTGCAGGGCCAAGAGTCTATCTAACTGCAGAACCATAGGGCTGTCTGAGTCCTGCACTTCCATCCAGCTACTAATGCAGAGGTGTAGGACCCTTCAGTCCCTAGGCCAAGAGACAACTGTTTTCATTTTATGATTATTTGTTGCTCAAGTGGCTAACACAGCACCATCCCTCTCTATGCTGTAGGTGGTGCTGCACAGCACCATCTATCCCCCATCCCCCACACACATCTTAGCCCATTCTGCTGGTTCAATGAGCTCACCCCCAAACTCAACTCTTTCAAAATTTGGGACTACAATATTGCAATCAGTCAATCAATCAATCAATAAAAATCTTTATTTTTGCCAGATGGAACATCATTGAGACAAGCTCATTTACAAGATGGACCTGGGGCAAAACAATTGTGAACAGTGTTAAGGCATAACAGGTTGAGTGAATGTACTAACAATTACATAGTAATAATAACAACATAATAACATATAACCATTGCATGTGACAAGATACTTGCACCACAATATAGCAATAGGTTCAACAGGAGGTAATGCCATTTAAATACAGTTGCATGGATACAGATATATGGACGTAAGGTAATGAGCTAAAGTTTATACAGTAAACATCATTGGAGGAGTCATAGTGAGCAGGGATGGCAGTTCCTCTAGCACCAAAATGTGAAGAAGATTGAGATGTAAGAGTCCTTTGATAAGTACTGTAGGCATGGCCTGGCAAGTGGGGTGGGGAAGGGGGTATAGGGAGTGGGGAGGAAAAGTCAGACAAGATAGGAGAGGGTTGGACATGATGACCTAGAGAGGAAGGACTGTTCGAAGAGAGAACATGACAGATGCCACAGGCAATGGTTGGGGTTTAAGTCCAATATTTGAAGCAAAGACAGATCATGATGTTGGGACTGTGATTTGGATAATGACAGAAGGGAGGACACAAATGACGCCTCAGGCAATGGTTGAGGTTTGAGTCCAGAATTTAAAGTAATAACAAATTATGATGTTAAGACCTTGACTTGAAGCAATGACAGACCTCGGAGAAGGTCCTCAGGAACAAGGATTTGAAGAAGGAGAACGTGACAGGGGAAGCAAGCCTTAAGGTTTTCTGGATCTTATTCCAGAGTGTAGGAAGAGTGAAGCTTATTGAGGCTCTACCAATGCACATTTTAACTTTAGGGATAGCCAGAGATAAGATGGTAAGACTTCTCAGAGAATAGATATTAGGGATGCAGGGAGTTAGGCAGCTTGTGAGGTACTGAGGTAATTGATGAGTGATTGCCTTATATGTCCATAGAATAGCATTCTTTTGCCTTCTGAAGCTAAGGAAGCTCCAGCCTATGGAAGAATACAGGATGCAGTGGTGCGTGTCATCAGGGGCATCTGAAATGAACTTAAGGGCTCTGTGGTATAGGGTATCAAGCTTGGAGAGAGCTGTGCTAGTAATATGGCCATATAGAAAGTCCACATAGTCTAGGAGAGGCAAGAAGGTAGCTTGGACTAGGAGTTTTCTAGCCTCCTGGGTTAGTGAGTGCTTGGTCCTGAAGAAAATACCAAGCCTTTGATGCAGTTTCTTAGTGAGTTCTTCAATGTGATCAATGAAGGACAATTTGTAGTCAATCCAGACCCCCGGGTATTTGAATTGTTCCATGAACTCCAGGGCTTCTCCCAAAAGAGTGCTTTTGTGAGGAACCTTATCTGTTTTTTTTGTTTGTTTTTTTTTGAGATGAGAGGCCAGTGAAGAGAAAGGGGTTAGTTATGAGTAAAATTATGTAAAATGGAAATAAATCACATTTTTGGAATGTGAGCTGGCATTGCAATACTGTACTTAATGTGTGACTGAACTATTCCTATATCACACATAAAAATCTTCAGCAATTCAAAAAACAAGAATTTTAGGTTTGCTCAAAAAATGCTTGGGCTGAACTTAATGTGAGACCAGGGAATTCTACATCCGCATGTCAAAATCTCCAATCAATCCCAAAACATTTTTTTTTAGTTTACATGAAATTTGTTGGATCGCACTTAATGTGTGACCAAGTAATTGTTTGCCTGCATATCAAAATCTTTGCCATGCCCAGAAACATTTTTTTTAGTTTTCAAGAAAAATTCTTGGGCCGCACTTAAATGTGTGATGCAAGAATAAATTTTTGGTGCAGAAACAAATTCATGGGTCACACTTAAATGTGAAACACAATATTTCTGTTTTTGGTGTACACAAAAAAACTTCAGATGCTCTTAAATGTGCAGCCAAAGAATTTGCTACTCACAACACAAGAATCGGCCATTTTCATTAAACTGAGAGTCAAAGAACTTTTTGTTGAAATGTTGACCCCATGTCATGCACCTGGTCACTAGAATGTGTTAAATCCCACCTGAAAGGTGTCTTTGAAGAGTCATTGTGAAATTACCTTTTAATCTGTATTTGAAAACTCCCCCCATCCTTGTTCATGAGGTTGGGTCTTGTAAACAATATATTCAAAATTGGGGTCTAAAATGTTGCAAAATGGCCAAGTTATGAGTAAAAGTAAGTGAGGCATGAAAAATCTAATTTTTATGATGCAATCCAGTATTGCATTACTTTACTTAATATCTGATCTCAAAATTCTTAGACTACGCATCAAAAAATATTCAACCATTCAAAAACAAGAGTTTTAAGTTTACACAAAAAAGTTCCTGGATCACATTTAATGTGCGACCAAAGAATTATTCTTCCAAGTATCAAAATCTCTGTGCAGTCAGAAAACTGATTTTTTGTGTTCATTTTTTTAGTTCACACAAATAATTCTTGGGTCACACTTAAATCAGTGACCCAGGAAGAACTTTATCAGAAAAACAAGCACTTTTGGTGTTCATTAAAAATTCTTCAGTCACACTTAAATATGTGTGACCAAATAATTCATCAATTATAAATTCAAGCATTTTTTGGTGCATATGAAAAATTCTTTGGCTGCACTTAACCATGTGAACCAGGAATTCTATTTTTGGTGCACATGAGAAATTCTTGGATCATACTTTAATGTGTAACCCAAGAATTCCACTTTCAGTGTGCACAAAACAAGCTTTGGTTGCCCTTAAATATGCAACCCAAGAAGTCACAGTTTGCAACACAGGAACTGGCCATTTCACTAAGCTGATGGAACTTTATTTTGACATTTTGACCCCATGTCATCAACTTGGTTGTTGGAATGTGTTAAATCTCACCCAAAGGGTAGTTTCCCACCCAAAAGTGCAGAGCGGTTACAAAATCATCGTTTAACCTATGCTGATGTTTTTTTTTATTATTATTATTATTTACAATTTGCTAACTGGGTAAGAACCCAAAGGTAAATGACCATTTTCAAGCGTGACCCAGAGACATACAAACATATATATATATAAATGCATAGTTAGGGCAATATAACAAAGTACAGTAAAATTAATATAAAAGTACACATAGATACATGGTATACTCAGTGGTACTGTATTTACACTACTGATATTCAAGCAATCAGTCCAAGCATTTGCATATAGACCCTGCAAGACAAGATTTCTTAAGAACAGAATTAAATACAGAATCACATTGTATCTGTAAAATGGATTCTGGAAGGGAATTCCAGGTTTTTATGGCACAATATGAAAAGGATATTTTGCCTACAGATGTATTATGTTTAGGAAGTCTAAATTTGGATGCATGGGAAGATCTAGTAAAATAAGTAGAAATATTGAAAATAACTGAATCCATAAATAAAAAGTGATTTAATGTTTAATCTGAAATCAAATGAATACCAATTCAGAAAACTGTAAAGTTTGCAGTGATGAGTGTTCCAAGGACAACAGAGCACAAAGCAACAGATTTCAGTACAATAAAGGGGTCAAACCATAATCAATTAGGGACAAAGGAAGAGACTGGAATAACATTTTCTTGTACCTCATAGTGAAACAATTTTAAGATAATGTAACTAGTGCTGGATGAACTTTGTGAATTCCACTTGAGTAGAACTAAAGTTCACCAACTTTCATGGAAATTTCCGATCTTCTGCATTTGGCGGATCAGAAATCTTCCAAATGTAGCAAAGGGCTTTAGTAGCCCCAATCTCAATATTAGAAATTGCAGAAGTGATACAAAGTCTTCCTTCAGATAAACCTCTGGGACCTGATAGATTTTTGCCTAATTTCTATAAATGTTTCAAGGAACAAATCACCCCATATCTTCTTTCTTTATATCAATATATTTTATCTGGTGTACAAATAGACTCCACTCTATTTGAGGCACTTATTGTGCTTCTACCAAAGCCTGGCAACAATCTAGAATCAGTGGAAAACTACAGACCCATTTCTTTATTGAATCAGGACATAAAGATTTTAACTAAACTTTTGGTGGACAGGCTCAGTTTAATTCTCCCAGTTCTGATAGGATTACAACAGGTGAGTTTTATGAAAGGGAGATCTTCAGTAGATCACCTTCGCACTCTTTCCCATGTCTTCTCGGTGTCTAGGGATGCCTCTTTTCCAGCAGCTTTAGTGTCCCTCGACACCGAGAAGGCCTTTGATAGAGTTAATTGGAATTTTTTTACTTCAAACCTTGAATTCCTTTGGATTTCCACAACAGTTCCAGGATTGGGTGAAGGCTTTTTATCAAAATCCTTCAGCCAGAATTTTAGGAAATGGAGCAATTTCTGAACTGCTTTTTTTACATTCTGGCACCAGACAGGGTTGCCCTCTTCCCCCTACTTTTTAATCTTTACTTGGAGCCTTTAATCCGTAAATTGTCTTTATGTCAGAATATACAGGGACTTACAATCCTAGACACTGAAATCAAGGTGTCCACTTGTGCAGATAATCTACTTTTGCAGCTTTCATACCCAGAGACTTCTATTCCAGCTATGTTAGACATTATAGAGGAATACAGTAGATTATCAAACTATAAGCTAAATGTTGGAAAGTCTATTGTATTCCCTTTAAACCAATAAGTTTTTAAAAATAATATTATAGCTTTAGGTCTTTCATGGTCAAAGGACTCCTTACGATACCTTGATATTGAGCTAACCAGAAGTACACAGCTTACTATCAAGAAGAACTTTGACTCGTTATTATTAACTGTGACCCAGGACTTAGATCGCTGGTCGACTCTCCCCATTTCATTGTGGGGAAGGATAAACTTGATCAAAATGAACGTCTTTCCCTGGTTACTTTATCCTCTTCAACTTTCAATATTTATTTACCTGGAAGTTGGTTTAAAAAAGTTCAGAGTTTAATAGTGAAATTTATTTGTTCCAAGAAACAACCAAGATTAGCATATCATAAATTAGCTGCCTCTAAATTTAAGGGTGGCTTATGTCTACCATATCTCAGCCTGTATTACTGGGCTAGTCATGTTTCTAAATATCTCCAATGGTTAGATCCAAATCCCTCCAGTGTTCTTTCTCCATAGCTTAAAATAGAATTGGAATTGATTCATTCGTGTAACATAGTTCTCTCCACATTATTACTCCTAAATATATCCTCTTTGCTGAAAAAGTTAAAAGCCACCACGATAGAAACTTCCATTAGAATTCATTCACAGTTATGTGGGTTTTTAAAATATAAACATTACGCAGACACTTCTCAATTTATCTGGAATTCCTCGGCTTTCAAAACTGATAATAAGAATTTATTACCTACATGGTTACCATGACTCACAGATGGAAAATTGTCCGTGTTTCTGAAGGAGGATGGATCATGGTTATCCTTGGAGGATCTCATCCTCAAATTTAGACTTCAACCAATGGATTATTTCAGAGTTCTTCAATTAAGGCATCTCCTTGTCAAAAAATTTGATAACTCCCATATCACTTAAGTTTTCTTTTGACTCAGATTTGAGCCCTTTAGCTACTTCCTCTAAAGCAATTTCCAAACTATATAATACACTTTATGATTGGCGCTTTCCTGATTCTTTTGGTCCCACAACTTACTGGTCAGACTTTTTTCCACTTTGGAATAAAGACTGGTCTGCCTTATGGAGTAACTGTCATCGTTTTGTAACACAAGGCAGGTTACGTTTCATGCTGTTTAATATATTGCATAACCTCTATTATTCTCCAAAAAATTGGCTTCTTGGGGTGTAATAGTATCCAATCAATGAACAAGGTGCTTGCAGAAGGAAGATAGGGGGAGGAAATGGACAAGGATATGATAGAAGGCATTCTTAGAATGGCAGAGAAAGGGGAGATACTGTTGATGGGAGACCTGAATATGCCAGATGTTAGCTGGAGCACATTTTCTGCAGCCACATCCAAGAGGAGGGTCATTCTTGATGCCCTATAGGTGGCAGGCCTCAGACAGCTAGTTTCAGAACCCACTCGTGAGGGAGCAATCTTAGACCTCGTACTCTCAAATGGAGGCAGTGAGAGGATCTCAGATCTAGAAGTGAGTTGCCACCTGGGAACAAGTGACCATCAAACAGTGTGGTTCATGTTAAACTCAGCTACAGAGTCAAGCCATATAAAAGTGAGGGTACTGGGCTTCAGGAGGCTACTATAGTTAGCGTTCAGCGGTCAGTTACATACAAAAGTTTGGGCATTAATAACTTTGGACCTGTTCAATGGATTTGCCTGAAAGTTGGTACACACATTGGGGCAGAGTAGATCTCTTGATTTGCCAAATTGTGTTTCAGTTGGAGTGACGGTCTTTGTGTACGAAAGTGCTGAAAAATGAAAAATTATCCATTTTTGGAGGCACATTTTGGGATTCTGAATGTGGTCCTGCATGATCATCGTGTGGTGTGCCACTCTGTGAGATGGCTTGTTTGAAAGAGCTTTGGTTGCCAAACATGCCACTTTTCATTTGGTGAAAGAATATTAAGGCATTCAAAAGTTATGGCACTTTTAAGTTCCCATTATAAGTCAATGGTAAAATTTATATGCATGTTTTGCAAACAAAGAATGGGGTTCTGGTCATCTCATCCCACCTAGCGGTCAAAGAATTTGCAGCCTCGTGGTTCAAGAGTCTTTGTCCCCAAGGATTTTTTTAAATTCTTTGATCACGAGGTCCACCATCTTGTTTTCAGTTTTCCAATCGGAAAAACACAAATATTTCGGCTCAGGAGTCACTTCTGAAGTAAAACTTGGATGGGTTTTACTCAGAGGGCCCCGATCTATCAAACCATGCCTTTGGTTCCATCCAAATCAGTCTAAAAATAGAGTTATTAGCTTTTAAAATCTTTGTTCACAGCTCGCTAATGATCTTTGATCGTGAGTCTGCAAATTCTTTGATCGCGAGAATCTTTGATTGCGATCGTGCATCGCCAGCAAGGGACGAGTTGGCCAGATTTTAAATCTGATTTTTGTAGTTCAGGGGTGCCCTATTAAGTTATAGAAGGGTGGGTTTTGTTCAGAGGGCTTCGCTCTGCCCCATCCGAATAAAAAAATAGTACTTTTCATTATCCCTGGTAGTCTAGCTGCCCCCTCCCCATCATAATGATGTACATAATGATGCCTGTTATCACTGGTAGTCTAGTGGCCCCCCAATGAGTATCTTATTAATATGTTTATTTTTTTATACATGGTAGTCTAGTGGTTCCCCCCATGTGTGTTAATTTATATATTTTTGTCAGATCCTTGGTAGTCTAGTTCCCCCATTCTGTAGTTCATGATCATTATTATTGATATCCCTGGTAGCCTAGTGGTCCCACCATCATAATAAAATAATTGTGCATTTTCCATGTCCTGGTAGACTAGTGGACCCCCATGTGTGTTAATTTATATATTTTTGTCACATCCCTGGTAGTCTAGTAACCCCCCCCCGATCTGTAGTTCATGATCATTATTATTGATATCCCTAGTAGTCTAGTGCCCCCCCATCATAATAAAATAATTGTGCATTATCCATGTCCTGGTAGTCTAGTAGCCCCCACCCCCCACCCAGCCATGCCAGCCCACCCATCACCCCCACCCTTCTCCAGCCGGCGACTGCACAGCCCACCTCTCACCTTCATGGCCAGCCGCTGATGGTATATATTATGAGTGCTAATTCAAACAGGGGCTCTGAAATTATTGTGGCACACAATGAAAGAACAACAGGGCAAATAATAACTCCTCTTCTCCTGGCATCCAACACCAGTTCCAGCCGGAGGATGCAGGCATCACAGGTGGAACTACCCCAAGCCTTCATAGACTCAAAAGGTAATCACTACATTTGGAGGGTTACAGTTACCCTTACATGTTTTAGTAGACAAGGGGTTGAGCTGTTATAGTCACCCTCATGTTTTGCAGATGAAAGAGAAGAGCTGTTTGTTTTGTATATGGAGAAGCTGAGCTGGTATAGTCACCGTCATGTACTGTAGAACTGGCATGTTATGTTTATCTTGAAAATGGCAAGACTAAGTACTGAGTCTCTGCACCTTGCTAAAATGATGAGAAGAAGTGTAACAGTTTAAGTAAAGTTGAACCTGAGTTGCACTTTCTGTCTTCAGTTTCAATTATTTGGGACTCACAATGACAAAATTAATCCACATAACGTAATGCCAGGTTCCAGGAAATAAATATTTGGTGGAAGGGATGCCTCCCATCAAGCACAGCCCTTAGACAGGAAGGATCCTGGGGCATCACCTGAGGACTAACAGGGGTGCCCACCTGCCTGTGGGGGACCAGTAAGTCACAGGTGAAGGGGCTACATTATCAATGCCTACATTACCGTAAGTACCCTTGCTCCTTTCCAGTGCAGTTAAAATGCCCATTGGAAATGCACCATGGAGACTTGCAACAATTTTATTTATATCACAACTGGATGCAGAACCCAACAGGAGTACAAAGTGGTTGTTCCCATCATTTTACACTAAACTCTGACTGTGTATGAAGAGCCCTTGATCTTATTAAGACATCATATTATTTGGTTACTTAAAATTCAAGAAACTATTGTTAGACTTCTTTGAATAATAAATGTGTATAGTACACATTAAAGACAGTGTGATGTGGTTAGAGCCCCAACTTAGGAAGTGGGAGACTGCAGATTCAAACCTCGACTGAGCCAAACATTCAATGTCTGACCTTGAGCAAATCCCTGAACCCCTCAGTGCTCCACTCATCCCAGCTGTGGAAACAGGTGGAAGCAACTCACTTGAAATGAGATATTGCATCTCAGCTTGTCTATCCTGGGCAAATAAGTTGCAAAAAAATTGTTAAACTTCTTATCTTAATAAATGACGTGTTACTGGGAGTGTTTTGCTATTATCTGTTCGTATACCTTACATGACATTCTGGCCTACGTCAGTGAATGTTAACTACTTTGTAAATTAACTGGACTTCTGCTTTATATGTCTTTGTGTTCACAAGAAAATTAGATCTACAGATAGCAAATAACTGCCGACTGAACAAGCAGGACCTGCTATGACCTTACACATATCCCCTTCCTGTTCTACATGCAAGCTGCCCTTTTACATACCAAGATAGGGTTAGAATAGACCACAAAAGCAGCCAGAACAGAGGATGTAGAAACAGTGCAGTAGCAAAACCAGAACATTTACACAACTCTGGACAGGATGAGGAAGTTAAATAGCAAGCATTATCATCTTCATGCCTAATACAGTATTCACATTTTTGAGGATTTACTAACTATTGTAGTGCTATTAGTTTAATACTCTACATCCAAATCCCAGATCCTTCACTTCTAAGTTTAAACACACTAAGAGACTGACATTCAAAGGATACCAGTCAAGTTGCTTAACCTGTTACTTCATGTGCACATGTACTTCGCATTTTGAGAAGTTGTAACATGAGATCCCAGCACAAGAACAATATCTGTTTCTCTCCTGTGTCCTCGGAGGTACTAAAAAAGGGCAGTGGCTTTATTGGCCTGTAGGCTTCAGGGTGTATTTAGAGACATGGTGACAAAAAGGCTAAAGGGACATTTTCTGGTCAGTGCTAGACCACTAAGCTAACTTTTATAAATTTATAAAACGTTGTAAGACAGTGAATTACTTACAGTGAATTTATTAATATCTAAATTACTATAAAGACAAGGTGAGAGGAAGTCTTGGTCCCAGCAATTATATTTGCATTACTCCTTGTGTATGCCCCCCAACTTAATCCCTCCATTGTCACTTTCTCCATGTTCCCATTCTGACTTCAGGTAGTGCTAGGCGGAAACTGCAAATTCTTTATTCGAGGTATAGTCACTAATTTCACAAAAGTTTCCAGAATTCCAACTTTGGTGAAATCCAAACCCTCCGAATGTGTTTGGTGGACGTTTGGCCCATTCCACGAAATTTTCTGGCCGAATTGCAGAATGATACATATGAAATGCCGAATGACAGTTTTGCATAACTCTATTCCACAGTTTAATACATCAGTCTGCAGTACGTGCAATCATTCTGCAATTCAGTGATTAGTTCTGCAGAATTTCTTTCTGCAGTTTAATACATTAATCCATAATTAACATCTTCACTCTACCACTGTAAGTGAGAATTTTGTGAAAGTTTCCAAAGTGCATTCAGAAATTCTGCAGAAATGAAATTCCAACTTTTACAGTGATTCTGCTGGTGGAATGTTATTTTTACACTGCACTAGCTGCAAGGGAAATTCCTTCTAAAGATGACCTCAACATGCTGCTCAGGAAGTCTCATGGCATCTCCTTGGTGAGGCTCCCCTCTGGGTAATCAACCCAAAGAGGGAATGAATCAGACCAATTGCCAATTGTGGCAATATGCCAATGGCACAAAAAGGTAAACGCACAGTGCTATGCTTCTCACCTCAGGAATGGGTGCCTTCCAAACAGAGGAACTGGCACAACACATAACTGCATTGCAGAGTGAAATAGTTAGCTTGCTAATGCAGTGGTAAAGCGCAAATAAAAACATTAACCAATCAAACAAACAAAACAGCACAAAACCAGTGAAAATGCTGCACTTACCCCAGCACTTCTTGACAATACAGTGACGTTTCATCAGGGGGCACAAAAAGGAGCCGGGGTGAGAATAGAATCTTCACTTTTTCACCCTGTGGACTGCTGATTTTGTGCTGTATGCCAATGGCATACCCTGCAGAAAAATCACAGTAGGTATAAGCAGAGACAGGGCCACCTTCACAACCCATCATCTATCCCCCAACTGATCACTGGGAGAGTTTGAAGGAAGGGAAATTCTGACCTACTTATCTCCTGCCCCCCCCCCCACAAGATCATGATGCAGTTGTGCAGCAAATACCACAGACTCACCTCATTAGGCTTTGTAGATACCTAAGTGTCTACCAGTCCAAGCTGGAGCCCTTTGCTTGTTACATCAGCTAAGCAGATGTGCTCACCATGGCTACCAGGTTGGCAGTGATGCTTAATGGGTTGTTTACCAATGACTTATTTATTTTGTGTGGCAAATTAACTCTTGAGACCTTCTTCTACTTCCTTGAAAATTATCCATGCATGGACCCCTGGCATACCTCTCAACTGTCCCTGATTTTCAGGGACTTGATTTGTCTAAAAATTTTACTCTGCCCTCCTAAAATTGTGTTTCTGTGACTAAACAGCTGGGTTATAAGTACAAAATAATATCAAACATAAAAGTTACAGACGTGTACTTTCTTAGTTGATTTTTTTAAGCCTTGTCCCTGATTTATGAGGGGAGGTTGAGAGGTATGACCCCTGTACCCATTGATATATGCACTACTGGTGGCATCCACTCCACCCATCGCCCTACTATGAGCACAGACCATAGTGTAGAGGAACCAGGGGCATTCCAGAATTCCTGGGCTGGTGCTAGACTGCAGACAGAGCAGGAGTTTGTGGGAACCTGCTGTCATCCAAGAACTGCTATATTCCATTTGAAATACAATCAAAACAAACACTGCAATGTTAAGTCCCCAGCCCTCCCTACTAGCTTGGAGATCTGAGGGCTACCAGTGCTGACTGAAGTCAGAGCCCAGTAAGGTATGTGAAATCTGGGAGAACAATTCTAAGGAGGGTGAGCAAGTGTTACTGCTGCCCTCTTTGGGTAGTGTAACTCTGCCACCCACTGTACCTCATCCCCAGTGTATAGTTTCTATTGTGAAATGGTTGTGTAGTATATGCATCTGTGCCATCAAGCCCATCCCAGCTTGGGACTGTGTCAAGACAAGTCTCCACAGGAGGCACATAGGTAGCAGTGGATGGGTGTAAGGCTCTGCATGTGCATCTCAGGACCTTTGCTCACCTGAAGCCTCCCTACGCACTGTTATGCAGGTGTGCAGCTCTGCCTTTTGAGAACTAAGACCTGAACACACGCACACAAAAAAAAGAAAAAAAGATAAATTAGAGTTGCCAAACAACTCATTGATCATAACTGAGCTGCATTTTTTTACATTCTGTTCCATGGTGCCACACCTGGATTCTGCATGCCAACATAATGGGTGGGGGTATTCTGTCAAAACAGCGAGTGAAAGTGAGCACCGGAAAATGAGTAAGTCAAAATGAGCGAGTGTAAATTCAGCAAAGACCCCCATCTGCTTGCAGCCTGTGAGAACTGGTATGTGTGCTGTGCTGTGTGATGTGTGTGGTTGAGTTGTCTGCAGGCTATGTGGTCATCATGGCATAGTGAGCAGAGTAGGGTGTGGGTTAAGTAGGGAGTCTGCATGCTTTTGTGGGTTCAAATCTGCCTTTTGGTACTGTATTCTTTTTCACTTTTGTTGGTATTTTACCAGCATTGCTTATGCCCCACCCCCCAAGTTTAAAATAGTACATCTTAGTGCAACTTTCTCTCCCCTCCCTCGAGTTTTGTCTAACTGGAGTTTGGAATAATAAATCCCCCCCCAATTACTTTCTACCTCTCCCAGAATTCTGCCCTTGCCCCAGAGTTTAGAACAGTAAATCTACCCTCCCTCCCTCCCTCCCAATTCTCCCCAGTTCCATTCCCCCCTCCCTCGCTCACCTGGAGACCAAGGTCAGTGGTTTTACGGTCTTGATCTGTGTTCTATTGCTCAGAGTGTTTTTTTGTGTTCACCATGTTTTTCTCACTATTATTGTCCACACCATTTTGCAGGCAAAGTTTTGACATAGTACCATGGGTGTGCAGCTTCTTTTACATCCATTATGCAGACAAGGCTAAATATAGCAGTCATTGCTCTTTACCACATGTTAATGCACACAGGGTTAGTGTGGGCCCAAAGTCACAGGTGGCCTTCATGCACTCTATGTTATTTTACTGCATTCAAAGTGTATTGTATGTTACTCCGAGCAAAGGTTCATGTTTGGTGTACCTATTAGTGGTGTTTTAGTAAAGAATAATAATATTTCTTGAGTACTGCACCACGAACAATTGACCATTCATTACACAGAAAAATAGGAACACAGAATTTGATGGCAGATAAGGACCACTTGGCCCAACCAGTCTACCCATTTAACCCTGCCTTTGCTGTCACTGCAGACTCTACTTGCTGTCTGGCTCCCCCCCCCCCGCTTCCAAACTAAGGTTTGCCTGTGCCTATCCCATGCATGCATGAATCCCACCACAGTTTTCACACACACACACACACACACCAGCTCTGCTGGAAGACTTTTTTTCTAGGCATCCACCACTATTTCAGTTAAGAAGTACTCCCTCATGTTAGTATCAACTTCTTAATATTGTTAGATTTGGGGAATTGAAAAAAAAAATTGAAAGTTATTAAAAAACTTGCATTCCTCCCCAAATAGCTAGGATTAGTCCCATGGACACCATCCCCCCACCTTCGGATTCCCAACTTCCATCCATCACATCCTTATATTCACATAATCAATTTTTTAAGAGAGTTGGCACAGTCAGTTCTTGCTCCTGAACAGAGTTGTGCATTTTGTGAAATATTTTGAGGGTGTGAAATGTGAAATTCCACTGGCATTATGTGGAATTTTGAAGGCAAAATGGAAGTTTACTCACCTGGTAAAGGTGATTAAAGGAGCACCTTCTTACAGCACTCCCAGTCTCCACTCATGGGTAATTCCAGCACTTCCTCTCAGGCTGATGCACAAAAGAATTCTTTAGGATCGAAATCTGATCCGTCTCTTGTCCCTGCTTCTGTCTCCTCCCCTGTCTTTCCAAGACTCCTCAGTATGAGATCTTCCCAAGCTTTGGAACCTTCTGAAATTAAAAATTAACAGTAAAGCGGCCCGGTGGTCTCCCTGAGGAGGACCACCTGATAGAATAAAACAAAACTACACATTGTGAAAGTTGTGTAAAGTGTTCATCCTTTACTCTATATTATTTTGTTGGCTCATAATGTACAGTAATGAAGTCGCTACTGTCTATGCTTCTTTGCGTAATGTACAACCTTGCAATCAGCATACTGTTTAACATCGACATTAAAGACTGTACCAATGCAATGCTTTCAGACTACTATTCATTGTGTTTTACTGTGTGTTCCTCCTCATTGGGTGGGCTATGGAGTGCTGTAAGAAGGTGCTTCTATAATCACCTTTACCAGGTGAGTAAACTTCCATTATCAATCGCACCATCTTACAGCACTCCCAGTCTCCACTCATTGGTGATTATACAGCAGTATTGGAAATGACTTGGGAGGGAGGAGGAACATGACTCGAAACTGTGTGGATTACTCTTCAGCCAAATTCAGAATTGCATGTCAATCCTGTATCCAATCTCTAGTACTTGGTAAAAGTATGGGGGGATGACCAAGTAGCCACCTGGCAGATTTCCCTTACTGATACTAAGCCTCTTTCTGCCCAGGACGTGGCTATTGCTCTAGTGGAGTGGGCCTTGATGACTTGTGGTGGGTCGGCCTCCCTAGCCTTATAAGCTTGGGAGATGGCGTCTCGCAACCATCTGACGACCGTAGACCTGGAAGCTGGTAAGCCCCTCTTTTGTCCTTGGTGAAGGACGAACAGTCTATCTGACCAGCGGAAGGATTCTGTCCTGTCCAAGTAGATGTGCAGGGCTCTAGCCAGGTCTAGACAGAGGAGGGTGTCCCTGTTAGGGTCCTGGTCAGTTGGGCAAATGGCTGGGACTGTAATTTCTTGACCTATGTGAAAAGCCGTCGCCACCTTAGGGATGAAAGACGGTATAGTTCTTAAGACCACTCTACCTGGGAAGAACATGAGAAAAGGTTCTCTGCATGATAGGGCCTGTATCTGCTGGTTCTCCTAGCTAAGCATACCGCTACCAGAAAGACTGTTTTCATGGTTAGAAACGGTAGGGGGGCCGAATCCAGAGGTTCGAAAGGATCTTCCGTTAAGGCGTCTAATACTAGGTTGAGCTGCCAAGGGACAGAAATGGGTCTAGGAGAGTAGGAGATGTTGGTGGCTGCTCTTAGAAAGGACTGCACCAGTGGGTGTGCCCCAGGCAGCTGTCCATCTGTTTTCCCCCGGATTGCTCCTGTGGCGGCTGTTTGGACTCTTAACGATGCCACCATCAATCCCTTGTCTAGACCATTCTAACACCTTTAAAATATTACATTTTGAAGCCTCAAGTTGTTTAGAGTTACACCAATAAACAAATGCACCGCAATGTCTGTTATATGTTCTGTTAGTCGAGTGTCTTCTGGCCTGTAGTAGAGTACCTGCTACTTTAGTTGACACCTCTAGGTTTAGCAGTCTGACCCTCTGAGTGGCCATGCCATCAGCCTCAGTAGTCGTGGGTCGTTGTGCCAGATTGGCCCCTGTCTGAGCAATGTCTGGTATGGGGCGAGTCTCATAGGCTTGTCCATCACATCTTTTTGATGAGAGCATACCATGTTCGTTTTGGCCAGGATGTTATCCAGGGCTGGGCAAAAGGGAAAGAAGGTGGTGGAACGTTTTCTGTCACTCACTAAGGGGTCCAGTCTATTCTCTGGTTCCTGTACGGGTTTGTTAATTTGTAGTGTTTTGCACACTACCCTGATGATCTCAGGGATGGAGTCAAAGGGGCATAGTCTGGCGGCCATGTCTTCTTTGGGATCCTCCCCCTCCTCTGGATCCTCACCCCCTGAGTATGAAGACTCAGACCCATCCTCTGGGATTGGAATTGGGGTACCCCTATGACATTTTGGTGGAGGAGGTTTCTCAGGAGACCTGGGTCGTTTGTCTGCTCCCAACACATCCATTTTGTCCAAAAGCTTTTGGAAAAGCTGAACTACCACACTCTGAGAAGATGTGAAAGCGCTATCCTGCAATATGTCCTCCTCTGTGGACCCCAAATTTGAATTGAAGATAATTGGGTCTGCATCGACCATGCATAGGGAACATAGGTCTCCCAGGTCGGAGGTTAAAAGAATATGGGGACATTTCCTGCAAATCCTTCTTGAAGTCATTTTATCTCCTCTGAAAAACACAATGTAATAGAGGAGGAGATATAATGGATGGTATGCATCGTAATGAAAAACTTGTTAAAAAACTGTTTAAATACTGTGCCGTTAGTAACTAGAAGCATGGAACCTAAACTTGGTTTAGCTTCTGAATTTAGGGGCTAAGTAAAGGATTTTTGGTTATCAAAAACTGCTGCCCCTGTGTTAATGAGCAAGAAAGAGTATTACTGGTGCTCAAAAAACAGATTGTCTGCCTCCAACCATTAGAATAGGCTTTAAAATCACCAAAAGAGACTAATTTTTGAAGATCTGATGCACTGGAAACATTTTCCTTTAATTTGTGAAAAAACACCATTGCCCCTTTAAATATTCTTTGACCTCTACTTTAAGCTCTGCATTGCCCCTTTAAGTATCTCATGCCTTGCACCGCCATTTTGGTGGAGGGGGAGAATGCACATGGGGCCGCCATCTTAGATGGAGAAAACAAGTGGCCTGATAGGGCAGCGTGGTCTCGCGAGAGAAGGGGCTCTCGAGACCAGGGAAGAGGATGGAAGCATGGCCTGTCTCGCAGCGCAGAGAACGCCATGCGGGAGAGGCTGGCAGCCAGCATTTGTGAGGAACTCAAAGCCTAACAGCAGATCCGAAAAAAGGGGACAGGTAGGCATACTGTGGCAGGCGTTTAGTTCTTGAAGACTCGCGCTTTTTTAAAATCACACAATGGTACCCTTGACTTTGCATTTCTCCCAAGTGTGGTAGAAGAATCCTTATTCCTCAACTTATCACCCTTTGCTATTCTAAGCTTTTTTTTAACAATGTTTTGCAAGGAAAGACACACTATGCCAAAGCTTGTTTCCAGGTGCATCTTGGGAGCACAGAGAAGTTAAATGACTTGCGCATGGTCACACGGTATGCAAGTGGTGGCAACTGGGTTTGAGCAGATTGACTGAAGACTGGGATTTAAACCCCTTTCTGCAAATCTTCATATGTGATACTGCTTTACTTTATCCTAAGGTCTATATATGCTATATCTGTATATATGATAGTTTTTATTGTATTCAAATTAATAAAATCGTTCTCATTACCAGTGCTGAACTTTCTAAATGAGAAAGATGCACTATCAGACATTTCTCTACTCTGCAAACATATTTTTATTTACAGAGATACATAACAGCGCTTTAAATCCTCTATGGAAGCAGCGCCAGCATCATAGCTCAGGAACTGGCAGATTATTTGCAGATAGTTTTGGATTTCTGCAGTTTTCAGTGGTGATTTGATGTTCTCATCAGAATCTGAAGAAGCATTGTGTGGATCTAAATGTATGTTTTGGTTTTTTTTTTGTGGGGAGTTGGCAGATCTCAGGCTGTGATACCCCCCACCAACAAGTGACCTCTGACTTGAGTTGCCATGGGGAGATCCAGCATCTAGGGAGCTTTTTTAGAGACATAGACTTCGATGGCAGATAAGGACCGCTTGGTCTACCCAGTCTGCTCATTTCCCTACCTATTTGACAAGCTGCAAATCTTATCTTTTCATGCAAGATAAGCTCCTTATTTCAGTGGGAAGGACAACATTCTTTGCCTGCCGATTGTGGAGATCATTGTCAGCAGACAGTGGCTATGTCAAAAACAAAATGCAGGAAACTGCTTTTTACACATCACACTGAGCAGCTACTAACTCCAGCTTGGATTAATCAGAGTGCTAATTGCAGGCTATTGGCTGAGGACAGCAGGAAGAGAAGGTTTACCTGAGGAGGTCTTTTGGGCTGCCAGCAAAGGCAGAGCAGAAAAAAGCAAAATTGTCTTATAGTACGTATACATTTGTTCTACCTGGACAGACTGAGACAACAACATGCTTTGAAGAAAATGGCCACAGCCATGTATTTATTAACCAGTTATGCAAATAATACATCATCAATCAGCGTGATGTGTGCAGCCAGGTAGTCTTGGAAGGTTACTGAATCAGCTTGCTCTGATTTCACTGAATATGCCAATCAAAATACCGTGAAGGCACCAGTTCTGGGGCATGAGGGATGGCTCCCATGATTGGCTGCAAGCAGTTGTGTCCTCCCTGTCAGAGGACACTACCATGCAATGAGCATCCGCTCCAAGAGGTCTGCCATCCTGACTGTTTTCCCCCTTTTAATGGGGGGGAACTCCAGCCGTCCGACACCGACCTCCTGTCATCCTTGGGGGATTTGGCTGCATGAGACTCATAATCTCCCATTACCCCCTCAACACAGACCTTCCAGGACTACCAAGCCACCCAATGTCACTTACATACACGACTACGACATCCTACTCTAATCTGACTTTCACTTCAACTCTCCTCCCTTGCTGGAGAAGGCAAAAACCTGGAAAATCCAGTTGAGAAAAAAATGTGAAATTCATTCTCAGCCCCTAATGCAATCACCCCTAATAGGTCAGTGAGTTCCCTATACTCTGGAGGCAGTATAGTGCAGTAGGTTAAGGCTCTGAGCTGCAGATCTGGAGACCTGGATTTGAATCCCACAGCCACCTAGGTGCATACTATGTGATCCTGAGCAATTCACTTAACTTCCTTGTGCTCCCAGGTCACATCTGGAAGCAAGCTTCTGCTTAGTGTGCTACTCTTGGTTAAACAATGTTCCCTTTCCCTTATACTCCCCTGTACCTGCTTTTATGAGGGTGAGGTTCGGGTGGGATCAAAACCTGGGAGTAATGGAAAAGACAGAAAACCTCTCCTCTGTGGCATTTCCAATATGCTATGCTCCTCCCCTGGTCTTGCACCATCTTCCACCTGGGAACCTCCCACCTACCTGCCCCTTCCCGCCTCTAGTGGCAGCTACCTCCCCCTACCTGCCCACCCAGGTGTTCCTCCATCCATGCCCCCAGACAAAGCCTCACCTCCTGCAATGCCTTGTAGGCTCCTTCATTGTCTTATAGGGCCTATACATTTGTTCCATCTGGCCGGACAGACTGAGACAACAATGTGCTTTGGAGAAAATGGCCGCAGCCATATATTTATTAACCAATTATACAAAGAATACATCACCAATCAGCGTGATGTGCGCAACCAGGTAGTCTTGGAAGCTTACTGAATCACCTTGATCTGATTCCATGGAATATGCCAATAATCAAAACCCTGCGAGGACACCAGCTCCGGGTTATGAGGGATGACTCCCATGACTGGCTGCGATCGTGTCCTCCCCCATCAGAGGACACAGCCATACCATGATAATCTGCTCCAAGAGGTCTGCCATCCTGACTCTTTTCCCCCTTTTGACAGGGAGAACTCCTGCCATCCAGCACCGACCAACCTGTCAGCCTCGGGGGATTTGACTGTATGGGACTCGTAATCCCCCATTACTCCCTCAACACAGACCTGCCAAGACTACTGAGCTGCCACAGGGTGAGCTGCTTGCACTGCTCATCCCCCCCACAAGCAAATCACGCTATCACCTTCTTCAGAGCACCTTGTATATCATCTAAAAATATATCTAATCCTATATCTGATAAATGTACACCATCCCTACTAAACAGTTCAACCCTCTTTATCCTAATGTCGGGGTGCCTCACTACAGCCCCCCCATACAGTCCATAAATGGCTGTATAGCTCTGTCATGAAGCCTACAAACTTTTTAGATTCCCCAAGGATTGCGGGCCTGCCACCACTGCTGATGCTGGACGATATCCAACCATATGATGCGCACTTGCGACCACATCTTTTTCAGCCGTGTAAGGTTGCTTTTTACAGACAGTTGAAACTCCAATGATTTTCCAAACCCCAGGTCATTTCCCCCCAAGGTGGACCACCAAGATTTCCGGGGGGGCACACCGCTGGGCTTCAGCACTCAATCTAGGCAGCAACTCACATCATTTCATGCCCTGGTGCCCCATCCAGTGCACTTCTGCTTACTTGGGGTCCAAAACCAGATTTTTTTCACCTGTCCTCTGCCTCACCCGGATGGTGGTCCAATGTATGAAAGAATGCCCATATACCCAGATCTGAGCCCTTTGAAAGCCATCACCTGTCGAGAAAACAGAAACAACAAAAAGTTAAAGCAATTGTGGTCTGACATAATTTTTGAAGGCCTAGGACCTCCACCTGCCTAACACCTGTATTTGTGCATAAGGGAATCCTTCTGACCTAGTATGTGACGCTGCCCCAATCCTAAACGAGTGAGTATTAAATTGTTGTGCATCATGCCCCAGCTGTCGCAAGACCTTCTACAATACATGTCAGAACTGGTACACTGTTACCAGTGACCCGTCGCGTGTCTAAAAAAGGCATCCCCTTCTGTGGTCCGGCCAGCTATATAGTCATGTACCCATGCCTGAACCTCCCTCTGCACACCTGCAGGTGCTCTCACCCTACACCAGCAACCCCAGGCCTTCTGATAGCCATCTTACTCCTTCTTAAGCACACAAAGACCCTGGACATGATCATTGCCATGTCTCTGTCCCACAATGTCACTTGCTGGTGTACTGCCTTGCTTGGTTGAACCAATTCTGACACCCGAAATGCCCCACATAAAGCCATCAAATAGGCTGTCCTGAACAGGCAAGTCTCTCCTGTTGAGGAACAGACCTTTGGCAGCACATCCCATATTTGCTTAAACAGTATGGGATGAATGGGTCAGCAGTGATCCGGTCTCTTTGGTACTGACCGTGCCCACCCTTGCAGTATTTTCTGGAGGGGAAAGGCCCTCGTGGTATCCATATACCCCCTGGCCTTCTGAAACCAAGCTATGCCTGACAAATTGTAGCCCCCCTCTCCCTTTTTTTTACAGCACAAATGCACATCACTGTTCCACGGGGACTGACCATGCTTCTTTCCACCCTTGAGTGTGCTATGCCCTCAGAAACCTGTCTAACCCTCTTTGATATATGGCCTACGTATTGGGTGCCAGCACATTCTTGATCCCAGATTTCTGACTTACTAAACCCCAAAGTTATGCTGGGACTTCCCTGGGATGTCCTTCCGCTCCTGGTGCCAATTCCCGGAACCCCCGCCACTGTGAATGAGAAAGAGTGTCAGCTATACCATTATCCACTCCTGGGATATGCGCTGCTTTGAACTGGATATTGAGCAAGTTACATTTCAACACAAATACCCTCATAAGGTTGCCCATAGGGCCCCCCCCCAACTGTCCATTTATGGCATACAAGACATGGGTGTTATCCGATTGGAAAGTGATCGCCTTATCTTTTAACTGATCACCCCACACTACCAGTGCTACCACTATTGGGAAAAATTCCAAAACCGTGATTTGTTTTAAAGACTCCTGCCTCCTTCCAAGCCTCTGGCCACTGGCCTGCTTACCATTTTTCTTGAAAGTATGCGCCAAAACCCAAACCTCCTGATGCATCTGTAAAGAGCTCCAGCTCTTGACTGGACCGTGAGCCTGACCAAATGGCTACTCTGTTAAAACAACGTAGGAATGCTTGCCAAATACCCAAGTCATCCTTCATTGCTTCTGCCACCCAGATTCTGTGGTGTGGTTTGGTACAGCCAGCACCTACCCCCACCAATCATCTCATGAATGTCCTACCCATTGGTAACGCCTTACAGGCAAAGTTCAAATGACCCATCAACTGTTGCCATTCACACAAAGTGACTTTGCAAGCCTTAGCAGCATCTGTCAATAGGTTTTTCAGGGTTGCCTGCTTGTCTTGTGGTAACCATAAAACGTGTGCCACCCTGTCGATTTCTATGCCTAGAAATGACAACCACGTGCATGGCCCTCCCGTTTTGTCCCATGCCAAGGGCACACCCAGCTCTGCACATACCTCGTGGAAGATCCCCATGAGCTGAGTACAGTGTTGCGTACCTGCCTTGCTCACAAACAGGAAATCATCCAAGTAATGCACCACCTCAGCCCACCGTGTCTTTTGTGCCATTGCCGAATGCAAAAAAGTGCTAAACTGTTCAAATACCACACATGCCACTGCACAACCCATTGGCATGCAGTCATCCACGTAATACTAACCCTTGAATTTCATACCCAGAAATTCTCTCTCTGCCGGATGTACTGGATGTCAGTCTTACCCAACAATGTTCTTCGCTCCACTTTCCGTACCACGTCAACTGCTTTATCAAAGGACGCGTACGACATGGACATATGTGCTGGGTCACAGAGTCCCCCTCCGGATATGATAAGTGATTAATCATCCAGAATTCCCAAAGTGCCTTCTTGAGGACTAATCCAATAGGGGACACTCTAAGTCGAGGGGTAGGGGGTGCTGCAAAGGGACCGCTGATCTTGCCTGCCTCTACCTCTGTTTGAATCTTTCTGTGCACTATCTCTGGTCACTCCTTGGCTGATTTCAAGTTGTTTGCCTCATATGCCCTGCGTAGGCCTTCATAGGGAATATAAACCCCAAACTCAAACCCATCAGCCAACGAGTGAGTGGCCTGCCTATCCAGGTAAACCGGCAACCATTTTTCAAGATTCCTCCCTCCTACGGGTGTTGGGAGGCTTGTCCTGCCCCCTCTGAAAGGGATAACCCCCGGCTTGTTAAAGGGAGAAAAATTCCCCGCCTTTTTGACGCATTGTTGAAAGGGGTGTAAGAGTTACGCAGCACCCATGCTTGTATTCATACTGCCCTTGCATGGTCCCTGATTGTAATTAAAACAGTACCCCCCTCCTCCCCCTTTACCCTTGCCGTTCTGCTGAAACTCCTTTTTTGGAGAAGGAGGCCATCAGATTTGAAAGCCACTATCGGTGTGTTGTACACCCCCATCCATGTCTGTGGTCCACTACAATGGCAAGTCCAACATAGCCCAAGACCTCCCTGCATCGTGTTGTTTTCTCCTCCGAAATGCATAATCATATTATCATACTCCTGCCAATCCCCCCCTGGTTTACTTGCCTGCATAGTCATGACCCAACTAAAATATACCCAAAGCCCATCAGCTTTACCCAGGTTACCTTGACCCAACTAGCCTGAGTATATAGCAAAACCTGCCACCCAGTTTTCCTAAGTACAATGAACCATCACCATGCACTTCTTTCCCACCCCATCATCCTTCTCTTTTTTATCCTTGTCCTCTTTCGGCTCTTTTGGCAGGTTGAGGAGCAAGAATATGTCCACATATTCACCATTTATAATCTGTTGTCTTACCTTATCTAGTAAGTGAGAACCCACTGGTTCTCCTAGTGACGAAAACCTCACTTGAGTTTGCTGCCCAGAAGTTTGCTGTGGTCCAGTATTAAATACCTCACTCCTAATGCTTGGCATCCCAACTATTACCTGGGCTGGTGAACCCACGCCCACAATTGGTTGCTCCTTCACAGGAAACAATGCTAGCAGATGGTCAAGCTTCTGCTCAAACACCAACTGAGCTAAGCTTCCGGGCATAGCTTGCTGCCCGACTACTGTTTGCCCCGGAAAGGCTAGGGTGGGAAGACCTGTCATAGTCTCCACTTGTAGCTGCCTGAATGGATTTTTCAACATCTGCTGTTGCGATTTGTCTACCACCCCAGCCAGGGGATTTGACACCTGTGCTGAGCCCAACTGCCCCAGAGCTAAGCCCTCTGGCACCCCCAAGCTCCAAGGTGCTGAGCTAAGAATTAACCTTACCGGTTCCCCGGGGTGTACCCATCTCATGTCTTCAACTTCCCCTGATCCCCTCTGTAACGGCTCCATTTGCTCTGTCTGCCCTGCGGCCCCCTTCCACTTCCTTGGCTGCCTTTGCTTTTTGCCAACGAACGCTGCTCTTCCTGCTGAATTAGGGCCCACAACTCTTCTGCAGAAAGCTTATCCAAATCAGGCATACCTGGTAGTGTCTCTGGGATCACCACTCCATTCGTGTGTTTTCAGCCCTGGGCCTACATAAGCGGCAGTGACTGTTCCTGGTCAATCACTGGCGTCACCAAACCTTCCTCTGTTTCTTCTACCAGGCCCTCTGGCTCCTTATGCCTGGGGACATGCTCAGCCAGCTGTGGTGTGACAGCTGGTTCCAGGACAGGACCTGCAGGGTCACTTAGCTATGGGACCGGCACCAGCCCAGATGGGCCTGGCTTCTGTCCTTCACCTTGCTCTTGAAACAATGCATCCCACCATGCCTTGCCTTTTCCCCTCATGAGAGCGGCCAGTTGACTTTCGAAATCTATTTCATGTTCTGTTCTGCAAGACACAAAAACAAATCATCACCCAAGCAACCCTTGCTGATGTGTTAGCCTCTGTTGCCACCAAAGCAATAGGTCTACTGACCAAAATGTATCCATTAATTCTTTGGCTTTTTTTTTATGCTGCTACCCTGACATCGCACTGTCCCACATATTACCACGTGCTCAACATGGTACACCACACAATGACTTCTTATTTCCATTAATTCTCTTCCCCCGTTTACTTAGTTGGTTATATTTAGTATCCCATTGAAGTGAGAGGGTAGTTTTAAATTCTTTGAAAGCTTAAAATAAATAAATAAATAAATAAAATTGAGCTGGGGACCCCCCTCCTCCTGGGGGACCCCAGTACTTGGGCTGAATTAGCTGATTGGGTTTCTTTGAATAAACAGAACCAAATTGTGTTTTTCCTAGCCTTCAAGGATTGCCTTTCAAACCCAACACTCTTCCCCATATGCATTTAAAATTCAGTTCTGCTGGAAAATAAATACTATTTAAACCCTTTGCATGCTCTTACTGGCTTACTGGTTTGAGGAAATTTTCTAAACATCCTGGTTGTTCTGCCCCCCCCCAACACTTTACTGCTGCCTTCAGACAAAGAGGCAGACCCGGGGGGGGGGGGACATCAGGCATAGCCACATTTGAACAGGCCATAGCCTACAAGTGAAACAGCCCACACTAGCCAGAGCTGAAATATTTTTATTTATTTAGTTATTTTCATTACATTCAGTAAAATTCCCACTATAGCAGAATACCATTTTAAAACTGAACTTGCCCTCTACCTAATAGCCATGATAAAGTGGAGCATTCAGCCGAATTATTATTAGTTTATTTTAATACAGTTACAAATCCCATATTTTAAAGCTTCTCTTTCCACATCAAGAAAAATTAGGCAATTATGGAGCTAAATAGTGCCGTTTAGTCCCCTAATGCTTCCTGCATGTACAAAAAGTTGCCAGGGTACAGTGCATATATTTCCATAAATCTATACCCAAAAGGCTTGCTTACATGTTTTTTAATACTAGATTTTGGCCTTACCATCAGTCCATGGGCATGCTCCCCATTTTATTTATTTGTTTTTAATATATTTACTCATTCAATATCTTCAGCAAGCAGTCACATGGCAATAAGAAAGCTCTGAAAATTTCCAGCCAAATGAACTACGCTGTTTGACTCCACTGAAGTACATGGCCTGAAACAATGCAGCGGGGGTGGGGAGCCAGCTCCACAAGTTAAAACCTGAATTTGCAAGAAGCAACCACACATAGCCCTTCATTAATCAACAATTTGTGAAATGTGCTATGGAAACCTTCCCCAATCTACTTAAACTGCTTTCAAAGTTGAAATTATCAGCAACCAACCTCAGCTATCAACAATCCCCACCAAAATCCCCCCCCCCTTTATGTTGGCCCGCTTGTGCAGCCAACATCTTGGGACAGTGCAGCTTTGGAGGCATGGTCGCTGTTGGGCGAATGCAGGGCATGCAGCAGTAAGTGCGTCCCGCATTCCCCAATCAGCCTGCATGCCGGCGCCACACCATGCATACATAATGTGGCAAGCACATCTAAGAAAAGGCCCACTGCAATCTAAGCAAAGCTCGTAGCAGCGGTCCTTTTCTTGCTGAGCTCGCCACCATTATGTACATGGCAGCACACTGGCTGCTGAACTGCCAACTTCGGGGGTGCCCAATCCCCCTGTCAGCTGCCCCTGCCCCATGTGAAGGTGGCCGACAGGGGAGCCCACTCCCTGTTGGCATAAGCATCCCCCATTTGTGATATGCCGAGGGGGTGCCCAATCCCACTAAGGTCTTACCCTGCCCCCTTTCCTTGTGCCTTGAGGGAGTCACTCCCGCCAGCAGAAATAACCCCCAATTTTTAATGCGGGGAGAATTGCCCCAATCCCCTCGGCTCTGTACCTGTCTTTGTGCCAACAGGGGTGCCCAATCCTCGTTGGCATAAATTCCCCCCTGTTGTTTGCCGATGGTGCCCAATCCCCATCAGCTACAGACACCCCCAAACAGTTAGGTTGCACGCTGGGAGCCCACCCCAGTAAAGAAATCCCCTAGAAAAAAAAACTGTCCCCAATGCTTTTTTTCCTTTTCTTTTTGAACCTGTAAAGAAAAAACAGTCCTTCGTAGTCTCTGTGCCCCTCCCCACCCGCACTCCACCCACTGTGCACCCTGCCTCCCCACCCACCCACCCCATTCTTACCTCCAGAGTCCGTGCGACGATCTTGGTGGACCAGGAACACGCCTGCACTCTTCAAAGCCAACCGGCAAACTGAGGAAATGCCTGTAAGCTGTATAATGTAATAAATAGGGTTTTCAACTTTAGTACATATCTCAGGCATTTTTGCAAATATTGGCCCCAAATTTTTAACATGGGTTTTTGGGACCCCTTCTCATGAATTCTTGCACTGTCATGGCGTTATTTGGTCCTGAAAGGTGATTTTGAAGTCACTGCACGTAACAAAATGACAGTGCCACTGTTCATCAGGGGGGCTCTCAAAAACCCTATGTTGCAAATTTGTTGGGAAAAATCCAAAACATGACTGTTTTACTGGCGTGCATAGCAACTGCGCAACACATCCTCATACGTTAGCGCATTTGCACTATTTTCATGCCAGATTCTCAACATTGGCATTTTACCACACTTTCTTGTGAACTGTATAGCTGTCATTTTTCACATCCTGGCCGAAATGTGTTTTCGCACTTCCAGCGCAGAATAGCACGTTCACTGTGCGAAATCAGTGTTTGGGACAAATTACAAAAATTACTGTGATACTGTTCATGAGCAGGGGTCCTAAAATGCCTGTGTTGAAAATTTAGTGACAATACTCCATAAAATAACTGTTTTATGAGTGGCGTGCGTAGCAACTGCGCAATGCACGCTCGTAAGTTAGCAAATTCGCAATATTTTCAAGCCAGATTCTCCACATTGGCATTTTACTACACCTTCTTGTGAACCATATAGCTGTCATTTTTCACATTCTTGCCAAAATGTGTTTTCGCACTTTCGGCGCAGAATACCGCATTCGTTGTGCGAAATCAGTGTTCAGGACAAATTACAAAAATGACAGTGACACTGTTCATGAGCAGAGGTCCTAAAATGCCTGTGTTGACAATTTGGTGACAATACTCCATAACATGACTGTGTTACGAGTGTGCATTGCGCAGTTTGCTTGCATGCTCGTACATTCGCAAACGTCTAATATTTTCACTCCAGATTTTCAACAGTGCCATTGTTCTGCACCTCCTAATAAACAGTACAGCTGTCATTTTTCACATCCTGACCAAAATCTGTTTTCGCAGTTCAGCGCAGAATAGCATGGTCGCTGTGGAAAGTCCGTGTTCGAGACACATGATGAAAATGACAGTGACACTGTTCATTAGCAGATGCCCTAAATGCCTATGTTGAAAATTTGGGAACGAAAGTCAATAAAATGAGTGTTTTATGAGCGTGCATTGCACAGTTTGCATGCACACTCATGACTGTGAATTTGTAATAGTTTTACTCCAGCTGTTCATCATTGGCATTTTTCCATACCGCCTTATGAACACTATGGCTGCCTGAAATGTGTTTTCGCACGTCTGGCACAGAAGTGCACAGCCGCTGTGCGAAATCAGTTTTCGGGACAGTTTGAGGAAATGACAGTGACACTATTCATGAGCAGAGCTCCCAAAATGCCTATGTTGAAAATTTGGTGCTGAAACTCCATACAATGACTGTGTTGCAAGCGTGCATTGCACAGTTTCCATGCACCCTAGCAACTTCATCAATCTGTAATATTTTCATGCCACATTTTCACCACTGGCATATGTGCACATCTCCTTATCAACAGTCCAGATGCCATTTTTCACAACCTGCCCAAAACATGTTTCCGCAGCTGTAGCACACAATGGCATGCTCATTGTGCAAGATCACCTTTTGGGACACATTCACAAAATCACAGCACTATGCGTCTATAGCTACGCCACTCCCACTGCCAATGCCAGCGTGACAACATTCGGTATTGACAAATGCTTGTTTTTTTTCCTTTGATACAACCAACACACAGTAATTACCTGCCCACATAGGGTTGCTTGCCTGTTGAAAATGAACTTCAGGCCTCAATCTGAGAGAACCAAATCCATTTACCAAAATATTCCAGGTTTCAAAGCTGAAAATACCCTGATGTTCTCTCTGGGGCTGTGCTGTGTGTCCAAGAAACCTGGTGTGACAGAGTACATCCCTGCCACTGTAGTAGAACCCCTTTTCTTCCTATGGTTGCAACCACTCTTTATTTCTTTCTGCTAAAACTATGCTTCTACTACTGCTTCTCACTGCTAGCTGCGTCACATGTAGCTGTCCTTGGCAGCTCTGCCACTTATTTAATAGTGCTCCTTGTTCCCCGATGGTAGTGGAGCCTCTAGAAAAGGGCAGATGCGAAGAGCAGAGAGGAGAGAGAGGCAAGCCCTTGATTCCTAAAAAGAAACCCAGCATAGGATTAAAAATTATACTGGGGTTTCGGCGAACTCCCTGTGGGAGTGGGATCTTTTTATTTATATACACACAAGGAATATAAAGAAAATTAACAGATAATGCAAAGACAAAATGGAACATCAAGCCAACAGCTTGAAATTTCAGCCGTCAGGGCCCCTGGTTCTTCAGAATCTTATTGTCTTTCTCTTATTATTATCCAGTATTTACCCCTCAAAGTTTGCCTTAAGTTGGGTCATTCATATTAGGGGAACTAGGCATCATTTTGCCATGTTCCTAATAAACTGTATAACTATATAAAACAAACCCAAAATGCAGCATATGTTCATTTCTGTGTGCTTCTGTGAGAGACCCCATAAATACATACAGTATGTATATTAAACTAAACAAATGTTCTAACCATAGAAAAGCTAAGTCTACGACTCCAAATATTTGTGGCTGCTTAGAGCTACGAGAAGAGGTCTGTACTCACCATGAACTGTATTTCAACTGTGGATGTCTATAGACTGCAGTGGCCCCTAGTGGCCATTTTTATACATGTCTAGCTGGAAAACTTTCAACTAGAAGTTTTGAATGACTTCTATGCAGTTAGGATCTTTTGTTATTTGAGAACATTTTTGGATGATAGAAGTGATTAAGAAGCCCTCTGGATTTGTGTAATATAAAAAGGGGCCTTAAATAAAATGTTTTTATCTTGTATGATGCGAAGTCACCTGACCCTTGTGGGTGGATATATAAGTCTACCTGAAGCAACAGGACGTAGATAGGGTCAGTCTCTTCTGACAGAGTGTAGGCAGAGGACTAAGAGGATCTGCTGCTACATCAGACAGAGTGTGCATGGAAAGAGAGAATTTCTAAGTAACATTTATTTTGATTTGTTTTGAATGTTTTCTTTTGTCTTTTTTGCTGCAGACGTTATTTGCTGTTTATAAGAAAATAAACATCTCGCTAAGAAAATAATTGGTTGCAACTTAATAACTTTTGTTGTGTCCATCTGTATTTCCCACACCTTCACACCTGGGAGCAGTGCAAAAGAGAGAAAAACCTCTCCTCTGTGGCCTTTCTTATAGGCTATGCTCCTCCCTGGTCTTGTACCACCTTCCCCCTCAAACCTCCCACCTACGTGCCCCTCCCGCCCCTAGTGTGCGACTACCTCCCCCTACTTGCCCACCCCAGATGTCCCTCCATACATGCCTCCAGACAAAGCCTTGCCTCCTGCGATGCCTTGTAGGTTTATTCAATATGCATATAAATGGGATGCTTTATTCACTTAACAAACTTTTTAACAGTGCATAAAAAGGAAAGGAATCAGAAATTTAAGATTTTATTCAATTAATTGGAGTGTTCACTTATCCAATAGTCACTTAAGTGGATTTGACTGTATATCTAATTGAGTACTGCCACATAACTTAGCTTTACTTCTTGTTGGCTTTATGAAATTTGATTGTGACAGTGTTTGCATTATTGTTCATTGATATCACACTCTTTTATTAATTCATGTTTAAACTTCTGATATAATGTAGTACTGTTTGCACTTACATGTACATTTTTATTATGTTTTTTTTATCCGGGGTTTTTCCCTGTCTTTTTATCCACGCCCTTCCCCGGGCGCACACCCAACTTTGCCACCCCTACTGCCTGCACTGCCACCAGACCTCCACCCAGTGGCAGCTGAACTACGGGGGGGGGGTGACAACTACCCCAGGAGAGGAGAGCTGCCGTTAGGCTGCTTGATCCTGTTCTGTCCCTCCCCCACCCGTGCCGGCGCCCCGACGACCCAAGGTTGTTCCTAACCCTGGGTCACCGGCGTGGTGTAAGTTGTGGCATCCAGTACCTCAACCCTCAGCATCACCAGGCCAGCCATGTACATTTTTAAAGAGAGAAAAACTCTGATTATTTGTGTGTTTGCCTGTACCTGCACTTAGTTTATACAACTTATTAATTTTAGGTGATGGGTTACAGATGCTCCCATATCACTCCCACTCATTTCTGTAAACGTCAATCCAACAATAAGTTTTGATATAGCAAGTGGTGACTATAAAAGGAGCTTGTTCAGCTTGTTTCCCAGCCAATGTGAAGGAAACTCTGTTAAGGGAAGTGCTGGGGCACCTGCATGGTGGGTTCTTGTTTGTCTTGCACCTGCATTGTTACATGCACAATAAATGTTCAGCCTTTATTTGCATCTGAGTGTTAATTCTTTTAAGAGCACTGCATCTTTGCCCAAAAATGTATCTTGTCTACTGTATGTAACTGCTGCCTCATTGTAACTAATCCCAGGTCGCCCCTGAAAAAGGGACCTCTGGTCTCAGTGAGCTTACCCGGTTACCAAAATTTAAATAAATAAACTATAGCTAAGCGAGGGTGGCCGCCTTCACCGGTAGCATCAGCTCAACTTTCTATGAGGTGCCAGCCATTCCATGAGTTCTAAGCACTGCCAATTGGCTTACAATGGTAAATTCACTGACTTACCGTGCCAGCAGCAAGGCTGGACCACCGCACATTGGGTGACAGGGATAGCATAGTGCATGCAATATGAACACCTTCTGTTTCAGAGTATGTTGGAGGCTAAGTGTGCTTAACTGATGCAACCTCGTGGCCCCATTCATAGAACCAAATGGGCATTAATTAAGTAATAATGACCTAACAGCCGAGGCACAGCTGAGGGCCAACCTCTCCCAGTTGGTTGTTAATCACCAGGAAATTACCAGCTGTTCAATCATTATTGCAATTACAAGTCTAATTGCAATAATCACTTTCTTATTTTTATTTATTGACAGCAGCGCCGAAAACAGTTCTTGTTTTGGTGCCCTGCTGTCCACGCACAGTATGCAATGAGCTGAGCGTCGCAGCGCTGCTGGGCATTTCTAAGAGATTTCAGACCGGTACAGCAGCCAATCAGTGAGCTAGTTTACCACATGAATAATTATTTAGACTTATAATTCATATTCCAAGACACTATTCTGCCACTGATGTAAGTGCTGCATAGGCATCATGGCATTCAGTTCATGGTCATTGATGACAGATCATGGGATTGTCATAACTGCTCCTCTATTGACAGAAGGCATATTACAGGGTAGGCCCATTCTGGGGAAATGAGTTGGATAACAGGAACTGGGAGAAGCAGACTGACCAGACAGATAATTTCCTGTTCTGCCACATGTCCAGTCTTGGTCATCTGTGTCCTTCCTCAGCATGGACATTCTTCCTCTACTGCTACTGGTACCCAGACAAAGATAACTTCTCTGGGTATTCTCTCTCTCCTGTAGTCCCCACAGTGTGGGAGAAAGCCATTGCTGGAAAGCAGAAGGTGATGATTAACAGGTTGGAATGACTGGACTGAGAGTGGAGACTCTATTGGCTCCTTGGTGGCAGAGACATACAGATGTGGATTGAGACAGGGGCACAGGATTGGGAGAAAGTAGCAAACAATTATGTGTTCATCCCCAGCTGTCTTAAGCACCACAAAACTGCTTGACACGGTAGGCAAAAGGAAGCAAAGATTTATGTGGCTATAATATTTACAATTCACAACTGCAAACCATAAAATTAATTAAAACATGCATACTGTACTTCTCAACCTGTTACCATTAATATGTGTGGCCCTAGTTAAAAATGTGTAATAAGTGACCATAATGTATTTCAATGTCTTTCAGTTGATGAATAAAACAATGACAACTAGTGGACAACTTTGGAATATTTTATTAAGTTAGTTTAACATTTTAATACAGTGTTTGTTAATAGGGGCTCTAAGGAGTGTTCCTTATGCAGTGGTTAAATTGAAAATGTTTAGATGGAAGGGCGGGGGGATGGGCAGACCAGATGGGCCATGATGGTCCTTTTCAGCTGACACATTACTATGATACTATGATGGATGGGGAACTCTCACAACTAAATTTCTGGGTGGTGGAAATGTCATTTCGAGGTGGTGGAACTCTGCTGTAGTAGTCAATGGAGAAAGATGACGTGGTGGTACTGCCATACAGTTTTTAAGAGGTGGTGGAACTGAGTTCCTGTGGGCTCCTGCCCAAATTATCTCCTATCCTTAGGGTATAAGAGATTCGGAGAATATGGTTTGGGTGAGAGGACTGTGAGGTGAATCTGAGTAGTTCTGGCTGCCAAAACCTCACAAGTGTAGTCTCTTATACCATAAGAGATCCCCTCTGAGTCCCTATTAACTTATTATATGCTGTATCACTCAAATTAGCTACAGTGATTTATAATATTGTATTCTTTTTATTTTCAGAAGTTAAGTGAAGCCTCCCTCTCCTTGGCTGTGTTACTGTACTGAGAAAGTTTTCTGGTTGTCTCTCTGACATGTGCTTAGTTGCAGATTACACAACACATAGAAAAGAATGTGTGTGTCTGAAGGGAAAGCCCAGAAGCCTAGTGCTAACCATGTGAGCCTATAACTTAGTGGTTAGAGCACTGGCATGGTATGCCAGGGACCTGGGTTCAGGTCCCAGTGGGTCACACTTTTCTTTTCACATTTCCATTGTGATTGTGAAGTGAAATGCTCCCCTTCTAATGCTCTTCTCCTGCACACGAGACCACTGCATGCAGGATAGGAGGAACAGTGTCTCTGTGCAGCGATTGGCTGAAATAATTTAAGTGAATTATAATAGGTTATATGTCTGTACAATAGCTCTAACACAGTGTGGAATATCAGTATAAAATAGGGCCCAATCCGCAAAGCAGACTGGGATATGCTTGATTTGTTCAATTTGAGCATATCCTGGCTGCAACACTCTATGCCCTGATACCCATCCACAATAGTTGACATTCATCAAAGCCCCTGCCTGCTGCATTCTGCTAATGTGGAACTTTGTACTAGGGGCAGAGAGTGGCATGGGATGGAGCAGAGCCAAACACTGGGCATCCAATCAGATGCCTGCATGGGCTTGCCACTGAATCTTTGACTCTACATGGAGCAGGGCTGGCAGGATATGGCAGACCTTCATCCACACCAGAAATGTCACATGTTTGAAACTGGCAAAAAACAGTACCAGTATGGCCCCCTGCCCACCGTGGAGGCTCTGAGAACTGGAGCAGGTGGAGGAGGGGATGATCAGGCTCCAAGGTCCAAAACCCAGGCCATGTAAAGGGGACCATATACCCACTACAGCATCCCAATGGGCTACACAGCCACTTCACCTTCCACCAGCACTCCGCAATGCAAAGATCATTTCATGGATGCGGTGCATACATGCCCCTGGCTCACCCCTGTTCTGCCCACCAGCGTAGCCATGCATGGGACTCAGGATCAGGTACAGAAGGGGTGCCCAACCTGTTTCATGGATGCCCCAGTGAATGCTGCAGGTGCTCATTATGCATGAAACATACATCACACAGCTTTTTCCGCCCTGTGCATGTGGTGAAGTGCTGGGAGACTTTTGTGGATTGGGTCTTTAAAGGAGGAAGGGAATTCCTAAAATTAGGGCTGGACTGTTGGTACAGATGTAGGGTTACCATTCACAATGCTAGAAAACTGGGCTCAAGAATAAGCCCAGGATGCAAGGGTCCAAAGTGGGGCGTGGAGGACTGAGTGCCCCATAGAATGCTCTCTTCCTGCTCTAGAGAAGAAAGGAAGCATTCTCCACTGCAATAGCATCATATGAATGATCACAGGTGACAGTGAAAACTGAGGAGCTAAAGTGAGGCAGGATGTAGCCTGGCTCTGACCTGGGGCCACAGAATTGCATTCATATGCACACCATAGAGCTCCAGCTGGCTACATTCTTAGGAATGTTGAGAAGCAAAGTGGAAATCCCTGTTGCAGAGCAGCATAATGACAGAAACCCTGGTCCCACCACTACCACTGTCCTTCCATACTTACAGACCAGAGGTGGGCACTTCAGTGTCAAGCCCCCCAGGGAATCCTCCACAGAACATGATGCCATGTGGATCTCATAAGGACAAGCAAGTGCCAGAGAAGGCATAGGATGGGGCTGGGTGGATGCCAGACAGAGATGGGAACTCCAGTGACTGGAGGATACAAAAACAAAACATGTTGGAGTACATTGAAGTTGAGATTTCAGTGTAAAGTCTAAAGTATGGCAATAATTCAACACAGTTATGCCTTAAACTCACTAATAACATTTTCAAAGTGATTCACTGTTTACTGGATTTATTTTTAATATGCATTGATATTGGCCATTTTGACTTTTTCAAAGCCCAATAATATTGCAGATATGGGGCCTGTAGTAATCTGGTGGGGGAAACAGACAGACTTGGACACAGTACAACTGGTCAAGTGACCATCTTTATTCATACTGTGCCCTATTCAGGATGGCTGCATGGCCTTATGCGCAGTGCGTAAGCCCCGCTCATAGATGTTATCTGTGAACATGTAGGCAAGCACCTCATGTGGTATGCATGACCCATATGTAGTGCCTTGCACTGAGCTGCCATGTGAACATGCGGCCTGAAGTGGCTACGTAGCAGGACAGGGGTATTTCTGCATACGCCGTATGTGTGGGACCACGAACATGCATGCATGACATATGTTAAATCTGAAAGGTGCATTGCATCCCCACATATACACAATGCATTCTGGAGGCAGCCGAAAACAACCTACATGTCATGCACACTGCAAGAGTGGCCAGCGAAGCAAGCCGGAGGGGACATGGCAATACTCGCCATGGCATGTCATGCCAGCCATGCACGCAAGGACGCAAAGCACAGTGGCAGCAGCCTCATATGTGCCCACAATGTGCCAAGTGTGACCACCACTGGTATAACACCACTGGCCATATGGCCTGTCCCAGCACATGTACCACCGAAACTGCATGCACAGCATGGCATAGTGTGGTGAACAGTCAGGCAAACCTGGGATGCACGCCACAAAGCCTAGTCACAGAAGCATGCAGAACACACAGCCCCACACACGCAAACAGACCTGCCTGTGCATGCCATGCCAGGGTGAAGAACAAGACAAATACACAGCACTGTATGCAAAAGCCTTTAATTGTGCAAAGAGTAGCACACAGGGCCCACACAAAACCCACGACAGCACAGATAATGTGGGGGGAGTAAGGAGGTGGTTGTTCACGGATGGCCCACGGCCTTAGTCCAAGTCCTCCTCTGTGGCCACCTCCAGGCTGGTGAACGGGTTCACTTCAGGGGTGGGTTATATCTGTAAACTCCCATTCCTCCAACATGTGTCTACAAACAGGTCCACAGTAGTGCTGAAACGACAACAGCAGACAGAGGGGACCGATGTCAGTGACCCTGTAACTGGCAAAAGCCACAGAACCTACAATGGCACACACACACACACACATATCTAAGGGCCTGTCGGATGGCCCAGAGGTCTCCCACGTCATCATGGTACATGTAGTCCTCAGTGCTGTTCCACAGCTCAAAACACCTTGGTATATCATGTGGTAGGCGCCGCCTTGGGGTCACCACCCAGGCCGGGCCAGGCACACCCACCTCCTGGAGCTCCAGCACCAGAATGACTTTCCGATGACGAGTCCCTGCAAAAGAACACAGGGGACAAAATGAGAGGACACACCCATGACACAGGCCCATACCCCCCTGCCACACACATGCACATGACACATGGCAGTGAGTACCAGCTGCAGAACCTACCTGCCTCTTCTCAGACACCTCCCACAGGGCACTCGCAGGCAGGCCATCCTGGTAAACTGATTGTGTGACACAGTACAGCCGCCGTGTCAGGGCGAGCCTGCCACGTACCTCACCCACTGGCATCGGTGGTGCTGCCACCACCATTGCTGCCACGGATGTAATGGCATTCCCATGGCCAGCATGCCCAGACCACATGGGTATGCCACACCCTATCAGGCACGCGTGCTACATCACACAGCATGCATGGCACACATGTGTAGACATGAAAATGCCACTGTGTGGTCACTCAGAGTGATACATGTAGTGGCAGTGCAATGTGCCCAGGGCACTAATACATATGGTCCTCCTAGAGGATGCCATTGCAGAGCACCATGGCAGACCGAGGTGCTGCCACCGGGCATTCAGGCCATGACTTGTGGTGCAGATGCTGCATCCCACTGACATGCTACAGCAGTACTGAGTTGACCACGTCACACTACGGTACATCTGTGACCTAGTGGAGAATGCTTTCTGGCCAAGTACAAGCTGCTCCATGGCCATGTCCGTGGAGACAAAGGTGTTGTGCGCCCTGCAGTACTATGCCATGGGCACCTTCCAGAGGGTGATGGGCAATGTGACAGGAGTGAGCCAGTCATCCATGTTACGGGCACTGCACCAGGTGACTGATGCCCTGGTGCGGCATCAGGAGAGGCACATCTCATTCCCCACAACTGAAGCAGAGCTCAGGTCCATCAAGTGTGCATTCCTGGAGAAGTTTGGCATGCCGAACATGGTGGGTGCAATAGACTGCACACATGTGCCCATCCTCACACCATCCACCAATGAGGAGGCCTACAGGAACCGTAAGGGGTTCCACAGCATAAACTGTTAGATCATCTACAACACCACAGGCATCCTGACCAACGTCCTGGCACTGTACCTGGGGTCGTGCTATGACTCATACATCTATAAGAACAGCGAGCTGCAATGTCACTTGGACCAGCAACAGGAGGGCTATGGCTGGCTGGTGGGTGAGCCCCATCACAGTGTGTGGGTACGTTAGCTGCATGTGTTTCCCAGCACAACTAATGGCTCTGTTTCACCCAACATACACAGGTGACAACGGTTACCCACTGAGGACGACACTTCTGACACAATACCTGGCTCCACAGCACCTTGCTGAAGAGGCATAGAATGCAGCATGTGTATGGGCATGTGGCATCATGGAACACACCATAGGGCTGTTGAAGAATCGTTTCCAATGCCTGGACCACATGGGTGGCACCATGATGCTTGTACCAGGGATGGCGTGCAGAGTGTTCACTGCCTGTGCCATGCTGCACAACATCTGCATGCACCACAGGGTGCCAGAGTCCCCTGACATACACCCAGAGGAAGACTGCAAGGGACCACTGCAGCCACTCCATGGACCAGTGCCACCTGGGGAGGGTGCAAGGGTGCCACCAGGGGGCAACCACGCAGCAGGATGCATGGTGGCAAGAGCAGTGTACCATCGCGTGGTCCATGGCACATTCGGCAGTTAAGGTATAGCACATGCTGGTGAAGATGACTTTGACTGACTGAGCAGGCATGAGTATTGCATGCATGCCATGGGGCAGTCACCTATGCATTGTGCCACCAGCATGCACCATGTACATGCAAGCTGCCATGCGTGGCACTTGTGTGTGGTGTGCTGTGGGCCACACCACTGCATGCAATGCATACCAACGTATGCCTGCTGCATGGTGGGTGTGTGTGGGGGGTGTGCCTTGGTGTGGTGTGGCGCATGCCTGTTGCGGGGGCACCCAGCACCCTGCCAAGGAGGTGCTGGTCCATGTGGTGGCATTGATGACAGCCATGTGTGCTGTGCTGTGTGTGTGTGGGGGCGGTGGGGTGAGTGTGCTGGACTCATTCAGTGATGAGATCTGCTGTGCCTTACTGGGTGTCTGGCCTCGATGGGTGGCCACAGAGTCCATGGCACCTTCTGGCTGCTGATGTTCACTGTGCTGTAGCCGCTGGCTGTGTGGCCCCCTGGGGCACCTGTTCATGACACAATGGGTGTGCCGTTATGCTGGTGCCATGTCTGTTCACACTGCCGCCTGCTGCAGGGCATGGGTGCTGGCAGGCATGCTCATGCCCTGCCTGTGGTACCATAGATTCTGGCACACTGGCCACTGTCATGGACACATCCACGTCTGGTGCAGATGGCCGTGCCTGTTGGATGGAAACATGGGTGGCTATGGCCAGGAGGGTGTCTGCAGTATGCTCCTGGGTGCATACCCCCATGGTTACCTCCTCCACCAGGCGTTACTAGGTGCTCATCCCTGTGTCTACCACCATCTACTTCTGCACTCACAAGTCCATGGTAATGCTCTCCATGAGCTTCTCCTGCACCCACGCAGATCCCGTCATGACCTCCTTGAGGTGGTGCACTGCCTCCATGCACTCCCTCGTCCCCTGCAGGTGGTCCCACTCCAGTCTGCAGAGGTCAAGGCAGTAGCTGGTGAGGAGCGAGCTGCTGGTGCCCTGTTGGCGGCACCTTGCAGGAGGGGGCCCTCAGAGGCTCCCGTGTCCAGTTCCTATGACACTAATATTGATGTGGCGGTTGTGCCTGCATTCATGAGGCAGCTGTCCTCAGGTTGCTCAGTGCCATCTTCACTGGTGCAGTCTGGTCCAGGTGATGACTGCTCATCCATGGAGCATCACTCTGGTGTCTCCCCATCTTCAGTCACCTGGGTGTGCTGTCCCATGCCCTGGCAGCTTCCTTCCTTCTGGTGCAGCTGTTCCGGTGTCCATCCCCTTTCATGGCTGTGGTGATCTTTGGGCAGGGTGGACAGCTGGGTGTCATTGTCTGGCATGTCCTCCATTCCATGCTGCTGCAGCCCTGTTTCGGTGATGGGGGGACAGCATTTAGTACACCTGTGTGTCTGTCATCTGCAGTGTCATGCCCTGTGTTTCTGCCATTACCCACCTTCGCTGCCTGCCCTCTGTGGCCCTCCTTTGCCGAAGTCAGATGGTCCCTCACCGGCACTGCCTTCATCCTGTACTATGGGTAGAAATCATGGCAGGTGGTCAGTGACAGCTGCTATACTACAATGCTCTGTGTATACATGCATCACGTTCACCTGGCATGCTGTCAAGTCCATCCAGCTTGCCATCCATAAGAACATCGCTAATGGTGTCCACCACCTGCTGCTCGATGGGCATCAGGGGTGGGTCAGGGGGTGGCGAGCCACCGCCTGTGGTGCCCTGTGACTGCTGTGCCCTGCTTAGCCTTTTCTTCACCTGGGACCGGAGGTCACACCATTTGTGCTTAATGGCCACCAGTGTGCTTGCCTTTGGTCTGGTGGCATTGATTGCCACATGTAGGTCCAGCCAGCTGGGGTGCCTGGTGACCTCTGACCAAACAGCACATTGTAGTGCTGGTGGATTTCTGTCACTAGGAAGGCCACCTGTGCACCCGTGAAGTTTGGTAATCACTGCCGCCTACCACCACCCCTGTCCATTCTACGTCCACTGGTGTTGCCTGTTTGCCATGTAGTGCCTGTTTCCACATGCTCCTCGGTGCTGCAGTTGCTGCCAGCCTCCTCCGCTGACATTTTGCTTCTGCACTATGCATATTGCAGGTGAGTAGCAGTTCCGTATCCCCATAGATGGTGGGATTAAGAGACATTCCCTTTGACTCACACTGTCTTCATCCTGCCCCTGTGCACCTCCTCTGTCACTACCCCAGCCTCCTGGGGGCGTGTTGGGCTGGGTCATGCATGCTGTGTATTTCACTGGGGCTGCATGTCTGCATTTATGACAGTAATACGCGTAGTGGTTGGGCTTTGTGAATAGGGCCCATTATGAAACACAGGTCATTCAGTGCTGGACATAATAAAGGAATGCTCACTGGGCATGACAGAAACTATATAATAACTGCAAATACCTACTGTACATTAAGGACTACAGCCCTAATGGTGTTCCCTGTACTTTTACTATGCATATGTATACCCATATAAATATACTACACTCCCTCCCCCTTAGACAAAAACTAATCTAAAATACTCAAATAGTAACATTTCCTAACTTCCAAGCTGAAATAGACTATTCGGTACCCAGAAACAAGTTTGGGGGATTATTCTGCCCCTGTGGTTGAACTTGTCACTAACTAACAGTACAGATAAAAGTCCAGTTGCACAAGGGCACCGGTTCAGTACATGAATTATAGGTCAAGTCTTTGTGGTGCTCTTCATTGCCTCATGGGGTATCTGCAGGATGGAACAACTGCTGTTGGTAAAACATGTGTTCCAGTAATATTAGGCAGAGGCCCTGGTGGAACTTCATGGGCAAGAAGAAAATCTTCTGTTTCGCTGTCCTCATCTGGAGGGATGTCATCTGCTGCATGAGCTGGAACCTCTGAATGTAGCAGGTGATCCACATTTACATGAACAAGTCAATGTCCCACACGAATGGCATAGGTCAAAGGTCCACATGTTTCAGTCACCACCCCAGGAATCCAAGAAACCATGGGATGTTTACAGTTTTGAACCATCACCCTATACCCAGGATGGAACATCCATACTGGCTTGGGTGACCTGTCATGACTCTTTTGCTGTTGCAGTTCAGGTTTTGTGGCAGTATCAGCCAAATCCAGCTTTAGCAATGCCAAATGGGTTACAAGTTTGACATTATAGAAACAGTTCAGAAGGTGTTTGCTGTGTGACGGAATAAGGAGTGTTTCCGTACATGAACAAGAAACAAGCCAACATTTGAGTTGTAGGTAATGATTTTAGTCCAAGCATTTTTGAATGTCAGTAGAGCTCATTCAGCTGCACCACCGGATGCTGGATGGTTAGGCGGAGTCAAAATATGTCAGACCCCATTCTGCTTTAAGAACTGTTTAAAGTCTTGTGAAAAAAACTGGGCACCATTGTCTAACACTAACTCCCATGGTAGCCTATATGAGACAGGAAGTTGTCTCAGAAGATTTACAGTCTTTTCAGTGGTTGTAACTGGTGTGAGCAGCACTTCCATCCATTTGGCATGGACGTTGATTACCACTAAGAAAAGCTGTTTGTCCACTTCTGAATAATCAACATGGATGTGCTCCCATGGTGTGGTAGCCCAATGCAAGGGTGTGGTTGCAGATTGGTTGCGAACAGCTGCACATGGAGCACATTGGCTGACAAGATGCGGAGTATCTTAATCTAGTTCCAGCCACCACAGATATCCCTGGCCAATGCCTTTATCCAAAAGATTCCAGGATGACTGGCATGCAAGTCAGAAAGTAACCGCTTGGGTAACTTTGGAAGTATCATGACTTGAGCTCCCCACAGAACACAGTCTTGTTCTATGGACAACTGGTCCTCCTTCTTGAAGAAATGCCAGAGAGTTTGGTCTCTTGTGAAGCTGGACCAACCATTTATGGTGAAATCTAGGACTTTAGAAAGGACAGGATCTCACCTGGTCTCCTTTGCAACATCCTGTGAAGCAATGGGTAATTCCTTGAGATGTGAAAGCTGAAATACAGCCCCATAATATTACTTCTCCATAGCATATTTAAATGGATGTCTTGATAATGCAGCCACGTTTGTGTGATCCTGAGAATGTCTATATTCCATGTTATACTCATAAGCCAACAAAATCAGGACCCATCACTGCATCCTGGGAGCTGCAAGACTTGGTATGGCTGCCTTCAACCCCAGAATTTCCAGTAGAGGCTTGTGATCTGTTAGCAGACAGAATATCCATATGTACAGGTACTTGTGTAACTTCTTGACACCAAACATCGTGCTCAGAACTTCCTTCTCAATCTGAGCATAAGTTCATTTGCTTGGGGACAAGGTCCTTGAACCAAAAACAATTGAGTGTTCCTCCCCAGAAGGCAACACATGACAGGTGATGGTGCCCACTCCATGTGGGGATGCATCACACACCAGCCTCAGAGGATTGGCTGGGTCGTAGTGTACTAGCCTCTTGCTTTTCAGAAGACATTGCTTGCAAGCCTGGAAAGCTTCCTCACTCTCTGGTGACCAATTCCATTTAGCTTCTTTCTGTAGCAAGTCATATATTGGTTGCAACAATGTGGATGAGTGTGCTAGGAAACATCCATAGTAGTTCAACAGGCCCACACATGATCCTAACACAGTCACATTGATTGGTGCCAGTGCACTGACAATTGCTTCTACTTTGCTCTCTGTTGGGTATAGGTCTTGTGCATTGATCCAATAGCCTAGGTACTCAACAGAATCTTGCAGAAAGTGAGATTTGGCTAGCTTCACTTTCTCTCCATGCCACTACAGTGTTGACATGACTTGGTCCAGGATTGTCAGATGCTCTTCCACTGTGGGCACTGTTATCAAGATGTCATCCATAAGGCAGACTACACAGCCTAGTACATGCAGTGTCTGGTCCACTGTGTGCTGGAAAATTGCTGATGCTGTGGAAACTCTGTAGGCCAAGTGATAAAATCAGTAAAGTCTGTTGTGGATGTTGGTTAGATACTTCTCTGACTCTGGTTCCAATTTCAACTGCTGGTGTGCAAAAGATAAGTCCAACATTCTAAAGAACTTTTCACCTGCTAGTGTGGCAAACAAGTCCTCCCCACTTGGTAATGGGTTTGCATCTGGCTCTATACAATGGTTCACTGTAACATTGTAGTCACCACACAGACCCCACTTCTTTGTCTCACTTCAGTACCAAAATGATAGGGGCAGCCCAGTCATCCCTCTCTACCCATAACATGATACCATGGCTTTTGAGATGGTCCAGCTCCTTCTCTACTGCTTAAAGTGTAGGATACTGGTTAAGGCTTGTGGAAAATTAGAGCAGCTTCTGTTTGCACTCAGACCTTCACCTTGAAATCCTGTACTGTGCAATAGCCATCCTGAAAAATAGGACCATGTTTTCCATTACCTTTCTCACTGCATGTTGTGGTACTTTGGTCACAGTGTTAAAGCTGAAGATCTTTTCCTAGTTCAACTTGATCTTCCTGAACCAGTTTCTTCCAAGTATTGCAGGTCTTTCCCTTTGCACTACCACCAGAGGCAAGGTTCATGTTCCTCCTTGTAGGTGACTGGTACATGAATCTCCCCCAGCACAGGGATTCAGTCTCCAGAGTAAGACATGCGCTAAATAAGTGATGGTTGTAACAGAAATTGCTGAAAGTTCTTCTTCGTAGATGTGCTCTGGCACAAGAGATACTGATGCTCCAGTGTCTAGCTGCATGCTAACCACTTTTCCCACCAACTCAATTTGGAGGCAAATTTCCTCTTTTGTGTCACGTAGAAAGGAAACAGGTGCAACGACTCATCCTCCATTTCGATTGTTGGCACAGAGTCTGTGACATACTGTGCACAAGCAGTCCATGCAGCACTCTTGCACACTTTCTGTATGTGAAACACATTTCCACAGCCGTAGCATTTCTCTTGTTAAAAGCAGCATGTGCTTTGCTGGTGATTACCTTCACATCTTTAGCACAGTTGTCTTGACTTTGTAGAAGTGCCCCGTGGTACCAGCTTCTGAGACATTTGAGGTTGCTGATGACAGGCGGTGGACCTCTACATGGTCTGGAATGTCTCTAAGGTCCTGGTGTATGGGTGACCCTATGAACCACAGTCTTTTGTGGTTCAGAATATACCGCTAGCTCCCTGGAGCCTTTCCAGCAGAGCTCCATAGCAAAGGTAATGTCACAGGATGACTTGAAAGTCAAGTGCAATTCTGACAAAAGCTGTTTGTGATAGGCTTCCCATCTGAGCCCAAAAACAAACTGATAATGGACAGCCTCATCCAGGAACTGGCCAAACACACAGGTACTTGGTACTTTGTATACCTGTGTGTTTGTGCTACCTGCTGAGCAGTGTCAGTGGCTCAGCAGGCAACACACTCACCTCTGAGGCCGGGAGATCAGAAGGCTGTGGGTTCTATCCCCACACCAGGCACTTTGCTTAAGTAGAGAATACTGGATGGGCAACTATGCAGAACCAGTGTGTTCTGCCACAGAGGAATTCTGATTCCCTCTGACCTCGAGACCGAAGCTCGAGAGGTCCATGGTACTCAGAATCTCGAGGTGGCAAAACACACTGGTTGTGCACAGTGTTGCTCATCCTGTATTGTGTATAGTGCTGTGTGAAAAATGTGTTTTGTGAGTTATTTTGCTTTCAAAATGAAACTGACTCATGCAGTCTCTAGAGGTTCTAGAATGCTGTTCTACCACAGTCGCATAGAGCAGCATTCCATGACACTGGAACTGTGGTAGAACAGTATTTTGAAAGGGATGGAATTCCATACAGAACAACACTCCACTATACACTATATCCCAATACTGACACCGTAGTGCAGCATGGGGGGTGCTGCACTCCTGAGGTGCCGTCTTTCGGATGAGACGTTAAACCGATGTCCCATCTGCCTGTTCTGGTGGTAGTTCAGGTGGATGTTAAAGATCCCATGGTACTTCTCAAAAAGAGTAGGGTAGTTTTTTATTTTGCTATAAACGAAATTATGTACAGGCATCAAACATATATCCATTCAGTACAGAATACAGAAATACCCATTGTGACAATAACATTTTATTGTCCCCGTTTTGTTTCTCCACCCACCCCACACCAAAGTGGCAATGTTAAATCCAAAACAAGGAAAACAAGGAAGGAAAAAAAAATGAAACAATACATCATATTTCAAGTATATCTAGAGAGAAACAACAATCCATACTATTTGTTCCTTTCTAGTTTTTAACTTATCTAAATGGCTGGCCAGCCTCTAACTGTCTTCCTTTTTATTTAGTAGTGAAGAAGAAAAATACACATTTAGGTTAATCTGTTGTGACCCAGGAACATAACTGCCAGTATTTTTTTTACATTTGGCTTTTGATAACACCTGCTTTACTGTTTTGTATTTTGCTTTCAAGCTTACTACTGTAACCACCCTGTCCCCTGGGTTTACTAGAATCCCATCAACGTCAGTGCTAGGTAGGGAAGGCAGCTGCTGAATAACTAGTTAAATGGGTTTTTCATCTACTCACTCTCTTGTTTGCTTGATCTCAGCTGAGATGAGAGAGATGAGGTTATTTAGAATTCTCGCAGCAGCATAAGCCACAGTAGTTGGCTGTGAGTGGGGAGTTTTAGAATCTTGGGTCAGTTGGTAGTTAGTTCTAGTCAGTTGGAGTTGGAGGAGTGAGTAGAGGAGTGAGAGCTGCAGTGTGGGCTCTGAGAGGAAAGCCTGTTTTCTTACCCTAGTCCTGAAAGTCATCAGCCTGCCAATAGAAGTGGCAGAAACCGGTGTCTACAGCAGGAGCTCCTGATTTTCTTCCCTGAAGGGGTAAAAAAAGGACTGTTTGAGAATGGATACTAGGGGCAATCCCCTTTTTGATCCAGGACTTTGAAGCTGCCTATATGTTCTAACTGTGAGTAGATCTGACTTTGTGCTTCCTGATGAGAGTACCTGTGCTTTGGTGTTTCTCTGACTAAAAGAGAAAAGGTACACCAGTTCTTTTCTAAGTCTGAGACTTTTCTCAGTTTAAAGTTGGCTGACAATTGTGGGGTCCAGAGGCAGACTAATGCACATTGTTCAGGACTTTAGTTTCTACACTGCTGGAGTAGTGTTTGTCATATGCTGGATGTGAAAGCTCATTCCAGGATGCATTTCCTAAGTGTTTTTCAAGAAGTTTTAAAGTGTAACTCTGAAAGAATGGCTAAGTATGGATGTGGAAGCAAAGGGTGGGCAGCCCCCCATCTGGAGTGACCAGTCCAACACTACAGGTTCCATAAGGGTGCCTGGTTATTCAGAACACATTGGCCAATGCCTGAAGAGAAGTTTACCCCCTGGTGTGGGTTTTGCTAGTAATGAGCCCAGTGAGCTTGGTTGTGGCCAGTGCCACTAGAAGAAATGATTCAGTTGTCGACAGTTGCCACCAACAGAAGTTTAAAAGTCCTATGCCATATGGGAAATGTGTGTGCTCAGTTGTGGCCAGCACCACTAGCAGAAATGTGTGTTCAGTTAAGGCCATTGACACTGAAGAGAATTCAATGTCCTATGAAATATGGGAATACCTACAGTTTCTGTCAGATACAGCCGTTCTGTTGTTCTGCAATTGTCTTGTGCCACAATGTGTAAACCATGGGGTCCATCCTTGCTTTACAGAACATCTTCTGGAATAAAGTCACACGCTAGAACCCCAACTTGGTTTGGACATTCATGTTAGTGCTTCCTGTGTGGAGTTACTTGGTACCCCTCCAGAAGTACAGATAGCTAGCATAGCCCTAGCAATAAGTTCTCGCCTCAGAACCTAGGTTAATTGACATCAAAACATGAGTCATTCACTGTTGGATATAACAAAGGAATGTCCACTGGAACTACAGTATATAAGTACTACCAATATCTATGTTAGACACTACAGCCCAAATGGCATTCCTGCACTTCCTACTATGTATATGTATACCTATATGTATATACTACAGGGCCTTACACCAATAAATGCAGATATGATCTCTCTTTGCCTAACATGTGTCATTTAAAGTACCAGAAGGTTATTAAAACTTCACACACACACACACACACACACACACACACAACTGTGGAGGGCTGGATGTTCCTCAGTGAAGCTTTTAAATTGCTTTGATTCTTTTTTATTTGATCATCCTTACCTCCATTTTCTCCATTTTTCCCCTCTGTCAATTGGAGTTGTCACAGCTAAATCTTTCTTCCTGGTGGCAGTTTGAATGGTAGTAGTGTTTTAACCCTTACTGTGCCACAGACTGATATATTAGTCCAGAATTCCCATACATTCTAATTCTGTTGGCAGCCTAAGAATTAATCAATCCAGCAATCAACCATTCAGTCAGTCAGTTTTTATTTAAAAACCTACATTACCACCTGAAGGTGGAAACTAATACATGAAAAGAAAAAATAAACTTGGCTAATGCATATTGTTACTAAAAGTCTGGGTTTTATGCCTTAAAAGCTAGGGGGGAAGACAGGTGGAGGGGAAGCTATCTTCATATTTATTTTACAATGTTTGGCAAGGAATGATACACTGAGTCAGGGCTTGTTTACATGTGTGTCCTGGGAGCACTGGGAAGTTAAGTGGCTTGTTCTTGGTCACACAGTGTGCAAGTGGTGGTTGTGGGATTCAAACCCAGGTCTACATATTTGTAGTTCAGTGCTCTTAACCACTACACTATACTGCTTCACCAGCAAGGTATCACGTCAAAATGGCAAACCAAATTGAGTGATTCATAAATGAGCAAGTCAGTTTGGTCGAAAGGAGGTACAGCAATGGGGAGGATTTAGCTAGGTTTGGAAATAGCGATGGTGGTGGGGAATAAGGGTGATGAAAGGGAATAGTGAAGGAGGAGGGAGGGAATGACGGAGGGACCAGGGAGAGAATGGGGGAGGCACTAGGGAAGATGAGTGAGAAAGTGGAGCCTGCTGCTGCAGAGCTGACTGCCTAGCATGGCGGGTAAGGATGCTGCCTGCGGTGCTGGTGGTTCCGGGTTGAGGATGCTAGTACAGGGTGTTATTTTTTTATGGCATTCCAGCGTTGGCCCCCCTCCTCTGTATTCTTTTTTCTCCAGTGTCTGCCGTCCCCTTGGAGATAGCTATTGTAGTATGGGGGTGTGGGAGGCATAGCCCCCTACATTAAACATTACTTTATTTGTGCTCAGTTTCTGTTCGGGGCGGTGTACTATGTGATGATTTGATTTTCAGCAAAATCCACTCTCTGATTTGTGAGTCACTGAAATATATTCGCTATTATGACATGGAACCCCAAGCAATTATTAAGTTATGAAGTTATTAATGGGCTCACAACTAATATCCCCAAAACTTCACTGGGAAGAGTCACATGGGTGATTGAACAGAATTAGTGATATAGGACCAGCACTGCAGTGCATGTGATAGTAAAGTATAGCAGGACAGGAAATGTCTATTGTATGGTAAATCTAACATCCCACTCCCTATGATATGAATACTCTGTAAGGACATGTTCTGAATTGATTTGACAGTGCTGCACCTTCCAAGCCACGTTCAATTTTATAAAGTTTTGTATCTTTGAAAACTTTTAATAAAGTACACGTTTGAAAAAAGATACAAAAAAAAATCAACCAACAGAACACTCAACATAAATCATAAGGGAAGAACAGCACAAACAAATTCATAATACACATAGTTTGAAAAATAAAAGGAACCCCAAAACATGAATATGAATACAGCAAATGTATGCAAATACTGACACATAGACCACTCCTACGGTTGTAAGATTAGTTTCATGCATATTCTTTGAGTACTGTATGAAAACCGCAAACTGAAGGCAAGCAGAATGTAAGTAAGACCACTCTTACAACCATTAGAGTCATCTCCGTAGCAGTGTTAATATATTATTGATCAAGGTCACTCAATAATATAATTAAAAAAAAACTCCTCAAAATGAGCCCAATGCCAGGGCACCTTTGCATGAGACACTCTTTATGGAATAAAAGTCTCAAAGGAAAGTAGTGTTCCAATTGGTTGGAAGAGCTCCCTTGATCCATAATAGAACATGCAAAGCAAAGGACAGGAAGCAGTTTGATAATATACTAGGGTATCACTCATTTTGCTAAGGTTTTTATACATTTTAAAAAGCTATTCTTATAACAGTTTATTCTAGTCATCTCTTCCTGGAATGTATTCCACGAGCCGTGTCAACTGTTCTGGGACTAGCCAGCAGAGCGTTCAAAAAAATAAGGGTTGGAAAGCACCATAAAAGGATATGAGGTTCTAAAAGGTTCTTATAAGCTATGAAACATAGAACATAGAAATACAGAATTTGATGAAAGATAAGTACTGCTTTGCCCACTCAGTCTGCCCAATTTTCCCTACCTATCCTATCCTGCCAACGCAGATCCTACTTGATCTCTGGAGCCCCCCCCCCCCGTTTCCAAACTAAGAGTCCCTTGTGTCTATCCCATACATGCTTGAAGCCTACCACTGTTTTAGCACCCACCACTTCCACTGAGACTGCGTCAGTTATCCACCACTCTTTCAGTGAAGAAGTACTTCCTCACATCTCTCCTAAATTTCCCCTTACAGCTTCACTGCATGTCTCCTTGTTCTCATGCATCTTTTATTCTGAAAAGTACTCCCTCCTGTGCCATATTTAACATGTGCAGTGTTTCTAGGTCAGTATCATATCCACCTTCTAACGTGTACATATTGAGGTCCTTCAGTCTCTCATTGTAGGGCTTCTGATGCAGCCCCTGCACCACTTTTGTTGCCCCTCAGGACAGCCTCTACCCTGTCTATGTCCTTCCTTAGATGCGGTCTCCAGAACCAGAGACAGTACTCCAGGTAGGATCTCACCAGTGATCTAAACAGTGGCAACACTACCTCCCACTTTCTACTATGATACCCCTCCCTATGCACCCTAGCATGCCACTGATCTTGCCCATTGCCGTGTTGCACTGCCTTGCCACCTTCAGGTTATCAGAGATGACTACCCCTGGTCCCTTTCCTGTTTGGTGACCATCAATACCTCTTCCCCCATTTTGTATTCCCCATCTCTGTTTCTGTGCCCTATGTGGATGATTTTGCACTTTTTCGTATTGAAGCCTCGCTGCTGTACCCTTAACCACTCCTTGAGTTTTCTCAGGCAACCGGACATTCTTTCCACCCCCTCTGGAGTGTCTACCCTATTGAAGATTTTGGTGTCATCTACAAAGAGGCAAACCTTTCCTTCCAGTTCATCTGCAATATCACTTATAAAGACATTAAAGAGGACTGGTCCCAGCACTGAGCCTTGATGCACCACATTGGTCACCCTCCCTTCCGCTGAGTGATCTCCATTTGCCACCACCCTTTGTTGCTTATCCATTAACCAATTTCTTACCCAGTATACTACCTTAGGACCATCCTAGGGTGCCCAGTTTCCTTATGAGTCTCCTATGTGATATGGTGTTGAATGCCTTACTAAAATCTATGTAGGCCACATCCATCACCCCACCCTCATCTATGTCTCTGGCCACCAAGTCAAAAAAAAATCTATCAGATTTGTTTGACATGCCCCCCCCCCGATGCATGAATCCATAATACACTAGGTCATGTAACCAATTGGATTCAAGAGACAGTCCTTTCCTTTAGCAGCAACTTCATTAACTTCCCTGCCACTGATGTAAGACTGACTGGCCTATAGTTGCCACCCTCCTCCCTGTTACCACTTTCGTGAAGTGGGACTATATCTGCCCTCCTCCAGTCCTCTAGAACCACTCCTGTTTCCAATGAGTTGTACAACAGGGCTGTCAGAGGTGCAGCCAGTATCTCCCTGAGCTCCCTCAATACCCTTGGGTGTACCTCGTCTGGCCCCATAGCTTTGTCCACTTTCAGATTTGTGAGTTCCTTCAGGACTCTCTCCTCTGTAAAAGGACTTGTGACTTCCTCCCTTCCCCCTGTGCTCCTTATCCTTTTATGTGGCCTATCCCCTTCCTCTGTGAAGACTGAATAAAAGTATTTGTTCAGGATATTTGCTATTTCCTGATTCTCCTCTGCCCCCCCCCCAGCCCTTCTGAACCTCACAAACCTTTCCCTCATCTTCCTCTTTTCACTTATGCACCTAAAAAAGTTTTTGCCTCCTTTAGTTACCCTTTGGGGTATTCGTCTCTCAGTTTGCACCTTTGCACTCATTGCTGCTTTCCCTGCTTCCCTCTGCTTCTCCCGATATTTCTCCTTATTCTCGTCCCTCTGTGTTTCTTTATACCTCTTGTATGCTACCCTTTTAATCATTATCTTTTTTCTCCTGTTTTTACTTACTTCCTTTGCACAGAGGTTTCTTGCCTTCACTATACCTTCCCTTAACTTAGCCCACTGTTCTATTGCCCCACATAGGTCATTCCCTCTGCCAGGTCATCTCTGAGGCATTCACCCATTTTTTTTTTTTTTTAATCTGCCATACTGAAGTCCAGAACCTTCATCCTTGTGGGGTTTGCTTCCGTTTCCATCCTTATATTGAACCACACTGTACAGTGATTGCTGGTCTCCTGGGGTCAGATATTCAAAACTTAGCCCCGGGGTTAAATTAGCCCAGAACCATTGGCACACTATATTCAAATGAACAGCCGAAGGGCCAACTCAGTTGAATATAGTGTGCAAATGAGGCAGTGCAAACAGGGCCTTGAGTGCAGTGCAAAAATAGCTCAGCAAATAAGACAGCTTTAAATATAGCAACCATACAGTGCAAACTACAACAGCAGCCCAGTGCACACAGACATGGAGTAAGGCAAAGGTGAACTACAAGGCCAATGTGTGTGCTAGCAAAAAAGAGGAGTCACAAAAACTGCAAACAGTAGTGCAGACCACAGACTGCATAACTGTGCTATGGTTTTGAGATGTTTGCCCAGGGCTAACTCATTTGCACAGTGATAACACATTAACCCGGGGCAAAAGTTTGCCATATTCAAAGCCCCTATGCAAATGAGTCTGCTCAGGCAATCCATGTGCAAACAGCCACATTAGCATCTCATTATGGCCCGCTTTGCGGGCCAAGTCAGGAAGAAAAAGATAGCATTCCGGAAGTATAAGGAAACACAGAAGGAGCAGGACAGAGAGCTGTACCAGTTAAGGCAGAAAGAAGCAGGGAGGGAAGTCAGAATAGCAAAGGCCCAAACTGAGGAAAAGATAGCCAACTCAGTTAAGAAGGGGGATAAAACCTTTTATAGGTACATCAGCGAGCGTAGAAAGACAAAGGGAGGGATAGTGAGGCTGAATAGAATGAACGGTGGGTGGGCAGAGGGGGACAGTGAAAAAGCAGGAATACTGAACGAATATTTCTGCTCAGTATTCACAAAGAGGAGGGGAAGTGCCTAATCCAATTAACAGAGCATCTCTTGATAGGGGTCGATCCCAGTCCTTTCACAGAAGAAAGGGTTCTGCAAGAACTCCTAAAACTGAAAGTGGACAAAGCAATGGGTCCTGATAGAATTCACCCCAGAATTCTAAAAGAATTAAGGAAGGAACTAGTGAAACCACTGACTACTCTTTTAATAAATCATGGGAGGATGGTGTGGTACCCGAGGACTGGAGGAAGGCGGATGTGATTCCCTTCACAAAAGTGGGACCAAGACAGAGGCAGAAACTACAGACCTGTCAGTCTGACCTCTGTGGTAGGGAAAGGATGGAGTCACTTCTGAAGGAAAGAATAGTTGAGTACCTAGAGGTTAATGCAGCACAGGATCCAAGGCAGCATGGGTTCACAGCGGGAAGGTCATGTCAGACAAATCTAATAGATTTCTTTGACTGGGTGACCAAAGTAGTAGACCAGGGAGGGGCTGTGGACATGGCCTACCTAGACTTTAGCAAGGCATTTGACACAGTCCCACACAAAAGATTGATAGTCAAATTAACCAGCCTGGGAGTGAGTCCCAGGGTGGTAGCCTGGGTAAAACATTGGCTGGACAACAGGACACAGAAGGTGATTGTAAATGGAGTCCACTTGAAGAAAGGGCTGTTACTAGTGGGTACCTGAGGGTTCAGTATTGGGTCCAGTCCTTTTAATGTCTTCATCAGTGACATTGCAGAGGGACTGGAAGGAAAAGTATGCCTTTTGCAGATGACACAAAGATCTGCAACAGGGTTGATACACAAGGAGGCGTGGAAAGGATGAAAAGGACTTGGCAGGTTGGAGGAATGGTCAGACGATGGCAGCTAGATTCAATGCAAAAGTGCGAGAATAATGCACCTGGGAAACAAGAACCCAGGGGAAGAATACACAATGGGTGGGGAGGTAGTAACAACAACAAAACAGGAAAGGGACCTGGGGGTAATCTTATCAGATGACCTTAAGGTTAGCAAGCAATGTGAGAAGGCAGTAGGGAGGGCCGGGGTATACTGGGATGTATAGGGAGAGGCATCAGCAGCAGAAAACAGGAAGTTGTTATCCCTCTGTACAGACAGTTGGTGAGACCCCATCTGGAATACTGTGTCCAGTTCTGGAGACCCCATCTCCAAGGACATAGACAGGATAGAGGCAGTCCAGAGGAGGGCAACTAAAATGGTGCAGGGTCTGCAAGAGAAGCCGTATGAGGAGAGACCAAAGGAGCTTAATATGTATACCCTGAAGAAAGAAGGAGAGGGGGACATGATAGAAACTTCAAGTACCTCAAGGAATCAACAAAGTCCAAGAGGGTAGCATCTTTCAGAAAAAGAGACTTGCAAGAACAAGGGGACACAATTTAAAAGATAGAAGGAGGGCGGTTCAGGGCAATGTGAGGAAGTATTATTTCACAGAGAGGGTAGTGGATGCATGGAACAGCCTTCCTGAGGAAGTTGTGGGTCTAAAACTGTGGGAGAATTCAAGAATGCATGGGACAGACATAAGGCAATTCTTGTGGGGGGCAGGAAGATAAAGGCTGTTGGTTAACTAGGATCTGCGGCCTATCCTGTAGGTAGGGAAATGGGCAGACTAGATGGGCCTAGCGGTCCTTATCTGCCGTCAAAGTCTATGTTTCTATGTTTCTATGTTTGCATGCACTCCCATGTAGTCTGCCTGGTGCTATTGCATGGTGCACACAGCTCCATCTGTAGGTCAGACTGGAAGTACAGGTCAGAAGCCACAGGCTGGGGTGCGCACACAGCTCCACTTGTGTGTCAGACTGGAAGTACAGGTCAGTAGCCACAGGTTGGAGTGTGCACACAGTGCCACCTGTATGCCAGACCTGAAAAACAGTTTGTTAGCTGCAGGCCATGGCTGTCGGAAAGCATACTCAGTGCATACCTCCCACCCAGTCAGCACTGAAATGAGGGACACAGACACTCTGAATAAGAAACAATGAGGGACACTGATCCCTATAATGAGAGGCACATCCTCAAACATAGAGACACAAACACAGAACACAGTGGAAACCATTACCTTCGTATGTACACATTATAACTCCCTGCTTGCAAGTCTGGATGTACGACACAGTCTGTGTGTGCACACCACTGTTCCCAGGAGGGACAAATTCAGGTCATGGCTATAGTGAGGGGTACCCAGAGGGTTGTCCCCTGCACTGAGGGACACTGTAGATGACTGTATAATTGTGTGTGTGTGTGTGTGTGTGTGTGTGTGTGTGTGTGTGTGTGTGTGTGTGTGTATATCTATCTATATATATATATATGTACATATATATAAATATAGATATAGAAATATAGATAAATACACATAGCACTGTTTGGTAGGTCCACATTTGCCCTAGTTGTGTAGTGCCTGAGAACCTCATCCCAATCCATGGCATAACTCTTGTGTCCCTCACTATGAGGGAAATCCCTCATGTTACCCCTCAAAATTGCCCTGTCCCTCATGGAAAAGGGGCCACACACAGAGAATATACTGTAAATTTAAACATTTATTTATTTATTTATTGACATGTTTCACCAGGAAGGCACACTGAGCAACAGGTTGCTCATCTCCCAGTGCAACCTTGGGGGGTGGGGAACATAAGGATAGTATACAGAGATTGGGTACACAGTATAGATATACAATTTAATTGCATTCAAATAAAGTGAGCAGATGGTACAGAAGTAATGAAAAAGTGGAGTGCTAACAGTTTTGAACTAGATAGATACAACAGCACAAAATAACATTTGGCAAACATTAAGTGACACATAACTGTGCAGCTAGAAAATGGCTGAATAGAAATCAAGTAGGTTGATCTAGGGCAAGTCAGTGAGGAGTGACATAGACAGAGCAAGTTAGTTAAGGTGTAACAGAAGTGCAAGTTGTCTGCAAGTGCAATAGAGATTAGGGGTCAGCTATAACCAGGGCTAACTAAGGAGGGGGAGGAGTGGGTGAGAGGCAAAGATGTAGGTAGGCAAAGAACGGGGTGGATAGAAGGAGGATGGTAGAAAGAGGGGAGGGAAGATGGAGAAGAAGAGGGGTCTGCCAGGGCCTGACCCCTCCAGTATGCTGAGGACTCTGCCTGCACAAGGCAGAGGTAGAGCATGACAGGAGGGAAGCAGGTTGTAGGTAGTGAGAGGTAGAGCATGTCAGGAGGTGTCAAAGAGTCATGGAAATGGATGGACGAAGAGTCAGGATTCAAGGTTTAAAGCACCAAGCAAGGCCAGTATTTTATTTATAGCCAGAAATCAAAATGAAAGCAGACTGGAAAACAGCAACAATAAAACAAAAGCATAACATGAATAACAGTTCTCTAGTAAGCAGCTAGCACTCCAGATGAGGTCAGCACTCCACCAATCTCTCCACCCAACTGAAGTAGTTACGCAAAAGAGCTTTATTTATACCAGTGGGGGCAGGTGGTTTACCTTAAACTCCACCCACTACTGTTTTAAAACATCTAACTTCCAAATAAACTAACAGTTTTATGTGAAAAATACAGTAAAACTGAAAAGAGAAGTAGATACTGATAATAATGCTTTTAAATCTTAATAATTTAGCTGCTTTGCTAATATTTACAAAAATCCTTGGCAGCAGACCCCACCCCTTGAACTTGCCAGTATATAGTTATGAAGGAAAAGGCTGTCTGGCTCTTGTAAAACAATGAGAAGCCCAGGGGTAAGGACCTCCAGCTAGGAATGTAAGTACTCTCTGTTACTATTCTTTATGCAATTCGTTATGCAAAAACAGTTGTGCAACAGAAAGCAATTGCCACTTATATGCTTTTCATTATGCAGTCAAAGTTTTAACAAACCTTTTCCTGGTAACAGAATTATAAAACATTGGTGCACTCAAATGAAACAATTCAACTTCATGTCTTCCAGAACTGGATATGTCTACTCCATGTATCCATTTAGAAAGGGCAGCTTTGTTTTACTTTACTAAATAGCATGTGTCTAACTTAATAAAGTAACTTCAGACAAGCATACATTTTGTTACAGGGAGTGTCAGGTCACTGTTTCTATCTGGTCCAGTTTACATAACAAACATAAGTGCTCCCTGTTTTTAAAACCTACACAACCTACACCCTCACTGTACATTCTTAACACAAGTGCTTTCTTTTACCTTATCTGAATTCAGTTTTCTTACTTTGTCTTTCTTGCATTCATGAACTGTAGTGTTTGACTACTTCCTGGCTTGCAAGTCTGCCACATACAAATATATTTCTGCAAGCCTGGCTGCTGGTTGTAGGGGACAAGGGATGTACAAAGAAAAGAAAAACAATACAAGATAAGGCGCTAGCATGGGGGTAACCAAGAACATCTTTTCTTTAGGCATAAAAAAGGGGGGAAATCAATTATTATACAAAAATCTAATCCCAGTAAACAAAGAGTAATGCTAAGTGCTTCAAGGGAGACACTAACTGGTTTAAAGAGCTTTTCTAAACCTTCTGGTAAATTACAGGGTACCGCTATCATCTCCCCAGCTCAGCAGTAGAAGCAATGATGCTTCTATTCCCTAAGGACAGCACTCTCTGTGTGCTATATTCTAGAAGCTTTTAAGCCTAACACAACTGTGGTTACTGCATTTGTAATTTTTATTTGAGCCTTTGCTTATAAACACAAATAGAGGCTCATGAAAAATGGGGGGTACCAAAGGTCAGAAGACTGATGTATACTGGGTCCAGTTAATGATAGCAGAGGACCGTCCCAGTTGGCCTAACTGGAAAGGGGGAAAAGACAGATTTACATAGACAAAGTGCACAGGACAATAGAGGTGCTGCTGCAGCAGGCTTTTGTAGGAAGCAGAAAAGAAATGAACACCAGTTAACACACAGAGTCTCAACAGCACTATGACAATTTCCTCTCCACTCAAGAGGAAAACCCAGGGAGAATCAAAGGGTGTTCATACTCATTCTGTTTCTTTAAGGTCAGACCAGTGTCAGATCTCTCCGAGGAGAGATGGAGCTTTAGCCCTCCCACTCCCAAAGCTCCACCTCAGGGTCCCTTAAAACGATCACTAAATGATATGGAGACACCCATCTCCATATCCATGCATAAACACTTACCCCGAGGTCTGACTGTACTTCTGCCCCATACCAGGACAAAAAGTCTGTATTATGATTAAGGCCACCAGCCCTGTGTTTGACAGTAAACCTGTATGGCTGCAGTGAGAGGTACCACCGCATTATGTGTGGATTATTGTCCTTCATCACATGCAGCCAACGGAGTGGGTTATGGTCTGTGGTAACTTCAAACTCCGCCCCCCCATTGATAAAATTTTAATGCCTTGATAGCCCACTAAATTGTTAGGCATTCCTTCTCAATAGTTGAGTAGCGGGTCTCTCATTCATTTATGGCTGACGTAAATTATGTGATGTTCCTCCCCTTCAATTGTTTGTGGTAATATGGCTCCAATACCTCTGACTGATGCGTCGGTCTGTACTAAAAAGGGCAGCTTGAAATCTGGACTCCTTAGCAAGGTGAACTACACAGCTGTGCCTTACTAGTACAGAATGCGTCCTCACACCCTGGAGTCCACTTTACCTTTGCAGGATAACTCTTCTTTGTGAGGTCAGTAAGGGGTGTGGCGATGGTGGAAAAATTTGAGATAAACCTTCTATAGTATCCAGCCAACCCCAAAAAAGACTGCACATGTTTCTTTGACGTGGGCTATTGGCTATAGCATCTACCTTACTTATATCAGGCTTAACCTGGCCATTACCAATATAAAAAACCCAGGTACTTAGTCTTCCACATCCCAGTGGCACATTTGGCAGGGCTTATTGTTAATTTTGCCTGAGTGATGGCATGTAAGACAGCTTTAAGATGGTGTAGGTGTTCCTTACATATGTTACTAAATACCACAACATCATCAAGGTAGGCGGCACAATATGCCGTGTGCTGATGTAATGTATGGTCCATGTACCGCTGGAACGTAGCAAGGACACCATGTAACCCAAAAGGCATTGTATTTAAATGAAATAGGCCAATAGAGGTTACAAAGGCTGTCTTCTCTTTTGACTGCACAGCCAAAGGAATCTGCCAATAACCCTTAGTTAAATAAAATGTGGTTATATATTTGGCATTTCCTAACCTGTGAATTATGTCCGTCAATTCTAGGCATTGGATACGCGTCAAACTTAGACATAGCATTCAATTTCCTAAAATCCAAACAGACTCTGATACCACCTTCCTTTTTACCCACTATAACCATTGGAAAGGCCCAATCACTCTGTGACGGTTCAATTACATTGAGATTTTGCATTTTTCTCACCTCTTGAATCACTTCATCTCTTAGTTTTTCTGGAATTTGATATGCTTTTTGCCTTACTGGGGTATCTTGGGTCAAAGTGATATGGTGCTGAATCCCATCTACCTTCCCAGGAATGGTGGTAAAAGTATCTTTGAACTTACTAAGTACCTGTTCCAATTCTTGTCACTGTTGTTTGGTTATATCTGGATTTATAACCAAATCTGTCATTTCTCCTTGTTTCTCAAGCTATAGTACATCATATCCAATTCAATTTCTTTTTGATCAGGGCATACATACAGTCCTGGGGCAGGCCTTTTGTACCATTGCTTCAGGAGACTGGCATGGTATATGCCCTTCTTAATTCTCCTGTCAGGCACCTCAGTCTCATAATTTACTGGACTAGTCTGCCTGAGGACTGTATATGGCCCCTGCCATTTCATCAGCAGCTTTTGGTCAGAACTGGGCAGTGGTAATAATATCTTCTTTCTAGGTTAAAACTGTTTCTGCCCTACCCCCATATCATATTGGATTTTCTGGGAGACTTGCTTCTCTGTATTCTGCTGAAGAGCTAGCTTACTGTACTTCATAAGTCTTGCTCTCAATATGGACATAAAGTCTAGTGTACTTTGTGCCATTTCCCCATTACGCTTCCCCCATTCTTCCTTAATCACATCCAGGGTGCCCCTTGTGTTTCTGCCATACAGCAATTCAAATGGGGGAACCCCATAGATGCTTGCGGTACCTCCCTGTATGTGAACATGAGGAAGGGTAAATTTTCATCCCATCTTTTCCCTTCCTTCTGAACGAATTTCTGGAACACCTTTTTCAAGGTTTGGTTGAACCGCTCAACCAAACCATCAGTCCCTGGGTGGTATGGGGATGTGTGCAGGGCGTCAACATTCAGAGTAGAGCAAAGCCTTTTCAGTAGTCTAGAACAAAAGTTGATACCACGATCAGTGAGTATTTCATCTACTATTCTGACTTGACTGAAAAGCTTTACCAATTTCCCTGCTATTTTGTCAGCAGTGATGGTTCGTAAGGGTATAGCCTCTGGATATTTCATGAAGTCATCACAAATGACTAAAATAAACCTATTGCCCTTTGTGCTTTTTCGTAAGGGCCCCACAGTATCCATGGCTATTATCTTAAATGGTATAGAAATCACAGGTAGTGACTGTAAGGGTAACTTTTCCTTTTTATGCTTGTTTGCACGCATGTGCTAGAAACATAGTGCCACCATGTGAGTTTTTGTAGGTGTGCCACCCCCACTTCCAATGCCCTGCTCCTTTTTGCAGGTGGGTCGCACTGCACCAATGAATGTCAGGGCTGTCTATGACAGCAGTTCAGATGCAGTGGCATACGGTGGAAAGTAAATCGCTACAATCACGGTGGTAAGGTGTAGGCAATTTGCATACTGCAGCAGTCAGCTCTGTCTACAGCTCTCAGCTTGATCAGCTAGTCCTGAGACAGCATGATGACACAGCCTCCATACTGACTGATTCATTCAGCCATCAAACGAGTGGTGCCATTCACTTTCACCCTTCTTGTGGGTATAGTAGTTCAAAATAAATGTTCAGTAAACTTATTCTTTATTATTTTCTTTATTTATTTAGATGTCAGATTTGAAAACAGGATTAAATTACAGGATGTGTTGAGGTATTTGCATTTACATTGGTAGCATCATTGATGGCAACCGACTGTAATTCAAAAGTAGATGCCGGTGGTACAGTGGCAGACAGTCAACTGCCCATCTTAGTAATCGCATTTCATTCACAATTTTCATCTCCCCCTACCACACCCTATTCCTGCCAGACCTGCTTTGTTTTACTTATGTGTAGCTGGCCATTATACCGGCAAGTGATTTATCTCTTCCATCATCTTTCTGCCCGTAAGAGAAAAACCTCGAGTTGTGATCATGCTACTATGGTTGAATGCTCATCTGATCATGGAAAAACTTTACAAAAAAGAGTTTTCTTTGGCACAACATATTGTTAGTGGTGGGCCCCCTATTTGGAACTTAATTTTCCATCTCAGGAGCTGTAATTATTTGACTGCTCATCATAGTAATCACATTTTGTTCACAATTTTCATCTCCCCCTACTACACCCCATTCCTGCCAGACCTGCTTTGTTTTACTTATGTGTAGCTGGCCATTATACCAGCAAGTGATGTATCTCTTCCATCATCTTTCTGCCCATAACAGGAAAACCTCGAGTTGTGCTCGTGCTGCTATGGTTGAATGCTCATCCGATCGTGGAAAAACTTAAAAAAAAGAGTTTTCTTTGGCACAACATATTGTTAGTGGTGGGTTGCCTATTTGGAACTTAATTTTCCATCTCAGGAGCTGTAATTATGTTACGCCCATCCTGGTCATTTGGGACTCAGGGGCATGACCTGACGTTGTCGCCATTCATCCCAGTGCAAGATATGCATATTTGCAAGTATGCTGTACTTAAGTAATCACCCTGTCATCCTGCGTTTGCCCTATTTTAATATGGCATTCATCTAAGGTGGAAAGGAATGTGCTAATTGATTGCTTTTCTTTGCAAATATATTTCCAGGAGCCCAGTGTGGTGCACACAAGATACGGAGAGATCTCCATTGTATTACCTTGTACTGTAAGTCTGACCATGTATCAGTCTGGACTGTAGGCTCTTGCCTTCTTTGATATACCATTCTGATATATTTTTTTTTTGCCACTACACCAAGTCCTTATGGTTGCTGACAGGATAATTTTACACCTATCCAGTTCATATTCAAGTGATTATGCAGTGATTGGTTTATTAAAGTCTACACCTTACTGCTTGCAGCCATTCGTTCATAGGATTTTGCCACCGAATATGTATCATGACACAGTGCTTTTTTTTCCTGTTTCCATCACTGCTTCTACTTTATTATTGGTGGATGTCAGGGTCTCTCATTTTTTTTATTTTGCAGACACCCTGTTCCTGTTTAATTGTAGCTGTCTTGAATATACGTGGATTTTTTTTTGTGCCACTGTGTAAATTTACTGCCTATCCCTGTACATCGAGTTTTATATTTTTCCTTTTTTTTTTGTTTCCTTTCAGGCTGCATTTTCTTGTGTGTATTGGTGCTCATCATGGACTGATAAAATATTTTTATGAAAACCGCGTTTGTTTAGTAATGATTATGATTTACCGTCCTCGGAGTTTCATTATTCTTGCATTTTGCAGGATATAGCTGGGAAATTTTTTCACAGAACCTGCCTTTTGTTGAAGAAAGTAAGAGTTTCCTGAAGTAGTGTTTCTACATATTAATTGTCTGTGTTTAATATTCATTCTTTTGGAGTGTTTATGATTAATGAAATATTGACACATTGAGTAGCATCTTTTATGGGTTTACATATTCATTTGCCATATTAATTGTAATCAACCCCACCCCCACCCCCACCAAAAAAATCATGAGACACAGGATGCATCTATGGCCATATTCATGATGAGATACTATGCCTTTTCCTAAGTAAAGTTTTTTTTTATTTTATTACTTTTGTTGTTGTGTTGCAGTTGAAGCATTCAGTGCAGTAACTCCACACCATCAAGTATACTAGTGTCACCACTGTAACTTTGGTAACATGTAAAAATGTTTATTCCAGACCCCAATACAATTGGCTAAATCTGGACTGCACAGTGATTACCTGACCGCCACAGCTGATTATGTCAGTGTAACCAATATAGTCAGATCGACCTGTCAGAGTGGTTCCTATATGGTATGGTACCATTATGAAATTCTGCTGTGCATGCCCCTTCAGTATGTTTAGATGAACAGACTGTTTTGATTAGACCTGATTTATAAACACAGTATTGGTCTGTCTAATCTCATAAGTTTGATCATGTAATATTTCTGATATCTGAGTATGGTACATCTTGAATGACTGTACTCTGTGGTCTTGATTTTGCAGATTGGAGCTTATAAGAGTGAACAGGTTGAATTTTCACCCCTCCCCATGTGTACTTTGTGTATGATGGCTTATTTTGCTAACTAGTATATAAAAACACAAAATTTAACAAAAATGATTGCTATACCTCTTCCATCGATTTTTAAAAAGGGTGCTGTTCTATTATGTTTTGCATATTGAATGGTTTAATAAAATAAGAAAATATAATCCTTACTCAAAGGCACCTGCATTAAGTCATGAATAATTAATTAATTAATTTAATCATTTATAAATTGATTTGCCCCAGTCCCACTTTCCAGCTAAACAAGGATTATGGTATTCAGCTCATATTGAGCAGAGGGTGCTAAGTATTGCATCAAACAATACCTCTAAACACCATTCAAACAGGAATGCACATGATTCAATATGTGATCATTGTGCCTAGTCACCATCTAATTAAGAATTATGCAGTAACATACATGTCTCACCCTTATATCATGTTTATCTGGGAGGAGTGTGATCACCTCAAAGTATTTACTAGCACAACATGACCCATATTTAAACCTTCATGTATTTCCAATGAGTTTAGTGGTAGACTTTGTTAGGAAGTAGGGTATGGTGAGTTGGCATGGAATGAACATGATAAATAACCCATTGACTAAAACAGTGTCATGATCTGTTCATATTTGTATTAAATATTAAAATACATGTTTTGCTTTTGTGTCCTCAATACTCATATCCAAGGTAAAACACTTGTAACAGGAGATATGTTGAGTGCAGTACCAGTCATATAAAAATTATAGTAGCAGAGCACGAACAACTAATAAAGAGTAACAGTCAAATTAATTTTACTGTGAAATGCAAGCTCAGGGCTGCCAACATAGAGATAACATACATATTCAATAAGGCTGAAAAACGGCACATCAATTTTCAATTTCACACACTTACCAAGATAGTACATTCAAGCTGCATAACAGAGTCAGGAAAGACAGCTCCCAAAAATAAAATAAATTAAAAATTAAAAAAGGAACCAAACAAAAAAAAACAACCAACAGCTGCAATAGGAAGTCACTTAAACATTGTCACAAACATCAGCTTACTTTACTATAACATATTCTAGTCAACTCCCAGTGAGCATGTAATAATTGCCATTCCTATTCTGCATCTGTCTAACTACTGCACGTCCAGTGCTAATACCAGCAAGCAAACATTCGGCATTGACAGATGCTTGTTCTTTACTGCTGCCACTTTCTGGCAGCCAGGACAGCTTTTACAATACTCAGCCACTTGGTCATGTACCCCCGGCCAATAGAATCTAAGCAGGAGACGACTCAAAGTCTGGTCTCTGCCCATGTGTCCTGCTAAGGGGATATCATGAGCAAGGTGCATAAGTTTTTTCCCTGTACATTTTGGGGACTACGCTATAGTTTCCCCTGTAGTGGGATGTATAAATTCTCTACACAACACACCCCTTTTTATCATAAATCTTGGTCCTTGAACCGTACCCTTCCCCACCTGCTGGAAAAAAGCATGTAATGATGTTGCATTCTTTTGTTGAACCCCAAACACATTACTTTTTACATTCTCACTAATGTCCTTCATAGTGGCCACATGACTTATAGTCCAGTGGGCTTTATCATGCTTTCTCTCCCTCTTGGTCTTTCAGTCTTTTTCTGGGGGTCCATAAAGTTCATCATCAAAAGGGAAAAGATGTGCCCACTGTTACTCTTGCTGGGTTTGTGCCCTGGTAGTTACAACACTAATGTCAAACACCTCAGTCACCAAGCATTTAAAATCAAGGTGGTCTTGTCCAACTGCCACAGGCACTGGAAGGTAAGGAACTACACCCACATTCATTTGTTGTTCAAGTCCTTTAATAGACATCTTGACTTGCATCAGCGGGTAATAATGGGTGTCTCCATGCACACGTCACTCCAGTCTTAGTACCAGTAGTCATAAGACTTTCCACCACATCTGCTCTAACCAGAGTTTGTTTACTGCCTGAGTCAAGTAATCCATTTACAACTTTCTGGCCAATGGTTATAAGGAGTAAGTACTGTCCCCAGTTAGCCAGAGACAACTGTGTTGGGATGGTCTTACATTTAGGGCAGAAGCGAGCTAAATTACCTTTGCCCTGGCACTCTCTACATACAATATCAGGGTTAAATTGTCTTTTAGGTCTAAATGTTTGTGTATCCCCTATAGCAGTCCCCGTAGAAGTGGAAGAAGCAGTATTAGGCCTTACCGTAGAGTTGGCAGGCCCGGTACCAGGTCCAGAATACTCTCTTTGATGACTTGGATGGGCAGCCAAATAATCCTCAGTGAGGGAGATGACTTTTTCTGCTATATCTGGCTGATGCTCTCTCACCCAAGTCTGAACACCAGATGGCAAGACCCTAATATATTGTTCCAGGATGATCATCCCTATGATCTGCTCTGGTCTCTTCTGACCGGTTTGCAACCACTTGTGGCACAGTTCTTTAAGTCTAGCATATGCTTCTCATGGATTATCAGAAGCATGGTACCTGAAGGCTCAGAATCATTGTTGATAAGTCTCTAGGCTTATGTCATACCGGCATAAGATTTCTTGATGTACAGTATCATAGTTCTGGGCTTGTTGGCTATCCATGTGGCTATAAGCCAGTTGATTCTTTCCTGTTAAGTATGGTGCAAGCCGGATGACCCACTGCTCTCTTGGTCGCCCACAGGCTTGTGCCACCCATTCAAAGGTCATTAAATATGACTCGATATCATCTGCTTCTCCCAACTTTGTAATTTTAATATCTTTAGGGAGGTCAGTGGATAAAGAAGGCAGTCATGCACCCATAGCATGTATAGCCCTTAAGGTGAGTTCATGCTTCTTATCCATTTCAACTTGTTTTATACATAGCCATCATAATAGTTCTCTAATGTCATTAGGGGGAACATCTTCAGGAGGCTCACCTTCAGCAGTGACATCTTCAGAGGGTCCTCCAGTTGCCCCTTTCCTCCTTTGCTTCTGACTTTCCTGTGTAGGTCTTCCTACGAGCATCCTCCAGTCCAGTCATCAAAGGGTCTCCCAGCTTATGAGTCATAGTGCATGTCAAAACACCGCTGGATGCCTCAGGCTTCTCTCCAGAGACAGGCTGTTGCATTCAACATCCACTGGGTAGGAAAACTACCCACTCTTCAACCAATCCCACTTCTGACGCCAGTGTCAAAGAGTCACGGAAAAGGATGGATGCAGAGTCAGGATTCAAGGTTTAAAGCACCAAGCATGGCCAATATTTTATTTATAGCCAGAAATCAAAATACAAGTGGACTGGAAAACAGCAAAAATAAAACAAAAGCATAACATGAATAATAGTTCTCTAGTAAGCAGCTAGAACTCCAGATGAGGTCAGCACTCCACCAATCTCTCCACTCATTTCAAGTGGTTGCACAAAAGAGCTTCATTTATACCAGTGGGGTCAGGTGGTTTACCTTAGACTCCACCCACTATTGTTTTAAAACAGCTAAATTCCAAATAAACTAACAGTTTTATGTGAAACATACAATAAAACTGAAAAGAGAAGTAGATACTGATAATAATGCTTTTAAATCTTGATATATTAGCTGTATTGCTAATATTTACAAAAATCCTTAGCAGCAGACCCCACCCATTGAGCTTGCCAGTATATAGTTATGAAGGAAAAGGCTGGCCGGCTCTTAGAAAACAATGAGAAGCCCAGGGGTGAGGACCTCCAGCTGGAAATGTTTGTTTATTTATTTATTTATTAGATCATCGGTTTACAGACCTTTGAGTCAAAGACTCATTTACAAAGGCACCTCGTTACATCTCTGTTACTATTCTTTATGCAATTCGTTATGCAAAAACAGTTGTGCAACAGAAAGCAATGCCATTCATATGCTTTTCATTATGCAAAGTTTTAACTGAAACCTTTTACATAGATACATAGATACATAGATAGTGTCGGCAGATAAGGGCCTATGGCCCACCCAGTCTGCCCATTTGAGCTTGTGGCCCAGATATTCAAAAGGGTTGCTCCATGTGCAACAGAGTTGCGCATGCGCAAGTCCTACATTGCGCCATTCTGCGATATTCAGCAGGAGGCAGTTGCTCCACTGGCAACAGGTTGCGCAAAAGAGCAATGCAAATGAATGTATGCTAACAGGAGGGAGGAACGCCGCCAACCTGCCAGCCGATATTCAGTCGGGTTATGCAGATTCGCATTCGCAACCCCAACCTGCACCTGCACAACCTTGAGCCAAAAAAAAGGATCAAGTTGAGGGCCACCCACAGGTGAGCTGCTGTATTGCGAGGCACAACTTACAGCAACTACTAATGACTAACTTCGGTCCCTATTGCCCCCCCACCAGCCTGATCGTGGGCATAGGTAACATGAACCCCCCGCCATCACATCTCCCACAGCCCGATCCGCGGGCATCACAGTTAGAAACCCCTACACATATCTCACAGCCCGATGGCGGGCATCACGATTCTAGAAACCCCCACACATATCCCACAGCCCGATCGGCGGGCATTACAGATACCTTGAAACCCCCACACATATCCGAAGCCCGATGCGTGGGCAGTACAGTTACATGAACCCCGCCCACACATGTCTCCACAGCCCGATCGCGGGCAGAGCATTATCGAACCCCCAGTGCCCGATCGCAGGCAGAATGTAACCCTCCCCCAACCCGAATATCTCCCTGGTGGTCTTGCGCCACCATGAAGTGTATGCTCAACTGTGGCAACTTGCAGTGGAGCAAGTTCCACTGCAGCTATGCGCAAGTGCTGTGGCTGGGGTGATATTCAAGGTTGCTCGATAGCGCAACTCCTTTGAATATCACCTCGCCCACCCCTTGCGCAACTATTTTGAGCAGCGCAGGGGCTTGAGCCTCAGAATGGCGCAGTTTGAATATCTGGGCCCGTAGTTCAGTTTGTTTTCCTTGAAGTCTGTTGCCCCTACCCCTGACCTCCAGAATTCCTTTATGTCTATCCCATGCATTCTTAAATCCCATGATTGTTTCAGCCCCACCACTTCCTCTGGCAGGGTGTTCCATTTGTCCACCACCCGTTCTGTGAAGAAATTCTTTCTCATGTTTCCTCTGAACGTCCTCCTCCAACTTCATCCCATGTCCTCTAGTCCTGGAACATCTTTTTTCGCTAAAATAGTGTTTTCCTGCACCCTGTTCCTCCTGTAAGATACTTGTATGTCTCTATCATATCCCCTCTCTCCCTCCTCTCCTCCAGAGAGTACATGTTCAGTTCCTTCAACCTGTCTTCATAGGACTTGTGATGCAATCCATGCACCATCTTTGTTGCCCTCCTTTTCCTGGTAACAGAATTATAAAACATTGGTGCACTCAGAAATAAAACAATTCAACTCCGTATCTTCCAGAACTGGATATGTCTACTCCATTTATCCATTTAGAAAGGGTATCTTTGTTTTACTTTCCTAAATAGCATGTGTCTAACTTAGTAAAGAAACTTCAAACAAACATACATTCTGTTACAGGGAGTGTCAGGTCACTGTTTCTCTCTGGTCCAATTTACAGTACATAACAAACATTTGTGCTCCCTGTTTTTGAAACATACACCCTCATTGTACTTGCTTCACACAAGTGCTTTCTTTTACCTTATTATGAATTCCGTTTTCTTACTTTGTCTTTCTTGCATTCATGAATTGTAGTGTTTGACTGCTTCCTAGCGTGCAGGTTTGCGACATACAAATACCCTGCTGCAAGCCTGGCTACTGGTTATAGGGGACAAGGGATGTACAAAGAAAAGAAAAACAATACAAGATAAGGCGCTAGCATGGGGGTAACCAAGAACATATTTTCTTTAGGCGTAAAAAAGGGGGAAAATCAATTATTATGCAAAAAACTAATCCAAGGAAACAAAGAGTAATGCTAAGCGCTTCAAGGGAGGCACTAACTAGTTTAGAGAGCTTTTCCAAACCTTCTGGTATATTACAGGGTACAGCTATCGTCTCCCCAGCTCAGCAGTAGAAGCAAAGATGCTTCTATTCCCTAAGGACAGCACTCTCTGTGTGTTATATTCTAGCAGCTTTTAAGCCTAACACAACTATGGTTACTGCATTTGTAATTTTTATTTGAGCCTTTGCTTGCAAACACAAATAGAGGCTCATGAAAAATGAGGGGGGGGTACCAAGGGTTGGAAGACCAATGTATACTGGGTCCAGTTAGTGATAGCAGACAACCTTCCCAGTTGGCCTAACTGGAAAGGGGGAAAAGGCAAATTTTTACATAGACAAAGTGCACAGGATGATATAGGTGCTGCTGCAGCAGGCTTTTGTAGGAAGAAGAAAAGAAATGGACACCAATTAACACAGGGTCTCAACAGCCCTATGACAGGAGGGAAGTAGGTTGTAGGCAGTAAGGGGGAGGAGGCCTCAGAAAGACCAAGAGAGAGGGTAAGGTGAGAGAGAAGAGAGGCCAAGTCCCAATGCTTCAGGATGCAGAGAATTGGGGGGGAGTTGGGTTGTGGGTGTAAGGAGAGGGTAGGGACAAGCCCTTGGTACAGCTTTGGATAATTGAGAATCACAGTAAGAGAACAAAGGAATGCCTGTAGGGAATGAAATAGGGGGAAGGGGAAGGGGAAGAAAGCTGGTAGTTAGGTGGGAGGGAGGTGGAGGTCCAGCAGGGGCATTGCATGCATACTGAAAAGGTCTAGAGTTAGTCAAGGGCTTGTCAGGGGCTTAGAGGGGGGAGTTAGAGAAGGTCATAGCAGGAACAGCTAGGTGCAAGGAAATTTTTTAGAGCAGAGCTGATGGAATAGTAGGAGGATGAGTGATAAATTTGAAGGGGGAAGGAATTCCACATTTTTGGGAGGCAGTGAGAGTAACCAGGCTGGCCAATGAGGATGGCTCTGCGGGGGACCACCAGAGTTCGGGAGTTGGTTGATCTAAGGGAGTGAGAGGGAGGAAGAGGTGTTATAAATGAGGAGACAAGGTAGGAAGAGAGTTCACCCAACCAGAGCTTGAAGGTGAATTTAGTGCAGTGGGAGAGTCGTCTATTTGTAAGAGAGGAGAAGGATAGAGCATGATAAAGATCACAGTGGTAGGTGCAAGAGGGAACATCAAAGGCAAAATGGCAGAAAGAATTGAAGAGGGTATCCAATCTGGCCAGGGAGGACTTGGGAGCAGCACCGTAGACTACGTCACAGTAGTCGAAAATGGGCAGGGTCATCTTCTGAACAAATTCACACCTAGCTGTAGGAGGGATGCAACTATGGTTCCTGAACAGGGCACCAAGCTTGGGGTACAATTTTTGCTAGATGGCATCAATATGTCTGGAGAAGTTTAGGTGTTGGTCCAGCCAAACACCTAAGTACCTGAAGGATGTGTCCTCAAGTAAAGTCCCATCAAGGGTGTGGAAAGTGGGAAGGGAGGGAAGCCTAGAGAGTCTCTGCCTTGTGCCAGAGGTCATGGAGACTGTCTTCTTGGTGTTGAGAAAAAGTAGATGGTTAGCAAACCAGAGCTGAACCTTGTTGAAGTCTTGCTACAAGTTGGATGTAACCTCAGCTAGGCATGAGCCAGATGCATACAAGACCATATAATCGGCGTACATGTGTATGGTGGAGAAGGGAGAGCAGACAGATGGAAGGTCATTTAGGAAGATGGAGAATAATAGGGGCCCTAGCACTGAGCCCTGTGGAACTCCAGTACTAATTGGGAGGGGAAGGAAAATGACGTTGGAGATCTTGATTGAGCTCTACCAGTGAGGTAGGCCTTGAACCAGCTAGTGGCTGAAGATGACAGACCAGCTGTTGAGAGGGAGTCAAGGAGAAGGGAATGGAAAACAGTGTCAAAGGCCTTGGCAAGGTTGACAAAAATGGCTGAGGTGATTTGACCATTGTCCATCTCGGTAGGGATACAGTCAGTGAGCCGAAGTAAGGAGGTGGCAGTGGAGTGATTTTTCCTGAAACCAGATTGGAAAGGGGTGAAGTAGGAGGTGTCAGTTGGAAATGAGGTAAGCTGGGAGAGGACTAGGTGTTCTTGTAGTTTAGTTAGGGCAGGGAGGAGAGAGAGAGAGATAGGGCACTGGTTACCAGGGGAAGATGGGCCACCACCTTTGGGAAGAGGGAGGACCATAGCATGTTTCCATGGGGTAGGGACTGAGGTAGTTGAGAATGAGAGGTTTAGAATTATAGAGAGAGTGGGTAGACAATGGCCAGGGCAGAGAGAGAGAGAGAGAGAGAGAGAGAGAGGAGTTTAGGGTCTAGGTCACCCTGGGAGGAGACTTTTGAGGGATTGGTAGTGAGGAGGGCTTTTGGAGCGTCATTTGGGGAGACTGTATCGAAGGAGAAAAAGGGATGGAGGGGGAAGAAAGGTACCATTGGAAGGTGGAGAGGAGGGAGGGTAGGTAGGGAGGGAGGGATTTCAGTAGTTCAGTGGCACATGTGGTATAGTAGGAGTTAAATTTGGCAGCTACAGCACCCAGGATGGCCACAACAGTGTCATGTATTTTAAGCACGGGGGGGCTGACAGTGGGATAAAGAGGGCACTGACCGCCTTCCAGAACTTGTAAGGGGAATTTATGTTTGTGAGGAAAGCAGTTTTGAAATATTCGGACTTGGCTAGCCTTGTAGCCCTAGTATAGGCATTTCAGAGCTTGCAGTAAGACGTGAGATTGTTAGGAAGCTGGGTTGTTTATGACATTTCTAGGCATGATCTCTAGCTCTGAGACAGGCCAAACATTCTGGAGTAATCCAAGGTAGGTGATTTCCCCTAACCCTGGTTTGTTTAGGTGGGGCAAATGTATTCCAATTCTCTGGGAATATATGTTTAAAATAAGCAAGGGCCTTATCAACCGATGGGACGTTGGCTAGGAGACACCAGTCGGAGAGGGCTAGGCTGTGCAGGAGAGGTTCTAATTCTAAGGGTTTATAAGAACATAGTTGCAAGGTTTGATGTGGGGATTTGGGTCTGTGATCTTTCCTTACTATGAATACTGGATTGTGATTGCTAAGCGTGTCAGGAAGTATACCAGAGATGGTGACTCTGTGGGCGTGTGAGGTAAGAGCCCAGTCAAGTAGGGAGTGATTCTGTGTCTTATGGTTGGGACAGGTGGGTTCCGATATTAGCTGTGTGAGGTTAGGGCACCGATTTCATTATGTGTTTTAATTGTTGTAGGTGAAAGACAATTTAAATTGAAGTCGCCTAGGATGTATGGCTCCCCAGAGCAAGAGAGGGAAGTGATGGAAGTTAGGAGGTCCAGAGTGATAGAGGGCTGGACATTAGGGCGGTAATAGATACCAGCTATAAAGACAGGAAGAGTAAAGAGAAGTATCACATAAATAAAGCATCATGGGTCGCTGGGTTAGAGGACGAGTAAATAATGGAGTATTGGAGGGAGGTAAGGACGTACATGGCCACACCACCACATCAAAGCAGACATAAATAATATATCAAGATGCTACATCAGATATAAACTTTGTATAAGCAGAGGTTTCCACAGTGTTCTGAATGTCTATCTTCATGTTTGAGGATGTGTCTCTCATTATGAGAGTCAGTGTCCCTCATTGACCCTCATGTTTAGAGTCCACGTCCCTCATGTCAGTGACAAAAGGTTAAGAGATCTGATCCCTGGTAGTCCAGTGCCCCCCCCAGCATGATCCCCCACACTAGTAAACATGTAGGCACCCAATCCCTGGTAGTCTAATGCCACTCCCCATCATGATCGCTGACACCCATTATTATTATTGCATTGATTTCTCTGGTAGTCTAGAAGCCCCCCATCATGATCCCCGACACCTGCAATTAGTATTTCAATACTTTCTCTGGTAGTCTAGTAGCCCCCCCACTCAGCAGTGCTGACCACACCACTCCTCCCATCATAGTATGGAGCCAACGACTGGCTCAGCCCACCACTCACCTCCGCAGCCAGTACCGACTGAGTTATGAATGAGCACATACTTATACAGTATGTGATCATTCATAACTCAGTTGGCAGCTGGCCGCAGAGGTGAGCAGTGTGCTGATCCAGTCGCTGGCTCCATTCTGGGATGGGAGGTGGGGTGGTCAGCACTGCTGGGTGGGGGAGCCACTAGACTACCAGGGAAAGTATTGAAATACAACCTATGGGTGTCAGGGATCACTATGGAGGTGGGTTGGGGGGCCACTAGACTACCAGGGAAATCAGTGCAATAATAAGAACAGGTATTGGGGGTCATAATGGAGTTGTGGGGGCCACTAGACTACCAGAGAAATAACTGTGATAATAACAATGGGTGTTGGGGATTATGATGAGGGGGCATGGTGTGCTGTGCACATGCGGTGGCGACTGGGAATCAGCCTCCCCCTGCTTGCATTGCATTACCACATGCTTTTTGCTGGCAGTATTGTGCACCATGCTACAGGTCGCATAAACTCCTGTAGCACGGCACTGTTCTTTTGAATATGCTGATGTGCCAGCATTCACAGCCCCACCCCTCACTCCCTCCCCTGCATACATTAACTTTCAGCATTGGCGCTATCACATAGGGCCGGCACTAATTGAGCTTCTGAATATTGCAGCCTGGCACAAATTCAGTGCTATTCCAGTACTACAGATTTACACCCAGCACAAAGCTTTGAATATCTGGCCCATGGTTGCTTCCCTGTATGATAATTTCTGATAGTTACTGTATCAAAACCATATCAGCACTTATTCAGATTTTTTTTTTTTTTTTTTTTAAGTACAAAATGGTATTTAACCTTATTGTCACTCCAAAACTATTGTCAGTGAAAGGAAATGATAGTACTGTAAAGTAAGCACATCCTAAAGTTGTAATAAATATACTCTGTGTCATATAGCTAATTAGTGCCCCTTTTGCAAAAACACCATGATCATGTCCACTTAACACAGACTTGGAGCCCTGAGTTCTTTCCACAGCCCAACCTTCTTTCTGGGTCTTACTATCACCCATAGACTTTCTTCAGGATAAAGACCCGCTGGGGGATTACAATTAGCTCCAAAACCAGTGTTTTAAAAATTATCATGACCTTTTCAGGACCTGAAACAACATTCTGTTATGGTTCTTTTACAGAAAATGGCAGTGGTTCTAGGAGGTTTTGTACTTTTCAGAACCGGTTCTCCCATTTGTAAAGAAAATGTTGTCTAGCCTGTGCAATCCCACCAGGAGTTAATCACCTCACCTAGGCAGGAGTTATGGCCCCCAACTGGTCTCAGAATCAGGTAGCAGGAGCTGCATGTGAACCCCCGCAGCACAAAGCAGTGCAGACACACCACTGGGTCAGGTTACTTAGTTGTCTAACTTTATACACAATAACTACCATCACGGAGGCCATATATGTGGCAACCTGATACTTTTCTCCAAAATTATGACAATACTGAGTGCATAATAAAACAAAATCAATATTTGTTAGCGCTGTAAATCTGAGGCTGAAACTAATCTAACTCCTGGTGTGTAACACTTGAGAAGAACAAATGCATGGGGCAATCCCTCTGCCACTTTGCAGTTTCCTATTTTTTCCCCATCAAAGTGAAACCTTGAAACTCTTTTTATGTGTAGAAATAAGAGTATGAATATGAGACACATACACACAGCCGAGCATACCATTCCTCAACAGGTTCTATGTAAATGCCAGTGGGCTGTGAATAAACAAATAACCACTAGATGGTGTAAGAGATACAATGTTGTCCAAGTTCTAGTGCCTATAGAATGGTTAAAGTTATATATATATATTTTTTTTTAAATTGCTGAGCAGGAAAGGTATACTGAGGCAAGGCTAATTTCCAGGAGAGACCCAAAGGGATTACAGTGGGAGAATACAGTACATAAAACTAAAAATACTGGATAAAGGTAAGAAAATTATAATATGTGTAGGAGAAACTGAGAGTAATATAGACAAAAAAAAAAATAGGAACATAGGAATAACTGGGTAGGGCTGACAGGGGATCTTATACAATTGTGAAAAAAATGGATTTTATGTTTGGTAAATTAAAAAGTAATTCAAAAGACACACATACTACACAAAATACCACAAGTAAGACGCAATTACTTTTTTTATGAAGTGTGGATACAAACAAACTGAACAAAGTAAGCTCCATGGAACTGAGGTTGCCTCACAAATTGGGAGGTGGTGGTGAAAAAAGGGGAAGCATAGGCTTAATAGCGCGGGGCATAGAGGGAAAAGAGACAGGCTCGCCATGACCTAGGGTTCTCAAATCAGAAGGCTCTAGGAAGGGGTGAAGTCTGACAATGTTGCCAAAAACACAAAACTTGGAATTAGGACTAACAGATCCTTGCTTCATTTAAAAGTTGCAACACTGAATTTATACTCTGTAAAGTAAGCTGGCTTCAGTGAAGAGCTGCTGCTGATGTCAAGTGATGTCAGGAAGGGCACTCACAGTCAGCAATGCTTTATGATCACTGGCCATACAGATTTTCCACCACCAGTCACAAAATTTACACCTTTCACCCCTCCAGCACTTTGTGCCCTGTGCCTCTTCAGAGAGGCTTAGCCTGCATCCCTTTCGAAAATCTGTACTCTGCTCATCCCACAATTTATGCCTCTTGATTCTGTTATATTGTAAACCCTTCCCCAATTCATTCTTAATTTGGGACCTCATATTCCTCCCAAAATTGTTTCCCCTCAGCCCTTCTAATATTTGTTCCCCATAAACCTCCAAAAATGTATGCTCTATAGCCACCTGGATTTTGCACCCTGAATCTCTTCAAAAGTTTGTACCCCACACTTTTCCCAAAAACATCTTCCCCCACAACCCTCCCAAAATTTATGAGAATACTACTGTATTTGACCCATAACTTCCTGTTGAATTTTAGATTCTGCAAATTGCACCCCTACCACAGTTAGTGTCCAACACCCCCCCAGAAATTTAATCCATGCACCTGTCTTAAAATTAGTGTCCACACCTAATGAACTTTGTGCTCCTATCACTCCCAAATGAACCCCATGCCCATCCCAAAAATAGCACTGCATATCATTCCCACAATGTGAACCTGCAGTGAATTTCTGCCTTGGACCCTTCCCAAAATTTGTGTCTTGCTCACCTTCCAAATAGAGTCCTGCACCTCTCCTGAAATGTACACCCTGCACCCCTCCTGAATTTTGTCTCCAACCTTCTTGAAATTTGCTCCCCATTCCTTCCCAAAATGTGCACCCTATTCATCTTCTGAAATTTGCACCCAACCCAAAATGTGTGACTTTAACCATTCCAGAAATGTGCATCCTTCCCCGTCTGAAAGCTGTGATACGTTTCCCTCTTGAAATGCATGCTCCACCCCCAAACTGTGCACCCTGCACCTCCTGAAATCTGTACCCTGCACCTCTCTGAAAATTTGTCCTGCATTCCTCCCAAAACTAGCATCATACACCCCTTCCAAAATCAGTACCTCGTTCCCCCTCCCAAAACTTGCACTCCTCCCAACATGTCACTATCACTATTGTGTTAGGAGCTTTAAAAAAGAAGGCTTTCTCCCATAATCACTCCTTTTCCTTAATAGTATTTTAATTTAGTGACATTTTGTATGAGATTGTCAAGACCTCTTTTAAATATGTCTTTACCTGCATTCTGTACCAAGTCCTTTGGCAAACCACTCCATACTTTCACCACTCTTTCAGTATAAAAATATTTGCATTTATTAGTTTTCACTCTGTTTCCCTGTACTTGTAGTGAGTGACCTCTTGTATTTAATTCCTGACTTTTAAACTTTATATCCAATTATTGTGTAAGTAAATTATTTTTAACAATATCAAAGTATAAAATTAAATCCCCTCATATTCGCCTTTGCTGTAAATGGTACAACTCCAAAGTCTCCATTCTTTCTTTATAAGTTAACATTTTTATATCTGTTATTAACTTGGTCATCCTACACTGCACTCTCTCTAATCTTATAATGTCTCCTCTTTTATAATATGTGTGACTTGCACCACTCCCAAATGTCATTATGTCATTCATATCTCCCAAAGTTGGTGTTGCTGTTCCTCTCCCAAAATGTGCAATCCTACCCCACCTGCAATTTGTGACTCACTCGTCTCCTAAAAATTTTGCCCAGCTCCCCTCTTAAAATTTGTATCCCACAATTCTTCTGAAATTTGGGTCCTGTGCCTGTCCCAAAATGTGACCTGCTCCCTTCCAAAATATTGTGTTCTACACAATTCCTGAAATTTACACCCAACACCATGCATGAAATTTTCCCTTTCCCACACATCCAAAAATGTGCTCCTCTCCCAAAATGTGTGACCTGCACCCCTACCAAAATTTACACCACATACTCATCTCTAAATTTGCACCCACTCCTGAAATGTGCACCCCATTCCTGTCTTGAAATTTGCATCCCCCTTCTTAATATTTGTGGCCTTCTCCCTTACTGAATTCTGTACCCCATAACCCCAAAATTTAAATCTAGATCCCTCCCTAAATTTGCACCCTGTTATTATCCTAAGAGATTTACCCAACACACTTCCTGAGAGTTGTACACACATCCTCCTGAAATTTACTTCTGCTCACTTCCCCAAATTTCCACCCCACACATATTGTGATATTTACACCCCACACCCCTCTCATAATTTGTACCTTGCACTTGTGCCAAAATCTGTGTCTTGTATTGCCATAAAATTTGCATTCAAAAACCCTCCCAAAATCTGTATCCCTCTCAGACGTTTGATCCCACACCCTTCCCCAAATATTGGGAGAGGTCTGGGATACCAATTTCAGGAGGGATATGAAGTGTTGGTTTCAGAAGGGGTGTGGATCAAAAATTTTACAAGGGGTTCCAAGGGGCGAAATTTAAGATGGCTGAAGTGTTTAAAATATAGGGGGTTGTCGGGTGTAAATTTCAGAAGGGGTATAGGGAGCACATTTCTGGAAGCACATCAGGTACAAATTTCAAGAGGTTTGTGGCGTACAGTATAAAAATTCAAGAGAAGGTACAGTGTACAAATCAATCAATCGATCAATCAATCAATCTTTATTTATCCAGATGAAACACCGCTGAGACAACTCATTTGCAAGGTGGACCTGGGTCAGTTGAATACTACAATTTCATGTCAAAACAAACAATGGAATTATATACAGCACAAATCAGCACAGATACAGTGAAATGAAAGTATATAGAAATTGCAATATATACATTATGATGCAGTTGCATAATATAGATACAATATATACAGTTCACACAGCAGGAGACTAATCATATAAGGCATTTTAGAGGGAGAGAGTGCTAATATAGTTAAATTAGTGAAAACATTTGCAGACTTCCTTAAAGACCCTTCCAAAAAGATTTTTAAATGAGGGTATTTTTACAGGTAGTATGATTTTTAGGGATTTTTGCACGTTGTTCCAGAGGACTGGGAAACAGTGACCTATGGCAGCTTTAACAAAGCACATTCTGACCTTCGGGATGACAAGGGAGGTACAGGAAAGGATTCTGAGTGGATAGCTTTCTACCTGGCAGATGGGAAGGCAGTCAGAGATGTAACCAGGTAGTTTACCAGAGATACTGTAGCTCAAAGAATCCAGAGGATTGCATTTCTGTGGCATCTGTAGGTGAGAGAACTCCAGCCTAACACAGCATACAGGGTACAGTGATAAGTGGAATATGGGGCACTAGTAATAAATCTGATTGCTCGATGGTAAAGAGTATCTAGTTTCCCTAGATCTGAGCTAGGTCCATATCTATAAAGAATATTTACATAGTCCAGAAGAGGTAGAAAGGTCATTTTTACTAGTCTAATCTTGGCCTCCTGCATGAGTAAATGTTTTATCCTGAAGAAAATACCCAGCCTTTGTTTTAACTTTTTTATTATATTTTCAAAATGTTCAGAAAATGAAAGCCTATCCTCTACTCAAACCCCAAGTAATTAAAGTTTGATACATATTCCAGTAGTTCACCCATGAGCGTATGAATGTGAGGGATTATAGGCAGGCCTTTGTGTTTGTTGACTAGTGCTGATGGTGCGAAGAGCATCGTTTTATTTTTTATTTTTTTGCATTTAATAAGAACTTTAAATGGAGTAGATTTTCCTGCAGCTGGTTAAATTCACTCTGGAGATCTCTGTAAGCCAACTCCGGAGTATGCCTACTTAAATACAGCACCACGTCATCAGAAAATAATTGGATTGTAGCATCCTTGATCCCAACATTTAGGTTGTTAATATAGCTAGCAAATAGCAGAGGATCTAAGAAGAACCCTTGTGGTACACCTCTCTGCACAGTTTTTAGTGTAGAGAGGTTGCCCTCTGGTTTAATTTGTTGACAACGGTCTGTAAGGTAGTTAGCAAACCACTTAGTTGCTGATGGGGCTACTCCAACAATACACAGGGTTGACAGGAGGAAGTCATAGTCCACTGTATCGAAGGCTTTACTAAGATCAAGGAACAGGAAGCATTGGACTTTTTGTTATCTAGTGCCATTAGCCAGTCGTTGGTGACTTTAGCTAGTGCAGAGATAGTACTATGGTGTGGCCTGAACCCAGATTGTACCGGGTTAAGTAGATTATGGTTCTCAAGGTGTTGCCTGAGTTGAGTATTTACCACTTTTTGCAGAAGTTTGGATAGTATAGGCAAATCTCGAGACAGTGGAGAAGTAAATCTTGAGAGGGATATGGGGAGTAATTTTGAAGGAGTTATTGATCACAAAGCTTAGGAAGGGTGCAGGGTGCAAAACTTAAGAGGGGTATAAAGCACAAATTTTGGGAAGCAAATTTTGGAAGGGCCATGGGTCACAAAGTAGGGATTTGTGTTGCCAAATTCATGAGGGGTGTGGGGTGTACAAGGTGGCAGGATCATAAGGCACATATTTTAGAAGGTATGGGGTACACATTTTTGAAGGGGTGAACATTTCTGAAGAAGTGCAGAGTACAGTGTTTATGATGGGCAAATGTTAGGCTGGTCCAGCAACCTAGAGGTAGTGGTACCACTCATGATGCTGATGAACCATGTTCGGGAATAAGCCTGAGTCATCAGGGACCAGCCAGGGAGAGGAGGATCAAGCATCCCAGAGGATGCTCTCTGCCTCTGGGGAGGGAGGCAGTCAGATCTGCTGTGATACTGTCACCTGGGTGACCACAGGTGGCAGTGTAGTAGGAACGGTTCAGGGGATGGGGGATGCAGACTTGTGCCATGCTATGTACTCTTGTGTGCATGCACATACAAACCCTTGTTGATTGCATCACAAGGCTGGAATACATAAGGCAGAAAAGCCCCAGTCAGAACAGGATGGCACCCTAGCCTCCCACTAGCCCCATACTGGTGATGTGGTGTTTCTCCATATCTAGATCTATGATGAGCATAAGCCAAAAGGAACAATTATAGATGCAGGATACAACTGTGAGAAGCTGGGTGATTGGGCAGGGAAAGCTGCGATGATGGGCACATGACCAGAGAAGGGGACACAAAGCCAGCATTAAAACAGAAGGAGGAGGTCATTCAGTGTTGCTGGCAGTAAGGACACAGCTGTGAGGGCCCTTGATGACATCATATGACTTATTTATTTATTTATTGAAATGTTTCACCAGGAAGGCACGCTGAGCAACAAGTTGCTCGTCTCCTGGTGCAGCCTGGGGAGTAGGGAACAATGGGATAGAATATAGAGAAATGTTACAATGTTGAAATACAGTTTTCTTACTTGCATACAATGACAGCAGGAGGGATTACAGGCAGATCGCACTGGTTAACAATGCAACAGTTAACTATAGTAGATATGAAGACACATAGCACTTTGGCAACAGGTTGTGACAATTGGTAACACTGGAACACATATAATAACTTGACAACAGTATGTAGCACTAGATGGTAAGGTGACACAAGAGTAATTGGTAGCCATTAATGTAACATAGATATTCAAGATTTACAATGATTGGAGTACAGAGAGGAAGAATGGAAGGAGGGAATGAAAAATTGTGGAGGGCAGAATGGAAGAAGGAAAAGGAAATTTATGGAGCGATGCAGGCAGAACATGATTTTCGAGGCAAACAGAGATGACAAGGTGGACTAAAGTGCATATAAGAGGAGTATAGAGGTAGGTTATAAGTGCTTAATTAAGTGTAGGACTAGGCCAGTGTTAGGCTATGTTAACTGGAAGGGGTAGGAGGAGAGGAGAGGTAGAGTGTGGCAGGGTGATGTGAGAGAGGTACTGTAGGTGGGGGGTATCCAAGGGGGAAGGGGAGTTGAAATTCAACAGTGTCCTGTTATCCCTATCTGGGCAGGGCTGTGGACAGCCCTACTGGTAGGACACAGGTTACAGGCCATGAGAGTTATTTATATATAGTGAAGTGAGAGAGAGGGATGTTGTGGGAGGGGGTAGCAGAGGTCAACTATAGTAGGGGGTAGTACCCCACCAGTGCACTTGGTGACTCTGTCTGCATAAGACAGTGATCTAGCAGTGACTGAAGGGGTGCAGTAAAAGGAGAAATAAGGGAAGGGGGGTAGAGTTTTTGCCCACCATGCACTATGGATCCTGCCTGCACAAGGCAGTGATTGAGCTCATAGGAGGGATATAGATTAAGGGTAGAGAAAGAAGGAGGAGAAATACTTTAGGAGGAGGGAGTGAAGGGGACTAGGAGGAGCATGATCAGAGGGAAGCAGGAGTGGTGGGGAGTAGGCATATGGTAATATGGGCTTAGGAGAGATGGTGGGGGTTAGGGAGGATCATGGCAGGCACAGGAAAGGGGCATGGAAGTTCTTGAGGGCAGAGTTAATGGAGTAGCAAGAGGATGAGTGGTGAATTTGAGGGGGAAGCGAATTCCAGATTTTTGGGAGGTGATAAGAATAACCCGATTGGCCAATAAGGGTGGAGCGGCATGGGAAAACCAGGGTTCGTGAGTTGATAGATCTTAGGGAGTGGGAAGGAGGGGGGTGGTTGTAAAGGCAGGGGAGAGATTATATTAACTGCAGTCCTTCACTGAATCCAGCATTTTTGTGTTTCCTTGAGTAATGCGTAACAATGCAAACACATTGGTAGCACAGTGTTGTCTGCAGGTGTGTCAGTTTTTTTCAGCCAGTGAACAATGGAGAAAAATGCCTCTTACACTTTCCACCACTGGTATAATGTGTGCCTGTCTTGATTTGATTACCAATATATGATCTTTTTTAGATGTTGTCCCTAACCAATATTTTCCTGTTGTGTTACTTGGCTGTGATTTGTGAGCTGAACTGTCTATCTGCCTGGATACACACAAGTGCCCTTTGAAGCTGCAAATGGCCTTTTCAGCCAGGAATTTGATTTGTTTGTTAGGTGCCCAACCATAGTCCTGGGCACCATACAGAATAGCAATCCAGGAACTTGAAAACACAGTAACATTGGCCGTCCCATCAGTGCAGCAGTAGTGCTACCGCTCATGTCACTGGCAACCCAGGTTCAGAACTGAGCCCAAGTCATTGGGGCCCAGCCAGGGGGTGAAGAACTGAGAATCCCAGAGGACACTCTCCTCCTCTGGGGAGGAAGGGCAGCCACTCTGGTGCACAACTGCCACCTGGGTGACCACAGGTGGCAGTATACCTGGGAGTGGCTCAGTGGGAGGGTAGAGACCGGCACAAGATGCAATCCATGCCAGAGTGCATGCTTGCTTCATTCCCCAGGCCATCGTATTGAGGAAGGGGGAAAAAAGCAGCAGAAATAGTGGTAGACAAAGGGCAGAATGATAGACTGACCACTCGCAAACCCCGCACTGGTAATATGGCAAGCTTCTCCAGGAATGGGATACTGTGCAGCGGCAGTTGGGGGTCCAACCACATCTCGCCATGGGAGGCAAGTTGTGGGGGCAGGCAGCGGAAAAGCAGGTAAGACCATGAGAAGCCGAATGACAGGGCTGAGGGTGTCAGTCCAGATGGGAGCACAGGATTACCAGGAGGAGGCAAAAAAAAACATAATAACATTAAAAAAGGTCAGGATACATGTGGTAACCAAAAGAAAAACACATCACCCAAAGCTTAGTTCTAAGCGGTCTCAAATGCCAAGTTAAAGAAACAGGCTTTCATCAACTCCTTAAAGCATTCTGTGATGGTGCTGGACTGGTAGTCCATGCTGTACTGATGGACCTTGGGTTTCTTCACTCTGAGTGGGGGAGGGAACTGTCTCACTACCAGCAGCACCAGCGGCATCCTCAACAGGTGGGATGGTGAGGGTCCACTTAAGGTGTGAATGGGGGTTGGGTGATGGAATTACCCAACAAGGAGAGACAGGAGTTGTACACAGAGGTCAGATGAAGCAAAGACATTTATTAGACAGGAGGGGAAGGAGGACATGGTCATACAAGAACATACCAGCAACAAAAACAACAGGGAGTGTGGACAGCATTGTGGATATCTAAGCAGTAACCAATAACATACAACGATATGATGCAAACTCTAAAATGTCTAAACTCTGTGAATAGCTCTACATGCTACATAACTGCTGTACAGGCTGTATAAACACTTTATCCCAGCCCTGAGGTGCTAAGTGGAAAGAACCACCAATAAAAGTCTGTTGCTGTTAACAGAAGTCCAAATTTTCTTGTTGTCTTCGTGCACAGTTGAAGAATGGAAAGCAAAGGGGAAAGGGGAATGCCTGCTTGGTGCTAAGCTACACCAGTGGAAACCTAGGAGAGGTTGAATGGGAAGCGGAGAGATTTTTAAACAGATCTTGGTTCTTCAGCCAACCCACTCTCCAGAGTTGCCGGAATACTTGGGACACAAAAGAACTAAACTTGGCTGAGCTCTCCCTGGCACAAACCCTCGACCAGGGCTGCCAAGGATAAAGAACACTAAACGTGAAGAATCCACCTGGAAGGATTGCCACGAAGGGAGATTCTGCTGCTGTTTCCCTGGCACAAACCCTTGAACAGGGCTGCCAAGGATGAAGAACATGAACTGCTGAAGTTTCCTGGCACCGACCCTCGACCAGGGCTGCTGAAGATGAAAACACAAGACTCAGCAAAGAATCCACCTGAAGGATTGCCAAGGATGAGAACACAAACTGCTGAAGCTTCTTCGGTGAAGGATCCACCTGAAGGACCACCAAAATCGAACTGGATCACAGAAGATCACACTGTGCATGCAGGACGGAATACGAAGGAAGAAAGGCTGTGGGGTGAAGATCTGGATTCCACAAGGTCAAGACCAAAACAAGAAACTGGCGGACGTGAACACACCTTCGCCATGACGGACTCGACGTTTGGAGAATGACTGGGAGTGACAGTTGAGGCTTCTTCCAAGACGTCCCACTTCCAAACTGATGAAATCACAGAACAGACCAGGAACCGGCAGCCGTGACGCACAACAAGGGACATCGATTTCGGCTTACGGCGGATGACAGGGAAGAAAGATGCTGAGAAGTTCTTTGCTGGCTGAAGACTGCTTAGGTGAAGAATCGATGGCGGCTGAAGATTGAGTCCACAGACTTTCCACTGAACACTGGTACTTCTACTTTGCACTGTACACTGAAATTCAATAGTTGCAAGGGCAAATTGCCTGGAGCAGGGGCACTTTGCAACAATCCAGGGCAACTGTTCATTGCAGGGGCAATCTGCCTGGAGCAGTGGCAAAGTGCAACAATATGGGGCAATTGTTTGTTTGTTCGTCTGTTTAAAACTTTATTTTTATACAGGAACCAAATGATTAGCACCAAAGACACTGTTTACAATCAGGTCCTGTGGAATAATTCCATAAATAAACATCAACAAACTACATTACAAACAACTTTGACATAATAATTAACATTATCCATAACATACACATGCATTCTGCAAATATTCAAATAATTTACCTTTAAAACTAGACAGGCTAACTATATTTTGTAGGTATTTAAGCAATTTATTCCAAGAAGAGGCAAATCTATTTTGTAGCTTCATTTCCCCTATATTACTACAATATTTAAGTATTGGAATTCTATTTTCTGAATTTCTTGTACAAAGACATTGATTGTCCAAAAACCGTAACATAACATATTAGCTAAAGGATGAGTGCTTTTCGCATATATAATCTTGTGACAATTAATTAACCATACATAATTTCTTTGAGCCTCAGGATGCAACCAATTTAATTGATCATATAACTTGCAGTGATGCATTTTATATTCACCCTTAACAATAAATTTACTTAATCTGTAAACTATTTGATTAACTTTCTTTAACACTCTCTGAGAGGAATTCATATAAATCAACGCACCATATTCAAGTACCGGTATTAGCATTTGCCTCTCTCAACTAATTTAGGCAAAACACCTGTTAATCTTCCGAGGGCACCCAATCTTTGGTTACCTTTTTTTATCTGTATAGCAACATGATTTTCAAATGTCATACCAGAATCTATATACAATCCCAAATACCTGTAACCTTTTACTTCCTCAATTTGTACACCATTAGTTAAGTGGATGTGTAACTGTGGCTCAGTTTTCAGCTTATGCCCTCAGCAAAACTTCATACACTGAGTTTTACTCGCATTAAGTAGAAGACCAGAGTCATCCATCCACTTCTCCAATAGAATTAAATCCCTCTGCAACTGTTGTTCTACAGTTCCCACATTATCTGCCGAGACCAGTAGAACCATATCGTCCACGTATAATCTGATCTCTCCATGTTTTATTGTTTGCACAAGTTCATTTACATAGACGTTAAACATCAACAGGCCGAGTATCAATCCCTGAGGGACACCACGATTTATTTCCTCAAGGCTTGATACTGAGTCTCCATTGATGACACACTGTCTGCAATTTGCTAAATATGATGCCATCCATGTTAATGGTCCTTCCTCTATCCCAACCAACCAAAGTCTTTCTAACAATTTTCTATGCTGAACCAAATCAAAAGCTTTACTAAGGTCCATGAACACCGCCCCAATTCTTTTTCCCTGATCCAGTGATGTTACTACCTGGTTATGGAAATCCAGTAGGGTGGTGTTCGTGGATCTTCCCAATCTAAACCCATGTTGTTTGTCTGTGAAAATTGTATTTGATTCCATGTAATGACGAATTTTGGAATGAACACTATGTTCTAAGATTTTTGATAACATTGGGAGTATCGTAATTGGTCTATAATTAGATGGTACAATACTATCTCCTCCTTCATGAATTGGTATCACTTTACCCATTTTCCACACATCAGGGACAATTGAACTAGTAAGACTCCAATTTAGAAGATAGGTTACTATTGTTGCTAAAATATCCGCACCAACCTTGAGAAATCTTGCCTCAACTCCATCTAAACCACCTGCCTTACTTATATTTAGGTTTTGAAGCTGTATTTGTACTTCATTTATACTTAAGGATCTGAAACTAAACCTAACAGCTTGCTGCATCTCATGTTTATCTTTTAGTTCAGCAATCAATTCCATTACAGATATATCAGCTGTTTGCTCTTTTGGTAAAGGAATATTCAAATCAGATAGATTGAGAAAATAGGAGTTTAATATGGTAGCAATTTTTGCTGGGTCTTCAATTATACATCGCTCCTGTAACAAGCTTGTCACCTTGGTACTTTTATCACAGTATTATAAATCGGAAATAAATTTCCAAAACATTTTTGAATCTTTTACTTTTTCTAATCTAGTTAGCTGATGTTTACTCTTTGCTATCCTAATATTCATTTTACATTTATTTCTCCATATTTTAAAGCTTTCCCAATCCTCTAACTTCTTTGTTTTCCTAGCTTTTTGCCATATTCTATTTCCAATTCTTATTTCCTTTTTTAATTTATCTGTTATCCATGGGTCTTCTCTAATTTTCCTCCTTCTTTGTATTATAAGGGCATGTTTATATATCATTAATAAAGAATCATTAAATTCCTGTACAGCTAAATTAATATCAGGAATCAGAAATAATCTATTCCAATTAAAACTTCTAAGTGTATCTCTAAATTGAGTCTCATTAAACCTTCTGTAGTCCCTCTCCCAATAGATATTCTCATGTTGAACAGATAAGACCTGATTCCGTATATTACATATTATAGGATTGTGGTCACCAAGATTTATAGGCAATACATCCCAATACTCAATATCCAGATCCTGGGAAACAAACAAAAGATCTAAAATAGTTCCCTGGTTGTTTTGATAAGTGGTTCTGGTTGGTTTTTCAATTATCTGTTTCAACCCCAAACACTCAAAATCCTTTCTTAGCCTAATACCTCTAGCCTGTTTCCAGTCTGCATTAAAATCACCTGTAAAAACAACCTTTTTGTCTTTTATTTTATCCATGGGAAAATCTGCAAAGGTATCAACATATTTAAGTTTTGTTTTAGGAGGAGCATAAAACACCCCCACAGTCAGTTTAATTTTAAGCAAATCAATCATTAAACAATCTATTCCTTCATAATTTTCTGTTAATGACACATTATAGGGACCAAGATTATCTTTTAAATATATCATTACCCCTCCACCCCTCTTTTTCCTATTTGTTCTCTCTAATCTATACCCTTTAAAATTAATGTAATCATTTCCAATTCCCGAATGAAGCCATGTTTCTGATATTGCAATTAAATCACATTTCTTGTCTGATACCCAAACTCTGAATTCATCCATTTTATGTACAATATTTCTTGCATTCTGATGGTATAAGGTAATACTTCCAACAATCTTAGGACCCAGATTAATTTCAATGTCCCCACTCTGCATCAACAAACATGTGCAAACTAAACTTCCAATACCTAAGTTGTTTAATTTACTTTTAAATTTTATTGTGCTTGCCTGCCGTATAAACCTACATTTTTCATTAGTAAAATGATTCCTCCTTACATGAAAATTATTTATTTCTGGATAAAAAATACCCCCCAAAGTCATAAACCCCAAGCCTTTGCTAACACTGTTACATTCCTTCATATGCCCTTTAATATTCACTGCACATACTCCCCACATCAACCAACCCCCCCACAAGCAAATATAAACACATTCTCATATTTTACTAATTACAGCTTATACTTTATTCAGATTTCTTACCTCGAGTGGCACTCACGCCACTCACAACGCTCGTGCTTGCGAGCAGCGCGGCTTTTTCAAAGGCTTAGACCCACCTCCTAGATGACCTCACAGGACACTTCCCGAGCCCTCCTATGTGCTATGCAGTTGGAATCACAGACTTTGGTGGTAAAATTAACAACAGTCTCTCACACTGTGCAGTCTCTCTGAATTGCAATGCAGGGGAATCTTCTCAGGCAGGTGTATAGCATGTAGAGGTAAAGTGCAGGAATTGCCACCTGCAAGCAGTGCGGCTTTTTCAAAGGCTTAGACCCCCCCTCCTAGATGACCTCACAGGACACTCCCTGAGCCCTCCTACATGCTATGCAGTTGGAATCACAGACTTTGGTGGTACAACTAACAACAGTCTCTCACACTGTGCAGTCTCTCTGAATTGCAATGCAGGGGAATCTTCTCAGGCAGGTGTAGCAGCTGTATAGTATGCAGAGTTAAAGTGCAGGAATTGTCGCTTGAGAGCAGCGCGGCTTTTTCAAAGGCTTAGACATACCTCCTAGATGACCTTACAGGACACTCCCCAAGCCCTCCTATGTGCTATGCAGTTGGAATCACAGACTTTGGTGGTAAAATTAACAACAGTCTCTCACACTGTGCAGTCTCTCTCAATCGCAATGCAGGGGAATCTTCTCAGGCAGGTGTAGCAGCTGTATAGTATGCAAAGTTAAAGTGCAGGAATTGTTCATTGCAAGGGCAGTTCACCTGGAGCAGGTGCAAATTGCAGCAATCCAGGGCAATTGTTTGTATAAGGGGTTAATAACCACAATCCTAGCACAATACAGTCTCTGTGCTTTTGCAATCAATACAACATTTCAGATGCTTGAGTAATAAACAGTTCATATAGACAGTACATTAGCTGACAGTCACTTCATAACATAGTGTGTGCTAGGCATCCCTTTGTTCTGACCCTCCATGCTCATGGGTCCTTTTCCCACTAGGATCTGGCTACCCCTGAACACTTTTGTGTGAATGCCCTTTAACTGGCTACCCTTAGACTGTGGGGTACCTTCCTCTACTGGGCCTCTTTTACACTGGGGCCTAACATTACCCCCTTAACTGTGGGCCTTCTCTTCTGGACCCCTCTTGGTACTGAGCCTGTGTTGCCCTCTGGGTACTGGGCCTGTGCTGCCCCTCTGGGTACTGGGCCTACATTGCCCCTTTGAATACTCAAGCCTAGCATGCTCCTTTAGTTCTTCAGGCCTGTCTATGGTCTGTCAGTCACTGGGGCTGCCCCAACTCTGCACCCCCTCTTATAGTCCTGTACCCTTCCCCTGGGTGTCACTAGCCTCAACCACCAAGAAGATATTTAAATAAGGTCCTCTGGCCCAACCCTGTCTCAGCTCTCAGACATTTTCTTCAGCACCCTTGTGGCACAATGAATAAAATAAAAATAAAGTTTTAATTTGATTTAGGTGGACAGCACTCTTCTCTTCTGCTGCTGCCAACTTACCGCTCCAGCCCGGGGTGCAGAGAGCTGCTGATGGAGGCGGAAGGTCTCTGGCAGTGGGAGGGATCGCAACCGGCAATGCGGCGGGTGACTCAGGCAGCAGGGGGCCTTGCAGGTCTTCAGGACACCCAACGACTCTCTAAAGATGTGGCTCTACTGTACGCCACCTATGGGGAAGCAAAAGTTAACTTTTAAATATTTAAAATAATAAACTGGGGCATCAAGCCCTTCTATTCGGGGACTGGATGACTTTTCTTTTCTTCTGGTGCTCCAGTAGCACTGCAGACCACACTAGCTTCGGGGCAGTCTTCAGCAGCTGGAGGCAGAGCAGGCATACAGGCAAGCCCTCGGGGATGGCTTCAAACCACCAGGTAAGCCCTTTTCCTTGTCCCCTTACACTTGCTGTGTCCTCTCTCCTCAACAGCTACCAGGGATCTCCTCTAGCTGAACAACGTCTTCTCAAAAGCTAACACTCTGGTTCTAGATTCTTTGGAGTAGAATGCTGTGCATGAGCAGCTCAGCACAGCATTCCATCCTAGGCAATTGTTTACTTTTGCTGGTATAGCAACCTGGTTTCATTATTTGTTCTGTGCTCTGGGAACCTTTTCTATTTTTCTGTTGTGCTCCCCAACTCTGGGGCACTACAATTCCAATGATGGGGCCCCTCTAATATAAGCAGGCATTGAGTTCCCCAAGATAGGAACAGCAATGCAGAAGGTTCTATCTCCCGATGATTTCAAAGGGGAATGTGTCATCTTGAGGAAACCTATCTTAAAGGAACAGAGGGAGCAGATGGGAGTGTATTCCATCACAAGATATTTAAGGAAGCAAGGGTCATAACTGGGCTTTGTAGATTAACAAATGTATCTTAAGGATGACATGCCACCTCACTAGCAGTCAATACAGTTCCCACAAAAGCAGCACAATATTGTGCGGACCATGAGGTCCCTGTAATCAGCCAGACTGCTGAGTTCTGCACTAGCTGCAAGCAATGCACCAGCCCCATATATAGCCCTGTCACAGGTCCACTCCTGTGGGGCCAAGTTCACTGGGCTCACAGTGAACTCCGCTAAGTGCAGCCTGTGTGGTGTGGGTCAGGGAATCCCTTCCCTGTCCTTCCAAGGCACTTGTTGGGTTTACAATTGAGCATCCGCCAGGAGATCTTGGGATTCCCTCTCTCTGTGTGAGGGTGCAAATACAGTCTTGAGTCTATGTTCCTGAGAGAGAACCCTCTTGGCCACTGTGCAGCAAACATGAAAAGTCACAGGCGTGTATAGGTCTTTGGGGTGCCCTATACACCCTATATGTGTCTTTTCCCAGAGAAATGCACAGACCGGTTCAAAGCCCACAGACCACTCTGAGAGACCTTGCATATCTCCCCTTTAAACTCTCAGAGACCCTTCTTGTGTCCCTTCCTGGTAGCGTGTGGCCTTTAGTGTTAGGTTGGGTGTGGTATTATTTGAACAAATCCCTCCCAAGCTTACACACACAACAGACAATTTCAGCGGTATTGGAAAATTGTCCCAAAAGGCTTTACTAATATTTATTACGTAGTATAAGTTAACATAAAAATAGCATTTAAAGATATAAGAAAATAAAAGTTGGACAGTTACATAAAAAAACAGTACACTAACTTTTCTAAAATCGAACATGTAGTTCTACCTTGTTCCAGTGCAGTTGAAGTTAGAGTCCAGAAAATTAAAATGTCCTTGTTACCTCTTTTGTGATGGCATGCAAAACAGGGGTCCCATCTGATCAGTTGTGCATCACATACAGGATTGAGTTCCACAAGCCTCTCCTGGGCTTTTTCAAAGCAGTTTCCAAAATGCTACCTCTGATTTCCCTACTGTGAGTGGCTGGCCTTTGCCACATGGCTTCGAAACACCAACCATCTCTCTATGTTTTGTTCCACAAATTCCAACGAACCAACCAGCTTGCTATATTTCACTTTAAAAAAACATAACTGCAAAGTTTGTTAGCTGGGGGTCTCCCCCCCCATTAGAAAAAAAAGTTTAGTTCCTGTCTTGTCCTTGGAGATATCCCTGGCACCAACACCTTGTGGAGAGAGCTAGTCCAGGATCTTTTGTTCTGTTTTCTTCCACAGTTCTATTTAAATCTAAATTGCTGGGCTTTCAACTTTCAACTGGCCTCCCATTAGCTTGAAACTACCTTCCCCCAGCACAGTTTTCTGAACAAAGGAACCAGTTTCAACTAGTTGGGCTTTATTTCTCCCTTGACTTACTGTAGATTGCAGAACAAAAACAAAATTATTTCATGTTAAAACAAGTTACAAAAAAACAGGTTTGACCAGCACCATATAACACAGGAAATATTAAATGATAAAACAACAGAATTATGTTAGGGCGCTACTATGCCACACACCTCCCGCCTTAAACAGAATCCGAGGAAACATGCCCTTGTTTGTTAGCATGGCTTCCATCAGTTCTGTGTTTTACTCTGACTGGTGAGATAAGCCATCTGCATTAGCGTTTTCAGACCCTGATCTATGTGAGATAGTCATGTCATATGCCTGCAACACAATACTCCATCTTAGGAGTTTCCCATTTATTTTCCCCATTTGGTTCAGTAATTTTAGAGGATTGTGGTCAGTTTGTACCTCAAAGCTCCTCCCATAGAGGTAGGGTTCTAATTTCTTTAGTGACCACACCAGAGCAAGACACTCCTTCTCCACAATGGAATACTTCATATGAAAGCAACTTTTTTCTGAGGTACACAGTGGGGTGAACCTTCCCATGCTAGGATATCTGGCTGGGGATTGCTTCGATCCCCACATCAGCGGCATCCATCTGTACCACAAACGGATAGGAGTAGTCTGGTATGACCAGCATCGGGGCATTGACCAGTGCAGTTTTAAGCTGTATGAAGGCCTTCTCACATGTTGGGTCACATTTTACTCTTTTAGGCTGTGTTTTTTTTAGTAAGACAGATAGTGAAGCTACCAATGTGCTATAACTGAGTACACATTTTCTGTAGTAGTAGTAAAACCTTTATTTTTATATGAGAAAAAACATGTCATTTGGGTCACACAACCCAGTTTACAAGACAGCCCAGTTTGTCTTTAAGTTACTTATACATGTACACATTGACTAACTAGTTAAGATGTACAATGGGGTTCTGTAGTACCCCACTGTTCCAAGGAAACTTCTTAACTGTTTCTGGGTCTCAGGCATGGGCCATGCTGCAACCACCTCTATTTTTGGCTGGTTTGGGTGGAGTTGCCTCCTCCCCACTATGTGTCTCAAATAGGTCACCTCCGCCATAGCCACCTGGCTTTTCTCTGCTTTCAGTTAGTCCTGTTGCTTGTACTCTGCCCAACACTTCCCTCAGATGGGTCAGGTGCTTGTCCCAGCTATGGCTGAATATCACAATGTCATCTAAGTATTCCACTGCATAATCTTCAGTACCATGCAACACCTGATTCTCCAATCATTGAAAGGCGGCAAGGGCATTCTTCATCCCAAAGGCCATTACCTTAAACTTAAATAGTCCTATTGGGGTGATGAAGGCTGACTGTTCCCTCACCCTGACCATCAGTTCTACTGGCCAGTACCCCTTGGTTAGGTCTATAGTTGTCAGGTAGTTTCCCCCAGCTTGTCCAGCAACTTGTCTGTGAGGGGCATTGGGTGGGCATCAGACTTTATGATGGTGTTGAACCCATGATAGTCTACACTGAAGCATGCAGTTCCATCTGGCTTGGGGACAAGGACTACAGGTGAGGCCCAGGGACTTTGGGATTTCTGGTTCGCCCTTAGATCCAGCATCTCTTCAACCTCCCTCCTAATATCTTTTAGGACAGCCTCAGATACCTGGTAGGCTGTTCAATGCATGGGTGCCTGGGAACCGGTGTCCACGTCATGAACTGCTAGTGGGGTCCATCCAGGCTAAGAGGTAAACAAAGGGGTAAAGTCCTGTAAAACTTTCCCTGCCTCCTGGGCCTGTTCAGGTGTCAACTGTGGAGACAGTTTGATGGCCTCCACAGAAGACTCCTGCTTGCTCTCAGCTAGCAAATCAAGAAGTGGAGAGGGGGCTCCTCGTCCATCACTTCCCTAGGACTGCAAACCACAAACACCATGTCAGCCCTATTGAAATAGGGCTTCATCATGTTCACATGGTTCATCCTGTGGGTGTGTCTCCAGTCAGGAAACTCTACAGTGTAATTTACATTGATTACCTGCTGGATTACCTTGTATGGTCCTGCCCACGCTGCTGCAGCTTGTCCTTCCAGACTAGGATTTGAACTATGATGGTTCTGCAATCGTACCAGGTCTTTTGTCTCTGTTGGGCAGCTGACAGGTTGCTCTGGGCCACTTCCATAAGCTTCTTCAACTTTTCCCTAAACTTCAAGACATAGTCCACTCTTGGAGTCCCCTGTGTGGCATGCTTGCCTTCCAAATCCTCCCATATCAAATCTAGGGACCCCTGCACCCTGCGTCCATACAAGAGCTCGAAGAGGGAAAAACCTGTCGACTCTTGGGGCACTTTCCTGTAAGCAAACAGCAGGTGGGGAAGATATCTCTCCCAGTCCCATCTATGCTGTTCTGCAAACACCCTAAGCATGATTTTCAAGGTCCCATTAAATCTTTCAACCAGCCCATTCGCCTGTGGGCGGTAAGGTGTTGTGCACCTCTGCAGCATCTCACACCTTTCCCACAAACACTTCATCAGGTCCAACATTAAGGTACCCCCTTGATCAGACATAACCTCCTATGGAAACCCTACATGGGAGAAAATCCCTAGCAAGGAATCCACTACTTTTCCTGCTTTAACGGAGGACAGGGTGACTGCCTCTGGATATCGGGTAGCATAATCCACCACCACCAGGATACACATTTTCCCAGAGGAGCTTGGGGTATTCAAATGACCTACAATATCTAGTCCCACCTTTTGGAAAGGTTTCTCCACAGTAGGTAAGGGAAATAAAGTAGTTTTTACTTTTCCTCCTGCCTTCCCTATTTGCTGACACTTGTGATAAGATCTGTGGTATTCTTCTACCTGCTTGGTAAAGTTGGGCCAATAAAAATTATTAGCTAATTGCTGCATAGTGTGAGCAATGCACAGATATCTGAACATGGGAACACCATGTGCAGTCTTGAGCAATAACTCATGATACCCCTGGGAAACAACAAGCTGCCTGCCCATCTCCCCACCCTCTGTCCTCACATCCTGCGTCTATAACAGGCCATTGTCCCAGAAAACCTTATATTTTATGTCACCCCCTTGTCGTAAGAAAATGCCGCTCAGTCTCTCTGTAGCTGTTCTCCCCTTACTTCCTCCCAACGACCCAGTGATCCAGCAGTTAGCCTCCCTCCCTCCCATTTTGCTCTAACTCACAGTTCTTGTCCTTCACTCCATTTTGGCTATAACTAGCATTTAGTAAGGTGAGCTCCTCATTAAAAATCCAGGAATGAAATCAGTCATACTGACAAAGGATGGGAAGCAAAGTGCTGTTGCAGTTTTTCTGCAGGCTGCATCTGACGCTCAGTTTCACTATCAGTTTTGGACTGGCTGGAAATTGCAACTCTTTAAAAAAATGTAAGTATCAATAGAGAATAGGGGAAATACATCTCAGAATAGGGGTTTGGTTAAATTGGACACCACTTATAATGGACAAAAGTGCCTTACACAGAGTAGTCTCTTATTAGCAGCATATACTGTACCAGATGTACCATGTCACCCAAGGGAGAAATTGGTTCACTGTCACTGCTTTAGGACCCCCATTCCTGCTCAAGTGGACTCTTACTACCTCTCTACCCTTGTCAACTGCAGTCCAGCCCCAGTCTGGACCTAAGGTGTCCTCTGGGGTAGAAGAGTAGTGATTGCCTGCACCAGCCCCCACTCAGGCTTGCTCAGAAAAAGGTTAATTTATGCCGTTACAATGGCATATTTTGTAGCAAGTGCTGTAAGCCTGTTGCACAACAGGCAGCACTGTCATCTTCAGAGGACCTCACTGAGGATGGGTACTCCACAGTGTTCCTCTCCCAGCATCCCCCAGCACCATTCTTTTTGCTTCCTGACCTGTTTCATGTCCTACTGGTTACTCACATAGATGGCTACCACAGGTGCTTAAGATAACATACAAGGAACCATTTATCAGATGACCCAGACAGGATTTTTCCAGGAGTCCTGAAAAACTAGTGGTGGTCTACCACTCTACATAACTCCTATGTCCCTAATGTTACATGTCCACTACTACCATCATCACCCAAGAGTGATCCACCTGCTAACTACTGCACAACACAAGACATTTCATAGTTAACCGTACCTGCTGCCCCCACCATAACCCAAATTATTACAGTATAACTCCATCAGTGAAAGAAGTTCATGTCTTACTTTAGGGCTGTGTGACCCTCTAAAAGTTTTATCTCATGAACTTTCTGAGTAGAACCAGAAAAGGTTCTACCTGGTTCTGCCAGGTAGAACCAGGTTTTGTCTGGTTCTATCAGATGTAACCAGGTTCTACCAGATATAGACAGGTTCTACCATATATAACCAAGTACTACCTTGTTCTACTTACTTAAGTGCCACACAAGAATTCTGCTTGTTGGGAAAGTACATGTAGTACTAAGGAGAGTGTAGTTTGCAAAGTTTTGGTGCATAGACATGCTGTAAAAGAGTGTGGTATATCATCCCTGAAACTTATTCCCAAACAGATCAATAAAACACTCGTGGGTGAATTGAGGTGCAAATATTGAGAAATTTATTCCCAGATATGTCAGTAAAGCACTAGTGGGGTGCGTCAAGTTAAGTAGTGAAAACACAGGGAAATTCATTCTCAAACAGATTAATAAAATACTCGTAGATACCTTGAGGTACAAACACAGTGACATTTATTCCTAAACAGGCCAATAAAGCACTTGTGGCTATCTTAGGGTACAAACACAGGGACATTTATTCCCACACAGGTCAATAAAGTACTATTGGGTGCATCAAGTGAAGTAGTGAAAACACAAGGAAATTTATTCTCAAACAGGTCAATAAAGCACTTGTGGGCATGTTGAGCTAAGTAGTTAAGTAATGAAAACACAGGGAAATTTATTCCCACACAGGTCAGTAAAGCACTATGTCATTGCTGTGAGTGCACCAAGCAGGGCAATAAATCACTTAGTGAGTGCATCAAGGCTGGACACAAGAAAATAATCCCAAATGGGGCAGTACACTAGAATAAATCCCAATACGGGTGCTGAGAGTGCAAACACAGGGAAATGTATTCCTAAGCAGGGTAATATAGCATTTAGTGGGTGTGTTGAGTGTGAACACAGGACAATAATACCAAGTGGGGCAATGGACTAGAATAAAGCACTACATAGCTGCTGTGAGTGCAGACACTGGGGAATGTTAAGTGTGTGAACACAGGAGAACTACAAGCATGGCAATAATAGACCACATCTGGGACAGAGATACACAGATCCAATGAGGGATGGGTCAGGGTGGCAGAATTTATTGGTTAGCAGGCAGGCAGACAGGCAGGAAGACACTGCAGCAGTTATGCAATACAAAACGAACCCCTACAAAAAAAATAAATGATCCTGGTATATTAATTATTAACTGCTTATAACCCAGTTTCTCAGTCACCGTCACTGTACTCAGTGCACAGACTGAGTAATTCTGGTGTTTGCTATCATTATTCATATTAATTAACCTTTTGCCAAGCTGCTTACAGATTGAAAGACCAGCTTGTCTTGGAAAATATATATATTTTTTACATTAAGTCTCTCTCTCTCTCACTCTTTCTCTCTGAATTATTTGAGACAGTAGGTGTAGGCACCACGGCAGAGCACAGACTAAATAAATGTTTCTTAAACTAGACTTCTGCTTCTTTTTTTAAATTATTTTTCATTTAGTTTCAGGCTTTTTAAATACTGATTATGTAATCATTTCTGTTGTGTAAGCCTCTATAATAAGGAATGGAGCAGGATTTGTACTGTACACAGGCCCCAGCACCAGTGCTTTAGTCTGCGACGAACACAACGGAGGAGTAACCTGAACGGGCAACACAACCCTGTCTCACTGCACTGCTATGCTTGGGTTTTTTTTTCCTGCCTCCCAAAATTTATTTAATAAATGATTTTATGCTGCTTAAGCTGTGTCCCAAGAGTGATCACATATGTCTTTTTTGGCACTAGATTGAGCCGCCACTGATTTTGACTGAGAAGAGCAAGGGAGACTGACGGAACTGCTCTTTCTCGTTCTACTGCGCCGCTCACCACACAGAAATGAAATGCATGCAGTGACCTGAGTAGTGCTGTATTCCACATGAGTCTCTGAAACCCATTCCAATAGTTACTCATCTTACTAGAAGATCAGGAAAGGAGAGATGAGCGATCCTCCTTCCACCAGCCATTCACCCATTCCCATTCTGACGGACCCTCAGTCCTCCACTTCTTCCAGGTGGTGAGGCTATGTCAGAGCGGCACAGTAGCACAGCGTGTGCTACATCAGGGAAATACAGAGGGTAAGCAGAGCATGCACAGCAGTGTGGCATGGAGGACTGGTATGTGTGTTTTGTTTAATCTCTAGGGTGAAACAAAGTTCACAGAGTTTGCTAGTTTTTAAAAAGGTTCTCCTGCAGGTGGACTACTGCGAACTATGGGAGTTCAACCTTTTTAAAAGTTTGATCAAACCGAACTTGCAACCTTATCTTACTTTCCCCCAGAGATACCTGGTGCACTTCAGATGCTGTCCTCCTTTTCATGGTCCTCACTCTCAGGGTCACTCATCCATCCAGGCCCAGGCTGTGTGTTGTCAGCCTTCTCAAGTAGTTCAGAATAGTAGCTGTAGCCCTGAGAAAGAGCACTAATGCCTGCTCTTGCTGAAGCTGTCCAGTACTAGTGCCAACTGCCAGCCATAATGTGACAACTAGTCTACTGGGAATGGGAAAGTGGAGGCCTACCAGCACCCAACCCAGGGTTTTCTGAATGCAAACTAGTAGGACTTAGTTCAATGTTGTTTGGATTATCCAGGGTATGGCACAGGGAGGCCACCAGTAGACCACAGTATCCCATAATGATAATGTGCGAAAAACAGCGACTCGTAAAAACAGCAAGGACAAAACAGTGACCGCAATTTTGGCAACTTCAGCATTCTCCCCTCCTTGATTTGAGATGGTTATTTATAGTAAAGGGGGTATGGGGGCAAAGCCTCCCAGAATGGGGGGGGTGCATGGGGCATAGCTGCTCGTAAAAACCATGGTTGCTGTTTCTGCCCTTGCTATTTTGTTGTCTCTATTTGCGAGTCACTGTTTTGCATTCACTATAACCACACAGAACTTGGGCCACTCTAAATTTTCTTAGCAAACAGGTGGTCAGAAGATGCTCAGCTCTAACTGACTGGTGGCAACTGGCATGATGTGGTGGTAGGCCAGGTAGGGTGGTGGGTTGGGATGGGACTGGTCAGACTGGGACTGGGAGAGATGGACCTGCAAAAAAAAAAAGAGGATAGAGTGACAGAGGTAACAGCCATGTTGTGGAAGGAGAAGAGGAGCAGTCAGGACTGAAGACCACCAAACCACCACTTGAGTAATAAACATCAGACCACCAGCACCAGTCCAACACCAGCTCACACTGACCATGATGATCACTAGGTGCAAGGAAGGGGAAGGAGCCCGCAAGGCCAGATATGAGGGGAGAGGGAGGAGGCTTGGAAATGAGAACATTTTTGTGTGTGGGTATCACAGGGTGATGTGTGATGAGTGAGGGTTTTAGAGATATGTTAACCACCTCCCCCCCATACAGAATATAAAGTGTTTAGGTGATTTAGTTATTTATAGTACAGGTATGGATGCAGCTTTGTAATAAAATGGGGCTGGAAAATATTTGTTTGAGGTTCCCTTGGGGATTCGTTTTCCTAACAGGAATTATAGGTGTCCTGACAACGCTATGAAGTAGTGAATGCCTGAGTTAGAATTTCCTGCTGCTTCTGGAATGTATTTGAATAATAACAGCTGCTAGTAAGCAATAGTGCACAAAATGGTGATTGGAACTGTGCAGTGCTCTGCTATTTGTCCTTATGTTTATAGAGGGAAGCAGGAGTACTTGAATAGTAAAAGTAAATAGTGAAGGTAATTAGTGGAAACCACCACTTGGGGACTTGCAGGTGGTAGATTAAGGCTGTTCCTCATGGTGGTGGGGCTTCTCTAATTTCATGCTTATGCAGGCTGCGTTTGGGAGATAAAAGGGTTCAAGAGCAGTGCTGTGAGTCTGGTAGTTCTTTATTAATTATGCAGTCCAGGGAGATTGACAATAGTAGGCTTGAAAGAATGTCTGTAAAAGAAAAACACAGTTTAGTGCTATTTTTGTACTACGTGGGGTAAATATTTGAATGGGGAAAGGTAGCCTGTTATGATTTGTAGGATGTCCCCCCGAGTGAAGGTGGCGTATAGCCTTTGGGGAAGGTTGGTGCAAGGGGTTTCAGCCACCTATCTTTTTGGAGAGGCTGTGTTTCTTTAACTTTTTGAGCATTTGCCTGTGTTGCCGTGAATTCCTGCACATTTATCCTGCTGGGGATAATGCTACTGCAGGGCTAGTTTAAAAGCCAGGTGGCTAGGTGAGCATTTTTTGTGATATGGTGGGTGGACACTACTATTTAACTATGCTGTAAAAGGGTCACAAGGCATAGTAGTGTTAAGGTTAGACTGAAAAATAGTTTAAGGATGTATCTTTTACATTTCCATTTTTCTCAGCACAGAAAAAGGTATTGAAAATAAAATTGTTGTATTTGCACTTACTGTTGGTTTTCTGGCTGGGGCTTGATTAGAATGCTGCGGGGGGTGTTGTTTCCTGTGGGGCAACCTGGTGCTGTGTGCTGCTACTTGCAGGGTTTCCTGCTTTGGTCCAGGTGGGAGCCAATTGAATCTGTGATGCCCTCTCTGGCACTGCACCCCTACTCATCCCATATTTCACAAGGCAATCAGAATAGTGGGGTATCAGAAACACGTCCCTTCCAGCCCTGAGGCACATAATGCATAATCTCACTGGATAACTAGGGATCGCAACGTCTGGAGGCAACCCTTCACCACAGAAAGGTCTGTTTCTTTTAGTGCGGCCACCTCCTCTGCTATCACAGCTTGGACATGATTCAGGTAGCAGGAAGTTCCCAAAGCCATGTCTGTAATTAAAACACATAAAAGTTTGTTGTTACTATTTGTTTACTAGTCTCAATACAGTCTCACAAAATGGCTCCCTGCTGCTGTGTTTACATTGCTAACCCCGCCCTGTAATGGTGGCGGTAGCTCTCCTCATGCATCAAATCTGTTTTTGACTCAAAAATTGCGCATCTGGTCCTTTCTGCTACTGAGTTGGCACAAACTGTTATTGATTGCACTGCTTGTATCTCTCAGCACATTCATATGATTTTTCAGGACTTTGCGATTAGCAAATGAATTAAGACTATTTACACATGCTCAAAGTCACTTACAAGCCACAGTATTTCTTTTATAGGATTGCCTGCTTGGTGCAGGATAACACAACTCACAGTCTCTCACTTGCTTTAAGAACATGTTACTGTTGCTGAACCCATCATAAATGCTCACAGTCTATACCCAGAATTTTGTTTGTTGCACTTGCTGTTTACAACTCACAGTCCTTGTTGCAAAACAATCTCACTGCTTGCACACAGATTCAGCTGGCTTGAAAATCACAACACAGTTTAATGCACAGTTGTTTGAATAGTACACACTGAATCAGTAGCTGGCTTTCTCCGGTGGAAATTTTTGGCCTGGTGCTGATCCTGGAAGGCTTCTAGGGTGAAATGGGCTGGTGATCCTGCCGATTGTTACCATGAATGCCACTCTCCCTTTCCAGTTGGTTGGATAATGGGTTGAGCCCAAATTTTAAGAGCAAAAGTCTGTTTTTTACAGAATAGAATGTTCACAAGCCTCTTGATGGTTGATCCTGGTCTGACCAGCTCACACACCACTCGCTCTCTCCTTCTCGAACACTGGGCTGCACTCTGAAGCTGGCTAGGGGGTGGAACTGATTGTAGTCACACCAATCACTCGATACCATGCAAATGAGCCTCTCTCTCTCTCTCTCCCTGCGCTCTTCCTCCACAGGGATCATCGATTAGGGCAAATTTAAACTGCAAACTGAACTTTTTGTTTTCTTGGCTGCAATTTCAAGATGGGAGTGCCATTTTTAACCATTTTTACACACAGAACTTTGCAATTTCTTTAGCAACTTCCCCAATTTGCACACAAAGTACATGAAACATTCAGGGCACATTTCTCTCTTTGTTTCCTAAAGTCCACAATACTTTTGGCAATTAAAACTTGAGAATAAAAGTTCTGTAAAATGTTCTAGATGCAGGGACAAGGACATACACTTTCTGGCTTTACAGTCCATTGTAAGTTGGCACAAACACACAGCAGCACTGTAATAGCAAGCGCACAATGGCACATACGGATGGCACTACCTGGGCAGATCCTTTTGTGCAAAGCTTCCTTTACAGTTTTGGGCTACCAAACTGCCAGACAGATAAAACGCTAGCCCATACCCGAAGCAAACAATCTCCTGTTCTCTCCCCAAATTCAACAATATTGACGGACGAGCCCCTAGTTTTGTAACCCCCCACCGACCCCCTTATTTAACTAGCAAACACATCTCCCATAGTCTAGGGGAAAAGAGAGGGATGGTGGTACAAAGCAAATTTGCAGATGCAGAGGAAAAACACAAGATGCATGTACTAGACACAAACAGACCTACACCAAAACCCAGGTCCTGAGGAGAGAACGTTTGCTAAGGGCTATGCTAGGTTTGCACTTCTGGACAGGGGTACCCAGTAAATCTGCACAGGAAGCAGTAACTAGATTGTTCATACCAGGTTGGGATTCTAGAGTGCGGCTTTATTCCAAAATACAGTTGGAAACCCAAAAGCAAAGATGAACCCCCAAGGGGTTACACTTTGTGGCACAAGGCCATGCAGAACACATCTGTAGGAACAGAATGTGAACCTCCCATATAGCATAGGATTAAAATCTGGAATTGTGGAACTAGCCACAGTGAATGCACATTTCTCATCAACATGGCACTAGGCCAGTATTTAGAACAGTTCCCATATGACATAGGATTAGACATCTGGAAAACTGTGGAACTAGCCACTGTGAAAACACACAAAAACTTTTGGAAAGTGGCACTAGGCCATTACTTAGCACATTGCCCATATGGCATAGGAATAGGAATGTGGCATATGGGCTACGATGGAGCACTCAAGGCTCAAAACTTGCAAAACCCACATATAAAGGGTGAACTTCTTCAGGAATTGGCCACATGCACTGACAGTAAACAGATGCCCTTACAGAACCCGAAGTGCTGAACTGGTCACTCCAGATGGGGGGTCTCTCCCACCTTTTGCTTCCACGTCCATATGCAGCCATTCTTTCAGAGTTACACCTCACAAATACTGAAACTGTAGCAAATTATGCTTTCTTGAAATTTTTAGCACATGTAACATCAGGAACACCACTAGGGTGTGAGGTTAAAGTCCTGAACAAAGGGCATGCCACTTATGGGACATCCACTACTGTCAGAGATCTTTAAAACACAAATCTTCTTGAGGGAATCCTCACAGAAATGGGTGAATGGGTCCCACTATCAGAGAATCACCCCACAGAAAAAGGCAGGTACATATCCTGGGTAACTCAGTCAGAAATTTGTTCACAGTCTGTACAACAAAGGCAGCTTCACAAAGTTCTGGGTTGGATCGGGGATTGCCCCTAAAATCCTCTGCAGTCTCCTTCACCCCACATGGGATAAAGGCATAGAACCCCCCGAAGATGGTTCCCACCACTTCTCAAGTCAGGAAAGGATGTCCTCCACTAGGCTGAGAAAAACAGACACTTCACACACTGCAGCTCAATCTCTGAGCTGCTGCTGGAACTCACACCAGCTTGAACTGATTCCAGAATTCTAAGCTACCCCCCCTCACACAGGCTGTGTGGCTTATGTTGCTGTGAGAGTTCTAAATGACATCACCTCTCAGCTCTCGGCTGAAACCAAGCAGCAGAAAGGGGCAAGGAGAAAATTCATTTAACTAGATAATCACCAGCTGCCTTCCCTACCCAACACTGATACTGATGGGATTCTAGTAACCCCAGGGAACAGGGGAGTTACACAGACAGTGAAAAAAAAAAAGAAAATTCACCCGTTTTTGTAGTTTTGTGCTCATGCTGTGCACTGACAGTGTTGAAATCTGGTTTGCAATTTTTATGGTACAAGGAGCTTGGGTCACAGAACAGGCCAGCATTTATTTGATAAACAAATATTAATCTCTTCCAAAGTTATAGCATTTTTAAGTTCTCATTATTTTCAGTGGGATTTTCATTTTTCAAGAAAGCTGCATGGAATGAAAAAGGATCTTTGTTCATGAGGGGGCATTCCTTGTTTGCCAGGGGCCAATCCTTGCTCACCATAAAAAATTCCTTGTTTATAAGCCGCCATCTTGTTTTTTGATTTTGCCATGAAAAAACTCTCAAAACTCTGCCTAGGGATGTCTGTTTGAAACATCAAACTATGTTTCCTGCTCATCGGAAGTTGATGAGCTCTTCTTTGTGGTGTCCCACTCACCCCCATTCCATTCCAAAATTAGGTAACAAGGCTATAGCATAGGTGAATGGGGTGTTAGGGTTCAGGGCCCCCAAGACAACCTCCCTCCACCACCTGTGGGTATGTGCAGGGTGGGAAATGGGGTGTTAGGGTTGGAAACCCTAATGCCACATTTCCCTACTTTTATCGCTTTAACCCTAACTGATGCAGTAACAAAGTTTTTTGTAATTTAATATACATCAGCCAGTGCTATGGGCTAATGACATGCCTGGAGAGGGAGGGGTAAGGGGCAAGAGTAGATAGGAGAAGGAGGACAGTAGTAAGGGAAAAAAAATGAAGTAGTGAGGGGGATAAGAATCAGGAGTAATTGCATGATTGGGAAATGTGGTTTCGGAGAAGATAGGACAACAAACTAGTGGACAGGGCAGAGCGGATATCTAAAGGGAAGGAATTCCAAATATTTTGGAAATGATAGGAAAAGGCAGACTGACCTGAAGTGGAAATTTGGGCAGGGAGGGCAAGGGTCCCATAGGGGAGTTGTGGAGGGAGTAGGTGGGAGTAGGAGGGGTGGACAGGAGGGTGTTTAGGTAGGGTGGAAGGAAGCCAAGCCAGAACTTCCCAACTAATAAGGCAATGTGGGCAATGAATCTGGCCCTGAGAGAGGGGCAGGAATAGAGGTTGCAGTGGTGTGTACGTGAGGGACAGTTTAGTATAAAGCAACAGAAGAAGTTGAAAAGGGTGTCCAGTCTTGCGAGGGTGGACTTTGGGGCAATACTGTAAACTATGTCTCCAAAGTCAAATATTGGTAGGATCATCTTCTGGATGAGCTCATGGTGGGTCTGTAGGGGAATGCAGCCCCATTGCCTTTACAGAGCACCAAGTTTGGGATACAGCTTTTTGTGGATAGCATCCACATGTCCAGCAAAGTAAAGGTTCCTGTCGAGCCACAGCCTGAGGTAAAGGAGGAGACATCCTCTAATAGGGACCCCTCAAGGGTGTGGAAGTTTTGAGCTTACAGTCAGAGACTTCTGTCCTGTGAGAGGAAAACTATCACCCCTGTAGAACTGAGGTGGGCATCAGGTGACTGAATGTTCTAGATGGTCATAGGGAACTGATAATGTGCTTTATCTCCCAGTTGAGAGAGAGAGTCCAGCATCTGGAGAAGGTAGGTTAGAGCTCTACCTGCTTCTGAATAGAGTGATGCTGTGATGAAAAAAGATGTCCAGGGGCAGGTACATGTGAATATCCTATTCATTAGACGTGCTCTCAGAAGAGGAGTACTGTGAAGAAGACTCTTGAGTATGGATTAATTAGCTTTCTTCGTCTGTAGTAACCATAGGAATTTCTAATGGTTATGTCTATCTGACATGTGGAGATAGGGTCTTCAGAGATCTATCAAACAAGGGAGATTGCCTGGCAATGTTTTCTTATTTCTGGAGAATAGTAATTCTAACAGGAGTCTAATAGTGATGTTCTGTAACTTTCATCTTCTCTTGCTGTAGATGTTGCCACAGAGACAGCACTGGAATTTAGACTTAGAATGTACATTCAAATTCAAGTTAGGGACGGCTGTAAGTCTGGCTAGCATTTGCCTGGTACCAAAGGTCATAAAAACTGTCTTTTTGGCATATAGGGACAGTTGATTTGTGTGAAACCAGTGTTGGACATTATTCAAAGCCAGCTGGAGGTTGGATGTCACATCAGAGGGGGAGGAACCAGAGGTATACAAAATAGTATCATCCGCGTACATGTGGATGTCAGCTGTTGATCAGGCAGCAGGTAAGTCATTCAGAAGTATAGAGAAGAGAATCGGTATGAGTACCGAACCTTGAGGGATACCAGCACTGATGGGCAGTGGGGGGAGAGGGAGTTGCCTATCCTGACTGATTGGGTCCTGCCCATGAGATAGGAATGAAACCAGCTAGTGGTGGTCTCTGAGAGACCAGCTGCTGCAAGCTTGTTAAGGAGAAGGGTGTGAGCAACAGTGTCAAAGGCTTTGGCCAAATCGACAAAATTGGCAGAGGTGATGTGGCCCTGATCCATGCCAGAGAGAATGGAGCCAGTGAACCAGAGAAGGGAGGTCATGGTGGAGTGGGCCTTGCAGAAACCAGACTGAAAGGGGGTACAGAAGGAGGAGGAGTCAAGAAACGCAGAAAGCTGAGCCAGTACCAGATACTCTTAGAGTTTTGCAATGATTGGGAGTAGGGATATTGGGCAGAAGTTACCTGGATTAGATGAATTGCCACCCTTGGGAAGGGGGATGACCGTGGCAAGCTTCCAAGTGGCAGGGACAGTAGCCAGTGTGAAGGAGAGATTCAGAAGGTAGGTGAGTGGGAGGGCAATAGCATGGGCCAAGAGGTGCAGAAGCATTGGGTCAAGGCCCTTCGGGCTTTTGCCCTTGTGGGGGTTGAGGGCTAGAAGAGCATTTAAGGTGTCAATGGTGGAGACCGGTAAAATGGAGAAACAGGGGGAAGAGTAAGTAGTTGCAGAAGGAGCTGCCAGAGGAAGAGCTAAACCGGGTAGGGATGCAAGAAGGGCTGAAGCACAGGCAGTGAAGATGATGTGGAATTCGTTAACTACAGAGAGGGATCTGAGATAGTGACATCTCCTACCTTTAGGACTTGGGGAGGGGATTGGGCGAGGGGGGGAGAATAGGACATGAACTATTTTCCAGAATTTGGAGGAGCTACTAAGGTTCTCCTGGAAGACGGGTGAGAAATATTCTGTTTTGGCAAGTTTGATGGCCCTTGTGCAGGCATTTTGAAGTGACTGGTATTTAAGCAAGTCACCAGGAACACCTGAGGCCTTGTATGTCTTCCATACTAGATCTCAAGCATGCTGACAGGCCAGCAGTTTGGCTGACACCCAGAGGAGGTGACAGCCTTGTACCCTGGTTTTCCTGATTGGAGCATGCCAGTCACAAACATTCAGGAACTGGGTTGCGCAGTAAGCCAGGGCTGAGTCAATAGAAGAGTTATTTGTGATCACAGACCAATCAGTACCAACCAGTTTCTCATGGAGAGAGGACGAGTCTAAGGACCTAAATGAGCAGAGATGGAGGATGTTTGGCGGGGCTTTGGGGTGGAGGATTTTACACATGCAGTAAACCACGTGGAGATCACTGAGTGCATCTTGCAGGATTTCTGATGCAACTACAAGGTGGGGGTGTGATGCTAGCACCCAGTCTAGCAGAGTATGCTTACCTGACTTGTGATTTAAATGGGTTGGTTCAGAGATCAATTGTGTGAGATTCAGGAAGGAGATGTGGTTACAGAATTTGGATTGTGTACTGGAAAGCCAATTTATGTTGAAATCCCCGACAATGAATAGTCCACCAGTAGATGAGTGGGTGATGAGAGCAGAGATGAGGTCTGAGACAGAGGATGAAGGGAGGCTTGGGCAGCAGTAGAAACCAACCACAAAGATAAGTAGGGAGCAGGGAAGGGAAAGTTTTAATCGCAGAAGTTCATAGGCAGAGGGGGAGGAAATGGAGGCGCGGAAAATATACTGAATAGATGATAAGACGCATATGGTAACCCCCCCCCGGATAACTGGTCCTGCCAAATGAGAGAGTAACCAGGGATGGAGACGGCAGTGTCAGGGATTTTTGAGGAGACCTAAGATTCAGTGATAATCAGCATGCTGGGTTTTAGGCTAATCATAAGAGGCTGGAGTAGGTCTATCTTTGGGAGAAGACTCCTGATATTGACATGGAGTACTTTTAATCCTTTTGGTAGGTTGATGGAGGGACGGTGGGATGGTCCTGGGTTAGGTTCAATGTCACCTGCTGTGAGAAGCAGTAAAATGAGCAGTTTAGAGGGGATGGATATGTGCCTCCGAGGTAGGAAGCACTTATAATGTGAAAAAAGTGGGGTATGAACAGGGGAGTGTATATGTGTGGACAGTATGGAGCGAAAGGATGGTAAGTGGATACAGGGTGAGTGGAAGATGGAGGGTCCTGGGCACCAGGGTGAGTGAAGCAGGGGAGGAGACAAGAAGACGGAAGACGGGGAGGAGGAATGAGGATAGGAGAGAGACGTTGGCATAGCAGGAAGGGAAGTGCACAGGATGGATGTCGGGGTAAACAGGAGGGGAAGGTGGTGAGGATGAGGAGGAACATGTTGTAAGGTAAAGAGAGAGATGAAGCAGCAATGAAGATCAGGGGAAATAATTTCATTAGCTTTTTTTTTGTATTTTTTGGCAGAAAGGGTGCTCCAGAACAAGGGGCCATGATATGAAGCTGGAGGGGGTAGGTTCAGAAGAGATGTGAGGAACTGCCTCTTCACAGAAAGGGTGATGGATGCCTGGAACAGTCTTCCAGTGGAGGTGGGGTTGGGGAAAAACAGTGGTGGGATTCATAACAGCCTGGAATAAGCACAGGGGAATCATAAGGCATAGGTAAGGGGTGGAAGGAAAAGTGCTGTACAGCTGGATGGGTGCACAGTGTAAGCAATGCAACAAAAACAGGCAGATTGGAATGTGCCATGCAGCTATCTGCCTTCTGTTTCTGTGTTTCTTATCTCAGCTGGCCATGGCTACCAATATGCCTTAAACTGCATGTACCTATGCCTGAGTCTTCAGGTTCTGAAATCCTGGTTACTCTTTGGGAAGGTAGGGGGAGGATGACAGAACAGTGAGGAATCAGCACATAGGAAGGATGTGGTAGGTAAGGGGGGGCAGCATAGCAGAAGGGGGCACCAGAATAGGGTGGGGAACCAAACCATATAGTTACTCTGTAAGGGAAGGACTGAGTAAAGATAGGGTCATGACCACAGGGGATTTGATGGGGGGGTAAGCTGGGCCAAGGAAAAGGGAAGAGCATGGAAGGAGAGCGGTGTGCTTCATGGAAATGGTGGCAGGAAGAATTCACCTGATTGTTCACATGCCTATGCAGGGGGTGGGATGGAGGCCACATGTGGTCATCCACCTGGGCACCAGTGACCTAGTGGGATGCAATGGGGGTGGTACTGAAAAGATTCATGGACGTAGGGCAGAATTGTAGCTGGGAAGCTAAATTGGCATCCTTCCCGGAAGTGCTGCTGATTCCAAGAGCTTGTACAGCAAGAAAGTATAGGATACAGAAGTTCAATAACTGACTGTGGGACTGATGCAGCAGGAGGACTTTGGAGTTGTTGGGAATTGGGGACAGCCTGAGATAATAAAACTCTCTACTCGGTGAATAAGTTACATTTAAGCAGGAAGGGAAAGATCACTCAGTAACCAGATTGGGGACTACACTAGCAGTAGTCTAAATTTAAACTGAAGATGGGAGCCACCAGGCAGCAGAGTACCCAGGGTTTCCTGGAGGAGGGGGCTGTCAACCCCCCCTCCAGGTAAACACAATAGAGAAGACAGTAGAGGGATAGAGGAGGCATCAGAAAGAGACATGAGAAAAGGGGAAACTTCAAAATTGGGCAGCAGAGAAGGGTCTCGGAAAGTGGTCCAAACAGAGAAAAATGGAGTCTCAGGTCGATGGAATAAGAGGAACAAACAGGATATGAGGAGGGTAAAGTCCTTCAATGCAAGAAGTCTCAAGAACAAAATGGATGACCTGCAGGCCATGATGGCAGAAAGGAAGGCAGATTTTGCAGTGGTCACTGGGGCATGGGCCAGTCTGAACTATGACCTCTTTATTCTGGAGTACACCCTCTTTAGAAAGGATAGGAAGAATGGAAAAGGGGGAATGGAATTGGCACTGTACATCCAGAAGGGCATAACTGTCACAAGAGAGGACATGGGAGAAGAGGCCTAGAGGCAGTGTTGGTCCAGTGACATATGGCAGCAGGAAGAAACCTATGGCTAGGGGTTCTTTATCAGCCACCTTAGCGGCATGAAGGGAATGAAAAAGAGACTGGAGACATGATCAGGGAGGTCTCAGGAAAGGGGGAGGTGTTGACAGTGAGGTACTTTAACCTGCCCAAGATTGATTGGGGTGTCCTGATTACCACCTGCAATAGGAGCCAATTGTTTCTGGATGCAGCACAGGATGGGTTCCTGGTCCAAGAGGCAAATGAACAAACAAGAAATGACTCATTCTGGACCTGGTGCAAAAAGGGTGTTTTGTCAGTGATATCAGAGTAAAGGAACCAATCGGAGGCAGCAGACACCAGTCATTAGTCATTGTGAATCCACACAGACATGGAGAGAGAGATCCTAAAGATGCATGTACTGGATTTTAATAAGGCAGACTTCATAAGGAATGGTGGGTACTAAAAGAGAGACTAGCTAGTTTCAGGGAGGACATGATATAATGGTTGTTACAGAAAAGTTCCACTGTACCGCGGTGATTCCTGCTACCGTGGAAAAAATTTTATTCAATGGGATTTTTACCGTGGTAGCAGTAAATCAGGGTATTTTTTTACCGTGGTAGCAGGACCATGTACCATGTAACTTTTTTGTAACAACCACTGTATAGACCAGCATTAGACTGTGATAAAGGAAGGGATCAGGACAGCCTCGGAAACCTGCCTTAGTCAGAGGGGAAGCCACCCAAGAGGCCACTTTGGTATAAAGGGGAGGAGGGGGTGGACAGGGCACTTAAGAAAAAAAGGGTCTCATACAGAAGGTATGGAAAGCCCCACAAGGACAGAGAAACCTACACAGAAAAGTTGAGAGAGATCCACCGATTCAGGTTCAGGAATGAGGCTCTGGGAGGGCCAGCTGGGGGCTTACTGCTGCCTGGGTGACCACGGGTGGTGATGCAGGGGATCCGTGGCTTACAGGAGAGGCCTTGGCAGGGTGGTCTTGGAATGGCTGTGTTAGGGCTTCCCAGCAGTCTATCCCATTTCATGCTCCCGGGGGGGGGGGGCAGGACATCCACAACAGAGAAAATGGAGGTGCAGTTTGGGGCAGATGAAGCCTCTGCCGGCCAACCACATCCACTGTCGGATCCATGCCACCATCCACCAGGGACACCACCAGTCTTTGCCCTTCACCGTGGGTGGCCAGATGTCTGCGGGGTAGAAATCCCAAAGGAGCTGAAGGTGTATCTGGCCCTGGGGGGTAAGCTGGGGGGCAGTAGAGCGGTGTGTCACTGGTGGGCTTGTGGTCCTGATGGGTGGCTGGCAGGATCTCAGCCCAATGGTATACAGACATTGGCAGCAGGTAGGAGGAGGTCCTGGCCTGAAGCCAATGAGGATTAACAAAGTTTAAAAAAAAGGTGAGAGAGGCTAGTTAGACAGTCAGGCAGGCTAAGGCAAGTAAGGAGCTGCAAACAGTGGAGGGGTCAAGTAAAGGGACAAGGTCTTCTTCAGATACAGTAAGGAGAAATGGGCTACAAAGAAAGACATCATTAAATTAAAAAAGGGGAAGGGATGGGCGGAAGGCTATGATAAGGTAGGGATACTGAATGAATACTTCTCTGTCTGTACCAGAGAATGATGAACCAGTGTCACAAGAAAGGATGGGCTGGGGGAGGGAGAATGGTCATGATAGGGTAAAGGATCATGGTGGACTGTGTCATGAAGAGGTTCAGGACTCTCAAGCTGAACAGGCCCCAAAGATCACATGGCATGCATCCCAGAGTGTTGAGCGAACTGGTGATAGAACTTGTGGGCCCACTGGTGGACCTATTTAACAGTTCACTAGATAAGGGAATGGTGCGATGGAGTGGAGAACAGCACATGTGGTACCACTGCATAAGAGTGGGTCTACGGAACTACAGGCCTGTCAGTTTGACATATATAGTGGCAAACTCAGAGACCATCCTGAAAAAACAATTGCTTTCAAACAGACCTCAGGATGACAGCACAGGTTCATGCCAGAGAAGTAGTGCCAGACCATCTTGATCAACTTTCTTCAGCTAGCTGACAAAGGTGCCTGATAGGGCTAGCCAGTAGCCATACTGTATTTGAGATTTCAGTAAAGACTTTGACTCAGTTCCCTGTTGGCCAGAACTCTGAAGGACCTAGGGGAGGATAGCAAACTGACCAGGTGGGTGGTAAATTGTCTCAGTGGAAGGACCCAAAGAGTGGAGATGGTGGTGGAGGGAGCTCTCAGGATCGAGAATGGCAGGGTCTTGCAAGGGTCAGGGCTTGGATAAGTGTTCAATCATAATATGGGGAATGCCTCTTTGTAGATGACACCGAAGTCTGTGGGAAGATAGACACCAAGGAGGGGTCAGGGACCTTAGAGAAGATCTTGCAAAGTTAGAAAGCTGGTCTGGGATCTAGCAACTGGCATTCATTGCAAAAAAGTGTAAAGTCATGCACATGGCTGCAAGAATCTGAGAGATGAATACAGGCTGGAGGATTAAGTTCATGGTATCTGAGGAGGAAAAGGACATGGGGATAACTATAACCAGCAACCTTGAGCAAGGCCCTCCAATTACAATGGTTCTGTGGCCATGGAGCTAGTCATGTGAGATGTCAACAGCCATCACAGAAAGCAGGGCCACCTTTGAAAGTACTGCAGATTTTACAACCTCCTGTGGTACAGACATTTGTGTGGCTTGCCCTTTGAACAAATCATTTAGCCCCCTCCTCCCCAGTCTGGCATGATGCTACAGTGTCTGTTAACCAACAAATTTTAGCCAGAGCCAATATGGCTATAAAATGCTTTACTGATGGCAGTGAAAAATGTGTAAGAAAGATGGTATCATAAGAAACACATACTATATGTGTTTTTTGAACAGCACAAGCAGTTTGACATAGCTTACATTCATGACACTTTAGTTCCTCCATCCAGATTGTATCCCCTCTTCAAAAACTAGTGGCATTATAAAGTGATGAGATTTACATCATGTGATTGATTTGCACATTCCAACATCTTTTTTTCTTTTTAATATACGTACTGGAGGGAGGGTTATCCCCCACCATGTGTAACAATCCAGATTAGCTCGGGACCAAAGGACACCTCAGGAGGGAAACATGGTAGGAGCATTGTGGGGCCTGCTTTCTGCTTTCAGTTTTCCATTTTCTGTCCCCATCCCTGCACTGGGGCATGCAAGCCAGACATGCATACATGGAGGTGTGCACACGCACGTGGAATCCCACAGTTCCCTCCTTTGCCTGCCATCCTCAGACACGCATTACCACCACACCTCCACCTGGTGGCAGTCATTCAGCAGGAGAGTCAGTCCTCCCTCACTAGGAAAGGAGACCAGTCCAGCAGACGCTCAATCCTTTCCCTCCCCGTCCACCCCCAGCAGCCCAGACTTGTTTCTGAAACAAATTCACTGGCGTGACAAGAGATAAGGCCTCCAGTGCCACACATCTGTGCATGGCTGGGCCAGCTACTAATGTTATTTCTTTGCCAAACTGTAATTTAATTACATAAACAATCATGAGAACATAAGCCATTGCAATGGACTAGATAGGTTGGGCAATGAATATAATTAATCATGTTTGACATTTTTGTTTACATGTTCTCTTTGTTCCATACCAGTAAAGTTTGTAAGGCTGTGTGTTATTTTGTGCTGTATTATTCATGATCTCACAGTGGAAGTTCAGAGGGGGACTGATATGCTTATATGTATATATAAAAAAAAACTTCTCACTTGATAGAAGTATCATCCTGGAGCTTAAGCAACCCCAGTAACACTATACAACTCATACCTGTACCAATATTAACCATCAAATGAGATATTTGCAGAAGCAATGCAAGAAACTACTATATCACACATTTTCATTCCGTGCCATGCATGTACACTTACCCCATGACAGAATGATCTATAATTATTTTTTTATATTTTCTAAATTAATTTCAGTGAACTTCACTAAGAGGCAAGGTGACTGCATTAACTATCATAAACTAGTAAGAGTTTGGATTACAGCAAGGCCTTTCATTCTGTGCCAAATGGGAGGCTATAGGGGAAAGCTGGAAGCTGTGGGGGAGGGAGAGAAGATGGTGAACGGATTGGCTAAAGTGTAGGCAGCAGAGGGTGGTAGTGGGAGGGGAACCTCTCAGTAATGAGGGCAGTGACGAGCGGAGTGCCACAGGGATCAGTGCTGGGGCCAGCGTTGTTCAGGTTATTCACAGCTGATATCTCACAAGGGATCCGAAGTAAGAACAGTCTGTTTGCAGGATGACCAACTAAACTGCAGGAATGGACAGAAACATGGCAGCTGGGGTTCAATGCCAAGAAGTGCAAGGTAATGCACTTCAAAGCAAATAACCAGAGGAGGGACTATCAGCTGGGAGAGGAACAGTTGGGTAGTACCACGGAGGAAAAGGACCTGGGGGTACTTATAATGGGAAGCATGAGCAACTCTGCTCAGTGTAGGAAGGAGGCAGCAAAGGCCAGCAAGATGTTGGGGTGCATAGTGAGGTAAATCTCCTCCAGAAGTAGGGAGGTAATCCTCCCCCTGTATTGTGACGCTTGGCCAGCTGGTTATGATTGCATGATATTTGTAATATAAAAATATAGTATGTGACAGCCTGTGCTTCCAAGGGTGCCCCCCCAAGGTTTCAGTGAAGCTACAGGATAGGTAAACTGACCAGGAACCATTTAATTAACTGACTTCCTTCAGAATGGCATTTTATTATCTTTTTATGACATGCCTAGGTTTTTTGAAGTGCAAACCAAATGTGACGTATGACTTAAGAAACAGGATGTCATTAGGCTGATTCCCGTTAGCTTTTTAACACATTGTTGTCAGTGTGGGATTGCTAAGTTCAAAGGAAACGTGTAATTAAAGAGTTGTATATAGGAAATGTCATTTTTCTTCTGATGACACCTTATTTAAAATACCTCTTGATAGGAAATTTTTTTTGTAATTTTATATTCTAAAAGGAGGAGCTAGATGACTCACAGAAGGGGGTGTGGAGACAGAGTTTAAACTGATACTTATGTCTGAAATGTAGGTCATATCTTTTTGGACTCTTAAGAAACAAGATCACTAATTTAACTGCACTTACAGAGGTAATACATTAGACAGAAAAAAATCTAAATGTATTGTGGTAGCAGTTTGTTCTGTAGTTTTCCTTTTTTTTTCTTTTATGTGAGTGTGATGCTCTTTGATATTTGTTCTGTATTTTATCTTACTGTTTTTATCCATTTTTAGTAAACATATTCTTTAAGATACTGCCTGGGTCTCCCAGTTTTCTTTCTGCATGTAGAGTGCCTATAATATTAAGTCCAACAACTGTTCAAGGGCTTGATGGTGTTACTAAGCTTGGTAAAAGGTAAGAATATATCTAAGGTCTCTTACAGAGTTTTAAAGGTTCATTTTGGATGTCTGGTTAGGTGCCGTTAGGCGAAAGATATATTTCATCCCCCCCGAAGAGAATATTATCTGAGCCTGTAGATTTGGGTACACTAGCATAATGTTTACAGTTTGAATCCCCCCCCCCCAGACTTGAGACTAAAGGTGATTCGGTCCCAAAAGCAGACAGGAGGGTTACCCCGTCTGTTACCTGTTCACACTATTGCACTCTGAGTTTGGCACTGTGGGAGCAGAGGGTCTGACCTGCAGAGTGCATTTGTGACACAGGTCACTGGTCAGGCTGCACCTGGAGTACTGTGCGCTGCTCTGGTGCCCATAGCTGAAGAAAAATAGGTTGTTGGAGGGGGTGCAGCAAAGAGCAACAAAGATGGTCCAGGGATTGGAGGGCAAGCCCTATGAGGAAAGGCTGAGTGAGCTAGGTATGTATTCCTTTGAGGAGCGGAGGACTAGGATGGACATGGTTGAGACCTTTAAGTACTTGAAAGGGATAAACAAGACTCAAGGCACAGTCTCAGACTGGAGGGAGAAAGATTCAGAAGAGAGGTAAAGAGACAGTTCTTCATGGACAGGGTGGTGGATAAGTGGAACACTCTAACACAGGAGGTGGTGGCCTGTAAGATGGTGTGCAGTTTCAAGAGGGGATGGGACAGGGTGAGGGGGAGAATAAATCTAAGAAGGGGAGGAGCAGCTGCTTGATGAGGGGCTAGCTGCACAATCGAGCAGATTCGACAGACCCTGAGGCCCATTTCTGCTGGCATTTTCATATGTTCATAAGAGTGCAAAAGTTCTCCTGCAGTAACAGCATCCATACAATCCAATAAAACAAAGGGAGGGAGGTGATAATGCAACCGGGACATGGAGTCAAATTATTAATATATTGGGTACTGTGGTCTTGTAAAAATTGTTTAAAAAAAAAAGGTACTAACAAGTGTGGACCGTGACCCTGTTAGTGCAGTTTTTGAAGGAAAACTTTGTGCTCTTTATTCATTAATGGTTGCCAATGCTGTCACCTTGCCCCTTAGTGCTCACTGAAATGGATTTAGAAAACAGTTTTTAAATAATGATAGAATATTTTGTCATGGGGCGAGTGAAAATGCATGGCACAGAATGGAAATGTGTGATATACTGCAGTTGTTTCTCACTACTTTTGTAAATATCTCATTTTGTGGATAATATTAGTACAGATATAAATTGTATAACATAATTGTGGTTATTTGAATTGCAGGATGGTAATTCTATCAAGTGAATTATTTTTTCTTAAACACATGAGCATATAAATCCTCCTCTGAACTCCAAGACCTCCCAGTGTGAGGAGACTGTGAGGTTGTGAATTATACAGCTCAAATTAACACACAGCAATATAAGCTGTAGTGGTAGGAGATCAGAGAGAGTGGTAAATGTAAAAAGAAAAAGTAAAATATGATTAATTATATTCACTGCCCAACTTATATAGTACATTGCAATTGCTTATGCACTCTTCATTGCTGATGTAATTAAATTATAGTTCGGTAAAGAAATAAGATTAGTGACATGAATGGGGAATCCAGTCTTTGAATAAATATATAGACTGAGATTATGATGCAAGGGCAACAAATATATATAGAAATGAGAAAAGGAGGTTGGAATGTGTACATCAATCACATGACAAAAATCTAATTTCTTTATACCACTAGGAGAACAGGCAGATAGAACTGGAATGTAAAGGACTGCTGGACTACGTTAGTCTGAATGTAAAGAAATGCTGGACTATGTCAGTCCATGGTAGTAAAGCAAGGCTAAAACACAGTGGTCTGTGTAAGAGAAATTTAAAACCTAGGCGGAAACAACATGGCAGTGATTGATTGAGCACAGCACTGTTAACCCTTGTTACCTACAGACAGAACTGGGATGTTATGTAAAGGAATTCTGGACTAATGACCGATATGTGACACTGGCAAAGTAGGAGATGTGTTGCAACTGCAAAGGAAACACACTTTTTTTTTGGGGGGGGGAGAGACTTTTGACTGGTGTAGGAGACTGTGCTGCAAGTCCAACGTGTTCTTTGGTGGGAAAGAATGCTTTGAAGTAATGCAGAGTCCCTTTCTGAAGAAAGATGTCTGCTAGGCTCTGCCCACTGCAGTGATAAAAAAGAGAGATGATATATACTTGTCTTCCTCCTCCTCCCCAGAGGTCCACAATTGTGGTTTTCACCAGTCGACCTCTCTGCACCTCCCACTGAGCCACATCCCTACCTCCCATCACTCAGGTGACTGTGGCAACTCTCTGAGCCAGCTTGTCAGTCTCCCCCCCCCCCCAACACACACTGTTGCCATGACACATCTGCTGCCTGGGTCTGAGTTCAGTCGTCTGATAGTGACTCTCTGCAGGACCTCACCAATCAGTGGTGGTTCCTGAATTTGAAATCCTGAGGCACCAAGTAGATCAGTGGCTAGAAGATGGTGGGCAGGGGTTCAGCTGCACATAGAGGGAGGGTGCATTTCAGCCCTTGCTTTCTTTTGGTGTTCTCCATTTCATCAATTCAGGTAGCACATCATAATGAAGAGCACAGTCCTCTACTCACCAGAAGCCAGAAAACATACAGTCGTCGTGCTGGAACATCAAAATAGACCAGACGACAGCATGCACTCTCACCTGTTGACTTCATCTTATCCCTTCTTCAGGGAAGGTCCTGTTTATTTTCAAAAGACTCAGTCATCAGCAGCAGTAACTTGGAGGCCAGCAAGTCAAGAGCAACTTCAAGATAAGACAACAATCCCTGGCCTTAAGTTGACGAAATTGACAAGTAGGGCCTGGAATAAGTGTTTTAAATTTCTTGAAGGCAGAATGAAGAGTCTCTTGGATGAATATATTTAAAATTGTTTTTTTTGGAGGGGGGACTGGAATAAGGGTTTTCAATTTGGAGAAGAGTGAATGAGAAAGATTATCTCATTCATGATGACATACAGAATATGTTTAGTTGCATAGTGGTCCATGTAAGAACAGATCCATAAACAAATGGTTTGATACCTTTTATTGGACCAACGTAGATGTAACCGAAAACCGTGTCTATGCTTTTGGAACAACCAAGTCCTTCCTCAGAAGCTTATGCCAAGGCCATCCCAGTGGCGCTGAAGGTTGAGGTGCTGGACGTTGCGCCAGTGATGTGGGTTCAGAAGTGGAGTCAGGGCACTGGGGGACGAAAGGGGGAGGAGATGAGCGAGCGTCGACAGGACTGCTCTCCTCTCCTGGGGAATTCCCACTTGGTGGTGGCTCCTGGTGGAGAACAGCAACATTACACCTAAGTGGAGATGTGAATGGGGTAAGGCAGTGGCGGACATATGCGGGAGGGAGAGGGCGCATGCCCTCTGTGCGCTGACATCATTGCACGTCCGTGCCTCAGGGAAACCTAGCCAAGGAGGAAAGCCTCGGCTGCCAGGGGGTGACAGCAAACCCGAGTAACTGACCCACCCACCCACCGATCCCAACTTGACTCTCCATGATCCCCTGCACTGTAAGGGCCCACAGTTGGGAGGAGATCCAGCAGCCGATTCTTCGGTCGGGAAGGGATTCAGGCTGAATAGTAAAAAGGTCAATTAGGTGTCTCTCACCCAAGACAGTCCCTGGCAACCAGCAACTGAAGCGAGAGAGAATTGATTAAAAAAAGCTTACACCAATTGTCGGTTGTCTTTTGTTACATGTATGTTGGTCCAATAAAAGGTATCAAACCATTTGTTTCTTTATCTCATTCATGTAGAATAGATGCAAAAGTGAGGGACTACGGTCAAGAAGGTGGTCTGGAGACACTTCTTTATGAATTTGGTAGTGTCAAGGTGGAATAAACTGCCGGCAGAGGTCATCAACCAGAAGATGGTGGGTGGATTCAAGAGGAGGTGGGTCAAGGTAAAGGGAGGTGGTGGGAACCACTGTAAACACTTTTACAGGGGGGCCCGCATTAGGTGGACTTGATAGACCATATGGCCTTCTGCTGGCATTTATGTAAGTTCATATGTCATACCACCAAGTGTCATGGGGATCGTCTTTCCTTGTTGAAGTCAAAAAAACAAGTGCTGGGCATCCTACAAGGCCAACTCTAATGAATCAGATTGGAATGCCTATCAAAGGCTCAGAAAACACCTGTAAAACTGTAATTCTTGCTGCTATGAGTACCTACTTTAGGGAACAATTACTGACCTCTGCTGGGGACTCCCATCATTTCTGGGGTTATATCAGTGGCCTCACTGGGAGCTCTTCGAAGCAGGGTCAAAATGATATGGTAATAAGAGTTCACTGACCCTCTGCAAATACCTTAAACTCATATTTCAGTGACTTACCTGAATTTATTCTTGTTGCTTCTAATCCTTCTCCATTCACCAATTTAGCTAATCTCTCTTCTCTCCCTCTCAAACCCACCCACACTTGTTAAAAGCTGTGACTGCTGAAGAAATCTTTAAACAGCTAAAATCCCTACTCTCAGGTGCCAGTCCTAGTGCTTATGGCCTGGAACCCAGAATACATAAGCTCAGTGCCTTTATTCTTACTACTTCAATTGCCTACACTTTCAATCTCTCTCTCTCCTCTGCTGTCATATCGGAGCTCTGAAAAAACACTCAAATAGATCCTTTGCACAAAAAGGACACCTAAAGCTCACTGAACATTCCTGTCCAGTTGCTCTCATGTCTTTTTTAAGTAAGCTCCTTGAAAACTGGGTTGGCAAATCAATGTACAGATTACCTCCATAAATACATTCTACTGAACTCCTACTCTTGACCTTCTCATTCCATGTTGTTGCCAGGTTTGCGAGCTACACCATCAACAGATCCTAGTTTGCAAAGTTTACCAAACCAGGTCTACTATGGTCCCCATGAATATTGGAGTTCCCTAGTGTTCTCTCGTCAGTCCTCTACTTTTCTCCATGTTTATTAACTATCTTCTCTCTGTATCTACCTCCTGTTCCTCCATCATGTATACAGATAACACTGTCCATTACTTTAGCTCCTCCTCCAAATGTCACATTAATATACACATAAATTGTGAATCCTATAATATTCTGAGCTGGCTTGTAAAAAACAAAACTTGTCATCAGCTCTTTGAAACTCCGTCCAGGCTCTTCAGCTCAAACGTAAAACTTAAACCCTGCATGGATTCTCTTTGCTATCTCCCGTATTAATGGCACCGCACTTGCCTTGGTCCAAACATTTAAATATCTGGACATCGCACTTGCCTCAGCTTTGGATTTCTCCTGATATCACCTCAATATGTAAACATAAAGCTTGGTCTAGCCTACAGAATTGGGCACTTCCTCACCTCAAGGCTATACTAGCCACAGTGCAAGGAATCCTCTTACCAATTTGTAGTATGTCTCCTAACTTTATCCCAGGCCTCCAAATCTGCCCTACATAAATGGAATGTGACCTATGGACACATGACATTTTGTTCTGTTCTCATCCTGTTTCACTCACCACTACAATATCTGTTGTGGGCTGGCTTCCCCATCAGCTGCTCGCTCCTTTTTTCAGCATTTTATCTTGAATAACTTAACATTTGTTTGTTCTAGGCAGAGTCCTGAGACTATGCACCTTAGTCACCCTAACTCTGAATGTGAGACTTTAAAGGCAGACAAATGAGGAAACTGGCAGCCAACGCAGGAAGTAACACCACTTCCTGTCTCAGCTGCCTATCACTTCTGTTTGTGTACCAAGCCTTACATTCAAAGTGAGTGCTACTAAGGCCTCTTGACTGTCCCAGATTTATTACTGACACCTCACCTTAGTCTCATTCTACCACTATTCCTTATGCGGCTTTGATAACGGTGTCCACTTTCACTGAAGTTCTCCACCTTCTTGTTCCTCACTCATCCATTCCCTTCTACTCAAAACTCCCAACCTCCTCGCCAGCCCCCTCAAAATAATCTAAGCTCCACTTTCTAATACTCTTCCTCCTCTTGCTCTCTGCAGGGGATATCCACCCCAACCCAGGCCCTATTGCACCTTGCTCCTCTGGTGCCTCCTCCCCCCGCTCTCCTTTCAGCCCTCCCAAAGGACTTAAACGATTCTGCATCTAAACACCTGCAGCTTGTTGCAAAAAACAGACCAGATTCAGATCATGGTGTGTACTCTAAAACCAGATATTCTAATCATCTCAGAAACCTGGCTAAAGAGCAGTATCCCTGAACACTCTGTCTCCATTCCTGGCTACTCACTGCTAAGACAAGACTGTGCTGGCAGAGCTGGTGGTGTGGCCATGTATGTCCTAGCCTCCATCCAATATTCCATCATCTACTCATCCTCCAATCCTGAGAAACATAATGCCCTAGCTATCCATGTGACCCTCCCCATCACTCTCCCAATCTTCATAGCCAGCATTTACTGCTGCCCAAATGTCCATCCTTCAGTCACGCTAGACCTGCTAACCTCCATCATTTCCCTTGCTCACTCTGGGGAATTATTCATCCTAGGCGACTTCAATATAAACTGGTTGTCACCTAAAACTACCAAAACTAAAAATGAAATTGGAGCCCTAAACCTCTCCCAACTGCTCTGCGAACCCACCTGCCCAAACCACATGACATAATACTCTCTACTCGACTGGGCCCTTACCTCCCACCATGTCATCATCTCTGGCATCCTCCCTGATGCTCTCAGTGACCATAACCCAATATTCATAGTTACGAAAGTCCACAGAACTAAATCACCACACAAAACCATATAACTGCGCTCTTTCATGTCTCCTGACCTCGAACCTCTCTTGAGTAACCTTGCCAGTTCTGACTGGTCTCCCCTAACCTCCTTCCCCTCAGCTGATAAGACCCTTGCCTACTTTAAAGAAATCATTCTTGTAAACTGGAACCCCTTTGAGCCACTCAAACAAACCAGAGTCAGAGGTAACCACTTACCTTGGATAACCCATGAACTTCTGACCTGTCTCAGGGTTAAACATCGAGCCTGGAAGCGTCATGAAGCTACCCAGCATCCTAGTGACCTCGTGAACTTCCACATGCTCAGAAACACTTGCACCAGGGTTACAAGGTTAGCCAAGTCTGAATGTTTCAAATGTGCCATCATAGAAACATAGATTTTGACGGCAGATAAGGACTGCTTGGCCCACCCAGTCTGCCAATTTCCCTACCTAATGGATAAGCTGCAGATCCTAGTTAACCAGCAGCCTACTTCTTCCTACCCCCCACCCCCTAGAATTGCCTTATGACTGTCCCATGCATGCTTGAATTCCACCAGTTTTTGACTCTACAACCTCCTCCGGAAGGCTGTTCCATGCATCCACAACCCTCTCTGTGAAAAAATATTTCCTTAAATTACCTCTGAGCTGCCCTTCTATGTTCAAATTGTGCCCCCTTGTTCTTGCACACCTCTTTTTTTGAAAGATGCTACCCTCTTGGACTTTGTTGATTCCCTTGAGGTACTTGAAAGTTTCTATCATGTCCCCCCTCTCCCTCCTTTCCTCAAGGCTATACATATTTAGCTCCTTGAGTCTTTCTTCAAATGTCTTCCGGTGCAGACCCTGCACCATTTTAGTTGCCCTCCTCTGGACAGCTTCCATCCTGTCTATGTCTTTGCGGAGATTGGGTCTCCAGAACTGCCATAGTACTCCAGATGGGGTCTCACCAACTGTCTGTACAGAGGGATAATAACTTCCTGTTTTCTACTGGTGATGCCTCTCCCTATGCATCCCAGTATCCCCCAACCCTCCTTGCTGCCCTCTCCACATTGCTTGCCCACCTTTAGGTAATCTGATATGACTACCCCAGGTCCCTTTCCATTTTGTTGTTGTTAGTATCTCACCCCCCATTGTACTCTTCCCTGGGTTTTGTTTCCCAGGTGCATTGCACCTCTTAGCATTGAATCTAAGCTGCCATACATTTGACCATTCCTCTAACCTTGCCAAGTCCTTCTCATCCTTTCCACCCCACCTTGTGCATCAACTCTGTTGCAGATCTTTGTGTCATCTGCAAAGAGACATACTTTTCCTTCCAGTCCCTCTGCAATATGCTATAAAAGACATTGAAGAGGACCGATCCTAATACTGAACCCTCGGTACCCCACTGAGTAATCCCTTTTCTTCAGAGTGGACTCCATTTACTATTACTCTCTGTGTCCTATTTTCCAGCCAATTCTTTACCCAGGCTGTCATCTTGGGACCCACTCCCAGGCTGGCTAACTTGTATATTAATCTTTTGTGTGGGACTGTGTCAAATGCCTTGCTAAAGTCTAGGTAGGCCATGTCCACAGCCCCTCCCTGATCTACTACTTTGGTCACCCAGTCAAAGAAATCTATCAGATTTGTCTGTCCATGCTGCCTTGGGTCCTGAGCCCCTCTGGCCTCTAGATACTCAACAATACCCTTTTCTTCAGAGTGGACTCCATTTACTATTACTCTCTGTGTCCTATTCTCCAGCCAATTCTTTAGCCAGGCATCACTAACATAAATTCCTCTTCAAAGCCCTGGAAGGTGATGCACACCCTATTTACCCCCTCATCTCGCCCACCGCTCCCGGTACTTAAAGTAAACAGCTCACTAGTGTCCGACCCACCAGCTGTAGCTGCAGAATTTAACTCCTACTATACCTCCTGTGCCACTGAAATCCCTCCCTCCCTCCCTCTACTGGTGTGCCCCCTCCACCACCATCTCAGTTTCCCTTCTCTTTCACTACTGCAACTCCAAATGATGCCCTAAGTGCCCCCCTCACCATCAGCCCCTCTAAAGGTGCCTCCCCTGATGGCCTTGATCCAAAACTCCTCTCCCTCTCTGCTACGGCCATTGCCTACACCCTCTCAATAACCTTAAATCTCTCATTCTCTACTGCCTCTGTACACTCTTCATGGAAACATGCTGTGGTCCTTCAACTACCCAAAGGGGGATGACCCCATATCCCCTGGCAACTATCGCCCCATATTGCCAAGCTTCAAGAACACATTGTCTTCTCTCAACTCACCTCTTTTCTATCAGACACCTTCTTTTTCACCCCTTTCCAGTCTGGTTTCAGGAAAAACCACTCAACCACCACCTCTCTCCTGTGGCTCAGAGATTCCATCCTAACCAGGATGGACAATGGGCAAATTACCTCTGCCATTTTTGTTGACATGGCCAAGGCCTTTGACACCATCTCTCACTCCCTTCTCAACTCACTCCCAGCAGCTGGCCTATCTCCCTCTGCCACAAACTGGTTCAAGGCCTTCCTTATTGGTAGAACCCAACCAGTTATGATCTTGGATGCCACTTCCCCTCCCGATCAGCACTGGAGTCCCTCAGGGCCCCTCCTATTCTCCATTTTCTTAATTGACCTTCTATCTGTTTGCTCCCCATCCTCTGCTATACATATGCATGCCGATGATACAGTCCTGTATACATCTGGCTCCTGTCCCGCTGAGGTTACAATCAGCTTACAGCAAGACTTCAACAAGGTTCAGCTCTGGTTTGCTAACCATAAACTTTTCCTCAATGCCAAAAAGACTGTCTCCACGACCTCCGTCACAAGGCAGAGACACTCTCTAGGCTTTCCTCCCTACCCACTTTCACACCTTTGAGGGGACTTCACTTGAGGACACATCCTCCTTCAGGTACTCAGGTGTTTGGTTGGATCAACATCTAAACTTCTCTGGACATACTGATGCCATACAGAAAAAACTGGGCACCAAGCTTGGTTCACTGTTCAGGAACCGTAGTTGCATCCATCCTACGGCTGAACTTGTTCAAAAGATGATACTGCCCATTTTCGACTACTGTGATGTGGTCTATGGTGCTGATACTAAGTCCTCCTTGGCCAGACTGGACACCCTCTTCAATTCCTTCTGCCGCTTTGCCCTGCATGCTCCCTCTCGCACCCATCACTGCGGTCTTTATCATGCCCTATCCTTCCCCTCTCTTACAAACAGGCGACTCTCCCACTGTGCTAAATTCACCTCCAAGCACTGGTTGGGTGAGCTCCCTTCTTACCTCACCTCTTTTATAACACCCCCCCACACTCCTATTCCCTTAGATCAACCGACTCCCATATCCTGGTAGTCCCCCACAAATCCACCCAAATCATCCAATTCAGTTACTCTCACCGCCTCCCAAAAATCTGGAATTTCCTTCCCCTACTCCATCAGATCTGCCCTCAATAATTACCTTGCACCTAGCTGCTCCTGCCATGTCCCTCCCTAATTCCCTCCTCTAAGCCCTGGACAAACCGTACCTCCTACCCTCACCTTCATTTTACCCTGTGCACACCCACCCCCCAAATCTTTAGCCCTTCTCCCCTACTTGCTCCCCCTTACTCGCCTCCCTTGATCTTTCACAGAATGTAAAGTATCCTGAATGCTCTCCATGGATCCCTCTCCTGCCCCGCAAGGGGCTTGTATCTCTCATCTACTCCCTTTCTCCCAGCATCTTAAAGGGGTCTCTCTTGGACACTGCCTTATCCCCTTCTTTCTGGTCCCCCAGTCTCCTTGCAGGGTTCCTTGCATCCTGAAGGGGTCTCCTGGGGCACGACTCTTCCCCCTCCCCCACCTCACCCCTCCCTCTCTTTTCCTTCATGTAAGCACTTTAGTACTTATAAACTCTGCACTTATTCTTGTCCACTCTTTCTATATGTTTTGTGCAACACTGTTGTAACACTGTAACATCTGCCTTACAACTGTATGCTAATGTTGATCTTGTAACTTGAATGTATAATGTCTCATTCTAGTTGTTCCCCTCCTCCCCAGTCGCACCGGGAGACGAGTGACTTGTTGCTTAATGTGCCTTCCCAGTGAAACATTTCAATAAATAAACACCTGAGAGGACTGGTTCAAATATACCACCCCTTCTTCCAAATCCACTGAAATCTAAATCTTTGTGGGTATTAAATTAACTAAGATAAAAAACTTTACTGTTTTAATTTTCTACCTACTGTAAGCATCTTGTTTGTTAACTTCCTCCCACTGCTGCAAAACCAGATACTGGCTACCCAAATGTTAGTGTCCCGCAAGGACTGATTTGGTGGTAGGTATAGGATTTTAAATCGGATCAACAGGAGCAAACCTGAAAAATCCTTTAAAAGATCTGCATATTCCTCAATGTTGAAAATGGAAATAAATTAATCAAGGAACCCCCTACTTTGACATCAGGTAAGACATACCTGATGAGGTCTAGGACACGTTTTCTCATTATATGATGCCTTCTTAAACTTTATTTAGTAAGCTGTATGCCTTTATAAGGGTATATTTTACATACTGTAGGAGGAATCCTTCCCCATTCTGCTCCTGAAAGTGAGAAACTGTTAATTTAACTTCCCCAACTGAACCATACAACCACTGCAGAATGAGCGGTTGCGCATTAATAACATTATTTGGTGACTTGGCCTGAAAATACATACATTTAGACCATCTATTTTCCATTGGTGTCTATACATTGATAATTAGCCTATAGGAGTTGGCATTTAATTATAGTGTATTAACAGCATTGGATTCCATCCCACAGTTGTTATTTCTCCTGTCAGTCACAGTCTTCTTGCTCTTAACCATTTAAGTAATCACAGCTGTTTCTATAGCTGTTGTTCTCCTCTATCAAATTCTGTCAGCTTAAAGGAGAGGAACCCAGAAGATGACAAAACACGACTGTCACTGACAGTTTTAACCTGTGCAGTTTTTTGTGAGACCTTCCAGCACCTCATTATCATACATAAAGCATAGCAAAGCTACATTACTTCTGTATAGCGATTTCCATGCTGCCCATGGTACAGTATATTATATGATAGGGATATGTGTAATTTTGCATTGTCATGCCTGGTAGTTCAGCAGTGTACAAGAAGTGAAACATTCTCACTACACCATAAATGCAATACACAGAGGCCCTGTCTACCCCACATTATTTTTTTAAAATGACCTTCTAAAGCTTGAACATGAGCTTTGTGCATATACAACTGGACCTCTAAGAAGTTTAAATATGTATGAATCACTGAACAAAAAATACTTCTGAGTATAGTCTCATTTTAAGTTTGAAAAACAGGTCCTTCATGTGTACTGCCCTTCATGTTTACTCATCTGTATAATCCACTGCCAATGCCAGAACTTTGAATTAGTAAGAACAGAGCCAGCAAACAATTTTATAACTGAAGACTATCAGTTCTATATTAGGTTTAAGTTTCCCAACCCCTGTAGGTTTTTATATCACCTGACTACTGCAGTCTTGTGATGCTAGAATTCTGGATGGAGAATAGCATCAAAGCAAATAGGTTGCGTGATTCGTATGAATTCTCATGTTTGTGGCTCATCATGGGAAACTTACGTCACCAGTGTGCGTGTTCAAAGACTAGGGATGAAAGGTCTAGGTTTTCACACATTTCGTAATCTCTTCACTTTTCAAAAACAATTCTTACTACTGTATATAATACATTTATTATGAAGCTGTTAGAAAGACTGTATAATTACAATATCAGCTTAATAAAATAATATTCTACCAGCAATTCGACTCCCTTGGGGAAAATATCCACATTACTACAATGAAATACTAACATATACTAGGAAAAGAATGATCATTTTTGCTCCTTTTGTTGCCACATGCATACAGAGGACCCTCAGTGCATCCATTTTAGCATTAGTCTTAGCTTATAAATACAAAGATAAAAAATATTCACAATTCTTACAGTTAAAGATAGTCCACAGGTTGAGAACAGTCATCACTCACATTCTTGGATATAGATACTGTACTGTATGCCCATTCTAGTAACATTTATCAAAAAAAGATTGTGCAAACGATCATGGAGTCATTTAAAATGTTCTTAAACTGTGTTGTTTCCAGTAGCTGTGTATCTTACATACTGAACCTATTAGTTCACTGTAGCAGTGCCTTTTCTTACAAGCTTATAGGTGTTCTGAGAGATGTCTCTTATGGTATGACACACCTTAGGGAGTTTCTTGCAGCTTTCACTGATATCCAGTGTGTTAAGATCCTCAGGTATGAAATTACTGGTTGTTCCTAAATCTAGATTTAAATCAGCTGGGGATAAAACAGTTATGTACGTTCCATAAAAGTAGATCTTTGAGAGAATCTTTCATCAGGCCATTATGGTGCTATAGCTGTAAGGCGCCAGAGCCACATGGAAACTTTTTTGCTAGCGGTCCACCTACAATGATGTCATATGTCAACATTCTCTCTATATAATCATGGGTATTCCCTTTTCCTCCTCAGTTCCCCGACACAGATCATACTCAGAGGACCTCCCTCTAAGGAACCAGAAGAGTTTACGTTCCAGCTACCAGGCAAGGCTGGAAAAACAGGAGGCAATACATCCTGGAGAGAAAGACAGGAGTGAAGAAGCTCCAGCTCTAAGTGGGATGGAGGGTGGGACAGCATGGCCTGATGAAAGAGAGTCTCTTGGAGATCTACTGTAACAGTAAGTACGCAACTACTCTATCTTCTTCAAGGATATCTCTTATCAGGTCACACCTATGGAATGAGTCCCAAGCAGTACTGACAGACAGTCTGGGTGGCTGGAAGCTATAGGCCTAAGAAAGTAGGCCTTGAAGCACAGCCAGGCCGAAGCCTGGTCTTCCTCGAGCGGCAATGTCCAGATTGTAGTGTTTAGTTAAAGTGTGGACAGTACTCCAAGTTGCAGCAGCACAAATTTCTGCAGCCGACACATTACTGAAATAGGCAACAGAAGCGCCATGTCTCTGGTTGAGGGGCCACGAACAACTCCAGGAAGCTACTTGCCATACTGCCTGTAACAGAAAGTGATACAGCTGGCTAACCATCGGGACCGGCATGTCTAGAAACTGGTACCCCCTCTTTCCCAGAGGCAAAGTGCAGGGCTTCAAACAGGCATAGGATAGGCATAAGGGAGCAATACAGATGAGTATAAATAGATAGGCCATTGACAAAGTAAAGGCCTATGGCATATTCATAAGGTAGAAAAAATGGGCAGACTGGCTGGGCCTTGCGGTCCTTATCTGCCATCAACTTCTATGTTTCTATGTTTCAAAGTAAACAAAATGCTGCGAGGACTTCCTGTAGTCCTTCGTATGATGAACATGTCAGTATTTTATGTACATCTAATGTATGCAGCAATGCTTCCCTAAGATTGGCATGCTCAGGAAAATTAACTGGCAGGTGGATGGTTTGATTGAAAGTAAACTCAGACACCTCCTTTGGTAGAAACTTAGGGTTGGTATGCAAAGACACAGTGTCTTTGTGGAAAATCAAAAAAAGGAGGCTCACACATTAGAAGCTGAAGCTCTGAAATCCTTCGAGCAGAAGTAATAGCAACTAAAAATAATGCTTTTCAAGAAAGGAAGCATAAACCACAAGTCACAGCTGGCTCAAAAGGAGCCAAAGTGAGTTCCTCTAGGACGAAAGTCAAAGTCAAGCGGATGGAGGGGCTTCAAGTGCAGGATGCCTCTCAAGAACGTACGGGCTTCCTCTAGCTGTGCCACTGTACAGCCATCAATAGGCATATGGAAAGCAGAAATAGCAGCCAAGTGCACTTTAATAGAACAGTACTGGAGTCCTGCATCTGACAAGGACAATAAATAATCTAGAACCTGATTCATTGGGCATGAAAGGATCCAAGTGATGGGAAGTGGCTCACAAAGCAAACCACTTCCACTTCATGGAGCAAGTAGCCCCGGTGGAAGGTTTTCTGGCAGTCACCAGGACATCAGTCACCTTTAGGGACACCCCAAATCTCACCATGGTTATGTCTTCAGGAGTCAGAAATGGAGTGACTTGAGCTCTGGACGGACGAGGGTGCCCTGCTCTTGTGATAGCAAGTCATTGCTCGGGGTACTGGGGGTCCACTGCTAACTGCTGCAGCACAGGAAACCATATCTGACGAGGCCAGAAAGGAGCCACTAGAATGAGAGTAGCTCCTTCCATCTGAAGCTTGATATGCACCCTCTAAAGCAGAGAAAAAGGATGGAAGGCTTAAAGGAACCACCCTTTCCAAGAGAGGGACAATGTGTCTCACAATAAAACTCCAGGCCCTGAAGTGAGCGAACAGAAAGGTGCCAGTTTTGCATTGAGTGGGGATGCAAAAAGGTCCAACTCTGGACAACCTCACCTGTCAAACAGGTCTTCTACTGCCAAGGTCAGCAGGTCCCACTTGTGCATTTTGGACTGCGACCTGCTTAGCCAATCTGCCAAGTAATTTTGGATGCCTGGAACGTGGACAGCCAACAGTTCCAGACCATGTTCTAGAGCCCATTACCAGATCATCGCTTTCCTGCACAGAGGGCACAAATGAGTCTCCCCTTGCTTGTTTATGTAGTGTACTACACTGATGTCGTCCATCTGCACTAGCAGATGCCCCAGGGACAGATGAGTCTGGAAAGCTTGCAGAGCATACAGAATGGCCTTCATCTCTAGGACATTTATGTGGAGGAGGTCTCCACTCTGGTCCATGTTCCTTGTTTCTGATGAGGTCCCAGATGTGTCTCCCAGCCCAGCCCTGAAACAGCTGTGGTGAGAATCTACTTAGGGGAGGGAACAAGGAAGGGAACCCCTTTCAGCAAATTACTGGGTTCCATCCACCACTGGAGCACCTTTCAGAGAGAAGAGGTTACTAGAACCTGCTGTTCCAGATCACTGGTGCACTAATCCCACTGGACTCTTAATGGCCACTGATGGATCCTTATCTGCAGCCTGGCCAATGGTACCATGGCAACGGATGCTGCCATCAGGCCCGACAGTCTCAGGAATGTCTGGGCTGTGACATACCTGCTGTTGTAAAGCAGCTGGACCCAAGCCATATGACACTCCGCCCTGTCCTTGGGCAGTAAAACTACGCCATGTGCAGTGTCCAGTACTGCCCCTATGTACTGTAGATGTTGACAGAGGGTCAAGACTGACTTGGGCATACTGACCATGATCCCTAGGGCACTAAACATCTAGCTGTCTGATATGCGCTAGGGGGTGAGACAGTTGCTCCTTGGACTGAACTGTGCGCTGCTGCCACAACTGCCAAGTATATGGTAAATACCCATGATGCAGATGACAAGCCAAAGGGCAATACCCTGAACTGGTAGTGTTCCCCTGAAACAACAACCATAGGTACTTCCTATTGGGAGGGCAAACCTTGATGTGCACATAATTACCCTGCATGTCCAGTTCCCTTTCTGCAAGAGGGGCAGCAGGCCTTGCAGAGTGGCCATCCTGAACTTCTTGTACTGAATATAGAATTTCAGATCCCTCAGATCCAGAATGGGCCACAAGTCCCCTGTGGACTGGGGGACTAGGAAGAAATGAGAATAGATCCCATTGTTCCTTTGTTCCCAGGGATCTGGTTCTATGGCCCTCTTGCACTGTAGTGTACATACATCCTCTAGTAGCATTGGTATGTGTCCTAGAGGATAAGTTGAGGGAATTGGTGGAAGGTCAGGAGGCAACTCCAGAAGTTCTACAGCATGCCTCTGTTCTAGTAACTGCAGGACCCAAGCATGTGTTGTAACCTCTTTCCACTGGTCCAGGTGGAGGGAAAGGCAACCCCCTACTACCACCTCCAAATTGTGTACAGGATGGGGATCTAATAAGGCATCATGCTGAAGCAGATCTGGTAGCCGCAGCCACACCTCCTCTAAGTGCTTTGGAGTGGACACCTGTGAAGGACAACTGGGCCAGCAAAGCTGCTTTGCTTTTGCTCTGTTGCCTGGCTCCTGATCTAGGTTTACTGGTCGCCCTGCAGAAGGGCACCCTCTGCCTACTTCTTGGTTGTGTGTGGTAGAGGGAATGGATTGATCTTAGAGTCCTTCCCGAGGCTTACAAGTCAGAGAGGATGCCCTGTACATCTGCCCCAAAGAGCTTGTATCCTCTGAAAGGGGCATTCAGAATAGACTGCTGGATATCACTAGCAAATCCTGACACCCTCAACCAAGAATGCCTTCTTAGGCAGATGCCAGCCACAGCTGCTCTGGCTGAAGCATCCAAAATGTCGTAGGTGGACCTTAAGAGGTGTTTACTTATGTCAGCCCCAGTCTGGAGGGCCTTGAACATCTCCTGCTACTGGGGACCCTCTGAGAGGGACTGGGCTGCTGCTTTAGACTTTCTCCAGAAGGTATTCTGGTATTTGACCATATGGGCCTAATAATTTGCTATCGTGAGGCCCAGAGTGGCAGAGGCAAAGATTCTCTTTCCCATGAGGTCCAGTTTTCTCGACTCTTTATCTGGGGAGGAGTGAATCGGGATGCTTAGGCCTCTTTGACCCATCATGGGCTGCATGTATCACAACCGAATCAGCCTCAGATTGGTCTATAAAAAAAGGCTTTCCTGCCTTTCTGAGCATGGCAGAGATGCTGTCAGGTGGTCACAGTGGCATCCTCAGTGCAGCCAACTGAGGAAGAATAATGAGAGCTGGAGAATCTGGTAGCTCTAGAAACTCTACCAAGCTTCTCCTAGTGATGTCTTGCTCCTCAGCATCAAACCCCATTGCAGTTTGTAGTTGCACAGAGATGAAGGAGGGGTCTTCAGGAGGGGACCTCTGAGTATGCAATGTAGACTCCTCACTCCTGGTGGAAATACTGGAGCCAGGCCTGTCAGATGGGTTCTCATCCATATTTTCCTCCTCCTCTTCTGGAAGGATGTCAGAGTTGTATTCCTGATCCTCACTGATGGGCTCTGAAGGCTGCAAGGAAGAAAGCAAGGATGTTGACACCCTCAAGTATGCGAGACACATGACATGGCAGGCATTGATGTGGGGACTGGTCTTAGAGGCCCCACCGTTATCGTCGTGCCTGGTGTAGGAGGAAGAGGTATAAGGTGCTGTGCTATCTCTGCAATGGAGGAGAGCACCATCTGAACGTTGACAGTGGCCTGCGCTGAGGAGCACCTTGAGATACTGACAGGGGTGGCTGAAGTCCCGATCTCGATGGAGCGCCTAGCAATGTTGATGGGCCATCGTCAGCCATAGGAGGTCTGGTGGAACTCACTGCCAGCTGACTTTCAGGGATCTGAGGTCTAACCGGCAGGACTTGTGACACTGACAGAGGTGTCAGCAGCCCCGACATCGAGCCTTCGCTAGTCATGGGGGGTCCAGCGGAACTCGCTGCCAGAGTTGACCTTGTGGGTTTGAAGGTCTGAGCTGCAGGAGGCAATGCCGCCCAAGTGATCGATGATGCTGCAGTGGTCAGCGGCAAGCATAGTGGCAACTGGGAGTGTACCGGGGAAGGAGGGATCTATCCTTACTCCGCTCCATCTCCAGGAGTTTGTGCTTTCCTGAAAACATCTCTCAGGCCTTGGAGGACTGGAAACCTGAGGAACAGGTTGACAAAGCAGAGGAGCTTCTCACCTGGAGCTCTGTTTCCATCCTGGCTACCTGCTGCTTGAGGATGAAATTCCGCAGGGCTTTCTGATGACGTCGCTGGGTAGCTAGAGTAACCTTCAAGCAGATCTTGCAGGTCTTAATATTGTGGGCCTCTCTGAGACAGTAGACACAGAAGTCATGGTCGTCAATAGATTTTTTCACCACATTCACAGTAATAGAAGCGTTTAGCAGTGCCTTTTATTGACATACGATGATGACAATCTCTTTAAAATGAAGTGATGATTACTATGCTGAGAAAAATAATAAAAGTTAGGAAACTCGAAGATTTAGCAGTCGACAATAGCAATGGCATCTCTGTGGAGTCTGGTCAATGGTGGGAAAAGAACTGAGGAGGGAGAGGGGCTGCCCATGTTTATAAAGAGAGAATATCGACATAAGACGTCATCATAGGTGGCCACTAGTGGACTGCTAGCACAAATGTTTCTGTGTGGTCCTGACATCTGATGGCTATAGTTCCACTGGTGTTGGCCTGATGAAAGAAATATCCTTGAAGAAGACAGAGCATTTTCTATTGCTGCCCATGTTTTATGGGAAAAACCTTCCCAAGGATACATGATCTGCCTCTATGGGTCCTCATTTTTAAAAATAAGCTGAAAAAGCAGCTTTTTATGTGAGCAATTGAGGATTCTAAATTGAATTGTGCTGCCTTGTTGCAGCACTACCCATTTTTACAGTACTTGCTGGAACATTTGTATGATGAACTGATGTTTGTTTTGTTATATTACATATTATTGATTAATGTTGTGTATTATGTTTTACTGCTTCTGTACCGTGCCTTTTTTTTTTCAGAAATGCATATTTAAATATCTGTCGATCATTTCTTGCAGTTTGGCTGAGAAAACCAAAAGTGCAGCAGCAGCTAAATGATTCTGTCATTCTAAACTTAAATTGTGTGGGATGGCACTCGTACCACAAGAGGCATCTCTCAAAGCAATTTTAAACTTAGTACAAATCACTTGACTCAGCTTTAAAGGGAATCTGTATGTTTCCATATGAAATTATTATGAAGGGTACTATGAGGATCCAGTATGTAAATTGCTAAATTATATTTAGAAAATGTTTTCAGTCAGACAGAAAAATACATTGGCTCAGATATTAAGAGCAGTTGCGCCAGCGCAAGTGGGGAATTGCGCCAAGGAGACAAATTCAGCGGAAGCAATTGTGCAATGCAAAATCCACTGTGCCAATGCGCATCTATAATATATGCAGGCGCAAGTGCAAGAGGCGGTCCCATGAATATCCAGCGCAGTGGCATATTCAACCATGAAACCATGGCGCAAGTGTGGAGCAAATCGTAGTTGCTTCGATCAGACTTGTTCCTAGTAAAACAGGGCATAAACACACAGACAGCAGTCGCGCCAACAGCTGGAGTGAGAGAGACAGACACATGACCAGACACAGAGGGAGACGGACAGAGAGGTGGAGTAGGTGAGGGTGAGAGAGAGAGAGACACACACACACACACAAAGAGCCTGTGTACCAGGGTGGCACAAGCCAGCAATCAACCGCCCAGGGGGACAGTGGACAGCAGGAGATATAGAGAGTGCGCCTGTCCTGAGGCAGCAGGAGGAACAGCTACGTGGCCGATGAAGGCCCGGTGGCGGCATGCCCGACACAAGCGGTACCGAGAATGTGGGTTGGTATCGCCTGAACAGGGCCATGCTGAGGCAGCCCTGCAAGCTGTGCCATGCAGAGCTGCAGGCACCCACCAGACAGAGCCATGTCATGGCCATGGAGAAGACGGTGACTGCCATCATGTGCCTGCCCACCACGGGCACCGGCCAATGACCAACAGGGGACACCATGGGCAGCACCCAGGCGGCCACTGCCCACATCCCCACACAGGTCCCTACTGCTGTGCTGTGGAATGCAGTCATCTACCCAGCACAAAGGTGCTCCGCTCCGTACAACACCGCTGCAGGATGGCCACGGGGTGGCATGCATGCCTGGTGTAAGTGGGGCCAGTGTCTGCACCCACATGGGCATCCGCATGCCACCTGGCTCTGTGGGACTGGCACATATTAACAGGATGGGGCACCCAAGCATCACTTGCCTGGTGGTATGTGATGCCATGGGGCACACACCAATGCCTGCGCCACACACCCTGGGAGTGCACAGGATGCCTTCAACCAGCACAGCCCTGTGCTGTGCCACGGATGTGAATGTGGGGATGACCATACAGGCCACCCAGTGGGTGTGCGTGGCACAGGCAGGGTGCGATGGGCAGTGCAGTCCTGAGGATGGGGGTGGGCAGGGTGTGCATGGTGGTGTGGACACTAGGCACAGGCTAGGAGAGCAGGAGAGCAGCAGAGCAGAGGGCTCCACAGAGGTGACAGCACATACCCGCTGAGGCCCTGGCAGCATCACCCTGGTCCACCCCACCCTGCAGTGCTGTTTGCCCCCAGTGTGCTGCTGCGGCATTCACCCCACCTATGAAGTTTGCAATACCGGGACATGGTCTGTGCTGTTCGGTGGTGCGTATGTGGCGCAATGCATGCAAATGAGGCTGTGCACAAGGGTAATGATATGCCAATGCACCCCACTGTGCCACGTATTGGCTAATGAGCTCATTTGTATGCAGTGTCTAAATATCGAGGTATTGCGCCGGAGCAAGCGGCGGCACAATGCCCATGCATGCGCAGTGCTTGGGCCTGCAGTGTGCATGCGCAGTGCGCTGACATAGTGCTAACTGTGCAAGACACGCAATCAGCACAATGTATCACCACAGTGAACGCAGTGCAGGGCTGGCAACACGCACTTTGCACATGATGGCGTGTTCCCTATCGTGCACATGCGCACTGTGGGTTGGCATTGTTCCTTGGGCCACTGCACTGGGCACCTGTCTTGTCCCTTGCTATAGGTGTCCCGCATCCAGTGTGGACACCACCGTGCCATATGCTGAGCCGGCACATGCGGTGGTCCTTGCTTGTGGTCTCGGCCATACTTGGGATGGTGGCGGCCATGCAGGGCATGCTGGCGGCAGAGAGGAGTGAAGGATGGCATGCTAGGGCGGCTGGCCGGGGCCATCACTAGGGTTGCCCCTGTGTCCCCTGTTGGGTCTGTCCCTACAGTCCTCCCTCCCACTGAGCAGTCCCTGTTCCCTGTCCCCTTCCCTTGCTGTCCCTACCCTTCCCCGGCCACTGCTGGTTCTGTACATTGGTGTTCCATACATATATATTGCCTGGCATACCCACCTGTGTTCATGTCTGCTTTGCAGGTGGTGTGCGGCACCCTGCTGCAGTGACCCAGTGTCCGTCCATATTGTGTGCATGTGAGGGGGCACGTGTTGCACTTCCATGGTTCCCTGCTGTGTGCTGTGGTCTGTCCCACTGTGGTGGTGTCCATCCCCTGGGTTGGTGGCTGTGCACTGGGGTGCCCATGGGGTGGTGGTCAGGGGTGTGTGGCAGGTGTGTGCCTGGTGGTGGCTCTCGGCCATGGTCATTGATCGGGTACTATCTGCACACTGTGTTGGGGTCCTCTGCCTGGCGTTGTGTGGCCTGTCCCATGTGGTCTGCCACACTGCCTGCCACCTGGTCAGTTTGGTGCCCACTGTGTGGGCTCCCTGTGTGCTTGGCTGCACGGTCCTGGGTGTGGCTTGCTATGGTCTCGGAGGGGTGGTGCATGGCCAGCAGCCTGTCGGGGGGGGTTCCCTTGGTGGCCCTCCGTCGGCTGTTGGCACCTCCTGTCCATGCCAATGTTGTGTTCTGTGGTCTAGTGTTGGGGTGGCTGTATGTGCCCTGCTGGTGGAGGCCTGCTGTGACCTGTCACCATGCTGCCATGCCCCCGTCCCTGGGTCTGTACCCTGTACCCTGCCCCCACTGATGCTCTGCTGCCACAGGTGCACTGGAGCATCTTTGTGTGTGACATGGCGCACCTCTGCCATATTCAGCCGTGTTGCGCTGGCACAGTTTGGCCTGCGCAGCCTCTGAATATGGCTCCAGTTGCACCATGGCACGTCGGATTTGCGCTGTGCCAGACTTGCGCCAGGCTTTGGCACATTTCTGAATATCTGTGCCATTTAAATGTGTGATGTGGAGGCATCCATTTTGTGGACATGAAGGGTGTTGCGACGATGTCATTGCCTCACCAGCTCTAACAGTATGCAATTAAACAGTCTAAAACAATCTGCTCCTACAGACAGGGATCCTGTTCTATCATGAAGAGAAGCACCGGATTCTTTTCTTGCACTCTGCCAAACATAAAATCCTGGGTGTACCTCAAAATATAATATAATCCCAGACAGCACAGTCAAACTGTTCTCACCTGCTGCACTGCACACTGTTAACACTGGTGAGGCAGTGACATCATCAGAACACCCTTCCTGTTCACAAAATGGATGCCTCCACATCCCTTTTTAAAAAGTATTTTTCTGTCTTACTGAAATCATCTTCTAACTATAACCCAGTAATTTACATACTGGATCCTTACAGTAACCTTTACAATAATTGCATATGGAAATGTATGGATTCTCTTTAAATTCCATTTTTATACATGTATAAAAAAATCATGCAACACTGCTGTCACCATGCCTCTGATATGGGAAGTTCCACTCTAATGCTGACACATGGGCAACTGTACAATTGATAAGTCCTGCAGTTCTTGATGCTGACTGCATAACATCATGTAAGAAATTTAGAATTTCTTTGAATGGCCCAACAGTAACTTTTGGGAAGCGGAATTATTTTTTTAAACAATGTCTGTTCTTTCAATATTCTGCATGTACAGATAAATTAAGGTCTCCCATGGTATAAATTAAGGTTTTGCAGACATTCCTACAATACACCATTACTAACAAAATGGATATGAAAAGGCAGAATATAGCATCAATGTTATAAATTAGACAAAAGTACAGGTTCTGCAACTGTGTTAACAAATAAGGATTATATATTATACTCAAAGGACATTCTGCAGGAACTGTAATTACCTGTTGCTAGAAACTAAATTTAGTTGGACACAAAAACGTAACAGTTTTATTTACATAAAAATATTGGGTATACAATTAAAGAACTAAACTACAATGTTACAGTTAATGTATCTTCTTTAAGGCTGCAGATATTCTGCCAGATTTAAATTGAATTATACACACTTTCTATTCTCACAGTAGTTTGAAGACAGGAACAGCATTATTAAAAAGGCTCTGCAATATTACTCTAGGCTTTAGCTAACATTTGGATGTTATGCAGAACAAATGTGAAATATCGACATATTGTGGTTTAGTTAGGTTCTTTTTTGCACATATTTTAGGACTTACGTGGAATTTGCAATGAAGTTGGCACGAATTGTTCTGACCATTAAGACATACTTTTACAACTGCCTTTTTTCACGTTAAACAGCTGCAAGTCTGCGTCATGTTTAATTTGTTAATATCTACAGTTCACTTGCTATCAGGTTGAGTCACACTTTGAATTACCCGCATGTAAAATATTACTCATCTCTGTGAATGCATTATTGTGAATTGATACACAAAACATGAAGGCATGCACTTGATCTCACTGACCTAGAAAATAAATTATATTACAACTCTGCTTCCAGATGTGGGTGTCAGTCAACAAATGATTTCCATGCAGTTTACAGGCTATTAAGTTTCAAAATAATGGATCCTTTCAGATGACATTTTGGCACATGTTTACTACATGAAGTTTTATGTAAAACTTTGACCACAGCTCTGCTGCCTAGTAAAGCTACCAGTACAAGACTGTATCCTTTGGCCCTAGTTCCATTTAGAGACTGAGAGAGAGCCATTATACTCAGATTACAGTTAGGCTGTGTGTCCATGACCTAGATTTTATTCACTCATTTACAGTATTTGCCTTTTTGTTAATATGGGAACTGCACCATGCAAACAAATCAATAACAGACCCACAAGTGCATGATTATGCATGGAAAAATTATCTTTACAGGTCATTTTCATTTGGAACTGCTCCCTGTGCTGTAGCTTGTACAGAGAAATCAAATCTGAAGACTGTTGATTCCTTAGACTTCATGGACTGTGATACAGATTGCACAGGGTTTATCCTTACAATGATTTGTTAGATAAAAATACACGCAAGAAACATCTTTACTAAATCAAACTTTGCACATGAAGCTACTTTGGAGAAGGGCAGAGCAATATGGCCAAACATCTTATTACATGAACTGCAGTTGTCAGTTTAATGCACTCTACCTGTCAATAGGGAAGGCTTTTAGGCAGTCATACAATAAACACATTTTTTTGATAAATGAAATGTAAACACATATTTGTAATATGTGAACAACAACCATAAAATAGCACAACAAAATGAATACTGCAACTTCTATTGCTACTGCTTAGCTTTTCCGCTGCCTGTGTCAACAGAAATATTAGCACACAGCATATGCAAAAGAAACAATTCCTTCAAGGTAATCTCTGATGGAGAAATAAGAACATTATTCTACACTACTGTACCTGTTCAACTGCTACCCTCCATCCTATATGAGCCAACAGATTTCAAAATAGAGTGACCAACTCTATAAAAATAAATAGGGTGCAGCACTTGTGCAGCTTCGGATCTGAAAGTTTGCACTCTCTGAGGCTACCACCCTCATGAACATGCCACAGAGTTTGACCCAGGGACCAAAGGAATAACCACCTCAATGAGGGTTCCACCCCAAGATGTGACTGAGTATACCACCCTAAGGCTAGAGAAACCATGATGGACTGCGTAGAATAACAGTATTTTGGGAAGACAAACAGGACTACAACCATAACAACTGACAGCATTCTCACCATCTAATCCTAATTTACAGTGGAAATATTTTATCTGAGGCGTGAAGGAGAGTTAAAAGAACAAAAAAAACCTTGTGAAAAAAAAAAATGGGGATCCAGGGCCTTAGATTATGGAGAACACCTCTGAGGACAGAAGACCTTTGGTTGCTATGACACAAAACTATATTGATAGTTAATAAAAATAATCTCCCAAAACAGATGTCACTGAAGGCACTGCAGAGCCTGAATACAATAAACTGTGTCCAGTTGCAGAAACTGGTTGTGAAGAAGCCTCGTAGAGGAGACAGGGGAGAACCAAATAGGTATGGTGATGGCATCTGCAGAAGACAGAAGCAAGTGGGAGGAGACACAGAAGCTGCAGGATACACACAGGCAGCAAAGAAATAAGCGTCCACCAAGAAAGGAGCATCTGTGAAGGATGCTTGAGCTGTTTATGTGTACAATACTCAGGGAGGGGTGCACAGTGTGTGTTGCCCGCTACTCATCAAACTATGAGACACGCTTTTTATCCCCTAAATTGTGGATAGACTGTCATTTTCTCAATACAATTTTGCATGTCTGTTTATGAATGTTCTTCCAGGGCACTCAGTGGCAAGTAATAAAACAAAAACATATTGGCTGAAAGCTGTAAACAAAGGTTGAGAACAGAATACAATACATTATTTAGACTGCATCAGAATCAACTTCCTGTGATTATATTTTATGGTATTACAGCACTAGATTCACTATGAAAATTAAGCATTCTGGAAATGTAGTTTCTTTCCTCTGGACACTGCAGATTCATACAAAGTTGAAATATCAGTATGACTGTAAGGAGCAGTACTAGAACGCTTTCAATAAACCTTATCAAGCACACGCAGGGCTGGACAGTCAGTATAAGGCAACAGGTAAATCAGTAATATTTCTTCTAGACAGGAAGGTTTATTCAAGGCTGTGACACAGTCTAAAAATACACAGGCAGCCTCTGACAGTTACTGACTCAATTCACTCAGTGGACACTGGACAGAAGTATGCAGAGCAAAGTTAGCTATTGACTTGATATATGCAAACTACTGCATAAAACAGTCTGAATTTTTACGGTGATAGTATTTGTTTTAAAGTCCTAAAACTGTATTTTGAGGCAAAAGATTTACATGCTGGCACACAGTTTTGTGTGCTTTCTTTAACTCATTCCAGTGCAAAACCCACTTGAAACACGTAGTATCCTGGAGAGTGACATTAGTTTGACTGGCAACCTTGTATCAGTATTATTATCTACATTGATAATTTTGTCTTTTGATAGTAGTACAGTATAGTAGAGCAATACAGAAAATGCATACAGCAAAACAGTCCTCCATAAGTGTTCATGTATCTGTATGAAGAAACCAGTGAAGATTATTACCTCACCCACTGTACCAGCTCTACAACATAACCCATCATTTAACATAAAAAATGGAGAGCCAGTGTATATCAGTTCTAGAAAAGTAATGAAAAATATAATGTTGTGGTGCCAATCAGAATAATAACTTATTACTCGGTATCCTTACAAAGCAGGAAACCAATGGCATAAAACACATTAAAAAGAATATTTACCTTCAAAAGCTATGGGAAGAAATATAGAAATACCTTAAGCAATACAAGTATTTGTTAAGATCAATAGCAACATAACTGTATTTTGTTTTGATTTTCAATTTACTTTTAGGTAGCACAATATTCTTTAAGAAGTAAAAATGTATAACTGTACCCTCCATATTGTTTCTGTCACTGCTATCTCCCTCCAAAAATAGGTTCTTAGTAACAGTAATTCAAAGGAGGCAGCATAATACAGCAGTTGTACCTCCTCCTAACATATACTAAACTGAACCCCTTGGCCAAAAAAATGTAGTTAACTGTATAACTGTAAGCTTAATATCACTACTTTAAACATACTTTATTTAAATACTAATTTTGCCTTTTGCCCCCATGTAGCCAGGTTCCATACTGTATTCTCTCTTCCTGCCATCTGTTGTCCACAATTTCTGCCAGTGGTGCTCTGCAAGGCTGACACCACTGCCGGGGAATATCTAAGCCCTGTAGGTCTGGATGTATATAGGCTTTTATTCACTGCCTGGAAGTGATCTTTTTCTCATTATGTTCCTAAGCCCACCCCTGAGACATCAGCATACAGAAGCTAAAAAGAGAGCATCCTTACAATGTTCTTCCCACTCATACTGCAACTCTGTGGCAACTGTTCTTCTCAGAGGCTGGAGTGCACATCTCAGTGTTTTCCACCCTCCTTGGAGGACACCATGTTCTCAAGCTGCTATGCCTTACCCACTGTGGGTCCAGAATCTAAAATGTAACCAAGTTTTCCTGCATCATAATGAACACAATGCAGTGTACTACAACCTGCTCTGGCTGGACTATTAAAATATAAACTTTTCATAAAGGTCTGGAAATAACAATCATCAGACAAATGGCATCTTCAGAATATTGTGAACCTAAGCAATCATAAAATGAGAAGCATTAAAAAAAAAATCAAAAGTGCAAACAATTTTGTTTTTATTTAAAACTTATTTCATTTCTAATGTTGCAAGTAATACTGAACATTTATATTATGTTGCTTTACATCATGTTGCTATTGCTCCTTAAAATTATTCCTTATTCAGCTCATTGATTCTAATCATGAATATAGGGGTTATCCTGTGTAACCTGTGCAGAAGAGTGCTTTTTTTTGCATACAACGGTGGTATACATATCTGGAAGGTTTGTAATATAGTATTCAGCTTTCATATATATGCATGTGCAGTTTACAATATGACTTTCATAACTTCAGAACTGTGATTCTGACATAAGATCCTCCCCATTCGAAATGTCTCGTTCTCGAGGGTCTACTGATATTGGAGGCATATCACTTTTCACAGTCAGTGGTACTTCACTTTTGAAAATTGAATCCATTTTTATATTAGGTTTTATGTTAAATGACTTTTGAAAGGATTCTGAAGTGAAGTAATAGACAAAAGGGTCAAAGCAACAGTTTAATGTGGCAAGGCACAGCGTTATTGGATACATAGTCCTTGCAAAACTCTCCAAAGAACAGTTTGCTATAGCTTGAGACCGCACGAGAGCATACAGGAAAAGGGTTGAATTATATGGCACAAAGCAGACGACAAAAATGGCAACGTGTACAATAATCATCTTAAGTACTTTTTCTTTGTTAGTTCCTATTTGACACAGAGTAACAGGCTTCCGAAGAGTTCTCAGAACCAAGGAAGAACATGTGAGGTTTAAAAGTAAAGGAATTAAAAATCCAACTACCTCAATGAATATGGTAATTTTAGACAGGTAGGTCTTCCACACATTACTGGAGAAACCTTCAAAACAGGTTGTGCTTGATTTAGATGCATCTAAATTTGTGGTGGAGAAAAATGATGCAGAGATGCCTCCACTGAGTACAAGAACCCATACACCAGTACACACTATAGCTGAATTTCTTCTTGTCCTAACAGTCCGCGATCTGAAGGGGTGTACAATAGCAAGAAAACGATCAACACTAATGCATGTAAGAAACAGCATACTTCCATAAATGTTGGTGAGGAATGCAGTCCCTGAGATCTTGCAGAGGCCATCTCCGAAAGGCCAATGCCTATTAAAGTTATAAAAAATTTTAAAGGGCAATGTAAACACAAAAAGCAAGTCTGAGACAGCAAGATTTGTCATGAAGATTGTTGTTTCATTTCTCATTTTCATCTTGAAGCAAAAAACAAACAGGGAAGCACAGTTTGTGATCAGCCCAAGAATGAACACCATACTGTAAACACCTCCATACAGATTGTACTTGAAAGAATCATCTATGTAACAAGTGTAGTTATCACTGGAGTTGCCCATTCCAGGTCTGTCAATGTCCACAAAAATCCTTTACAATTTGAATTTCAGTTTGTAGCTTCGACAAGGTAGCTCAGTGTACTGGGGATTCCGCAGCAATAACATCCAGTATCATTTCTAGAGCTACATGGCAACATCACAGTTATAGTAGGTGAAATCTGTAATTAACCTAAAAAAAACAACAAAAAAAATCAGTTTAGATAATTATATACATTCATTTTAACAGCATTTAACTTTTTTTTTTTTTTTTACCAGGAGACACATACTAAGTGGAAAGCTTGTTTACGGGTGCGACCTGGAAGCACAAGGAAGTTACGTGACTTGCTCAGGGTCACACAGTATGCACTTGCATTCTGTGTGACCCTGAGCAAGTCACTTATCTTCCCTGTGCTCCCAGGTTGCACCTGTAAACAAGATTTCAGCTTAAAGTGCCTCATCTGGTTAAATAATTGGGAAAAAAGTGGGGGCTGTGGGATTCAAACCCAGAACTCCAGGTTTGCAGCTCAGTGCCTTAAACCACTGAACTATACTGCCTAGTTATAAGTCAGTAACGAGTAAATGGTCATTTACTGAACAAAAAGGGTGATTTAATACTTTCAACTATTAGTAACAGAAGAAATGTACTGGTTGTTTGTGTAGCAAATAGCAATATGATACATTATCGAGCCTGCTGGGAATATAATTACATAGCATACCAAATTGCAATAATTATACAATAACAGTACAGTGGTTGGGGCTCATGAGGTAATAAACAGCCTGAGGTATTTATTAACCCACTGGTTTGGTTACTACCAAGTAAAGCTCTGACAACCATGTCTGTTTTCACTATTATAATGAAAAAGACAAGGTTTTGAAAAAAAGTGTTGAAATCTGTCACTCTCTCCAGCGCTACAACAGGTCTGTGAGAAACCTGATAATATTAGGCAATTTCTAACAAACACACTGTGGCATTAGTCTGAGCCAGACAGAACACAGAAATTAGCATAGGGTACTGTTCAGTGAGTCTACTGTCCAGTTATCGCAGAATAACAGGACAGTACCTGTGTATTTTGCTACGCTGAGAGGAATCGTTTTCAATATTAACTGAAGGAAAATTATAATGAGAAGAAATAATGCAATTTAAGTGGCAATACCAACTACTGACCAGCTCAGCAGTTAGACCAAATGGTTAAGTTGAGTTTCATACACTTACTTTCTCATAACTGCAGTCCTGCAGCTAGAACACTTCTGAAGGTAAAGAAATAGTGGAGACTGCTTCCTACTACTCCATGTTTATATGTATGATTAAATTTATCTCTTATTGTTAAGAGAGTGCATTCTAGAGTTATTTGGGTGTGAGAACGAGAAGTGAAGCTGAGAAGTTCTGTTACACATTGTAATAAAGAACATTCATTGCCATAAAGAGCGACGCAACTGTGCATATGTGCAAGGCAAGGCAATTTATCAAGCATAAACATATTACTCATTGCGTACAAGACATCTGTTTAAAACATAGAACGTAGTGCGTTTTACTCTGCAGAAAATTAGAAACTCTCCTGTGTGAAAACTGGACTCTGCCAACTGAACCTAGAATTTCACAAATTTCCAACAATTAACAAGATACACTCTTTCAAGGTAATAAGGGTACCTAGAACATTTAGAATTAAATAGTCCTGATAAATAAAAAAGATGACATGATTTCGAAGACCAAGAAGTAGCTACTCTGTCTCAACTGGGACCTAAAGCAAATGGTTCTGAACAAAATGGTCTATGACCACTGGAAAGGGATGGGTCACTTCCAGGTCAGAGAGGAGGCCAGCACAGCACTGAGGTACTGCAAAACTAGAATGAAGAAATCCAAGGAAAGACTGGAAACCAGCATAGCGGCAGGAGCTGCAGATGACACCAAAACCTTCTTCAAAGTACATAAATGGAATAAGGAAGAAGGAGAGGACTGGAATCTTGAAAACAGAGTAGGGAGGGAGCAACCAGTGAAAATGCCAGAGCCAAAGGATGAGATGCTTAATGAATACCTTGCTTTATCATTTACCAAAAGGTCCCAGGCAGGGGAAGGGACTTATTAGGAGGGCCCACAGCATAAGGTGTAGCCAAAATGCAGTCAGCGGACATCAACAACTGACAGTGATGTTTGATCTGGTGCCCTCCAGCATGATGTAGGGCCATGCCCGGATGTTTAGAGGCAGTAAATTCAGGGATAAGTCTTTAGTGCAGTCATTCTCTGACAGGGTGGTAAATCTTTCAGAACAGCCTGACAGCAGACATGGACACAATACAGACCTTCTAGGTAAGCCTGGACAATGTTGTTCTTACCAATGGAGTCACAGGTACCTAGGGTAGAAGGCTCAGCACAGGGCAGTCCCTGCAACTTAGTAATGTTTTCAAAGCATATTTATCTCATCTCTGCTTATGAAACAAAGGACTCAATTCTGACCTTAAATGACAATGTTGGCATGTTACATATACAAAAGGTTTTCCTGCGTTTTACATTATTTATTTGAAAATTGGTGACCGGGAGAGGCACACTGAGCTGAGGCTCGTTTCCAGGTGAGACCCAAGGGTAAGGGATTACAGGAGAGACAGTGAACAATTTACAGTACATTCCATGTTATAAAGTAATGACACAGTATAATACAAATAAACAGATCAGAGTCACAAACATTTGAGAGTAATTAGTGTGTAGCATTTAAGACAAATAATTTATTACTACACATGTGGAAATAACACTGAATAAAGCCTAGTGCTGGACCACTGGCAAGCGTTTCAGTGCATAAGATGATACTTGAAAAGGTCTAGGCATACCAAGCTCCTGTGCAACCAGTGTCCAAAGAAAGCCTTGTACGGGAAACAGGTGCAGGTAGGGTGTGTGGAGCTTAAAGTGGTGCCTGAGAGAGCCGGGGAGGTAGAATGGTGAAATGGGGATCAGGTTCCACAGCGATGGGTGGTGATACGAGAAGGTGGACTAACCATAGGAATGAGGATGAAAAGTGGAGAAGATATAAAGGTCCCCAGAATGGACAGAGCATGGGGTAGACAGGACTGTAGAGAGGAGAAAGGAGAGGTAGGAGGGGAGGGAACCAAACCAGAATTTGGAAATGAAGGAAGTACAGTGTGACTGGCAGCATGAAGGTAGAGGAAGGATGGATAATGAAGAGTAGAGGGAGCAGTGATGCATACGAGGCGAGGAGTTTATATGAGGCAACAAAAGGCATTGAAGAGGGTGTCCAATCTGGCTAGGGAGGAGGAGGAGGAGGAGAGGGCAGTACCACAGACCATATTCGCATAGTCAAAGACTGGAAGCACCATTTTGGTGACCAGCTCCCGCTGACCAGAAGTGGCAGGCAGTCTTTATTTATTTATGTATGCATGTATGTATGTCTTTGATAACCGGGTGAGCAAACTGATCCAGAGGACCATTTTTAGTTGTGACCCGGCCAACAGGGTGGCAAACACAACAAAAATCAGTACAATACAGAGACACAATTAGAACAAAACAGGAGTGCCGAATACACTTGGTATGAGGTCAAATTACATAGTATGAATATTTCAGAGAAATGGGCATTCGACTTATTGCAGAGTGTTGCATGGATGGCATCAATGATTATGGTAAAATAAAAATGTGCAGAGCAGTAGCCATGCACTTCAAATAACATTTCTGCATAATAATGTGTCATTTTAAGACTGCAAATAAAACGACCACAGAACTCACAGTAGACACAGATACTGCTACAACATCTGCAAAATTCCACAATAGGGAAAAATACTCACTGTTCTACTAATAAAAAAGGATTGCAGTAAATGGTGAGGTGAGAGAAAACAGTGAGGTACTGTAGCAGCAAAATGTAGTAACTAACAAAAACACTGGCAAACATCAGACAAAAAAAAATGCAATTTAAAGAAAGTATGGTGTGTTTACATTTTTGTAACAGTTAAGGGGCTTTATCAACCCACGAAAGTTTCTCAGATCCTTTTTGGAAGTTATTGAGGGTAATCTGAGAAAACTGTGACCTAGTTTATTTTCAATCATTAAGGATTTTTAAAATGTTTGTTCAAAACTAGCAATCTGTCTGTTTTTGCAAGCCAGACAGTAAGCTGAATTGTGCATGCTTGTCTTATAAACAATGTTGGAACAGTAATTTTAAACAAACAGCTTAATTTCCGAAACATTCTTTATGAAAGGGGAACAGAGACATCATCTATTTCACAATGATTAAACTATTTAGTTAGCCTTAAAGAGTCCCCCACACACACACACAAATGCAGTTACTTGCAAACAATGGCAGTCTGTAGCAGGAGGGTTTACTGCTTAAAGATACATCACTGAGGCACAATAATTTATTAAATTATCCCAGTTATCTTTACAGCTGGGTCTCTGTTTATCTAGTACTGGCATGATTTACAAGGGCTGGCTCAGAAATCAAATGCATTGCATTGGTTTTCCTTAGACTGTACATACCATTTGAAGTGCTGGTCAGTGACCCTTGTCAGCTGAGCTTGTTACTCCATGCTCCCTCTCTAACATGGTTTCCTGATTCATCCCATCTGGGCTCATCACGAAATCGCTTACTGAACTGAGTGAGATGGAACTTCTCTGAATTACAGGTCTCTGAAAAACTGATTTATAGGAAAAAAGGATCAATGTGGAGAAATTACTATAAACTACTGCAAACTTAGTTATTCTTTTGGAATATGCTTCATTACTAACAGTTTTATTTAAAGCAGCAATATTTGCTACATGCCAACACATTTCCTCATATAATGTTTTTTTTTCAATGAATACTGTATCTGATATAATTAGACTCATCAGTACACTTGTATTACTTTCTGAAGTTTCTAAAAACTATATCTCAAGGCTGCAGGGTTTCATATCATTTGGTATTTTCCAATGATCAGACTCAAATGAATTCCAATTATATTATTAATTTAAGGTGCGAGATATGGACAATATTGTCCCTGTTTGATATTTCATGTTGTACTCAGGGCTTTGTGTTTTGTTACTTGTATAATTTGTTAGTTATGGTATGATTCTTGATGGCTTTTAAATGTATTGTAAAAACGTTTAGCTGAACAATAAAATGCACCTGAAGTTTCTCAAACAGCTTTTGTTACTGATTTTATAATTATTGACTCAAGTCATTAAAGATGGCTGCCACTAGCAATTTATAAAAATCCCTTTCCTGGAGGTTCCTTTTTGACTTTATAGGGTGGATTCATACTGTGAATGTAGAGGGCTGCTATCACATGTTTCTGATAGTAAACAACAGGACACCACACAAAAATGTTTACTTTATTCATGGTAGGCCTGGTCAGAGAGCAGCAACTATTAAACACTTCGAGACCCCATATCTTAGTTCTGGAATGAAATATAGTGAAAAGAAAAAATAAAAGCAGTGATGTTATACATTATTACCTATAAACTATGTGATAAAGGTTTTCAAACAAATACGGCTGCTTTAAAGGGGAATGGAAAGCAATTCTGTGTTCTTAATTCAGATTAGCATACCACAGCTCTCTTTCTGTACATTTCTCTTTTTTTGTTTCCAGTGTCTCTGGTCTTGAAAAACAGCTCTGTATATAACCACCCTATTGCACCATTATGCTCCAAACAGTGACATCACTGCTTCCTATCAGTCAGTGCCTACCAATACAAATACTACATGGGCTGTTAGGCTGATAAAACTGAACTGCCTCCTCAACGTACTGACTTTTCATTGAAGTAACAAATTAGGCAAGAAATATCTGTGCCAGGAGGATCCCGGGACTGACTGCCAATTATGATGTCACTAGTTGGAACTCCTAGGGGTTCACCTAGAACCCCAGAACAATAGGGGGCTATATATACAGGTGGTGTAAAAATCAGAAAGATGGAAAACATGAGAAGTTTATAGACTGAAAACAGGGGCAGGGAAACATGACCAGAATGCTGAAGTGCATACAGCTTTAAGCCTGCAATATCATTTTTCTGACAGATGTTTAATGCATCTGCGTTTTAACTGTGTCTTGAAGCGGAGTCAAATAACAAACAACAGGCTGAAATTAAAAACATTTACTGGGATTTAAGTTATAGTTACATAAGCTAGAAACATTTTTATTAGTTAATCATTAAACAAACTGTTCCACTTGGGGTGTTTTCAGACATGCTGCTATCATCTTTTTGAGGAACTCTGCAGAACAGGTAAGCATAAGGAATATCTTATAGATGCCAAAGACTGTGCTGCTGTACCACAGTAGTGACTTAGCTACTGTTGCAAAACGGCATTCTGACATCACTACTGTGGTACAGCAGCATCTGGAAGCGTACTGATTTTCAATACACAAAACAGTGAACCATATACTATAATTATATTGTTGAAACTCTGTATAAAAGTTGTGTTTCTTAAGATTTAACACATTTTTAAGTCTCTATTTAAGAGCAGATTTTGACTCCTTTCCCAGAACAGCTGAATTAACTTTTCCACAAACATGCTAATTTTTCCATAAAGATTTTCTGCCCGGTCTCCAGTATAGTCACTCAGCATACTGGTTCTGTTGTACTGAATGGCAGTCTGTTCAAATACTGGCAACCATCACACCAGTAACGGATTCCGACTTACACAATCAACTTCAACTTCACGTGTTTTAAAAGTGGGGTGAGGGCTAGAGTAATCCATTTATCAGTATCTTCTAGTATATGTAAACACATGGTAACACAGAAACTCTAAAGCTGGTAGGAACTCTGTGTTCATCAGGTCTGCCCACCATCTTCGTTTCAAAAGCAGTGATTCATAAATATGTTGGGGTATCCTTGGGAAACTCAAGGATTAGAATCCCCTTAGACTTTTAAGCACCATCCAGGGGCAGTTCCAAGGAGTGGCATGGGGGAACTGGAGCCCCTGTAAAATTATATTTTTTTCACGGAAATAACCCATTGTTCTGGACCAATAATGACATTTTTTATGGGCTAAGCCCCCCTCCCTCAACTCTCAAGGTCTAGAGACTCTCCTAGTGCTATCATTTACTACACATTCCCCTTCAGTTGTCAAATTCCATTTCCTTGCGAAACAGCTTTTGCCTGACATTTTGTGTCTGGAGTCAAGCCAATCGGCTTGATAACTCCATCTTCTTTTTCTGAATTTACAGTTTTGTCCTAGTCAGCCTGCTAAAAAGTCCATTCTGTGCTCCACAACTCTACCCTCCCCCCCCAATTACATTACAAGATGCAGTTCATACTAAACTCTTGCAGCTTTTGCAGGACTGTTATTCACTTTTACTGGAATAATTAATACGGCATGTGCTACTTGAGGATGTAGTTCCCAATGTTCAAAGGTGATATGAACCCATTTTAGGGAATTTTAAATACTCTCCTGCATCTCCCCCTTCCATGTTATCTAGTAGTACAGCAGATTTTCAGGGGTTGTTTTTTAGCATTCTAAAATGATTATTACTTTTTAAGTGTCTCTAATTGACCTCCTTCTAACTTTCTGTACTAGCATTTCTTGGATATTCTATGAAGTCAGTTATCCTGTGTTCCACACTGATTAGTTACATTGCAGAATGGTATAAAGTGACATTGGAGAATTTAAAGAGCTATGCCAGCCTCAGCATTTGCACCAGAGTTATTGGTGCCTTACTTTGTAGGATGAAAATTGATTAGATGTCCCTTAATAGTGCCACAGTTTAGCAATAAAAACACTCGTAATTTTATTTTCACCAGGTCGAGGACTTCCTGGTGGTATAGCCATGCCTGCCCAGCTCAGCGAAAGGATTTCACATGATGCTGGGGAGAGCAAGGAGCTCCATTATAGTCTATGAGGGGCATTTTCAGATAATTTTTTTATATTGTAATGGTCATTTTGTGATGAAACGTGTTGTTAGTCGACCAGTGTCCACGTTTCATCACAAAATGACCATTACAATATTAAAAACTGATCCAAAAGATGCCCCCCATAGACTATAATGGAGCACTGCCCCACGCTCTCCCTAGCATCACGTCACAACTTGGTGGAGCATGGGCAGCTCTTAACACTAGGAAGTCCTCGGGACCAGTTGAAAATAAAATTACGAGTGTTTTTACTGCTAAACTGTGTCACTATTAAGGGACATCTACTAATCAACTTTCATCCTGCAAGGTAAGGCACCAATATCTCTGTGGTGCAAATTCATTGAACTTGGTGAATCTCTTTAAACTCCTATGGTTCAACTTTCCCACCCCAGCCTGGCCCCAGCCTTGACCATGCAGATCCCCTCCAGAAGCCAGAGGTCCATGTCTTGTGAACCCTTAAACCTCCTCACATGATAAAAACAAACACAGGGCAGATATCCTTCAGCTACATAGCCCCTCCACCGTGGACCCCCCACACACACACTATTAAAGAATCTCAGCCTACTGACTCCTTCAGATGAGCCCTTAAGGATCATATCCTCACCCTAGCCAATGTAACTGCAACATGCTAAAACTGTTTTACAGTGTGCTTTGTTTTTGACTGAGACTTGTCTAACAAATTTATGAACTTAACTGTTCCATTCTACTGTAACTCCCATAAGGGAGCACTGTTTTTCCTTGTGTAGTATGTATACTGATTAACCTTTTGGACCTGTAAAAGTGTTCCAAGGTCTACTGTTTTGATCTGTAGAAGTGCTGTAAGGTCTGGTCTCCCATTTCATGTTGTGCACAAAATATTTTGCATTATGTCTCTTCTAATACCAGATTCTTGTATGTACCTCTTTATGTAACTAATTTTTGGGCACCATTGCAAATGGGACTCTTTGGTTCCAGGGGGCCTACCCGGTTACCAAAACCCAACAGATAAATGAATGTCCAGGAAGCCTAGCAATAGACTGTGTAAACAATGAAGAGGCAAAATGCAGAACACATTTCGTAACAGTAAAGGAACAAAAATCCTTAAAAGAAATCTACCAAAGCATATCCCAAAACTGAACAGGGCTGAAAGACAGAAGGAAGGAACTATTTCAATGTACAACTATTTAAAAGGTTTTCTTTCACCTTTAATATGACTATTATCCATTCTCATTTACTGATGCCATGATTTTCATCACACTTCTTTGCCAGTTGCCAACATAAGATCCACTTGCCATTCCGACTGTAAGTATTAAAACAGACTGTGCCAGAGTTCAGGTCATTAAAATACATTACTGAATTAGTTACATTATGGTGAGTTTTCTTACTTTTCAGAAAACTGAGAACACCATTTCAACACGATTCAGTGTATGTTAAAGTATGCAAGACAGATCTGCTCTAAGATGATGATGCAAAATAAACCCTTACCGATCATCAGGGTGCTGGCATTACAGCAACCGGTCATTATGGCGCCGACTGTCGGATTTGCCGCCCCCTCCCCAAGGCCCCCCCCGGAGTTAGCATACTTAGAAAGGGGCGAGCCCTTAAAAGAGAGGATGGCGACTTTCCAACTTAGTGCCCCAATGACTGGGCACACTACTGCTGGAGCTCTGAGGTGGTGGAACCCAAATAAACACACACATACACTTTCAGCAAAATGCATGGCACTCACCCTCATTTAATGTACTGTCCAGACTTCTTCAAGTTGCAGGTGACAAATTTATTTAAGGACACTCGGACAAAAAGAAAAACAGCAACAATGGTGCAACAAACACCCCAATGTTTCGTTTTTACAATCTTTTCAAGGAACAGTTTTTGTTTTGTTGTTTACGAGTATTCTTAAATAAACTGGACACTGGAACTTAAAGAAATCTGGATAGTACATTATGTGGGGGAAGAACCGTGCATTTTTTATGTGCTGAAACTGTTACAGATATTATTATAATGCTGTTCCCCATTAGTCTTCCTCACCAGGATAATTTGCATGGACACAGGATTCCTGTGCTTTAAAATTCATCTGTTTCAGCTGCCCCAACCTTTCCTGAAGTCACAATCCTCTGTCTGTGGCCCTGCTAGTGAAAGCATCATTTGTACAACAGCTGCGATGGCACAAACAAAGGACTGTGTCTTCTGCAAAGGATGAAACACCAGAAGCATATTAACCCTAAGGGACATGGACGCAGCATCCATACAAATTAAACTAAGAAATGAAAAAGAAAGGGAAGAGAAATGCAGAAAATCTATAAAATGTAAGCTAAATAGTGCCTAAATATTATATTTTACAAAGTGTTCTCAAAAGTGACACACACCCTTTAAGGCTTTATGACACTGTATACTGAAGCAGTGAAACAGCAGTGACCGGTGACTTCTTTAGTCTGTAGTTAACCAATGATTTACGTAGAGTTGTAGTATCCTTTATATTCCCATCATTTTTGATACTATCAACCATAATATTGTGCTTGATCATTTGGTCAATTATCTTGGTTACAGCAGCTCAGTTAACCTCACCTCACAGACACACATTGTTCTGAGACACATATGATTATAAGTTACGTGGAATATATGGCCTGTTCAGAGCTGTATCCACAGATCAGATTTCCAAAGGCAGCTAGTTTGTCAAGATTCAGGAAGCTGAATGCAATTTGCGAAAGTTTTAGAGCTGTCGATTTTATCACATGTGACTTGCATTCCAAGAACCACCACATTTGCAATGACTGTGGCAATCTGACCATCACTTTTTGAAAATGTTTCCTTCAGCTAGTTGAATACTGGCACAGATGTTAGAGTTTTAAACAAGTCTAATGTCTGAAAGTGTTGCAAAATACTTGAAAATCTCTCAGTTCTCATACAATGCGAAACTGATGCAGAATTTAGAAACCTGGTCACAGAGCCATGGTCTTGTCTCTGTACTTTCTCTCCCATATGCACACTCTTCACACATTATCTCCTGCTTTGGATCTGGCCAGTACTATTATGTCAATAACACAGATTTATTTTTCAGAAAACCACTGTGCTTAAATAATTACTGATGATTAGCAAAACATAAAAGTGAAAACTTGCAACTCACCAGATTACTAAATATACATACAAAAATACATCAAGCACATACAGTTAATGTTCACATACTGCAAAGTGCACTTATGTAGTCACATATTTAATCTGTTGGACATCAGTAAAAGCATTATATATACAATGACGACTGGGGAGGTGGTTGTAACGAGAATGTTAGACACCCCCAAGATGTGAGATGCTACAAAAACCCCCGAGAGCGAAGCTTGAGGGGCTTGAACAGTGTCACACAGAGGGTGTGTCTAACATTCGATGTCTATCATATCACCCCAGCTTTTATTTTATATAATTGCTGGGGAATGCTTTTTCGCCTTAGCAGTTATATAAAATAAAGACATCCCCATGGTGCCTGTAGTTGGTCAGCTTTCACGTGGTCTGCAGCTCATGCTAAAAATCCTGTCGTCGTACAACCTGTCATAATTTAGCCAGTTTGGGAAGCGGTCTTTTCAATTATTTTGTTTATACTTGAAGTTAACTTACCGCCGATTCCAACAGGCAGCGAACTATGACGTGCTGTCTCATGAGGAGAAGCGGAACACTGCTTTTTGCGCATGCTCAGATCTGGTATAACCCACGGGTTATAACAGGAAATTATAACCCACTTTCCCTATGGAAAAAAGCGGTCCCCAGTCATCATAATAAAATACTGAATACTGTAACCACCCATGGGGTCATACCTTTAAGACTCCTTGTAGCTTGCACATCAAAGGTCCTAGCCACTGACTGAGCTGATGCTACAGCACTCCCAAATGAACCAGGACTTCCCCATTCATTGCTCGCCTGAACCAGGCACGCAAGTGCACCCATGCTGGGCTGGGCTGGGGTTTGAAACAATGTCAAAGTGTAGAACTCTGTGTAAATAAGGACACTGTGGAAAGAGTACTTTTGCACTAGAGTTTGGCAGCAGCAATCACCTCTGACCCAAGATGGCATGGTTATGAAGTCAGAGAGTAACTGGTTGACCAATCAGTGTTGGACTGCCCGAGCAGAGAACCATATGGCCTCATGGACTTTTATGGGGCTTCACTAATTCAAATGTTTTTTGCAGTATCCAATTACCTGTCATGTGGCAGACCTCCTGGTCTGCTAACTCTGACAACCCCAACTGCTATCTGGAAGTTGCCATTCCCCAGTAAACAGCAGGTGCTTGTCCAGAGCTGATTCTGTCAGTCTGGGTCAGCCCCAGGGAGTCGATCTGTATGAAATCCTGGCAAGAGAGTAAGCCTGTCATGGTATGAAATTTTGATGGTACGATGACCATCACATGTAATACCATGGTTATCGTCATACCGGGGTATTGCAGAAAAAGTAATTTTTGCACAAAAAAAGCCCCTTCAAACTCCAGCACCAGGGAGAGTTGGCATGGAAGGGGCAGTTGTCCTCGAAAATGAAAAAAAAAAAAAAAAACTAGTTGAAAGGTCTCAATACCACAGTATACCATGAATTGTGATATTGGAAATTGCCCACAGTATCAATACCATGACTTCTGATACTGCGGTATACCATGAAACCGTGACAACCCTACAAGAGAGGTGCCTGAGTGTTGAGAGAAACAGCCTGCTGCTGTCCTATGCAGAGACAGACCATGTATTGGCCAGAAACCAACAGAAAGAGAAGCGGAATGCCTGCTAAGAAAAGGAGGTAGTCATGTGCTTGCTTATTGTGAACTAAAGATGAAGATTGCAGCAATGGTCTCAAAGACTTTGCTGTGCTGCAGCCAGAGACCAGTTGAACTGTGACCGCAGCTAGTCTGGGAAGCCACCCAGCTAATATCACAGCTGGTTACTGCCACACACTAAGGACTGGATTCCAGGATGTGGTGTGTTGGGCAAGTATGACTGGGTTTTCACAGGGTGAGTTGCCCTGTGTGCATTGGAGGATCACTTGCTAAATGCAGAGGTCAGGAGAAGCCTGACTGGAACGAGCAAGAACAGCATTTAGCATTAGCACACACTAAAGGCTTCAGAGGAAGGAAATACTGAAACCACCCAGAAAGGTACTTAAACAGAAACACCCAGCCGTAATCAGGCCAGGCCTGGATATAAGTCAAGGCCTGATTAGCTTTTGCACAAAGTGCATTAATTCTTTTAACTTACTGTTGCAGAAGTATTTAGCTTGTATTTGTCTGATCCTACTTTCCTCTCACCGGCATTTTGAAGTGCATGGTGCACCCAAAACGACCCGCAGCTGTCCCAGTATGACGTATGACACGGGGAGCAGCTGGGGACGTGCCCACAGACAGCCTGTGTAAATAGAGCTATTAACAGCTTCAGTTTCCAAAGTACAGTACATGTCCCGGTAGAGCACCAAGAGCAGGTACAGACTGGCAGTTGAGGTGAACACTGGAGCGTTTCTTACTGCCCACTCCATGGGTCCATTTACACACTTCATTGTTTGTATGTTTATGGGCACATGACTGAAAGGACTGCAGTAAGTACGGGACTGAAAAGTTTTAGTGAGAGTTAGGTTACACAGTAAGAGGGTGATACAGGTGGACATAAACTGTATATTTTATTTCTCAGTGAAGTTTGGCACTGTCAGCTGTAGGAGGGAAGACAGTTCAGCATGGCTCAGTGTGTCGCAGGGCTATACTATTGCAGGTGTGGTGGTGTGTTCACACTCCAGCTTAAAACATCTGCAACGGAACATGAACCCAGGAAAACAGGTACCATCCTGCACCGTAGCGGAGCCATCTGCAATGCTCTCCTTGCAGTTCTCAGTCCTTCAGCTGCACCAATGCAACTCCTCTGCACTTCTCACAATGGTGCAGATCAGGCAGTGTGAACGAACCTTAAATAACACAAAAATAAAATGCATCATACATAATAGAGAACATACATTCCACTGACTGCTCAAGAAAAGTCAGTTTCAGTGAAGACTTACAGCCCTGACAGTTCTAAAACTTACAGCCTAGTCCTTCCTGCCAACAACCTTATAAAATATTTCTCCCAGGGTAAATAAAAATGTAGTCGTACCTGTACTGACATCATTATTCACATTAAAGAAGCATTTAACAAAAAATGGAGTTATAGTAATCTTTAGAGAGAAAAACAAACAAAAACTGACACTGGGTTGGTGCAGTGCATACATTTCCCAAATGTTCAGATACATGACATGAGAATCTGATGGGGACTCAGTTTTGGAATGCCGCTGTGAACGTGGCTTTGGAATGTCAAGCATATGCGCCATGCCAGAATAACGCAGTCATGAGATTTCAACACGGACACCATTTCAGAATGCTGCATGGAAATACAGTTTTGGAATGTGGCAGGGAAAATATCAAAATGTAGGCGGACATAAGCAATTTTGGAAAGTGTCAGGGAAATACATTCTAGGAGTCTGATGAGGACGTGCAGTCTCAGAATGTAGCAGGAATATGCAATCCCAGAATGAGTGAGACTCATCATTTCTGAATGAGGGATATGCAGTCTCAGATTGTGGCTGGGATGGCACATTTTCGAAATGTGGTGGGAACATGCAATTTCAAGGCTTGTTCACACTGCGCCTTACCACAGTTACTACTTTTGGTATCGTTCTGAAAAATTCTAACAAAGTGCTAAAGAGACGCATTCACATGGCATTGGTGTTTCCGCTGTCCTTTTCTTTCAAGTGATTCTAGTGTTGTACCGGTCAGTGTTGCGTGGGTGGGGAATTGTGGTGTTGCAGGTTGTTTGGATGCTCACACAGCACAGGAAACCACCAACACCGCTCTGCAAACCTAGGGAGAAAGGGAAAGGGGAAAAGGAGAAATTGTTTAACCAGGAAAGGCACACTAAGCCGGAGCTCGTTTCCAGGTGCAACCTGGGAGCACAAGGAAGTTAAGTGACTTGCTCAGGGTCACACAGTATGCAAGTGGAAGCTGTGGGATTCAAACCCAGATCTGGTCTGCTGGATGTCACCAGATTTGCAGCTCAGAGCCTTAGACCACTGTGCTATATAAGAGATTGTGGTGGCAACGCCACAGAATGGAAAAGTGCCAAAACAGTAATGTTTACACGTGGGCAGGGGCACCGATCTTGCCGCTGTGAGACACTGACAAAGGCCCACAGTCAGTCATGTATTTGAGCATTCAGACTGTGGAAAGGATGTGAAATCTCAGAATGCGGCAGGGGCATGTATTTAGAAGTTTGGCAGGGATGGACAATCTTGGAATGTGGTAGGGATAGGCAATCTCAGAATGTGGTGGGGATGTGCACTGTTGGAGTATGACAGGACATGCATTTTTGTTTTCTGAAAATACTTGTCCCTGTCACATTATAAAATTGTACATGTCCAACACAATCCAAAATTGTGTGTCCCTGCCATACTCTAGCATTGTGCATCTCCACCGCATTCTAACACTGTGCATCCGTGCCACATTTTTGAACTGTGCATCCACACCTCGTTATGAAATTGCATGTCATGCCTATAGTCCCAAACTGTGCATCCTGCCACATTCCAAACTTGTGCTTCACCTTCTCATTCCAAAAATGCACATCCCTGCAATGTTCAAAAACTGTGTTCCCCACCACATTGACATTTTGTGTGTCTGCCACATTCCAAAATCATGTGTCACCGCCTCATTCTAACACTGTGTGTCACAGCCACATTCTATAATTGTGTATCCTCACCACATTCTAAAATGTGTCCCAGTGGCATATCTAAATTGCGCACCACTAACATGTTCTGAAACTGCAAGTCATCGTCATATTCCAAATTGTGCACTGCTGCTACATCTAAAATTGTGTCAGCATCACATTCCAAAACTGCACATCCCTGTCACATTATGAAAATGTATACTATGATCCAAAATTGTGTCTCCTTGTCACATTTGAAAAATGTGCATCCCCTTCCCATTCTAAATGTAGAGCAGCAACTATAACTAGACAGTCCAATGTCTCCAGTGGGGAAACTACAGGAGTCGATAAATAAGTGGAGCTCCTGGATGCCAGTGGTCTGCAGGTTTTGATTTACCAGTGGGAGGCTGTGCCAGGGATTTATTTAACTCTAAAAATTGATTAGCGTTTTGCTCATAAAAGTTCTAAAACATTGTGAAAATGTATAGCACTTGTCTCACTGTGTTTAATAAACACAACACTTCTAGAAAACCTATATAAATGCTTTCTGTACAGTTAGTATTGCCTCAAGAAAAAAAGTGCTAATCAATTATTTAAAACCCTGCTGTGCCAAACAAACCTGACTGAATTCTTTGATTGGGAGACAAAGGCAGTGGACAGGGGTCAGGCAGTTGATGTCTTATACCTAGACATCAGCAAAGCATTCAACTCTGTCCCACAAGGGATACAGATAAAGAAGTTAGGGGACAAGGGTGTGGATGACAAGGCTACAGAGTAGGTGAAAAATGGTGTGGGATGATCAGAGAGCGGTCCTAAATGGAGAATCTTCTTGGGAACAGGAAGACATGAGTTGGGTGTCCCAGGGATCAGTTAATGAATTCGTTCTCTTTAACATATTTATGTGATACAGAAGAGGGGCGTCAGGGAAAGGTATACCTCTTTGCAGACGTAACACCAAGATCTGAGGAAGAGTGGACACCGAGAGGCAGACAAAGGTAATTTAGAATTATCTGGAGACTCTGGGGAGGCGACTGAGGGTGAGGAGCTGAAATTTAATGAAAAAAAGTGCAATGTAATGCACACAGGGGCCAAGAATGGAGTACAGGATAAATAGGATGGTAGTGGAGAGCACATCAACGCAAAGGAACCTGGGGGTGTTAATAATGGAGAACATGATGGCATCAGTAAAATGCAGAAGTGCTGTAGGAACAGCAACTCGGATGCTGGGGTGCATAGGGAGAGGGATCACTAGCAGATGGAGAGAGGTAATACAGCTCTGGTATAGATCCCTGGTTAGCACTCATTTGGAGTACTTTGTGCAATTTTGGAGCCTACACTGGAGGAAGGACAGACAGGTTAGAGGCGGTACAGAGACAAGCCACCAAAATGATACAAGGGCAACATGAACTGACAGGGCACAATCCCAAAACTATACAGGCTCAGGCAGACTGGATGAGCCACTAGGACTTTATCTACCGCCACTCTATGTTTTTTATGTCCCTGCCACATTTCAAAATTGTGCATCTAAGCTACATTCTGATACTGAGCATCCCTGCTGTACTGTTAAATCGTGTGTCACACCTTCCGAAATTGTGAGTCCCCACCACATTCTGAAATTGTGCATCACTGCCATATTCTAAAATTGGCTGTTCCTACCAGATTCCAAACCTGTGTTACTGGACTGCCACATTACAAAACTGCACATCCCTGTCAGATTCTGAAATCAGCATCTCTGCACGTCCCAAAACTTTGTGTCACTATCACATTCTGTAACTGTGTCCTGCCACATTTCAAAACTGTGTCAGACACACTCCAACACTGTGTACCTGTTGAAGTCAAAAAAAGTTTCACCATAGACTAAAATTGTGCAACCCCACATTTCAAAAATGTGCATCCATGCCACATTCCAAAATTGTGCATTCCTGCCACATTTCAAAACTGTGCTTCCAAACCAGTACAAAATTGTGTCCCCCCCGCTGCATCCCAAAACTGCGTCAGCGACACATTCCAAAACAGAGTCCCCTCACATGCTGCAACTACATGTTGCCACCACTATTTGAAATTGAGCCTCACCACCACATGCAAGAAGTACCCTGACAAATTACACACACCTCTCACACTCCACAACTATGTGTCATCCACCATCTAAAATTGTATATCTCTGTTACATTCAAAAAATTTGTGACTCCACCACATTCTAAATTTTAGCATCCCTGCCACACTCCAAAACTGTAAACCACTGCTACTTTCTGCAACTGTGTCCTTGCTGCATTCCAAAATTGCAACCTGGTATTCTGAACTCTTATCCCTGCAGTATTCTGAAGCTACACACAACCATGGCATTCCAAAGCCATGTCTTCTACTGCATTCCCAAACTACTTCCCCTCCACAGTCTGAGGTACAGTGCCGTTCCTCTGCACATTCTGAAAATATTTGCTCGGCACCCACCCAGTGTCAGCTCTTCTTTTTCAAATGTTTACTGCAGCCTTATAAATGAGGTTGGAAATGTCCTGCTTCCTGACTGGCTACACTAGGTCAGATAACCATATGGGAGGCAGTATAGTGCAGTGGTTAACAGCACTGAGCTGCAAACCTGAAGAACTGGGTTTGAATCCCACAGCCACCACCTGCATACTGTGTAACCATATGTAAATCACTTTACTTTCCTGTGCTCCCAGGATGTACCTGGAAACAAGCCTCGACTTAATGTGTCTTTCTTGGCCAAAAACTGCAAAATAAAAGGATAAAAAAAAAAAATACTGTTTCCCAGAAATGCACAGATCAGAACAAGTTCAGAAGTGGGATTTAGAATATCATCAAATCATGTATAGCATTCATGACCCATTTCACTCATCGCCTGATCGTTACCACAGACAGGGTTGCTACTGTTACTCGCTGAAATCCTTTAATAAGGCTCTAAAAAGTAAAAATTCCCTTACATTTAAAAAACATATATGCTTTCCTCATATGATCCTCTTAAACAAAAAAACACTTTTTGGTGGGAAATCCCTCTTCTTTTCTTACCAGCATGCTAGGGTAATCTGCCTGCTTAATTACCCTGCCACAGATAAAACTGAGATCTTGATGTCATAGAAACACAGAAGTTGTCCACAGAAAAGGACACCTTGTCCACCTAGCCTGCCCAAATATTCTGTTGCCATAGACCCTACTTGATCTCCGGTCTTACTCCCCCCCCCCAAACACTGTTCTTAATGTTCCCTTTGTCTATCCTATGCATGCGTCAGCCCTGTTACCGTTTTGGTACCCACCACCTCTGCTGGGAGTTTGTTCCAGATGTCCACCACTATTTCTGTGAATAAGTACTTCCTTACATCTCAACTCAGCCCCCCTCCCTGCTTTAAATCATGGCCCCTTGTCCCTGAGCATCTCTTTCTTGTAAAATGCTCCCCTCCTGCACCTGACTAATTACCTTAAGGTATCTGAATGTTTCTGTCATGTCTCCCCTTTCCCTTCTATCTTCTAGCGCGTGCAAATTTAAATCTTTTAGTCTTTCCTCATGGGGCTTCTGATACAGTCCCTGCACCATTTTGGTTGCCCTTCTCTGTACTGCCTCCACCCTATGTCTTTCCTGAGATGGGGTCTCCAGAACTAGACACAGTACTCCAGGTGTGGCCTCACCATTGATCTATACAGTGGTACCACCATCTCTGTCTTTCTACTGGTGATTCCTCTCTCTGTGCACTGCAGCATTCTACTAGCCCTACCTACAGCCTTCTCACACTGCTATGCTACCTTCAGGTCATCCAATATGATGACCCCCCAGGTCCCTTTCAAGTTTTGTTGTGAACACCTCCTCCCCTCCTAATTTTTACATTATCCCTGGGTTCCTGTGCCACATGTGCATAATTTTGCACTTTTTGGCACTGAATCCAAGTAGCCATACCTTTGATCATTCTTCCAGCTTTTTCAGGTCCTCCCTCATGTTTTCTACCCCTTCGTGTGTCCACTCTGTTACAGATTTTTGTTATCACCTGCAAACAGGCATACTTTTCACTCCGGCCCTTCTGCAATGTTGCTAATAAAGACGTTGAAGAGCACCAGTACCAGAACTGGCCCTTGTGGCACCCTGCTGGTTATCGTGCCTTCTTCCAAGTGAACCCCATTTACCACCATCCTCTGGCTTCTGTTACTCAGCCAACTTTGTACCCATTTTACCACCTTTGGACCCACTCCCAGGTTGCCCAGCTCGTTTACCAGATATCTGTGCGGGACAGTGTTGAAAGCCTTACTGAAATCTAAGTAGGCCACATCCACTGCCCTTCCCTGATCCATCTCCCTGATCACCCAGTCAAATAATTTAATCAGGTTTGTCTAGCAAGAGCTCCCCCTTGTGAACCCATGCTGCCTCTGATGCTGCAATCCATTTGCCACCAGGTATTCCACAATCCTTTCTTTTAAAAGTGTTTCCATAACTTTGCCCACCACTGAGGTCAGGCTTACCAGTTTATAGTTCCCTGCTTCCTTCCTACTTCCACTTTTGTGAAATGGGACTACATCCACTTTAATCTAGTCCCCTGGAACTACCCCAGTATTCAGTGATAGGTTGAACAGAGCTATCAGAGGTGCAGCAAGCTCATTACTTAGTTTCTTCAGTACCCTGGGCTGAACTCTGGCCAGCCCTATTGCCTTATCAACCTTTAGTTTCTTTAGTTCTTTGAGGACTCTCTCCTCTGTAAAAGGGCTAGTGTCCACTCCTGTTCCACTTATGCCCTTTTTACCTATCTGTAGCCTTTCTTCTACCCTTCCCTTGTAAATACTAAGCAAAAGTACTTGTTCAATATGTCTGCTTTCTTACACAGAAACATGATGGCAGAAAAGGACCACTAGGCCCACCTAGTCTACCCAGTATATCTAGCATGCCACTAGGAATTTGCTATTGCCTCCTGCCCACCTTCCCCAGCTCTAACAGACCCCTTGTGTCTATCCCACATACTCTTGAATCCCCCTACAGTTACTGCCCCACCACTTCCTCCTCTGGGAGTCTGTTCCAGCTTTCCACCACCCTCTCCATGAAGTAGAATTTCCTGATGTTTCCTCTGACCCCCCCCCCCACACACACACACATTCTGCAAACCATGGCCCCTTGTTCTCGGCTGTTCCCTTAGCTGGAAGATGTCCCCTACTGACACCCTGTTTATACCCTTGATATATTTGAAGGTCTCAATCATGTCCCCCCTCTCCCTTCTTTGCTCAAGGGAGTACATGCTGAGGTCCTTCAATCGATCCTCACATAACAGTTGACTAACATCCCTTACCATTTTCCTCGCCCGCCTCCGAACACGCTCTACCCTATGCATATCCTTCCTGAGGTACGACATCCAGAACTGGACCCCATACTCAAGGTGAGGCCTGACGAGCTGCCTGTACAAGGGCATTATGAACCCCCTTTTTCTGCTAGTTATTCCCCTGCTGATACATCCCAGCATCCTACGTGCCCTTGCCACCACCTTCTCACATTGCTTTGCCACCTTCTGATCCCACGAAATGATTATGCCAAGGTCCCTTTCCAACTCGGTGACCTCTAAGGCATGCCACCCATGCAGTATTCCATGCCTTTGTTATTCCTGCCTAAATGCATGATCCTGCATTTTTCTGCACTGAAGGACAATTGCCATTCCCTGGACCATTACTCCAGTTTCTTCAGATCCCTGCACATGCTCTCAATCCCCTCAGGTGCGTCCACTCTATTGCAGATCTTTGTCTCCTCTTCCAAATCCTCCTCCTCTTCCCCTTTTTGCTTTACTACTCCTGCCTTTTTTTTTTCATCTTTTATTTATTTATATAGCTTTTGTTGATCAGGTAAGCACACTAGACAAACATATACCTATTTTCCGGTGAGACCTGGGAGAGTTACATGGAATATACAGAGAGAAGACGAGGTTTACACAGGATTGAACAAGATTTCAGGGGATACAAAACAATGTGGGGTACAACAGCAGAGCAAGCTTAGACAGTATAAGGTAAATATTTAGAGATTGTCTCAATATAACAGTGTAGCAGTCAAATTCACTTTTATATCTATAGAACGTTTTATCACCCTCTTTCACTGATTTGGCAATGTTTCTTCTGTCTGTGCCTTAGTGCTCCTTACTGCTTTCATTACCTCCCTTTGTAACCCTCCCTGCCCTCATCCTTCTGTGTTGTTTTGTACCTTTTGAAGGCTAGCTTTTTGCTTTTACTTTCCCTGTTACTTCCTTTATGAACCACAGTGATTTATTTTTCCTCTTGCTCTTAGTAATCTGCGTAACACAGATGTCTGTTGCCTTTTCTATGGCTCTCTTTATTTCTGCCCACTGCTCCTCAACCCCCTCCATTTTCCCTAACCCTACTAGTTCTTCTCTTGGGCACTCTGCTATCCTTTTGAAATCAGCCCTCTCCTGAAGTCCAGGACCCTCATATTAGTGTGGTTTGTTTCTGGGCCAGTACTTATATTGAACCATACTGTACAATGATTGCTCGTCCCTAGGTGACTGCCCATCTTGACTTCAGTGACACTGTCTCTGTTTGACAGTACCAGGTCTAGTACAGCCCCTCTGCATGTGGGTTCCCCAACTAGTTGCCAAAGTAAAGACCCCTACAGTGAGTCTAGGATTTTCCTGCTTCTTCCTGTAGCTGGGATGTTCCAATCCACATAGAGACATACTGAAGTCGCCCAGTAGCAATACTTCTCCCTTTCTAGCCATTTCTTGGATTTCTTCCATCATTTCCTTATCAATTTCCTCCCCCCTGTGTTGGAGGTCTGTAGTGCACCCCAGTATGAATGGTTGCCCCCTTCTTTGTTTCTAGAAGGCCTTCTGTTGTGTGTCAGGATGTGAACACTTCTGTCAGAGGCATTCTGCAGACCTCTGAATTCTTGTACTGCATGATAAGCATTCCAGCTGCTGAATGTGAGGAATGACAGAAGACTGACAGGTTTGCAGGGACTACTTTTTATTAGATACCTTTAGCAAAGGAAAATACAATTTTTTAATCAAACAAAGTTAACTTTTTTTTGGTTTCTCAGTTTACCCATTTCAGAAGTGCAGTATTACAGCATTGTATGTCTGCTGTTAATGCCCTTCTGGCTGATGGATGCACTTAACGCAAGCACCTAAGCCTCATACCTCACTACACAGCCAATGTAGGGCTTGCTGTTTACCTAGTTTTATTTACCTTCGGTGGGGGGGAGTCATAGAAGATTTGTAGCAAGGAGGACTACAGTATACTTCTGAGTTCTGCAGCTGACATCATCAGTAGCTCTTCAATGAAATCAGCTTTTATGTTTACTTGCAAAATGCGAAGGAACATTTTGGTAGCATGGTGGAGTCTGTAGGTGTGTCAGCCAACGAGCAGTGGAGAAACCAGCCGCTCCCACTTACCAACCAATGGTCCACTGTAGCCCTCGGTTCATTTGAATACCAACACTAGACTATTTCATGCACATCCCCACCTACCAACATTTTCCTGTTAAAAGTCATAGTTACTTGGATGATTTGAGAGCTGAGATGTCAATCTGCCTATAAGCCTATGATTCGTTGCTTGAGGTGTTATTCCCTAGTCAATTAAAACTAAATTAATAAACAAACCTGACTGTGAGACATATGTGGGCAATATGTGAGAGGTATGGAACCATGTTGTTTCTCGATTCTGGCTCCCACACCCCCATACTAACAGCACTAGTGAACTGTGCCACTGCTTGCTCACATTTTGTCCAGTGCCACAGCCACTTCTTCTCTACTGATCTCTAAGTGGCACTATTGGGAGTTACCTATTTCACGCTGAACAGGCTTTGTCCACTGCTGCAGGCTGTGGCTGTATAGGGGGCTCTGTGGAGTGGGAGCTCTGACCTGGCCTGACTCTGTACGACACGGCTGTGTGGTAAGCTTCCATGGAGCACAAGCTCTGGCCTGACCTGCAGCTGATCAGCACTACTGTACTGGGCTCCCATGGAGTGGGAAAGAGCAGGAGTCACCACCTGATCTGCTGCCACTCTACTGTAACAGAGGTTTCCAAGGACTTGGAGCGCCAACCCGACCTGCTGCCACTTGCTGCGGGTATACCAGGAACTCCTGATGAGCTGCTTCAATAGTACCTGCTGCCACTTGGTGCGACTGGAGGAGCTCCTCCTGAATGAGAGCCGCAACCTCCACTGCTGCTACACAATGGGGTTGTCCTGGGAGCTCCTGAGAAGCAGAAGCACCGACCGCCACTGCAACCACAGCACTGCTGATTTTTTATTTTTTTACTCCCACCCAGCCATCTAACAATACTTAGGCAGGGAGTCTCCCTTGTCTTTTATTAAGGTATCTGTGTGGGGAACCTGCTAGTGGGCTGTGGTACAGGTTACAAAACTGTGAAGTTATGCTCCAATCCAGTTTGATGCCACATGGTATGCCAATGAAACAGCCAGGTACATGGTATTAAATAGTTGGTATACCATAAAAAAATGCTATGTATATCAAAGAGTATTGCCAACCATTTTCTAAATTGCTTAGCACTAGACTACTAGACTTTTTTTTCCATGTTTTTCACTTAGGTTTACACTTCAAAATACATAAAAAATAACACATTTTTCATTCTGCTACTTAGTCTATGTCATGTACTATGCATTTTCACAGTTGATTAGCACTTTCACATGCAAAAGTGCTAATCACTATTTTTGGCTTATTACATACCCGGTATATGTTGTCACATGGCTGTCCTCTATCACATGCAACAAGAGCCCGGGTAGTAGCCTGACAGTGGTGAGTAGATAACATTTTTCTGTTTTTAAAACAGGGTTTATTATTTCCATCCTTCTTGAGCTGATGATAAAACATTTATGGTTCCATGTTGAGATGTAGATATATAATATAGAGTGCAGGGACAACGCTAGATCAGACAAAAAGGGTACAGTTTTGCAGTCTGCCCAGATCTGACCTACTTTCCACTTGACAGTGGGCCCACAGCAGTTCAGCTGATCTTTAACTGGAAGGCTCCACCTATGGTTTGATGGACAAGCAGCCAAATATAAGCAGTTCCCCTCAGCCTCATTCTGAAGCACTTTTTCTCTGCTGGCCGGAGGCTCTGCGGTTGTTCTGTGCCAGGCTGGGGCCTACCCTGACCCCCGCTGCTTTTTCTGCTGGACTCTGCGTTTGTTCTTCAGCTTTTGGTTTGTATTTTTGCCTCTGGCTGTGTGCTTCCGTTTATTTCCTCCCTATTTATTCTGTAGGGGATATTTTCAAACTGCTCCAAAAAAAGAAGCAAGTGGATGCTCCACGCATCTGAGATGCTCCAGCCCAAATACTGCAATATTCAGGAGATGCAGGGTTAAGATGCTCCAGAGCAGCTCAGGCTGAATATACCAAAGATGCTCCATTGCCCAACTTGAAATGCTCTGGAGCATATGGGCAGGACTCAACACTGCAAAAGGAGCAACCCAGCCAGTGTCAGTGGAGCAACAGGGACGGACAGCAGGTGGGAAATGAGGGTTGATCAGATGCTCCCTGCAGAATAAGATGGGCCAGGAGCAAATCTACAGTATTCAGCCAGCGTATACAAATGGACTCATTGCCCAATTCAGGAGCAACTCAGCTGCTTAACATCTCCTTATAGGTTGCTCCACACCTCATGTGTATGGACTGAGCTATACTTGGGCTGCCCTGCGCCACCCCACACCACAGGTGACCAACAGGTACTGCAGTCCTGGAGGTATGTTTGTTCACATTCCTCATGTTACAGCTTGTGTTGCACTGCATCTAGTGGGACCTGGCCCACATCCAGGTATGCTGGAATTGTGCACATGCATGCCACTCTCCTGTCCTGCACCACCCCATTCCCGCTAGTAGCCCTACCTGCCAGTCTCCTCTCCAGCCATGGTTCTCTTCCATGCCCTTGACATTATTTGTGCCTGGGGGGTGTGCTGCCTGCTGCCCAGTACCTGTGCCAAGCCCCTGCCCTGCCAACGCTGTGCTCTGTCATACCAATGTTATGCACTTTCCCTGTCATTGCCCCCCCCAGCACTGCCTCCTGCTGTGTGTTGTGCCACACAGTGCTTTGTGTAGGCATGGTGTCCTGCACAACCCACCCACTAGATGTCAGCTAGGGATGCCCCCACTCTCCTCACACCCGTTATCTCCACTATCAGGAATGGTGCCCTGTCCATTTTCCCAGTGCTGCCTTTCTAGTATGTCAGTATAACAACACAACCAGCACTCCTGACAACAACTGCAGTAGTATGTTTTTTTTTACTGTTCATATTGGAATGTGCTCACACAATGCACTGCACAACAGCAAACACTGATCACTGTATTTTCTTTAGTGATAACAAGAGCATTCAGCTACCACACTGGTGCTCACAAAGCCTGCTATCCCAGTAGCTGCCTGTTGGGGGTCTGCACTTAGGCCTGTTTCTTTTAGTCCTATCTCTGGAGCATCTTTGGAGATGCTCTGACCATTTGGTCTGAATACAGAGGTGAGAAGAACATTCATGAAGCTCCGAATACATTATAGTCCATCTTCGACCCATCCAGAGATGCGCTTCGGAGCATCTCAGGCTGAGCATCTCTTTTGAAAATGTCCCCCTATGTTTGTGCCTTGGTTTTGTTTTCTTTGGGGGAAGGGTGGTTTCTCAGCTCTTACCATTTGTCCTACCATTTGCTTGCTCCTGCTGTTTGGCCTTTTTTGCAGCTCCTGCTACTGCTTTATTTACTCCCATTGCTACTGTACCCAGTACTTGTGTTTTTACACAACCCAGTGCTGCTTCCCATGCTTCAGAACTACTTGCTCCCCATGCTATCAAGCTTGATTGTTTTCACCTGATTCAAGCTCCCTCTGAACCTTGCTGTGCAGTTCAATCATGTTTTCCCTGATCGATTTACTTCCCCTGTGGTCACAGCCATTTTCACAGCATTGTACTTTTCTCCTTCCATGCTTAAAGACTACAACCATTTATAGCTGATGCTATTCCCTGTTTTTACACTGCTGTTCTACTCTGAGGTCAGCTAAAGCTCCTGCTGATGCTGTTAACTAGCTTTAATATCTGGATGTGGATCTCGACCCTTCCATCACTTTCTTGTTTGTCCTACGGTGGGGACTAGGAAGAGTTTGGGGAGTCGTGGCCCCATGTGGCTAATTATTGTGTTCTGCATCTTACCTACACCGCCGAAAATCCTCAGAGTATTTGTCAACTTGATTCGGCTTTTTCAATGCCTGGCTGGCTTACCCCACTATCATGCTGCCCCATTTACGTTCATGTCCCATTGTTGTTACTATGTTTCGCAGACCTATGTGTCGGTCTGACCATTCCTATTGCTTACTGACCTACGTGCAGGTCCAATTATTGTTATGATTCCCTGAACAACTACTCTACTTTACTGAACTACGTCCAGATCAACCCCTGATTATGCCATCATTGCTCACTGCTCCCTCCCATCTGCCAGGTCTCAGCACTCAATGCTTATTCAGCTCCTTAGCAGTCCCTGGGCAAGCCAGCCACAGCATTCTGGCACAGGTTCCCCCTACAGCCGACAGTCTCGCTCTGCACCTGGAGTCTGCAGCTTGAGCAAGCGAAGCTTGGGGCGTGGTCCTTCTCACCTGGCCCATAGCTGGGAATGTCCTCGCTCTGGGTGGACCTTTAGTCATCAACCATACCAATGGCACCCCATGTTGTAGAATTTATGACTCAGCCATGAAGGGAGGTTACAGACGATTTCCTTTAGCGCCAGTGTTTCCACAATAATGGTTGTCCATTGGCTTTAGTGGTTCCCTGGCAAGGCACCTTCACCGCATTCTCCCAATGACCACCTCTAGTTCACCTAGTTTGTTTTCTAGATTGGTAGTCTGGGTGAGTGCCTCGGTGATCATTCCTCTCCTCCTCCTCCTGCCTTGGCGCAGTGGTTGCAGAGCTACCGTCTTGCAACCCTCCCCGGTGTTCCTGTTAGAAGGATAGAATGAGAGTTTCCCTCTAAATTGGAATATTTTCTATTCTTATTCTTTGGGGCTTCCACATTGCAATAGCAGAGCCGTCACCAACTAAATTATCCCATGCCTAGAGGGAAGGCGATCTAGGCCTTGGATCCCCAAAGATTTCCTCCTCAAAAGGGTTTTTTTCTCTCCTACGTGCCAAAGGTCATAATATCTAGTTAGTAGTTCTTAGTTTCATTAGACAGGATCCGCTGTTGGATGGAGGGGGATGGTGTCCCTTACTTGCCATTCCCTCTCTCCTTAGAAGTGCCCTCCTCCCCTTTGCAACCCATCAGTCTCATGCCATGGCTACCCTACCATCCCATTACATGATCAAGCTGCCTCATGTTTATTTATTACCATGGTTCTCAACTTCTGATTGTTTATACATTTTTTACTACTTCCTTTTGGGTTGCCCATATGCTTCATACTATTACTTTCTTTTTGGGGATTCTTACTAAGGTACCTTTAGCCAAGGGAAGCGTCCTGTGGCACCTCTATGGGTGGAACCCTCTAGACTGTTTCTTGCCTTTGGTACTCTTACAGGGTGGTAATTCCTCCAGAATAGAGAGTACGAACGGCCAAAACCTAAGTAACACAGTTGCACAAGCATAACACTTACTGGCTGCATAGGCCATTGAAGTGGAAGGCTCCGCCTATGGTTCGATGCAGCCAACCACTCCCACTTCCTGAGCTATATAAGCAGTTCCCCATAGCCTCCTTCTGAAGCACTTTTTCTTTGTTCCACCATCCTCGCCTCCTCCTCCAGTGGCAGTGCCTCTCTCCTGGGGATTCTTCCTAAGGTACCTTTAGCCAAGGGAAGTATCCTGCGGCACCTCTAGGGGTGGAATCCTCTAGAGGGTTCCTTGCCTTTGGTACCCCTACAGGGCGGTAATTCCTACGGAACAGAGTGTGCGAATGGCCAAAATCTAAGTAACACAGTTGCACAAGCATAACACTTACTGGCTGCGTAGGCCACTGAACAACTGATTAAAGATGGAAAAGTGAACAATAGGAAAATATTTTTATTTAACAAGTTTTAGCTTCTGTACTGGTGAAGTTTGTACTTTTGATTAGGTTTTGACCCACTTGAGTCTAATTCTGACCCACATTTTCACATCAGTGGATCTCTTTTGGTCCATTTTTTAAAAACCCTAGTGGTGTCACTGATAAGAGAGTGAGAGAAAAGTAGTGTTTTATCACATTATGTTCGATTGTGTGAGGTGACATATGCTGCACTCTTCTGTCTTTGAACGTTCTGTGCTATACGGTAAATCATTAGGGGGAAGTGCCCTCAACGTGAAAGATTTGAAAACATGCCTGACAAAAACAAACCACAAACATAAAGTGTGCATTAATAACACTGTTATACCCCTTTTCATACTTCACAAAGGAAAACTGGACATGATGATTTAGTAATCAATACCCCCCATGACAGCAACTGGAAAATGGAGAACAAAATACTTTGGGTATGTAGTGCACCTGTTAAGTTTGTTGTAAACTAGAAACTTTCACAGCTCCATTGTAGGTATTCCAAGTTGTGTAAAGCGTTGTAAGAACTGAGGCCCCGTCCACACTACACCACTAGAAACCTGTAACGGTTCCAAACCGTTACAGACCGTAAATGGTACAGTGTGTCCACACTGCCAGTGAACAGTTTGATAGAGGATTGAAAACGGTACAGCCTGTCCACATTGTGTGCGATAGTATGTGTGGTCCCAACCCTGTCGAAGCACAGCATATCCCATGGTGCACCTGGTGAGGACAACTTTGATGAGAGGTACCCACCTGCAATACATATGGGGTAGTATGCATCTGTACAAGCCATAATGTGCAACATACAGTATGGCAATGATCTGTTACACACCTATGGTGAGGAGGAGACAGGGAGAAGGCGCGGGGGGGGGGCTGCATGGTGGATACAGGGAGGTACTGCTGTGAGAGGGAGGAAGAGTGTGTGACATGGCAACATGTCCAACAGGGGTAGGGCACCACGGCATGACAGCCGGTCAGGTACTGCTGCCGAATGGCTGATGGCAGCCCTTCCATTACTGCCATCAGTGTACCCCACCACACCCCTGTACACAGTGCCACACATCTATTGGCCACCGCAGCGGTGTTACACACTGCACTCAGGAGCTCAACCGCTGTATGTGTGCACTACTGGCACCGTTCCACAGGTAGTACTAATGCCACAGCTCTGATGGGTAGGCGGGGTACTCCCAGCGCCCGTCACATTGAGAGGCGTCATCACGGACAGTATATGGATACTTCAGGAGGCAGCTCTCAGGGAGGCATGTGAGGACGGAGGGTAGGTCAAGTGGGGACACATGGGTAACTCCAGAAGTGGGCATACCGCTGTAGGTTGGGTTACTCTGCTATGGAGACTACCCAGTATTGCAGCCTACGCTCATACCTCACATTGCCGTTAGTATGCCCTAGGGTTACCACCTTTTAAAAAGCCCAAAGTGGGACATTTCTTACTGCAACATGATTTTTCACAGGACAATATGTAACCTTGACCAATGCAACAGACTTGTCTCTTAATAATCAGAATTAAGACGAAGCGTTGTATTTTCTCAGCTGTTTTTAGTGGTATCATTTTAAGGCATTTTAGTTAAGGTATTATATTGTTTTGCAGCATTTAGAGGAAAGTCAGAAAATATTTTTTTGTGCTATAATGTCAGGACATGTTGTATTTTTCATGTTTCTTTGCAGGACACAGCTGCCCAAGTTAGGACTGTCCTGCAAAAACAGAGACAGGTGGTAACCCTAGTACGCCCTGGTAGCCTCTGCCCCCCCTGCATGCATTACACCAGTGCTGCAATGCATGCAGGTATGGTGGGGGACTGGAGGCAACACGGTGGAGCATTTAGACACACACCGGTAACGTTACAGAACTGCAACCGTTACAGGGACCGTTGTTGAAACCACCTCACAACAGGTTTCTATAATGGTTCCAAAAACACCTTCTGTTACGTTACCAGTGTAAATGCAAACCATTACGGTAACGGTTTAAGCCCTCTGTAACGTTACCAAACTGTTTTACTGGTGTAGTGTGGACAGGGCCTGAAGGGTCAGCTGTGATCTGATTCTGACTGAATCCTCTGTTTTCCCAAAAGGTTCTGATTTGCTCTGATTTACACTGGTTTGCCTAATCAAGTACATTTTCCAGGCTGGACCGGAACTAGTTAGAAGCAAATCCAGACTAGCTGAAAAGACAGTGTCAGTTTGTCCCTAGTCCCCTTCAATAAGCCTTGCCTTTATTATTCATTGTAAAAAATATTTTATGTTTTTTCTTTCAGTTACGTATCTGTCAGAATTAATGAAGTTTATATTCTGAGTCTTGATTAACTTTGGACTGCAATAAAACCTCAGAATCAAAATCAGAATAGGAAATGTTGATTCTGCATTCAAACATGATTCCAAGTCTCCCCGACATGTTTCCAATGCACGCAGGGTTAATTTCAGATATTTATCTATGTGGGACAGTGACCCACTGGGTATAAAAAGTAAGAGTCAAATGAAAAAAAAGAATGAGTCATGTTGTTCAACCAAGTCCAGATTCATGAAACAGCAGTCTAAAAACCTTTATAACAGTAAGCAGGATGTCCCCAAGGTAGAAGAAAAGATGGGTCTAAATTAAAAACTGTCTGCTAATTGTTCCAATCCCCCACCCAAAAATGAACCCAGTTCAAACGTTCTGCCATTCAGTTTACAGCACGCAGTCAAGGTGGTAGGAATGTTTGTGCTGGTTGCCCCCCAACCCGGCTGCAGCCAAGGCACATACCTGGGTGTTTTATTTTTTTCATATGCATTTTATTCTTCTGTTCCTCCTGGTGGCCACTTTCCGACCGACTTCCCCAGCCCCATCACCTGGCTTCTCTGGGACTTACCTTCACTGTTGTGCTGCCACAGGACCGTGGTTGTGCCTGGTTGCCGGTGCGGTGCCTGAGGAAGGTCGGCATCCCGCCAGGATGTTTTTCTATTGTTTTCTCCCCAGGTCCCATGGACGTGCAATGGCTGCAATATACATGCTCCACCTCTGTGGAGACGTCCCAGGTGACCTGAATGAGAATTCCCTATACTGGTTTTGATTCTGAGGTTTCACTGCAGCCCAGAGTTAATCAGGACTTTAAAAGGATGAGGGAAATTTTGGTTGAGCATCTGGTGGGAATTCAGACATGCATGAGTGTCAGCCAAAAATGGAATATCATTAAGAAAGGGCTGGCAGAGGCTACTGAGACCTGCACCATGACACGGAGCAAGAAGGGGAGAGCAACGAAGCCGTGCTGGCTGACTTGGGAGGTAATGGAAAGGGTGAGGGCCAAGAGAAAAGCATTCTGGAGGCTTGGGAAATCAGGAGGGCAAGGGGACAAAAATGAGTATACGAAGAAGTCCACGGAGGTTACCAGGCTAGTTAGAGTAGCCAAGGATTCCAGAGAGCTGAGACTGGCACAGGGAATCAAGGACAGAGAAAAGGACTTCTTCAGGTACATTGGCGAGAGAAGAAGAAACAAAGACCAGATTGGGAGGATTAAGAAAGATGGGGGATGACTGGAGAAGGGGGAGGACCAGGCAGAGGCACTGAATGAGTACTTCTGCTCTGTGTTCACGAAGGAAAGAGGGGTCAGATACCCCATGGGAAGGGTGGAGTGGGCAGAGGTGGGGTGGGGCGACTGATATGAGAATTACAGAGGACAGGGTGCTGGAAGGACTGAGGGTGGACAAGGCACCGGGGCCAGATGGCACTCACCCTAGGGTACTTAGGGAGCTAGTGGAGATCCTGGTGGGACCACTGGCAAACCTGTTTAGTACATCACTGGACACGGAATGCGTGCCACAGGACTGGAGGATGGCCCATGTGATGCCCATTTATAAAAGTGGCGCGAAGGATGATCCAAGCAACTACGGACTAGTGAGTCTCACTTCAATGGTAGGGAAACTCATGGAGTCAATCCTAAAAGAGAGGCTGGTGACCCTTCTGGAAGACAATGGGCTCCAAGACGGCCATCAGCATGGTTTTGTATCGGGCAGATCCTGCCAGATGAACCTAGTCTAGTACTACGACTGGGTTATCAGTGATCTGAACAGGGTCCATGCAGTGGATCTCCTATATTTGGACTTCAGCAAGGCCTTTGACTCGGTGCCGCATGGGAGGCTGAGGGAAACTGGAATACATTAGGGTGGGGACAAAAATGGTCAACTGGATCACCAACTGGCTGAGGGGTAGGCAGCAAAGGGTGGTGGTGGGGGGAACTCTCATCATTAAGGGATGTTACGAGTGGGGTGCCCCACGGTTCAGTACTGGGACCGGTGCTGTTCGGAATATTCATGGCCAATATCTCAAACGGGATCTGGAATAGGATGAATCTGTTTGCAGATGATACTAAGATCGGTGCAGTGGTAGATGACATAGAGGGGTGGAGGGGGCTGCAAGAAAACCTGATCAAACTACAGGAATGGTCGGAGACATGGCAGTTGGGGTTCAATGCCAAGAACTGCAAGGTACTGCACTTTGGAGCAAGGAACCAGGGGAGGAAACATCAGTTGGGAGGGGTACAGCTGGAAAGCACAGTGGAGGAAAAGGATCTAGGAGTACTGAAAGGGAGTATGAACCACTCAGCTCAGTGCAGGAAGGCGGCTGCAAATGCAAACAAGATGCTAGGGTGCATAGAAAGGGGAATCTCCTCCAGGCACAGAGAAGTGGTCCTACCCCTGTACAAGTCACTGGTCAGGTCGCACCTGGAATACTGCATGCGGTACTGGCGGCCATTCCTGAAGAGGGATATCAGATTGCTGGAGGGAGTGCAGCAGCATAGGGCAATGAAGATGATACAGGGACTTGAGGAAAATCCTACCAGGAGAGGCTGGGAGAGCTGCAAATGTATTCCCTGGAAGAGAGGAGGGATAGGAGGGATATGATCGAAACCTTGAGGCACCTAAAGGGTATTAACAGGATTAATACAGTCAGATCAGAAGAGGGAGGGACACAAGAGGGCACTGGCTGAGATTGGAGGCAGGGAGATTCAGGAGGAAAATCAGCAGACACTTTTTCAGGGAAAGGGTGGTAGATAAGTAGAACACTCTGCCTGAGGACATGTTAATATGTAGAACGGTGGGAGGATTTAAGAGAGGGTGGGACAGAGTGAGGTGGTTATGAGGAGGGGAGGGTGGGGCAGCTGCAAGTTGACGGGCTAGCTGCACAATCTAGAAGACTCGATACACTGAGAGACCTGTTTCTGCTGGCATTTCATATGTTCGTATGTCCCTTCCTTCTTAGTGGCGCTACATGAGCTGCTATCCAGCTACTGCTTGGTGGCAGGCAAGCAGTGAACCTCATCATCCCCCCTCTCCGAGGAAGGAGAGCTGTCCTGGGATGCGCAATCCTTCCTCCCTCCGATGGCCACCGAGAAACCTGAGTCCATTCCTGACCCTGGGTCGCCAGTGTGGTTGTTTTCTCTCTGGAAACAGGATGCGTACCCCCAGGACTGGAGGATGGCTCACGTGGTGCCCCTCCACAAAAGCAGACCCAAGGATGAACCGGGCAACTATAGACAAGCAAGCCTCACATCCATTGTGGGAAAGTTGATGGAGACAATCCTTAAGGAGAGGCTGGTAACGTTTCTAGAGGGTAATACTCTCTAGGATGGGAGGCAACATGGGTTTGTCTCTGGCGATCCTGCCAGACCAACCTGGTTGACTATTATGACTGGAGAACTAGGGAACTGGACAAGGGTCATGCAGTGGATATTCTGTATCTGCAGTTCAGCAAAGCATTCAATTCGGTGCCACATGGGAGGTTGGGATACCAGGGAGCAGGGACAAAGTTGGTGAACTGGATCAAGAACTGGCTGCAAGGGAGGCAATAAAGGGTAGTGGTGGGAGAGGAATTCAGCTCCAAGGGCTGTAACAAGCAGGGTGCCGCAGGGCTCGGTACTGGGCCCAGTGTTGTTTGGCATTTTCACAGCTGACATCTCGCATGGCATTAAGAACAAGATTAGTCTTTTTTTTGTGGATGACACCAAGATCTGTGTGGTGGTGGATGTCACAGTAGTGTGGCAGGGGCATCAGGATGAGCTGACAAAACTTGAAGACTGGTCAGACACATGGTAGCTGGGGTTCAATGCTAAGAACTGGAAAATCATGTACTTGGGAGCAAGGAAACCAAGGAGGTGTTATCAGTTGAGAGGGGTGCAGATAGCTGCTACAGAGGAGAAGGATCTTGGAGTGATAATAACAGGGCAAATGAACCACTCAGCACAGTGCAGGAAAGCAGCAGCTGAAGCCAACAAGATGCTGGGGTGTATTGCTAGAATCTAGCTAGATGAATCGCCTTCAGGGGGAAGGAGGTGATCCTACCTCTGTACAGATTATTGGTGAGGCTGCACCTGGAGTACTGCATGCAGTACTGGCGCCCATACTTTAAGAAAGATGTCAGATTACTGGAAGAAGTCCAGCGCAGAGCAACAAGGATGATCATGGGATTGGAAGACAAACCCTACAAGGGAAGGCTGAGGGAGCTTAACATGTACTCCCTGGAGGAGGGATAGGAGAGATATGATCAAGACCTTTAAATACATGAACAAGACTGGTACAGAGGGGATCTTTAAGTTGGAGGGGCATGGTTTGAGATTGGAGGGAGGAAGATTCAGGACACAAATGAGGAGGCACTTTTTCACAGAAAGGGTAGTGTCTATGTGGAATGCGCTGCCCGAAGAGGTGGTGTCCTGCAAGTCTGTGGCCAAGTTTTAAATGGGGATGGGACAAAGTGAGGAGGAGGGTCACTGTGACAAGGGAGGGTAGGGAGGGGCAGCTGCAGTATAAGGGCTGCTAGCTGCTCACTCAAGCAGACTTGATAGACTATATGGCCTGTATCTGCTGGCAGTTTCGTATGTTTGTAGTTAAGAAATACAGCGCCTCAGCCCTCCACGCCACTGGGCCGGCCCCCTGAATGTTTTTTTTTTTAATACTACCACCATAGCTACCTATCATATTTTACTACCACTACCCCACTACACCCAAACCATTGCACACGAGAAAGTGGCACCAATATTAGGGATGTTACAGTATGAAATATGATGGTACGATAACCATTACATGTAATACTGCTGCATTATGGAAGTAGTTCTTTTTGTACAAACGTTATACCTACACAAACTCTTGTGTCAGGGAGAGTTGTCGAAGAAAGGACAGTCATTCCTAAAAAAACAAATCTGCTGAATGCCCCAAGAAGTTTGGTATATCATGAACCACGATTACTGCAGTATAACAAATTCCCCACAGTATCAATAATGCGACTTCTGACTGCATAGTATACTGTGAAAATGTCATACTGAGACAACCCTAACCAATACACTTCTGCTGATCAGTCGACCACCATTTGAAGTGGGTGATAGTGGGAGTGGGGACTGGGGACTGAGAAATACACACTTTAGATGCTTGTGAGGGTGGGAGTAGGGGGATGACCAAATTATTCATGGGAGTAGTACCCAGTATATCAGGGTAACACTTTTGTTAGTTCTGGATCCAGGTGGGGTGGAGGGTTGGGCCCAGAAGAAAGTACTCCAATTCTTGACCTTTTTTTGAATTAGTATTTTTGGTCTGCAATTACAAAAATCCTAATTTTTAAAAAAGGATCACAGAAACTAACGATTCCATTATGGTGATTCAGAATTCGAGCACCCCTATTCTTAACTGGAGTAAAGCTCTAAAATCGTTTACATTATCTGAACAAGGTCAAAATTAGGTCAAGGCAAATTTGAAACCGGTCAATGGACTGAACGGAGCCAAATCAGAGTCAAGTCACAAACTACTCTAATTTAGACAGTCAAGGCAGTCTGGTCTGTGAGGGGGAAGGAAGAGGTGCTGATCAGACAGAGTTGGCCTGCCAAGCCATAGTTTTCTGGGTAATTTTTAAGACTGGGAGGTGGTATGGCAGTCCTGGTGTATGCCTTTTGACCCCCCAGACTGAAACATCCGAAAACTTTCTTAATATCCATGCAATTGCATTGCACCACTCAGAACCAGCCAATGTCTACCTCCTACCCACACACTGCAACCTGCACTTCAATTTGTGGTTACCCAGTTGGCAGTGCTATGGTGGAGAGTGATACTGACCCTTTCAGGAGAATAAGAGTGCCCACTATGATGCACAATCCTCATTTCCCCATTCACTACTGACCTGCGCCTGTTCCTACACCCAGTTCACTGGCATCATGAGCCAGAACCCTACCTCTGTGTCGACAGACCCTCCTCGATGCTATACAGTTTTGGAAGAATAAACACACACCTCACCCAATAATTCTGTTATTAGCGCGGTTTTCTTTCTACAGAGGACTGTGCTGCACTCCTCTTTTTGGTTGTCTGAATTTACTGGACTGGTATTTGTAAGAATTTTTCTGTCATTAATTAACAACACCTTGGAGACTAGAGTTTGTGTCGGAGTCCTACAATCCTACACAGATGCTAACTGGGGACTGGGTGCATTGCAGAAGTGAGTTACTTGGATCCCAGGGAAGGCGTGGGCCATACCCCCATCAGCCAATGAAGGACCAGGGCTGGTGTTAGCTATGAAGGCAGCTGGTTGCCCACCTTTTCAGACAAATTAACAGTGTGGCCATGGCAACAACAATCATCAGGTTTGGGTGGGGATGGGGAACCAGTGAGGAAAGAACTAAAAATATATTATTGCAACCTATGTTTTGGGCTGCCCAGATGACTAGAAAGTGGTACTATAGCATGTGCTGACATGCAGGTTTTTTTTATCTGGTTCTGGGCCTCACTTGGAGGTTCTCCATAGGCCAATAGGAGGTTTGGCCATGTAACAGTGCTGACATGCTTACTGAGTGGAAGACTGCAATCAGCCACATCATTTCCACCTCACCCAAACTGACAGATTAGGCTACAACTGTCAGTGTCTTTCAACGGTGACCCTGTGATAAGAGCAAGTCAATAGCAGCGAGGAAATGTGAGCGACACATTTACGGCAAATCAGTACTGAGAGAGCTACCCTAAATAATGATGGTTAGAAGAGCGATGTATTGCGAGGTAGGGACTGCGGAAGTGTAATATGTAGGCAGGAAATTGTGGGAGCTGAATTGAGCCAACAGTGTGACGTAGAGGGTAGGAGCGCTGCCTCTGAGTGTGGTGGCTCCAGGTTCAAGACAGGCTTAAGGTTTCTACTGATTCCACAGGTTGGATTTTTTTCCCCCCAGTGTCAAATCCCCCCTTGCAGCTGATTAATAATCAGGGGGTGCGGAGGCATAGCCCGTGCATATAAAATAATGTTATAGTTTTACCCATTGATAGAATGAAATGCTGGTTGGTGTTTGTGTGAGGCGCTGTAGTTCTGATCGCCATTTTGCTTTTCGGTGATCTGTAATCACTCTTGTGCTGCTAGCTATTATGCAGTAGCTGTTATCACATGGTACCTCTTTCAACAGAAGACACTGGTCAATGCCCAGTTCACATCACATTTGCATAATGCAATGTAATCATCTTGGTATGGTGTTTGAAGTCTGTAGGTGTGCACTCTTGCTACTACTGTTCCATGTACTAACCCATTTTTCCATTTATTTTTTACAGGTGTGACAGGATGCTGACACCCCCAGCCTATCAGATAAGTATTGTTTATTTTTATTCATCCCTATCTATGCCGCTTTCTCTCTATAGAACTACAAATCCCTTGTGACCCCATCTCTATTCTTATTTTACAGGTACAACCAGAGAGCACTCTTGCCCTAAAACCCCCACCTCAGGCTCCCCAAGACTCAGGCAAGAGATCTTCAACTTATTAACTATGCTATAGTAGGTGGATGAGAAAAATTTATAAAAGCAGGACCCCACTGGAAACAAGATGCTGCATCTCAGATGGACGATCCTGGATAAACTGTAAACAAAAACAAAACAAACAAACAAAAAAAACTTAGCTAGAAATCACTGGCCTTTCCCAGTCCCTCCATCAAGGCAGTGTGGCCCAGTGGTTAAAGCATCACTGGGCACTGGGACATTACTGGTTTAAAGCCTGCTAAACCAAATACTGCATGACCAATGCGCTTGTAGTGTATACTGTATGCTGTCACTGACAGTTCAGTTGGCAGGCAGCCGTGGAAGTGTGAGGAGGGCTGTGCTGCTCGCTGACTGCCAGTTGTGCTGGGGTGGGGGTGGTGGTGGTGTGGTGGATTATTACCTGAGTGGGCGGGGGAGGTGGAGGACCACTAGACCACCAGATAATATATGTGTGTGATAGGGGGTTGGCGATCGGTGACCAGGGAGGGGGAAGGGACACTAGACTACCAGAGACTGGGTATTGATTCATTTGGGGACGGCAATCAGTGATTGGGGAGGAGGGGAGGGACTACTACACTATGGAAACATGAGTTTTAACAGTTGGGTGGGAGACTGGGCTCCGAGGTGGGACACTGCACTATGGTAATGTTAGTTTTTCACATCAGGTGGGAGATCGGGCACCAGGGAGGGGAGTGGGGGGGGGGCACAGTTCCTCCATCAACCACTAGGGTTGCGTGGAATACCACAAGTTTTTTCCCCACAGTACTTTGCTCCATGAAAGGACCTTCTCAAAGGCCCATGCAAGAAGCAAATCCTTAGTGAATGGGATTGCAGGGATATGCAGGTCCCCTCCCATTTATTTGCATTGTGGCTCTCCCCCACTACTTTGTCCCGGGCAAACTGGGTTTGCGCCCGGTTAAAGTTTTGTGAATCTGGCCCCTGATCTTTTGTTTGTTGGTCCTGCTATTCTCCCTGGATTGTACAGTCACAGAGAACTGTACTTAACCCCTGGAGAAAAGCAGAACCAGAAAACATCTCATAAGAGATTATAAAACCTGACTGTTCCCCTTTAAGGTACTGATGAATACTTGTTTGTACAGTGAAATCAGGGTTATAAAATAGTTTATAACCTTAAAACAAAGCAACTTGGAGATCTCACTTTTGGTAAGAGACTTTAGTTTACTGGGGATATGCTGACAGTAATTCTGAATTTATTGATGTTAGAAATGTTGGCCAAACCCCCTATTTAACAATGTCAAACATCTTTGATAGGTCAAACAAGATCCCAGCAGTAGGTAAGCATTTATCCATCTTAGTGAGGATGAAGTCGGTTAGTCTTGAGAGAGGCGATAGTAGAGTGGGTTGGCTGGAAACCAGATTGCTAGCTGGTAAAAAAAATGAGTCGTGATTTGCAACCAATGACCGACTTGTAGTAAGCAGGAAAATTTGCAGAGCCACCTTTAAGCAGTACATGTGTGTACATGTATGGATATGATGGCTTGTCAGTGTGTGTGTGACTGATCTTCTCGGTTTGCATCATTCCAGGAAAAACTACATATTCACTACAGACAGCTTTGCTGGCATTAACCAACTGTTGCTACAACTGCTCTGTGGCTATTGCAATCACTTTCATACTGGAAATACAAGCAGATATGTTGACCTGTAGACTAAGGAAAAGGGGTTAGGACTTGATAATCTTGGAACAGGCAACAGAGACGGTCAGCAGCCAAGACTGTAAAGAGTTGTTTGTACCAAAGAAAAATGGAGGAAAGAAACCAACTTTGTAACTGATTTTAATCATAATTGTAGAAGGCAAAATTGGGGGCAATATAAAAAAAAAATCCTGGCCCATCTTGCATGGGGATCCAACGCTGGAAACAGAGGTGAGTAGTGTACCACAAGTCGAATTTAGAGAAAGACTGAACTTCAGGGAAAAACTGGTCCATTGTCAATAGTTCAGGATTGAGAAAACACAGGAACAAAACAGAAACTGAAAAGAAATTATTAGAGGCTTAGTCCTCAACACTCAAAAGAAGCACATCTCTGGTGAACACCCCACGAATGTGTTGGGACAGGTGTGTGACCCACTTCCCTGTCCCCTTGCTCCCTGCTGGAGAGAAGCCCCCATGCGAGGGCTGTGGGCAGCACTGACAGAGTCATACTTTGGCACAGGGGATATGGCAGACAGTGGTGGATCAACACAGGCTGCTATATCCCCTATGCTTAAACAACACAGTTGTGGACTGGTCACCAGCTGGAGCCAGTGACACCCCTGGCCCTTTACCAATGCTCCCAGGGCTGTGGTCCAGAGGAATGCAAGCTGCCTGGGCCCAGGTCCTGAAGGAGGGCTGAACGGAGAGGAGTGTGCGGGTGCTACGGTAGCCCCCTAGGGCTTCACAGCATCTGCCCTCTCTGCTGGCCACCCGCTGCCACTGCAGCACTGTGGACAGAGTGGAAGGCCACCCCCACTCCCTGGCTGGCATGAAGCTGTTCGTACATTTGGGATCAGGTACTGAGAGGGCACACAGCCATGGTCCTACATGCTGTGGGGTGCCCAAAGGTGCGCTTCCTGCACGTAGGAGGCACTCCGCAGCATTCAGCAGCCCTCAGCAGGTGTGGAGCAGCCGTGTGTCCTTTGAGGACTGGGCCCTAAGTGCAGTCATAGTAGTATCTGCAGTTACTCCAAACAGGGGAAGAAATGTGAGATACATGGGGTGGTGGTAAAAAAAACAATCAAGATCAGGGAATTTAACTACTCCACAACATTCACTGTATATATGCTGTAGTGTGACTGTAATAAACTCAATGTAGGGAGAACCACTTGCCCTCTTAAGGGCCTCATCCAGCTCAGCCAGGAGTACATTCGGAGCATAGTAAAAGAAGGATCAGGCACCCCAGTGGGTATACACTTTAAAAACAGCACGGCTCAGATCCAACTTAATTCCATTTTATGGAGCTTGACTGAGTTTCCCCAGGGAGGTGAAGTGGTGACAGACTATAACTGTTACAAAAAGAGAGCCACTGAATCTATACCCTGGGGTCCCTAAAACCAGGAGGCCTCAATGACATTTGGTATGATGGCAGTGCAGGTAGCAATGGCATGACGATAGAGCAGGTACCAATTTTGGAATAACTTGGGATGAAACTGTCAGATATATAATGTGAAACATTCAGTCCCCTAGTCCTAATTGTGATTAATGACCCCCACAATTTCCCTTTTGCTTTCTGTTCCCCATTACCATTCCTATGCAGCTCAGAATGTAAATACTGCAAAAAGTTATATAATGTCTGCTTATGAATACTGCTCGTATAAATGTCCTTGATTTTTTTACAAGTTTACAGTGATAACCAGGGATTAAATTGGGCAGGAGCCCACAAGAAGTCAGTTCCACTACCTCTTGAAAAACTGTATGACATCTCCACCACCTGTATCATCTTTCTCCGATTACTACAGGAGAGTTCCACCACCTAGAAATGACAGCCTCACTAGCTAAAAATCTAGATATAAAAGTTCCCCCACCTAAACGTTTCTGATTTAAACACTGGTGATATAACTTGTTTTTTTTCCTCTCTATAGTCCTTCCTTGGTTCCATCTTAAAAATACTCACCCATGGATGTGATGTGATGTGAACTGTTGCTTGTTTTCCAGATCCCCATAAAACCCATGGTGGCCAGAGCTGTGGACGATGGGTGATCGGAGTAGGTGGCAGAACCATCATGTAGAGTATCTTTTCAATAATGCACTGAAGAATTTAAATATTATAATGACAGGTTCATCTGTACTATGAAATAAAGTTTTTTTTTTATTGGAACTCCTTTATGCTGCTAGGAAACATGCCAGAATTTGTGGAATGTTATTTTAATTGTAAGAAAAATTGTTTATATTTTTCAAGCCACAGGGACAAATAGGGTTCAAATTCCACTAGAACCACTGACATTTGATGAAATCTGTAATTTAGTAATACTTGAAATCACAGTGGCTAAATATGGGTTTTTCTTAAAGCAACAGTGCAACGAAAATTAAAATTTAAAATTTGACCCTGCCTTTTTTTCTTTCTAATTGATGCCAGATGTCTTCTAGCTTATTTTGGTGGTGACATTTTCTATTTTATCACTTAAGAATTTTTTGAATGTTTTAATATAATTATTTCTCAAGAAATAAAGATGGTCGCCTCAAAACCCCTTGAAAAAAATTGCCAATGTCCAAATCAGAGAACATCTGGATTCACACGATCTATTAAATCGGCACAATCTGGATTTATAGCCAAACACAGCACTGTAACTGCACTTGCGAAGGTAACTACAGATTGGCAAATTGCACTGGATTCTTAGAAATATGTGTTTGCCCTTTTTCTCGATCTTAGTAAGGCCTTCGACACTGTGGACAATAACGTCTTGCTCTTAGCCTTGAGCAAAATTGGGCTCGATAATTCAGCAATCAAATGGTTCTCCAATTACCTCACCAACAGATTACAACAGATCAAAGCTGCAAGCGATCTGTCTCCAACAAAAAACCCTTCTAAGAGGTGTTCCCCAAGAAGGTTCCATACTTGGCCCTATCCTCTTTCAAATCCACATCAATAACTTGGATTCTCATCTCCGCTCAGCTAATGTCCATCTATTTGCAGATGATACCGTACTATATACCATAAATTCCTCCTTGGACATGGCTCATGAGAGTTTACAGCAAGATTTTATCACCCTCCAACATAATCTTATCAGACACAAACTTCTCGTCAATGCCAAAAAGACTAACGCTATGATTCTCTCTCCAAAGCCAGCCCCCGGACCATCACATATACCCCAGATCCTAACACTTCTAGATGAACCTCTTGAATTAGTCGAATCCTTTAAATATATTGGGTTCTGGCTGGACAATAAGCTTAACTTTCTATACCATCTGAATGAAGTCTAGAAGAAATTAAGACAGCGGCTAGGCTTACTCTATCGTATTAAACATCTGCTCACCCCAGAAGCCAAAAGGAGACTAGTACAATCTACATTCCTACCCTTATTGGACTACGCCAACTTTCTTTACATGCATTGTCCTGCAGCAGTGTTCAACAAACTTGACACACTCTACCACAGGGCCCTAAGATTTATCTTCAACCTACCTCTTCGCACTCACCACTGCTTACTGTACCAGGAATCAGGGTGGCCCTCACTTCCAGCTAAGAAGAAAAGAAATGCTCTACTTTGGCTTTATAGAGCACTATCCATAAGCTGCCTACTTACATATCGAGCCTCTTCACACAGGCCAAGGGATTGTATGGCCTGAGATGTTTCTCTTTACTCTGCTTCCAGATTCCTAGAGTGAACACGACATATGACGTAGCTGCCATCAATTTCTCACTCCCATCGATATGGAATACCATGCAAAACTCCTTAAAACTTGCCTCACTCCCAGGCATATTCACATTTAAAGATTCACTAACTGTACTGTTGAAGGTAGTGTTACCACCTGTCCCTATTTTCGCAGGACAGTCCTGATTTCGGCAGCTGTGTCCTGCAGAAAAACATGAAAAATACTAAATGTCCTGACATTATAGTAGAAAAAATATTTTCTGATTTTCCTCTAAATATTGCAAAAAAACTCTAATACCTTAAAATAATAAAAAACACAAGAAACAAGTAAAAAACTACAACATTTAGTCTTAATTCTGATTATTTGAAGAAAACATGTCTATTGCATTGGTCGAGATGACATACTGTCCTGCAAAAATTCCAGTTTCAGTAAGAAATGTCCCACTTTGGGCTTCTGAAAAGGTGGTAACCCTAGTTGAAGGAAGTCTGTAACTGTTTCCGTAGACAATGAACAACCTCCAGAAGGAGAGAAGTGATACTCACTGTATAACTGCTTGGTGAGGCCGCACCTTGAGTACTGCGTGCAGTTTTGGAGGCCACACTTAAAGAGGGACATTAAACTCCTGGAGAGGGTCCAGAGGAGGGCAACCAAAATGATTTGGGGCTTGGGGGACAGGACCTATGAGGAGAGGCTTGAAGAGCTAAATATGTACACATTGGAAGAGAGAAGGGACCGGGGGGACATGATAGAGGTCTTCAGGTACATGAAGAGGGTAAATAGGGGAGGAACAGTCTGGGTGCTTCGAAGGAAGGAGGAGGGGGCCACTAGAGGGCATGGGTGGAAGCTGGAGGGGGGAAGATTCAGGGGAGAAAGGAGGAGGTGCTACTTCACTGAGAGGGTGGTGGAGACATGGAATGCGCTGCCTAGGGGGCTGGTGGAGGCAGAGACGGTGGAGGGGTTCAAGAGGGGGTGGGACAGGTACAGGGGAAGGGTTCTGGAAGCAAAATCCAATGCAGCAAGAATATCTGGAACTGGGAAGGGAAAAGCCAGAGAAGGCGACGGACAGCAAGGTCAGCACCCAGGGTGGGGGCTGACCAAACAAGCAGACACGAAAGACCGTTAGGCCTATTCTGCTGGCGTTTTAGTATGTTAGTATGCTCTTCACACAAAACCTACAGCTAAAATGTCGATTAACATACCTCCCTGTTAGGGTTATCTACCTCTCTTAATTCACTCTCCTTCACTTTGTCTTCTTCTTCCTTTCATCTACCTCTAACATACCAATTTTCTTCGCACCTGCCTCCCTCCATTCTTACCTACTCTACTATCTGTAGACTGTATTGGATTTTTGCTCCTCTACTTTTACATAATTTTTGCTCTGAATTGTATTTGTTCACCATTATGACAGGCTTCAGATACTGGCCTTCTGTGGTTCACCTGTATATGTTTTTACATTTTTGTTACCTCCCTATTTGTGTTGTTTGTTCTGAACGGCAATGCACTATTGTACAATGTTTCCTAAATTTTTGTTACTAACTTAACCTATCTGTATTTTGCTTGTACTTTAAACTGCAGTGTACTATTGCCCAGGAGCATCTTGAAAATGAGCTTGATCAATGATGTTTATGCCTGGTAAATAAAGTGATTGATTTTTGCACAGAAACAATACTGAGGACCCGGGGAGGATTAGGGTCCAGACAAAAATGCAAATGTGCAGTACACAGGGTAGGAAGCATCCAGAAAACCCAAATCAACAGTTCTGTCAATATTTTTTATAACCATAGCAGAAAATTAGATTTTTTAGAATAACTTTTTTCATTGTACTGCTGCTTTAAGTATCTATCGCATGCTGTAAACATCTGTTTCACCTAGGGTTTGTGGACCATACAGATGCAACAAAAAGTACCCTAATAAATGATTAAGTGATTAAAAGATAAAGTTAATGTCACAGATACACCCATTAAAATGAGAGATACTGCACCACAGGCCCACTCCGATGAAGCTCTATACAAGCGAAGCACTGCAGCATGTTGCCATGTAGGTATGCAAATCTCAGCCTTGTAAACTGTATGACTGCATTACTTTGCACTGAAATACTAAATCAAATTTCCTGCACTTTTTCAAATAAAGCAGTGCAGACCTGCATTATTATGAACTGAGTTCGACCATCTGGGGGGGGCTGCCGCATTTTGGATTGTGTGTTATTTGGACCTGGCATCCCATCAGCAGTACCCTGCGTCTACACCATAAGTGCATTCTCTTGTCTGTGTTTCTTAAGAAAAGTCCTCAGGGGTTGGTGGCAGAGTTGAAGAAAGCCCTAAAGAACTGGGAGCCACAACTGCCAGTAGTGTAACTAACACCTTCGGGGAATGAGAGCCACCTGCTGTTGGGAAGTCTACGACTGGGGTCTAATTGGACACGTGACTGGGAGAGCCTACTTACAACTGGAGAGGAGAATGAGACAGTTTACTTACAATTGGAGAACATGAACCAGAAAACTGGGCACTCACCACCAATATTCAAATATGACGCTCATTCTGAATCCATCTAAATACTTTTTCGTGCTATTTATTTATTAGGTGCAAAAATAAAAATACACATACAGACGCCTACTATCGCATGACGTGTTTCAGATTCTACGATCCTTTCTCAAAAGGCCTTGAGAAATTACACTGGGAAGAAACTGGGTGTCTGCAGTTTCCTTGGCTCAGGCATCTGAAGATAATACTTACTTTGATCTTTTTCTGATACCATGGACACTCCACGACTATGTGCAACAAATTATCGGTCCCTTCTTTGCCTGCTGGATTCTGATCAGAACGTGCCATCAATACTTTGCTTGGGAGGGATTCGAATCTAAAATTTGTGGGGTCTGTCAACAAACACAAGTAGAAACTAAGTTTTTATCTGTTGCCACTGGAAATTAGCTATGGTGAGTATTGGGATTCACTTATCAATTGTACGTCCCTGCAGGTATGAACAGCATGTATTTTCTCATGCACGTACTTTTTATATTTTACACTGATCAGGATACTCTTTTTATATTTCCATAATGGAAACTGAGACATTTTTTAGTTAGGCCTATGCCTTGACATAATGAGCTAAATAAATAGATCAAAATTTAAACACCTGTATATGTTCCTTCTCCAACTGCTGGTCACAAGGCTAACTAAAACTACAAACATAACATTAGAGAACAGCAAGAGACAACATGAAGTCTCAACAGCCCAACATATAACTCTAACAAGTTTTGGCATAATAGCCAACTATGTACACTGGAATATGGTTTGATTGGGATGTATCCTTGCAACGGTCAGAGGGGGAAGAAACATTTACAGGTATTTACATTTTGATTTCTCCCTCCATGTGCTGGTCATAGGGCTGAAGAACTACTAGGATATATAATACAGCAGTATGAGCAGAGTACCCCAGCATGGGAATAAGCCAGAAAGATAAACATCAATACTAGCCTGTAAGAATCAACAGCAAAAATGTGCCACCACAGGAGCAGCTACATCCAGCTTGTAGAACTTCATGAATATGTACAGATAGGAACAGGTGGAAGCCCTGCAAATGTCTGCTGGAGATGTGTCCTTGTTTTCTGCCAATGAAGTGGCTGTGGCTCAGGCAGAGTGTGCTTTTACTAGACCTGGTAGTTGTAACCCAGCTTAAATATGAGAGGATGATGATTAACTGACTCCACCTGGCAACAGAGTCCTTAGGCTCCTTGTCTTGATTTTTACCAGCCGTGAACAGAGTGAGACTCGTAGTCTTGTATAGTGGCTCTGTTTGTTTGAGGCATTTCTTTAAGGCACATCTGGGGTCCAGAGTATAAAACTCCTTTTCCTCATCATTATTGGACTTGGGGCAAAAGGACGGCAAAACCAATTCTTGACTGCAATGGAAGGCAGACGCCACCTTTGGAAAGAAACCTGGGTCTGTACTTAATACTACAGAGTCCTGATGAAATATGGTATAAGGCTCTTTGGAGGAGTGTGCAGCAATCTTGCTTATTCTTCAAGCTGAGGTAACAGCAATAAAGAAGGAGGCCTTCATCGTAAGCTGCAGAAGGAAGGCCTCCCCCAAAGATAGCAGAGAGGCTTTTGTTGGTGCCTGAAGGACCAGAGTGAGGTGCCATAGAGCCACCAATTTTACTGGTGGCCATTTCAGGGTCACTGACTGCAGAAAACATCTGATTTAAGGGTGGAATCCAAGCGACTCTCCCGATTCCCCTAGTAGCAGAGCTCCCAAGACTAAGACTTATACACTCAACGTCACTGGGTGCAGCCACTATTCAAAGCCTTCTTGAAGTAATTAAAGGATTGGTATGGAGACAGTCTCATTGCCTGCATTCTTGGACTGGAGCAAGAACAAAAACTGCTGCCAAATTCTGTAGTACACTTTTGTTTGGTTTGCACCTGGAATGTATCAGCATCATCTCAATTACCTCTGAGGAGTAACCTAAGTTTTGTAAGGTTTCCCACTCAATTTCCAAGCAGAGAGGGCTAGGTAGTGTAGATTCTGATGAGTTATGGGCCCCTGGTGAAGGAGGTCCAGACTGATCTAAAATCTGAGTGGTGGATCCTTTGCCATATGGGTTAGATGTGGGAACCATGGTCGGCCAGTACGGGCAGACCAGGATCAGTTCCACTTTATCCTGCGCTGCTTTGTGTAACACCCAGGACACAAAGGGAATTCGGGAGGAGGCATACAGAAGTCTGTGTTGAACCCACTGGAGGGAGAAGGCATCTTTAGCCAATGCTAGATCATCCCTTGTGAGAGAACAGAATAGCTGGACATTGGCGTTTTGTCTGGAAGCAAAGAGGTCCACCTGGGCAGTTCCCCAATGTTGAATTACTAGTTGAAAGGTGCTGTCTTTTAGTTTCCATTCTCCTGGTAGAATATCTCTGTGGCTGAGCTGATCAGCTGTGAGGTTGTCCTTCCCCAGAATGTAAGTGGCAGAGAGGATGGGGAAGTGATTTTCGGCCCAGTGTGGCAAGTGCAGAGTTTCCTGAAGCAAGCGGCTTCTTCTGGCTCTCCCTTGCTAGCTGATGTATGCCATGGTAATTTTGTGGTCTGTGAAGATCAGAATGTCTTCATGGAGAATGGTGTCTCTGAACCTCCGTAAACTGAGGCAACTGCTTGCATTTCCAGCACAATGATGCTGAGGCGTGATGCCAGCAATGATCACTTGCCTTGAGCTCCGGGCTGATGCAGGTGGGCACCCCACCGTCTGAGGCTGGCGTTGGTGGTAATTCGTACCTGCTGGGGGATGGCCCACTGCTTGGCCCTTAGGTTCAACCTCACTATCTGACAACTGAGACTGCCCTTCGTACATTGCAATATGGTTACTTTGTGGTTCCTGCTGTCCCTGTTTGGGGGGGGGGGTAACCATTACTTGAGGAGAGATGCCTGCATTGGTCACATGTGAATCATGGCCCATGGAACCGTGTCTGCCAGTAAAACCATTGTTCCTATGAGTTGCATGAACAACTTGAGCTGGTAGCCGAGGGCATGTTGACATTTCTGAAGAAATATTTGTATGTCCAGAAATTTTGTTGCAGTTTGGAAGACCTTATCCTGGCAAGTTCGAATGTCTGCCCCAGATGGCTGAGTGTTTGTGCTGGTATCAGAGAACTCTTGTGATGGTTGATAACAAAACCGTGGGTGGTCTGACAATGGATGACTAAACTAACTGTTGTGGAGCAGACTCACGCTTTGGGGCTCGAATTAAGATGTCTAAACATGGTAACAGCTAAATCCCTTGACTCCTGAGGTGTGCTATCACAGCCATTAGTACCCTGGAGAAGACTCTTGGAGTGATGAAAGCTCAAATGGTAGGGTTTTATATACGAAGTGACGGACCTGGATTTGAACCTCAGATACTGCTTCAACCCTTCATGCTCCGTGATCAATCCCCCCGCAATGGCCAACACTGCTACACATATTGGCTCCCTCCCCCGTGGGCTATGCATTCTCCACCTAAACATCCGTAGCTTCGCCCCCAAAATTGAGCTGCTCCAAGTGCTAGCTGACCAACAAGCTCCCAACATTATCATCATATCAGAAACCTGGCTAAACCCTAATTTCAAGGACTCATCCATTGCCATCTCAGGTTTCAATGTGATGCGTCAGGACCGCCCCACCAGAGACATTGGAGTTGCATTCTACACCGCCTCACACTTACATTTCACCATTACACTTGCTAAAGCAGAGCCCCAAGCCTTTGAACTGCTCATGCTCCAACTGTCCCTCCCCTTCTCACTCCCTATCTACGTTGCTGGTGTTTACTGCTGCCCTGAAACCCCTACCGCAACTGTCATGAACCTAAGCCTCCTAGCCTCCCTAGCCCTGGCTGGTGAACTTTATATTATGGGGGACTTTAACCACAACTGGCAATCTCCCTCATTTAACAAAGCTCGATCAGAGATTACAGCCCTCAATCTCACCCAGGTCATCCCGGACCCCACATGAACAAACCACAAGACTGGCAATCACTCCTTAATTGACTGGGCTCTCACCTTCCACCCCCACCGTGTCATCAAAACCGGCCTACTGCCTGACTCTATAAGCAACCATCACATTACTTGTATAGTCCGGAAAATCCATCGCCGCAAATCCCCTCCCAAATTTTTACTACAACGGTCATACAAATTGCTAAATCTTCCCCCTCTTCTGGAAGAATTAGCTCACACAAACTGGGATCATCACCGTAGAAATTATAACATGGATGATGCCCTTACTCATTTCCAGAACACCTTCCTCAGCGTCTGGGATAATCATGCCCCCTTATGACGCATCAGGGTCCGGGGATCACACCTTCCCTGGATTTCCCCTGAACTAATAGCATGCCAAAAGGCACGTGACAAAGCATGGAAAATTTACAAGTCCACGCTCCTCCCTGGTGATAGCATCACCTACAGCATGCTCCGTAACAAGTGCACCAAGGCCACTTGGCTAGCCAAAGCCGAATTCTTTAGTAACACCTTCAACGCCAATCTAAGCAAGCCATCGAAATTCTGGAAAGTTATCCACTCCATTCCCCCCCAATCAACAAATTCCACCCCCCTTCTGCTCGCAAATGGTACTCCTCTCTCTGACCCGCTTGCCATTGCCTCTGAGTTCAACACATACTTTACTACATGCGCCTCTGTTCTCCTGGCCTCTCTTCCAGCTGTAGCTCCACCCAACAACCATACTGAAACTATCAGTCCCACTGGACTGAACACCTTCTACTTCAGGCACATCACACCGATGGAAGCACTAGATGCCCTACTCTCCCTTAACCCCTCCAAGGGAAAGTCCCCTGACGGTTTGGATACCAAACTCCTCTACCTTTCTGCCCCTGCCATTGCAACTCCACTCACCGCACTTCTAAATCTATCATTTGCCTCTGAACCAGTTCCTTCTGAGTGGAAGCATGCCACAGTCCTACCACTTCCAAAAGGAGGGGGCCCCACCTCTGTGGCCAATTACCGGCCAATGTCCCTCCTCCCCACCCTCACGAAACATCAGGAGCACCTCATGCTCTCTCAACTCTCCAACTTCCTCTCTGAATCCAAATTCTTCACTCCCTCCCAGTCTGGATTTAGGAAGAACCACTCTACCAATATTTCCCTCCTAAGACTCTCCGACACCATTCTCTCAGGGATGGTTAAAGGTCTTATTACCTCAGCCATCCTTGTTTACTTAGCCAAAGCTTTTGACACAGTTTCACACCCTCTGTTGCTAACCTGCCTCTCTGAAGCTCGTCTATCTGCGACAGCCACCAACTGGTTACGAGCCTACCTGCAAGGCAGAACTCAGTTTGTTAGAATTGCCGATTCCATCTCCCCTCCATTCCAAATAGATACTGGTGTTCCTCAGGGTTCAGTACTCAGCACCATCCTCTTCTCCATCCTGCTAAATGACCTGCCACAAACTTGTTCATCTACCTCTATTCACATGTATGCAGATGACACAGTCCTCTTCACCTCTGGCCGGTCCACAGAGGAGGTAGCCACCAGTCTACAGGCTGAATTCATTAAAGTTCAACTCTGGTTTAGCTCCCACCAACTCTCCCTTAACGCAAAGAAGACAGTCTCCACGACCTTCCGCACTAGGCAGAGACTTTCCAGGCTAACCGCACCCCTACACTTCCACATCCTTGACGGGACAGTCCTTGAGGATGTATCAACTTTTAGGTACCTAAGTGTCTGGCTTGACCATCAACTATCCTTCTCTGCCCACGTGGACGCAAGCCTGAAGAAACTGTGCCCAAAACTTGGTGCTCTCTACAAGAACCGCAGTAGCCTTCCGCTACCTGCGAGATGTGAAATTGTGGAGAACATGATACTACCTACTTTCGACTACTATGATGCAGTCTACAGTGCCGATCCCAAGTCCACCCTATCCAGACTGGACCCCCTCTTCAATGCCTTCTGTCATTTTGCCCTTGATGCCCCCCCTCGCACCCACCACTGTGAGCTCTACCATTCACTGGCCTTCCCCTCACTTGACAGCCAGCACCTGCTCCATAGTGCTAAATTTGCATCAGACTTGTGGCTCGGGTCCCTTCCTTCCTACATCGCCTCTCTCTATCCTCTCCTCCAACTCCCCCGCCCATGCCCTCAGGTCCACCAACTCCTGTCTGTTGGTTATCCCTCACCGTCAGACCACTGCAGGCCAATCGGCCTTCTCCTATTACCTCCCGAAACTATGTAACTCCCTGCCGGTCCAAATCAGTCACTCCTCCTCTAGGCACTCCCTGTCCTCTGCTCTGACAAACTTCTACACGGTAAACTGTTCATGTAGCTGACCTCCTCCTCCTCCCCCTTCTATCTGCCCTTATCCCCACTCCCCTTCCTTAGTTCCCATGCGGCCTGACTAACGGCATTAGCTGAGACTATAAATGCTGGCATATATCCACCTACTCCGCACTTACCAACTACTGCACTTCTAGCCTTGTCTCTCAACCCTGTCTCTCTGTCTAACATGTTCCCGTAAATTGGTGGCTGTCAATATTGTATTGTGTAAACTCAATCCAGGTCACATCATAATTCCATGCTAAACCATAGCTGACAACTTAGCATCGGGGAAACCTAATCCACGCTGTGCCCTATGTGTTGTAATCCTTATTTAATATTACACTCACTCCATGTACCATCATGTAACTCTAATTCCACGATGCAATGCTACTCTTATTTGTTGTTCCAGTGTGTAACTCAATTCCATGTATCAATGTTCTCAATTTGCTCTCCTCTGTAACTCTCTGTCGCACCGTGAGACAAGCATCTTTTTGCTCATGTGCCTTTCGTGGTGAAACATTTCAATAAATAAATAAATACTGTCTGTGAAACTCCCAGATGGGAATATACAAGTAAATCCTGTAAGATTACTGAGGTCAGGTAGTCCCCTTGTTGAAGTTTCTTAATGATGGATGATAGTCTATCTTGACAGACCTTCTACGGACAAACAGATTCAGAAATGTAAGGTCTAATACTGGTCTGAAACTGCCTGTGTGTCTTAGAACCATAAAAAAGAGAGCGTATACATGTCTGATGAATTCTGGAAGGGATACGGTTTCTATGGCCCCCTTCTGCAGGAAGTCCAAACTGCCTGAAGCAATGCAAGTTGCCTGGCAGGGTCGGAAGACAGTGGTGACTGAATCACATGAGGAAGTGGAGGCTTTGAGTTGAGCTCAATGAGGTACCACCTGATCACAATGTCCAGGATCCATCTGGCCATTGCTGTATGGACCCATTTCCCAAAGAAAGTGGAAAGTCTGACTCATATTTGGGGATGGGCCCCAACTGTCTCATGGTGAAAATATTTTGTCTGAGTTTCCAGAGACACAGTTACTGCTGCCTACACCCCAGCTGTTGCACTGGTTACGGGAAGCGAACAAGAGTGGTTTGTTAGTGAAGTCTCTGTTTTGGTTGCCTGCATAAGGTGACTGACCATGAAGAAGCATCTAGGATCAGCCAAACCAAGGTTGGCCTCTGGATTTCGACTGTGGCATGCAGACTTTAGCAGTCTCCCTAGAGTCTTTTACAGGTTCCTTAAGAACTGTGCCAAGTAAAAGGCCTCCTTCATAAGAGGTGTGGACTAGGTGGATTTCTGATGAACTGTTGGCCTGCCAGGCCCATAACCAGAGGCTTCATCTTGCCGGTTTGACAGAACAATATTCTTGAGGCACAGCGGATGTCATCCTCAGAGACATCTGCCGCATGTGTTGAAGTGAGGTCCACGAGCTGTGGCTGCTGAATCAGACCCTTATTTTTGTCTGAATCCTCCACCAACTTGAATGCTAAGTCAGTAGCCCAGGGCAGGGTGGTCTTGGCCGAAGAAAGCACAGCATTTGCTCCCTTCATGGAAACTGCCAAGGCTTGGAAAGCATTTTTTAGAGAGCAGTCTATTTTTTAGTCCACTGTATCCCTGAGGGTGGCCCTGCTGTCCGCCAGAATCATGGTCTTTCTAGTTGCAAACGAGATCTCAGATTGCTCCTTGTTGAGTCTCAACAATTTGTTGACACAGTGTGGAACCAAATAAGTCTTTTCCAGGTCCTGACACTCCTTCTTAAGCAGATCCTCTATCGCCAGCGGGATACAGAATGAGGTTGTCCCCTTAGCAGATCTGGGCAACTTTTTTTTTTCGAACTGAATATACTTTATTAAAGAACACAGGAGCACAGAGAACCAGATGAAAAAGACCTCATACAGATAGACATGGAATCAAAAACAACATAACATACAGAGGAGGTCAGTGAAAATACTAGGTAAAAAAGTCCACTGTCTGTGACAATTGCATTAAACAACAAACAATAACAATTACAATTTTTACATTACTTAACCCCCCAAACTCCCATTCTACCCAGCCACTGGAGGAACTAATTAATGCTTCAGGAAATATCAGTCAGAAAACCTGACCCAATATGCACCAGTCTGTCAAGAAAAAAATTACAAAAGACAGCAAAATACCCATTTACACAGTTAGCAACATGTATAGAGGTTCCCACATATGCTTATATCGAGACAGCCTGCCAGACAAACTTGCTATCAGGCGCTCAGTCTGTAACGCAACCAAGATCTCCTTATACCATTCCAGGAAGTGGGGGGTATTCTGATCCAGCCAATGCCGAAGAATAACCATCTTCGCACATACCGAGATCAAAGCCATATGTGCCTTCTTGTTGCCAATCTGGGAGTCCATATAGTCGCCTAAAATGCATATTTCAGGAAGAAAAGCATCAGAAAGCCCCAACAACGGATCCAGACGAGAACGGATTGAATTCCTAAAAGGAACAACCTTCTGATAAGTCCACAATATGTGGAGTAGGGTACCAGATTCCTGACCACATCTGGAGCAAAGATCATTGGGTAATCGACCCATTTTATGCAACTTAACCTGAGTGTAGTAAAGGTTGTGAATTATCTGGAATTGCATAAAGTGGTATCGTTTCCATTTTATCAGCTTATACAAATGCTTCCAGATGACTGACCAGTCTCTAGGGGATATCATAGCCAGGAGAGCCTGGTCCCCTCATTAGCAACCAGACATTCCTGTAGGGATCGATAGTAATAAGATATAAGGTGAGCAGGAGGGGAAAAACGTAAGTACTAGAGGATTAGGCCATGGTCCCAAAGCATATGAGATAATTGAAAAAATCGAAAACAAGAGATGGTAGGCCAATGATATAAAGCACGAGCCTCTTGGAACGATAACAATTTCTGATTAAGAGTGAGATCAGCAACTTTATCCACTTCTATATCAGGTCAAAATCATTTAGGGAGCATCCGTTCGGCTATCTGCAGATTAGGATTCCCAAACAAAGGCTGAGAGATATTCCTGTATGGACATATCTTGAGTAGGGAGCAAAGCTGCAAATGAATCTGGAGGGATGCCCCGAGGGGTGTGTCCTGTAATTGGTAGGGCAACTTCCCCTTGAAAAGGCAAGAAAATGCCCGAATATCCACCCCATGATTAGAGCACAAAGAATATTCTATGTCCACCCATTGTGGAACAAATGATGCATCAGAACTGCTCCCAGGTGACCGCAACCAATGAGAAAGCCTGGTGAAATGCAAGGCCAAAAAGCATAAGAAAAAGTTAGGGGCCTGTAGCCCTCCATCCTGCTTAGCTTGTATTAATTTGGAGAAAGCCCGACAGGCTGCCTTACCTTGCCACAGAAATGAGGCAAGGAGCCTGTGCACCTGAGCAAACCAGGACTGGGGAAGAACCAAATTATACATCTGAAGGGGGTACAATAAACAAACAGTGTAGAACATTCATTTTGATAATATTCAACCAGTCCCACAGGGAAAGAGGCAACATAAACCAGAGGTCCAGATCCACTTTAAGAAGAGACACACTGGCGTCAAGGTTAAATTGCTTCATCTTAGGGGGAGAAGTGCTAAGATAAATACCTAAATATTTCAATTTGTCCTTCCTCCAGACAAGGCCCAGGTGCTCGACATCTGCCCTAAAGCTTACACTGTTAAGGGGCATAATCTCAGTTTTAGAGAGGTTAAGTTTATAATTAGAGATGGCACCAAATTGAGAAATAATCTGTAGGGCCGCAGTCAGGGAGGTGGCAGGGGAAGAGACATGGAGCAGAATATCATCTGTATAAACGGATAATTTATAGTCAACATTACCAACAGAGATACCAGAAACCTGAGAAGAGGAATTAAGCTTACGAATCAGGGGTTCTAAAAAGAGATTAAATAAAAATTGGGAAAGGGGACAGCCCTGCCAGGTGCTCTGATGAAGTGGAAACAATGAAGATAACATGCCACTGCATAATATACGGGCAGTTGGGGAAGAACAGAGCACCCTGATCCAGTGCATAAATTCTCGAGGAATGTGATATTTAGGTAGTAAAGCAAACAAGTAATCCCACAAGACTCTGTCAAAGGCCTCCTCTGCGTCCAAGGTCACCACAGCCGCAGGAGTGGGGGAGTCCCTGGACACTGAGAAAAGGAAAGACAATTTCCTGAGGTGGTCGGCTGAGTGTCTACCCCTCACAAAGCCCACCTGCTCCCTGCTGATCAGCGAGTCCCATACTAGCCCCAATCTACAGGCCAGTATCTTAGAAAAGTATTTCAAATACCACATCAATAAGTGATATGGGTCTGTAGTTACAGACCAACAATGGGTCCCAACTGGGTTTAGGAAGGACCACAATAGTAGCTGCAGTCAGAGAGGGATCAGACAGACCCTCTTCAAAAATGTAATTAAAGGTATCTAAAAGAATAGGGGCCATCTGATCTTTTAAGGCCTTGTAAAAATTTGTGGTAAACCCATCTGGACCAAGAGCCTTATCTGAAGCAAAGGAATCAATAGCCTGGGAAACCTCAGTCAGGGTCACTGGAGCTTGTAGGATGGCCACATGACAGTCCGCCAACTGGGGAAATGTTATATCCTGGAGGATTCAAATTGAAACAGGCTAAAAGAAAGGGGGGGTGGAGCATATAACCACTGATAAAAAGTTGTAAAAGCACCAACAACCAACAATATCCCGGGAAGAAGTATGGAGGTGACCGGAATCGGAACTGATCGAGGAAAAGATCTGGGCAACTTGAAAGATGGCTTGTCCTCTTTCGCTGTGGATGCTGCCGAGCTGAGGCGAGTCTCAGATAGGACTTTCTTGATAAAGAAGTCAAAGTCCTCTGTATCAAAGTGCCTGTCAGACTCCTGTTCTGCTTCTGATGAACTGCTGTGTAGTTCCTCTTCTTCTGTAGATGACGACTCTGAGTCAGACAACGAAGATCTTGCCTGCTTCTTCCTTCTTTTGCGACATTTGGAGTGCTGGTCCTCATCATCTGAATGATGGGGAGAGCTGATATGTTTCCTTTTCTTGCTGCACTCTGTGTTCCCATGGTTCCTCGCTGTCCGAGGCTCCATATTAAATCAGCGAAACAATTTGGGCAAGTACAATATGAGTGACACAATAACAGCTACCATCATCACAGTGAGTCCACATAACAACACGGCACATAAGAGCTACATTTCAGTATTCAACTGCAATGGCTCTTCAGGCACACCCGCTCAATACCTCCTGCACCTGTACCCTGTAGTACCTGTACTGCTTGCTCTTCATGCGTGGGGCTCAGCCCCCCCCCCAATTCTAATATTGCCACTCCAAGGCGCACATTGATAGAAGGGTATCCTAGCACACCCAAAGTCGCCCATATTGCCCAATCACTGTTAACTGCCGGTCGCTGTAACTGCCGTTGCTTATATTGAGTCGCCGTTTGTGTTCACTGTTTTGTACTCGCTGTTATTACGTGATACTGGCCAGGTAAGGTGAAGGAGTTCTTTTCCTGGATGCTTTTTTGTACGTAAGCTGTTGAGGAGAGGTAAGGGGTTGTAGACTGAAGCATTCCGGATCTAATGGAAAGCCTCTGTTCAGCTTAGTAATTAGGTCTGGGGCCAGCTGAAGCGGCAACTGTCCCTCCACCTCTTGAGAGCATGTGGATGTAGAGAGGTCCCCCTCTGCATGAGTAGTAATGGAGGTGGTAGCTGCCGCCTTGCATTTTAGGCACAGGTAGCTAGCGAAGGTGGCTAGCAAAGATCTACATTTTCAGCATTTTCTCTCCCTGGAGAATTTGTCAGAGGCCTTGCTTGCTGAATTTTTCTGAAGACACTGCTACCCCCTTGCCAGCAGAAGGAGTTTGCAGTCTCAGCAACTCCTGGACAGAACAGACTTGAAGTACTCGGAAAAATTTAGTGCTCTGAGACCTCTAGAGTGTTGCGTGGTGGGGGGATGGAGTTGCTGCTAGCTGTCCCTATTTGGGGAAACACAGGAGTCCCACAGATGACATTCGATGTTGAGAAATAGAATCAGATCCTGAAAAGAGCAGTGCTCTGAGGCCCGACAGCAGCAGGGTCAGTATTAGGGGCAGAAGTACTTTAGTTACAAACTCCTCAAACCAGGAATGAGGAGAGCTATGGCAGAGTTTGGCAAAGTCCAGGACAAAAGCTCCAGTAGGAAAAACTGTGCCCAAAGTTTCACAAATTACAAACAAGTGCTAAGCCGGTTGAAAATGCTGTTGAATTGAAATGGGAAATCGGAAGTCACGCTGCTAAAATGGCCGCCTGACAAGTTTCCTGCACTCAGACAGCAATCCCCGTCTTAGTGCTACATACAACTTGTAGGCCGATCACCACAGCAGTGCTGCATTCAAGGCTACCCACCTCCCCCAAAACACAGTACTCACTGCGAGAAATGCCCCAGAGAAAACCAGGGAGTGCCATCAATGTACCAACATTGGGACAGCTCCTACCTGTCATTACATGCCCCGACTGCAGGCACGAGTCTCCACGTGGTGGTCCACATCTAAGATGAAAGCTGCTGCTGTTGAGTACTAATGGAGATTTAGATTTTCTTGTGTAACTGGGTGCTGCTGTCAAAATGCTGGTGAAGAGACACTTCAGGAGCAGAGGGGGGTAGGTACCAGAATCTGCTACAGGGCTACGTCTGGTGAGCCCCAGTTGGAGGACAAGTAAAGAAACCAGCCATAGTGCAGTGCAGGGTAGAACCGATGAAGGTGAAACCTCCCTAGCACCTGCAGAGAATAGTGCTCTGAAGCACTAGCAGATGATCTGTAAAGAAAAATAACAAATAGATTGAAGAAAAAAATTCTGCAACCATGTCAGTTTGAGACAGGGTTATGCTAGCGACCTTGTCAGTTTGAGACTGGGCTTTGCTACATGCTGCCTATTTTCAAGAAGGTAGGAAGAAGACTGGGACAATCCACCGGTGGTGGGCTTAGTATCCTATTCAACTTCCTACCTTCTGGGGAGGCATGGGAGGGAAGCTCCCAGTAGTCCTTCAGTCTTGCAATCAGCACAAGGAGGGAAAACAGGGACATCGTCAATATCTTTCTGACTAATGAAGATGATGAGTACCGTATAGGTAGAGTAGCAGACCTCTTGGTAGCCATTACTAAAATCAGAAGTCAGAAACTTTCTTATAGGTATTAACTTGCTCAATGTAATGTGTTAATGCTATGAAACTGATTTTCAGTATGGCATTTGTATTTCTGCTGTATGTAATTTGCACTGATGTACTGTATAACAGAAAATAGTCACTGTGTTTTTATTTTCACTGGTTCCATATTAGCATGAAAATAAAAAGACAGTGAATACTAGGCGAGTCATGATACAATAGCAGCACTAGTGTTCCATCAGTACAAATAAGAGGATGTGAACATGTCAGATGTGCTCCAACCGTTAAGTATAACGGGCATGAATATAAGTTGCTATACAGTAGTTTGCATATGATAGAAGCATGTTTTTAAGTTTCCTGTAACAGTCTTTCATCTGAACAAATAAAATTGATGATGATGATGATGATGATGATGAAAAGGTGGAATATGCACAGGAGAAAGTAACAAAAGGTAACATGTCTGGGACTTGAGTCAGCCTCAGCATTGTTCTTTTATTTGCTGATGTTGATGTAGTGTTTTTAGTAGCAAGGAAATTGTGATAGTCAAATTTTATTACTCAAGCCTCTAAGTAAACTTGGTAAAAACATCTGTCGTCCCAGATTTATGTTCCTAATATTTCCTTGGCTTCTCTTTAATTTGGCAGTTCAGTCACTGGACAGAAAGGATTGCAGCACAAAATAAGCTTAGACATTTGTATGAATATTTCAACAGAAAATATTTTTCCAACTAAACCACATACTGTAAACTCCTAAGATGACGTTTTAGGACCGTTTACCACAAAAAAAAGAACTTTTGTTCCCAATTGGCTCAGCTGGTCATCTAAATACAAATAAATATGTACCTGATTCTGGTCACAAGTCCCTAACAAGCAAAACAGAAACTACAGATTCTAATCTTCCAATGCTTTCCAAGGCTAGGCCTGTGAAAGTGAGAAAGAACAGGTACTGCTGGAAGGGAAGATTGAAATGTTAGCAACGTGATTTAAAACCGATACCAATCAAATTATGGGGACTAATGCCAAAATTCTGAAACGTGCAGAAATTAATTTTTATTTTTTTTTAAAACCTTTATGTAATTATCTAGCTCAGTATTAATACAGCATATTGATATTTTATGGAAAAAGTATAATACAAACATCTAATATCCTATGGTGATTTGCATATACAGCCCATGATGCTTTGCATTGTGGGAGCATGTGTGATTTTGTATTTCTTTGAAACTTGGCTTCCCGGCCAAATGCCCTTTGGGTAACCCTTGCCTCAGTGCTTGCATACAGAGGTTCTTTGTCTAATACATACATCTGTATAACAAGAGAAAACTGCCTGTTTCTGCATAGTTAACGAAAACCTACTTACTACTATTACATAATAATGATATAATAATGATACCATTTATGATTGACTAGACTCCAAGCTTTCATTTTAAGCAAACATAAGTTTCTAGTCCCAACAGTTCCAGAGTTAAACCTTTCAAAAGATATTTTCTTTAAAATGATAATTTTAGAACCGTTGGGGCTAGAGACTTAGGGCTAGATTCACAGAGCCCGCGAAATTCCCACAACTTGGTGAAAACCCTGGCGCAAATGGGTTGCTAACTGCGGAGTTGCAGTTGCGTTATTCACAAAGGTGGAGCCAGTGTACAACTAGCTCCACGATTTACATCAGGTTGTGGGTGGTTTTTCCACACGGCCACGGAAAAATTTTACACCCGGTGGGACCAGGCGTACCATCTCCCGCAGCTGTGGTGGACTAAAAATACAAATATCCACAGCTGCGGAGTATTTCAGTCCGCAACTGGAGTTGCAGAGAGTGACTTACTCCCATACTGTTTCTGAATCTGGCTCTTAAATTTTCTTTAAATGAAAGCTTGGAGTCAGCTAAGCAGATACAGCCTTAACATATCGCTACAGTAACCATATACTGGTATAAAAAATATAAAATGGTTCACTGCATTTTTAAAGTCCTGTCATTTTTAACATATTATATCGACATGTATATGTAGAAAACAACAAAGGAGAACTGTATCAATTGTTCAAATGATACAGCTTTCAAAATGTAGCTTCAAGCATTATAAACACATCCTTTTAAGATTTTTTGGGAAATGGTCAGATGATACTAGGGATGGTTCTAAGAATAAAAACATTCTTTTATTGTTTTAAATTTGCAGCCACTGCACCCACCAACCTAATACTTACATTGCTATCCTTCAGTGGTCCCTGGTTATCCTAAGACCAGCTATTGGTGGCACCAACCACCTCTTGTTTTACTTGTAATCTTAGCCCTGAAAGCCTCTTTCACTCCTTCTGTCATCCTTCTTACACTACTGCAGTTTTGGCCTGAACTGTCCACCCACTACCACTCAATTTATATCAACTTCATCTTCCCCTTCCACGGAAGGTAGGCATATCTCCCACTGTGCTTCCTTCCAGTCCAAATTCTGGTTTGGCTCTCTCCTCTTTTACAGCTCCTCCATCGTCTCTCCGTCCCTTCCCTCCCCACCTCCTACCCACTCCATTCTGCTGACTCCTGCACCTTCTCTATCCCTTGGTCTAGAAACTCAGTGGGATAGGCAACATTCTCCACTCACCTCTCCTCTCTCTGGAACAGTATCCCTGTTACCTTCCCTTTCCTTCAAAACTCTCCCTTGAAATCGCACCCATATTTGTACTTTGTTCCCTTTTCCTCTTGCCCTCTACATCACTTAGTCTCCTTACTCCCTGTCCAGACTTTTGTCTCATTCCTCCACTGGGCACAGCCTTGCTTTCATTTCCTCCATATTTTGTATGCTGCTGCACCTTTCCGTACTTGAAAAGGGCAGTTTAACTCACCCACTATCCTTGTCTGACATGGAGTGAGCTATCTGTACATACTATTCATAGTATTACTGTATTTTGTTCATCACTTTTATATTTCAAAATATTCTCTCTTCCTGTGACAGTATTATTGTTTTTTATCAACTATATCACTGTTTATTTTAACACTTCCCTTCCTTATTTTCTGTATTCCCTCCCTCCTGGAAATATGTCCTGACTCAGTGTGCCTTTCCTGGTCAGCAATGTTCATAAGCAAATAAATGTTGGCCTTGAAGAATTGATCGCTTCTGTTCCTGCATCAGATTTATTTATTTATTTGCTTTTGTTGACCGGATGGGTACACTAGACATAGGAATGCCTATTTTCAGATACGACCCGGGAGGGTACAAGTGAAATACGAAACATCAGTGTGACGCAGCACACATAAACCATAGAGTAAATAGTAAGCCAGGAGAGTACAAAACATCTCAAACACTAATAAGACTATAATAATGCATGATCAAGCAAAGTAGGTAGTAGAAAACATGGATAACAGGATCATAGAGAAGAAATGAGATAAGTGCAACACAGGTTAAGAGATTCCTGTGGGTTCTTAGCAATAAGCCAGTTAGTAAGTCCGAGATACAACAGTGATGGGGGAGGCAGAGGGGAGGGGGTAGAGTAGAAGAGGGGAGATTGGGGAGTATAACAGGTAGGGTGGAAATAGGAAAGGGCAGGCAGAGCAGGGTATTGGTATTATGGTGGCTGGAAACAGGTACAGGGACTTACTGTGAAGTAGGTGTTGACAGTGGAGCTTCTTAAAACAAGTATGCATAGGGGCAAGATGAATAGCTATAGGGATAGTATTCCAATATTTAGGGGCAGCATGGGAGAAAGCTCATGTACCCATTGAGGTCCTACATCTAGGGATGTACAGAGGTGTCTGGTCAACTGAACGGAGACCATAGGAAGGGGTTTGAGGATGTAGTAGCAAAGCAAGAGATTGAGGGAGGCTTGATCTTATCGTTCCGTCAATTAAGGCGCCATAAGATAGGAGGCGATGGGCCACAGGACTAGGCCATTCTAGGTCCGAATAGAGCAGACAGTGATGTTTGAGCCGAGGAGAGGCAGAAGCATAATGGCAAATGTTATTATATGTAGTGTCCCATGCATGGAGGGAGGTCTTAGTTGCACCTAGATAGGTGACAGAGCCATAAGCCAAGGATGGGAGAAGAAGGCCTTGTGCCACGGCAAGCCTAGCTGATGGGGTAAGGGCATAGTTAGTGCAGTAGGCTCCTCCAATCTTAGCATTGACTGATTTACAAGTTGTAGTGATGTGGAGATCAAAGTCCAAGGATTCATCAAGAAGAATACCAAGGTATCTAAAGGATGAGGTGTTGACTAACTGGGAATTGTCAGAACAAGATATTTTGAAGGAGTTCCGATTTACTTTTAATTTAACTGGAGAGCCAAAGAGCACTGCCTGAGTTTTCGTTTCATTGAGAACAAGACGGTTTGCAGTAAGCCAGGATTGTATGTTTTGGAACTCTAGAGACAGAGAGTTAGTTAAGTCCGATACGTTACTGGCACTATGGTAGAGTACAAGGTCGTCTGCATAGAGCAAGGTAGAGCAAGTAGACACTTGTTGAGGGAGGTCGTCTATGAAAATCGAGAAGAGCAGTGGACCAAGTATGGATCCCTGTGGGACACCAGCATGTATGTAAGATAGGTCTGATAGGGCTGAGTTAAGAGCGACAGCCTGCTGTCGATTAGATAGATAACTCCGGAACCAGTTCACTGATTCAGCTGAAAAACCAAGGGAGGTAAGCCTTGTAAGGAGAAGGGTGTGATCAACAAGGCCAAAAGCCTTGGTGAGATCAATGAAAGTGGTACCTGTCAAGAGACCGGAGTCCATGGCTGTGTAAATATCATTTGTGAGTTTCAGAAGGGCAGTGGAAGTACTATGGCTTATGTAAATTATAAAGGATCCGAGAGGAGGTTGTGTTTAAGGAGGTATTCAATAGTTTGCCTTGCAACTAGTTTTTCAAGAATTTTACTGAGCACCGAGAGAATGGCAATAGGCTGGTAGTTGGCCATCTCTTTAGGATCACCTTTCTTTAGGATTGGTGTTATCCTAGCTATCTTCCAAACATTAGGAACTACACCATGACATAGCGACAGGCTGAAAATTTTAGTTAGCGGGGAGGCTATGAGTGGGGCAGCGGCTTTAAGAAGCCTAGGTTCAAGACTATCAGCGCCAGGGCTAGTATTGTCAGGGATAGTCAGCAGCAGCTTTAGGACTTCAGATTTAGTGACAGTCCGGAACCTGAAAAGTGGACGGGAGAGCAATGGAACCTGGGCCACAGGAGAGGATGCCAGGTGGCTAGGCTATTTCAGGTAAACCTCAGTCCTTCTTTCTCACTAATCATTGGCTTTCTGCTACAGAAAGTTACAAACATACATTAGGAAAACGTAAATGACTGAATTCAGTAATCTTTCCATATTTAGACACATTACAGAGGTTCTTTAGATGGCTTTTGTAATATCTTCAGAAGACAACACAGCAGTACTAAAACAACAACTTACTGCTTGGGGTGAAGTCAACTGTAATTTTCATTTAATACGATCTTAAATGACGTGCATTGATTTTTATTATTGTCCTGATTCTGAATATGAAATGTTGACTTGTAGAAAATACTCAGTTCATGTATACACCTAAAAGTTAAGATGTACCCTGGTAAGGTTTTCCAAATCTATAAAAGGACTCTGTTTATACCCAGAAACTTAATGATGACAGTCTAATCCCAACTGGTATAAACATGCTGTTCTTTGTACTTTTAGAGATTAGAACTATTTTGCATTTTTTCAGCAGTTAGGTATGTACTGTTAATAGGCTGTGACTGTGAGGATGACTATCTATGAAACAGACACACATCTAATGATCACAGATTCTTTACCCCAACCTAGAAAAATGAAAATACCAGTGGTATTAAAAAGGTTCCATGGAGGTCAGGTGCAAGATTTTTAGATGTCTGGCTGCATCTGTCATGCATCCAGGTATTTGCTAAAGGGATGCTAAAGGGATGATCCCCCTCGACATCATGCCTCTGAACACAGATATGCTTGCACGGGGGAATCCCTGTCGCATGTTAACCTTCCCATTTTCCCGCCGCCTCCACCCAGATTGTGTGCACACTGGGAGCCACTCCAGTGGCTAACATGCACACCCCAGTGTGGCCAAACCTGTAAAAAAAAGATCCGCAGTGAATTTTTTTTATTTTGTTCCCTGAAACAAAGGAAACGGTCCCTCGCTGTCCTGTCCCTCCCCAGCCACCCTCCTTTTCCCCACCTCCCACCCCCCCACCCCATACTTACCTCTGGAGCCTGGCGCGATAATCTTCTTTGGACCAGGAACACGTTTGCACTGAAGAAATGCCGGTAAGCTGTATAATGGCATAAATGGTGTTTTTTCAACTTTGGTGCATATCTCGACCATATTTGCGAATTCTGTCACCAAATATTCAACATGATGTTCTTGGGACCCCACCTTATGAATTCAGTCACTGTCATCTTGTTATTCGGTCCCGAAAGGTGATTTCGCAGTCACTGCACGGAATAGCCTTTCGGGACCGATTAACAAAACAACAGTGTGACTCTTCATGAGGTGGGTTCCCAAAAAGTCTAAGTGGCAAATTTGGTGAAAATATTCAAAACAATGCCCGTGTTATGAGCATGCGTTGCGCAGTTTCCACACACGCTTGTAACTTCAAGAATTTTTTAATATTTTTACTCCAGATTTACAACATTGCCATTTTTCCACACCTCCTTATGAACAGTACAGCTGTCATTTTCCATATCCTGCCCAAAATGTGTTTTAGCACATCCGGCGCACAGTGACGCAGTCGCTGTAGGAAAACAATGCTCCGGACAGAGTAAGAAAATCACAGTAACACTGTTCATAAGCAGAGGTCCCAAAATGCCTATGTCAAACAGCTGGTGAAAAAATTCCACAAAATGACTGATACACGCGTGTGTTGCGCTGTGTCCATGTACAGTCGCAAGTTCGAGAATTTTTAATATTTTCATTCCAGATGTTCAAAATTGCCATTTTTGCACACCTTCTTATGAACAGTACAGCTGTCATTTTCACATCCTGTCCGAATACTTGCTTCGCACTTCTACATTAAATACATAGGCCGCTAGGGAAATCAACGTTGGGACAGATTAAGAAAATCATACTGACACTATTCATGAGCGGAGGTCCCAAAATGCATATGTTAAAAATTTGGTGAAAGAATTCCACAAAAAGACTGTTACGAGCATGCGTTGCACAGTTTTCATGCACGCTCGTAACTTCAAGAATTTTTAATATTTTCAATCCAGATTTTCATCATTGCCATCTCTTCATATTTCCTTGTGAATAGTGCAGCTGACATTTTTATGTGGTGCAGAATGGCACAGTCACTGTGGGAAATCAATGTTCGGGACACATTAACAAAATCATAGCGACACTGTTCATGAGCAGAGGTCCCACATGCTTTCAAGAGGTAGGGTCACAAAAAGGCCATGTTGAAAATTTGGAGTGCAAATACCAATAAACACCCAGGGCATTAGGGTTTCTAACCATAACATCCCACCCTGTACAGACTAATAGGCGACAGGATGTGCCTTTGGATTGTCGGCTGTAATGCTCATGCCATTGCACCCCCAACCCGCAGCCACTGACAACCATCCAAGTGTGCCTTTGACTCTTCGGCCCCAAAGTTTACCCCATTCTCCTATGCTGCACCCATCTCAACATACTTCCTTATGTTATGGGGTGAGCATAAGGTCCGACAACCCCAAGGCACAATGTGACACTTGTCAGAGTCTACAGGGTAGGGTTAAGTGAAATGGCATGAGTGTTACGGTCAACGACCCAAAGGCACACCCCAATGCCTGTCACTCTCTGCAGGGTGGGGTGGGGTTGACGTCAGTTCTATACTTCACTGCCATTCCTATTATGCGTCTCTCTAATGCCTGCACTACCAATGCCAATGCCAGCAAGACAACACCTGGCATTGACAAATGCTTGTTTTCCCTTAGTTTAGCTGCTTTGTTACATAAACAAGATTTTTCTACTTTATAAAGGGACACTGTCAACCTGTTTTTCATCATATTATTTCTAGTTAAAAACCTACATTTTATGATTTCTTAAAATTCATTGCTGTTGCTGTTTGTTTTGTCTGTCTCCTTGTTTAGTAGAACTGAAATGCATGGCAATGTAAATTTATAAACAACCTTGTTTTGTTCACAATCCTGGATCTGTTCTTAATTGCACATTTCCTGAGCATTAGAAACACGCCCAAACAGTGCAGTCACTCGTGAGGCAGTGGTCTCCTAAGCTCCCACTGCATCATGAGGGGCTAGACTGTGTTGTGGGTGTTCCCAAGTCCAGGACAGATGCAGCTGGAGCTGATAAAGGAATGTAAACAAACCTGTGTTTGTGTGGTAACGCCAGTATGGTGAGCAGTCTGTTTTTCACTTTCAGCCCACTATGCATCATGGAGGAGCCATGGCAGTACTGGTACAACTGGTGTAGTATGTCATCAATTTGTTGTGTTAAATTACAAGGTTCTGCTACATTTCATAGGGCCAGTTCAAAGCTGTGGGCTGAACAGTGAACTGATACCATGTGAGAAACCTGATCCGGAACCTTTTTGGCCTCAACATTACCGATACAAACATTTATTGCAGTACCATCAGCACAGAAAACTATCAAAGAAGAGGAATCTAAACATCATTTGTGTTTATATTTTCTGAGACACTGTTCATGACTGCATTAAATACAGGTTACTCACCTGTAACAGGAGTTCTAGGAGTAGTATATGTTCTTCATCCACACTTATAGGCAGGTTCCTTGCCGCTTTAAATGTTGCTGGAAGGTCTTCAAGCTGGCTCCTCCCACCCACCCGGGTGGTAGAACCCTCGACTCCGCCCCATGACGCCAGATCTAGCCCGCTGGAAGCCAGGTTGCGCGTCGAAGCCGGGGAGGCCGGGTGGGTTGTGTGGATGAACAACAAATGCCACTCCTAGAACTCCTGTTACAGGTGAGCAACCTGTATTTCTAGGGACGTGGATATGTTGTTCAATCCACACTTATTGGCAGACTCCTAGCAGTTCTCCGGGAGGAGGGAGGCAAAGCGCACACCCCCTACTTAGGAAATAAGGACTGGAGAACCGAGGTCCCAAAACCAGCATCCCGGCGTGACTCAAGGTCAATATGGTAATGGGAAATGAAGGTATGTGCTGACTTCTAGGTAGCAGCCCTGCAGATTTCCTGGATAGGAACGTCCCTAGAAGCAGCCAGTGAAGTAGCGGTATGGCGGGTAGAATGAGCTCTTATCCCTTTGGGAGGCTCCATGCCCGCCAACCTATAGCAGAGATCTATGCAGGAGGTGAGCCACCTGCCTATTGTCCGCTTGGCTGCAGGTCTGCCAGGTGCGGCTTCAGCGTAGGTGACAAACAGCTGGTGAACCTCTCCCTGAACTTCAGCTGTCCGTTCCTTATAATAAGAGAGCATAGCATTTTCTGGTAGACTCCTTATGGGATGCCTCAATGACATTGAGGACCTTGTCGGAAAGACCCAAGGCCTGGAACTCTAGCCACTCAGGAACCAGGCTGTCAGGTGCAGGGATTAGAGGTCCGGGTGGAGAACCTTCCCCTTGTCGACTAAGAGCAGGTCCGGGCGGGCTGGAAGCTGCCTTGGGAGCCTGGAGCTGAGGCTGAGGAGATCTGGGTACCAGTATTGGCACGGCCAGTCTGGGACTACCAGATTCACCTGCGCCTTTTCCCTCTTCACCTTGAGAAGCACCTTGTGGATCAAGGGAAATGGAGGGAAGGCATAGAAGAGGCCCGGGGTCCACTGGCCTCAAGAAGGCATCCCCCTGCAGTGAGCCCTGCTGAGGGGGGTGGGCATGAAACAACCTCAGCTTCGCATTCTCCCTGGAGGCGAACAGGTCCACCTGAAGGGTGCCCCAATGTGAGAACAGTTCTAGTACTACCTCTGGCAGGAGAGACCACTCGTGAGATGCAGCGCCTATCCGACTGAGGGCATCGGCCAGACTGTTGGAGGCTCCTGCTACATGGAGGGCTAGGAGATCCACCTCCAGACTGATCACGAGAGACCAAGTGCGGAGAGCTTCCTTGCACAGGGGCAAGGAGTGCACCCCACTCTGTTGGTTCAGGTAGTACATGGTTGTGGTGTTGTCCATCTGGACCTGGACCACTTGACCCTGTACAAATGGAGCGAAGGCGGTGAGGGCTAGTCGGATCGCTTGAAGCTCCAGCAGGTTGACGTGGCATCGAGACTCCTGAGTTGACCAAAGGCCATGGGCTCTGAGCTCCCCCAGATGGGCACCCCAAACCATCAAAGAGGCGTCGGTCATCACAGTGACCATCGGCTCGGGGCGGACAAACGAGATACCCTCCTGCAGATGAGCTGGAACGAGCCACCACTGTACGCCATTCCACATCTCCTGGGTCACCGTCACTGGCTGGTCCAGAGGACCAGAGCGCAGTGACCATTGGTGGGCCAGTCCCCATTGCAGGGGACACATATGCATGCAGGCCCAATAGACCACATTGGTGCAGGCTGTCATGAGGCCCAGAAGGTGCAGGAAGTCCCGGTCAGGGTGCAACTGCCCAATCAGAAATGACTGGGCAAAGGAGGAAAGGACCTCGGCCCTGTCTGTCAGGAGCCGGGCTCTGGCTTGAAGAGAGTCGAGCTCTGCCCCGATGAACTGAATCACCTGCAATGGCACGAGTTCCGACCTGGCCTCGTTGATGAGGAGGCCAATCTGAGAGCAGACATGGAGGGCCAGATCCCTGGACCACTCCACCTCCAACCTGGAGGGGGTGCAATCAGCCAGTCGTTCAGGTAAGGGTACACCCAGACCTCTCTGCGCCACAGGAATGCTGTCACCACTGCCATGTATTTGGTGAAGACCCTGGGAGCTGGAGAGAGAGAGTCCGAAGGGCATGGCCTGGAATTCGCAAAGGGATCCTTCTAACCGCCGATGAGACGGACGGATTGGGACGTGAAAAAAATATGTTCTGAAGGTTCAGAGAACAGAACCACATGCCTGGCTCCAAGGATGGAATGATCTGAGCCAGAGTGACCATCCTGAAGGTGCGAGACCTTAGGAACCTGCTCAGATCGTGTAGGTTGAGAATGGGACGCCAGCCCCCCCCCATCTGTTTTGGGACCAGGAAGTACCTGGACACAAACCCTGGGTCTGGAGCGGGGTCTGCCACCTCGCTGCTCACCTCCTTCTGGAGCAGCAAGGCAATGTCGGCTCGACGAGCCAACAAAGAGGCTGAGGAACCCGTAGCCCCCCGTGAGGCGACAGCTTGATGGGGGGGGAACTGCTTGAATTTCAGAGGCAGACCCCTGCCTACCACTTCCAACACCCAGCGATCCGTTGTGATAACGGACAGGAAGTGCGGAGCCGTCCCCCCATGGGGGGAACCCAGGGAGGAGTGAAGAGGTTGGGGGAGACACCCCTCAACCAGTCACTGGGCAGGCCTGGAGGAAGGGCCAGCCGAGGAACCTCCTGGGCCTTTTCCTCCAGGCTTCCTGCTGGAGGAAGCAGCAGGCTAGGCTTTGGGGCACCAAGCGTGAGCCTGCTGGCCCTCATGCTGGTGTTGCTGGGCCGGACGTGCCGCAGGGGCTGAAGGACGAAAGGGCTTACGCTGCTGCTGGTGGCCTTTGTCCTTCTGGACAGACGTGACAGAGTCCAAGGTGGCACTGGACTTCTTGATCCGTTGGAGATGACCCTCCACCCTGGGCACGAATAAGTCGGTACCCAGGAAGGGAACGTCTGTCAGCTTGTGCTGGGTATCTGTCGTGAAGGTGGAGATCTGCAGCCAAGCTCTGTGGCGCATGGCCACTGCGGCCGCTATTGACCGGGCATACGACTCAGCAATGTCCAACGAAGTTTGGAGCTGCTGTTTAGCTACTGTCCTTCCCCGATCCTGCACTTGCTTAACCATCGTCTGAAGGTCAGCCGGGAGATGAGGAATCACCTCATCCAGGGAGCCCAAAAGGGCATGTGAAAAGTGTGCCATCAGAATGGCTGAGCTAGCCTGATGAAGGCCTAGGGAGGAAGCACCGTATACCTTCCGCCCTGAGTAGTCCAACTTTTTGGATTCCTTATCGGGCAATTTGTCCACATCCCGAGCATTCCCCGAACGCCGGAAAACACTATTGGTCACTAACTGCTCCGCAGAGGGGTGCTCCGAGAAATTGAAGAGTGAACCGGTAGGGACCGCATACTTTTGAGCCATCCTGGGGGAAGGTGCAGGACAAGATGCTGGCTGCTGCCACAACTGCAGGGCCGGGCCAACAATGGTTTCGGCCACAGGAAAGGCCTCCGTAGGGGAATTCCCTTGGTCCAGTATCTCTGTGAGGGGATATGTAGCCCATTTAGAAACGGGTTTGAGCTTCATCCCAGTAGACTCTGAGATGAGTTGAAGCATTCCCAAAAGTGAGGATGGGCTCTCGTCCACCAACTGACCCCCTGCAGACTCCAGGTCGAGCAGTCTGGAAAACAAGGAAGAGTTGTCATCAAACTCCGAGGAGTCTGCGAACAGCTGCCGAGTGCCTGCGCCACCCTCCACGTGCCGAGGTCGATCAGGGGCGAGGGTGACCGACAACCTATGGGGCAAGCCCTGACCCGACCGAGAATCCTTGGTCGGGGTCCCAGTTTTCAGTTGTGGAGGTGGAGGTTCCACCACAATGGGTGGAGCAGCAGGTTTCGTCCGAACAACCGGCACCGGTGGTGGTTCCTCGACTACTATGAGGGGTTATTTCGGCCGCTCCGGTGACAGCCACTTAATGGCCGGAGAAGACAACGGAGTCGGCTTGTTACCGGACAGTAAGAGCTGCTGCCACATCAAGTCCTCGTAGCGCCGATGCAACTTGCACTGGAGCCTATCCTCCAAAGAGGACAAAGAGGATGAGCGGCAACACCGCTTTCCATGATGCCGAGACTGAGACCGCCGACATTGGTGGGATCGGCTGGACCTGGAAAAGGACTGAGACCTTTAGGGATTCCGAGGATAGGTCTGAGAGGGGACGGGGGAAACCCGCTCCTCCCTCGGTAAAGGGACCTTAACCGGGGACTCCGGCACAGGAAGCACAGGCAAGTCCTCGGTTTCCACCGGGGGAACTGGTGAAGTAGGGTTGTCAGCATCTCCAGTCGAAAAACCGTCCGAAGGGTCGAGAAAAATCTCAACCGCGTCGACCGGTGTCTCAGCCGGCTTACCTGATGAGGACACTGCGAAGCCAGCGATCTTAGCCGCAACCTCGACCAAAGTCGAAAGTCGACGGTCCAGTAAAGGGGATCTCTCCCACTCCCACGAACGTCGACAGTGGGACTTACCTTTTGAGTCCTTCTTCTTGGACCGACTAGAATGTCCCGATGGTCCTTCTCCCTTAGTGGAGAGAGATTGACAAAGTTCTTTAAAAGAAGCTGTATAGGAAGATCCCAAGGAGAGTGGGATAAATGCCGCAACCGAGGAGGAAGAAGAAGAGACCTGAGCCACCTTCTCCTCGAGAACGATCATCTGCTCCAACTGTTCCACGGAGCCTGCCGCCACGGACACCACCCAACGGGCCTTCTTCAACTTGACCGGCAGGTACCGTTTCTCAGGGCGCCCAAGAATAAGTCAAGCAGCACGATCCTCTAAGACCGAAGGCGAGAAGGAGCTGCACAAATCGCAAGCCTGCGAATCATGGCCAAGCCCCAGGCAGTAGACGCATGTGGAGTGTGGATCGGTCCGGGACATCTTCTGCCCACAAGGGCACCGACGAAAGCCGGGAGTTGATTTGTCCATCGCAGCCAATAGGGAAGACGAAGACCAGAGTCTTGTAAATTTTAGAATTAGTTTCGGGTTAACCGAAGAGTGTGGATCCAGGCTCAAAACGAGAGCGCCATGAGGGAAACTGAGCTTCCATGCGTAAGAAGATTCACGTTATGGGGCGGAGCCGAAGATTTTACCACCTGGGTGGGTGGGAGGAGCCAGCTTGAAGACATTCCAGCAACATTTAAAGCAGCAAGGAACCTGCCTATAAGTGTGGATTAAACAACATATCCACGTCCCTAGAAACATTTTTTCTGATGTAGGCCTACCAATGTCTACAATAGTCAAACTTTGTAACTGGTTCTTCATTGTTTAATGCAGCAGTGCTCGATAATCAGGAAGTAATTTATCAAAATTCTGCTTTTTGGTTGTAAGCATGTGGCCATAGTTCCAGTTTCCATATCTGTAAATATTTTTTTAGGCCATCTTTACTTTTCTACATATTTACAGTTTACTTGATTTGTTGTAGCGCTACAATAAATATGGCAGCTGTCTAAATTTGAGCTGCATGCCCCCATTCTGTCGCATCACGTCTTCTGGTTACTGCAGTGGGACCTTGTGCTGAACATTCCTGATGTCCCTGTGTAGTACTGTCAGTCATACACATGTGCAGCTGGCAGCAGAGGGGCTGCAGTGCAACATGCTGGGTGGCAGAAATGTAAACAAAAGCAAAGGAAAACTGAGCAAATTACTCTGTGATAGTACAATGCCGGTGGGAAAGAGTACCAGGGAAATGCTCAGCACAACACAGGAATAAACTGCTGAAAAAGTGCAGATTTGTTTTACATTGCACTGCTGCTTTAAATGGAACATAAATGAGTTATATCACAGCAGAATCGGTACAACAATCACAGTGCATAAATGGATTTAGATTGTCTGATATACTAACATACTAAAATGCCAGCAGAATAGGCCTAATGGTCTTTCATGTCTGCTCGTTTGGTCAGCCCCACCCTGGGAGCTGACCTTACTGCACCCCTCGCCTTCTCTGGCTTTTCCTTCCCAGTTCCGGATATTCTCGCTGCATTGGATTTTGCTTCCAGAATCCTTTCCCTGTACCTGTCCCACCCCCTCTTGAACCCCTCCACTATCTCTGCCTCCACCAGCCCCTAGGCAGCACATTCCATGGCTCCACCACCCTCTCAGTGAAGTAACACCTCCTCCTATCTCCCCTGAATCTTCCCCCCTCCAGCTTCCACCCATGCCCTCTAGTGGCCCCCTCCTCCTTCCTTTGAAGCACCCTGACTGACTGCTCCTCCCCTATTTACCCCCTTCATGTACCTGAAGACCTCTATCATGTCCCCCCGATCCCTTCACTCTTCCAATGTGTACATATTTAGCTCTTCGAGCCTCTCCTCATAGGTCCTGTCCCCCAAGCCCCAAATCATTTTGGTTGCCATCCTCTGGACCCTCTCCAGGAGTTTAATGTCCCTCTTTAAGTGTGGCCTCCAAAACTGCATGCAGTACTCGAGGTGCGGCCTCACCAAGCAGTTATACAGAGGGAGTATCACTTCCCTCCCTCTGGAGGTGATCCCCCTAGCGATGCATCCTAGCATCCTGTTGGCCTTGGCTGCTGCCCTCCTACAAGTCTCCAAGTTGTTCATCTTGACATCCACCACCACCCCAGGTCACTCTTAGCCATCGAGACATGTAGCATTTCACCCCCCAGGGTGTACACTTGGCCCCGTTTTCTGGGCCCCAGGTACAGTACCTTGCGTTTCCCTGCATTGAACCTCAGCTTCCACTTTCTAGACCATCTTTCCAGAGCCTCCAGGTCCCCCTGTAGGGCCACCCTTCCCTCCTCCCCATCCACCACCGCCCCCAGTTTTGAGTCATCCGCAAAGAGACTTATCTCACTCCTGATACCTGTCCTTATGTCAGAGGCGTAGGCGTTGAACAGGAGGAGCCCAAGGAATGATCCCTGTGGGACCCCACTAATGACCCTCCTTGGGGATGAGACTATCCCAACTATGACCCTCTGGGTCCAGTCCTGGAGCCAATTGCCTATCCATCTGATCATCTGGTTCCCCACCCCCATTTCTCCCAGCTTGTCCAACAGGCCCTCGTGAGGATCAGAGTCAAATGCCTTGCTGAAGTCTAGAAAGAGGACGTCCACTGGTCTACTCAGGTCCAAGGCACTCGTCACCCAGTCATAGAATTCCACAAGGTTTGTCTGAAATGATTTCCCTGGGACAAATCCATGCTGTCTATCATTCAGGCACCCTGACTTTTCCAGGTCCCCCCAAGCCTCTCCTTGACAATGCCCTCCATCACCTTGCCCACCACCGATGTCAGGCTGACAGGCCTGTAGTTCTCTGCCACCTCCCTTGATTCCCCCTTGTGGATAGGCACTATATGCGCCACCTTCCAGTCCTGGGGCACCCACCCCGTCCTCACAGAGATGGTGAAAAGCTCCGCCAGGGGTTTCGCCAGGACATCCGTAAGTTCCTTCAGCACTCTGGGATGTAATTTATCCGGCCCTGGTGCTTTCTCCGTCTCAAGGGACCTGAGAGCTTCCCTCACTCTCTCTCTGCTGTGATTTCCACTTCCACTACCTCTTCTCCCTGCTTAGTCTCCCCACCCCCCGCCAGTGATGCCTCCCCCTCTCCCCAGACCTGCCGATCGGTAAGGGTGCCCCCCCTCCTCAGTATCACTGTCTCCTCCCATGTATGATGCAGCACCCCCATTTTCCTTGGTGAAAACTGAGGTAAAGTACTCATTTAGTACCTCAGCCTGCTCTCCCGGGTCTTGTGCCCATCTCTCCCCTGTTTTAATCCTGCTAATCTGCCCCTTCACCCGTCATTTTTCCCCAATGTATCTAAAGAACCCCTTGTTCCCTCTCCTAATTTCCCTGGCCAGGTTATGCTCCTTCCTTGCCTTAGCCACCCTCACCACCCTAGTGGCCCTTCTAGCCATCAGCTCGTACTCCCCTCGATCCCTTTCACTCCTTGAGCACCTGAATTCCCTATAGGCTACCTTCTTTCCCCGCACCACCTCCTGGACCTCCCTGGTCCACCAGCAGGGTTTTCAGGCCCTACCGCATTTTTGTTTTACTCTTGCGCAGGTGCTGGTAGCATCTCGCATCCATCTCCTGATGATTTCCCACCTACTATCAGTGTCCATGTCTGACCCAATCACATCCAAATACTCATTAAGGATCCTTCCTATTTCCTTACAATCTGCCCCCCTGAAGTCAGTTACCTCTGTCTTTGTGCAGCCTTCTACCCCTCCTAGGTCTAGGCAGAACCAGACCGTGGCATGGTCACTACCCGCTAACGGGTCCCTTACCTCCAGGCCCCCAATCTGGTCACTGTGTGCCAGGACCACATCCAGTACCCACGCCTCCCTGGTCAGTTCCCCCACCTGCTGAGTTAGGAACGCGTCTTGAAAGACATCCAACAACCTCTGTTCCCTGGCCACCGAGGATGTCATAGTCTCCCAGTCAGTTCCTGGCATGTTTAAGTCCCCCAACACCACCACCCTTCCCCTGCTCAATCTGCAGTGTCTCCCAACATCTGCCACCAGACTCTTCTCCAGCTCCTCCGCCAGTGCAGGGGGTCTATACACCACTCCTATTTTTACGCTCTTGCTCCCCCTTGTTATCAAGGTGTCCCAAATCGCCTCCACGGTTCCCTCCGCCTCCTCTACTCCCCCTATGCAAATGCAGTTTTTGACTATCATTGCTACCCCTCCTCCCCTTCCCTCCCCCGTCCTTCCTGAACATAGTGTAACCCTCCAGGTTCGGGTCCCAGTCGTGTCCTGCAGTGGCCCAGGTCTCAGTGACCGCTGTCACATCCACAAGTTGCGCATTTATGTCCTTGCTGACAGAAGTTACAGTATAAAGCTGGCTTGCTCATACCTTGTCACTGGTATACCTGCAGGTATTTTCTAATGTTTCCCAATTTGTGACAGTAGTTCCATGTCTTGCACAAAAAAGGTGAAAGGTTGTTCTGCATTAACTATTTCAAAAGCCATAAAACACATGGGTCATAATTTCTCTTGTCTTTGTTCCCTGATAACATCCCCCTAGCAATGGGGTACTTTCGAGCAAAAATACGAGTTGCTGAATCACGGTTTTTGTGGTTGTTTTCATGAGATCTTATTGTGCTTAGCATCATTGTTTTGTAATCAACTGCAAATGAATCAGTGTGCTATTTGGGAACTTTTTTTATGGTAATCATAAAACATTTTTGTTCTTACAGATAGTCATTTCCTTTCTTTTTCACAAGACTCCTAAAACTGTCTCGCTCTTCATTTGCTCATAGTGTTTTTCCTTAGAAATCATTATCCCTTGGCTTGGATAACCAAGAAAGGGCTTTTTTTTTTTTGGGGTCTGTTCTTTCAGACATGGAAATACTGTCACAATCTAATAACTCTGTTCATTCTGGAACATAATGTTCTGTAAGTACTTCATTTGGTAAAGCCAAGATGAACAGACATGGCGCTGACTGAGATTGTACTGGATGACTAATAAGAACAATTTCCCGATAATGGAGTGCGTGTTATTTATATTACTGCAGACTTTAAATCTTTATTTGTGGCACCACAGCTTGTAAAAGTAATTTTAATGAGTCTCTCAGAGCACAGTACTATTGGGGAAAAAAAATCTGACTATTTGAGACTCACTGGCTGGCGTATTAAACTGGCTGTGCCAGAAGGACTGTAGTGCAGCCATATCCTTTTGTTATTTTTTTTCTCATGGGAAGATGGTAAAGTTGGTTTCCATAGACCATAGTTTTTTTCTCTTGTTCTTAACCCCTGGCTGGCAGTGTCACTGCCACAGACAAAGGATGACAGACATACTGCTTCCAGTTAGCTGGGAAACTGTGCCATCCTAATGATTCCCCATAGCCACTCCTTTCAAGCTTGCTGGAATATGAGCTATTTATTTATTTTATAATGGCACACTGAGTCGAGACTCTTTTGCTGGTGCAACCTGGTGGAGGGGGGAAAAGGGTAGTAATGAGGCAGCAAGTAGAAGCAAGTCGAAGTGCAGTAACTGCAGCTACACGTGCAAATGCAGAACGATATCAATAAAGAAGGGTTTTAAATTGAGAATATAAAAACAGTGACTGTGACAGTTTTTTTTTTGCACAAATTGTAGAAAGATAGGCAGTAGAGGATCAGCATATGAAACTGTTACTGACTATGCCAGAACATGTGACCTTAAAATACCCCTTCCCCATTCTGCTTTGGCTGGGCCAATGACAGATCAAGTGTGGAAGAGAGACAGAGTAGTTCTGGATGTGAGGTGTTGATGGTGATTCCGGTAATAAATTTCAGAGGCTTAGACTGGCATCCCTAATAAAAGTAAGGATACATTTTTAGCCTGATGTGCTAATATATCAAAAGGCATAACACACAAACACAGACGCACATGCCTGACCACAAGTCCATGGTCATTTTTATTTATTTAAAAAAATGTGAATTACTGTCTAAAAGTGTCAACCTTCTTTTTCTGTGACCCCTGGCTGCCCTCCATTTCATGTAAAGGTATCCGCATTAACACCCGTTCATTCCTTCCAGTCGCACAAATCAAGCTCTAGTTTTACAGAACCTGCCATGTAACTGCATTCGTTTGCCATCACAGGTTTTCCCTCTTGTTAGCTAATAGCAGTACCTTAGAGCACAGATTCACACCATTGAAAAAAAAAAGGCATGAGCCACCATGGAACAGCACGAGCATGTCCACGAGTAAGTCAACTGTGATACTGAGGTTTACAATTTAAAACTGTGAATGTTTCATTAATATATTGTGGTTGTAGTGGGGGTGGGGGCATCCCATTTATTTATTAATAGTTTTCCGAGTGTGACCGCGGTCTGACTTCGACACCACTCTCGCTTGTACAGCCAGCGAACAGAGTGGCTGGAGGAATGGGCACAACAGCGCGGTCGGCTCTCAGAGAGTTGGTAGCAGTGTAGGACATGAATGTAGAGCAACAAAAGGTAACTTGAAATGCGCCCAGGGGAGGCTGATGTGTTGTTTCTAGCAGCTGGCACTGAAAAACATGAGTGTTGTAGGGCAGCAGTCTCTCTCCCTAAGCGAGAGCAAAAAAAATGATGGCTCCAAATAACTAAACATTCTAAGGGCACAGTGGTGTGTGTATGTGTGTGTGACCATGGCAACCACCTTCAAAAATGCAGGCGGAGGAACTATTTTATTACAAATCTTACTTTAAATAAAATTTTCATTAACATTTTTCTTATTAAACTTATTTTTTTGACAGTGCCCATTTTCTAAGCGCAATAATACCCTCCAGGGTGGGTGGTATTGTGCTATACCAGACCTTCCAGGGGCTATAAGGCCCTCACTACACCCCTTGGCGGTTCACTACAGCACAATACCACCTACCCTGTCGGGTATTATTGCTTACTTAGACTGAGCCCCCTGATGAGAGCTCTGTCTGCAGTGTACTGTAGCCCTCACACCAATTCCTACAGTCACCAGTTCCCTGTACCTGTCCCATTCCACTTTAAACTCTTGGACAGTCTTTGGATCTCACCAATTCCCTTGTCAGTCTATTCCAGTAGGATAACACATTTTCCGTGAAGTAGTACTTTCATACAACCCTCCTACATTGACCCCCTACCACCTAAACAGTGTTGACCAGTCCATTCTACTGACCCCATGGAGTTATTTGTAGGTCTGTATCAGAACCCCATACCCCTTCCTGCATCAAGTAAGTACATGTTCAGACAGCACAGACACTTCTCATATGACTTCTCCTGCATACCCCATACCATTTAGTAACCCTTCTCTGCACAGTTTCCAAGTTGTCACAGTCCTCCAGTGGGGGTTTCCAAAACAGTGCACAGTACTCCAGGTGCTGCCTCACCAGAGACTTCAACAGGGGCAGGATCACCACTTGCCTCCTTTTGGTGATGCCCTTCCGGATGCAAAACACCATCCAGTTGGCCTTCATATATGCCCTACTGCACTGCGCCTATGATTTGTTGTGGTCACTAATGAAGATGCCATGGTTCCTTTCCTCCATAGTCCATCTTACACTGACACCCCTATTCAATATTCTGTTTTGGGATTCTTATTCCCAGCTGCAAGATCCCAGAACATTTTTCCTGTGTTGTTAAGTTTCCTCTTCAACTCTCTAATTCCCACCTCTGTGTCCACCCTGCTGCACAGCTTCATATCATTTGCAAATAAGCTAATCATGTTCTGAATTTCCACACTTGTGTCACAGATAAGTACGCTGAAGAGTGCTGGTCGACACCACTAGAAATCTTCTGTATCCCATCACTGAGCCAGTTTTCAATCCATTTGGGTACGCCATCCCCCCATTCTCAGGATTTCTAACTTTTTCACCAGCCCCCTGTGCAGCACAGAGTCAATTTTCTAAATAAACAGAGTCACCAGCCCACTGGCTCAGGGTGCCTACCTGCGACGCTGGCGACCTGGGTTTGGGAACGGACCCAGGACATCAGAGGGCCAGCCAGGGGAGAAGGATTGAGTGTCTGACGACTGCTCTCCTTCTCCAGGGGGGAGGGAAGTACAGTGATCAATGCAACGCAGACACCTAGCAGAGGCCAGGTGTACCACGCATGCCAGCACCAAAAAAGCAACCTCAGGGGTGGGGCAGACGCTGGACGTCGTTGCATGTCCCCACCCCTGCATATCCGGAAAAACCAATGCCGCCGGCCTCCCTAGATGAAGCCCATCCTCGGCTTCAATCAGCCTCCAGTTCGGCACCTTCAAACTATCCCAGCATTTGCGGCACCTCAAGGGATTGGTGCCATAACCCCGCCCTTGGGGGTAAGCCAGGCGGCACCGAATGGGCGCACCTAATGTGGAGGTGGAAGCGAGAGTCCGTGACCGGGCTGAGGTACCGGGCGGCTGGCGGCAGCAAAAAGTACAATAAATAAAAAAAAATAATAATAAATAGAGTCAAAGGCCTTGCTGAAGTTTAAGTACAAGATATCCAAAGCATGACCCTTATCTACTACTTGAAACAGTAGGGCACATCTGACTTTTTGGAACAGCACTAACAGAACTGACCCCTTTTTTTTTTTTTTTTTTTAACTCCGCTTTATTGTGAGATTCTGCAGTGTTACAAGTTATTATACATCCTTACACACAACACTGTTTTACAGCTTGTACAACCACATAACACCACATGCTATAAGTTGACTAGCTGAAAGTAATGTAGTCTTCATTAATAGTACTATACTTTCACACAAGCTTGAACCAGTGATCCCAAGAATACTGACCTTTATCTATAAATAACTGAAGGATTTGTTTAAACACTGACTGAACTGCAAACATGTCTGTTGGTTAAACCAAACTGGACAGAGATACATTCACTGTTTTACCAAGAGGTAGTGGCAGCAAAAACAGTGTGTGTGTGTGTGTGTGGGGGCTACAAACATGCATGGGATAGGAATGAGGAAATATTGGTAAATAGGCAGAGAGGGTTAGTCGACAGAGACCAGGTAGGGTCTGTCGAGACAAAACAGGCAGGGAAAATCTGGGCAGACTAGGTGGGCCAGGCAGTCACTGCCAACAATTTCTGTGTTTCTATTACAGACCGAGCCCAGTAACAGGACCAGCTTTTTACAATGTGAAGACGACATGCTATTCTCCAAGTGAGAGACTGTTTTTGGCTGAGGGACTTGCACATATAATCTTTACATAACCTACACTAGTCTGGCTTTATTTTGTGAAATGTCAGCAGAATAAACTACTGCACAGCAGGAACTGAGATCATTCTTTTTTGTTTTAATAACAGGTCTTTAAGACTCTGAAATAAACCTTTTTGGTCACTATAATAGTTTTTTACCCAATGAGTAGGTACTGTGAGATTTTTTTTTTTTAAACAGATCTGATAACATTGTGAATTTCACATGACCAAGCAGGCACCGAGATCTTAATTTTTTTTTTTTTTACATAAGTCAGAATGATTTGAACTATGCTTTTCATTCACCCGGAGACTGAGCAGACAGTCTGTTTAACAGATCTGTGAAAGATCAGATTCTTGAATATTTTTATCCTGAGTCAGCAGGCAGAGATAGTCTACACTCCAAAAGTGCGTTTCACTTGCTTAACAGCAGGCACTTCTGCTGGAATCGTTTGTTTTCCTTAAGAACAATTTCCCTCAATCTGTACTGTAAAGATGTCTGATTTTACTAGTCCTTTCCCAAAAACATTTGTCTGCCATATTATGATTACCAAAACAGTGACACATAATTGATGCTAAATTCAAAATTTATTTTGAGCAAAACTGAAAATGCAATGACCAGACACTGAGCTCTAATAGATCAGAGTTCTGCCACCAAGTAGAACTTGTAGTGTCACATGTTTATTTATTTAAAAGTGATGGCCGGGTAAGGCACACTGAGCAGAAGCTTGTTTCCAGGTGCGACCTGTGTGTTTATACGCAGGCAAAGTAGAAATTAAACACACAGATTGTACAAACAGTAAAAGATCAGAAGAAAAAATATACTGGTGAGAGCACTTGAATTAGTAGGGTGAGTATAACAGTGAGAACACATACTGGAATATAAAGCAGCAACAATATTGTACTGAGCAGGGCAGTATATACATGATATTTACAGTACAGCAGCAACAATATTGTACAGAGCAAGACAATATAAACCTGATAATTACAGTGCATTACAGAGAAGAACATACACTACCTGACTACTTACAGGAGCAGTTAGAGAATTATGGATAGCAATAGTGGCGGTGGAGTTGACACCTATGGCGGAGGAGACTGACACCTCTGGTGATAGCAGAGATTGAGAAGGCCCTGAAGAATTTAGCAGAAGAGACAAAGAGGGGGGGGTGCCGGTCCAGCAGGAGAGAGGGCCCTAAAATATAGGATAGGGTGCTGGTCATTAGGGAGGTGCGGGGGAAAGATCGGGTTTGGTGGACAGGGGGATAGTAGTAGGGGAGGGACAGGTGCACGGAGCAGAGGGGTGGGCACGAAGCAGGGATTCCAGTGCAGGGAAAGAAGGAGAGTGGCAGCTGGCCCATGGCAGTTGGTTCCAGAGGTGAGGAAGGCGGTAGGAGAAGGCCGTTTGGCCTGAGCAGGTACAAGGGAGTGAAAGGGAGAAAATGCGAGCATCCCTGGAAAAAGAGGAAGTACTCGGAGGAACTAATAGGAGAAAGACATAAATTGAGGTAGGAAGTAGGGATGTCAAGATAATAAAATTGTGACAGTGTGATAACCATGGTGAATTATTGTGATAATTTTGACACTTGGGTGGCAATGTTAGTAAAAGTATTTAAATTCAAATTTTTGTACATAATGTACATATTCGACTCATTTTCAAGCAATGCTATGCATTTATGCACGTTATTTTGAAGTTTGTTGTAAAATAATGCAAAAGAGAGTAAAATATTTAAAAAAACAAATATTGTTTTATTTTTTCACATAAAAATCTCAACTTTCTTAAAATATCTTGATTTTTTTTTTTAACATAAAGATTCATAGAAACACAGAAACTGTCAGCAGACAAGGACTGCTGGGCCCATCTAGTCTGCCTTTAAGCCCTATACTTGTTTGTGGCCTCTGACCCCAAGTGGTCAGTGATTTCCCATCACTCCTTCCCTCCTCAAGGTCCCCTTGTGCCTATCCCAGGCACGTTTAAAACCCTCCACTGTGCTTGCTCCCACCTCCTCCTGTGGCAGGCTATTCCATTTGTCCACCACCCTCTCTGTGATTAAAAACTTTCTCACATTTCCCCTTAACCTGCCCCTCAATTTCATATCCTTGCCCCTTGTTCTTGCACTCCTTCTGCACTGGAAGATGTCCCCCGTGCCGTGTTAATGCCCTTGAAGTATTTAAATGTTTCTATCATGTCCCCATTCCTCCTTTTCTCCAGTGAGTAAATATTGCGTCCTTTAATCCATCTTCATACGCTTTGTGGTGCAAGCCATGTACCATCTTGGTTGCCCTTCTCTGGACTGCTTTCACCCTGTTGAAGTCTTTGTGAAGGTGTGGCCTCCAAAACTGCACACAGTACTCTAAGTGAAGCCTCATTAGTGTTTTATACAGAGGCATTACCACCTCCTGCCTTCTGCTAGTGAGACCTTTGCCTATGCATCCCAGCATGCTACTGGCCCTCCCTGCAGCCTTTGTGCTCTGCTTGGATACCTTTAGGTTGTCTGAAATTATGACCTCTAGGTCCCTTTCATCCTTGGTGATTGTCAACACCTCCCCGTATGTTTCCTCAGGGTTCACTCTTCCCAGGTGCAGTATTTTGCACTTCTTTGCATTGAACCCCAGCTGCCATACCTCAGACCATTTTTCAAGCTTCCTCGGATCTCTCTTCATTTTCTCTACCCCTTCTGGAGTATCCACCCTGTTGCAGATCTTGGTATCATCTGCAAACAGGCAGACCTTTCCCTCCAGCCCTTCCGTAAGGTCACTGATGAAGACACTGAACAGGACTGGTCCGAAGACTGATCCCTGAAGCACCCCGCTGGTTCCCCCTTTCCCTGGATTGGATCCCATTTACCACCACCCTCTGTCTCCTGTCTGCTAGCCAGCTTCTGACCCAGTCTACCACCCTGTGTCTCATGCCCAGACTAACCAATCTTGTTAAGCAGCCTTTTATGTGGAATGGTGTCAAAGGCTTTGTTGAAATCGAGGTAGGCAATGTCCACCCCCACCCCACCCCCGATTTAGTTCCTTCATCACCCAATCAAAAAATCTATAAGATTCGTTTGACACGACCTTCCTGCTGTGAATCTATGCTGCCTTGGATCCTGGACACTGTTGGCTTCCTGGTGTGCCACAGTTCTTTCTTTCAGTAGTGCCTCCATGATCTTCCCCATCACTTGAGGTTAGGCTGACTGGCCTGTAGTTCCCCTGCTCCTCATTACTTCCACTTTTGTGTAAAGGCACTACATTTGCCCTCTTCCCCTCCTCTGGAACCACTCCTGTGTTGAGTGACTCTGTGAACAAAGCTGCCAGAGGTACTGCTAGTTCACTATGCTCCCTCAATGTCCTTGGGTGTATGCCATCTGGCCCCATAGCTTTATCACCTTCAGCTGCAAGAGCTCCTCCAGGACTCTCTCAACTGTGAATGGACTACTATCCACCTCTCCCTTCCCTCTGCATGTGTTGCTCAGCTGTGGTCCCCAACCCTCCTCCTCTTCAGTGAATACTGAACAAACGTACTTGTACAGTATTTCTGCCTTCTCCTGGTCTCCCTCCTTACACTCTCCTTCATCCCCTTTGAGCCTTACTATCCCTCCCCTGGTTTTTCTTCTTTCACTGATGTACCTATAGAATGTCTTGTCCCCGTCTTCACTGTCTGTGCTAGTCCCTCCTCAGTCCGTGCCTTAGCACTCCTAACAGCCTTACTTGCTTCCCTCAGACACTCAAGGTACACCTCCCTGTCTTCCTCCTTTTGGGTCCCCTTGTACTTCCTTAAACTCGCACTTTTAGCTCTTAATTTGTCAGCTGCTACTTTCGAGAGCCATAGTGGTTCCCTCTTTTCTTCCCTTTGGACACCAACCTGATGCATTGGGTCGTCACTTCCACTATGGTGTCCTTTAGTGTTCCCCACTGCACCTCAACCCCCCCCCACCTCTACCTTCTGTAGGGCTACTCTCATACACCTACCCATGTCAGCAAAGTCAGCCCTCCTAAAATCTAATACCTTCACCTTTGTGTGACCAGCTTGTGTCTCTGTTCCCATGCTAAACCACACTATGTGGCGGTCGCTGGATCCTAGCTGACCTTCCACCTGGATGTCTGTGACTCTGTCCCCATTGCTTAGTACAAGATCCAGAATCGCTGTGCCTCTGGTGGGAACACTCACAAGCTACCTGAGGCCTGCCACCTGTAATGAATCCAGGATGTCATGGCTCCTGGATGATGTAGCTATTGGGATTGTCCGTCCAATCCACGTCTAGGATACTGAGATCCCCCAGCAGTAATACCGCACCCTTTGATGCCATCTCATGAATCTGGTCCACAAGATTCCCATCCCCTTCCTCCCCCTCCGCTGGAGGTCTGTAAATCACCCCTGTGCAGATTGCTGTGCCATTGCCTGGCTCATGGGTGACCCACAGTGCCTTGGCCTCCCCTGTCTACCTTGCACCTCTGTTGCCTTAATACCTTCCCTGACATACAGGACCATCCCTCCTCCTTTTTTAACCCAGCCCCGATCCCTCCTGAACAGAGCATAGCCTGGTACATTAATGTCCCAACCATGATTTGCGGTGTACCATGTCTCCATTATTGCTATGTCCAGGTCTGCCTCCACTAACAAGGCCTCCAGGTCTGGGATTTTGTTTCCCAGGATTCTGGCATTTGTCACTATGGCCTTTCACCTTCGGACGCTCCTCCTTTATTTGTACCTATTTTTGCTGCCCTTCTGCCCCCCTCCCCACCTGACCTTCTTTTGTGGCCTTGATTCCTGTGCTTATCCCTTACTTTCTGTATCCGCTGTTCTGTTCCTGAACTCCTTTCCCTGCATTTCTGTCTTGTCTGCTGTATCTTGCAGGGGTGGGCTGCTCGATATACCTTGCTCCTGTTGCCCCCAGGCCAGTTTAAATGCTTGACAACGAAGTTTTTAAACTGTCCATTGAGGATTGCTTTCCCCTTCCTGGACAGATGTAGTCCATCGCCTGTGTACAGGGCTACATTGTTCCAGGTGGGACCCCAGTCTCCAATGAAGCCATACCCCTTCTTGCTGCACCAACCCTTCAACCATGCAGTAAAGGTACTGATGCGGAGATTCCTATTCCCCTCACTGCCTTGGACCAGCAGCACCTCCCAAAAGATCACAAAGCCTGCTACCTTCCCCAGGCACCCTCCCAGCACTCTGAAGTCACCTGTTCTAGGCTTCCCTTGATACTGGACATATCGGTCATTTGTTCCCAGGCGGACAATGACCTCCAGCCCTCCCCTCCTCAAATACACAATACATGTGTTATACACACACACGGTCTACTATACATTTGAAAAATGTGACTTGAGCAAATCTTTTTACTTGCTTTTGCTTGTTTAAAATGCAAATAGAGTACAATATTTAAAATATATAATGTTTTTGGTTTTTCCACAATAATATCTCAACTTGAGAATTTTTTTTTTACACATAAAGATTCAAAGACACAATTAAATGCATGTGTTATACACGGTTACATACACAGTACAATCCATTTTAAAATGTGAATGATCAAATCTCTCTACTTGCTTGTTTAAATAGCACCATTCCATGATATTTCTCCTTGGCTGCAACATCATCAGAAGACTGGAAGATCCCCCATAGTAGTTGACAACTTTTCGGTTTAGCTCCCTAAGGAAGGGAAGAGATCATATTTTGCCCCCAGCTGCTCAATCCCTTCCACCTCCTGATCGACGACGCAGTCATCGTGCACTTCTTTGTTTTGTGTGGTCATTATATGCCTAGCGTGGGTACTTGCAGTTGGTCCATGCAGTCTACGGGGCAGCATTTTAAAACTTATTTTTAAAATTCCACACCACAGACTTGCATGAAGCATGTCCCCAAGCTAGGCATATAATGATCTCACAAAACAAGGAAGCCATCATGATGATAGCAACGGCGATCAGGAAGTGAAAGTGGTCGAGCAGATAGCCCTTTTTATACCCAGTGTGTCAGTAGTTGAATATCTGAAATTAACCCTTCACAACCAGTGTGTTCTGCCACAGAGAGGTTCTGATTCCCTCTGACCTTGAGAGTGAAGCTTGAGATGTCTCTGGGAATCAGAACCCCAAGGTGACAGTACACACTGGTTACGCATAAAGTTGCTCATCCTGTATTTTTCATAGTGTATAACATTATGTGAAAATGTGCACATTTCTTTTTCTTTCACAATGAAACTGACTTGTGCAGTCTTCTTTTTTTTTTTTTTAAACTTTATGTTTGTTAGTCTGCATAATAAACACAATATTGCACTATACATATCCTGCTTGGAAACATCTTACACACTTCCATACAACTGTAGATATAGTAGAAAAGTATCTCCAAGTTATTTACTATAATCTAGAGGGCTAAACTTTAATGTTACCAACTGAACCTACAATAAAGCTAAAAATGTAAGCTATGGAACTGTAACCCATGAGCATGTGGTTATATTTCAGAAAAATTGTTCTTGAAGTGTTCGCCCGACTTGTGCAGTCTTGAGAGATTCTACAATGCTGTTCTACCACAGAAGGGCACAGTCACTCACATTCCTTGACCTCTGACTAGCCATATTCTAACCCCTTCTGCCAGGACAGCTATTGCTAGAGGAATCCTGCTTCCGTCACTCTTGTATGGATCCGTAATCTATACTAACGCATCTATGACTGTTCTCCACAGGTGGGATACAACTTAAACATGCCAGGAACAGACTGGAAGACTATGACATCCTCTGTGACCAGGGAACAGAGGTTGTTGGATGTCTTTCAAGACGCGTTCCTAACTCAGCAGGTGAGGGAACCGACCAGGGAGGCACGGGTACTGGATGTGGTCCTGGCAGACAGTGACCAGATTGGGGGCCTGGAGGTAAGGGACCCATTGGCGGGGAGTGACCATGCCACGGTCTGGTTCTGCCTGGACCTAGGAGGGGTAGAAGGCTGCACAAAGACGGAAGTAAACGACTTCAGGGGGGCAGATATTAAGGAAATGGGAAGGATACTTAAGGAGCATTTGGATGGGATTGGGTCAGACATGGACGCTGATAGTAGGTGGGAAATCATCAGGAGAGGGGTGCAGGATGCTACCAGCACCTGTGCAAGAGTAAGACGAAAATGCAGTAGGGCCCAAAAACCCTGTTGGTGGACCAGGGAGGTCCAGGAGGTGGTGCAGGGAAAGAAAGCAGCCTATAAGCAATTCAAGTGCTCAAGGAGTGAAAGGGATCGAGGGGAGTACAGGCTGATGGCTAGAAGGGCCACTCAGAGTGGTGAGGGGCGGCTAAGGCAAGGAAGGAGCAGAACCTGGCCAGGAAATTAGAGAGGGAACAAGGGTTCTTTAGATACATTGGGGAAAACAAAGGGTGAAGGGGCAGATTAGCAGGATTAAATCAGGGAGAGATGGGCACAAGACCCGGGGAGCAGGTTGAGGTACTAAATGAGTACTTCACCTCAGTCTTCACCAGGAAAATGGGGTGCTGCATCATTCATGGGAGGAGACAGAGATACTGAGGAGGGGGACCCTACCAATGGGCAGGTCTGGGGAGAGGGGGAGGCATCACTGGCAGGTGGGGGGAGGGCTAAGCAGGGAGAAGGGGTACCGGAAGTGGAAATCACAGCAGAGAGAGTGAGGGAAGCCCTCAGCTCCCTTAAGATGGAGAAAGCACCGGGGCCGGATAAATTACATCCCAGAGTGCTGAAGGAACTTGCAGATGTCCTGGCGAAACCCCTGGCAGAGCTTTTCACCATCTCTCTGAGGACAGGGTGGGTGCCCCAAGACTGGAGGGTGGCGCATATAGTGCCTATCCACATGGGGGATCAAGGGAGGTGGCAGGGAACTACAGGTCTGTCAGCCTGACCTCGGTGGTGGGCAAGGTGATGGAGGGCATTGTCAGGAGAGGCTAGGGGGACCTGATAAGTCAGGGTGCCTGGACGATAGACAGCATGGATTCATCCAGGGAAATCGTGTCAGACAAACCTGGTGGAGTTCTATGACTGGGTGACAAGTGCCTTGGACCTGGGTAGACCAGTGGATGTCCTCTTTCTAGACTTCAGCAAGGCATTTGACTCTGTTCCTCACGTGGGCCTGTTGGATAAGCTGGGAGAAATGGGGTGGGGAACCAGATGATCAGATGGATAGGCAATTGGCTCCAGGACCCGGACCCAGAGGGTCGTGAGTTGGTGGGATAGTCTCATCCCCAAGGAGGGTCATGGTGGGGTCCCAGGATCAGGTCCTTGGGCCCCTTCTGTTCAACTACGTATCTGATATAAGGACAGGAATCAGAGTGAGATGAGTCTTTTGCAGATGACCTGAAACTGGGGGCAGTGGTGGATGGGGAGGAGGGAGGGTGGCCCACAGGGGACCTGGAGGCTCTGGAAAGATGGTCTAGAAAGTGGAAGCTGAGGTTCAATGCAGGAAATGCAAGGTACTCCACCTGGGGCCAGAAACCCAGGCCAAGTGTACACCCTGGGGAAATGCTACAAGTCTCAATGGCTGAGAGGGACCTGGGGTGGTGGTGGATGTCAAGATGAACAACTCTGAGACTTGTAGGAGGGCAGCAGCCAAGGCCAACAGGATGCTGGGATGCATCGCTAGGGGATCACTCCAGAAGGAGGGAAGTGATACTCCCTCTGTATAACTGCTTGGTGAGGCCGCACTTGAGTACTGCGTGCAGTTTTGGAGGCCACACTTAAAGCGGGACATTAACCTCCTGGAGAGGGTCCAGAGGAGGGCAACCAAAAATGATTTGGGGCTTGGGGGACAGGACCTATGAGGAGAGCTCAAGAGCTAAATATGTACACATTGGAAGAGAGAAGGACCAGGGGGACATGGATAGAGGTCTTTAGGTACATGAAGAGGGTAAATGAGGAGGAACAGTTGGGGTGCTTCGAAGGAAGGAGGAAGGGGCCACTAGAGGGCATGGGTGGAAGCTGGAGGGGGGAAGATTCAGGGGAGAAAGGAGGAGGTGCTACTTCACTGAGAGGGTGGTGGAGACATGGAATGCACTGCCTAGGGGGCTGGTGGAGGCAGAGACAGTGGAGGGGTTCAAGAGGGGGTGGGACAGGTACAGGGGAAGGGTTCTGGAAGCAAAATCCAATGCAGCAAGAATATCCGGAACTGGGAAGGGAGAAGCCAGAGAAGGCGAGGGGGACAGCAAGGTCAGCACCCAGGTTGGGGTCTGACCAAACGAGCAGACGCGAAAGACAGTTAGGCCTATTCTGCTGGCATTTTAGTATGTTAGTATAATAGTATATGCCGATACGCCTCCACATCCTCCAGACTAAGACATCACTGCCTACTATACGCAGATCTAAATTGGCCCTTTCCTACTGCTTACAGGCTCCTCTCTCTTAGCAACCTTCTGGACAGTATACTGCGGACCATGATGCCTTCCCACCTCACCTCCTTGCTGACCCCTCAGCCCATCTCTTATGGTCTCCGATCTTCAGACCTTTCCTTGCTTACCATTCCTAGATGCAGAACTACCAAAGGGAAATCTGGCTTCTCGCACGTTGGTCCCTCGTACTGGAATTCTCTGCCCTTAGATGTATGCCTTACCCCTAATCGTGCTACCTTTAAGAAGAGACACAGCTCCCTTCTCACCGCATGTGCTCGTTTCACTTGTTTCAACCTGCCGTAGATCATGGATCCTTCTGCCTCAGCCGCATAAGCTACCCCCCACCCTCTGTAGTATGAGCGGACACCCTGCTCCTCAGCATTACCCTCAATTTTTCTCTCCTCCCCCCCTCCCCTGTCCTTTCCTTCCCTCTCTCTCTCTCTCTCTCTCTTGTTGGTCTTCTCTCAGCTCTACCTCTCTCCTGCCTCCTCCCTCTAGCAGTTTCTCTCAGTTTCAGCTGGACGTAAGATACCCTATGGCACTTTTGCACCTTCAAAGTGATTTTACAATTATTGTTTATATATGAGCACTTAACTTTCATTGTATAATTTACTCCTTATGTGCCCTAATTACCATTAGTGTCTTAATTTTGTTTTCGCATCTGATTGTGATGTATTGTACATTTCTTGATACAGTATTCTATGTACCTGTTTATCTCTGTCTTGTTGGCCTCCTGGGTCATGCCTGAAAACAGTCACTTTTGTGTCTAGTGCACCTACCTGGTCATCAAAAGATAAATAAATAAATAAATAAAATTAAATTGTGGTACAACATCATTTTGAAATGATGGATTTCTATATAGAACAATAGCTCTATAAATACTGTATTTGCCAAAGAAAAAAGATTAAAGTGCAAACGTACAGTTATTAAAAATGGAAAACTAATTTTCTGCAAATTTTATAGTATAGTACACTATACTGAGGAGGACTGCTACAGATGGTGTGCTTCTAAGAAAGTCAAAGGACAGTCCTTCCACATTCCAGTTCATATTGTGTGTGGGCAACATTGGGCATGGACTGGGATGAGCATGACTGGGCAGTGGCACTGGGAATGGACACTGCAGCAGCAAGAGCCAGCATCTTCTCTCCTCACCAGCTCCTCATTCATCATTAGCACTAGCAGTGCCAGACAGTGATGTAATGACAGGCCGCATGAAGACAGACTGTGCGGTATGCACACTGTCATCAAGCATAATCATAAACAAAAAAAAAAAAGATTTACCATCTATCCATCCACGCTGAAGCGATGAAACATCCTGTAGTGGGAATTTGGGGAAGGGGATCCATTCCATACATGAATTGAATCAAACAAATGTAAACGGTTATGGTTGGGGTCGGGGGGAGGTTAAGAAGAAGAACAATATCTTAGTACGTAGTAGCTGTGTGCAGAGTAGACTATTAATCTATTCAGGCAGACACTCAGACAGTACTGTGTTTGGTTGTTGTGGTGATGAGATGGATGGATATAGGCGGTGCTGGCCAGCCTGGCCTAGTGCATGAAAACAACACCCTCCCTCCCCATCCATATTTCCATTCCACCCCATCCCACTCCTCCTCCAAACCATAACTGCTATTATAATGTGCACACACTGCAGACTAAATTGGATCTGAATACAGCTGCAGTGCAAAGACAGAAAGTCTGTTTAAAGATTCATCATTCTCCATCCCCGACCACACCATCCACACCAAAAAAACTCAGACATGTCATGGAGAACAGCAGAGGCTAGCCATGTTGGGCCAGCAAGGGATAAGCCAAGTAGAAAACCATTGCATATTAAGTATAGAAAATAATGCATAATTAATAGCAATTCTCCTGTTAATTGAACTCCATTTCCACGCAGTGCAGGCACCCATACGACCAAGCCATTCCCGATACCTCCAATCTCCAGCACCAACCACTCCCCCCCTCCAGTCCCAATCCCATACTTCAACTCATCACTCAGTAATCTTATTCTATCTCTTCCCACCACGTGGCACTGGTGGTGGCCAGACCCAGGCACACCAGGTACTGTACACATCACTGGACCAGTAGTCGTATATTCTACACCCAGACGACCGTGCGTGCGCACACACACGCATAGTCCTTCCCTACCACAGTCAGTCATCATCATCACACAAACAGATGAATATTAGTCGCACTTGCAATCTGCAATGCTTGGGTCTGAGGGTGAAGGGAAGTTTTGTGTCTGACCATCTCTGCTTAGCTTCTGTTGCTGGCATGCATGCAAATGCAATACAGTTACTGACACAGACACCCCTACTCAAGTTCACATACTGAACAAACTGATTGCAAACAGAAGCAGTGCAGCCCAACTGCATGGCCTGAGTAGCAATAGCATCCACCACCACTAATTAAGTAAAATGCTCTCACTCCCTTACCTCAGCAGCACTGCAGTCATGTCACTCAGATTATCATTGCCAAACAGTAGCAAACAAATGAAGTCAGCACCCTCATCTCAAAGTCATCACTATTCACCACGAGGCATGAGCAGACCAGTCACCCACTGGGATCACCCCCGCCAGTACATCTAATTATAACAGCAGGCAAGGCAAGAACGCATTCTTTCCATTCAGTTCAACCCCCTGATGTTTTGAATGAGTTGAGGTAATTTAAATACTTAAAAAACATTTACCACATGTCCTCATCCTCACTAGTCTGCAGCAGCCATGGAATCGACATCGATCAGTAGTAGGACTGTCGAGTTGAACATGCACAAGTTTTTCACAACAGCCCAGTGCACCCTCCTCCCTCATCCTCCTCACCTCATGTCCTCATCCTCTTACTGCAGCAGGGAATCGTCAATCAGAAGTCGGAGACGAAGTTGGATGGACATGCAAGCATAGCAGGCATGCAAGTTACAACACAACTGCCCAGTGCCACCCCGTCACCCCCCAACCCCTTCACCTCATGTTCTCTCATCCTTAGTCGCTGCAGCAGGGAATCATCAATCATAGGCAGATCAGTAGTAATAACAACAGTCAGAGTTGGACAATTGCCCCCCCCCTTCCCCCACAGAGGACCCAACACAACGCCACAAAAAAACTGTTAGGAAACAATTTATTACCAACACCACGAAGTATGCAGACTCTCATCTCAACTGTGGCCACAACCAGTCACCACATCAAATTTGCAATCACACCCACTCCCACTCGGATGCAGAACAGCTAGTGCGAGTCACTTTGCACAGTTTATGAGTCTTGCAACACTATGTACCATCAAGTTAGATGTTACTTTAGCAAGTACAACTTAGAGCAATAACTTTAATATTCCAATCAGTGAAGTTAAACTCTGTGACCTGACCTCACACAATCACACAGGCAGCCGCAGCAGTTTAGCACAGTAGTTCAACACAAACCTCCTTACCTTACCAAACAACTACAGAGAAAGTTGAAATTCATGACAGTGCCCTGATGTGGAGAAACAAAAACGGGCTAGATTTTCTTTTTAACAACTTTTTCAAGCATTCAAGGAAGGTACATTTTTTACTACTATGATGACGAAATTCGTCCAGTAGCGCTCAAATGTTGAAGAAGCAAAGTGTAGAAATAACGACAACATTCGCTACGGTACACCAAGCTGCAGCCCGCAACCTCTCACGATGGAGTCTTGGCGGCAAAAGAGCGAGGTGGTCTGCACACATAGATAAAAAGGGGTGTAGCAAGTGGCACAAACACCGTTAATAGGGCAGAATTTAATGCACTAAACACTCCAGTTGGACAGTTATGCTGCCAGTCAATGTACACAGACACATGACCTGTACCGTGGGAGGACTGCTGTGAGGAACAGTGGCGCGAAATTATAGGCTAGTGAAGAGAAAGATGACACAGAATAGACGAGAATGTACAGCAGGAACTTTTTTTGGAGCCCTGAACAGCACGGTATACCTTGGTTGACAGTTACCGCGGTTACTAAAAATTTCCACGATTTCAATACCGTACTAATAACACGGTAAACCTTCAAACCAGTATACCGTGGCACCCCAGTAGGAAGGGAGAGTCACGAACCAGAATTTACAGACGAAAGGGAGGCTATGCATCTTGCACCTTGTGGGAAGTGGCAGAAGGGAGAGAGAGGAGTAGAAGGTACAATGGTGGGTCGGGGGTTGGGGGAGGTGGCGAAATGGCAAAAAGAATTTAGCAGGGTGTCCAGTCTGGCCAGAGATGTGGCAGGAACGAAGCAATAGACGATATCAGTGGAGTCTATAACAGGAAGAATGGTCTTTGTGACAAGGTCACACTAGGTGGACAGAGGGAGGCAGTCTTTGTGCTGATCAAGGGCTCAGAGTTTGGGGGGAATCTTAGAACATATGGAATCAATGTGAGTAGAGCAGTCAAGACAACTGTCCAGTCAGACTCCTAGGTATTTGAACGAGTTGACTGATTGGAAGGGTGAGCCTTCAAGGGTGGTGTAAAGGTGGGAGGTTTGGGGATTTTGGACAGTTTTTGCCTCGAGCCAAAGAGCATAGACACTGTCTTTTTAGAATTTAGTTTTAGTTGGCTTTGATGGAACCAGATCTGTACTTTACTGAAGTCGCGTTGAAAGGGGGCAGTGACATCAACGGCTGAGGGGCCTTCGCAGAATAACACAGTAGTGTCCGTGAACATATGTATTTTTGAGGGACAGCAGACAGAGCAGGGTTTTAAATATTCGGTATCGCATTGCAGTTTGCGATGTGATCTGGCTGCTCTTGTGATCCATTTTACTTCGGCATCACAAAAAAACGTGATGCATTCTGTGGCTGACTCTTCCCCCTCCCATCTCAGCTCTGGCACCACTAGTTCTGTGCTAGTCCCCTCCCCACCCGCGAGTTGGCTGGTTGGAAGCACCTAACTCCCACAAGCTGGTTGGTTGGAAGCATCTAACTCCCACATCTAACTGAAGAAAGGCACCAAGCTGCATGCTTCTGGGTGCATCCAACTGCAGTTGCAGCGTTTTGTGTGCCGACTGGGAGACCACTGGGAAAATGCGGCCAATTGGGTGGATGACGTGGTCTGGAACAGCAAGGACTACAGCAGCCAGAGCAGAAAGCAGGATTATTTTCAGACTGGCAGCACATGGCAAGTTCTACAACTTGAGGCAAGCAACCTGGTCACAGCGGACAACCTGCAGGCTGTACAGAAGGTAGAGCAGCGGGGACAGACAATAAGGGGCTGGCAGAGCAGTTATAAAAAAAATTCCAGTGGGTTCATATGTTTTGTCACCAGTGTCATTCATGCTGCATGTCCATGCCCCTTATTTCAGTGTCAAAAGGTTGACAGGGCAGGGGGAAAGGAGTGGTGAGGGTGGTGAAGGTTGGTGGGGGGAGGGTTTTGCAATATATGGGATGGTGTGTGGGGGTGGGTGTCTGTGCGTGTTACAAGTGCCTATTTTCAGGGGAGGTAAAGTGATTTGCCCAAACTCACAACATGCAATTGGAGGTTGTGGGAATCAAACCCAGGTTTGCAGCTAGGTGTACCAAGCTAATTCACAGCTCAGTACTCTAACCCTGGTCTGCTAATTAGGCTTGTGTTTATTTTCAGGGAAGGTAAAGTGACTTTCCCATAGTCACACAACATGCAAGTAGTGGAGGTTGTGGGAATCAGATCTAGGTCTGCAGCTGGATATACCAAGCTAATTCACAGCTCACTACTCTAACCCTAGTCTAACTGCCAGTTAGGCTTGTATCTGTTAGGGGAGGTAAAGTGACTTGCCCAGAGTATCACAGCATGCAAGTGGAGGTTGTGGGAATCAAACCCAGGTTTGCTGGGTGTACCAAGCTCATTCAGAGCTCAGTACTCTAACCCTAGGCTATACTGCCAGTTAGGCTTGTGTCTCTGTTGAACTGAAACAAATCACACAAAGACTGAGACAATTTTAATGAGAATTTTATTCAAGCTAAAATATAAAAAAAACTGCATGTATACATATTTTTAGTATTTTTACTTTGCCAATCAAATTGAGGCAAGTGCTATGCATCTTTACAATTGATTAACATGAAGTGCTAATCAATTTTCGCAGCTTATTTAAAACCCTGCAGAGGGGAGGTCGTTAATGAATAGTGAGAAAAGAATGGGACCCAGTGTGGATCCTTGGGGGACGCCGGCTAGGAGAGGGGAGGTTCCTTCAAGAACAGATTGCTGACTATGTAGAAGAGATGACCTGAATCAGTTGATTCAGCAGGAGCGAGGCTGGCAGAGTGTAGTTTCTGGACAAGAAGGGGATGGGAGACAGAGTCAAAGGCCTTATCCAAATCCACAAAAATGGCTACAGTGACAAGGCCTTTGTCCATGGCTGACTGGATTGCATCTGTTACTGTACGTGGAGCAGGGAGGAAACTATGCAGTGCTGTTTCCTGAACCCGTACTGGTAGGGAGAGAGACCGTTGGGTGTCACAGGAGCCTAGAGTAAATAAGGGACTTCTGAAGCTTTGCAAGAGCTGGAAGGAGAGAAATGGGTCTGTAGTTGCCTAGAGAGGCTGGGTCCTTTCCTTTGTGCAGAGGGAGCACTTTGGTGAGTTTCCAGGCCAAAGGGACAATGCTGGTGGTGAGGGAGAGATTTAGGCGGTAAGCCAGGGGGCAGCAATGGCGGGGGTGGAGATACAGATAAACTTAGGGTGCAGGCCATCAGGGCTGTATTTTGTGGGGTTGAGGGCCATTAGTGCATTGTAGACTTCGTGGGAGAAGATCAGGGAAATGAGAAACAAGGCCCGGCAGTGGTAGAAGGGAAATCAGGGGTAGGGGGTGATCAGAGAGGGCGCAGGTGGTAAAGAATTTGTTCTATGTATTCTTACACCAACAAAAAGTACTCCAACCTGCCCCCGATAAGGACATCTATAGCTGGCAACACAGACGGTTTCTAAAGTAGGAAAACGCGGTCCTGCACTGGTTGCCGTGTCCTGCCCTCCAGTCTACCTAAACTTCGGCAGTCAATTTTGGCTTCCTGCTCTCCACAGCCCCTGCAGCCAACACTGCAAAATGCATTTTAAGACAGAAATTTACCTTTAAAACCACATTTCTGGCACAAAAAGAACTGCCTTTCCAGGAGGCATTTAAAGAAAAATGAGATGACTAATAAAGTAAACAGATACTACCACCTGAGAAGTGTGGGGATAGACTCGTTGGGCAAGTATCCTCTTTTCGTTCCAGCATTTGTATGTTGGTTTGGAAAATGGAATAGCAATATTCTGAGCCCTATCCGCAATTCCCAGTCAGATGTAACTGTTAAATCTAAGATGAAAAAATATGTTTAGTCAAATGTTCAATAGCTGTGCATAATTTAGTTTCTTGTTTTCTCGAAAATACAGTCATTTTTATAGGACTGTTTTTTCATGGTTTAATATAAACAATATTGTAATGTATGGTCTGTAAAACTAAAAGTGCCTTAGACAATGGAGTGGTCAGACTTATCACAACACGTGGATCAATTATAGAAACATAGAATTTGACGGCAGATAAGGACCGCTTGGCCCACCTAGTCTGCCCATTTTCCTACCTAACAGATAAGCTGCAGATCCTAGTTAACCAACAGCTTAATTCCTCCTACCCCCCACTAGGACTGCCCTATGCCTGTCCCATGCATTCTTGAAGTCCCCCACTGTTCTTGACCCCATGACCTCTTCAGGGAGGCTGTTCCATGCATCCACAACCCTCTCAGTGAAAAAATACTTCCTCACATTACCTCTGAGCCATCCCCTCTATCTTCAAATTGTGCCCCCTTGTTCTTGCACATCTCTTTTTCTGGAAGATGCTACCCTCTTGGACTTTGTTAATTCCCTTGAGGTACTTGAAAGTTTCTATCATGTCCCCTCTCTCCCTTCTTTCCTCAAGGGTATACATATTAAGCTCCTTTAGTCTTTCTTCATATGTCTTCTGGTGCAGACCCTGCACCATTTTGGTTGCCCTCCTCTGGACAGCCTCCACTCTGTCTATGTCTTTGAGGAGATGGGGTCTCCAGAACTGCACACAGTACTCCAGATGGGGTCTCACCAACTGTCTGTACAGAGGATAACAACTTCCTGTTTTCTACTATTGATGCCTCTTCCTATACATCCCAGTATCCCCAGCCTTCCTTACTGCCTTCTCACATTGCTTGCCCACCTTTAGGTCATCTGATATAATTACCCCAGGTCCCTTTCTATTTTTACTGTTGTCAGTATCTCACCCCCCATTGTGTACGCTTCCCCTGGGTTTTTGTTTCCCATGTGTATTACCTTGCACTTCTTTGCATTGAATCTGAGCTGCCATACATTTGACCATTCCTCCAACCTTGCCAAGTCCCTTCTCATCCTTTCCACTCCATCTTGTGTATCAACCCTGTTGCAGATCTTTGTGTCATCTGCAAAGAGACATACTTTCCTTCCAGTTCCTCTGCAATGTCACTTATAAAGACATTAAAAGGACCGGTCCCAGTACTGAACCCTGCGGTACCCGGCTAGTAACCCTCCTTTCGTCACTGTGTACTCCATTTATTACTACCCTTTGAGTCCTGTTGTCTAGCCAATTTTTTATCCAGGCTACCACCTTGGGACCCACTCCAAGGCTGGCTATCTTGTGTATTAATCTTTTGTGTGGGACTGTATCAAATGCCTTATTAAAATCTAGGTAGGCCATGTCCACAGCCCCTCCCTGGTCTACTACTTTGGTAACCCAGTCAAAGAAATCTATTAGATTCGTCTGACACGACCGTCCCATCGTGAATCCATGCTGCCTTGGGTCCTGTGCCCCACTGGCCTCTAGGTACTCAACAATTCTTTCCTTCAGAAGTGATTCCATCATTTTCCTACCACTGAGGTCAAACTAACTGGTGTAGTTTCCTGCCTCTGTCTTGCTCCCACTTTTGTGAAGAGGAATCACATCTGCCCTCCTCCAGTCCTCGGGTACCACCCCATCCTCCCATGATTTGTTAAACAGAGTAGTCAGCAGTGTCACTAGTTCTACCCTTAGTTCTTTTAGAATTCTTGAGTGAACCCCATCAGGCCCCATTGCTTTGTCCACCTTCAATTTTATTATTCTTTCAGAACCCTTTCTTCTGTAAATGGACTGTTATCGAGCCCCGTCTTCAGAGTGTTTCTCTTGTTTGGTTTAGGTAACTCCCCCTCCTCTTCCTTTGTGAATACTGAGCAGAAATATTCGTTCAGTATCCCTGCTTTTTCACTGTCACCCTCTACCCACATTCCCTTCCCTTTATTAAGCTTCAGTATCCCTCCGTTGGTCTTTCTTCGCTCCCTAATGTACCTATAAAAGGTCTTATCCCCCTTCTTAACAGAATTGGCTATCCTTTCCTCGGTTTGGGCCTTTGCTATTCTGACTGCCTTCCCAGCCTCTTTCTGCTTTAACTGATAAAGTTCTCTGTCCTGCTCCTTCTGTGTTTCCTTATATTTCCTGAATGCTGTCCTTTTCTCCTTAACCTTCCCTGCCACCTCTTTTGAGAACCATAACGGTTTTTCCTTCGTTGTGTTTTACTGATTTGTTTTACACAAAGGCTTGTTGCTTCTGTGATGGCTGTTTTGATCACTCCCCATTGTTCCTCCACCCCTCCTTCTTGCCTGTTTGCTAGTGCTTTTCTGAGGCACTCTCTCATTTCCCAAAGTCAGCCCTCCTAAAGTCCAGTACTCTTGCTTTTGCATGGCTTGATTGTATGGCTGTGTTTTTGTGAACCACACTGTTTGGTGGTCGCTTGTTCCCAGATGGCTACCCACTTCTAAATCTGAGATTCTTTCTCCATCCCCATTTGAGAGTACCAGGTCTAAGATTGCTCCCTCCCGAGTGGGTTCCAATACTAGCTGTCTGAGGCATGCCCCCTGTAGGGCATCAAGAATGACCCTGCTCTTGGATGTGCCTGCAGCAAAGGTGATCCAGTTAACATCTGGCATATTCAGGTCCCCCATCAACAATATCTCCCCTTTTTCTGCCATTCTAAGAAAGCCTTCTATCATTTCCTTGTCCATTCCCTCCCCCTGAGATGGGGGTCTGTATACAACCCCCATGCGGATTGAGGTGCCATTTCCTGTCTCCAGGGTGACCCAAAGTGCCTCATCTGCTCCCTGTTTACTCTTTAGTTCTGTTGCTTTGATCCCTTCCTTTACATAGAGAGCTACTCCTCCTCCTCTTTTACCCTCCCTTTCCCTCCTGTAGATTGTGTATCCTGGTATGTTGACATCACAGTCATGGTTCTCTGTGTACCATGTTTCTGTAACTGCCACAATATCCACGCAACCCTCTTCCATCAAGGCCACTAGTTCAGGGAGCTTGTTACACAGACTATGGGCATTGGTACTCATCACCCTCTTTTGATAGCCTTACCCCTTTTAGCCCCATTTCTGTCCTTAATGCCTTTGCCTTTTTTTACATTTAAATCTGTTCTACTTCCTAATAACTTCTGTACCTTGGTGTTTACCTCACTAATCACCATGTTTTGTGGGGGGAGGCTCAGATTTCCCTGCTCCTTTTCATTGCTTCCCCCCTTGGCTAGTTTAAATGCTTGCCAATGAAGCATTTAAACCTCTCACCTAGGATCCTGGTTCCCCCCCTGGACAGATGCAGACCATCACACCAGTATAGGTCTGCATCCTCCAAGTGGCCCCAGTCCCCAATGAAGCCAAAACCCTGAACTCCACACCAGTTTTCAACCACTCATTGAATTCCCTGGTGAGAAGTACCTAGCATCTCCTTGCCATGAGACAGGCAGCACCTCCGAGAAGGTTACCGTATGCGCTACTTGTCTAAGGCCCCTTCCCAACTCTACAAACTCCTCTTGCACTGCTCTGATCCCATTCCTAGCCAGGTCATTTGTCCCTAGGTGGACAATGACATCCAGCTCCCTCCCTCGTGCAGCTCCTCCCACGATCCTGAGGATTCGCTTCCTGTCCCTCCAAGCTGTGGCGCCAGGAAGGCACCTTACCACCCTCTCCCCTTCCTCCCCCATTTCTACCCCCCTAATGATTGAGTCCCCCACCAGTTGTTTCCTTCCCCTGTGGGGTCCCATGCCACCCTCCTGTGGGTCTCCTTTGTGAAGGTTCCCAGCATTCTCCTTGGTCTCCACTGCAGGTACCTCCATAGAGGAACCACTATCCACCAGAAGAGCGAATGACTTGTGGAGAGGTACAGCTGGAGGGATGCAACTCTGTTCCACCACCCTCTCCCTTGAGCCCACCCTGGTACAGCCTCTCCTCTTTCTTGGCAACCTCTGAGGTAGTGGCATTGGCCCTGGTGGTCCCTGGGTGGGGGAGGAGGTTTCACTAATCCTAGCCAGGTCAGCCTGGAGATGGGCAACCTCCTCTCTCAGACCAGAGAGGTGCCTGCAAATAGGGCAGCATTGCAGCCTCCAGAATGTCTCCCGGAACACTGCCGCCCCACAGCCATTGCACTGCACCACTCCTATCATGTCTTATTTTGTGTCCTCTCTACTGTTTCTCTGGATGCTTATTCTCTCCTCTCCTTACAACTCTCACCCTTCCTGTTCTGGGACAGCAACTTCCTATCTTCTTCAGTAGCCTCCTTTTTCCTTGCTTAATATTAGACCACCAGCAGCTAGGGGAGAGTGAGCTACTTTTTTCCTTTAGGGTTGACAAAACCAATGTCTCTCTATGATCCTTTCCTTCCTACTGCCAAACAGGAAGTTCCTGTTGACAGTCAAATCTAGTGGCTATAAAAGTAGAACTGGCTTTGGGTGGGTTGGAGGGCAATTAGTAAGAAAAAAGGATAGCAACAGGAAGTTGTAATTTGACTCTCCTGCTTTTATAGTGTCTAAACCACACCCTCAGGTAAGCTCTCTTTCCTCCTACTGGTTTAGCAAAGTCAGCTGATACAGTACCCTTCCCTGCACAGAACACACACTGACTTTTTTTCTTTTCTTTCTTCTTTTCAACCCTAAATAAGACCCCTTCTACTTCTAATAAAGTTATTTGTCTACTTAATCTTAACAGACACTGACTCCTGCTGAGGTATAAGGTTTAAATTAAAACTCTGTGACTTCCCTTGTGCTGCTTTCAAAATCAAACAGTTCCAAACTCTGTGACTTCCCTTGTGCTGCTTACAAAATCAGACAGTTCCAAACTCTGTGATGATTTCCCATGTGCTGCTTTCAAAATCAAACAGTTCCAAACTCTGTTACTTCCTTTGTGCTGCTTACAAAATCAGACAGTTCCAAACTCTGTGACGATTTCCCATGTGCTGCTTTCAAAATCAAACAGTTCCAAATTCTGTGACTTCCCTTGTGCTGCTTACAAAATCAGACAGTTCCAAACTCTGATGATTTCCCATGTGCTGCTTTCAAAATCAAACAGTTCCAAACTCTGTGACTTCCCTTGTGCTGCTTACAAAATCAGACAGTTCCAAACTCTGTTATGAGACCAATAACCCCTTTCAAGATCGTGGAATGAAGAAAGTGATGAACAACACCGGTGACTGGACACCTTTTATTAGAAGCTTGCTGAGGGACAATGGTCAGTTGATGGACCACTCCCCCCAGCCACTATTTAAACTGGCCTGAGCCACACCTCAGGGTGCTAGCCAACTTTCTTTTCTTGTTGCTGTGGCCGTGCAGGCTGCTTGGTCCTGCCTTTTTGTTTTTTGTCCTTTACCTTGCCCTTTCATCTAACCTGCTGTGGTTCCAGTTTGTTTGGGCTTTGTTTGGTTTATGACCCCCCAGCCACTATTTGGAATGTATTTTGTCTTCTGCCCCCGTAGTAATTGGCTTCCTGCTTTCAGTAGGACAGCACTCATACTGCTTCCATGTCCTCATTTGACTCCTGTGTTTACCTTAAGTTTTGTTTTGGTGTGCTGACTTATTTCTATGTACTACCCAAGTCCTTCAGTTGTATCTCGCTTATGTTTTCTCAGTCTGCGTACCTGCTGGGTATACCAAGCAACTTGCTAATTTTCACTTCCGTGCCACTGTCTCATTACCTTTACCTGGCTTATGCAGACAGTTGCACCCACTTGTACTTGGTCACTTTTTCAGTCAGTTTTAATTAACGGGACACTGTCAACCTTTTTTGCATCATATTATTTCTAGGTAAAACTCCACATTTTATGATTGCTTACCTTCTCTAAAATTCATTGATGTTGCTGGCTGTTTTATCTGACTCCTTGCATATCAGAAATGAATTGCATGGGAATGTATAGTTATATCTAGTGTTGTTTTGCGCCAAATCATTGAACTAAGCTTACTGCATACTTCCTGAACATCAAAAACACCCTCAAACAGTGCAGCCACTCGTGATACAATTGTCTCCTCTACTCCCATAGCATAATGAGTAGCTAGATAGTGTTGGAAGGGTCTTCCTGAGTCCAGTAAAGATGCAGTGGTAGTTGGTCAAGAAATGTAAACAAACATGTTTTGGTGCTGGTAACACTAGTAGCGCACTCAGTTTTTCACTTTTCAAAAGGAAAAAGGAGTCTGAATCAAACAACCAGCTACATCAGCAGTCTCTATGGAATGTGAACAATCATAAAATGTGTTTTTTAAATTAGGGACACTTTGAGGCCCAAGGGGGTTGACAGCGTCGCTTTAACCAGCTGGTTTCGGTATCTGCACCTCTGTCATGGTTCTAATACGACTTCCTGCTCTTCTGCTCATCATGACTGAATGTTGTTATGATAAAGTCTACTAGCAAGAGGTTCCTTAACATTCCTCTACAAGGCTACGGACATACGAAATTTGCCAGCAGATAAGGCCTAGAGGTCTATCAAATCTGCTCGAATGTGCAGCTAGCACCCCTTATTCTGCAGCTGCCCCTCCCTTCCACCCTTTCCCTTCATTAACCCTCCCCCTTGTCCTGTCCCATCCCCTTTTGAAGCAGTCCACTGTTCTACTGGATATCCACTTCTGCAGGTAACTCATTCTACCCAGCCACCACCCTCTCTGTAAAAAAAGTGTCTCCTCATCTCCCTCCTGAACCTTCCTCCCTCCAGTCTCATATCATGGTCCCTGGTGGCCCTCCCCTCCCTTACTTTGAACAGCCCCTCTATACCCATCTCGTTCATTCCTTTCATGTATTTAAAGGTTTCAATCATGTCACCCCTGTCCCTCCTCTCCTCCAGTGAGTACATGTTCAACTCCTTCAACCTCCTCTCGTATGATAAGTCCCCCAGCCCCTTGATCATCTTTGTTGCCCTGCGCTGCACTCCCTCCAGTAACTTAATGTCCCTCTTCAGATACGGGCACCAGTACTGCATGCAGTACTCCAGGTGTGGTCTAACTAAAGACCTATACAGTGGCAGAATCACCTCCTCCCTCCTCGAGGATATACCCCTTGCAATACAACCCAGCATTGTGTTGGCCTTGCAGCTGCCTTCCTACATTGTGCCGAGTTGTTCATTGACCCTGTAATGAGCACACCCAGATCCTTCTCCTCCTCTGTCTGGGCTAGCTGCACTCCCCCTAGCCGGTAACTCCTCCTTGGGTTCTTCATCCCAAAATGCAGCACCTTGCACTTTTTTGCATAAAACCTGAGTTGCCAGGTGTCTGACCAGGTTTCAAGTTTTGCCAGATCATCCTGCAACCCCTGCCATCCCCCTAGGTCATCTACCACCGCTCATCACTGCCCTTGGGTGTGAGAGCTCCCCACCTACCAATACCCTCTGTTGCCTTCCCTGAAGCCAGTTTCCTACCCATCTCACCAGCTTTGCACCTGCCCCTGTGCCTACTAACTTCCTTCCCAGCCTTCCACACGGCACTGAGTCGAATGCCTTACTGAAGTCCAGACACAGGACATCCACTGTATGGCCTGGCTACTCTTAAAAGAGCCTTGTGGACATGGGCATAGACAGAAACAAGATTCCTGTGCGACCACTCTGTGCTGCTTTTACATGGGTGCTATCTGCCAAAAATAAGTGCATACTATTGCTTTTACAGTCAGTAAATAAATGCTCAGGTAGTTAAAAAGAAACATCTATCAAGCTTCCTGCATGTAGGACTGTGACTAGACTGCTAAAGTTGCCAGATGCAACAAATGACGGTGTGACCCCGAACGCCTGTAAGGCTGGGGGCTCCTCAGCAGTGCCGGGAAACAAACAGCTAAGCAGCAGACTACCACTAGTCGTGCCTTCAGCCACATGCTTTCACAATCTGCATCTCCCTGGTTCAGCTGCCTCCTGCTACTTCTACAGTCTCATTGCAACTAAGCCCTTCTGGGCACTGCAGGGACTCCTGCCTTACTACCAAATCAGTCTCCTTAGATTCCGTTGACCTCCCTGACCTCCATTCCTGACTTCTGGCACCAGTTCTACCCACTGGCTGCGGCCTTCTCGCCCAGCTTTGCTACTTATTCCGAACTCTGACTGTGGCCTCTCCACCCAGTACTGTCAACATCCAGCTTCTGGCTGTGACCCCTCCACCCAGTGCTATCACCATTTGACCTCTGGCTGTGGCCACTACACCCAGTTCTGTCATCATCCGACCTCTGGCTGCAGCCCCTCCGCCCATGCCTCCACCATCCTGGCCTCTGGCTGTGGTCTCTCTATCCAGTGCCGCTGCCCATCCTGACCTCTGACTATGGCCCCTCCATCTAGAGCTGCTGCTCTTCCAGATCTCTGGCTGGGGCCCCTCCACACAGTTCTTTTCCCCAGCAAGTGAGCAATTCTGTTCTGAACAATTTAGTGAACTCAGCATTCTACCACTAGACAGCTACTCAGCATACCCCTCACCCTACAGCAGCAAGATCTTCTCCTTAACTCTGCTGCCTCCTGCTGCACTTCTACCTTCACCGCCACAAGGCCCTAACTGGCAAAACAGGTATGCCTGCATTTACTACTGCTTCTGGACTCTTCCTCTGCTCCTGACCTCTGGCTGTGGCCCCTCCACTCAGAGCAGTCATCCATGCTGACCTATGGCTGTGGTCCCTCCACCCACTGCCACTATCCCTACTGACCTCTGGCTGTGGCCCCTCCACTTGGTGCCATCACCCATCCTGACATCTGACTGTGGCCTCCCTCCCAGTGCTGTCACTGTCCTGACCTCTGGCTGCAGCCCCTCGGCCCAGTGCTATCTCTGTCCTCCTGACCTCTGGCTGTGACTCCTCCACGAAGTGCTACCACCCATACCTCCTTGCACATAAGACCAAGAACTGCATCCTCCTTGGGCTTAAGCCTCGCTCAGAATGCATAACCATCTACTGCACAGGTCCCAGTAAGTAGACCACATGTGTGACCACAATAACCACTGCAATCCACTCTCTAGCTGTGTCTCCGCTGCCTCACAAGGGCATTGCCTCCTTGCTGTTGCCCCTCTGGTTTGCTTCCTCAAAACTTGCAAGTCTTCTTTGCTCAAACCAGTGTTATGGAGGATACTCACCTACAGCAAGATCCTAAGAAACCGCAAACCGGTCGATGCTCAAGAACCAGAGCAGCCAGCACCGTTTGGCTCAAACCCTGACTGTCACCGGTATAGCATCAAATCCTTCTCTGAGGTTCATTGCCTAATTCCCTGAAGCTCTTTACTGCACCTCCTTCTGATCAAACTCTTGCCACTGCTGCACCCCTGCAAATGCCTGGTTCTGTTCTGACATTTATTACTACCAAAATGAACCAATACGGTTCTGCTTCCATTTTTATTCAGGACTCTATGCAAGCCTTCTTTTGGGTCTCATGGCTATATCTGGCATGTATCTGACCTTCATAACCACTACTTTACACTTGACAACCACAGTAGTGCCAACGCTTTTCCGTATTTAACAGAAAACACCAGTAAAAAATGGAATTTGTCATTTTTAAACCAGCACTAGGGAGCCAATTTTTCATAAAAAAAAAAAAAAACACTTTGCACCAGTTTTTTAGATAAACCTCTCCATTTTAAGCCATGTTTTTGTGCAAAACATGTTGATTTGCCCTCAATTTTGGGAAAGAAACAGAAAAAATGGATTTTAAGAATTTGCCAAATGGAACTGACTATTTTTAAAAATCAAAATCACTGGCTCTACCACAAAATGACTCTCAACAGTCTAATACACCCACCAGCTAAGATTAAGCAGCAGCCTTCTGTTGGTTGGGCTTGCTCGCTCTGCCCAAAGGCACAGTACATTTTCACCCCAATGGCTTCATACTGCTGAAAATGCCCAACATCAGCAGCAACTTCAACCCCCTATCAATTGGGCTTCCTCCATTCTCCACTCGAGGACATCGTACACCAACAGCAAGCATCATTCCTCCATCCAGTGGAAAAGGAAGAGGAGACCATTATGGTTTTCCAAAGAGGTAGCAAAGAAAGTGAAAGCCAAAAGGATTGTTTCAGGCAATACAAAAAGACACAGGCAGAAGGGGATAGGGAGAAGTACCAGGAGAAGCAAAGGGAGGCAGGGAGGTCAGTAAGGGAAGCCAAAGCTCAGACAGAAGAACACATTGCAAAATCAGTGGGTAGAGGGATAAAACCTTTACAGGTATATAAGTGAAAAAGAAAGACACAGGAGAGGATAGTGAGACTGAAGGGGAGGATGGGGGCCATGGAGGATGACAACAGTAAAGCTGACATATTGAATGGGTATTTCTGCTCAGTTTACTGAGGAAGAGGAGGGTAATGGGTCTGAAGGGAGTACAAGGGTGAGAATGGTGCAGAAATGGACACAAATCCCTTTACTGAGAAAGGGTCCTGAAGGAACTGGAAGTAATAAGAGTTGATAAAGCAATGGGGCCAGATGGGGTGCACCCCAGGGTCCTTAAAGAACTAAAAGAGGTGGTGGCTGAACCTCTGGCTATCCTGTTTAGCTGATCACTGGAAACAGGGGAGGTACCCAAAGACTGGAGGACAGCAGATGTAGTCCCCTTGTACAAAAGTGGGAACAAAGAGGAAGCAGGGAACTACAGACCAGTCAGCCTCACCTCAGTAGTCGGGAAGATCATGGAAGCACTACTGAAGGAGAGATTGGTGAAACATCTGGTTGTCAATGGACTACAGGACCCAAGGCGCATGGTTTCACCAGGGAGGTCATGTCAGACCAACCTCATTGAATTTTTGACTGGGTGACTAGGGAGGTGGATCAGGGAAGGCAGTGGACATGGCCTATCTGGACTTCAGCAAGGCCTTTGACACTGTGCCACATAGAAGACTATTACACAAACTGGGGAATATGGGTGTGGGCAGGACAGTAGTGTGGTGGGTAGGTAACTGGCTGGGTGGCAGGACACAGAGGTGGTGGTAAATGGCTGTCACTCCACAGAGGAAGAGTGACCAGTGGGGTACCACAGGGATCAGTGTTGGACCGGGTCCTATTCAACATCTTTATCAGTGATATTACGCAGGACCTAGAAGGCAGAATTTCATTGTTCGCTGATGACACAAAGCTCTTTAACAGAGTAGACACACCAGAGGGTGTAGACAGAATGAGAAGGGACCTGCAGAAACTTGAAGAATGGTCAGGGTTTGGCAGTTGAAATTCAATGCAAAGGAGTGCAAGATAATGCATATGGGGCACAAAACCCTGGCACAATATATCAGTTGGGGGTGAGGATATAGCATGCACCAAGCAGGAAAGGGATCTTGGGGTTATCATCTCTGATGACCTCAAGGTAGGGAAACAGTGTGACAAGGCAGCAGGTAAAGCAAATAGGATGCTGGGATGTATAGGCAGGGACATCACCAGCAGGAAAAGGGAGGTCATAATTCAGCTATACAAGACACTAGTGAGGCCCCACCTGGAGTACAGTGTACAGTTCTGGAGACCATACCTACGTAAGGACATAGACAGGGTAGAGAAGGTTCAGAGGAGGGCAACAAAGATGGTGCATGGATTGCATCACAAGTCCTATGAAGACAGGTTGAAGGAACTGAACATGTACTCCCTGGAGGAGAGAGAGAGAGATGGGATATGATAGAGACATACATGTATCTTACAGGAGGAAGTTGGAGGAGGGCCGATTCAGAGGAAACATGAGGAAGAATTTCTTCACAGAATGGGTGGTGGACAAGTGGAACACCCTGCCAGAGGAAGTGGTGGGGGCTGAAACAATCACGGGATTTAAGAATGCATGGGATAGACAAAGGAATTCTGGAGGTCAGGGGTAAGGGGCAACAGACTTCTAGGAAAACATAAACTGAACTTACAAGCTCAAATGGGCAGACTGGGTGGGCCATAGGCCCTTATCTGCCGACACTGTCTATGTATCTATGTATCTGTCTAGCCTCACCTATGTTCTGCTCTGCTCATGAAGGACCCAGTAAGCTTCTGCTTCCTATGGCTTCGTACTACTGGTAACACCAGGCACAACCCTCTAACAGTTAAACTTCCTCCATTCTCCACTCAAGGGCACCATACTCCAACAGCAGGCATCAGTCCTTCATCTGTTTAGCCTCACCTATGCTCTGCTCATCAAAACACAGTAAGCATTTGCTTCCTATGGCTTCATACTACTGGTAACACTTGGCACCAACAATAAACTTCAGCCCTCTATCAGTCGGGCTTCCTCCGCCTTCGTCTCAATATGTTTTCACCTCCTATGGCTTCACACTGCTGGTAATTGCTCCAACAGAAACAAGCAGCAGCCCTCTATGAGTCAGGCTGTCACTCGCGCTCTACCACCCAAGAATGCAGTATGCTTTTGCCATATACAGTACATGTAGATAAAATGCACAAACATATGGCCAGGGGACCTGGAAAAGTCAGGGTGCCTGGACGATAGACAGCATGGATTCGTCCCAGGGAAATAGTGTCAGACAAACCTTGTGGAGTTCTATGACTGGGTGACGAGAGCCTTGGACCTGGGTAGACCGGTGGACGTCCTCTATCTTGACTTCAGCAAGGCGTTTGACACTGTTCCTCATGGGGGCCTGTTGAATAAGCTGGGAGAAATGGGGGTGGGGAACCAGATGATCAGATGGATAAGCAACTGGCTCCAGGACCGGAACCAGAGGATCGTGGTTGGCAGGATAGTTTCATCCCCAAGGAGGGTCATCAGTGGGGTCCCTCAGGGATCAGTCCTTCGGCCCCTCCTGTTCAATGCCTATGTCTCTGACATAAGGAAGGGTATCAGGAGTGAGGTGAGTCTCTTTGCGGATGACTCAAAACTGGGGGTGGTGGTGGATGGGGAGGAGGGAACGGTGGCCCTACAGGGGGACCTGGAGGCTCTGGAAAGGTGGTCTAGAAAGTGGAAGCTGAGGTTTAATGCAGGGAAATGCAAGGTACTGCATCTGGGAGCCAGAAACCCTGGCCAAGAGTACAACCGGGGAGGGGGGGTGCTACAAGTCTCAATGGCTGAGAGGGACCTTGGGGTGGTGGTGGATGTCAAGATGAACAACTCTGAGACTTGTAGGAGGGCAATGGCCAAGGTCAACAGGATGCTGGAATGCATCGCTAGGGGGGTCACCTCCAGAAGGAGGGAAGTGATACTCCCTCTGTATAACTGCTTGGTGAGGCCACACCTCGAGTACTGCGTGCAGTTTGAAGGCCACACTTAAAGAGGGACATTGAACTCCTGGAGAGGGTCCAGAGGAGGGCAACCAAAATAATCTGGGGCTTGAGGGACAGGACCTATGGGGAGAGGCTTGAAGAGCTAAATATGTACACATTGGAAAGAGAGAAGGGACCAGGGGACATGATAGAGGTCTTCAAGTACATGAAGGGGCTTAAATAGGGAAAATCGGTCAAGGTGCTCTGAAGGAAGGGGGGCAACTAGGGCATGGGTGGAAGCTGGAGGGGGGGGAGATTCAGGACAGAAAGGAGGAGGTGCTACTTCACTGAGAGGGTGGTGGAGCCATGGAATGTGCTGCCCAGGGGGCTGGTGGAGGGGTTCAAGAGGGGGTGGGACAGGTACAGGGGAAGGGTTCTGGATGCAAAGTCCTGTACAGTGGGAATATCCGGGACTGGGAAGGGAGAAGCCACAGAGGACGAGGGAGGCAGCAAGGTCAGCTCCCAGGGTGGGGGCTGACCAAACGAGCAGACACAAAAGACCGTTAGACCTATTCTGCTGGCATTTTAGTATGTTAGTATATAGAGAAAACTGTAGTAATGTATAAGGCACAACAACAACATTGGTAAATATGAATATAAAATAATATATATATATATATATATATATATATATATATATATATACTGCCGCCTTTGTCTGTCCATGCTGCCCCACGAGGCCCTCACCTTTAAGAGCGTGTGAAGAGGGCTAGTGAACAAGGACTGTGACCTAATAATCTCCTGTATTTCTACCGGCACACATGTGCCGATAGGTTTTTTTGTTGGCTTTTACTTTAGTGTATATGCCTTTACCAGCTTTCTATTTCTGTTACGTTTCCTGTATTTTATATGCATAATACCAGCTTTCCATTTGCCAACTGCACTGTGTTTAACTGCCTTCTACCTGATGTGATGATGTCTGCGGAGGTATCTAGCTAGCCTGACCGTACTCTGCTTGCTGAGCCCATTGCCTAATTTCTCTCAAGCCCCCAGTACCCTTTCCTGCACTGTCTGTGGCGAACTGCCCCACCCCTTCCCGTTCGGTATTTAAAGCGTGCTCACCTGCTCTTTTCTTCTTTTAACAGTGTCCGTTTGGATTTCAAGTCGCCGCTGCTGCTTCCCCCCACCCCCCGAAGTGCGGTCTCCTACCGAGGGCTACTGCAGGTAACTACAGTCTTGAGGGTTTACCTGCCTTAAAGGAGCTGGTTCCAACTCGCTTTCACACTGCAATTCCAACCTAGCGGCTGTGCTTGCCGGTGGCTCCTGCTGTTCCTGCCGTTGTTGCGGTGAAGTTGCCACCGCCTTTGTCTGTCCCGACCCTCACCTTTAGGCGCTAGCCCTTGGCCTTGCCGGCCGCCCCACCGCCCCCACCACCACCCCTCGTGGGAGCAGTGTATATACAGCCGCAGCTGGCATCACATGCTCAAACTTATCATATCAGCCCTGTTTTCCATCTGCAGGCTATAGCTGCCTGCCACTAGAGGGCCTTTTCTCCTTCCCTCTCTCTCTTCTCTCTCTCCCTCCTAGCACGATCCTTGGTCTCCTTCCCTCTCTCTCCTCTCTCTCTCCCTCTCTTAGCGCGATCCCTGGAAGTCTCCCCCCTGACTGGCCCCTAGGCACCTTCTCCTCTCTTTCTTGTGATACTTGAGCCAGGTCCCCCCCCCCCCAGGCTTACTGCTTTCTGTCCTATAAGGTGTTGGGCTCTCAGTGTGCCTACATAACCTCAAAGCCCTCCCTGACTCCCTTACCCCGGACCCTCTTCTCACTCTCTTGTTGCTGGACACTGCTCCGCCAGGCTCCTAATCCGTCAAACAGTCATTTGGACTCCCTGGACTGCTCTCAAGCCTGGGTAATCCCGCAGCTTAGTTGTACCAGACCATGGCTCCTCCTGTGCTGCCGGTCTCCTCTCCCTTCTACGCTGGGCATCCAGCCCCCCCTTCCACAAGCAGCCCCCTCCTGGTGGCTGAAAAGGCATAAAAATAGCACATTTAAATATCCGAGATTATCCAACACAACCTGGCGGAACTGTCTGCCTGGGTGTCCCTGTATGAGCCCGACATCCTGGGACACTCGGAAACCTGGCTGACGCCGGACACTCCCGACTCTGCATGTGACATTCCTGGTTACAGCCTAATCAGACGGGACAGGGCTGGAAACAAACGTGGGGAGTACTCTTGTACTTCAGGGTGCACCTAAAGGTATCCCTGCTATCCCTATCCCAGCCCAACCCCTCTGGTTGCGAATTCATTCACTCCCTCTTGCTTCTCGGGAACTCAAAAAAGTTGCACCTGGTCTGTGCCTATAACCCTCCCAAGGGCAGGCTACCTGGACTCTCCTTCCTGCCTGACCACTTAAAGGGCACTGTTGGGTCAAATGAGGTCCTTATCCTGGGGGATCTCAACCTCAACTGGTTGGGGCCGAACATCAAGCAATTTGAGCCGCTCCTGTCCTGCCTTGCCCTTTGTCAGACCATCTCCGGACCCACTCGCATCTCCTCCCTTGGGGACAAGGGCTCACTGATCGACTGGTTACTGAGTAATTGTCCGGATAAAATCCTGCAATCTGGTACTCTCCCGGACGCGATCTCCGACCACTCACCCATCTACTGTATATGGGGATCCACTACCCCAAACATTCCTAGTAGATTGATTCAGGTCAGGGATTATTCCAAACTTATCCCTGACGACTACCTGGATGACTGTCGTCCTGACTGGGCCAGGGTACTTAGATCCAGTGACCCTACCATTGCATTAGACCACTTCCTATCGATTCTCATCCCCCTGCAGGACAAGCACGCTCCCCTCACTCAAAGAAGGGTTAGGGGCACTGTCACCAAGTGGCTGCACGGTAGACTTCTTGCTCTCATGAAACAGAGAGAAGTGCTGGATCAAATACAAAATTTCTGGCGACCCACGCGATCTCCTTGAATACCGACGACAGAGGAACTCTTGTAAGGCCACCATACACGCCGCCAAGAGTGAGTTCTGTAAATCTGCCTTGCTCAAGTCGGCGTACAACCCCCGGAGTTTCTGGAAAAACATTAAAAGCTTGGTGGGGGTGTCCACCAAGCACTCGGATGTTGACATGAACCTAGAGGGGGTCAACTGCAACAACCTCTTGACAATCGCCTCAGCGTTCAACCGCCTGTTCTCTGAACTGCCGGCTCCCCCCTCACCTTCCCTCCCCCACTAGGGACTCTCAGGTCTCCCCCCCCCCCCGGCCTCCTTTTTACCTGAGGCAATTCTCGGCCAGAGAAACTCTAACCCTCCTAGCTGGGCTCTCTCACCATTCGGGGGCGGGTTTTGATCTCCTAGAACCTAAGCTTCTGAGTCTAGGGGCGCCTTACCTTGCTCGGCCGATTACCCACATTTTTAACTCTTCCCTCACCTCCAGAATTGTACCTGAAATATGGAAGGTGGCCAAGGTTGTCCCGGTGTTTCAGCATGGGGACCCCAAGGAATTAAATAACTACCACCCCATTGCTATACTCCCAGCTATCAGCAAGGTACTTGAGAAAGCGGTAGCTGGCCAAATCTCCCACTACCTGCAGGAGTATTTAGTTCTCTCTCCTGCCCAGCACGGCTTCAGAAAGGGGCACAGTACCTCCACCGCCCTTGCCACGGTCACGTCCCAGGTCAGAGCTGCCACCGACGCTGGAAAACTGACTGGGGCCATCTTTGTCGACCTCTCAAAGGCCTTTGACCGAGTTGACCATAATCTCCTTCTCTCCACCCTACTTGGGCAAGGCTTCTCCCCCCGAGCACTCGAATGGTTCACCAGCTACCTTGAGGGGAGACAACAATACTCCTGTTTTAACCGTGCCCTCTCAGGCCTCTCCCCAGTTAAATGTGGAGTACCCCAATGGTCTGTTCTCAGGCCCATTCTGTTCTCCCTCTATGTAAACGAACTCCCCTCAGTCACGACCTTCGGGTCTACCACCTTATATGCGGATGATCTGGTATTACTATCTAGCGCCCGGAACCCCGCTACCGTCAACTCCCAACTCAATTCTGATTCTGGGCAGATCCAAGGCTGGCTCTTGGGATGTAAGCTTACCATTAATCTCGACAAAACACATGCCATGGTATTCGGGTCGGCGGCAAAAATTGCTTCTTGCTCCTCCCCCCTCACCATAATTGGGGGGAACGGCTATCACCTGCCTGTCTTGAACTCCGCCAGGTATCTAGGAGTGACCCTTGACCCCCAGCTAGACTTCACCGAGCATATCCGAAACATATGCAAGGCGTCAAACCGTAAGCTTGGCCTAGCCTATAGGGCCAAGGACTGCCTCACTCCTGCCGCTCGGCTCGTCATGGCCAGGGGGATCCTCCTACCTACACTCTGTTATGGGCTAGTCGGGTTCACGTCTGTCCCGAAGGCCTCCCTAGCAAAATGGGACATGGCATATAACAATGTCTGTCGCTTTGCCCTCTCGGCCCATCGCCTTAAGCATCGGTGTGCCCTCTATGCCCGCCTGGAGTGGCTTCCCCCCCGACAAACACCGAGCTTTTATTTTTGGTAGCATGGTAGACAGCATTGTCCGTACTGCTTGCCCCCCTGAACTTGCCCTCCCCTTACTACCCTGCACTCCGGCCTATCAGCTTAGGCCCAGCTCGGCTACCGCCTGCAAAGTCCCCAGGACCCGCTCCCTCACTGGGGATCAGGCCTTCTCCATCTTCGCCCCCAAAATTTGGAACTCCATTCCTTCTCCTGTGCGGGCTGCCCCTTCACATTCTGGCTTCGAAACATCCCTCTGGAAATTCCTCAAAGGGGCCTCCACCTGCCCATGTGGAAACGTGTAGTTGTCACCCCTGGCTGCCTGACCTGTCTTCCACCTCGTTGGGCTCGGCCCCAACCTCTTTTACTCCCCTGCACCTACTTGCTCCCCCTGCCCTCTTCCAGATCCCTGCACCACCGTTCCCCCCCAGGTGCACCCTCCCCCCACCATGCTGTCTCGGATCCCCACCCTCGTGGCTCCCGAGGGGTCCCTCACCATCTCCAGACCCGCCCACTGGGGCCGGTCCCTGGACTGGTCAGTCCCTCCCCTGCTGCAGTGCTCGCCTCTGCCTAGTGGTTCCCCCTGGCTCCAGCCCTATATTGCCCACTGCTAATTCCTGCTTCCCACCCCTTCCCACTACTGCTTCAATTTGCACTTCGCTTTTGAGCCTGTAGTCGCTCTCTAGGTTGTTGATCTGTACATGTATTACTGTCTTATGCTGTTCCCACCTGTGTATGGGTGAGTTGTTCCCTTATCTATACAATGTGCTGTTCACTGTACTCCATCCTGGCCCTTGTAGTTGTGGGCCTGTATATCACCCTGTAAATATACTATTGTTCTTTGTCCTGTAACCTCCCGGGTCGCTCCTGAAACTAGGCACTCGTTGTCTAGTGGGCTTACCTGGTTAACAAAAATAAATAAATAAATATATGTGTATATATATATATATACATACATATATATATATATATATATATACACACACACACACACAGACACACACATTGCAAAAAGCTCCGTTAATGCATCAGTTAGGGTCCCTATTACAGCGAAAAAAGTATAGAAAAGTGCAGACGTATCCCGGTCCACAGAAGATGACAGCCACCAACCTCCGTTGGTAAGTATAGGACGGGGAGGGGGTGCTCAGTGGGAGGGACAGGATAGGGGAGGTGGTCGGGGGAGATGACGAGGGATGGTATCCTTTTTTCCAGGAGGGAAAAAAAAAAAGACATTGAGGGACTGTTTTCTTTTTCACAGGGTTCATTTTAACAATATTTGGTGACACTGGGAGTGGGCTCCCCAGTGTCCCACACTGGTGGGAGGGGCTTATAGTGCCGACTAGGGGTGTCGGCAAATATAAAAACAACCATGTTTTGAGACACTGGGAGTGGGCTCCCAAGTGTCCCACAATGGCGGGGGGGGGGCTTACATTGCCGACAGAGGGACTGGCACCCTGCTGTCGGCAAATTCATGAAAATATTTTTCATGACACTGGGAGTGGGCTCTCCAGTGTCCCACACTGGCCGGCGGGGGGCTTAAAGTGCCGACAGCGGGATTGGGCACCCCACTGTCGGCAAAATATGTTTATATTAACTTTCCTTGGCCCCCTTCCCCTTAAACTCACTAAAACAGGGAAAAAAGTTTTTTCTTAGGTAAACATCAAAGGTGTTTTTAAATGGCCAGAGACTGTTTTTTACTTTTCAAGGGCCGATGGTTATTTTTCATTGAAGTAATGTCTCAAATTTGCGGCAGTTTCGCGAAAGTGCCATTAGTTAATCTTGAAAACTGCAGTTCCATAAAAAATAGTCACTACAAATTTGTGACACCATAATAGTTGACATAAAAAAACATATTTCTGCTACTATTTTACAAACATAATGCCATAATCGTGTTCCTCAGGCCCCGATTAGGTAAACACAACTGTTTGGTGTTTAGCAAGGGGCAGTATTTTTTAATTACAGCGTTTTTTTCCCTGTCACTAACTGATAAGATGATGGCAGCACGACACTATCGTCCCCATTTGCGAAAGCAAAAAGTGCTTTAGAGGCGTACATATATTTTTTCCAATAAGCTATCATGGGAAACTTTAAAGTTTTATAACTTTTGAACAGATTAATTTTTTTTTTTACCAAATCATCAAAAGGCACATCTGCAGCCCAGACCCCATACTAACATACTATTTGCCAGCAGATTAGGCCTTATGGTCTATCGAGTCTGCTCGAACCTAGATCCTTAGCTGGGTGCCGGGACCCTCCCATCCCTTGTGCTCCAGAAACCCCTATCATCCATCCCCCCCCGGCCCCGGGACAGGCCATCATCTGATACATCCACTTTCTGTGGATGTCCCACCCTCTCTTAAAGCCCTCCACTGTGGATCTCTGAACCAGCTCACCAGGCAGAGCATTCCAAGGGTCCACCACCCTCTCAGTGAAAAACCTCCTCTTTTCCCCCCTCACCCTTCCACCTTCCAACTTCAAACCATGCCCTCTGGTGTTGCCTCCCTGCTTTAGTCTAAAGATCCCCTCCATGTTTACCCTATTTATTCCCTTGAGGTACTTGAAGACCTCAATCATGTCCCCCCCGTCTCTCCTCTCCTTTAATGAAAACAGGCAGAGCTCCTCAAGTCTGTCCCCATAAGTCAAATCCCCTAGCCCTCGTATCATCTTTGTTGCCCTCCTCTGTACCCTCTCCAGGAGCTGTATGTCCCTCTTAAGTGTGGTCTCCAGTACTGTACACAGTACTCAAGGTGTGGTCTAACCAGTCCATTGTACAGCGGCAGAATCACTTCCTTGCTCCTAGAGGTGATCCCCCTTACGATGCATCCCAACATCCTGTTTGCCTTGCTAGCTGCTCTCCTGCACTGCTCAGAGTTATTCATACATGTATCCACCATGACCCCTAGGTCTTTTTCCCCTGTTGAGGCTTCCAGCGCCTCCCCTCCCAGGGTGTACCTGTGTTTAGGGTTTCCCCGACCAAGATGCAACACCTTGCACTTGGTGATATTGAAATTTAATTTCTATGTGTGAGCCCAGCTTTGCAGGGTGTCCAGGTCCCCTTGCAGGGCCAACCTCCCCTCTTCTCCCTCAACTACTGCTCCCATCTTGGAGTCATCTGTGAAGAGACTCATTTCACACCCTATACCATCCCTGATGTCCGATATGTATGCATTAAACAGGATTGGACCCAGGACCGAGCCCTGTGGTACCCCACTACCAACCTCTGTAGGGTTCGAGGAGCTCCCCACAGACCACTACTCTCTGAGTCGTCCAGCTATCCAGTTTTCAATCCATCTGACCATCAAAGGGCCTACTCCTAACCCCATCAGTTTCTCCACCAGACCATTGTGGGGACAGAGTCAAATGCCTTGCTGAAGTCCAAGAATAATACATCCACAGGCTTACCCTGTCCAGTTCTGATGTTACCCATTCATAGAACTCCACAAGGTTGGTTTGACATGATCTACCTGGCACAAACCCATGCTGCCGACTATCCAGACCTCCACCTCCTCCAAGTAAACCCCCAATCATTCCTTTAGTATACTCTCCATTAATTTTCCCACCACCGAGGTTAAACTGATGGGTCTATAGTTACCTGGTACTTCCCTCGACCCCCCTTTGTGGATTGGTACCACATGTGCCTCTAGCCAATCTAAATTGCCTCCTCTGTCTCAGTGACTGCTGAAAAGCTCCGCCAGGTGCAGCCAGTATGTCCACCAATTCCATAGTACTCGGATGAATGCCATCCGCCCAGGACGTGTCTTTCTTTAGGGCCTTGAGGGCAAACCACACCTTTGGCGGGATGGCATCATCCATCCCTCCACCTTACTGGTCTTTTATCCTTATCCAGATGTGACACCCTGGGGTACCTTTCCTCCCTTTTGCTCCATTTCTGTTGCTCCCCTGATCCCACCCCTGCCGCTTCTATCCCTTTGTGCCTTGCTTTTGTAGATATCCCATCCCTCCCTAGTGAACACAGAGGCAAAGTACTCGTTAAATACCTCTGCCTGGTCCCTCGCCTCTTCCACCCACCCTCCTTCTGATCTCAATCTGCTGAGATGGCCCTTAGTTTTTCTCCGCTCCCCAATGTAGCGGAAGAACCCCTTTTCCCCTCCATGTATCCCCTGTGCCAGCCGTTGCTCTTTACTGGACTTTGCTCCCATACACCCTAACAATTTCAGACCAGATCCCAAAGCCATTTTGGATATGCAGCCAAGCAAAGTATTTGCACCTAAATGGTAAATTTCACATTTTTTGGCACTCTGCAGCCGCACCACCGACTGGAATGAAACTTGCCAGATCCAGAAATCTATGGTACTGTACCACACGGCACATGAAAATTATGGGCACATTGGTCGTACAGTTGAAAAAGTATTAAAGTGCAAAATTTGGGGTTTAACATAGAAGTAAGTGGCAGGGTAACCCTAACTATACTGGCACACTATATACATATATATATATAAAATAGTGGCATGGTAGCGCCACTTTGGTTAGGGTTGAGCAGGCTGTTTAATGTTAAACTAAATTTTGTGCACCTTAATAACTTTGCTGTCCTTCTTAATGAATTTGCACAACATTTGGAATGTGCTTTCAGGCTGTCAGAACCTCAAGGTGTGGAACGTTTCATGATGACATCCTGTATGGTTTTCGAAATATGGAGGTTCAAAAAGAGTGAAAAAACACTTTTTTGTTCCCATACTTAACATGGGGATTTTTTGCTCTCACCTACAGTATGGACTTTTCTTATGAAATGTTCAGGGATTAAGGGGTCCATGCCAAGGGAGTGCGCCTTTCGATGGTTTGGTTGAAAAATACTGTACAGTTTTTGAATTTGAAAGTTTATTTGGATATGTTGAAATGCGGCTATTATTAAAAAAAAACCAAAAAAAACATGCTACTCACCTGTAACAGTGGTTCTAGGATTGGTATATGGTGTACATCCACACATTCTGGCAGTGTCCTTTCCCCTTTAAATCCTGCTGGAAAGTCTTCAAACTGGCTCCTCCCACCCACCCAGGTGGTAACTCCTATAGCACTGCCCCGTGACACCAGTTCTTGTCCACTGGAAGCATACCTGTGTGCCACTGCCAGGAGAGATCAGGTGGGTCCATGTGGATGTACACCATATACCACTCCTAGAACTACTGTTACAGGTAAGTAACCTGTTTTTCTAGGGAAGTGGATATGGTGTACTTATCCACACATTCTGGCAGCCTCCTAGCAGTTCTCCAGGAGGAAGGAAGCAAGGCACGCACCCCCTAATTAGGGAACAGCGACTGGAGAATTGAGGCCCCAAAACCAGCATCCCAGCGTGACTCAAGGTCAATGTGGTAATGGCAAATGAAGGTGTGTGCTGACTTCCAGGTAGCAGCCCTGCAGAGTTCCTGGTTAGGGATGTCCCTGGAAGCAGCTACCGACGCAGCGGTATGGCAGGTGGAATGAGCCCTTAGCCCTCCGGGAGGCTCTCTACCTGCCAACATATAGCAGAGATCAATGTAGGATACAATCCACCTACCAATCGTCCACTTGGCTGCAGGTCTGCCAGTTGCGGGCTTCAGCATAGGTGACAAACAGCTAGTGAACCTCTCCCCGAACTCCAGCCATGCGCTCCTTATAGTAAGTGAGTGCTCGCCTCAGGTCCAAAGTATGGAGCCTGTGCTCAGCCTTCGAGGTGTGATTGGTGAAGTACTCCGGGAGATTAATCACCTGGTTAAAGTGGAAATCTGACACAACCTTTGGGAGGAACTTCAGGTTGGGGTGCAGGATAACCTTGTCCTTGTGAAAGACCAAGTAAGGAGACTCCACCAAAAGCGCCTGAAGCTCACTGATCCTTCTGACTGATGTGATATCCACCAAAAAAGGAGGTCTTCCACGACAGGTGTGATATTTCACACCTGTACATCGGTTTGAATGGCTTGCCCATGAGCTTTGCCAAAACCAGCAGCAGATCCCAAGGTGGTGGTGGTGGTTCATGCACCAGAGGGGGAATGTGGTCAAAAGACAAAAAAGGCAGCACCCAGTCAGTAAATTTTACATATTTATTCAACAAATAAAGTGCTGGTGCATAGTGCAATAAAAACCGTCTGTTTGCCGGCCCGGTGGCGCTGAGGGTTGAGGTGCTGGACGCCACACCTCGCGCTACGCCGGCGACCTGGGTTCAGGAACGGAACCGGGTGGCTGGGGGTCGGCAGGGGAGAGGGAGGATTGAGCGTCCCAACGGATGCTCTCCTCCCTCAGGGAGTGGGAACCAAGAACACACTCGCGTTCTGCATCCCCTCCGTAGCCGGTGGAAGCACTGGCAATTGAAGGGGATGGAGGCGGCTCCGCTCGCTCGAGCCGGGAGGGGACGCCGACGGTGCATGAGAGGTCTGGCGTAGCCAGCACATCACCCGACATACGCCCCAGCTCGATGTCCCAGAAGGTAAGGGTAAACTAGGGGAGAAAACGGAAAACACCTCCCAGCGGCCTAGATGATAGCCTCTCGGTACCATCCGGACCACCAAAGAGGGACAGACCCCAATGTGCAGGAGGAGGAAAAAGGAGGCACTCTAGGGGCAGATCCCACCGAAGGTGGAACGGGGGTTGAGAGGAAGGAAGGAGAGGACTCTGGGAGCAGGCAAGGAGAGATAAAGAAATAAAGTAAAAAAAAATGCCTGTTTATACAAAAGGCATAAAACACTTATCTTTCGTCTAGCCTTTGCTAGGCTTCATCAGAGAGGGGAAATGTGGTCCAGGCCCTTAAAGAAGTGCCAGACCACCTTCTCTTGTGCCACCAACTGCTAACTAGCCCGTGCCCGGTAAGCAGAGATGGCAACCAGGTGTACCTTTAGGGGCGTCGACCGAAGGCCCCCCAGAGGGACCAAAGGTAATCGAGAATGCTGGCCACAGGACAAGCCAAAGGGTCCAGCCCTTTGCCCTGACACCAAATGGAGAACCTCTTCCATTTGAAGGCATAACATTTTTGAGTCGACTCCTTCCGAGATGCCTCAACAATGTTGAGCACATCTTCAGAGAGACCCAAAGCCTGGAACTCTAGCCGCTCAGGAACCAGGCTGTCAGGTGCAGGGATTGAAGGTCAGGATGGAGTACCTTCCCCTGAATGATAGAGAGCAGGTCTGGGCGTAGTGGGAGATGCCTCAGGAGGCTGTTGCTGAGGCTGAAGAGATCAGGGTACCAGCACTGGCGTGGCCAGTCCGGAGTTACCAGGATCACCTGTGCTTTGTCTCTCCTGACCTTGTGCAACACTTTGTGGATCAGGGGAAATGAAGGGATGGCACAGAAGAGGCTCGGGGTCCAGGGCTTCGAGAAGGCATCCCCCTACAATGTTCCCTGCTGAGGGGGGTTGGTGCAAAACAGCCTCAGCTTTGCATTCTCCAGAGAGGCGAAGAGGTCCACCACAGGTTCGCCCCAAAGGGAGAACAGGTTATGCATTATCTTGGGATACAGAGACCACTCATGTGATGCCTCGCCCATCAATCTGAGGGCATCTGCACGCTGGCTGGAGGCACCGGCTACATGAATGGCCAGGAGGTCGGCCCCCAGGCAGCTCACAAGGGCCCAGATGTGGACAGCTTCCCTGCACAATGGAAGAGAGTGCATACCACCCTGTTTATTGAGACAGTACATGATCATGCTGTTGTCTGTCTGGACTTGGACCACTTGAACCCTGAGGTGTGGAGCAAATGCAGTCAGTGCCAGCCAAACCACCCTGAGCTCCAGCAGGTTGATGTGACATCGGGACTCTTTGGGGGTCCACAGCCCGTGGACTCTGATTCTGCAGGTGGGATCCCCAGCCCATGAAGGAGGCGTTGGTCGTCAGGATGACAAATGGGATACCATCCTGCAGATGCTCTGGGACTAGCCACCACTGGAGCGTGTCCCACATCCGCTGGGTCACAGTAACCAACTGGTCAAAGTGACCCCTGCATTGGGACCACTGGCCAGCTAGCTCCCACTGCAGGAAGCGCATTCGCCTCAGGGCCCATCAGGCCATGCTGGTGCAGGCCACCATGTAGCCCAAAAGACGCAGGAGGTCCCGAGTAGGGTGCAAATGCCCAACCCAAAATAAGCAGGCAAAGGAGGTAAGAGCCTCCGCCTTGTCCGTCGGGAGCTGAGCCCTGGCTCTGTGAGAGTCGACCTCTGCCCCAATGAAGTGAATCACCTGTGAAGGGACGAGTTCTGATTTGGCCTTGTTGACCAAGAGGCCCAAAGAGATGCAGGTCTGGATGGCCAGGTCCCTGGACTGTTCCACATCCTGCCTGGAGCAACCTGCAGTGAGCCAGTCATCCAGGTAGGGGTATACCCGGATTCCCCGGTGCCTCAGATGGGCAGCCACCACTGTGATGTACTTGGTGAAGACCCTGGGTGCAGAGGACAACCCAAATGGCATGACCTAGAACTCGCAGAGGGTACCCTCTGCTCGAAACAGAGGAACCGCCAGTGGGACAGACAGAGATGTGGAATAACATATACTGAAGATCCAGAGAGCAAAACCACATGTCTTGCTCCAAGGATGGTATTATCTGGGACAGAGCGATCATTCGGAAGGTGCGGGACTTGATGAATTTGTTCAGGTAGTGCAAATCTAGAATGGGGCACCAGCCCCCCCCAATCTGTTTGGGCACCAGGAAGTACCTGGACATGAACCCTGGTAGCTGTGGAGGATCAGAGATGGGAGCCATCACCTCCTTGAGCAGGAGCTGGGCAATGTCGCCCTGAAGGGCTGACTGAACGTCGACTGACAGCATTTTTTCCCATGGGGCCTGGCTTGGCTGGGAGGGTACTGCTCAAATTCCAGAGGCAGACCCTGCCCGACCACTTTGAGAACCCACCTATCCATTGTGACAGTGGATCAGACGGAAAGAAAGTGGCGGAGCCAGCCCCCCATAGGAGGACACATGGGGTTCAGGATGGGAGAGGGGGGAGTACACCCCCCCTTTCCGTCACTGGGCAGGCTTGGAAGGAGAGGAGAATCTGGTTGAGGGACTGCCAAAGCCTGGACCTCTTGACTTCCTGATGACCAAGGCCATGGACTTGGGTCTTGGACACCAAACCTGCTGCTGACCAGCCTGGGGCTGGCTAGGTTTGGCTGCAGGGGTCGAGACGGCACAAAGGACTTTTTCCTTGGTGGACTTGGAGCCTTTCGGGTCCTTCTGAGCTCACGTCACCAAGTCCAGGGTGGCATTCGATTTTTCAATCCTGGTGAGATGCCCCTCCATGCCGGGGCCGAACAAGTCTGTCCCCAAGAAGGGCATGTCTGTCAACTTGTGTTGCATATCAGCGGTGAATGTGGAGATATGCAGCCAAGCCCTGCAGTGCATGGCTACTGCTGCGGTCACAGACCAGGCGCAAGAATCGCCAATGTCCATGGCCATTTGGAACTGCTGCTTTGACACAGCGCGGCTCTGGTCTTGGACCTATTTGACAGTAGTCTGCAGGTCTGCCGGGAGGTGGGAAACACCTCGTCCAAGGACCCAAGAAGGACATGTGTGAAATGGGGTATCAGCAGCATGGAACTCGCTTGCTGAAGGCCGAGCAAAGAGGCAGCAAACACCTTTTTGGCCAAGTGGTCCAACCTTTTGGACTCCTTGTCTGGGGGCTTGTCCACATCCCCCACGTTGCCACTAGTCCCCCGGCTGAGGGGTGTTCCGTGAAACCCTAGAAGGAGCCGCTAGGGACTGCATACTTGTGGGCAATCCGGGCTGAGGGCACTGAGCAAGAGGCTGGGTGCTGTCACATCTCCAGGACAGGACCGAGAATAGCCTCCTGGACCGGGAAGACCTCCATCAGGGAGTCACCCCTGTCCAAGATCTCGGTTAAGGGGTACCTTTCCCTCTTCTGAATAGGCTCCAGCTGGAGGCCAGTGGATTTGGAAATCAGTCAGAGAAGGCCCATGTATGAAGTGGATCCTTGTTCCATGGACAGCTCCTCAGCCATCTCCATGACCACTGGACACGACTGGAGAGAGAAACCCTCAGACTCCAAAGATTCGTGAAACAGAGGCCTGACGCCCATGTCGCTACTCACCCCTGGGGGCAGTCGGGGTGAGTCTGACCTTCAGCCGATGGGGAAACCCATTGTCAGGCGCCGTCCTTCAGCTGAGGGGGCGGCGGTTCCACCACAATCAGTGGAGAAGCCGGAGTGGGCCACACTGGGACCTAAGGTTACCACCTACTCGGTTTTTGACTGAATGATTCGGTTTTCTAGGTCCAGATTCGGTCCTCCTGTTTTCACCATTGCAAATTCGTTTTTTATGGTGGGTCAAGCAGCACATGTTAGATTCACCACTAACTGTTTCATTTTCTTCTCATCTGACTATAAGCAAGTGTCTGACATTTTTAGTGTGATTGCTTGCTTGCAGTGCATGCTAATCAGGAAGTGCCTTCAAGAGCAGGGCACTTAAAGAGCCAAATGTGTCACTGTCTGCTCAGTTGTCACCCCTAACTTCACACCAGCAAACTGGAAGATTATTCACGGGAAAGGTAAACAATACCACCTTAATTAACACCTTCATTTTTCTGAGACCAGACAGGCACCACATTAGGGTAGCTTCCTGTCCCAGTATGGACTGTACAATGTGTTTCAGAAACTTTACCTGCTAATCCAGTTTTATTCAGAGGTAGTACTTTTTCAGTCATTTTGAATGCTCACATGCTTGTAAAACAGATTGTTAAATCCTTCACCATTTTACTTGCATGGTCAGATTACAAACCAATTCTGATGTCATGCAGACCTTTGTTTGTATACTAGTCAGTCTGAGAGGTGTAAAGTAGGGCTATTAAGACCATTAGCAGCAAATCAAACTAATCCTTTTCAGGCTGCATTGTGAGTATGGTCTTTGACTGCTGTGATAAGGAATACTTTTATACCTTTAAATGTTCACCATTTTTTCTTTTAGGGTCTGTCCTATATTTTAATATTTGTTACCCCTTTTGTCGTCAAATTAATAATCTAATATTTTATTTCATTTCTAGCAATACTATGCCTCTCTCTCCTCAGTACACTATCTACAGGAGGGACAGGGAGGGTAAAAGAGGAGGAGGAGTAGCTCTTTACATAAGGGAAGGAATCAAAGCAACAGAACAAAATGGAAAACAGGGAGGAGAAGAAGCACTGTGGGTAAATTTGGAGACCGGCAATGGCACCACAATCCGCACAGGGGTTGTATACAGACCCCCTTCTTAGGGGGAGGAAATGGACAAGGAAATGATAGAAAGAATACTTAGAATGGCAGAAAAAGGGAGATATTGCTGATGGGTGATCTGAATATGCCAGATGTTAACTGGAGTGCAGTTGCAGCAGCCACTCAAAAGTGGGGTTATTCTAGATGCCCTACATGGGGCATGCCTTAGACAACTAGTATTGGAGCCCACTCGAGAGGGAGCAGTCTTAGACCTGGTTCTCTCAAATGGAGATGAAGAGAGGATCACAGATGTAGAAGTGGGTATTTATTTATTTATTTATTTAGATTTTGTTTACCAGGTAAACCCACTGAGACCAAAGGTCCCTTTTTCAGGGGCGACCCGGGGTGAATACACCACCAACTTTACATTATGTACAGTGTACAGCTCAAGATATATATACAGTTCATATATAAGGTACAGCATACAGATACATAAGTAAATTAATTTAAAAACAAAAATAATGTATATACAGTTCATACAGGAGGTTGCGTGGGATGTAAGGGAGAAATACAGGTTGTAAGGAGAAATACAGTTGATGGAGGTTAGTTAGTACCAGGGCACCATGGGTTACGTGATGATCACATAGGTTCATGAGGGAGGGTATATCTAGCGGTTGCAGCAGCAGAGGCTCAGTTCTAGGAGGTAGACTTTGAGACCGGCCTTGAAGGAGGAGAGGAGGGTTTGTCTCGTAAGGAGGGGCGAGTTCCAGAAATGAGGGGCGGTGAACTGGAAGGGCGTTTTCCTTGATTGGTCGCGGATGTGGGGTATGTTCAAGAGTCGACTTGAGGCAGCTGCAGTGAGACTTTAGGGGTGAGAAGGTCACTGAGGTGAGGTGGATGGCGTGTGGAAAAGATTTTGTAGGAAAGGCAGGCAGGGGAAAAAGATAGTTTAAGCTTGAGTGACGGCCAGTTAAGATCCTTAAGGGCTTCGCAGTGGTGCCGCCTAGGGGAGGAGTGGGTTGCAAAGCGAGCAATGCGGTGGTAGAGGGTGGAGAGGTTAGTTAGCTCAGTCTCTCTGAGGGACTGTAATATTGGAGAACCATACAGTAAATAGGAGAGGAGGTTGCAGTTAGCAATGGCTCTACGTGCCTCTCCAGAGAGGGAGTTCCTAAGGCGGTATAGCAAACCCAGCCTCTGGTGGATTGTTTTTGTTAAGGTATCTATATGGGGTTTGAAGGTTAGTTCCTGGTCAAGGATAATCCCTAGATAGTTATATTGGTCAGTGACCTCGACATGCATTCCTCGAGCAGATGTTATGACAGAGAGACCACTACGGTTCCTTTCCCAGCCGCGGGTCCCAAAGAGGACAGCTTTGTCTTGTCCTCGCTTTAGCATGAGTTGGTTGCAGGTTAACCACGCCTCGAAGTTTTGCTAGGCAGGTTTGTAGTTCGTTAAGTATAACGGAGGATTGGGGGTCACTGTGATAGATTACTGTATCATCAGCGTATAGCAGTAGATTGCTGGGTGCACACTTCAGCTATGTCATCTACAAATAGGGAGAACAGCAGGGGTCCTAGTATGGAGCTCTGGGGTACCCTAGAGATCACCGGTCTGGGGCTTAATAAACGCCTTGCCATCGTACTGTCTGTGTTCTGTTAGTCAGGTAGCTAGTGGCCCAGGAGAGAGACAGCTGATCCAAGCCAAGCCTTTGGAGTTTAGAGAGGAGTAATTTATGACTGACCATGTCAAAGGCCATCTGGGAACCATCTGGGAACTAGCAACCATCGAACAGTATGGTTCACAATAAACATAGCAATAGAGTCAAGCCATACAAAGGCAAAAGTACTGGACTTTAGGAGGGCTGACTTTGCCAAAATGGGTGAGTGCCTAAGGAATGCACTAGCAAATGGGCAGGAAGGAGGGTGGAAGAACAATGGAATAATAAAACTGCCATCACAGAGGTAATAAGCCTTTGTGTGAAGCAAATTAACAAAATGAAATGATGTAAGAAACCACTATGGTTCTCAAAGGAAGTGGCAGGAAGGTTCGAGAAAAAGAAAGCATTCAGGAAGTACAAGGAATCACAGAAGGAGCAGGACGGAACTGTATCAGTTAAAGCAAAGGAAGCTGGAAGGCAGTCAGAACAGCAAAGGCCCAAACCGAGGAAAAGATAGCCAACTCAGTTAAGAAGGGATAAAACCTTTATAGGTACATCAGGAGCGAAGGAAGACCAAGGGAGGGCTGTAGTGAGGCTTAATAAAGAGGAGGGAGGGTGGGCAGAGGGTGACTGTGAAAAGGCAGAGATACTAAACAAATATTTTTGCTCAGTATTTACAAAGGAAGTGGGGAGGTACCTTAAACAAACAGTAGAAACACTCTGGATACAGAAGTTGATACCAGCCCATTTACAGAAGAAAGGGTTCTGAAAGAACTCTTAAAACTGAAGGTGGACAAAGCAATGGGGCCTGATGGGATTCATCCCAGAATTCTAAAAGAACTAAGGGTAGAACTAGTGACACCACTGACTACTCTCTTTAACAAATCATGGGAGGATGGGGTGGTACCCGAGGACTGGAGAGGGCAGATGTGATTCCCCTTCACAAAAGTGGGAGCAAGGCAGAAGCAGAAAACTACAGACCTGTTAGTTTAACCTCAGTGGTAGGGAAAATGATGGAATCACTTCTGAAGGAAAGAATTGTTGAGTATCTAGAGGCCAGAGGGGCTCAGGACCCAAGGCAGCATGGACAGACAAATCTGATAGATTTCTTTGACTGGGTGACCAAAGTAGTAGATCAGGGAGGGGCTGTGGACATGGCCTACCTAGACTTTAGCAAGGCATTTGACACAGTCCCACACAAAAGATTAATATACAAGTTAGCCAGCCTGGGAGTGGGTCCCAAGATGACAGCCTGGGTAAAGAATTGGCTGGAAAATAGGACACAGAGGTAATAGTAAATGGGTCCACTCTGAAGAAAGGGGGTTACTAGTGGGGTACCGCAGGGTTCAGTATTAGGACCGGTCCTCTTCAATGTCTTTATAAGCGACATTGCAGAGGGCCTGGAAGGAAAAGTATGTCTCTTGCAGATGACACAAAGATCTGCAACAGAGTTGATGCACAAGGGTGGGGAGGAAAGGATGAGAAGGGACTTGCAAGGTTAGAGGAATGGTCAAATGTATGGCAGCTTAGATTCAATGCTAAGAAGTGCAAGGTAATGCACCTGGGAAACAAAAACCCAAGGGAAGAGTACACAATGGGGGGTGAGATACTAACAACAACAAAAATGGAAAGGGACCTGGGGTAGTCATATCAGATGACCTAAAGGTGGGCAAGCAATGTGAGAGGGCAGCAAGGAGGGCTGGGGGAACACTGGGATGCATAGGGAGAGGCATCACCAGTAGAAAACAGGAAGTTATTATCCCTCTGTACAGACAGTTGGTGAGACCCCATCTGGAGTACTGCGTGCAGTTCTGGAGACCCAATCTCCGCAAGGACATAGACAGGATGGAGGCTGTCAGAGGAGGGCAACTAAAATAGTGCAGGATCTGCACTGGAAGACATATGAAGAGACTTAAGGAGCTGAACATGTATAGCCTCGAGGGAAAGGAGGGAGAGGGGTCATGATAGAAACTTTCAAGTATCTCAAGGGAATCAACAAAGTCCAAGAGGGTAGCATCTTACAAAAAGTGTGCAAGAACAAGGGGCACAATTTGAAGATAGAAGAGCTCAGAGAGGTAATTTAAAGAGTATTTTTTCACAGAGAGGTTGTGGATGCATGGAATGGCCTTCGGGAGGTTGTGGAGTCAAAAACAGTGGTGGAATTCAAGCATGCATGGGACAGTCATAAGGCGATTCTAGGGGGTGGGGGTAGGAAGAAGTAGGCTGCTGGTTAACTAGGATCTGCAGCTTATCCATTACGTAGGGAAATGGGCAGACTGGGTGGGCCAAGCGGTCCTTATCTGCCGTCAAAATCTATGTTTCTATGTAGTTATTGTTGTCAATTTTCATACTACTTGGATATTCCAGGAAGACCAATCCAGGCCTTTCAGATGAACAGCACAGAATAATGTGGCTAATGGCATTCTAAGCTACAGAAATGAGAAAAGGAAGAGAGAGAGCAGTAGCTGATGACAGGAACACAATCTAGATTTGATGGCACTGCAAATTTAGGCAATTTATCAAAACGTTTTCAAAACATTATTTTTTTTTTTACCAGAAGAGAGACACTAAGCTAAAGCTTGTTAACAGGTGCAACCTGAGAGCACAAGGGAATTAAGTGATTTGTGTAGGGTCACAAAGTATGCAAGTTTGGGCTCCAGAATTGCAGCTCAGAGCTTTAAACCACTGCGCTATACTGCCTCCACACTACATATCACATATCATGCTATCTGCTATGTATGACTGACATGGAAAACAAAATAGGGTATTTAACAGCATAGAATAGTTCCTACCACTTTTAAAAACTTCTCTGACATTACAAATAACTTTAGAGTAGGAGCAATGGGAGGGACAGTAGCACATCTTAAAATGGCAGATGATATTTGTAATTACATCTTGTCCACCATTACTGGTGTAGTTTATTTATTTATTGAAAGAGTTTTACCAGAAAAGGCCACCTGATCCAAACTAGCCAGCTGTCAGAGGAGTCCTTGTAGTCACTCGATTTGTCAGCTAAGCTGTGTACACAGGATGGAAAGTCCCCTGAACCCCCCCTCTCTAACCCCCCCAAATGTTAACACACACTGAAATTTAAAATACTTAAATCTAAATCAAATAAACCAAAAATAATAATCATGATATAATTTAAAGAAGTTATACACTATGTTATATCAGCAGCAATTCTGAATAAATCAAGTGAATCAGAGTCCAAGCAATGCCCTCATTAGTCATAAAAGGGGTTGAGTTTGGGGGTGTATTTTAGTATTTGGTTTTCATCTCATCCAAAGGTGGCAACCCTACTGGGACCATCATGGCCGGCTCCTGCCAGGGTGGGGTCTGCTGCAGCTCCAGTGATGGCAGCGCAGTTATGGCCGGGTTGGGTGCCAAGGGCGGCTTCACCCAGGAAAACAGAAGCTGCTGCCACATGAATTCCTTGTAATGCAGATGCAACTTGCGCCAGTGCCTCTCCTCACATGAGGAGGATGAGAAGTAGTAACAGCCACACTGTTTGCCTGATCGCTTGGAGAGCGAGCATCGAGATTGGCGTGGGCTGCCAGAGTCCAGGCTGCAAGAGTGGGACTGCGACCGAACTCACTGGGGGAACCTGCAAGGAGTCTCAGAGGAAGCTGGCAACTGCTGACCCACTCCTTGGCCAAGGGGCTCTGGTGTGGGAGGCAGCAGGACAGTGGCCTGCTCCATCCCTCCCGAGAGAACCGGAGTCCTCGAGAGTGAGGTGTCACCCTCCTCAGAAGAAAGGATTGGCTCAACCGGGTCAAGAAAGATCTTGGCCCGAGTGTCTGTATGATCATCGGTCAGCCGGTCCGACAGGATCACCGTGGAGCCAGCAGCCAAAGTCAGAGCCTCGACGAAAGCCAGGAACTCCAAAGAAGCATGGAAATTGGAGGGCCAAAAGCGCCCCATATCCCACAAGTGACAGCGAGACTGCTTCTTGGTCTTCTTCCTGCCTGAGAGGCTCTCTCTGAAGGTAGGGAGAGTGGCACAATTCATGGAGATCATCCGTAAAAGATGCGCCCAGCCGAAGCGGCATGAAGACTGAAGCCGAGGAGGAATGCGCCAAAGCTTGAGCTGCTTCCTCCTCCAAAACCGCCAACTGTTCAGCAGAACACATGGCCAAGGAAACCACCTTCAGTGCCTCCTTTGAGCAAATGGGCGGATCCCGTTTGGTCGGCTGATCAAGGAGCAAGAAAGCAAGGCAATCCTCTAAGGTTGATGGTAAAAATGTGCAACAGTAGTCACAGGTCTGGAAATCATGCTCGTGGCCCAGGCAGTAAAAACACAATGAGTGTGGGTCAGATCATGACATCTTTTGCCCACAACCACAAAATCGGAACACCGGAGCGGACTTCACGTCATCCATGATGGCGAGAAGAAGGAAGACATTTTGGAAGCAAAATGCTGGTTTGAAGGTTTTGGGACTCAGTAACACAGAGCGATAAGGAAGGAACCTATTCTTCCAAGCGGCAAGGAAGAACTGGTGTCACAGGGCGGTACTAGGGGAGTTATCATTCGGGTGGGTGGGAGGAGCAAGCTTGAAGACTTTTTGGCAGGATTTAAATGGGAAAGGACACTGCCAGAACGTGTGGATAAGTACACCATATCCACGTCCCTAGAAAAACAGATCGATTGACAAAAAAACAGATAGATATCTAAAAAGAGAGCGATTCATAAAAAACATATTGATTTATTTAAAAAAAAAAGTTTGGTGTCACCTTTTTCCCTGGTGTTTGATTATGTATTTACTTTTTTTGTCATTTCTTTATTTTGTATAATCCGACACTAGGATGCTCACCCCTGGTGTTGGACCCCCCCACCGTGCAGTCCATTGTTTTATTAGTACTGCCGACATCGGGGGGGCTCAATCCCTGTGCCGACATTTACAAGTGGCCCCCCCAGCAGTGTTGGACACCAGGGAGCCCACCCCAGCGCCCCAAAATGCATGCTGATATTTCTTTGTTCTTGGAAAAAAGAAAACGGTGTCCTGAGGTCTTTTTTTATTTTTTTTACCTGTAAAAAGAAAGCGGCCCCTTGTCATCCCCACCGTCCCCCTCCTCCCATCCTGACCCTCCCACTGAGCACCCAGCACCCCACCCAAACCCTCTTACCCTATACTTATCATTGGAGGTTGAATGCTGTGAACTTTTATGGACCGGGACACATCTGCACTCTTCAAAGCTGAACTGTGGAATAAAGGTAAATGCTGTATAATGTATTTCAATGGCATTTTGAACTTATATTGATAACTTTGCCATTTTTAGAATTTATTTTCACCAAATTTTCAACATGGCCTTACTGGGACCCCACCTCATGAACACTGGCAGTGTCATTCCGTTAATCAGACCTGGAAGGTGATTTTGCAGTTGCTGTGTGAAATTTATTTATTGAAATGTATCACCAGGAAATCACCTTTTGATACCAAATAACAAAATTTCACCACCAGTGCTCAACAGGTGGGGTCTCAAAAAGCCATGTTGAAAATTTGGTGAAAAAATTTCTAAAAATGGCTGAGTTATGAGATTTCATTTACATTTTTCTATGTACACGCTTAACTTTGGTCATTTTCAATATTTTGACTCCAAATTTTTAACAGCCATTTTTTTCACACTGCCTCAAGAACAGCACAATTGTAATTTTTCACATCCTGTCCAAAATGTGTTTTCGCACCAGTGGCATGGAATGGCGTTCTGGCACTGATTTGAACATGCTCACCTACGGTGTTTATGAGGCGGGGTCATAAGAAGACTATGTTAAACGTCTTGGGTCAAAATATTAAAAAACAATGAATTTATTAAGTTACTTTGTTGGCAGGGATGTCTGCTGTACCACTGGGGACCATGCTACCTTACCATGGCAGTGAGTTGTGTTCAGGTGTGAACTCAGTGAGCCAGTTTAACGGAACAAGGCTGATGGGAAAGCTGCTGCAGCATGCAGCATCAGCACCCGCCTCGGTAGGGACGGACCAGTGTTTTGGTGCAGATGCCACACATTTTTTTCATATCGCGAAAGTACAACATTTGCAGGGCCTTGTGCTTCCACGGCTATATACATATTGAAGATTTTTAAATGTTATATTATGTGCTTTTATGTACAGATGCTTTGGCTCTAGAAAAGCACTTTTTATAAATAAAGGACTGACTGATACATATACACATCGATGGAGGGATGGGAGTGCAGGGCCCTTAAGTATAAGATTATACTATCACAAAAAGTAAGGAAATAAATTGCAAAAAACTGCATTAATGCTCTAGTTAGGGTTAAAGTTACAAAAGTAGGGAAATGTGGTGTTAGGGTTTCCAAACTTAAGACCCCACCCTGCACACACCAACAAGCATCGGGGGTGTGTGTGCGCTTTGGGGTCGTCAGCTCTAACGATCACCCCATTCCATAAGTAAATAGGCTGAGATGAGTGTACACAGGTATATGTACACACAGGCTATGCATATGGATTTGAACCAAAAATACAGCCATCTATTAAACTCTGTAATGGGTCATGAGACCGTGGTCTATATTCAGTCCACTATTTTTAGTGCCCAGAAGATTAGTAAGTTAAGAAACCTCCCTTTCTTCTGTATTCAACATTTTGACACTAAAATGAGGGACACATCCTCAAAGATGGAGATGCAAGCCCAGAACACCGGAAATCATTGTGCTTACTTGTACGAAGTTTATTTCTGATTTAACATCTCAGAACATTTGAACTGCTGCTTTAAAGTCTGAGTTTAGAGCACATTCTCTGGGCAGCACCTACTCCATTATGGACAGATAGCAGACAAAGCAATTTTGAGGGGTTAATGAGGGACGTCTCTCATAATCAGGGAAAGGTGAGAGGTATAACCAGTACAGAGAGGTCAGAGATTGAGTGATCAGACAGAGAGAAATTCTGTTCCACTGGTGATTCGTTCTTTTTCTCCTTTATGGTGTTGCGCTATCCTTCTCCTCCCTTACAAATATATGCCTCTCACACTGAGCTAAATTCACCACTAAACACTGGCTGGGTGAACTCCCTTTCTACCTCTCCCCCTCATTTACAACACTCCCTCCTCCTTCTCACTCCCTCAGATCTACTGACACTCGCACACTAACTGTCCCCCACTGCTCCACCCTCTCCGGCCAGTCTGGGTACTCTCACCGTTTCCCTAAAATATGGAACTCTCTACCTCCCCAAATCTGACACTCTTTCTCCCTCTATTCCATCAACACTGCCCTCTCCAACTATCTTGCACCCAACTGTTCCTGTTATGACCCGCCTTAATTTCCTTTGTCTTGTTCCTTACAGTTCGACCCCCTTCGGAATTAACCAAATGCCTCTATCGACTCTACTGACCATAGCCCCTCCTAGGTGCTAGTTCTCATTCCTTTCTCCTTTCACCTGCTCTCTCCTCCCTTTTTCCCTAGCCTTCACACTACCCTTGCAGGGTTCTCTGCATCCTGAAGGGGTCCTATAGTGCCTAGACTTGCCACCTTTTCTTCCCCCATCTACCTATCCTTGGCCTTCCAGGTCCCCCTGCAGGGTCCCCAGCAGCCTGGTGGGTTCCTTGGATCAGGCTCCATCCCCTCCCAGGTGTTATTTCTCATTCCCTTCCTCTTACTATCCCTCTATAATTACAACGCCTAACCGTAGGTGGGTTTACAATCGCCTGAACTTCCCTGCCCCCTTGAAGGGTTCATTGCATCCTAAAGGGTTCTCTTTTTGGGTCAGGCCTTATTTCCCCTCCTAGGTGTCAATCACACTCACTCCCTCTCTCGCTCCCTCTTTAATCCCTACTCCAGTCCCCTGTCCCCTTGCAGAATTCCCCACATCCTAAACGGGTCTCTCCGGGACATGACTCTGCACTATCTGTCATCTCATCCTCGCTCTCCTTATTTCACGATAGCACTTGCTCACTTATTACCACTGCACTTATTAATTGTTCTCACAAATTACATATCTATGCAACACTGTTTGTAACAACTGCCTTAATTAATTGTATGCTATACTGATCTTTGTAACTAGAATGTAAAATGTCTCATCCCTATTGTACCCCCTTCCACCCCAGGTTACACTGGGAGATGAGCAACCTGTTGCTCAGTGTGCCTTCCTAGTGAAACATGTCAATAAATAAAATAAGTTCATTTGATTTTGAAGGGGACGCTTGGTTTTAGTTAATTAATTAATTATTTAATTGAAAATTGGTAACTGTGATAGGCACGCTGAGCGGAGGTTCGTTCCAGGTGTAACCTGGTGGGGGAGGGGAGTACAAGCAAAACAATACGATCAGTTATACATCACTGGGCAAGTCACTGACAGCTTTGTGAGCAGAGCACAATCTAACAGTTACAGGAGGAAGTAAAACAGGCAAAACTTACCAAATTGGTCATGACAAGGACATAATAACTACATGTAAACTTGTTAGTACAGAGCGAAGTGCATGGTGCCTGAGAAGGCAGTTGTAGTGCTGTAGCTTGCCAAAAGTCTTCCCTTGATGCAGCCCAGTACAGGGAGGAGATTGCTAGGAGTGGAAAGTGAGGTTCAGAAGGGGGATTGACAGTGACAAGTAGGAGCAGGAAGGCACCTTAAATGGTATCCAAAGGCCGAGACAGAGGAGGCAAAATGGACTGAAGAAGGGAACAAGTTCCAGAGGGATGGGAGGTGGCAGGAAAACTCAGCTTGCCCAGCAGAGATATAAGGGTGGGGAATGGAGAAAGTACATGTGTCCCTAGAGCAGAGAGACTGGAAGGAGGAAGGGATGGGAAAGAGGAGCGAGGAGAGGTGGGAGGGGAAGGTCCCAAACCAGAATTTAGACATGAATGAGGTGCCGTGGTATTAGCAGTGTAAGGGGAGAGGGAGGATGAGGGAAGAGTAGAGTGAGTAGTTATGTGATCCTGAGCAAGTCACTTAACTTCCTTGTGCTCCAGGTCACATCTGGAAACAAGCTTTGGCTTTGTGTGCTACTCCTGGTTAAACAATGTTCCCTTTTCCCTTTCCTTATGGGTACGAGGGGATGAATTTGTAGTAAAGCAGCAGAAAGCACTGCAGAGGGTGTCCAGTTCGGCAAGGGAAGAGGAAGGGGCGGTGCCATAAACCACGTCCGCATAATCAAAGAACGGAAGAACCATTTTGGTGAGCAGCTTCCAGCGGACCTGGGGGCAGAAGCAGTCCTTGTTGTGGAACAAGACCCCTAGTTTGGGGCACAGTTTGGTGTGGATGGCATCAATGTTGGCAGAGAAGTCAAGCTTACTATCTAGCCACACAGTGAGGTATTTAAAGGCAGGGACTACATCAAGTGGGGTGCCATCCAGTAGAAGACAGGGAAGGGTGACAGCCTGGCCAGTTTCTGGCTGGTGCCAAAAGGTCATGGACACCATTTTCTTGGTGTTGACCCAGATTTGGCTGGCATGAAACCAGCCCCTCACTCTTATAGCTTTTATATGGGCACTTCTTGCACTGGATATAATGAACAACCTTCTAGGGATGTGCGAGTATCAAACAGTATTTCTCAGATATCACAACTTATACACTATTTGTTATTAGGATCTGAAAATTAATAGTGGCACTATTCATTCCCTGTTCTATTTAGAAAATAATATTTAAAAAAAAAAAAAAAAAGAAAAAAAGAAACAGTCCCCAAACCACCTCCCAGCCCAAATAAATTAAAGGGGTGGGGGCATTGTTTTTTGCTATAAAGCTTTTTCTGTTAGGTGGCTGACGCAGGTGGACTCTCAGCCCTGTCCCTGCATGGCACCCACCTCCCCCAAACCCACCGTGCCCAAAGTCCCCCACGCACCCCCCCCTCCAACATGGCAGAGTCAGGAAGGGGAGGGCCATCCTCTCCCCACTCGGTGACTCACATCCAGAATTTGGTCGATGGACCAGGTGGTGGCAGGTAGGCGGGCAGGGCTCCAACAAGCCCGTGCCAATCATTTTACTTTTGTCCTCTCAGGTCCACTGCTGCTACGCATGTAAGTGTTTACAGAACCACAGCCCCTCCCTTTAGTGATGCTTGAGCGCTGGCACTACCACCAAGTCTCAACCTGGTGGCAGCTAAGGGCCAAGTCGACATGCCTCCCCACACCGGGAGAGGAGAGCTGTCAAGCGGACACTCGATCTTCTCCCTCTCAGTCGACCCGTGGTAACCTGAGTTTGTTCCCACACTCTGGTCCCAGCAAGGTAGGAGGTGAGGCACACAGCACCTCAGCCCTCCATGCCACTAGGTCAGCAGTTGTGGGGGGGTGGAGATGTATTTAAGGATTTGGCTAGGGAGGAGGGTGGGGGCTGTATCTTTTTCCTTTTGTGTTTAACTATATCACCTGAATAATGAATACACATGCCGAATACCCAAATATTTATGGGCCCAAATATTCAAAATAATGAACTTGCCCACCCCTATAACATTCTGGCATCTACACATATAGCTCCACTATATCTTGAACTGCTTGCTTTTAGGGGTGACGATAATGGCAATGTGCTCACATGTTAAACACTTAGGTGCACTGCAGAGTTTTTGCCTTTTTGTGTTTTATATAGGATGTATATTCTTTTCTGTATAGAAGGCATTAAACCCCACAATATTTCTAAATGCAAAACCTGTGAGCACATTTTCACTGCAGACTTTATAACCCCCCCACCAGCACCAAACAAGCAAAGGGAGCTATACGTGTGGATCATGTGGATCCAAGAATGTTGTCTACTACATGCAGTGCAAGACGTACTCACGTACAGGCTATGTAGGTGAAACCAAGCAACTCCTCTGACCCCAAATGAACTCAAAGGAGAAAAAGACAAACACCAGTGGGACAGCATTTCTCTCAGTCTGATCACTCCATCTCTGATCACTTTGTCCTGGTTCTCAAAAGACACTTATGAGCGCAAACATAAATTTCTGGACATTAAAAATAATGAACTGAATACTGTCCTCTGTGTTATGACCAGATTGGGGGCCTGGAGATGAGGGACCTGTTGGCAAGGAGTGACCACGCCACAGTCTGGTTTTTCCTGGACCGGGGGGGGCTGTAAGCTGCACAAAGACGATGGTAATTGACTTCAGGGAGATAGAAAGGATCCTTAAAGGTCATTTGGACAGGATAAGGCTAGACATGGATGCTGACAGCAGGTGGGGGATCATTAGGAGGGGGGTTACAGGAGGCTATAAGGTCATGTGCAAGAGAGAGGTAAACCGTAAGGCCAGAAACCTGTTCATGGACACAGGAGGTTCAGGAGGCAGTGAGGGATAAGAAGGTGGCCTTATAAGCGCCATGCCACTCAGGAGCCGAAAGGGATCAGGGGAGTATGAGTAGATGGCCGGGAGGGTCACCAGGGTGTTGAGAGCGCTAAGGCAAGGAAGGAGCAGATCTTGGCCAGGGAAATCAAGAGGGGGAACAAGGGTTCTTTAGATACATTGGGGAAAAAGGAAAATAAGGGGGAGATCTGTAGGATTAGGGAGGATGGGTATAGATCCGGGGAGCAGGCCAAGGTACTAAACGAGTACTTTGCCTCAGTTTTTACCAGGGAGGAGGGGCAGCTATGTCTCTCAGGACAGTGGGGAAACCTGGGAGGGGTGGGACCTTAGAGATAGGGAGCCCTGATGTGTCTGGGGAGAGGAAAGGGCCAGCACCATCAGGTGCGGGGGATGACAGTGCAGGGAGCAGAGGGGGGGGACATGGAGGTTGAAATTTTTGTAGAAAGAGGGAAGGAAGCCCTCAGGTCTCTTCGGACGGAGAAAGCACCAGGGCCGGACTAAATGTATCCCAGAGTACTGAGGGAACTGGCGGATGTCTTGGTGGCCCCCCGCAGAGCTTTTTAACATCTTTCTGAGGACAGGGTGGGTACCACATGACTGGAGGGTGGCCCATATCATGCCTATCCACAAGGGAGGATCAAAAGGCTGGGGGTTACTGGGGAAAATGGGGTACCTGGACGATAGACATCATGGATTCATCCCAGGAAGATCATGTCAGACCAACCTTGTGGAGTTCTATGACTGGGTGGCGAGTGCCCTGGACCAGGGTAGGCCGGTGGATGCCCTCTTTCTAGACTTCAGCAAGGCGTTTGATTCAGTACCCCATGGTGGTCTGCTGGCTAAGCTGGGGGAAATGGAGTGGGGACAGAGATGATCAGATGGATAGGAAATTGGCTCTCCGAGCATACACACAGGGTAGTGGTTGGGGGGCTAGTCTCCTCTCCAAGGAGAGTCATTAGTGGGGTTCCCCAGGGATCAGTGCTAAGGCCCCTCCTGTTTAACACATATGTCTCTAACATAAAGAAGGGTATCAGGAGTGAAATGAGTCTCTTTGCAGATGACTCGAAGCTGGGTGCGGTGGTGGATGGGAAGAGGGGAGAGTAGCCCTGCAGGAGGACCTGGAGACTCTGGATAGGTGGTCGAGAAAGTGAAACTAATGTTCAATGCAGTGGTGGCAGGTTCTGCACCTGGGGGGCCAGAACCGGGGCCAAGGGCATACATGGGGGGGATACACCACAAGACTCAGAGGGTGAGAGGACCTGGTGGTGGTGGATGTCAGAATGAACAACTCTGAGAACTGCAAGAGGGCAGCGGCAAAAGCCAATAGGGCGGAAGTGATCCTTCCTCTGTACAACTGCTTGGTTGGGCTGCACCTCAAATACTGTGTGCAGTTTTGGAGACCGCACTTAAGGAGGGACATTGCACTCCAGGAGAGGGTACAAAGGAGGGCAACCAAAATGATCTGGGGCCTAGGGGAAAGGACATACGGGAAGAGGCTTGAGGATCTCAACATGTACACCCTGGAGAATAGGAGGGACAGGGGGACATGACAGAGGTCTTCAAGTACATGAAGGGAATCAATAAGGGACACTCAGTCGAGGTGCTCCAAAGGAAAAGAGGGGGCAACTAGAGGGCATGGGTGGAAGCTGGGGGGGGGGAGGCTCAGGGGGGAGAGGAGGAGGTGTTACTTCACTGAGAGGTTGGTGGAACCATGGAATGCACTGCCCAAGGGACAAGTGGACGCAGAGACTGTGGAGGGGTTTAAGAGGGGCTGGGACAGGTATAGAGGGAGGGTGAAGCTGACGAAGTCCAATACAAGGGGAACATCTAGAACTGGGGACAGAGAAACCGGGGTGGGGGTGGGGGCAACAGCAAATTGGCTCCCAGTAATGGGTGGACTATTGAGCAGACACGAAACACCAATAGGCCTCTCTCTGCTAGCATTTTAGCATGTTAGTATGACTCATTCCAAAATGTTGTCTGACATCTGCATTTTTGGATCTGGCGCATATGCATGTCCTGTAAGTATGTGTGGGGTGTGTGTGTGTGTGTAAGTAAGAGCGTTTCATGTTAAAGGCCAATTTTTGCAGGTTAATAACTTTGGAACAGTTTAACAGATCTGCATGTAATTTGGCATGCTCCATCCTTCAGGGTAGGTATCTTGATGTGGCAAATTCGGTTTGAATCCCTTGTGTGGTTTCTGAGATACAGGGTTGAAAAAACAGGTTTTTGCTGTTTTTTTTTCCTCCACCTGTATCTCAGAAATGGCTTTAGCTTCTGGGCTGACATTTTCACGGTAGAAAGCACTGGCCTCACAGATGTGCCTTTTGAAGGTTTGGTGACAAAATATTCATCCGTTCCAAAGTTATTAAATGTTGAATTCCCTATTATTTCCTATGGAGAGAAAAATAGATGACCAGAGTGACATGGGATTTTTGCATCGGTGCAGGAGTTCGGGCCAGGATTGTGTGTCATAGAAGCATGTCAATCCTTTCATAAACAGTGATTCCTCTATAGTTACCAGATGTTGCAGAGCAATTAAATTGTTACTGCATCGCTGAGGGATGAGGCACTGGATGCCACACCACGCCGGCGACCTGGGTTCAGGAATGGACTCGGGCCGCCGTGGCTTGGCCAGAGGAAAAGGCTGGAGCATCCAACAACAGCTCGCCTTCTCCGCTGGTGTGGGGAGAGACCAACCCAGCCAGCGGGTGATCCCTGGTGGAGGCTGGGGACACGACAGCACGTCGGCACCTCAGGGGCCCGACTGGTCACAAGTGTAGGCCTGAGGATCAATCAGCTCCAGGGGATATACCATTGAGGGGGAGGACATTGCAGATGTCGCGCTTGTGTCTTGACGTCAGCGCATGCAATGACCTCCCAGAACAGAGAAAACCACTCTCCAAAGCTGGGAAGATGGAGCGCCGAGCTTGGTCCCAATGTGCCACAGTCTGCCTGCTGTCCAGGGGACCTTACGAGACTACAAGATTTGAGGGTGTCCCGCCCCACCCCTGACCCCGCAACGGGGTCAATCCACGGCTGGATGGAGGAGCTCGGGCTGCCAGGCAAGAAGGCAGGGACAAGCTTCATTGGCGACTCCTGACAGGGCGTCTCTGGCAGGGACGTAGGAGGGATAAATAGAATGATAAAAAAAAAAAAGAAATTGTTACTGCATATTGTCAAACACAATACATTCAATGAATTTACTATGCATATTTAAAAAATGGTAAAATGAATCTAACTGAAAGGATAGTGGAGCTATGTTACTGGATCTAGAGCAACGTGATGAATGGTGTGCAGTGATGTTGGGAACAAAAGCAATAGAAATAAAGAAAAAGAAAGCTTTTAGATGTCTGAGCACATTGTTACTGTACATTTTTTAACGGTATAATGGGGAATTAGTAGAATATGTTGGCTGGCTAGCTCGCTAGACAGACATCCTGTTTCAATAGCATAGCGGACCCCGCCATCCTGATCCCCCATCGAAGTAGGATCGCTCTGTGATCCTGTTTCATCCCCCCCCCCAAGCAGTCTGGGACACTGGGGAGCCTAATCCCAGTGTTCCCAAATTATTTTAATATTTTATTCCCCATGGACACTGGAAGTCCACTCAGTGCCCACATATGCATATCTTATCTGCAAAAAGCAAACGGTCCCACTGTGTCTTTAATTTATTTTAAATACCTGCAACAAAGAAAACAGTCCCTGATGTTCCACTGACTCCCTTCCCCCATCCCGTCCTCCCACGGAGCACCCACCTCCTTACCCCCACCCTATATTTACCTCTGGAGGTCGGCATCTGTGATCTTTTATGGAGCGGGACATATCTTCACTCTTCAAAGCCGAATCGCAAACTGAAGAATCAAGGTAAGTGTCATATAATGGCTGTAAATGGCCGTTTGAACTTATGCTGATATCTCAGCCATTTTTAGGTATTTTTGCTCCATATTTTCAACATGGGCTTCTTGGGACCCCACCTCATTAGCAACAGTACCTGTGTTCATGAGATGGGGTCCCAAAAAGCAAATGTTGAGAATGTGGTGCAGAAATACCAAAAAATGCCCAAGTTACACACAATCGTCAAAATTTTTCTACACATGCGTGTAACTTTGCCAGTTTATTTCAACACAACTATTTTACATACCTCTCATGAACAGTGTGGAAGCTGTCCTCATTACTCATGTGTAAAATGCGTTTCCACAGCTGTGGTGCGGAACGGAGCTGTTGCTGTGCAAAATCACCTTTCAGACTGAGTAATGAAATGACACTGCTACTGTTCATGAGGTGGGGTCCCAAAAAGTCCATGTTGAACATTTGAAGCAAAAATGGCAAAAAAACACCCATAGAAATGGAATACTACTATACTATCTCAAAAAGTAAGGAAAGTAATGGCAAAAAAAAACTTCACTAAAGTATTTAATGCCCCCCATCCAACCCTAATATCGCAGCCCCACCCCCACACATCAATAGGCATCAGGGTGTGCCTTGGGGTCATCGGCCCTAACTCTCACCTCATTCTCCTATACTGTACCATCTCAGCTTCATTACACATGAAATGGGATGAGAGGGCCGATGACTTCAAGGCACACCCCAACGCCTGTTGGTGTGTGGAGGGTGGGGATGCAATGATGGGGTGGGGGGTATTAGGGTTGGAAACTCTAACGCCCAATTTCCCTGCCTTTGTCGCTTTAGTAGTGTTATGCGAGGTCTTTACACCCTAGTTGGTATTCCACCTGTACACCTTAGACAAACTGTCTATACTATGCATATCTTATACTAACCTAGAGAGCATGGACATCTACCGTACAAGTGTAAGTGTCAGGGTACATTATGATTTGTACTACCATACTTTCTCTATGCATGGAAACTGCACAAAGTAGGCCAAGACACCTGTGTCTTTGTAATCTTCTGATATACTATTATGTAGTCGGCACTGCTGTCTTTTGGATTTATGTATAATTGCACCACCTCCTGCATTTTCTATGTACCACGTATGCCTTCATTGTTCTACGATGTAGCTGACTTAGCACATATTGTATAGAACTAGATGACACTGTGGAGCCACCTAGCTTTTGTTTTATAGGACTTACTCTATGCACAGTATCTAGTACTGCTTCTTACGAATGGTTACCATAGCAATAATCACAATATATAATGTAATGCATTGCGTGTTCCCCCCCCTGTAGACCTTCTACACTCCTTGGGGTATTGGGGAAAGTTAGGCTTAGCTCCCAGTGTCTTATGGTAAGAACTGCTTAGGGCAACTGTGATTTCCTTTTGTAGTAATAAACTAGATTTATTACTGATATGCAACATGTCTGTGACTCATTTGCACCTCTACTACCGCAAAGAATCTGATCAGGGCTGGTCACCCTAACATATTGGCGACCGTGTGCAGGCGGTTTGGATGGTGCAAAGTTTCACTTGTTGCTTAAAAACTTCCTTTCCTATGGGTAGAGTAGGTGTGCACTCCCGCACCACCTCACCCGTTGCTCTAAACTCCATAACAACTTGCAAAGTCTGGTTGCTTACTGGGCTCGGTCAATGCCGACTCACCGTGCCCAATGGCAGTTTTGAATTGCAATACTATGCAAGTACAGTAGCCCGCCCATTTGCTGGTTTTGCCTGTTGTGGAGCGATACATAGCAAAGCAGCCTCTTACGGGTTAATGATTTTCTGTTCCCCTTAATAACTTTTACTGGCACCACGATGTCTACGACGTCAAACATATGCGCAGACTTGAGACTAGACGTCTCCAACTTCCTTGCCTCCCATGCAGGATGGAGCGATTTCGCGCTGGACACAAGTCAATCCGAAAACCCCATGCTGGGGATTTCAACCCAGTACTCTGAGATGAGACAAATAGACAGAGGCTAAAGGGCCGTTGGATGCGGCTCTATCTGCTGCTTTAAAAGCCTCCAAATCGAGATTTCATTCCCTTGAACTGCAACTCTCATCTCTTAAGAAAGAGATGGGATTGCAGGCATCTGAAAGTTTGAAAAAGGAGCAACAGCTAGAGATTGAAATTCAGTCATTGCGAAATGAGACTCTTTTGCACTGCTCTGGTGACGGTAATCAGAGAGACATATGTATGCTGAGAGAGGAATGTGAAAGTTTGAAACAGGATAAGAGGTATTGCAAATGAATGTTTTGTTAAGTAATACAAATGATCAAATGCGTGAGGAGATGGTGGAGTTAAGAGATTACCTGAAATGGGTAAGCGATGAATTGGATAGGGAACTTGGGGTCAACTGCGAATTGAGTGCCGTGTATACAGTGTTATGGAAAGATGTTGCGAAAGGTGTAGAACAGAGTGTTGCAAAAGTTAGTCACGTAGAATGAAAAGACAAGATGGCAAAACTGCACCATCTGCGATAGGTTTTGGCTGGTCACATTAAGGCTATGGGCAGGTTTCACTACACACCCATTGACCTCACGTCTTCTGGGGATGATGACTCTGATGACATCTCCCAATACAATGCCCAGTCACACCCTTACTGTGGTTCAATATCCTCCTGACATTCACAAGATGGTGGATCCCCTTGCTACGACAGCATGCCCCTACGTCATCAACGTACTGAAGATTATCATGTGCGACGCAAAGATGTTGACCCCAATGATTGGGGGGGGGAGGCCTAGGCCTACCACTGGCCTCTCTAACCCTACCACCAGACCCTCTAGATCTGCCAACAGCCACTCCAATAGCTGCCTTGACAAAGATCGATAGGAAGGAGATCGAGAGAATGATTGAGGCAGCCCTCGGTAATTCAGATTTGCCTGAGAGAAGCAAATAGGTCTTCACAGTGCATATAAAACAAATGCTGAAAGAGGCCGCTTCCCAGGATTCTGTGGTCCGAACTGTGTCCGACACCGCAGCTGAGGCTGCACTTCATGACGCATTAGAGCCCAACCATGCCCCCAGTAATCCCTTCAGATGGCTCACTCTGTATGGCAGATCGCTGACAGCATAGGCCGCTCGGCCCCACTGAGAATCTCAGCTGCCATTTGGAGAAAGTACATTCCAAATTTGAGATGCTCAGCCTAGCGGAAGACTACCAAGTACAGATCCTCCGACAAACCATCGATCTAGGCCTATGGGAAAAACTCTCAGTTGCAGCCCACTGAGACACCAGAGCAACTTTTGATCAGATCGTAGCGGAACTCATTGCTGCGCACAACCCAGGCGTGGTTGGGAAAATGCTAGCCCACCCTGTAAAACAAAATGCCAAAGAAAGCCATGCAACATTTCATCAGAGGTTGTGGATGGCCTCTCGTGCAGGCAAACAACTTGCAGGTGAAAACGCAGATGCCGACCTCATTGAATACCAAAATTTGTTTCTCCGGAATATGCTTCCGGCTGTCCATAAAAAGGTGGAACCAACAATTTTCCCCATCATGGACAACTTTGCAGATGTCCTTCGGAAAACGGAGCAGGTTTACCAGCTCTACATCTGAGACCTTGGATCCGGTTCAAAAAAGGTGGCCGCTGTACAATCTACCGGTGAGTCCACAACCCATTACACAGTGGAGGGCAAGGCCCAAGACAAAAAGCCTGCATCTTTGGACAACTGATGGCACCCCCAGTCCAGAGGTAGGAACTGGAACCACAACAAGAATAAACGCAATTGGAATTCTGATTCCAACTGGGGCAATCTAAATAATCGATCAGGCCCTTCCTACCGAGAAATCGCGGAGGAGAACAAAAACTTCTGGAATCTTCTTGGTCAGGTTCGATCCGTAGTGGATGAGATCCCGTTTTGAGTAATTGCAGCTATAGCCTGAGACAGGAGTCCTCAGTAGGCCACTGGGATTCCAGAACAGCAGAGAACCAGGCCGCACCAGGCCTAAACCCCAATGCTACTGTCTTTGTAGCAGCTGTCCAGGGCCGGGAAGAGGCCCGACAGGGACAGGCCCAATCACTCTTTCGGGAACTTCCTGGTACTAGCAGTACAGACTGACAACGCCGTACTCTGAAAGGACAGAACAAGCTTGGTTTGGACATAAACGGAAGGCCTTGCACCAAGAGAAAGAACTGGAAGGGGGCAGGATCAGTTGTGTTCAAGGACAGTAGCTGCTGCTGTTTTCACAGGGTTCTTGTGGATTTTACTTGGTAGGTTAGTTCTTTTCTTTCTTGCTTCTAAGGGGCTAACAGGGTATTGTTCTGGGGGATCCTGGATGTTTGTAAACTGATTTAGTGGCTATAAGTGGGGCTCTTTTTGTGGATGTTTCACTTTGTAACAGGCTGCGCTGGTAGAGGCCTATTTCTTCTGATTTAAAACCTGTTTGGTGGGATTTGCTTGGAGATGGTTATTTGAATTGGAGACCTATATCTGTTAATTTCAAGCCTAGTTTGATTTGGTGTTAGTGAAGCTGATTAAATTGGAGAACTGTTTCTTTGGCAGCAAACATATTTTGGGGGCTTTGACTTGAATTTTGATTCCTTGTGCTGACTCCATTAGCTGTAAAGGTTAGTTCATAGTGGGGGAAGGGTGTTAATGGTCTGGCCAGGTCTCACTCAGCCAATTGAGTGGAGGCAGGGCTGAATCAGGTTGAGGTGCTAGCTGCTTTGTCTTCTCAGAAAGAACTGGAAGGGGGCAGGATCAGTTGTGTTCCAGGACAGTAGCTGCTGCTGTTTTCACACGGTTCTTGTGGATTTTACTTGGTAGGTTAGCTATTTTCTTACTTGCTTCTAAGGGGCTAGCAGAGTATTGTTCTGGGGGATCCTGGATGTTTGTAAACTGATTTAGTGGCTGTAAGTGGGGCTCTTTTTGTGGATGTTTCACTTTGTAACAGGCTGCGCTGGTAGAGGCCTATTTCTTCTGATTTAAAACCTGTTTGGTGGGATTTGCTTGGGCCTGGTTCTTTAGCTGCAGGGCTTGGAGGGGAGCCACAGGGCTGATACACTCTCTCTTGTCAGGTGTCTGCCCAAGACCCACCGTCCCCTACCCCTCCCTCCCCAGAAGTCTGCAAATTTATAGGGGAAGACCTGCCCTGCAATTGGAGGAAAAGGCTGCTGGTGCAGCTCATGTAGTTCTAGCCACTGGGGTTGAATTTAAAGGCTGGGAGAGAGGAGCTTAGGAGTTGTTCATTTTCCTTACATGTTTAATGTGTTGTACTGCACCTAGTAACAGAGTTACTGGTGTACAGTGGACTGTCTCTAGGATTAGTGGGTGACCTGATTAGGCAGTAAGGGTATCTTGGAATAGGGGAACCTGGTGGCTCACCCAAGGAAACCTATTTGAAAGGGATGGAACCACCACATCATTAGGGCCGCATCTTTGGGAGGGTGGTGGGTGCACAGGGTGTGGAACAGCCATGATACTGGACTGGGCTTGAAGTTTGGTGGTTGCCCAGTGTGCCACCAGCTAGCACAGCTTAGGGAGGAGGTCTGGGGATGAGGAGAAAGCTGGGGGAGGGGGTGGTATGGTTGGGAAGGGGGCTGGAAATCTCCCACAGGGTTGCACCAAGCACTGGGGTGGGGGTATAGGGAAAGGAGTGCAGGAGAATACTCAGGGGTCACATAGGGACCCTGGCAGAGGGGGCCCAAAAGGACACTACCAAGGAAGCAGGCAGGTAACTGGGGACCCTCACAAAGGGGGGACAGAGGGACAACATTCTCAGAGAAGTATGCGGATAGCCAGTGCTGGACAGAAGGAAGCAAGGCAGGGAGGTGGATCAGACCTTATACTTAGTAACCGCTTCAATGCTCTTCTTCTGCTCAAGGATGGGGGGGGATGTAGCCACGACAGAGGTGGTTAGAGACGGAAAGGGTGTGGGAGTGGGGGGCAGGAGGCAGGGGCCAGATAGCAGGAAGAACAGGGGGGGACCTGGAATGCAGGAGAATGGGGGGAGCAGTGAATCGGAGCAGGAGGGGCAGGGGGAAGAGGGAGGAAAGCGCAAGGAGAAGGACCAGTTGGGAGGAAAGGTAAAGAAGGACCAGAAGTACAAGGAGGATTCAGTAAAGAGAGCTGAGGGGTAGGCCAGGGGAGCACGTCGAGCAAGGAGGAACTAAATGGAGACAGGAAGGAAGGGAGGATGAGCCAGGCTAGTTTAGCAGATGGGGAGAAGGACCAGTTGTGAGCAGTGAGGGGAATTAACAAGGTACAGAAGGATACTCAGGAGGAGGAGAGGCATAGGATTGGAGGGAGGAGGCCATGGTAAATAAGGAGCGGGTGGCATGGCACACAGATAGGGGAGGAACAAGGAGCCAGCTGGGTGGAAGGGCCGTAGAAAGGATGAGGGACATGGAAGGGGGAATGGAGGAAAGGGTGGTCAGTGCTCCTGCTGGGGATTCTATGATCAAGGGGTATCAAATGGAATAGGGAGGGAGAAGCCTGGCCAGTTAGAACAAGAGTGCTTCCCTGGACTAACGTGTGCACAGGGCTAAGCACGAGGTATATCAGCTGGCAAAGGATCTGGGGTTCCCAGACATACTGGTCCACCTGGCAACAAATGACATTGAGGGAAATAGCGAGACAGAGATACAGGCAAGATTCAGGGAGCTCGCCAGGGTCTGTCATGACATAGGATGCACAGTTTCCTTCAGAAATCCTGCCAGTGCCAAGGGCTAGTGGGGAACACAAAAGAAAAATTAGGAGATAAACCAGTGGCTCAGGGAGTGGTGTGAGGCCAGAGGGTATGGGTTGATGGGGGATTGGGGGGAGACCTGGGAGGATAAGGAGCTGTATGCTAGAGATAGATTACATCTCAATTTGGAGGGGAAGGGAATCCTTAAGTTGAAAATAGAGGAGTTCATTGGTGAAAACTGGGGTTTAAACTTGTGAAGGGGGGTGGGATGGGAGAAAAGGCAGTCAAGGGGATGCCGATAAAGGAGGGACTCTGTCTCCACCCCCCTGGGGACCAGGAGGATTGCAGGAAAAGACCAACTGGCAAAGTGCAGACCAGGAGAAAACAGAATCCCCAAGGGAACACGAGCAGAGGAAATGGAACTATACGGAAAGGGTGGAAGGTAGTCCTGCCAAAATGCCAGGAGCTTGGGCAATAAAATGCCTGAGCTCCAGGCGATGATAACTGAGGAGCAGTGGATGGCAGCGGTCACTGAGACTTGGGCCACTGCAAGACATGACTGGGACCTGAACCTGGAGGGTTACACTATGTTCAGGAAGGACAGGGGAGGGAAGGGAGGAGGGGTAGCAATGATAGTAAAAACTGCATTGGCATAGGGGGAGTAGAGGAGGCGGAGGAACCTGGAGGCGATTTGGGTCACCTTGATAACAAGGGGGCAAGAGAGTAAAAATAGGAGTGGGGCACAGACCCCCTGCCTGGCTGGAGGAGCTGGAGGACAGGCTGGTGGCAGATGTTAGGAGACACTGCAGACTGGGCAGAGGAAAGGTGGTGGTGTTAGGGGACCTAAACATGCCAGGAACAGACTGGGAGACTATGACATCCTCTGTGACCAGGGAACAGAGGTTGTTGGATGTCTTTCAAGACGCATTCTAACTCAGCAGGTGAGGGAACCACCAGGGAGGCATCGGTACTGATGTGGTCCTGGCAGACAGTGACCACATTGGGGCCTGGAGGTAAGGGGACCCATTGGCGGGAGTGACCATGCCACGGTCTGGTTCTGCCTGGACCTAGGAGGGTAGAAGGCTGCACAAAGACGGAAGTAACCGACTTCAGGGGTGGATTTTAAGGAAATGGGAAGGATCCTTAAGGAGCATTTGGATGGGATTGGGTCAGACATGGACGCTGATAGTAGGTGGGAAATCATCAGGAGAGGGTGCAGGATGCTACCAGCACCTGTGCAAGAGTAAGACGAAATGCGGTAGGGCCCAAAAACCCTGTTGGTGGACCAGGGGGTCCAGGAGGTGGGGGGAAAGAAAGCAGCCTATAAGAAATTCAAGTGCTCAAGGAGTGAAAGGGATCGAGGGGAGTATGAGGTGATGGCTAGAAGGGCCACTAGAGTGGTGAGGGTGGCTAAGGCAAGGAAGGAGCAGAACCTGGCCAGGGAAATTGGGAGAGGGAAAAGGGGTTCTTTAGATACATTGGGAAAGACAAAGGGTGAAGGGGCAGATTAGCAGGATTAAATCAGGAAGAGATGGGCACAAGACCCAGAGGAGCAGGCTGAGGTACTAAATGAGTACTTCACCTCAGTTTTCACCAGGAAAATGGGGATGCTGCATCATACATGGGAGGAGACAGAGATAATGAGGAGGGGGCCCTACCAGGGCAGGTCTGGGGAGAGGAGGGGCATCACTGGCAGGTGGGGAGGGCTAAGCAGGAGAGAGATACTGGAAGTGAAATCACAGCAGAGAGAGTGAGGGAAGCCCTCAGCTCCCTTAAGATGGAGAAAGCACCGGGGCGGATAAATTACATCCTAGAGTGCTTAAGGAACTTGCAGATGTCCTGGCGAAACCCCTGGCAGAGCTTTTCACCATCTCTCTGAGGACAGGGTGGGTGCCCCAAGACTGGAAGGTGGCGCATGTAGTGCCTATCCACAAGGGGGGATCAAGGGAGGTGGCAGGGAACTGCAGGTCTGTCAGCCTGACATCAGTGGTGGCAAGGTGATGGAGGGCATTGTCAAGGAGAGGCTGGGGGGACCTGGATAAGTCAGGGTGCCTGGACGATAGACAGCATGGATTCATCCTGGGAAATCGTGTCAGACAAACCTGGTGGAGTTCTATGACTGGGTGACAAGTGCCTTGGATCTGGGTAGACCAGTGGATGTCCTCTTTCTAGACTTCAGCAAGGCATTTGACTCTGTTCCTCACGTGGGCCTGTTGGATAAACTAGGAGAAATGGGGGTGGAACCAGATGATCCGGATGGATAGGCAATTGGCTCCAGGACCAGACCCAGAGGGTCGTGAGTTGGTGGGATAGTCTCTTCCCCAAGGAGGGTCATTAGTGGGGTCCCACAGGGATCAGTCCTGGGCCCCTTCTGTTCAACGCCTATGTATCTGACATAAGGACAGGAATCAGGAGTGAGATGAGTCTCTTTGCAGATGACTCAAACTGGGGCGGTGGTGGATGGGGAGGAGGAGGTGGCCTGCAGGGGACCTGGAGGCTCTGGAAAGATGGTCTAGAAAGTGGAAGCTGAGGTTTAATGCAGAAATGCAAGGTACTCCACCTGGGGCCAGAAACCCAGGCCAAGTGTACACCCTGGGGAAATACTACAAGTCTCAATGGCTGAGAGGGACCTGGGGTGGTGGTGGATGTCAAGATGAACAACTCTGAGACTTGTAGGAGGCAGCAGCCAAGGCCAACAGGATGCTGGGATGCATCGCTAGGGGGATCACCTCAGAAGGAGGGAAGTGATACTCCCTCTGTATAACTGCTTGTGAGGCTGCACCTGAGTACTGCGGCAGTTTTGGAGGCCGACTAAAGAGGGACATTAACCTCCTGGAGAGGGTCCAGAGGAGGGCAACCAAAATGATTTGTGGCTTGGGACAGGACCTATGAGGAGAGGCTCAAGAGCTAAATATGTACACTTTGGAAGAGAGAAGGACCGGGGACATGATAGAGGTCTTCAGGTACATGAAGAGGGTAAATAGGGAGGAACAGTAAGGGTGCTTCAAGGAAGGAGGAGGGACCACTAGAGGCATGGTGGAAACTGAGGGGGAAGATTCAGGGGAGAAAGGAGGAGGTGCTACTTCACTGAGAGGGTTGTAGAGCCATGGAATGCACTACCTAGGGGCTGGCTGGCAGAGACAGTGGAGGGGTTCAAGAGGGGTGGACAGGTACAGGGAAGGGTCTCAGGAAGCAAAATCAATGCAGCAAGAATATCCGGAACTGGGAAGGGAGAAGCCAGAGAAACCGAGGGGGACAGCAAGGTCAGCACCCAGGGTGGGGGCTGACCAAACCAGCAGACACGAAAGACCATTAGGCCTATTCTGCTGACATTTTAGTATGTTAGTAAGGCCGTCGTCGGGGGCCACCAACTGACAGTGCTACTCAATACAGGCACGGCTGTGTCTGTATTACATGATGATGACCCAGCGAACTCTCCTTGGTCTACTGGATGAAGGCCCAATATGTCAGGTGTAGATGGTGTGAAGCTATCTATATACCGATCGATCGTACTTTCAGTGGTTATAGGCAACCTGTACAAACACCATACCTTCGATCTTATGGTGTTACATGATCATCCCAGCATCTTGGGAATTGATTTTCTGGCACCATACGGCTGTGTGGTGGATCTGGCCAACATGCTCCTGATCCAAATCAGAGGACAATACCACACTGTCAAGATTTCGGATTCGTATGTGGTTGCAGCTATATCCACTAATGACAAGGAATATTATATCATAGCTCTATTCCAGAACGAGTTTTTCAAGAGACTCCTACCCATCCTGCAGAAGCATCTGGATGCTTTTGCCACATACATGCATGACTGTGGGAGGATGCAAACTGTCATCGAAATCCCAGGCCTAGCACATGACAGGCAAAGGCAATACCCTTTTCCTGCTGAAGCCTTACCATCACGAGAAACCATTCAGTCACTCCTCAAACAAGGTGCAATCAGGCCTTGTGTCTCAACTGCCAATGCACCTATTTGGCCGGTGAAGAAGCCCACGGGAGCTTGCAGACTCACAACTGAGTATAGGAAACTTAGCCAAGCCACTGCTAGCTGCTCACCAACAGTAGCATCAGCACCTGATGTGCTCAAACTGCTAACCCGATTACCAGTGGTCAGCGCTCTGGACATTTCCAATGGCTTCCGGTCACTGCCTCTGGCCCTAAAAAGCCAGTAGAAATTTTCCTTCACCTTTGAAGGTCGACAGTACACATGGGCCTGCTTACCCGGGGTTCCACATTAGCCCCTCTCTCTTCCATCTACACATGATGGACACCTGGAAGGTTTCTCTGCCCCATAATGTGTTCTGCAGTATGTAGACAATTATTGTTGGCAACTGCCACCAAAGAACAACACTTTGACCTCTTGGATGAACTACTGACCCTCCTACAGAGGGCAGGCCTCAAATGCAACCCTGCAAAGGCATAACTCTATCAGAAAGAAGTCATCGTTCTTGGCATATGCATAACAGAGCGAGGCCGAAGCCCAGCTTGGAAGAAAATCCAACGCCTAGAGGATTTGCCACTACCCGCCAGTGTGGCAACACTCAGATGTTTCCTGGGAATGGTCAACTATTTCAGGGATTTTATTTGTGACTTTACACAGAAGGCTGCACCTCTGTATGAGCTTCTGAAAATGAACGTTCGCTGGACCTGGGGTTTCAGACACACTCATGCTGTGACACTACTAAAACAGGGCTTGGCCTCTACTCCAGCTTTGGCGAACCCCAATCCAGCACCGCCCTTCCATCTGGAATCAGCAACCTCAGACATCGTCATGTCTGCAGTCCTTTGCTCAGAAGGTGAATGATACTTCGAGACCTACTGCATATGCATCCCAAATGCTGTCACCAGTGGAACAGAAGTACAGTCTTTGTGAAAAAACCTGTCTACCTACTGGGCTGTCAAGCATTTTCTGTATATCACTGGGTACTCACCTATCATTATCAACACAAACCACACACCCACCCATGTTTTGCTATCAGACAGTGTAAAGGATGGTTCAGTATCTAACCCCAGACTGACTCACTGGTTATCTTCTTCTCCAGGACCGAGACATATAGGTCCACTCTGCCAAAATGCCACCAATTCTAGCCAATGGACTCCTATACCAAGGAGAACCACATGATAGTGGACTGCAACCTCCTGATTTGTCTGATCTAGGCCCTTTTCTCTCTGCTACCCCAAAACTCCTTGCAGACACTTCCTTGTGTCACGTGTTCACAGATGGCTCCACCTCATACTATCAAGGAGAACAGGTAGCTGGATTTGGAGTGCTCATCGTGTATCCCAGTGGTAACACTGCTGAAAGTTTCCAAGCATTGCAGTATTGCATCATCACAGTACGCAGAATTGGCAGCTGTGACCTGTGCCCTCGAGCTGATACAAAATGGTACTGAAGACACCATCATCTTCGCAGACTTCAACTGGGTCTGTTGCTCCCTTATTGAGTTTTTACCCTTCTGGCAGAAGAACTCCTTTGCATCTTCTGATGGCTCTCCAGTGAAATATAAATCACTTGTGGTTTATATTCACCTCACACAGCACTTCCAACACAAACTTTTCATCCACAAGGTTAAAGCCCACTCTAAAATTGACCCTTATCATTCTTTCAATGATCAAGCAGATACTCTTGCAAAAGAGGGTGCTCAAGGTGGGGAGACATGGACAATGGAGCACCCTGAGGCTCTAGCAGCTGTACAAATAGCTGCTCTGAAGAAGAAACCAGAACCTTTTGTGCCACTGGACTTGTTCACTGCACAGAACTCAGACCCCCAACTAAATGATGTGTTCCGTCTCCTTGACAAAGGAACTGAACAAGATTTACCTACTCACAGTCCCTACAAGAGCCATACGAATAGGATATATTTATTTATTTATTTTTATTTATTTGCTTTTGTTAACCAGGTAAGCATACTAGACAGCCAGGTCCCTTTTTCCAGGTACGACCCGGGAGATTACGAAGTACAGGCAAGAACATCAGTCATAAACATTACAAAGTGAAGGCAGAAACAGCAGAGTACAGGCGTAGACAAGTGTCATATGCATTACAAAGTGAAGGCAGAAACAGCAATTACATGCAGGATGTACGAATAGGATCAGCCATAGCATCAACTGGGTATGGGTAATGAGCTACACAAGTAAAACATTTCATGGAAGTGAGGTCAATAGAAACAGAATTAGATAGTACAAATATGCTTTACATGACAGTGGAGCAAAATGGAACCAATACCGGTAATACAAATAATATCAATGAGACAGCCTAGAATATAGGACATTCAATATCAGGAGACTCATGGCCTCATCAGTCACAGTCGAGTCAACCGACTTAACCGGTCAGTTAGGTCCGGGCTGAAAGGTGCAGGGGTGGTTCCTTAAGTACAGAGACAGGTGGAGGCAGTTTTTAGGAAGCCCCATGGAGAGGATCTCAAGCAGGAATGGGAGGGAGAGGAGCAAATGCTGGCAGGGAGGGAGCTCCAGAGTCTGGGAGCATATACAGCGAAAGCCTGCTCACCCATTTGGGTACGAGTTTTGGGAACCAGGAGTAACTGAGAGTCGCTGGATCTTAAGTGGTAGGGGTGCTTGCAGGCTTGAGAGATTTTGCAAGTGCACGGGGGGTGGCAGTTCTGACGATATTGTCAAAGAAGTTGCCTATGACAAAGGTGTAGTGTTTTTCTTGGGGGAGCCACTCGAGCCTGGAGTATGGCTCACAGAGGTGCATGAGGCGAGGGGCAGAGAGCGCAAAGCGACTACGTTGTTGTATGCTGTGTCCCACTTTGAGAGACAGGTTTCTGGGACATGAGCAAAGGAGACAAGTCCATAACAGAGTGTGGGGAGAAGAACCCCCTTAGCTAGGGCAAGTCGTGCAGCCGAAGTAAGACAGCTTTTGGCTTTGTATGCCAGGGTCAGCTTGCAATTTGTAACCTTGCATACGTTGCAAGTATGCAGAGAGAGGTCAAGTTGTGGGTCGAGGGTTACCCCCAGGTACTTGACGGAGTCCGCAACATGCAAGAGGGAACCATCAGCTCCAGAGATTTTTAGTGGAGCAGGGCAGGCTTTTGATTTGGCCAGGGAGCCAAATAGCATAGCCTGGGTCTTCTGCAGGTTGATGGCTAGCTTGTGGCCCTTTAGCCAGGTCTGAACTAGATTAAAGTCTGAGTTAAGCCTGGAGTTGATGACACTGATGTCCTGGGAGCTGGTCAGGATGACAAGGTCTTCCACATACAGGGTGCAGTTCAGCATGTTTGTAGGTCATTTGCATCACCAGGTAAGGAAAAAATGTCCAGCTCCCCATATGCCTGGTTAAATAAAGTGATTGATTGATTGACTGATTGATTGATACGACGCACAGGGAAAATGCCAGACCTCACCCAACAACCAACACACCAAAATCTGGCCAGTGGAAAATCATGTACACAAATGCTCGCAGTCTGGGAAACAAGATCCCAGACCTGGAGACAATAATGACAGAGGCTAAACTGGACATAGTAGCCATTAGCGAGACATGGTTCACCAGTAACCACACTTGGGAGACTTCAGTACCCAGCTATGTACTGTTCAGAAGAGACTGAGGTGCAAAAATGAGGGGATGTAGTGGCCCTTTATGTCAATGAAAATATCAAATCTACAGAAATTCAGAATACACATAAGGAGCCAGAAGAACTGTGGGTCACCCCAGAAACAGGAAATGGGACAGCCATACGAACTGGGGTTGTCTACAGGCCTCCAGATCAGGGGGAGAACACAGACACATTACTGTTAGAAGATATACAAAACATGACAGCTAAGGGGGAGGTTCTGATAATGGAAGACTTCAACATGCCAGATACAAACTGGTCAATAACAGCAGGAACATCTGCCAGAACTAAACACATAGTGGATTCCCTGCAAGGGGAGGGTCTCAAACTATTGGTACAACAACCCACAAGAGAGAGGGCTATCCTAGATCTAGTACTGACTAATACGGAAAGGATCACAGATCTTCAAGTAGAAGGTCACCTGGGGGCCAGTGACCATCACATGGTATGGTTCAATTTGGCCACTACAACTAAATCATCCCATTCCAAGGCAAAAATATGGGACTTCAGAGGAGCGGACTTTGATAAGATGGCCAACAGAGTTAAGCTAGCCCTGGCAAGAAGAAATACAGGTAAAGAGGTACAGGCAAAGTGGGCAAGTATTAAGGATGCAATACTTGAAGCAACATCCCATTGTGTTAGAAAGAAAAGGAAGTGCAAAAGAAGAAGGAAACCACTTTCGTTCTCAAACACAGTAGCAGAAAAGGTCAGAGCCAAAAGGCTGGCCTTCAGGAAATATAAGGGAACGCAGCGGGATGAAGTCAGGGAGGCATACCAAACTTCCGTAAGGGAAGCAGGGAAGGCAGTAAGGCAGGCAAAGGCCCAAACCGAGGAAACACTAGCACAAACAGTAAAAGAAGGTGACAAGACTTTCTATAGATACATTAGTGAAAGGAGAAAGTCCAGAGGGGGTATTGCTGAGAACAAAGGGGATAAGGGGGCGTGTGAGGAGAGGGACCATGTAAAAGCATCTATCCTAAATAGATACTTCTGCTCAGTATTTACTGAGGAGAAGGTAGGTCAGGGCCCACAGCTCAGCACCAGGGACACAGAGGAGTAGGGAGGTGTGCACTAGTCCCTTCACAAAAGAAAGGGTCCTACAAGAGCTCGGTAAGCTTAGGGTGGATAAGGCAATGGGACCTGATGGCATACATCCCAGGGAGCTAAAGGTGGAACTAGCAGAGTCATTATCAGAATGGTTTAGTGAGTCTCTGAGCACAGGAGAGGTCCCAGAAGACTGAAGAAGGGCTCATGTGATCCTGCTCCACAAAAGTGGTAGCAGGGAGGGGTCAGGGAACTACAGATCAGTCAGTCTTACCTCAGTAGTGGGCAAGATTATGGAGGCACTCCTTAAGGAAAGGATAGTGCAACACCAGGAATCCATGGGAGCACAGAATCCAAGACAGCATGGGTTTACAACAGGAAGGTCCTGTCAAACTAATCTCATAGATTTCTTTGACTGGGTAACCAGAGTGGTGGACCAAGGGGGAGCAGTTGATGTCGCCTACCTTGACTTCAGCAAAGCTTTTGATACTGTTCCACATAGAAGATTGATTAATAAGCTGGGTAGGCTCGGGGTGGGTCAGAAGTTGGTCAACTGGGTGGCAAACTGGTTGATGGGCAGAAAACAGAGTGGTGGTTAATGGTATACAGTCAGAAGAGACGCAAGTCACAAGTAGGGTTGGTACCTCAGGGATCAGTCCTGCGGCCAGTCCTCTTCAATGTCTTCATCAGTGACACTGTAGATGGACTGGAGGGTAAGGTTTGTCTGTGTGCAGATGACACCAAGATCTGCAACAGAGTAGATGATCCAGATGGGGTGGGCAGAATGAGAAGAGATCTGGATAAACTGGCAAAATGGTCAGAAGAGTGGCAACTGGGGTTTAACGCAAAGAAGTACAAGATCATGCACACAGGGAAGAGAAACCCTGAAGCTGACTATAGGTTGGGAGGGGAGTTGCTGGCAGTCACAAGGGAAGAAAGAGACTTGGGCATCATTGTGAAGCATGGCCAGCTGGTTATGATTGCTCTATAATTTGTAATATAGAATGTGGTATGTGACCTGTCTCACAGGAGACGTCCTGTGCCCCTGGGATGACATCCCCCCCACCAGGTTTCAGTTAAAATGACAGGATACATGTTAAACAGCAAAGCTCTGTAATGTGATTAACTTCCAAGAAGTTACATTTTATGGCCTTGTTGATGAGCTGTGTGCTTCTTTGAAGCTGGGAACTTAAAATATACATTTTATGACGTCTTAGAGGAAGAACAGTTAATATCATCCGGTGTTAAGAAGCTATATGACATGCAGGTGAGAAAACTGCAGAGTTCTAAAGGCCTTTGGATATGGGATAAGAACAGGAACTGCTCAGAGATCAACGAGGAAATGTAGATCAAAGAGTCATATTGGGAAATTAGTTTTTGCTGATGTCACCTTATTTAATATACCTCTCGATATGACATATTGTGTATTATTTTTTTTGTATTTAACAGGGAGGAGCTGGGTGACATCATGGAAGAGGTGTGTTTGAGAGTCAGTTTAAACTATTCTGTGTCTAATCATTTAAACACTTTTCTTGGTGGGCTCTTAGAAACAACATCTACTATAAGCACTGTAAGAAGGATATACATTAGATAGGAAAGTCTAATTGTATTGTGGTAAGAGTTTATGTTTGTACTTTTTCTTGCTTTCTTTTAAATGATTGTATGCTTTGTGATATATTGTTCTGTGTTTACATTTTACATATTTTTATCCATTTTCTAAGTAAACCTCTTATCTTAAAGACACTGCCTGGTGTGCCTTCGAAGTTCTTTCTTTTGTACGTGAAGTATAGATGGTTAAAGTTCACAAATGTTCATAAGCTTAATGGTGTTACTGAACTGGAAAAAGGTAAGAATACCTAAGGTCTTTTCATAGAGTTTTAAGGGTTCATTTTGGATACCTGGTTAGGTGCCCTTAGGCAAAATATATCTGGCATTCCCCGAAGAGCAGAATTATCTGAGCCTGTACATTTGGGTACGCTAGCATAAGGTTCACAGTTTGAATCCCCCCAGAACTTGAGACCAAAGGTGATTTGGACCCACAAACAGACAGGAGGGTTACCCTGTTCTGTTACCTGTTCACAATACAGCATTCGGAGATTTCCACTATGTGAGCAGAGGGCCTGACCTGCTGAGTGGGGTTGTGACAGACGGGTTGGCAGCGGTGCTGATAATTTTCATAACACAAGCTTTATATTGTTCAGTGTATCAGCTTAATACTATACAGCTTACTTGCAAAAAAAGGCAGTGATTTATTGTTTAAAAAGGAAACAGAACTATATCATTTGGCTTACAGTCAAGTTCCTACCTGTTTTATTTTTTTTCTTCTAAAGTGCAAGTTAGAGTAGCCATAGTTACAGAAGAAGATGGCTTCCAACTACAGCGGGCACACTGAAGACTACCTGAGGCAATTGTGCAAGAACAGATGAGTCCTGTACGAGGTGAGAGCCACCAAGCAGAACCTCGTGGATGCCCTGATGACAGCAGATACCCAGAGCATCGAGTCACAGACTGTAACTGTAAAGGACCAAACCATGAGCGTGGAAGGGCTAGCGGCGAGTGCAGTGTCCAGATCCGAGGAGGATGACAGCAGGGCCAGTGCCAGCGAAGAGCCACAGAAGCTGGGGAAGGTCACCAGCATTCTGGAGCCAGTAGTACTAAAGCTGCAGACTGAGTTGCGCAGAATGGAGCTGAAGTTCCAGGAGAAGAGGGTGCATGAACAACGAGAGGCGGACCGTGAGGCGTGAGAGCGCCAGAGGCAACATGAACTGAAGAAGCTACAACTCCAACCACCCGCACCAGAGCAGGTAAGTGGCTTGGGTTTAACTGGAACTACAGGACTGGGTTACAAATTGAATTCCAAATTGATAGCCAAATTTAACGAGGGGGAGGATATGGATGCCTTTTTAAATTCCTTTGAAAAAGTTTGTATTCAGGCTAAAATTCCTAGAGGGTTCTGGAGCTTCCAGCTATCCCCGCTACTTACCAGGAAAGCTCGGGATGCACTGGGTCAAATGGACAAGGAGGACAGTAATGATTACAGCAAACTTAGAGCTACACTTTTAAAAAAGTTTGATTTAACTGCTGAATCATACAGAGCTAAATTCTGTAAGCTCAGGAGAAGCCCTGACATGAGCTACGAGAAGCTAGCCACGAAACTTCGTCAGTTTTTTAAAATGGTGGTGGGAAGGACTTGAAGCAAACTCTGTAGATAAAATTGAAAATGCTATTTTACTAGAACAGTTTTTTGGGGCATGCCCAGCAGAGCTGAAAACTTGGCTGGAGGACCGAGATCCCAAAGCAGTGCAAGAGGCTGCTGAACTCTCGGACCGCTATGCCAAGAGCAGACCTGCTCTAAGAGCGAATGGGGCGGGCGTGGCAACGCAGAAAGGGAAAAGCGTGCCTTCAAGGCAGCTAAAACCCTCACTACCTCCACCAAAACCAGTTAGCCCCAGGTTTCAGAGAAAAGATTTCTCTGAGAAAAGAAATGAATGTTGGGTTTGAAAAGAAACTGGGTATATTGCCAGACAGTGTCCCACAAGGACAAGCAATACGCAACATGAGACTAGGAAGCAAGTGGGTTGTTTTCGTGTCCCTGGAAGCATGTCTGTGAACATGAGGGAGCACATGCACCCAGTCACGGTGAATGGTGTACAGACACAAGGGTGTCCCTTAGACACAGGGGCATCCCTGACATTGGTAAAAGGGGATCTGATGGAGCCTGGTCAGCTTATACCCAATGAATACATCACTGTACAGGACTTTACTGGTGAGGAGAAAACACTGCCCCTCACTAGTGTTCTCCTAGACTGGGGTGAAACAGGGGGAACTGTGCAACAGGTAGCTGTAGCCAAAGCGTTAGCAGTTGACGTCATCCTTGGCAACAATCTCAAACAGGGGATGGTGTGTGAAGTTACCCGTAGCCAAGCAGCAAGGGAAAACTGTAGTTCCCTGAACCCCACAGAAGCCATTGTGGAAACCACTGGGAGGCTGGCTCCCCAGCCTGTGTCTCCTGATATGGAGACTAACGAAAAGGGGGTAGAAATTTCCCCAGCAGCAGTTAACCACACCGCTACGGAGGGTTACCCTATTGTTAGAGGGCTAGGGATGACAGTGATCCTGAGTGCCCTGATGCTAGTGCTAGGGACACTAGTTTAGAGACTGAAGGGGACCTGTCCCACGCCTTGGGAATGTGTGAGGAGTTTGCAGATGCTCAGAGAAGCGACTCTAGTCTAGAGAAGGTGAGGGCTTGGGCAGACTCTGACGAAGCACAGGGAGGTGACAGTAGACATAAGGTTTGTTGGGAAAATGGACTGATGTATACTCAGGCTATGCAGACAGAGGGAGGGGTGACAGGCAGGCAGCTTGTCGTTCCCCAGGGGTATCGTGAGCAGTTGCTCAAGATTGCACATGATATTCCCTTGTCTGGTCATCTGGGAATTGCGCGCACTATGCAGCGGTTGGCTCAGAATTCCTATTGGCCCAACTTCACTCAGCAGGTGAAGGAGTATTGCAGGTCTTGTCACCAGTGCCAAGAAACAGGGAAGACTGGCAAGAAAACCCAAGCTGCCCTAATTCCATTACCCATAGTGGAGGAGCCATTCCAGAGGGTGGGAATGGATGTTGTGGAGCCTTTAAATACCCCCAGCTCCTCAAGGAAGAGATTCATCCTGACTGTGGTGGATTATGCCACCCGATGCCCAGAGGCAGTCGTCCTATCCTCACTGAGGACAGGCAAAGTGGCAGATGCCTTACTTGGGATTTTCTCCCGTGTTGGGTTTCCGCAGGAGGTTATCACCGATCAAGGGTGTTCCTTCATGTCGGACCTGATGAAATGTTTGTGGGAGAAGTGTGGGGTGGTGCAGAGATGCACGACACCATATCACCCACAAGCCAATGGGCTTGTAGAAAGATTTAATGGTACCCTGAAGTCAATGCTCCGGGTGTTTGCTGAACAGCATGGGAGGGACTGGGAGAAATACCTTCCCCAACCGTTGTTTGCATACAGGGAGGTGCCCCAAGAGTCGACAGGATTTTCCCCTTCAAACTCATATGGACGCGGGTACATGGGCCCCTAGACTTAATCTGGGAGGACTGGGAAGGCAAGACACCACCCAGGGAACCCCATAGTGGATTACGTCCTTAGGGTTTAGGGAAAGGCTGAAGGAGCTTATGGGGACAGCCTAGAGCAACCTGGCAGCTGCCCAACAGAAACAAAAAGTGTGGTAAGACCACAGAGCCAGAGCTCTCTCGTACATGGTGGGTCAGAAGTCATGGTCCTTATTCTGGTCTGGAAAGACAAGCTGCAGGCTGAGTGGGTAGGACGTACAAAGTAGTTAGGAAGGTAAATGACGTGAACTATATTAGAGAGTTACCTGCCAGAAGACAGACAGAAAGGATGTACCATATCAACATGATGAAGCCATATGCTAATAGGGCTGACATGGTGTTTGCAGTGTGTAGTCCTGAGGAAGGGACGGCTGAAGGAGACCCCCTTCTGACTTGCTGGAAGAAAGCAAGCGGGAGTCCTCTGTGGAGGCAGGTAAATTGTCTCCCCAGCTGGGCCCTGACAAGATCCAGGAAGTAAGGGAGCTTTTAGCAGACTTTGCCCCTCTGTTTAGTGCCAAGCCTGGACTAACCACCTTAGTAACGCACGATGTGGAGACAGGGACACAGACGCCCACACAGCAGACAGCATATCGGGTGTCAGAGGCTGTCCAAAATGACATTAGGAGGGAAGTGGAAGAGATGCTGGATTTAGGGGTAATCCAGAGATCCCACAGCCCCTAGTCCTTGTGCCCATGCCAGACGGTTCTACTCATTTCTGTGTGGACTATCGTGGACTGAATGCAGTCACGAAGTCAGATGCCTACCCGATGCCCTGGATGGATGAACTCCTGGACAAGTTGGGAGGGGCGACCTACCTTACGACTACTGACCTTACCAAAGGGTATTGGAAGGTAGAGTTAACTGGGAGAGGTCGGCCTTCATCACTCCGATAGGCTTATCTGAATTTAAAGTAATGCCTTTCAGAATGAAGAACGCCCCGGCCACTTTCCAAAGGTTAGTGAACCAGGTGTTAAATGCTGCTGAGGAGTACACCGTGGCGTACCTGGATGACACTGCCATCTTTAGTACCAGCTGGGAGGAACACCTGTCCCACCTTGGGGAAGTGCTGAGCAGGATACAGAGGGCCAGACTCACTGTCAAAGGTCAGAAGTGCCAGGTGGCCATGGGAGAAGTGGCATACCTCGAGCACGTGGTAGGCTGGGGACAGCTTCGTCCTAACCAAGCAAAAATAGAGGTGATCCAGGCGTGGCCCAGACCAGAAACACAGAAGCAGGTCAGGAGATTTTTTAAGGCCAGCAGGGTACTATAGAAAATTTGTGCCAAATTACAGTACCCTGGCTGCTCCCCTATCTGACCTGCTAAAGAAAAGGATGCCAAAGAAAATTACCTGGGAACCAGCCTGTGAGAAAGTCTTTACCAGACTGAAGGAGGCACTGTGCAGTGCTCCTGCATTGACAAGTCCTGACTATAGCAAACCCTTTATAGTTCAGACTGATGCTTCAGACGTGGGTATTGGGGAAGTACTAAGACAGACATCCAACCAAGAGAAAGATTACCCTGTAGTGTACCTGTGAAAAAAGTTACTTTCCAGGGAGTAGGCATACTCTACTGTGGAAAAAGAGTGTCTTGCCATAGTGTGGGCTATAAAGAAGTTAGAGCCATACTTATATGGGCAGCATTTTGTGGTACTAACTGACCACAACCCCCTGGTTTGGCTGATGCAAATGGGAAAAACTAATGGCAGATTGTTAAGATGGAGTCTTGCCTTGCTAGGGTATGACATGCCAATCTTGAATAGGGCTGGAGTGACCAATCAGAACTCAGATGGCTTGTCGCGTGTTTATGAGGAGTGAACTGATTTGGGAAGCTCATCCCATGCAGGGGATAGAGCCCCCAAATTCAGTCTAAGTGCGCAGGATTGTGACGCTTGGCCAGCTGGTTATGACTGCTCTATGATTTGTAATATAGAATATGGTATGTGACCTGTCTCACAGGAGACATCCTGTGCCCCTGGGATGACATCCCCCCAACCCCCTCCCAGGTTTCAGTTAAAATTACAGGATATATGTTAAACAGCAAAGCTCTGTAATGTGATTAACTTCCAAGATGTCCCATTTTATGGCCTTGTTGATAAGCTGTGCTTTTTTGATGCTGGGAACTTAAAATATACATTTTATGATGTCTTAGAGGAAGAACAGTTAATATTACCTGGTGTTAAGAAGCTATATGACATCCAGGTGAGAAAACTGCAGAGTTGTAAAGGTCTTTAGATATGGGCTGAGAACAGGAACTGCTTAGAGATTAAAGAGGGAATGTAGATCAAAGAGTCATATTGGGAAATGAGTTGTTGCTGATGTCACCTTATTTAATATACCTCCCACAATAGGACATCCTCTGTGTTTTTTTTTTTTTTTTTAACAGGGAGAAGCTGGGTGACATCATGAAGAGGTGTGTTTGAGAGTCAGTTTAAACTATTCTGTGTCTAATCATTTAAACACTTTTCTTGGTGGACTCTTAGAAACAACATCTACTATAAGCACTGTAAGAAGGACATACATTACATAGGAAAATCTAATTGTATTGTGGTAGGAGTTTGTTTGTACTTTCTGCTTGTTTTCTTTTAAGTGATTGTATGCTTTATGATATATTGTTTTGTGTTTACATTTTACATATTTTTATCCAAAAGTAAATCTCTTATTTTAAAGAGACTGCCTGGCATGCCTTCGAAGTTCTTTCTTTTGCATGTTAAGTATAGATGGTTAAAGTTCACAACTGTTCATAAGCACAATGGTGTTACTGAACTGGAAAACTGTAAGAATACCTAAGGTCTTTTCACAGAGTTTTAAGGGTTAATTTTGGATACCTGGTTAGGTGCCCTTAGGCGAAATACATCTGGCATTCCCCGAAGAGCAGAATTATCTGAGCCTGTACATTTGGGTACGCTAGCATAAGGTTCACAGTTTGAATCCCCGGAACTTGAGACCAAAGGTGATTCGGACCCACAAACAGACAAGATGGTTGCCCTGTTCTGTTACCTGTTCACAATACTGCGCTCAGAGTTTGGCACTGTGGGAGCAGAGGGCCTGACCTGCTGAGTGGGGTTGTGACAATCATCATCAAAGATGACCTGAAATCATCCAAGCAGACCACTAGAGCAGTAGGTAAGGCTAGAGTGATGTTGGGCTATATTAGTAGGGGTATCACAAGCTATAAGAGGGAGGTAATAATCCCTCTTTACAAGACACTAATTAGGCCCCATCTGGAGTACTACGTGCAGTACTGGAGGCCACACCTTCACAAGGACATTAACCAAATTGAGGCAGTCCTGAGAAGGGCAACCAAAATGGTCCAGGGACTGCATCAGAAAACATATGAGGACAGATTAACGGAACTCAATATGTATACCCTGGAGCAAAGGAGGGAGAGAGGTGATATGACTGAAACATTCAAACACCTTAAGGGCATCAATAAGGTGAAAGAGTCCAACATATTTCAATATAAGAAAAATAGCAGGACAAAAGGACACAGCATGAGACTAGAGGAGGCCGATCAAGGGTAATGTGAGGATCACCGAAGGGTGGTGGATGCATGGAATGGCCTACCTCAGGAAGTGGTGGATATGAATACAGTGCAGGGCTTCAAACAGGCATGGGATAGACATAAGGGAGCAATACAGATGAGTATGAATAGATAGGCCATTGACAGAGTAAATGCCTATGGCACATTCATAAGGTAGAAAAAGAAATGGGCAGACTGGATGGGCCTTGTGGTCCTTATCTGTCATCAACTTCTATGTTTCTGTGTGGAGTGCCCATAGGCTGAGGCTGAGGGCAGCTCGTTGATGAAAAGGAAAAAAAGAAGGATCCAAGAATGGATCCCTGGGGGACCCCACAGTTCACAGGTGTGGGATCAGAGGGCCTTGTTGAATCTAGTGTATTGCTGCCTGCCAGACAGGTAGTTCGAGAACCAGGCATGGGCTGGAGGGGAGAGGCTGAAGGACCAGAGAGTGGAGCACAGGAGTGAGTGGTCAACCAGGTCAAAGGCTTTTGAGAGATGCATGAAGATAGGTCCGGTCAGTTTGCCTTGATCAGTAGCGATCCTGATCTCGGAGGTGACCTTGGCTAGGGCAGTAGAAGTGCTGTGCCCTTTAGGAAAGCCGTGTTGAGCTGGGATGAGTAAGTCATAGCTTTGTAAGCAGTGGGCGAGCTGTGAAGCAACCACCTTTTCAAGCAGTTTGCTAATCGCAGACAGGATAGCTATAGGGTGGTAGTTCTTGCAAGTTTTAGGGTCACCTTGTTTGAAGATAGGGATGACCCTGGCCACTTTCCATTCATCAAGGATGGTTCTCGAGATTAGGGAAGTATTGAAGATACAGATGATGGGCCGGGCTAGGAGAGGTGCCCCCAGACAGAGCAGTTTGGGCTCGAGGTTGTCATGCCCAGCTCCAGTGTGAGGGAAGAGACCAGCAAGGAGCTTCTGAGGCTCCCTGACGGAGACGGCCTTTAAGTAGAAGGGAGGTCACAAGATGGCAAAGTGATCTGGTACCAGCCGGAGAACCTGCCCTACAAATTGTAGGCAGTTCCTCAGTCCTTTGAGCGCTGAATTTCTCCACCAGGTTCATGATACTCCCACTGGTGGACATCAAGAAGTTGAAAATACACTCCAGAGACTCAAAATTCTTGGTTGGTGGCCTGGCATTACATTGACAACTGTCTAATTTGTGCTCAGAATAACTCAATACTAACCAAACAAAATGCCAAACTTCTACCACAGAGACATTATGGCCCTTGGCATGCCATACAAATATACTTTATTGGTCCATTGACCAACACCAGAAGGAACAACAAGTATGCACTTGTGGTTACTGATCTGTGTTCTAAGTGGATTGAAGCTTTCCCCACTAGGAGCTGTACAGCCAAATCAACTGTAAAAGTCCTGGTAGAAAAGATTTTCTTCAGGTGGGGTCTACCCTGAAGGAGGACTCTGACAAAGGAACCAGTTTTACAGGTGAGTTAATGCAAGAAGCACTTGAACTTCTAAGGGTACACCAGAAGTTCCACATATCTTACCACCCTCCACCTTCAGGTCAAGTAGAGAGAGCCAACAGACAAATTAAGCTAATGCTTTCCAAATTCATTAAGGACAATCCCAAGGATTGGGATTCCCTGTTGCCTATACTCCTTATGGTGATAAGGGGTACTCCTTCAACCACCACCCAGCTGACACCCTTCGAGGTGATGATTGGTAGAACTACGAGATTACCTGAACATCTGTTGTTCGACCTGAACACTTCCACTGCAGACAGAGTTTCTGTAGGCAAGTATGTGGCCAAACTCAGAGATGACACTGTAAAAACCCATCTGTAGGCATAGTGAACAGGTTTGTCGGCGGCCCCGCAAGGACCTCTGCCAGCTCCCTCAGTATTCTAGGGTGAATGCCATCTGGTCCAGGCACTTTGTCCACTTTTAATGCTCTCAACCCCTCCAGCACCCTGCCCTCTGTAATCCCTGCATCTGCCATCCTCTCCCCCTTATCCACCCAAACACTTGCCTGAGGTATTTGCCCCCCACCGCGTGAACACAGAGCAGAAGTACTCGTTCAGTCCCTCTGCCTGCTCCACCCCCTTCTCCATCCACCACCTATCTTTCTTGATCCTCACAAGCTGGTCTTTGCTTCTCCTTTTCTCGCCTGTGTAAGGGAGAAGTCTTTTTCTCCTCTTTTGATCCCCTGCGCCAGTCTCAGCTCTCTAGATGCTTTGGCGCCCTGACCAGTCTGGTGACCTCCCTAGACTTTAATTTAATATAATCAGATGTGTTCCATCTCATTATAGGCAGCTTAGATAGCCAGGGCTCTCGATATTCACTTTTTGGTACAAAGTGATTGCTTCTTCTAGCTTGTTAACAGGTATCTACCCAGCTGTAGGGTTTTCACCAGCACCAAATTACAATCAAACCCAATCGAATGTAAATAATAATCATACTGCATAACCTCTATTCCTTGTTTCCCCATTCCTAATCCCCAAGATCCCCTAAATAAATACTGTTGTTTTGCAAATGTGTTGCCATGAGCATATTATTAGAGAGAGTCTTTAATAAAATGTTGAAATGTGGGGAAATGTTATTGGGTCATGTGTTGGGGTGGCTAATGGTTAAAGTGGGTGATATGACATCCCAGGGTGTTGTACCTGGTAACATCTAGCCCACTTAAAGCTATACTCTGGGTGGAGGCACTGCGCAAAGGTAAAAGCATGGAAAAGAACCAGCTTAAGTTAAGTTTGGGAACTCAGGCCCCTCAACCTTGGTTTGGCCAGGCAATGCAGGGGTACTAGCCCTTGGAGTAGCACCTCCTAGATTAATATATATGTTTATAAAATGGGAAGAAAAAAATCTAGAAATTTTCATTGGCTGAGAGACATCATCTGACTGTGCATTAAAGCTCTATAAACACATTGTCAGGTGCCAAATCTCACCCCAAAAAAAACACTACTCAAAGCCATGTTATAAGTGTAATAAGCCTCACCAGGGTGTGCATCACATGATTTTAATACAATTCCCAGGGGTGTAAGGACACTCGGCCTTCAGCCTCATACCTTACTACACCCCTGGGACATGTATTAAAATCCTATAATGCACAACCTGTTGTAGCTTATTATTTACATGTAAATATGTGTTAAATAAGTTTAGAGACCTATATGTTAATTCCCCAGAAATGCACTGTGAAACAAGTTTGGGCAGTGGGAACTAGAATTTGGGCCAGTCACATACAGAATTAATGAGCCACTTCACTCATCTCTGTCTGCCATTACAAACTGAAAACATTCAACAGAGTCCTAAAAAGTAAAACTCCCTTAAGTTAAAAATAAACAAACTTTCTTTCCTCTCATGATACCCTCCTTACAAACATAAACAAACTTAAAAAATGAAGTACTATTCACAGTTTTAATTCCTGGTGTTTCTTTGGTGACCATGAGAAATCCCCCATTTATTATTACCAGTTTAACAGGGCAATCTCTGCTGCTTACACTGCTTCAAAAACAATTGAGATCTTCGACCCATAGAAGGCCTTCTGTTGTTTGTGAGAGGTGAACATTCTGACGGAGGAACTCTGCAGCAGCTTGAATTCCTGTGTTCCATAATAAACAAACATTCTATCTATTAAATGTGTGGAAAGACAGATGACTGACAAGAAGGGAGGAACACCTTTTTACTAGTTACATTTAACAAAAAAAAATTACCTGTTTTTATTTTTAAAAATTGCCTTTTTTTTATTTCAATTTTTTACAATTTTATATGTGCAGTGGGACCACTCCAGGTCATTGGTTGGATGGGATTAATGCACTTCCAGATACTAAAGACAATCAGCATAAGTGCCTCATTCCATACCTGAACATGCATTAATCCCTGCCAACCAACGCCCTGCCAAATCACAGCAGAAGTTAGGGTAAAAATGTCAAGATTAAAAAATATATCTTCACTAGTGACATCAGTTACGGCAACATATTAAAAAAAATATTGCTGTTACTGTTGTCACAATAAATATTTTTAAGGTTACTGTCATCGCAGTGGAACACTGCATCAGAGAGCAGCTTTCACAATGCTGATGACATCACTATGCCTAGAGCAGCACTGAAGCAAACTGTTACAATCAAAGAAAAATAGCAAAATATTTAACTGCAGATTTTAAAGCTATAACTTGTAAACTACTGTTGTATATATACACAATAGCCTGACTCAAAATACACAATGTATCTCTCAGATTTACTAATTTTGTTGTACCTTACAAACTACCATGACTTACTTTATTTTCTGCAAGTTGGCCATCAGGCTAGATTACAAATCTGCATGGTGGGGAAAGTTAAGTAAGCACATTGCCCTACAGTATAGTGCACCTACGCCAGCCAACCTGCAGCAACATCTATGGGCCTACAATGGTTCAACACCTGAGGTACCCAGGGGCTGTGTTGGGCTTTTAAAATTAAATCCTGGTAGCAGGATGGGAGGGAGTAGACTGCCCCACCTGGAAGAAAACCTAATAGGCCCATGCACTAAGTTGTTGTTTGCCCTAATCGTTTTCCTCCCCAGCTTAGGATTCCTGCTAATAAAACTGTTTTGCTGTTAACTTCGGCTGGTTATTGACTCCCAGTGCGGTAGGGAAAATAGTGGTCTCCTTACTGAGCTCACCAAGAGTCGAGGCCCCTGTTGCTCAAATAGGATGGTGAGTCTCCAGCACTTGCCCCCAAACACAATTATACCAGACCACCCCAGTTCACCAAAAGTGGTGGCAGCGCTACTTGTTTAGCCTGGCCATGCCTTGCCGGGGAGAGGGGGGCATCACAGTATGTTATTTGCTCATAGCAGATTGCACTATCCACTGAATAAATGCTATTCTTTTTGTGTCAACTGTCATTACCTGAAGAAGGGCGCTGTACAGCTTGAAAACTTGTGTTCTCAAAATTTCTTGTCGGTCCAAAAAAAGATATCAAATCACCTACTTAGTTTATCTATTTTTACAAGGACCAATAAGGCTAGGAACAATTTGCTGCATCATGAAAGAAAGAAAAACAGAATAACTTTAAAATGAATGGGGGGGGGGTTGCACTGGATAACTGTGTTTCTCATACTGGATACACACCTATCATCCCTAAAAAATATTTTCAAACAGTGTAAAGGAAGCGTGATTAAAGTCTGCTGACTGAACTGGGGTTGAGCTTACTATGTCCTAAACTGCCATCTTGTTCTTTTTGTTGTTAAACAATTCTGTAATTTATGGCCTGTGAAAGTGCCTTGGGTAATGGATAGGTGATATATAAAAATAAACCTACAACTACTACTACTACAACATTTAGTTTGCGAAAACATCTAGGAAGCTTAACTTATAAACAAAAGACCCTGTCCCATGACATTTGAAAAGTCCCACACTGCTCTAACATAAAGCATTATGTGAAACAAGGGTGCTTCTGATTTAACTTCATTTTTTTAAATGTGTCCCAAAAATTACAATTTTCTCAACAGACAGTGAATCGCAGTAACTAGACAAAGTCTATCTCCTACTATAAAGCACTGTGAAAATACATTTATTTTTTGGGTCCCTGACATAGGGCATGTTAATGCTGCATACATAGATAGTCAGCTCTTGGTCTACTAGTTCTTCCTTATAGATGTAGAGTGCCCCTGCCAAGAACAATAGCTGGCCCTATGACAGAGAAGAGAGGGCCACGTTTAAACTGCAGGAGGAAAAAGAAAAACACAGAGGTCCACAGTCGCCAGTGTAAACAGGCTTGTGTACAAGAATCATTTACAGGGGAGCTGAGGTTTAAGTGGTCACACAGTCTAGACATTCTGACTGGACAGCATCTGCTCTGCCCCATCATCACTGACTTGCATTAAAATGAACTGAGAAAGTTAAGACAAACTCAGAGGCTGTGATTTAGTATAAACTGTAATTCACGTTAAACGGTCTTGCTTATACAGTCCCTAAATTGAACACTTTCAAGTACAGTACTTTGTACAATCTGAATTTCACAACTGCAATAATTCAAATCTTTTTGCTCAACGAGAACCCTAAGTTTTTAAAAGATTCAGAAAATGGATACAACAAATACAATGGGAGTTTGTTATTACAAAAAGCAAATGATTTCACATACATGCAAAAAACTACAAGGAAAAGTGTGTGAAAAACAAAACAAAACAAAACAATGCACGGACTTCAGTGATGTCACAGAGCTAATGGCAACCCAATGCCAGCGCTCACTTCCTGGTTTTTACAGAAAACCATCCACTAAGTCTTAATTGCAACTGAAATCTCATGTAAACACTAGCAAGAGGGACACAAGTGGAGGCAGTATAGTGCAGTGGTTTAAGGCTCTGAGCTGGAAACCTGGGTTTGAATCCTACAGCCCCCACTTGCATACCTGTGTGACCCTGAGCAAGTCACTTAACTTCCTTGTGCTCCCAGGTCGCACCGGTAAAAACAGGTTACTCACCTGTAATAGTAGTGGTATATGTTGTTCATCCACACTTATTGGCATGTCCCTTTCCCCTTTAATAATTGCCGGAAGGTCTTCAAGCTGGCTTGTCCCACCCACCCAGGAGGTATAGTCCTCGGCTCCGCCCCATGATGTCAGATCTTAGCCCGCTAGAAGCCAGGTTTGTGCGTCGCAGCCGGGGAGGTCGGGTGGGTCCGTGTGGAGGAACAACATGTACCACTCCTAGAACTACTGTTACAGGTGAGTAACCTGTTTTTCTAGGATTGTGGATATGTTGTTCATCCACACTTATTGGCAGACTCCTAGCAGCTCTCCGGAAGGAGGGAAGCAAGGTGCACAACCTCTACTTTGGGAACAAAGACTGGAGAACTGAGGCCCCAAATCCAGCATCCCGGTGTGACTCAAGGTCAATGTGGTAATGGGTGATGAAGGTGTTTGCTGTCTTCCTGGTGGCAGCCTGACAGATTTCCTGGATAGGGATGTCCCTGGAAGCAGCCACCAATGCAGCGGTATGGCAGGTAGAATGAGCTCTTATCCCTCTAGAAGGCTCCTTGCCCACCAACCTATAGGAGAGATCAATGCAAGATGTAATCCATCTTGCGATTGCCCGCTTTGCTGCAGGTCTGCCAGAGGTGGCTTCAGTGTAGGTGACAAACAGCTGGCGAACCTCGCTCCGAATTTCTGCAGTCCTCTCCTTATAACAGGAGAGAGCTCATTTCAGATCCAGAGTATGGAGCCTGTACTCTGCATCCGAGGTGTAGTTTGGGTAGAACACAGGCAGAGTCAACAACTGGTTAAGGTGAAACTCTGACACCACCTTTGGGAGGAATTTCGGGTTGGGCGCAGAACAACCTTGTCCCTGTGGAAGATCAGATAAATGGAGTCCACCGAGAGCATGTGGAGTTCCCTTGTCCTTCTGGCAGACGTGATAGCCACCAGGAAGGCTGTCTTCCATGACAAGTGTGACATCTCACACTTGTGCATCGGTTCGAATGGCTTGTCCATGAGCTTTGCCAAGACCAGCAGTAAATCCCACGGAGGTGGAGGGTCACGTACCAGAGGGGATATGTGATCAAGGCCTTTGAAAAAGCACCAGACCACCTTCTTCTGTGCCACCGTCTGCTGACCGGCCCGCACCCGTTAAGAAGAGATGGCTGCCAGGTGCACTTTAAGGTAGAAAGACCTCCTTTGGACAGAGACCAAAGGTAGTCTAAAATGCTAGCCACGGTACAGAGCAGAGGGTCAAGGCCCTTGCCCTGACACCAAATAGAAAATCTTTTCCATTTGAAGGCACAGCACTTTCTGGTTGACTCCTTTCTGGATGCTTTCACTACTGTGAGTACATCCTCGGAGAGACCCAAAGCCTGGAACTCTAGCTGCTCAGGTACCAGGCTGTCAGGTGCAGGGATTGAAGGTTCAGATGGAGGACCTTCCCCCTGACTGACAAGAGATCAGGTCCGGGTGTGCTGGAAGACGCCTCGAGAGCCTGTTTCTGACGCCGAGGAGATCTGGATACCAGAACTGGAGTGGCCAGTCTGAGGCTACCAGAATCATCTGCGCCTTGTCCCTCCTCACCTTGAGGAGCACCCTGTGAATCAAGAGAAATGGAGGGAAGGCGTAGAAGTGGCCTGGGGTCCACAGCCTCGAGAAGGCATCCCCCCTGCAGCAATCCCCGCTGAGGCGGGTGGGCATGAAAGAGCCTCAGCTTGGTGTTTTCCATGGAGGCAGACAGGTCCACCATCGGTTTGCCCCAGTGGGAGAACAGGCTGTAAACTACCTCTGGATGGAGAGACCACTCGTGGGATGTCTCGCCTATGTGGCTGAGGGCATCCGCTAGTTGATTTGCCACAAGGATGACTAGGAGATCTTTCTCCAGTCAGCTCATGAGTGTATCCGGATGTGGAGTGCTTCCCTGCACAGCAGCCAGGAATGTGTGCCACCCTGCTTGTTGAGGTTGTACATGGTCATGGTATTGTATGTCTGGACTTGAACCAATGACCCCGAAGCTGCTCAGTGAATGCTGTCAGTGCCAGTCTGACCGTTCTGAGCTCCAACAGGTTAATGTGGTAATGGGACTCCTCGGGGGTCCAGAACCCATGGGCCCTGTTGTCCTCCATGTGGGCTCCCCAGTCCTTGAGAGACGCATCGGTCATGAGGACGACCTTCAGCTTGGGGCGGACAAACGGGATCCCTTCCTGCAACCGGTCTAAGACAGTCTACCACTGGAGAGCGTCCCACATCTTCTGGGTCACAGTGATCAGCTGGGCGAAATTACCTAGGCACTGAGTCCACTGGGCAGCCAATTCCCATTGAAAGGGGCGCATATGCTATCTGGTCCAACGCACCACGGTGGTGCAGCCCGCCATGTAACCCAGAAGACACAGAAAGTCCAGGGCAGGGTGCAATTGCCCAACCAGAAATGATTGGGCAAAGGAGGAGAGAACCTCTGCCCTGTCCACCGGGATCCAAGCTCTGGCTCGGCAAGAGTTGAGCTCTACCCCGATGAAGCACATCACCTGAGAAGGCACGAGCTCCGACTTGGTCTCGATGATCAGGAGGCCAAGTTGAGAGCAGGTCTGGAGGGCCAGGTCCCTGGACATCTCCATCTCTTGCTGGGTGGAACCTGCTAAGAGCCAATTGTCAAGGTAAGGGTATACCCTGACTTCCTGACGCCTGAGGTGGGCTTCCACCACTGCAATGCATTTGGTGAAGACCCGTGGGGCCGATTACAGGCTGAATGGCATGGCTCGGAACTCGTAAATGGTTCCCTCTGCTCTGAAGCGGAGGAACCGCTGGTGAGATGGATGGATTGGGACATGAAAGAATGCATCCTAAAGATCCAGTGAGCAGAACATGTTTTGCTCCAGGGATGGTATGATCTGGAACAGAGTTACCATCCTGAAGGTGCGTGACCTGATATACTGATTCAGGTCGTGTAGATCTAGAATGGGGCGCCAGCCCCCCACCCCCCCATCTGCTTCGGGACCAGAAGTACCTGGAAATGAACCCTGGGTTGACTTGAAGATATGCCACTCGGACCACTGCCTCCTTGAGGAGGAGCTGGGCTATGTCGTCTCTCAGAGCTGATTGAGTGTTGGCTGATACTCTCTCCTCCCGTGGGGCGCAAGCTCGGCTGGGTGGGTACTGCTCGAATTCTAGAGGCAGACCCTGGCCGACCATTTCTAAGACCCTCCTGTCCATGATAACAGCAGACCAGGCAGAAAGGAAGTGTCAGAGCCAACCCCCCATGGGAGGAACCAGAGCTGGCAAGACAGGAATAGGGGTGGCCACCCCTATCCTATCACTGGGCAGGCTTGGAGGAAGAGAGTCCAGGGCCTGAACCCCGACCTCCTCTGCAGGCCTGGGGAGGTCTAGGCTTGGGTCGGGGGGTGCCAAGCCTGTGTCTGCTGATGCTATGCTCCCTGACAGGAGGACTGCTGGGCCACAGGAGCAAAGTGCCGAAAAGACTTCTTCTTCTTCTGCTGCTGCTGCTTCTTAGGGTCAGAAGCGCTTTGAGCAGAAGTAGCCGAGTCCAGGGTGGCACTGGACTGTTCAATTTGCTGAAGGTGACCATCCACACCTGGACCGAAGAGATCGGTGCCCAGGAAAGGAACATCAGTAAGTTTGTGCTGGGTATCTGCCATGAAGGCGGAAAGCCTCAGCCAAGCCCTGCGGCATGAGGCAACCGTGGCTGCCACCGAACGGGCACATGAGTCCCCAATGTCCAGAGTCATCTGAAGCTGCTGCTTGGCAATGGCACAGCCTTGGTCCCAGACCTGCTTGACCGTAGTCTGAAGGTCCATGGGGAGATGTGGGAGAACTTCATCCAAGGACCCTAGAACGGCATGGGGGAAGTGCGCCACGATGACGGCTGAGCTTGCTTGATGGAGGTCTAAAGAGGAGGTCGCATAGACCTTCCTGGCAGAGTGGTCCAGTTTCTTGGACTCCTTATCTGGGGGACTGTCGATGTTGGCAGACCCGCCTGTACGTCTGAACACAGAGGCGGTCACAAGGCTCTCAGCCAAGGGATGTTCTGTGAACCCTGAGAGGGACCCCATGGGCATCGCATACTTGTGGGCCATCCAGACAAATGGCGCTGGGAAGAAGGCAGGATGCTGCCAAAGCTCCAAGGCCAGGCCAACAATGGCTCCGGCCACAGAAAAGGCCTCCGTCGAGGTATCCCCTCTCTTGAGAATGTCAGTGAGAGGGTACTCCACCCGTTTCTGGATTGGTTCCAGGGGCATCCCTGTGGATTCAGAGATAAGGTGAAGAATCCCTTGAAAGGATGAAGGGCCTTCCTCCGTCAACAGATCAGCGGCCGACTCGCCGTCCCGTGGGTGAGACTGAAGGTCCCGATATAACAGTCGGCCACTAAGGTCGCCTTCCATGTGCCTGGGGCGATCAGGTGTTAGGGTGACTGAGATCCTGTGAGGAAGATCCGGGGCTGACCGAGCTTCCTTCGTAGGAGCCCCTCACCAAAGGCTGCTTAGGCAGCAGCTCTACCATAATTGGTGGAGAGACTGATATCAGCAGAACCGGAGCATGTTTAGCCAGCTCCGTGAGCGGGGGAACCGATTCCACCAGTTCCAAAGGAGTCGGCTTCGGCCTAGGAGGCAAAAAGCCAAGTAATGGCAGGGGTAGAGACCGTGGTCGGCTTCTGCCCGGACAGGATCAGCTGCTGCCACATCAGATCCTCGTAGCATCGGCGGAGCTTCCACTGAAGCCTCTCCTCATCCAAGGAGGACGAGGATGACCGATGATGTCGCCTCTTTTTGGAGCGCTTGAGTGCCTTCCTCGGCCTGTCGGTCGAGGGGGTCCGAGATCTCGATCGGCCTGGCCGAGTGTCACTTGGGAGACACCGGTGGGACTGGTGACTTCCCGGAATCGGGGACCGGTTCCTCGACGGGATCCCCAGCTGGCTGGGTCTCCTCATCGAGAAAAGACAGGACCGGGGTCCTATTGAGAGAGTCGTCGACCGGAAGGGGCAATAACGGATCGATGGGATACGATCTCAGCCTTGTCAATCAAAACCTTGGTCGACTGGCCATATGGCAAGGCTGAGAAGACAGTGGCCGAGGAGGCAATTTCGACTGAAGTCGATACTGCCAGCTCCTGGGACTGAGATCACTCATGATCCCAAGAGCGTCTTAGCCGAGACGAAGTCTGATTCGGATCCTTATCCCTCTTATGGGACCAAGAGGAGCGAGAGCCCGCAGGTTCCTCGCCCTAAGTGGGGAGAGACTGGTAGAACTCTCGGAAGGAACCCAAAAAGGTAAAGCCCAAGTTGAGAAGAACGAAAAACGACAGAGAGGAAGACTCTGTGACCTGCGCCACTTCTTCTTCAAAGGCCAGCATTCGCTCCAGCTGTTCGGCGGATCCCACAGCCGCGGAGACCGCCCACCGTGCCTCTTTAGATTTCACCGGAGGAGTCCGTTTTTTCCGGCCTGCCCAATTTGAGGCATGTGAGATGATCATCAAGGACGTTCGGGTGAAAAGCAAGACATCTCGCAAGTCTTGGTGTCATGGCCGACACCCAGACAGTAAACGCCTGCACAACTCTGCACAGGCCGGCTGAATATCGGGCTGTGCAGTTTATGCATGGTTCCTCCCCCTTCGGTTGAGCATACCTTTAATAGCACTGCGCTGTTGCTCAGCATGACTTGGGGGGGCGCAACTGCCTCCTGCTGAATATCGCAGAATGGCGCAAATTCGGACTTGCGCAGGCGCAACCCTATTGCGCATGGCGCAACCCTTTTGAATATCCAGCCCACTGAGTATAACTGGAAAATTACCTAGATGTAATTTTTTTAACTGACCATAATTCTGTTTGTTCTTCTGATAATTTCATTACATTGTTATTCTTGTTTAAGGTCACATGATGGCATTATGCCTAGCTCTTTTTCTAGGGTGGTGTCGGAGCGCGTATGTCCCCCTAAGGTGTATACAGATTTTGTGTTATTAGATCCTAGGTGTATTACCTTTCATTTATTTATGTTAAAATGCATTTCCCAAGTTTTCGCCCAATCTGCAACTGCATTCAGATCAGACTGTATAGGATCTACATGTTCTTCTGTATTACAAGGTCCTCCTAATTTTGAAGTATGATTAAGTAGTTTTGTAGAAAGGTCCGAAATAAAGATATGGAATATGACTGGCCCCAACTTGTGACATTCCACGTTTCTGATAAAAATCACTGAATTTTTACCCTCTGTTGTCTATGTAATAGCTATTTTCTCAACCATTGACAATGTGTGGGTTTATCTTTAATTGTTTTCACTTTGTTAATGACTGCCAAATGCGAGACCAAACCAAAAGCTTTGCTGAAATGCAGAAATATTACGTCACAAGGTATTTTGTTATCTAATAGTGACCCAATTTTTTTTTCTCATAAAAGCAGACGAGATTTGTTGTACATAAATGACCTGTGGCAAAACGATGCTGTTCAGGAGGATCTATGTCGTGTATAACTGACTCTAGAATTTTACAAGGTGCTGATGTTAGACTAACAGGTCTCTAGTTTGATACCCGAGTTTTGCTTCCTTCCTTTTGTGTGTGTGTGGGGGTCACATCTGCAAGTATGCTATCATCTGGAATATTTCCTGTATCCAGCAAATCCTGGAAGATTTTTTGGAGTGGAACTGTGATATAGTTCATCATCATTTTCAGCATGTTGGCAGAAATGTTATCAGGGCAGGGTGAGGTATAATTGTTAAGGTTTTTGATTTTCTCTCATGGTTTCTTTGGTTATACTTAACCTTTCTGCCATATCTATACTGTCAGTGGGTACAAACATTTTTTTCCACAGACACTGAACAGCAACAGTCATTTCGGATTTCAGCAATTTCTAGGTTTATTTACTTAACAGAATAAAGGAGGGGGAGGTTTGAGGGGTTGATAAATGAGAATTTTACATACACCTGAGGTGTGGGATTATACATAAACCCCAAGAGCAAAGTTCAAGGGGTTTATAAAAGTATCCCACACCAAGGGTGTGTGTAAAATTTGAGTTTTACACAAAGTCCCAAGTTTTATGTTATGCAATAGCTGGGATCTTTTTTGCCCCGAGGATTTTAATATTTGTAATACTGTTCAGTTTGCCCACTAGATGGTGCTGCTGTGCACACTGTTAGTGGTATACAGTTTTCTTTCTTTTGTACAGTTTTACATTGTTTTATTGGCCTTTTAAGTTGTCAGCTGTGGCAGCCAAAGTGGTTGGAGGCTGGGGCAGAGCCACACAACAGCAGTAAGCAGCATGCGTGGTCTGGCTGAGCTGCGGCTTCAGAGCTACAAAACAACTTTCACTTGATCCGGAACCAGAATTACAGTTTATGGAACACTGGCCAAGTGAAATTAGTAATCGACAGTTTTCACCCAGGTACAGTATACAGAGGCAAAAGTGGGGTCACTTCTTACTACCACATATAAAGCAAATGTATGTTGAAATTCAAAAGCTACCAGATGCCAAAAGAGAGACAGCATTATTATGTGTTCGTCAAAAATATTATGAGGCGAGAGCTAGGGCAGTGAAGATTTTAGTGTACCGATTATGGTAAGCACAGAAGGCTAAAACTATAATAAAATTACAAGACTAGTCCATGGGTAGGCATCATTTTAAAATGCATGAAATTCTACAAGTTATCAAGTCTTTTTCATGGAGACTTATATGCCAAGCCCCTCTCGGTTCAGGTTTACACTCTATTCTTTTTTCAGATTTAAACTTCCCTAGCTGAACTTTTTTCAGATTTAAACTTCCCTAGCTGAAAGGAAGAGCAGCAACAAGCTATAATGTGCCCCATATCCAAACCGGATATTTCAGCTGCTATTGCCAAACTTAAAGTGGGGAAAAGTCGAGGCCCAGACAGCTTTACCCCAGAATGTTACACACACCAGAAACAGATTCTGATACCACACCTCACGGTGCTGTCTGGTGGCCTCACGGGAGGTGATCCCCCCCCCCCCCCGATAGGTGGAGGTATGCAAATATCTCACTATACTGAAACCGAACATGAACGCCCTATACTGTGAATCATACCAACCTATACCTGGGTTAAATGTAGATTATAAATGTTTGCTGGGATCCTGGTATCGCGTCTGGAGCCCCTTCTTCTGAGTATCATAAAGAAGGACCAATCTGTATTTGTGGCACAATGTCAGACCACGGATATCAAATGAACACTTTATATCACTGAACATATTAATAAAGAAAAGTTCTCTCCATTTTGTTAAGCCTAGCTGCCCATAAGGCTTCTGATAGGGCCTCATGGCATTTTCTGAAATAATGCATTTTAGAATTTTGACTCTTCTTGACGATCTTTAATATGATCCTGAGGCAGTAATAAAAGGGAATGGCACCTTCTCAGATTCTTTCCCATTAAGCAAGGATATGTGCCAGGGTGCCCCTTATTCCCAAAATTTTTTGCGATCTATGTGCAACGCATTTGTTATGATAATCAGATCGGATCACGGGAATACATATCGTATTGACAGAACATTGTGCTGCCTTTTGGTCTATCTGTCAAACCCAGGCCATCCTCCTCCAGAACATATTGGACCTTTTATGAAAACTGAATACTAATATAAGTGAGTTTTTTTTTAAGTTACATTAAACGCCCCTAACTGCCTTCAGTAATTAACTTCAATGTCGGTTACATCATACTGATATAAAATACTTGGGAACACAGATCCCAACAGATTTACACAGTCTTGACAAAATTAACTACACTTGCCTCAAAAATACAATTAAGTACAATCCAGCTAAGTGGTCTCACTGATTCAAATAACAGATGCAGTTCAGATGACATTACTACCATGCTGTCTCTACCTTCTTCTTCACACATTACCACTAGAACCACCACACACAGATGTCCAGTCGTATCTCATTTTATAAAGAATGGATGGTGCCCAAGGGTAGCGTACATCACTCTACAGGTCCTGAAACCCAAGGGGGTGGGGGTTGGCCCTGTCTAATTTACAGAAGTACTGCCCAGCAGCACAACTGCAACATATTTTTAGCTGGCTGGACCCCACTATAATAGACCACTGGAAAGAAACAGAAATATATGAGAATGACAGGCTGCATCCAGCACAGCTGTCTGCCCCAGCAGATACAATTATAAACATGAAGTTACTTTTTTTCCTCACATGCCAGTTGTTAGTTATGTGGTCATCCCTGCTCTAGATGCCAGAGATAGTCCGAGATGCCAGATACCCAGAATGGACTATTAAAGGTGCTAGCCTTAGCCCTATTAGGTAGAATATATGATTCCATAGGTGGAATAGACTGGGCTTGCATTTTAATTAACAGTACTACTGGAAAGATACATTTAAAAGTTTTGCACAGTTGCAGCAAGGATACCATTTTCGCAATATTTGACCGTCTTAGGTACTTACTAGTATGGCAGGGGTTTAAACTGGCATAGCCCACTAGCCAAATGCTGGTAGATTTTGTATCCAGCCAGAAAGAACTGGAAGGGGACAGGATCAGTTGTGTTCCAGGACAGCAGCTGCTGCTTCTTGTTTTCACAGGGTTCTTGTGGATTTTACTTGGTAGAAGGTTATTTCTTTTCTTTCTTACTTCTAAGGGGCTAGCAGGGTATTGTTTTGGGGGCTGTTGGAAGTTTGAAAACTGGTTTGGTGGCTGTAAGTGGGCTCATTTGTTGGATGTTTCACTGTGTAACAGGCTGCGCTGGTGGAGGCCTATTTCTTCTGATTTAAAAGTTATTTGGTGGGATTTGCTTGGGCTTGGAGGGGAGACACAGGGCTGATGCACTCTCTCTCGAGTCAGGTGTCTGCTGAAGACCCACCCTCTCTCCCAAGAATTCTGCTAATTTATAGGGGAACACCTGCCCTGCAATTTGAGGAAAAGGCTGCAGGTGCAGCTCATGTAGTTCTAGCCACTGGGGGTTGGATTTAACGTCTGGGAGAAAGGAGCTTAGGGAGTTGTTCATCTTCCTTATAAGTTTAATGTGTTGTACTGCACCTAGTAACAGGGTTACCGGTGTACAGTGGGACTATCTCTAAAATTAGTGGGTGACCTGATTAGGCAGTAGGGTGTATCTTGGACTAGAGGGGAACCTGGTGGCTCACCCAAGGAAACCTACTTGGAAGGGGATGGAACCACACGTCATTAGGGCCGGCATCTTTGGGAGGGTAGTGGGGTGCACAGGGTGTGCAGCAGCCATGATACTGGACTGGGCTTGGAAGTTCGGTGGTTGCCCAGGTGCTACCAGCTGGCACAGCTTAGGAGGAGGTTGCGGGGATTAGGAGACAGCTGGGGAAGGGGGAGATAGGGTTGGAAGGGGCTGGGGAACTCCATGGGTTGCACAAGCACTGTGGCGAAGCATAGGGAAAGGAGTGCAGGAGAATACTCAGGGGTCACATAGGGACCCTGGCAGAGGGGGTCCAAAAGGACACTACCAAGGAAGTAGGCAGGTAACTGGGGACCCTCACAAAGGAGGGACAGAGGGACAACATTCTCAGGGAAGTAGCCAGATGGCCAGGGCTGGACAGAAGGAAGCAAGGTGGGGAGGTGGATCAGATCTTACACTCAGTAACCGCTTCAAATCTCTTCTTCTGCTCGAGGATGAGGGGGGTGATGCAGCCACGACAGGGGTGGTTAGAGACAGAAAGGGAGTGGGGGGGCAGGAGGCAGGGGCCAGATAGCAGGAAGAACAGAGGGAACCTGGAATGCAGGAAAATGGGGAGCAGTGAATCAGAGCAGGAGGGGCAGGGGAAGGGAGGAAAGCGCAGGAGAAGGACCAGTAGGGAGGAAGGTAAGGAGAAGGACCAGAAGTACAAGGAGGATTCAGTAAGGGAGCTGAGGGTTTAGGCCAGGGAGCACGACAAGCAGGAGGACTAAATGGAGCAGGGAAGGGAGGGAGGACGAGCCAGGCTAGTTTAGCAGATGGGGGAGAAGGACCAGTCGCGAACAGTGAGGGGGGAATTAGCAAGGTACAGAAGGATACTCAGGAGGAGAAGAGGCATAGGATTGGAGGGGAAGGGGTGGCCATGGTAAATAAGGAGGGGGTGGCACATAGTACCCAGATAGGGGGCGAAACAAGGAGCCAGCTGGGTGGAGGGGCCGGTAGAAAGGATGAGGGACATGGAAGGGCGAGAAATGGAGGAAAAGGAGCGGTCAGAGTGCTCCTGTTGGGGGATTCTATGATGAGGGGTATCAAATGGGATAGGGAGGGAGAAGCCTGGCCAGTTAGAACAAAATGCTTCCCTGGACTAACGGTGCACTGGGCTAAGCACGAGGTATATCAGCTGGCAAAGGATTGTGGGGGTTCCCCGGACATACTGGTCCACCTGGGTACAAATGACACTGAGGGAAATAGCGAGCTAGAGATACAGGCAAGATTCAGGGAGCTTGCCAGGGTCTGTCATGACATAGGATGCACAGTTTCCTTCTCAGAAATCCTGCCGGTGCCAAGGGCTAGTGGGGAACACAAAAGGAAGATTAGGGAGATAAACCAGTGGCTCAGGGAGTGGTGTGAGGCCAGAGGGTATGGGTTAATGGGGGACTGGGGGGAGACCTGGGAGGATAAGGAGCTGTATGCTAAGATAGACTCCATCTCAATTTGGAGGGAGGAATCTTCAGTTGAAAATAGAGGGTTCATTGGTGAAAGTGGGGTTTAAACTTGTGAAGGGGGAGGATGGGAGAAAAGGCTGTCAAGGGGGTGCCGATAAAGAAGGGACTCTGTCTCCACCCCCCTGGGGAGCTGAATGATTGCAGGAAAAGGCCGACTGGCAAAGTGCAGACCAGGGGAAAACAGAATCCCCATGGGAACACGAGCAGGGGAAATAGAAGTACAGGGAAAGGGTGGAAGGTAGTCCTGCTAAATGCCAGGAGCTTGGGCAATAAAATGCCTGAGCTCCAGGCGATGCTAACTGAGGGAGCAGTGGATGTGGCAGCGTCACTGAGACTTGGGCCACTGCAGGACACCACTGGGACCTGAACTTGGAGGTTACACTATGTTCAGGAAGGACGGGGGAGGGAAGGGGAGGAGGGGTAGCAATGATAGTCAAAATTGCATTGGCCTAGGGGGAGTAGAGGAGGCAGGAGGGAACCGTGGAGGCGATTTGGGTCACCTTGATAACAAGGGGGCAAGAGAGTAAAAACAGGAGTGGTGAATAGACCCCCCCTCGGCGGAGAGGAGCTGAGGAGAGTCTGGTGGCAGATGTTGGGAGACACTGCAGACTGGGCAGAGGAATGGTGGCGGTCTTGGGGACTTAAACATGCCAGGAACAGACTGGGAGACTATGACATCCTCTGTGGCCAGAGAACAGAGGTTGTTGGATGTCTTTCAAGACGCTGCTCCTAACAGTGGGGGAACCGACCAGGAGGCGGGTACTGGATGTGGTCCTGGCAGACAGTGACCAGATTGGGGGCCTGGAGGTAAGGGAACCCATTGGCAGGGAGTGACCATGCCACTGTCTGGTTTTGCCTGGACTTAGGAGGGTAGAAGGCTGCACAAAGATGGAAGTAACCGACTTTAGGGGAGATTTTAAGGAAATGGGAAGGATCCTTAAGGAGCATTTGGATGGATTGGTCGGACATGGACGCTGATAGTAGGTGGAAATCATCAGGAGAGGGGTGCAGGATGCTACCAGCACCATGCAAGCGAAGACAAAAATGCAGTAGGCCCAAAACCCCTGCTGGTGGACCAGGGAGGTCCAGGAGGTGGTGTGGGAAAGAAGGCAGCCTATACAATTCAAGTGCTCAAGGAGTGAAAGGGATCGAGGGGAGTACGAGCTGATGGCTAGAAGGGCCACTAAGGTGGTGAGGGGGGCTAAGGCAAGGAAGGAGCAGAACCTGGCCAAGGAAATTAGGAGAGGGAACAAGGGGTTCTTTAGATACACTGAGGAAAAATGAAGGGTGAAGGGGCAGATTAGCAGGATTAAATCAGGGGAGAGATGGGACAAGACCCGGGGGAGCAGGCTGAGGTACTAAATGAGTACTTCACCTCAGTTTTCACCAAGGAAAATGGGGTTGCTGCATCATACATGGGAGGAGACAGAGATACTGAGGAGGGGGGACCCTCACCGATTGGCGGGACTGGGGAAGGGGGAGGCATCACTGGCAGGAGGGGGGAGGGCTAACCAGGGAGAAGAGGTACCGGAAGTGGAAATTACAGCAGAGAGAGTGAGGGAAGCCCTCAGCTCCTTTAAGACGGAGAAAGCACCGGGGCCAGACAAATTACATCCCAGAGTGCTGAAGGAATGTGCGGATGTCCTGGCGAAACCCCTGGCGGAGCTTTTCACCATCTCTCCAAGGACAGGGTGGGTGCCCCAGGACTGGAAGGTGGCGCATATAGTGCCTATCCACAAGGGGGGATCAAGGGAGGTGGCAGGGAACTACAGGCCTGTCAGCCTGACATCGGTGGTGGGCAAGGTGATGGAGGGCATTGTCAAGGAGAGGCTAGGGGGGGACCTGGAAAAGTCAGGGTGCCTGGACGATAGACAGCATGGATTCATCCTGGGGAAATCGTGTCATACAAACCTTGTGGAGTTCTATGACTGGGTGACGAGTGCCTTGGACCTGGGTAGACCAGTGGACGCCCTCTTTCTAGACTTCAGCAAGGCATTTGACTCTGTTCTCACTGGGCCTGTTGGATAAGCTGGGAGAAATGGGGTGGGAACCAGATGATCAGATGGATAGGCAATTGGCTCCAGGACCGGACCCAGAGGGTCGTAGTTGGCGGATAGTCTCATCCCCAAGGAGGGTCATTAGTGGGGTCCCACAGGATCAGTCCTGAGCCCCTTCTGTTCAACGCCTACGCTCTGACATAAGACAGGAATCAGAAGTGAGATGAGTCTCTTTATGGATTACTCAAAACTGGGGCGGTGGTGGATGGGGAGGAGGGGAGGGTGGCCTTACAGGGGATCTGGAGGTCTGAAAGATGGTCTAGAAAGTGGAAGCTGAGGTTCAATGCAGGGAAATGCAAGGTACTCCACCTGAGGGCCAGAAACCCGGGCCAAGTGTACACCCTGGGGAAATGCTCCAAGTCTCGATGGCTGAGAGGGACCTGGGGTGGTGGTGGATGTCAAGATGAACAACCTGAGACTTGTAGGAGGGCAGCAGCCAAGGCCAACAGGATGCTGGGATGCGCCCTAGGGATCACCTCCGAAGGAGGGAAGTGATACTCCTCTGTATGACTGCTTGGTGAGGCCGCACCTGAGTACTGCGTGCAGTTTTGGAGGCCACACTTAAAGAGGGACATTAAACTCCTGGAGAGGGTCCAGAGGAGGGCAACCAAAATGATTTGGGGCTTGGGGGACAGGACCTATGAGGAGAGGCTCGAAGAGCTAAATATTTACACACTGGAAGAGAGAAGGGACTGGGGGGACATGATAGAGGTCTTCAGGTACATGAAGAGGGTAAACAGGGGAGGAACAGTCAGGGTGCTTCGAAGGAAGGAGGAGGGGGCCACTAGAGGGCATTGGTGGAAGCTGGAGGGGGGAAGATTCAGGGGAGAAAGGAGGAGGTGCTACTTCACTGAGAGGGTGGTGGAGCCATGGAATGTGCTGCCTAGGGGGCTGGTGGAGGCAGAGACAGTGGAGGGGTTCATGAGGGGGTGAGACAGGTACAGGGGAAGGGTTCTGGAAGCAAAATCCAATGCAGCAAGAATATCCGGAACTGGGAAGGGAGAAGCCAGAGAAGGCGAGGGGGGCAGCAAGGTCAGCACCCAGGGTGGGGGCTGACCAAACGAGCAGACATGAAAGACTGTTAGGCTTATTCTGCTGGCATTTTAGTATGTTAGTTAAGATTTTCCTTTAATTAGCCCCGCAGGCTTGTATTGGAGAAAGTAATATTTCAACAAGTGCACCAGCTAGGCCAGTGGAAACGTCTATGGAGCGAGTGGATTTCCCCAGATACTAGCCCTGCTGCCTAGTGGCTGCAAAATTTAATTTCAACCCATGGTACTGCACTATCTGGACAATCACCAGGGACTGGAATTGGACAGGGATACCATTTCTCCTTTAATAGATTTTATATTATGAACTAGATACCATAAATAAAGAAAGCTGATTGGCCAAGAGGTCTTTAGAGCCGTGATATCGGGCTACATCATTATGGCTTCTAAAAACCTCTGGCCTCCTTGATCTCAGCGCAACGTTTTCCATTCCCCACAGTCCAGAGCAAGTCAGACCTCCAGTCAGACATGAAACCCTGACAACTGTCCCCCCCCTTACATTTTGCCCACAGTACCCACTCTCCACAGGGAAAAAAAAAAACTCTCGCTCTTCTTCATTTAAGAGCACCAGGTACCGCACTATGGAAACAGCAGCTCCTCTCGCGCTATATCTCGCAAAGTCAAAACCAGCGCGTAAGGAGCAGCGTCAGTGGCAGCAAAGGACAGTTTCCCCTCAACAAATCGCCGCAAGACCTGGCATGAAATATAAATGTTCTGGTTAGACTTACCAGACTACTCCTGCATTCTTCCAGCCCTAAAATCCAAAATTGACTGAGCAATGTGTGTGTGTGTGTGTGTGTGTGTGTTTGGGGCTCCGCAGGAAAAACAGAGACAGCAACGACTGCTACCAAACACGTAAAAGAGCAAGTACACTATGCTAATGAAGAACAACAAGTAGAAGCAGCACCACCTACTGGATATACAAGCTGCAGACTTTTTTTTTTTTTAACTACATATCCCACCACATACATTGTTCATGTACCAAAACAGAATTAAAAAAATATTTTAAAACTTTTTAAAATGTTAACTTAATTCTGAAAAAAGAGTCCAGTTCATAATAGTAATAAGGCACTCCAGGCTGTGGTATGTCATGAGATATTACCGGCTGGTTGGCCTCTAACCTGCCTGCAGCCTCGCATCTAACACACCCGAGGTGATTATTATCTCATGATATACCACACCCAGTTGTGCTTTACCGCTTAAATGAAACCCATAGATACATAGGTTCCCCCACACTTTCTCTTGAAAAGCTACAATGTGCTGCAGCTGTGCAAATAAAATTCAGCAGATAACATCAGGGTGAAATGGGAAGGAGAGACAGGTACCTTTCTATCAGAAAGGGACTGGTTCTCAACTAGTTTTTGGCAACACAAGACTGCATCTGGCTACCAATGGCAGGAATTTGAGTGGAAAATGATTATTACAATTTTTTGGAATACCTCAGATTACTGCAAGGTTTGATCCTCAAGGGCAGGCAAGCTGCTGAAGGGCCTGCAGATATACCCAGGCCACCTATACCCATATATTCTGGGACTGCAATATTAGACCTTCTGGGGTGAGATTTGAAAGGGCACTGAATGAACTTACCCCTAATTATTGAACTCTTAACAGTAATGGCAGCCATATTTCTAGTGTCTCCTCAGCAAATTAGAGTATCGCTTTATAATAAACAATTAGGTATGTGGCTTACAGCAGCCAAGAAAGAGATAACCACAAAATGGTTGACTCAGGAATGCCATACACAACTGGACTGGCAGGGTGTAGTTATGTGTACCAGTACAATGGAAAAACCGATGACAAACCTCAGCTTTTGACCATGGACCTTAACAAGATTTACCAACCAGTGGAATGGCTGGCTGGTATGGCAGATGGCTCCTAGACTGGAGATAGTCCTGTAAACAAGACATCATGGGGTGTATGCCGACGCCACAGCGACATTTTTATAGCAAAGTACATTACAGTGGCAAGCCGCTGTTGCCACTATAATGTACCTGCAGGACTCAAGCACTGCTTTCTGGGTTTGCCCCCCTCCCAGAATCAACTCCAATCTGGAGCTGATAATCTTTAGTTATTGGGGGTGCAGGGGCAGAGCCCCCTATATGGGGGTTCAGGGGGCAAAGCCACCCCAAAAAGCAGACAGTTAGCTGACAGATTCATGCCGACCGCAACTTGCATTCGACATAAATCACTCGCTGTACAGTTGCATTGGGAAAAAGTTGTCAACACCGTGTCTTGGATCCATCATGGCGGGGGCAGGGACCGTTATAATTATTCAGAGACAAGCCAAATGAACACTGTAACATTGATTACTTTGTTACCTAAGACAGATAATTTGACCTGCCTTCAAAAATGTATAGACTTTATTGAATGAATGTGAAACCTAAGCAATTTTGTTACAGTTATTCTGTATTTAAGTCTAATGATACAAGTCCCTGTATGTAGTTAACATATCACTAATGGATGCAAGGACTATAACTGCCATTATGTTCATGCCTTTGTACATCCCCCCCCCCCAATTTTTTTTTGAATAAAAATATAATTGAGAAAAGGAAAAAACAAATAAGAAAGGCTGTGTGAGTGTGTGTGTGTTGGTGGAAGGGTACAGAAACAGCTGCCAAGTAGAACAAAAAAGGTTTGAATCAAAAAGTTTTCCCCAAAGACTCAATTATTTATTTTTTTAAGAACCTGTAGTTGAGGACAGACTGAGCACATGATGCTGAGGAAAACGGTTTTAATACTGAGAAATAAAAAACCCCAAACAAATCTCTCTACCACCAAGCTGGAAAACAAAAGTACAAAGACTTTTGAGTTATGTCAAATACTTACCTGGCACACTGAAACACTGAGACTGCTAGAAACTCTCGAAACCAAACCGGGAGTAAGTACTGCAGAGCCATGCAAGCCCTGTCCGCACTGGAGTTCTTGTAACATTACCAGCAGTCGGTAATGTTACAAGAATGGCAAACACGGTTTCCATTGACACTGTAGCACGGTAAAACCGTGCTACAAACTGTGTTCAAAAATTGTGCTCAAAAGCAGATGGGAGCAGGTTTCGAGCATGGTTTCAGACCAAAACAGTTGCCTTAAACCGTGTTAACAGTAGTGTGGATGCAAACTGTGCTGTAACATAGTTTAAGACAACCTCCACCGACTTCTGTGTTTTTTTTTTTTTTTTGCCACACAAAAGAAAAGGGGATACTTTACTTACATCCCTGACCTTACAATGAGCTCCCGAATCCAAGAATATCCTTTTTATCTTGATCCATTTCCATGCCCATTTACAAGTATCCCGGCACGCACTGCGGTGCCTGGTACTGCAGCAAGCATGCCTGGGAACTGAAGCGGGCAAGCACAGTGTCTGATCACAGAGTGGATGCACCAACAACTGTGCTCTAACAACGGTACATAAAACACTTCTGAAAACATTTTAAAAAAAGAGGAGCAGTGTGGACAGAGCCAAAGAGAGGTAAAAACAGAGACAATTTAAATTTAAGAATGTGCTGTTTGTTGCTATCAATCAGAGCTTTCACTGCTATGAGTTACTAAAGGAAAGAAAAAATAATGAATACTGCCAAGCAAGTCTTGGCTTGACACGTCTCCCTCGACTGACACGCAAAACAGAGCAAGCTGTCATGGAATGTTACAGCAGGCAGGGTTCTGACTGTGGTGATATTACAGTTTTGCAACCGTGTCAGTACCCAAGCAGGATGCTGTAATTACGAACTGCAATGAGAACCAAATTAAAGTCCCATGGACACAATGGAGGTCTACATATATTTAATGTATTTATTTATTAATTCATTCACTCGATAGCCGGGTAGGTACACTGGTTTCAAGGACCGTTTTAAGTTGCAACCTGGGCCATCAAGATGGCACATGTAAGCATGGATACACAACATTACAAGAAGCAAAAAAAAATAGATTTAGGTCTGCATTCCACACTGCTCCGAAAAATCGACTTATATCTGATTAAGACTCCTAGTGAAATCTTTAAGTGCCCCAATACTGTTCTCAAATGGACACTTGAGCTCAGAGAGTACTGACAGTCATCCCTCTATCTGCTCTTGACTGACACAATTCCAAGATGTGTCATCAAAGCCTTTCTCGATCACAGCACCGACCAATGTGCCCACTGCTTGACGGTTGCCCAAACTCTGTTACAGACTCCACAACTTGACCATTTCCTCAAAGACATGAGAATATCTACCACCATTTCAGAATATCCTAACTAGAAGAGTTTCCTTTTCCTCTGTTCAGTGGTCAAGCAGCCACTGAGCCTGAGCTGGATTTGATTGGAACACTAGTCCCTGAGACAGAAAGTCCCACTGAGATGGAACCCAAAATGGCTGTGCACTAACAGATTGACTAGCTTGAAGAACCAAGGTTTCCTCGCCATTCAGAAGCTATCAATAGGAAGGCTCCATGCAACATGCAAATCTTTCTAAGACCCACCTGCAGAAGAGGTAGGAATGTCATGGTAACAAATTTTGACAGTGTGATAACTGTGACATGTAAAACCCCAGTTATCATGAATGCTACGGTATTGCAGAAGTAGTCATTGTTGTACAAAAATGTCTCCTCAAACTCTTGCATCAGGAAGAAATGGCACGCAAGGGACAGCTGTTCCTAAAAGCACCCTCAAAAATTAAAAGAAAGGCTTGAAAATGGTGGTATACCGTGAATCATGACTATAACAGTATTGGCACCAGCCACGGTATCACTACATGACTTTAAGTATTGTGGTATACTATGAAACTAATATAATCCCTAAGCAGAAGTACTGATGGAAACAAGTTTGGTTTTTATAAGTCCCACAACTGAGACAGTGCTCCGACAGTCTCTGGTCTGTTGAATTTCTGGACCTGAGCATGCTCCCCAGATGTGAACATGCCTATGTCCATTTTTTCAAATGGGTGACAAAGATACAAAACACCAGTCTGTTCAGCAACCATTTCCCTAGATGCACATACTGGTGGTTGAGCCAATCCACCTGAAATGTTAGCTCTCCTGCTAGATGAATCACTGAAAGGGACTCCAGGTTTCTTTCTGCCCAATACAGAACCTTGTACACCTCACTTAGCATCGTTTCACTTTTTGTGTTGCCTCGCTTGTTAAGGTAGGCAAATGTCACTGTACTGTCTAACTGAACCTTCATTGACCGGCATCTTATCTGAGGTTGAAAAAGGATCAATGCAAAATAAGTGGTGTTAATTTCTAGCAGATTTATTTGAAAGATCTGTCCCTTTGACGACCATCAGCCCTGCATCAGAATTTGACACAACATAGCACTCCAATCAGTCAGGCTAGTGTCAGTCATCAAAATTATCTCAGGAGGAGAAGATAATGGAGAGCTGCTCAGGATGTGCTGTTCCTCTTCCCACCATTGTAAGAGTTGAAGAACTTAGCATGGTAGTTAAACTGGACCTGGTACTGTTCTGAGACTGGAGACCAGTGAGAGAAGAGATGACACTGAAAGGGTCCCATACTGATGCCTGGCACAAGGCATCATCTCTAAGTTGGCAGTCATCTGTTCAAAATCTGCAGACACCAGTGTAGTAGAAGAATTTTATGTACAGAATGGGTTGGAAAAATACTGGCTACTGACTGGATAAGGCAGGCTGGCACACATCTGTTCACCTCAGCCTAATACTCAGTAATAAAAAAGACCAGTTCCAGCTTGCCCCATTACCAAACATTTATGTGCCTCTACAAAACTGTTATTTTTAATAAAGAACAGCATTTGTTTTCTCTCAGTAACAGCAACTGCGAAGGCTTACCTCAGCATCTATACCAGCAGCAACTCCTCATCCTGTCAATTACTCCTGGTCTGCACAGTATGCAGCGGGGTTCAGAAAACACAGCTGCAACACTTAAAATTCCTCCCAGTTCGCAGAGCAGGCAGTTAGGACCAAGAAACACAGCCACAATCCTACAATCACTCCTGGTCCTTAGAGCTGGTAATGGAGACCATGAAACATAGCTGTAACGTTAGTAATACTCCCAGTCCTCCTAGCTAGAAGCGAGGACTGTGAAAGACAACTGCAACAGAAAAATCACTCTTGGTCCTCAGAGAAGGCAACAAGGATAAAAAACTCAACTTCAACAGTTAAATCCCTCCTGGTCTTCAAAGCAGGCACTGCGAGTTCCCGATGTCCTTTTGACCATTATATCTCTTTTTCTTTTTCTTCTTCTTCTTCCAATTCTGAACCCTGTAGTTCTTTAGATTTATCTCTGCCTTGGGAGCCTTCCAGTTTATCTGACTAGGGGGTGTCTCCCATATTCCATATATCTGGGGTTGGCTGCAAATCAGAAACAGCACCTTTCTTACCCATGTTCTCCAAAATATGGCCTGGTATATCTGAATGTGCCTATGTTGACTCAATTGGTTCAGGATTCCAACTATTAAATTTGAGTACTTTTGCTGGCAGAATCTTGGAAAAGCCAGGTAAAGACTGATATCCATGAAATATTTAGTTTGTATAGTGCAGAAGGGAGTTGTGTCACTTTCTACTGACACTGCCAAGAAAAAAAACATACATCTTCCCCCTGAACATAAGATAACTGGGTACAGGGAACCGAGAAACTAGCACTTACCCTACTAGTTCAGAACAGGCAGAATGCAACATATAGAGAATGCCTGAGACAGTTGTGAAACATTTTGTAGTTCTTAGAAAGACACCACTGCAGAAAGCAGTGGTGTCTTTCTAGAAGCACAACGGCACTTTTGTTATAAAACGCCTGTCCCTCTATGTCTAGGTATTTATTAAAGACAAAAGGGTCTGCAGAAAGGAGTGGCATCTTTCTAGAAGCACAATGGTACTCGTATTAAAAAATGCCTGCCTCTCTATGTCTAGATACTAAGGATACTAACTCTAACTGGCATCAAAAAAGTTTTCACATTTACACCAATTTTCTGTACTTATACCAAATAATTATGTAGTTTCATCAGTTGTTTACTGTTTTATGGAAAGATTTTCCTGTGTGACTTCTGGGACATGCATGAAAAAGGACAGTGCTGCATGACAAAAAAGAAGGCAAAAATACAAACCCAGAAAATTAGTCCCAAGCCAGAGAAAAATGGAATTTTAATCAACAAGGTTCCCTCATGGACTCAAGGGCTGACAATGACAAAAATACCACAAACATACCTTGGACACCAGGCTAGGACTTGTGGCATAATGGTAGACCACTAATAAAAACAAGCTTCTGTGAATTATGTAAAAATACCTGTCTGGCATGATGAATTATTGCAGAAGGTAAACTGGCAGAAATGCCCTAAGCTCCTAGCAGCAGGGAATTAGTACATCAGTGCCAATTAGAAAGACAAAAGTGGGCATGATTTACATTTAAGAAAGTACTGTTTGCTGTTAACATGCAGTTACGGAGCAATCACTGATGGGAAATCTTTCATGTGGATTTTGTCGCAAACATGGTCAAAACTCCAGAGGACCCATCTATCGCAGCTTTGACAGCCATATCCAACAACTCACTGGAAACAGAAGTGGTTCCAGAGGCCTGGAGGAAGGCATATGTAGTCCCACTTCATAAAAGTGGTAGCAGGGAGGAGGCGGGCAACTATAGGCTAGTCAGTCTGGCATCAGTGGTGGGGAAGCTAATGGATTCACTTGGAAAGGATTGTGAAGTATCTTGAATCCAGTGAGTTACAAAAATAGTAGCAGCATGGATTAATGGAGGGAGGTCACACCAGACAAACATGATAGAGTTCTTTGACAGGGTGACCAGGGAAATACAAAAGGGTGGAGTGGTGATGTGACCTACTTAGGCTTCAGTAAGGCCATCGACACCGTACTGCATAGTAGGCTCATTAGGAAACTGGACCGTATGGGGTGGGTCCTAAGGTGCTAAATTGGGTATGAAACGGTTTCATGGATAGACTTCAGAGGGTGGTGGTAAATGGAATTTACTCGGGGGGGGGTGAACAACAGGCTACCTCAGGGCTCACTATTGGGTCGAGTCCTCTTTAAAAGTGACACTGAAGAAGTGCTGGAAGAGAAAGTATGCCTCTTTGCAGATGATACCAAATCTGCAAAAGGGTGGACACCCTAGAGGGTGTATGGCCAATGTGCAGAGATCTAAAAACCTGAGGAGTGGTCAAGGGTACAGCAGTTGGAAAAACTGCAAAATCATACACCTAGGGCACTGAAACCCAGAGAGAGAGTATAATATTGGGAGAGAAGTATTGATGCTCACCCAACAGCAAAGAGACCTGGTAGTAATGATATCTGATGACCTCAAGGTGGCAAGGCAGGGCAACAAGGCAGGAGGTAAGGTCAGTGAGATGCTGGAGTCAGTGACAAGGAGGGGTATCGGAGAGTAGCTCACTTCGTTTGAAGGTCTTCTCATGACCACTAATGATCGGGCTTGAAAAACCTTCAAACGAAGTGGGTTATCCTCCAACTGGCAAGTCTATAGGCAGCTCAGGAACAGGTGTAAAAATTCTATTCAGAAAGCTAAGCGCACCCACTTCAGGTCACTCCAAATCGAGCATCTCTGTAATCCCAAAGAATTTTGGAGTCAGATGAACTTCCTAATCAAAGGCAGGTCCTCTGAGGCCCCAAGCTCCATCTCTGCCCAAGGCACTGTCCTCTCTGACACCCCCCATCCATCACTGCTGGATTTAATGAATTCTTTACCAACCTGCATACAGTAGATATACCTCACTCTTTACCAACACCCCCTCTCCTCCCCACTCCCACCAGTGGACACTGGTGCTCACCCTGCCTTTCACCTCAAACTTGCCACCCTCAATGATGTTCACCGGCTTCTCACTAACCAAAAAGTTGACAGCTCCTCCGTCACGGCACCCTCGAATCCAAAGCAGCCCTCACCCACCCAGTCCACGAACTGTTTAATCAATCCTTCCTCTTGGGAACTGTCCCTGATAAATAGAAGGTAGCTGTGGTTGTTCCCATTCATAGGGGTAGACCCAACACAACTGTTGAGAATTTTAGGCCTATTTCCATCCTCTGCCCACTGGCAAAAATCCAAGAGCATGTACTCCATAATCATCTACAGGATTATCTGGACCACCACCACCTCCTCTCAAGGTGCCAGCATGGGTTCAGAAAACAACACAGTACCCTCACTGTCTTGATAAAAGTTACTCCTGAACTGTTCCATGCTATGGACCATGGCTTTGCCACCAGTGCTGTCTTCATCGATTTAACAAAGGCTTTTGACTTAGTCAACCACAATCTCCTTCTATGGCAACTGCATTCAATTGGCCTTGACATTAGTGCCTTAACTTGGCTCCAAAGTTATATTACTGGCTGCACTCAAATGGTCAAGTGGTCCGATTCTCTCTCGTATCTCAGACCAGTAACCCACAACATCCCTCAGGGCTCCATCCTGGACCCATTATTATTTTTCCTATTCATCAATGAATTATCAAATAACTGTGGAGGGGCCTCTGTGCACTTTTATGCAGATGACGCCATTGTTTACCGTTCTTCATCCGACATTGGGTAGCTCAACAGCGTGCTCACCTCGGACTTCTGAATTCTCGAGGGCTGGTTTCTGGATAACCAACTAGTCCTCAACACCAAAAAATACGAATGCATGCTGTTCTCCAATCCCTCCTCCTCACCGCATCCCCACCCCCCTTTTGCAACACTCTCCCATAATGGTGATGCCTTTGAATCAGTCTCATCCTTTCAATATCCAAGTATCAGTTTAGATTCCTCACTTTCCCTGAACACTCATGTCACCCTCCTAACCAAAGCTCTAAACCAAAAGCTGGGTCTGCTCTACCACATATGACCCTTCTTCACACCACAAGATCGCTGCCGCCACCCTCCTACCCCTCCTTACATACGGTGCCCTACTACTACTTACAACCAACACAACCATCCTATCTCGCCTTAAACAGGCCTATCAAGCCAGCCCGGTGGCACTGAAGGTTGAGGTGTTGGATGCCACACCTCGTGCCATGCTGGCGACCCCGGTTGGGGAATGGGCCCGGGTTGTTGGGGTCAGCGGGTGGGGGAGGGGTGAGGAGTGGGACTTGAGCGACACAGGATGGCTCTCTCCCGGGAGGGATCTGAGTTTCCTGAGTCCTTGACTGCCATCCAGTGGAGGACCTAATGGCAGTTTGGGCTACGGGGGCTTGGCAATGCCAGGGGAGAGGCGGAAGGGGCTGAGCCAGCACCACGGGGTGCGTGTGCACCTCCACGCACATGCATGGCCATGTGCTGGGGCCATGGGTGTACAAGGAGAAAAACGGAAAAAAACTACTGTGTATCCCTGTTGCCAAGTCGGCAGGTGGTGGCGGCGGGGATTAAAAAGCTATAATAAAAAAAAAAAAAAAAACGGGCTTATCATAGGGTGGGAAGGTTTGCCTTACAGGTCAATGCCCGTCACCACTACTGCGATGTCCTCTCCTCCCTGGGCTGGCTAACATACGAATCTAAACTCCAGTATGCCACGCTGAGTCTAGTGCACAAACTGCTCCACTGTTACACCCCTTCTTGCCTTACTGAACTTATTCAACTCCGGCAACCTTCGCATGGTCTTAGATCCGCCTACCTCCCTCTCCTCATACTGCCCAAATTTCGGTTAGCAGTGGCCCAGAGATCTTTTGCCTTCTCGATGGTGACTAGCTAGAACTCTCTACCACACTCTACCTTACCTTGCACCTCCCTCGCTAACTTCCAATCCTCCCTAATATACCATCTCAATGCTTCATCACTTTCATCCTGCATCTGTTCACTCTTGGTCAAGTTTCCATAATGCTATTTTGATTATACACTGACAATTTATTGAAATCTGTACATATCAGGCTGCATAGTCTCAATTTCTTGGTGGGGTCCTTGACTAGCACTTCTTTGTATCTGGCACTTACACTGACAATTGATAATTTCATGTATGAAATATTGTTACAACAAAGGCTTAAGGGTTCTGGAACATACTAGCTTGCTGAGAGTATGTTGGGAATATATCTCCAGCTAGTTGTACTTTCATCAGTGTCATACACTTACTCACTTTGGGTAAACATCACTTTCATCATTCTGTATGCCATGTAAAGATAATTTCTGATGTATTTTTGGGGCATATTTTTTATTGTTTTTTAACTTGCTAATATGCTACATTTTGGCATGCAGTTGTTTTCTCCAGGGTCATCTTACTGTCATAAGTTGTATTCACAAACAGAGTTCTGAGCAGAGTTGAAGCTGGCTTTTACTGGTGTACGTTACCTCACTCTTGAAGTATGTGTCTTCGGAAAGTTTCTTCACGTGACATATAATTCAGTGAGCACAGAATCTTAGTGTTTTGTTATCCATTAGACTGATACATGGTATAATACATGTGGGTTGAACTCTCTGCCTGCTGTTATCTCTGGACAACCTTTGACCCTTTGAGTTTAGTTCAGCTGAAATCATACTTAAGATATTCAAGCTCTCCAATGTCACTTTATGTTCTGAAGGCCTGTTTTAAACCAATGAGAATTATTTCTGTTTTTTTCTGCATGTTCTACGTGTTAATAATATGGGATTATCGAAATAACTCTCATTAGGCTTCCAAAGGAGGACTTGTTGGTCCGAAAGCTAAAGTTCTTTGTTCTTTTTGTAACATCCTTGTTGGTCCAATAAAAGGAATTAAACCATTTGTTCTGGATTTATAACGCTATGCATAAATTTTCCCCGCTGACTGATCCTCATATGTATAAGAATCCCCACTCTCTGACCCCTTCGGTTTATGTAAATATTTGATGTAAGTGTATCTGTAAATGGTGCATTTTGTAAATCTATGAATAATGTAACTAGAACCAATGTAACTGCCATGTCTTTGTAATCTGTACATTTTTAATCTGTTAATGTTTCTGTAAATGATGAATTTTTGTAAATCAGTGAATGATGTAAATGCATCCCCTGCTACTGCCATGTCATTGTCTAGGTTCTGCTCTTTTCAGATCGCCCCTGAAAAAGGGACTGTAATGTCTCAGTGGGCTCACCCGGTTACCAAAATTCAAACAGATAAATAAAGAGAAGGGAGACAGGGGATATGATAGAGACCTATAAATACTTCACAGGGTTGAGCAAGGTACAGGAGGGGGTATTTGTGGGGGAGAAGGTGTAAAAACAAGGGGACATGCAATGAAGCTGGAAGAGGGAACATTTAGGATGGATGTGAGGAAGTACTCTGCACTGAAAGGGTGGTGGGTGCCTGGAACTGTCTTCCAGTGGAGGTAGTGGGAACAGAAATAGTGACAGGTTTCAAGCATGCATGGGATAGGCACAAGAGAATCATAGTTGGGGAAATGGGGAGAGGGGAGGTAGCTGGAGGTCAGGTAGGGCCTGCAGTGAAAGCACAGGCAGGGAGAAAAAGGGCAGACCGGGTGGGCCAAGCGGTACTTATCTGCCAACAAGTTCTATGTTTCTATCCCATCTCCAGTGGCCAAGGGTGTGGAATGTGCTGAATCCTGAGGCTCAGTGTCCTCTTCACCCTATGGGGGCCTTTTCTTCACCTACAACAAGACAGGCAGTCCTTCAGCACTGTGGTGTCTGGGCCCTCTACAGGGAAGAATCCTTGCTGCAACAGTGCTATCTTCTCTCTCATACATATGGAGCTTTTTTGCAAGGCAACATCCAGGGCAGGCACTTCAGCCATCTTCCTCTAAAACTGTTTGAGAGTCCTTGACTGGAATTGGAAGGCTCTGCTCTCCCTTGGTGCACAGCAATTAATTAATCAATCATTTTTATTTTATAAAGTGCCTTACAAAATGCTGGGTTGTATTGCAAGGGGTATATCCTCGAGGAGGGAGGAGGTGATTCTGCCACTGTATAGGTCATTAGTTAGACCACACCTGGAGTACTGCGTGCAGTACTGGCATCCATATCTGAAGAGGGACATTAAGTTACTGGAGGGGGTGCAGCGCAGAGCGACAAAGATGATCAAGGGGCTAGGGGACTTATCATACGAGAGGAGGTTGAAGGAGTTGAACATGTACTCACTGGAGGAGAGGAGAGGGGTGACATGATTGAAACCTTTAAATACATGAAAGGAATAAACAAGATGGGTACAGAGGGGCTGTTCAAAGTAAGGGAGGGGAGGGCCACCAGGGGCCATGATATGAGACTGGAGCGAGGAAGGTTCAGGAGGGAGATGAGGAGACACTTTTTTACAGAGAGGGTGGTGGCTGGGTGGAATGCATTATCTGCTGAAGTGGTATGCAGTAGAACAGTGGACTGCTTCAAACGAGGATGGGACAGGACAAGGGGGAGGGTTAATGAAGAGGAAGGGTTGAAGGAAGGGGCAGCTGCAGAATAAGGGGTGCTAGCTGCACATTCGAGCAGACTTGACAGACCTCTAGGCCTTTATCTGCTGGCAAATTTCGTATGTTCGTATGTCCCAAGGTCTCAAGCGCTGTACAATACAAACTGAAATAGCTGAAAACAAGCACAGGACCAGTAAAGAATTAAGAAAATAAAGAACACCATTATAAAATAAATTAAATAAAGAAAATGACAAGTTTAACTTGGGTCTCAAAAGCTAGAGAGAAAATCAGTTTTCATAGGTATTTTCAATGGCCACTGCCAATGAGACACATCACAGCCGATGAGGAAGACAGTTAACACAACTGGGGAGTGGCCACCACAAAACCTCAGTTCCCGGAGGACTTAAAGCAAGCTTGGGGAATCTCTAAAAAGACTCTTTCTAGTGGACAATAGAGGGTTATCTGGAGCATACTGGCACAGGAGATCTTTAATAAAGCCAGGATCCTTCCTGTACAGGTCCCTGAAAACAATCCAGCAGATCCTGAAGGTGGTACACCACCTAACTTGAAACCAATACAGTTCAGTCAGCAAAGGCAGGATATGAGTGAAAGTGCTTGTACCAGAAATCATCCTGGCCACAGCATTCTGCACCAGCTGGAGGTGGCAAACCAATTTTACTGACAACCCTAGCTGCACTGCAGCAGCGTAAGTGGTAAGTAACAAAGACAAGTAGCAAAGTCACCTGGTCTTCATACTGAAGAGAGTGCTTTAATTGAAAACTGCAACCATCCCAGCCACTAAGCTGCAGTGTCTACTGGCTGAACAAGTTACATGGGGACACAAGTGCCCTCCAATTAGTCCATTTTACATAGGTTTTGTTCCACAGAACTAACTACAAGTCCAATAATCCTTTACAGGGCTCCGTTTTGTCCACTCTGGTTTCTGAATGGTGAGCACTGTCAAAAGAGGCTTTGAGAGCCTGCTGACAGAATCCAGCATTTTTTTTTATTATGGCTGGTGCTTCTTGACCCCTGCACCAGTCCTCTGTGGTCAGCGACAGACAATATGGTGCTGCTCAACTCTTCGGGATTGTTTTATATTAACAGAGTACCTCAACATAGCTTCTGACTATTTAAAATGGCACTAAATGACAAAAGGACACAGTCTCTGGTGTTCACCCAGTTTGTGGTTGGGGGGCGGTGGGCAAGAGCATGCAGAGTGTTCCATTACTGCCATGTGCTCAGCTTCATGCTGCAGCAGCTGTGGTGATCAGGCACCCTGGCAGGCATTCAACTCCATTTTGTCAACCTGTCCCTCATCTTGGGGGTCAGGGTCGATTCTGACCTCACATTAAAACCTGGTTGTGTCCCAGCTGGGTTGGAAGAAAAACAAAAAGAGCATACCACTATCCAGCTAATCCCACTCCCCAAATGCAGTCCAAGCAGGACTGGGAGTGAGGAACTGCAGGGCTATGCTGGAGAGGGTTGTTGGCTATGCTCCCAAGCGGGAAACAATTCTGGTAAGCCCTTGGCAGAAATGATACAGAAACAATATTTGCAGTGGATTTACTTATTTTTTTAGCAGTTGACAGAGGTGGTTTTCAAGGTTGGTTGGTTGGTTGATTCCCGTGGGTGCGCCCAGCACTGATGAATGAATCCAATCTCTTTATCACCGCTGCAGCTTGTTAACACCGAGATTTGATTTGCAACTCTTCTGTACCCTCAAAACGGGATCTTAGACAACTAATATTTTTTTATTCAAGAAAGATGAAGAATATACTTTCTTTGCTTTTCTGTGTAGCATTAGTGGCTCTGGAAATGTCTCCAAGATGATTTCTATAATGGTTTTATCTATGTCCAAATCCTGCTTTATGTATCCTGCTCAGTCTATACTTGACAGCTGCAAGCACACTTTAGTTCCTGGCCTACTGCACTTCACTGCAGATGTCTTGCCATGTACTTAAACCGATGCAAAAGTACAGGTAACATATAACTAACTATTGCAAAGCTCTTTATTGTTGCTCTTGTTGTGCTTCCTAGGATAGTGTTTAGGGGCCTACAGGGTATTAAATAGTTGGTATAGCATAGCAACATGCTATGCATATCAAAGGGTATTGCTAACCATTTTCTGAATTGCTTAGCACTAGACTGCTAGACATTTTTATGTTTTTTACTCAGGTTTACACTTCAAAACACACTAAAAATAACACATTTTTCATTTTGCTAATCAGTCTGTGTCATGGGCTATGCATTTTTACAATTGATCAGCACTTTCATGTGCAAAACTGTCAATCAATATTTTTGGCTCATTTAATACCCTGGTCTAGGCAATGCTCAGTGGGAGCTTTTGCACCCTTAAGCTTGCGCCTTGCTTGCTAACAAACATGAAGTCCTTAAGATAACTTTTTAAGAGTTGCACATTCCTCTTACTAGGGAGGAAAAGGTCTTGGATATTTTTACTCACTGTGACTCTAAATTAGAGATCCCTCCCCTCTTGGTGTAGTGTACAGTATCTGGAGTGGACAGGCTCCAATTATATGTCCCTCAATCAATTAGGAGTTTTGACTTCATTCATAGAATCACGCTGGCAGGAAAGGACCTCAAATGGCCCATCGAGTCTGCCCCTTCTCCCCCTTGCTCATCTCCCTTACCACTGACTCACCCCTTCCCTTCCCTGCACAGCCAATGTGTCTGTCTCATGCCCTCTTGAAACCTTCCACCATTTCTGCTCCCACCACCTCCTCCGGCAGTCTGTTCCAGACCTCCACCACTCTTTCCATGAAGAAACGTCCCCTCACATTGCTTCTGTATCTTCCTCCCTCCAGTTGTAGGCTATGCCCTCTAGTTATAGCCCCCACCTTCCTTTTAAGTAGGCTCCCCTCCTTCACCATGTTGATCCCCTTTACGTACTTAAAGGTTTCAATCATGTCCTCCCTTCTCCCTTCAAGACTCCAATGTGTACAGGTCCAATTCCTTACACCTCTGTTCATATGACTTCCCCTGCATCCAGTGCACCATTCTGGTTGGCCTTCTTTGTACTCTCTTTATTGTCTCTATATACTTACGTAGGTGCAGTCTCCAGAACTGGACCCCGTACTCCAGGTGCAGCCTCACCATAGCTTTGTAGAGAGGCACCAGTACCTCCCTCCTTCCGCTAGTAATGCCCCTCCCAATGCATGCCAGCATTCCATTTGCCTTCCCAACCGCTTTGCTGCATTGGTTACCCACCTTAAGATTGCTCATTATTATAACCCCCAGATCCCTCTCCTGCTCTGTTTTTTTTTTTATCCCCCCCCCAGGTGTATACTGCCTGTGGGTTTTTGCGCCCCAAGTGCATCACAGCACACTTTTTGGCATTGAATTTCAGCTGCTAAATTTGCGACCACCCCTCCAGAATCTTCAGGTTCTGCCTCATGGCCTCCACTGCCCCCACCCCCACAGCATCCACCCTATTGCAAATTTTTGGGTCATCATCAAGTAGGCAGACCCTTCCCTCCAGCCCTTCCGCGATATCCCTGATGTAGAATATTAAAGAGGAAGGGTCCGAGTACTGACCCCTGGGGCACCCCACTCATCACACCCTTCACCCTGGAGTACACCCCATTTGCTACCACTCTCTGGTTTCTGCCCAACCAGTTTTCTACCCACCTAGTTATTTTTCCACCCACCCCAGGCTGTCCAGCTTATTTACTAGCCTTCTGTGAGGGATGTTGTCGAAGGCCTTACTGAAGTCCAGATAGGCCACATCCACTGCCTCTCCCTGGTCAACCACCTGCGTCAGCCAATTGAAGACTCAATCAGGTTCGACTGACATGATCTCCCATTCGTGAAGCCATGCTGCCTTTTGTCCTCTAGGCCACTATCTTCCAGGTAGTCCACCACCCCTTCCTTTGTAAGTGCCTCCATCACCTTCCCCACCACTGAGGTGAGGCTGACAGGGTGATAAGTTTTCTGCTACCTGCTACCTCCTTGCTGCCCCCCCTTGTGCAGCAGCACCACGTCCACCCTCTTCCAGTCCCCAGGCACCCTCCCCAAGTCCAGAGATAAGTTAAACAGTCTTGTCAGTGGGGCAGCCAGCTCTTCCCTCAGTTCCTGCTGAACTGGCTAGTACCCACCTTTTTGCCCTCCCTTCCCCTCACCCTTAAGCTCGGGTCCCCCCCTTTTCAAAGGCACCCTTCTGTTGTATCCCTCATACTAAATAAACTAAAAGCAGACAAAGCCATGGGACCAGACGAGATGCACCCCAGAATCCTTAAGGAACTGGGGCAGAATTTGCAGTCCCTCTGGCACTTCTATTCATGAAATCCTTGAAGAGCGGTGTGGTAACTGAAGACTGGAAAAAGGCAATAGTGGTTCCACTTCACAAATCAGGCAGTTGCAAAGAGGCTAATAAATACAGACCAGTGAGCCTCACATCTATAGTAGGGAAACTAAGGGAGACACTACTCAAACAGAGGATCATAGCATTCCCCGAAACTAGCAGCCAACAAGACCCTAAACAGCATGGTTTCACAGCAGGTAGGTCATGTCAAACAAATCTGCTCACGTTTTTTGACTATGCTACAAAATAGTGGTTGACGGTGGGGCAGTAGATGTGGTCTACCTAGACTTCAGTAAAGCCTTCGACTTTGTTCCACACAGAAGGCTTGTAAAGAAGCTTGACCACAAAGGGGTTAGCCCAGAAACAGTCAGATGGGTACAAAACTGGTTACAAGGCAGAACTCAGAGAGTACAGGTTAATGGAATGCAATCGACAGAAGGCAGAGTGACCAGCGGGGTGCCCAGGGCTCAGTGCTGAGGCCTCTGCTCTTCAATGGTTTTTATAGCAGACATCACTGACGGACTGGAAAGGAAGGTGTGTCTGTTCGCAGATGATACCAAGATATGTAACAGGGTGGACACCTCAGAAGGAGTGAGCAAGATGGAAGCCGACTTCAAGAAACTAGAAGAATGGTTTGGAGTGTGGCAGCTGAGATTTAATGCCAAAAAATGCAAGGTCATGCACATAGGGGAAAAAAATCCAAGAAAGGAGTATTACCTAGGAGGCGAAAGACTGGCGACCTCAAACAAGGAACGAGATCTGGGAATCATAATCTCAGATGGCTTGAAGGTTAGTAAGCAGTGTGAGAAGGTAACATTGAAGGTCAAAAGAATGCTGGGCTGCACTGGGATGGGAATCATGTGCAGGAGGAGAGAGGTGGTATTACCACTGTATAGATCGCTGGTCAGGCCTCACGTGGAATATGGAGTCCAATCCTGGAGGCCTCATCTCAGGAAGGACATTGACCGGGTAGAAACAGTACAGAGAAAGGCAACAAAAAAGATTCGGGGTCTGCAGTACATGTCCTACGAGGAAAGACTTAGGGAACTGAATATGTACTACCTGTAGCAGAGAAGAGAGAGAGGGGACATGATTGAAAGATTCAAGTACATAAAAGGCATTAACAAGGTACAGGCACAGAAACTTTTTCACTTCAAGAAGGGCTTCAGGACCAAGGGACATGACCACAGGCTGCAAGGAGGGAGGTTCTCTACCAACACCATGAAGCTTTTTTCACAGAAAGAGTTGTGGACGCCTGGAACAGCCTGCCCCAGGAGGTTGTGGGGGTCAACACTGTGGGGGCATTGAAGAATGCATGGGATAGACACAAGGGAGCCCTGGCTACAAAGGGCAATTAGAGTGTCAAAACAGGTCTAAAACAAATGGGCAGACTAGATGGACCTAGCAGTCTCCTTCTGCTGTCAACTTCTATGTTCCCCCCTCAGCCGTACTAACCTCCTGGCCTTAAATGCATTCAATGGCTATTTAGCTGCTGACACGCACTTCTTTACCCTGCTCCTCCAAGGTACTTTCAAAAAGCATACATCCTTTAACAGGTATTTCTGCTCAGTCTTCACGGTGGAGGGAGAGGAGGACAGACCACAAAGAAGCAGCAGTTAAACTGGGGTGAGGGAGGTGGACACAAATCATTCACAGATTAAAGAGTCCTGAGAGGACTTGCAAATCTGAAAGTGGACAAGGCTATGGGTCTGGACAGGATACCTCCAAGGGTGCTGAGGAAGCTCAGGGAGGTACTGGCTATACCTCTAAAAGTCCTATTCAAAAACTCACTGGAAACAGGAATGGTTCCAGAGGACTGGAGATGGGGAGATGTAGTTCCGCTCAATAAGAGTGGCAGCAGGGAGGAGGCTGGCAACAATAGTCCTGTCAGTCTAACATCAGTGGTGGGGAAGAATTAGAAGAAAGCCTAGTGTAGTAACATGGCTTCACAGCAGGGTGGTTATGTCAGATGAACCTGGTCAATTTCTTTGGGTGCTCAGGAAACAGATCAGGGTGGAGCAGTGGACATGGCCTATGTAGACTTCAGGAAGGTCTTCGACACTATATCACTTAGGAGGCTTATGAGGAAATTGGGCAGTTCAGGGGTGGGACACAAGGTGGTAAACTGGGTAAGGTACCTGGGGCAAAGGAGGAAAGTGGCTATATTCCAGAAAATGCAGGGGCAGGAAAACAAAATGACAAACCAGCTGTGAGCATGGAGCATTATTTTAAAGTTGATAGGAAACAATTTAAAATTAACAGTTCAGTGATTGTCTCTTTCAATCCTAATGTAACCACACAAGAAAAAGTGAGCAACAGGGTAAGGAAGATGCAAAAACTTCCACTTTCACATAATATAGCTACCCTTCACAGAGCATAAAAAATCCAGTGCATATATCCCAGATGCCACACACATATCTTCTCCAGTTCGATGATTGATATTTTATGTTTTTATGGCATAAGTTTAAAGTTCAGTTCAAGCTCTCTGGGTGAAAAAGTGCCTGAAGTCACACAAAGTAATATGCAATAGTATACAATGATAATAAACCTTATCCCAGTGCTTTGCCACAAGGCTTCATCAGGGGACGTGGTTACAACAATCTTCCAGTCCTTAAATACCCATAACACACATGCAACCCATAGAAAAAAATAAAATATTTAAAATGACAGGTGTAACATTCCCCTAAATCTGAATACCCCTTTTAAAAAAATGAATACACTTATGCGAATCGTATTTGTACATGTATTATAGTGGTTAGCTGATGGACTGGGGTAAGGTTCGATATCGTTGTATATTACTGCATATTACTTAGAGCATTTTGTTATGACTTCAAGCACTTTTTCACCCTGAGAGCATGAATGGAACTTTAAACTTATGCCATAAAAACATAAAATAAAATATCAATCTTTGAACTGGAGAAGATATGTACGTAGCGTCTGGGATATATGCACTGGATTTTTTTATATGCTATGAAGTGTAGTTATATTATGTGAAAGTGGAAATTGTTGCATCTGCCTTATCCTATTGCTCACTTTTTCTTGTGTGGTTACACAAGAGAGTTTTTGCTGATTACTGCATGTGACTTTAGCCTAAGTTCCAATAAGTTGAGCCCCCCCCCCCCAATACTACTTTCAATAGTCACAGAGCACTAGTCCTTTCCAATTGTAAATTTTCTTTCAATTCTATTCAATTGTCTGACGTACTCTGGCTATTTTTTTCCTATAAAAATGCTATTTTATTATTTTACTGCCATAGAATATGCTTTGCCCTATGCCTATTTTAATGTTTGCACTGTCTTGTTTCTAGGCTTCCTGGATATTCCCTGATGTGTGTTTACTATTCAAGCAATGTTTAATCAGTATGGAACAACAGGAAATGAAAACAAAAACCAGTGGAAAAGGAAGTTATATCCTGTAAAGGGTGTGAATCTTGGGCAAACTCAGAAGCATTAAAAAGTATTAAAACAATTTTCCAAATCAACAGTCAAAAACATAGTAAAACAGTGACTGTCACTGAATGTAGGATACATAAGAGTTCCCAAATAGATTTAAAATAATTTCCTTTTCTTTTTATTCAATCTTTATCATAAGGAATATGCACACATGCCACTGACATGAGATTAGCATACAAAACTTAATTTACAGCATTAGTTCGTGTTGGGCACAGTAAGTTCTCTCTGCTGAGGCTGTTGGGGTTGACCCTGCAATATACATCTGGAAACAACTTTAACAATCTATATAACAATGTTAGCATCATACCTTATAAATAACAACAGCCCTCGGGGGATGAGGACAAAGCACTGCATCTCTGCACGCTTCCCTTACACATGAGGGGGGGAAAAAAGAGAAAAAAAGGGAAGGGACAGTAATATATGATTTTTTCACTTAATTTTCTTAGATTTAAACTAGCTGTTGAACCTGCAAGTCTTCCTCCACTTTATGAACGGTATCCTGTGAACAAGGCAACCGCAATTGCATGCCTACAAAAACGGCGACTCAATTATGGTGCCTGTGTTCAGGGCTACCTGGCAGGGGGGCGACCGAATACCGGGATGGGCAACATACAGCAGTGACAGGAGAATGCAGCGCGTCTGTCTGGGAGGGGAAGGGAAGAGAAGGTATGTGGAGGGTGGCGGCAGCCGTCGAAGCAGGTCCGGAGCGTGGTGGGGAGGGTGGTCGCTTGGAAGGTGCAGGGTTCAGGTTCAGTGCGGCATGTTTTTTTTTTTTTTTTTGCCAGCAGGTGGCTTTACATTTTCTAAGTTTTTCACACCCCTGACATGCACCCCCTAGAGCTGAGAATCCATTAGTATTGAGTGCAGGGGCACAGCCCCCGCAAATAAAAAATCCCTGGGTCTCCGGTACCCTCTTTACCTCGTTACTGGTGTGCATCACCGACCATTTTTAAATGTACACTCGCCCTAACGGCGATCGCTACTCTGCAATCACCATTATGACATAGAGCCTTTATGAACAGGGCAGGAGAAAAGAAGCCAGAAAAGCCAGTCACTCCTGAAAGGTTCCAGCCCCTATTCCAGAGTATAATGGATCCACCGCAGCTTTTTCTGTCTGAGCAAGGATTTCCATCATGTATATAGTTTTCACTACGTCTGCCCATGTCTGCAACAGGGATACCTCTGCAGACGATACTACTGTAATATCCTCAATTTCAGCCACTGTCATCAGACCCAGTACTCTGGCACTCTGGGTTGGGAGTCGTGTTCCTCTGGTCATGATCTTCCATATTCATTCTAACTCCCTATGTATCTCTATCCAGTATGTCCTGATAGTCCCAAAATGTATGGAAGTGAGAACCCAAAACACACACAGACACACACACACACCATCCTGTATCTATCACTGCATGCTGTCATTGTAACCACACCCTGTGACTTGCTGTAATTTTGTGATGTTGTTCTCCACTTCCCTCTCCTCTGGGTCGCAGCTGGAAATGAGCCTCTGCTCAGTGTGTATTTTCCTGTCACCAATTTTCAAATACATAAATAATGTCCTAAAGTGCTTGTTCCATGTAGGAGTGAGAAACAGACAAGCATAATCTTCCATCTATATTCTCTACATAATTATGAGAATGATATACTCTGCTTCTCTCAACACATTAATGACATACATAAAAAAAACTCCACCTAAATTGGGAGCATTGTACCACCACCGTAGCTGTATCCTGCTCCCGAACCATATAGCTGTCATACAGAAAATGATCCTCCCCATATTCAACTACAGCAACACAGTCTACAGCTCTGCCCCCAAATCTACCCTTTGCAGACTGGACTCTCTCCAACTCAATCTGTCGCTTTTTTTTGGACAGCCCTACACGTACTCATCACTGTACTCTTTATAAGTCCCTCTCCTTTCCCTCCCTTGAAGCTAGGCATATGGCAAACTGCTCTTCATTTATTGCCAAGTATTGGTTTACCTCCCTCCCTTCCCACCTGTCCACTACCCCCTCCCTGCCTCACCCCAACTCCTGTGCCCTCTGCAGCTCCCACTCCCTTGCACTCTTCCCCGAATCCTCTGCAGCTGGTCAGTCTGCCTTCTCCTACCAGTTCCCTAAACTCTGGAACTCCCTCCCTCTCCCAATCCATTCAGCCACCTCTCCCTACTCTCTATCCTCCCTCCTACGTAGTCTCTCCTCCCACACCTGCAACTGTAACCTCACCTAATTTCTCCCCTATATCCAATCTATCTCCTCCCCTCGTCTCTTACCCTCCTTCCTTTCTCTATACCAACCCCTCTTCCCATTTCCTCCCCTCCTCCCCTCCTCACAACCCTATCCATTCCCCAATCCCATTCCCTTTAGTATCTCACCCTACCCCCTCCTCTGCCCACCTTTCCCTGCTCCACCCCTTCTCCTCTCCTTTCCTCCTCCACCTCCTCTCATAACCGTTTCCTTACTCCTAATCCTCCTCTCATCTCTCTCTCTCCCTCCATACACCAAACCCAACTTTCTTAGTCACTGACTGTAACTCTGTTTCTAGGTTCCCCTCAAGCCTGCTTTCTCCTCCTCCTCCCTTCCCAGTATTGTTCTACTAGTAGCTGGTGCTGGCACACATTCAGCTTTAGCAGCTATAATTTTCAGTGCAGTGGTGCATGGTCTATGAGTTTTCACACTGTCTGATTATCTATGTATTCATTTGCATGGGTTAAATCCATGTACACAATTTGCTGTACATAGCTGCCTTTTTATTTATTTCTCTGCTGTTTACAGTTGTAACACGTTGTTTTCGACTCTGTGTATTTAAGTGTATTCCCCTTTCCCTTCCCCTCAGGACGCATCTGGAAACAAGCTCTTGTTAGTTCAGTATGGCTTTCCTGGTGAAACTTTTAATAAATAAATAAATATAGGATTACCTGCAAGGATTATTATCCCATTCCTGGTCTATATTAGAAACTGAGGCTTCTAATTCCCATTTCTGTGTTACGTGGTTGATAATGTGCCCCAGTGCATTCTGCATTAACTGATATAATAACGAAATTTACTTTTGCCATCTTGATATTCTGGCCAATAACAAAAATCTTCTAATAGTGTCACATCATGACCTACCTCTTGCAGGTTCTCAAAGGACATGATATAGTGCTTCACCTGTACAAATTTATAAAAAGTTTCTTTAGCTTGGACTGTACTGTTTTTTTTTTTTTTTTTTCAGCTCAGCAAAGGTGATTACTGACCCCTGTCTAATAAACTGGGTGACTCAAGTTAGGGAGCTCCAATTCCCTATACTATAACTTGCAACCCCACAAGGGGGCTGAACTCTGCGCTGCCTTGGATTAGAGTGAGTGTTTGTGCTAACTGCCTCACTTGCTGGATTATCTTCAATGTGTGTCTAAGACATGAGTTTCCTACCTTGTTTAGAGAAGGATTTGAACCTGTTTAGAAGATGCTGATTTATCTGAACTGAAGGCAGGGCAAAAAGAGGGAGTAGGTGTACTGATGCGGTTACAGTCTCATAAAAGTCTGAGTCAGGTCTGTTTGGCCCACACCACTGAAGCTGCAGTTTGGGCAGCAAGATCGGAACTCACCGAGGACGTCGCTGGATTCTGTCTGCCCCAGCTCAGTGGAGCTGCTGAAATTGACTAAAATCGAGGCTAAAACCACGGCTGCAGCCGAGATCCACAGAGCTGAATTAAAGTAACTGTAAGGACTGTGCCAGTCGGGGCTCTCCGGTTAGTGTTGTTGATTTTTTTTTGCCCCCCACACAGCCCTCTTCATGATAACATTTTATACAGACTTATGCCCCGCCTGGGGGTTGAACTGATATGTTTCCTAATTGCTATTGGTCCTGCATGCCTGAGCCCAGGACTAGACTATACTACGATATGTACTTGTAGTAGCCTGCATTCTACCACACTGTTTGTTCTAATTCCTTTCCCATTCCTATACTTCTTCCCTGTATTGCTAGGGTGTTTCTGGTCGTGTGTTCATACCTCAACTGGGGGTTAGCCTATGGGGACTTGCCAGCTCAGTTTTCCTGATGTTATACTAGTGGAGGTAGTGATGGTGTATGTGGTGCATTACTGTGGTGCTACTAAGATTATTTGTCCCCATTCCTGAGAAACCAACTTTACTTGCATCCTAACCTGAGCTGGCTCTAGGGAGTGCTGTGGGCTGAATATTGTTCTGGTACCATAACTAATGTCCCTGGTCCTGCCTGCATAACCCTAGAACCGTATTTCGAATCATGCCCTCATGTGGCCTGCTGGCCCCTGCCAGCCTCTTACTCTCCCTTGTCATCCTGGACTGGAGCCTCTCCCTCTGTCCTGCTCCTGACTATAGCAAACTAAAAGAGTGCAGGCCTCTATCCGTCTCCTTCTGCTCGGCTGACACCTACCATCCTGGGTTGATTACACTCCTAGGGCTTAGGGCTATGGGGAACTGCTACAAGCTTGTTTCTTACCTCATGGATGCACTGGGATGGCCAAAATGACCCACACCCTACCTGCCCTGGTACCTATGTAAGCTTGTCCTCCACCTGGCAGGAGATACTGAATTGAATCCTGAGCCTCTCAGATGCAGAATCTCCTCCCCTTCGGACCCAACGTGGAACCTGACCAAAGGGTTGAAGATAGTTCAAATGAACATCTGCAGTCTAAGACCCAAACTGCATGAGCTCGAGGCCTGGTTTGATCTCTACTCCCCTGATGTCATCGGAGTCACAGAAACATGGCTCAAACCCTACATACATACTCATGAGATAGACATCTCTGGATACACCGTTTTTCAGAAGGACTGAATAAACAGAAAAGGAGGAGGAGTGGTTATTTATGTACAGAACTCCCTTAATGCCCTTAATATCGGTCCATCTTGGTTGGATAATAGGGATTCTGAGTGTCTTCTAATTAAGCTCACCCTGGGTGGGACCAAATCCATAACCACTGGATGCACCTACAACCCACCCAAGCTGGCTAAATGTGAACTGGAGTTCCTCACCAGGCAGTTGGCCAGTAACCCTGTGGGGGAAATTATTTTCATGGATGACTTTAACTTAAAGTGGCTAAGCAATGCAGTTAGCAAATCCTCGCTATCTGATGTGTCCCTCACGCAGGTTATTAGTGAACCCACGAGGCCAAACACTAAGACTGGAAACCATACTCTTCTAGATTGGATACTGGTTAACCACCCAGACAGATGCAGAGCAGCTGGCCTGATGTCTGACTCTCTCAGCGATCATGCTCCCGTCTTTTGTATCTGGAGGAATAACTTGCTGAATGTTCCCCGAGCATCGTACTAGCCTGGGACCTGTCAAGATTTGTTCCCAATGACTTTCTTTGAGATCTGAGAGGGATACACTGGGGGGACCGTAATAATCTTGTTAACATTGATGTTGCTTCCGATTGCTTTGCCCGTAACTTCCTAAGTGTACTTAATAAGCATGCCCCACTTAAACAACGGAGAGTCAGTGGCAAATGTGCATACTGGCTGGATCAGGATAGGAGAAAACAAATGAAGCTCAGAGACAAGGCATGGGGCAACTACAAATGCTCAGGAGTTCACGCTGATTGTCTATTATACAGGACCCTGCGCAATAGCTGTAAGAAAGAGCTTAAACATGCAAAAGTGCCTACATTAGACGACTCCAAACATCTAACCCGGCAAACCCAAAAAGGTTCTGGTCTCAAATAAATTGCCTCCTGAAGGGGCACTCAGCTGAAGCCCCCCAGAGCATCACAGTTGAAGGCAACCTGATGTCTGATCCGGTGGAGTTAGCTAATGCTTTCAACAACTTCATAACTGACCTTGATACATACATTGATCCCTCACCTAGCAACACTAACTTCTCTCACTTTGCCACCCACACTGTCCCCAACTTCCACTTCCGCCTGGTTATGCGGAAGGACGTCCTCACCCTTCTAAACACCATCAAACCGGATGGCACTCCTGGGTTTGATATTCTGGAGCCCAAATTTCTGAAAATAGCTGCCCTGATTATTACGGCTCCACTAAGGAACCTGTTTAATAAATTCCTCCTCCTCGGGCAATTCCCCACCAAATGGAAAATGGCCACCGTTATCCTTATTCATAAAGGTGGTGACAAAGGCCAAATTGAAAACTACCGACCTATATCCATCTTCAGTGTGCTTGCGAAAATGCTGGAAAAACTGGTGCATAGACAGATTCTTGATTACCTTGAAACCCATAATCTGCTTACAGAGGTGCAACATGGTTTCAGGAAAAACCATGGCACTGACACAGCCCTAGTCAAGTTCACCTCTGAAGTACTTGGGGCTATGGGTCAAGGTCTAGTCACTGGTGCCCTATTCCTGGATCTTACGAAAGCCTTCGATTTGGTGAACCACGATCTCCTTGTTACCCGTCTTCAGAACCTCGGACTTGATCCACTTGCCTCCTCCTGGTTTCATCATTACCTCTGTGGAAGGAAGCAGGTGGTAAAATGGAAGGGTACAACCTCTACAATTAAGCCAGTGCACCAAGGAGTCCCCCAGTGTTCCATCCTTGGACCCCTGCTATTTACTATTTTCATCAATAGCATGCCAAAGCATTGTGGTGGGGCCAACATCCAACTGTATGCAGACGATGCCATTATCTATAGGAGTTCGAAGGACTTATTTCAACTAGGCCAGAACCTCAATAAGGACTTCAGAGAGCTGGAAAAGTGGCTAGTGGACATGAAACTAGTCCTTAACCTCAATAAATCCAAGGCCAAGCTTTTCGGTACCAAACGGTTAGGAGTCAATAGATCAAACCTCCTACAGATCTCATCGGTCAGCGGGACTCCACTTGAGGTATGCACATCCACAAAATATCTTGGAGTGCACCTGGATCAGGAGCTAACCCTGAGCCCGCACAAAATCCTCCATCAAAGAATTGGTCTCTTACACAGACTTGGCGGATTCCTCTCCAGGGAAGCCCATATGGCTATCACCACCGGTACCATTCTCTCAGTGCTTCTCTATGGTGCTCCCGTACTTCAACCTCTTCGGGGCCCAGATCTCAACAAACTCAGAGTCCTTTATCATAAAATTGCCCGCTTTGCAGCCTCTGCCCACCCCCGTGATCACCACTGCAATGTTCTCATCTCTTTGAACTGGTCATCACTTGAGGCCAGGCTTGCATTCCCTACACTCTGTCTGACCTTCAAAACAGCCAAGCTCCCGGCTCCTCCTAGCCTAAATGGACTTCTCCTACTCAAATCAACTAAACGTGGCCTGAGGTCTACTGCCCACCCTGTCCTGGAAGGCCCCAGGACTCGAAACCGAGCTGGTGACCGGTCCTTTGCCAGTTCTGCCCAGTCACTCTGGAACAGTCTACCCACAGCTGTGGCTAACTGCTCTACTCTGTACTCATTCAAAACTGCCCTAAAGTCTCACTTACTGGTAGTCAATCAGTGCTGTTGCACTTAAATTGTTGGTGCCCCTTACACTCCTCAGTCTTGACCGGTTTTGTCCCGTTTCTAATGCTACCTGTTCTCTTATGTGTACTGTAATACTACTTATGTATGTACCTATGCGATTAACTGTACTACTTTTGTCTATTGTATGCTCGTGTCTCTTATCTGTAATTAATTCCAGGTCGCCCCTGAAAAAGGGACTTTGTTGTCTCAGTGGGCCTACCCGTTCAACAAATTTCAATAAATAAATAAATAATACAGTTTAAAGTTCAGAAGTCCTACCCCACCAGCCATTGTAGAGTAGCTAGTCTGATCCAGGTTGTTTTGCCGTTCTGGAGGACCTAGGTATCTTTGTAGGGTTTACCATAAGGACTTGGGGATGGGAATGGCAAGGCACTGGAAGAGGTTATGCAGCCTAAGTAGAACATTCATTTACTGGTCCAACAGCAAAGTTAGTGTCCAACTCATGCTTCAGCTTTAATAAGACAAAGTGGAACAATACTGACAGCCCCACACCAAAGTGTAGGGCTGGTCCCAGTTTACATTTGTGTGCAAAATCTGTTTTTTTTCTTTTTACTTACTGTTGACTGCACTATAGTAGATTGTGTCCGATGGATTCTGCAGATTTGCAAGCTGACATTTTATGTAACTACAAATCCAAGGAGCCCCTGAAACTGACATCAGAAGACGTTTGCAGCAGTGGAAGATTCAATAGGCTGCAGTGCATGATACAGATTTTATAAGCTATGATCAGATGTGTGTCACTCAAACTGTTCTCCTGGGGCCAAGTACATTTCTCTGGAACTGCATTTAGCCCAGGGAGACAGCGGAACCAGCACACAACTGATCAGAGCTTATAAAAACTTTAACATGAACTACAGACTATTGAATCTTCCACTACTGCAGTCTTCCTCTCATGTTTGCTGCAGGGAATTCCAGGATTTGTAGTTACAGAAAATGTCAGCTTGTAAGTCAGCAGAATCGGTCTGATACAATTTACTATGCTGCAGTACACAAAAGGTTAATAAAAAAATAAATGAAGGTCCCACTTCGCCCAAACTTTGCACTTCTCCACTTCAGAATGAGTTTTCCTGGTAAACTGGAACTGCAAGACCTTGCTTAAAAAAGTGGCATTTCCCCTGCTGAAAACTTTGCAAAGTCAACACTTTTTTCAAAGTTGGCAAACTTCATGAATTAATCTGTGCAGCACAACCACACTTAATCATCCAAAGTTTGAAACAGCCCAGGGAGTAAAAAACATTGGTTGAAATTTATCTTAACAAATATTAAGACAGCCATATAGGAATTATCCTATATAATCCATTTTTCCCCACAATGCAGTTTTCATATTTATATTTACTCACTGGACTTGTTTCTCTCATGTTTTCTAAAGATACTAACATTTCAAATTGGTACAGTCCTGTTTTTTTAATTCACCTTACAGTTAGGGCAAGTTCCTACATATACTCTGTCTGCACTCTGTATCTTTCCTTCCAGACAGTGAGCCAGTACCAATTAATTTTTTTCTTTAGAAATGACCATGATTTCAGTTTCTAAACTGTGCTTTCGAAATATGCTAATAAGTTATATCAATATGTATGCACAACGTACTAAAGTAAAACACATATTCAACATATATAAAAAAACATATATTCTACATTTATTGTACATATACCATAGTTTGCATGCAAACAAAATATATTTTTACCATAAAAGGACGTACAGAAATAGGTGGGTTGTTACTAGCATGTCAAGCAAAGCATTAGGTGCCAGTGGCGCCAATCACTTTGCCTCTGGAGGGAGGGGTGGAGTTTAATTATAGGGGTATAATAAATAGGAAGCTTTAAGCGAAGCAGAGGTTGCCTCCTAGGAACCTGTGAGGAAGGTTTCTAAAGTTTAAGGAGAGTAGGCAGCGCCCATACAAGGGGAGGCGTGCAGATTCAGGTCAAGGTACATGGGCTGGCATGGCATTGGATTCCTTGGCACCCCAGAGTGCCACTGAGAGTCAGAGAGGGATGACGGCCTTGACTTAGTGGCAGGGCACTGGAGTGGCACAGAACTCCTTGACAGACTCTTTCTGCTGGTGTGTTTGGACGGTGGAATGATCCAGAGTTGTAAACCAGGAGGCTTTTTAAAGAACTCACGGTGGATCTGGTAGCCATGCATTTGCGGGGACGGATAGGGGATCAGACATCAGTCCTAGGTCTGGAGGTTCCAGGCAGGTGGCCTGACTGAGTGGGGAGTATAGGGGTACAGACCACTGGGTAACAGCTCAGGCAGCAATAGCATGTTCCTGTGTGGGCATCAGGAATGTGCACAGATCGAAGATGCAGTGTGAAGCAATTAAACCGGAGCGGATACTTTACCATGCTGTGCATGAAACGGTAGCAAAGGGATCTGAAGGATGTGAAAGTGAGAGCTTCTGTCCAAGGTAGCATGCAGAACAAGGTAAAGAGAATGAATCCTATTTCTCAGTAGTAGGCTGAGGCTTGTTTGGAGTACAAAACTGTTCACATGGGATACTAGAACCAGAGTTCGGTATAATATCCGTGCAAGTACTCTAGTGGGGTACCAGTAGCACCCATAGTGGTAGACATGATGCATATTGTAGGAGTGCCCAAGTGGCATAAAGGGATGGGAGAGTCTCACATAAAAGTAAAGTACATATTCCTGTTTAATGAAGTACTTAAATGGAACAGGGCCCACGTACAAATTGTGATATGGGGTGATGACCAAAACTATGCTTAGCAAAAGATTATAGGTTCATAGGTAGTTACAAGTCTTGTAGCTCAAAAGTCATAAAATGACTTGCCACTAACAGTGGATGTATGCTAACTTCTTATCCCTCATTTACAAGCCTAATTATAACTGAAATTACATTAACATTTGGTGTCTCTACTACCCAATATGGTAATGCATTCCAGGAGTCTACCATTCTTTGACTGAACCATCTCCCTCTTTTAGATGTTCTATATATTTCTCCTTTTAGCTGATAAGGGTGTCTACAGGAACTTCTATCAAACAAATCCTTTTTAACAAGCCCTGATGTTACTAACATCAGTTCATCCTTAAATGCTTTGTAGACATAAATCAAATCTTCCCTCAATTTTCGATACTCCATAGAGTATAAATTCAATTTATCCAGCCTATTTTTATAGGAGAATTCATTTAAGCCTCTAACCTTTCTTGTAACTTTCCGTTGCACCCTCTCAACAGCCTTTGAACACTTAATATCCTGCGGTGTACTTATTGGGACACCATATTCTAACACAGGTCTCACTAAGGTGCAGAACAAGGATATATTTTTCATCTCTACTCCTAATATTTTTCATAGTATTTCCTGTAAGTCTGTTTGCTCTTTTTACACATTCTGAATTATGTTTACAAAAGCTCAAGGTGTCTATCATCAATATACCCAGATCCTTTTCGCACTCTGTTACCTTTAGGGGTGTATTATTAAATATATAGACTGCTCTTGAGTTATTATGCCCAAAATGCATCACTTTACACTTTTCACCGTTAAACACCAGCTTATTTTCTTCCACCCACTCTTCTATACTCCTTAACTGTAGCTGAAAATTCCTTATGGCGACTTCATCATTTACTACCGCTCCTTCTTTCGCATCTGCGTATTTACATAACCACGCTTCTTTCTGAACCTACATCGATGAATGAAAATTCTAAACAGAACAGGACCCAGGACCGATCCCTGGGGTACCCCTCTGTCCACATCCACCCAGTCTGACCAGTGACCTTGTATGCCCATTCTCTGACTTCTCATATTCAGCCACGTCATGGTCCACTTTACTAGTTTGGGATCCATCCCTATTTCCTTCATGATGTTAATTAGTAACTTATGATCTACAGAGTCAAAGGCCTTTGAGTAAATCAAGATAAACAACATCCACTGGTAACCCATTATCAATGGCCTGACTCACCACCTCAAAGAAACTGAGCAGATTCATAGTACACGAACTCCCTTCTAGGAAACCATGTTGTGTAACATCTACAGTATATGCCCCAGTTCCTGTAGATTTAAGTATATTTCTTCTTTAATAAATCCCTCCATTAATTTACCTATTACTGATGTAACACAAATAGGTCTATAATTCTGTACATCCATCTTGTCTCCTTTTTTTTTTTAATATGGGCGTAATATTAGCTTGTTTCCACACATCAAAGACCTCCCCTGTAATCATGGACATGTTGAAAAGAACTGTCAATGGCCCAGCCAGCTCTTCGGCCATTTCATTTAGGAAATAGTGGTGGATCCCATCGGATCCACAGGACTTATGTTTATTTAATTTCTTTAATTTATCATACACCTCCTGAATACTAATTTCTTTACATTTACTAGGCTCTTCAAAATATTGCAAGTCGTCTCTTATATAATGATCACCGGTGCTATTTGGGAGTAATTTTGCAAAATATCGATTGAAACTTTCTGCCATTTTCTGCAGGTCATCTATTAGGGTACTGTCCTCTATCAATTTTACAATATGCCTGTTTCCATTTCTTAAACTACCAACATAACTGAAAAAATATTTATAGTTATCCTTGCTGGCCATTGCCAGTTTTAGTTCTGCGTTGGTCTTTGCCCTCCTTATAATCCTCTTACTTATTCTTAATTTGACTGCATAGTCCCTCTTTCTTTTTTCGGTTGAATGCCTCTGAAGATCTTTATATGCCTTGTTTTTCTTTTTTATAGCTTTTTGTACCTCACAATTCATCCATCCAGGAATTCTTCCTACCTTATTGTACTTATTGACTTCTGGGACATACTCTTCTATACAATCTTTTATTTTTTTTTTTACTATCAACGTTCCTACTTCTGATGTTGTTTTGTTTACAAACTGTTCCTTCCAATTCCAGGCTGCTAACTCTTTCTTTACCCCCGTTATAGCTGCCTTTTTATAATTTCTAATTTTTGTTTTACTCATCTATCTATTTTCTCTTGTATTTCAAATGTAACCAAGTTGTGATCACTGGTTCCTAGTGGTTGGATAACTGCCACCTGCCGTACCCTATTCTCTATATTACTGAACACAAGATCTAACTTATTTTTCCCTCTAGCATTTTCCTGAACGTGCTGAACCAGACTATTAGTTGTACAGAAATCTATCAGCTTATTTCCCCCAAATACTGATTCCTTTCTCTGTATCCCACTTTATTTTTGGGAGATTAGAATCCCCCATAACTATAGTCTGCTCACTGTACTCCTTATTTTCTAATGTTTCAAAGAACTGATTATTTTCTGTGTTATCTAAACTTGGGGAGTGATAGCAGAGGCTGAAGGCAATCTTTTTATTTACACCCTGAACCTTAATCCATAATTGCTCCACCTCTGAGTCCGGATTATCTCTATCTACTATCTCTTGTGATTTTAAATGTGAGGCTACATATATAGTTAGTCCTCCTCCCTTTTTACACTTTCCAACCTTCTGCTAGCAGTCGTAACCCTCTATGTTATCCATCCAATCTCCTTCTTTTACCCATGTCTGTAATACCACATAAATCGATTTTATTCGTGTATAACAATAATCTCAACTCATCCATCTTGCTTTTTAGACTCTGAGCATTACCAAATAAAACTTTAATGATACCTCTATTTGTATAGGTTAATCAATCATCAATCAATCAAAATCTTTATTTAATCAGGCGAACATCATTGAGCATAGCTCATTTACAAGATGGACCTGAGTGGTCAAGAAGTGCAAGTGTTATTACATTGACAAGGGTAGCATAAACAGTAATACAATGACAGAGGTAACATAAACAGTAATACAATGACATAAGTGCTAATATATAACAATATACATATGTACAAGGCACATTAAAATGTTTACTCTGTGAGACAGAAGGTAATGGGCACATCAGGAGTAATATGTAGATTATAGGACCTAGCAGGCATTTTGAGGGTGAATCTTGGGACTGGAAACGGGAGTTTTATCAGCATATAGGAACACGGGGGGGTAGGTAGGGCCAGGGTTTAGGCCTTGTGGAAGCAGTTGCAGAGTTCTGGGAATAGGGTGGTGAATAGTCTTTTGAAGGATATTAAGGGTAGGAGGTTATTTAGCTTCATGGTTTTTTGGAGTGAATTCCAAACAATTGCTAGTGAGTAGCTGATAGCAGCCCTCCCAAACTGGGTGCAGACATTGGGGACCTTAAGAATGATAATTTTGCTGATCCTTAGGTTGTATGGCCTAGAAGTAATTTGAGTAAAACAATCTGAGATATAGGTAGGTAGCTTGCCTGATAAGGCTTTGAATATCCAAATTGCAGCATTCCTATTTCTTCTGTGTTGTAATGATGTCCAGTTAACTGCCTTATAAAGGGAGCAATGATGGGTGCTGAAGGAAGGTCAGTAATGAATCTGATGGACCTGTGGTATAGGGTGTCCAGTTTATTTAAGAGGGGAGGAACAATGTCCATACAGAAAGTCAGCATAGTCAATGAGGATAGAATGAAGCCTGGATTAATCTTTTTTGGAGTCTCTGTTGAGGGTAGTGTTTATTCTAAAAATAAACCAAGCCTTTGTCTCAGTTTCTTTAGTAGCTCCTCAATATGGACAGAATAGTCAAGCTTGTTATCAATCCAGACTCCAAGGTATTTGAAGTTATCAACAATTCCAGCTTTCCAAGTAAGGTGGTTAGTTGTAGGGTGGTGGATGGTGGGGTAGTGGCAGAGCAACTCTTTGAGGTAAAGAACATAGCTTTTGTTTTTTTGGCATTTAGAAGTAGTTTTTTATCCAGTAGGTTGTGTTGTAGGATGGAAAATTCAGATTGTAGCAGTTCACAGGCTTTAGATAATGAAGGATTGCTAACATATAATACAGTATCATCAGCAAACAGATGGATGTTGGATTGAAACATAGAAACATAGAAACATAGAAGTTGACGGCAGATAAGGACCGCAAGGCCCATCCAGTCTGCCCATTTCTTTTTCTACCTTATAAATGTGCTATCGCCCTTTGCTCTGTCAGTGGCCTATCTATTCATAGTCATTTGTATTGCTCCCTTATGCCTATCCCAAGCCTGTTTGAAGCCCTGCACTGTATTCATAGCCACCATTTCTTGTGGTAAGCCATTCCATGCATCCACCACCCTTTCTGTGAAAAAGAATTTCCTCACATTCCCCCTTAATCGGCCTCCCTCTAATCTCATGCTGTGTCCTCTTGTCCTGCTATTTTTCTTATATTTAAACATGTTAGACTCTTTCACCTTGCTTATGCCCTTAAGGTGTTTGAATGCCTCGATCATATCACCTCTCTCCCTCCTTTGCTCAAGGGTATACATATTGAGCTCGTTAATCTGTCCTCATATGTCTTCTGATGCAGTCCCTGCACCATTTTGGTTGCCCTTCTCTGGACTGCCTCAATTTGGTTAATGTCCTTGTGAAGGTGTGGCCTCCAATACTGCATGCAGTACTCCAGATGGGGCCTAACCAGTGTCTTGTACAGAGGATTATTACCTCCCTCTACGACTTGTGATACCCTACTAATACACCCTAACACCCCTAGCCTTACCTACTGCTTTAGAGGTCTGCTTGGATGATTTTAGGTCAGTGATGATGATGCCCAAGTCTCTTTCTTCCTTTGTGACTGCTAGCAACTCCTCCCAGCCTATAGGTGGCTTCAGGGTTTCTCTTCCCTATGTGCATGATTTTGCACTTCTTTGCATTAAATCCCAGTTGCCACTCTTCTGACCATTTTGCTAGTTTATCCAGATCTCTTCTCATTCTGCCCACCCCATCTGGATCATCTACTCTGTTGCAGATCTTGGTGTCATCTGCAAACAGACAAGCCTTACCCTCTAGTCCATCTGCAAGGTCACTAATGAAAATGTTGAAGAGGACTGGCCCCAGGACTGATCCCTGAGGTACCCACTTATGACTTGCATCTCTTCTGACTGTATACCATTTACCACCACTCTGTTTTCTGCCCACAACCAGTTTGCCACCCAGTTGACCAACTTCTGACCCACCCCGAGCCTACCCAGCTTATTTATCAATCTTCTATGTGGAACAGTGTCAAAAGCTTTGCTGAAGTCAAGGTAGGCAACATCAACTGCTCCCTTGGTCCACCACTCTGGTTACCCAGTCAAAGAAATCTATGAGATTAGTTTGACAGGACCTTCCTTTTGTAAACCCATGCTGTCTTGGATCCGTAGCCCCTATGGATTCCAGGTGTTGCACTATCCTTTCCTCAAGGGTGCCTCCATAATCTTGCCCACTACTGAGGTAAGACTAACCGGTCTGTAGTTCCCTCTCCTCCCTGCTACCACTCTTGTGGAGCGGGATCACATGAGCCCTTCTCCAGTCTTCTGGGACCTCTCCTGTGCTCAGAGACTCACTAAACAATTCTGCTAATGGCTCTGCTAGTTCCTCCTTTAGCTCCTTAAGTACCCTGGGATGTATGCCATCAGGTCCCATTGCCTTATCCACCCTGAGCTTAGCAAGCTCTTGTAGGACCCTTTCTTTTGTGAAGCATCAATATTATTAATATAGATGGCAAAGAGGATGGGGCCAAGAATAGAGCCTTGCGGTACACCTCTTAACAGTGGTTTTAAGGTGGATAGGTAGATTCCATTTTTTACCAGTTGTGATCTATCTGATAGATAGCACTTGAACCAATTGAGTGAAGGGGAATCCAACCCTAGTGAGCCAAGGGAGGTGATTAATGATTCATGATCCACTGTGTCAAATGCTTTGCTCAAATCCAGGAACACAGCACAGGTACTGTTCTTCTTATCCATAGCAATCTGCCAGTCGTTGGTTACTTTGGCTAGGGCGAAATGGTGCTATGCCTTGATCTAAATCCTGATTGTGCTGTATTTAGGAGGTTATTGTTATCCAGGTAGTCCCTTAATTGTGAGTTTACTAACTTTTCGAGCATCTTGGATAGAACTGATAGGATGGAAATGGGCCTGTAATTATTGAGGTCCATGGGATCACAGATTTGAGTAAAGGAACTACTTGATTTTCCAAGTGGAGGGAATGGATCCAGTGGTGAGGGAAAGATTGAAGAGATGAGTGGGGGCAGATAAGACTTGAGATGCAATCTTGAGGAAGTAGGGGTCCAGGGAGTCTGTACCTGCACTTTTGAAGTATCTAAATTGAGAGGAGATCTTCCACTTCTTTCAAGGATATTGGGTTGAAGGAGAAGGTTGATGTAGCCTTTTGACCCACGGTGGATTGAAGGTTCAAGGAAGATCTCAGGAGTTACAGGTGAAAGTCAAATTCTAGTCCAGCTGTGGTGAAGTGGTCATTGAAGGTATTTAGGATTTCTTGTTTGTCCGTAATTTCTGTGTTATTTAGTAGCAGTTTGCAGGTTAAGGCAGGAGTAGAGTTTTGGCCAAGATACCTTTATAGTTCCCCAGAGCCTGGTTGGGTTATTATAGGAGGCATCCAATTCAGCTCTATAACAGGCAGCTTTGCAGATCTTATTTGTGTTGTACATGAGTTTCTTGCTTTTCTGAAATTTAGCCAATCTCTGAATCCTTAGTTTTCTTTTGCCTTTTTCCACAGTTTGTCTCTGGCTAGCAAGGCTGTTTTAAGATCAGTGGTGAACCAGGGGCAGGACCTTGCTTTAGTTCTGATATTGGTGAATGGTGCATGAGTATTGAGAGCATTAGTGATAATGTCCTTTAGGATCTGGAGAGCTGTTTCCACTGAGGTTGTAAGGTAGAAATCTTGCCAATATATTGTGTTACTCAGGTCATGGAGGTATCCTGGTATGTTGAACTTCTTTTTTGACCTTTTGAGGACAAATTCAGCAGGGTTGGGTGGTTTGGGTGAAGATCTTATGCCAGCTATGGGACAATGGTCATTTACATCATTCGGTAGTACTCCTGCATGCGTATATAAGTGAGGCTTGTTTACCAACATAATATCCAGGAGTGAGCTGTTGCTAGAATTTTTTAGGTTAATGGTACGAAATTCCTTATACCGCTTGCCTGTCTACCTCCTCTCCCCTTACCTTTTAGTTTAAATAATCTTTAATCTGATTTACAAAGTCCATTCCTAACACCCTGCTTCCTTTTCTAGATAAATGTAACCCGTCTTTACAAAACAAACTCATTACCTATAAATTTTTCCCAAATCTTAACACATTTCATGCTTTTCATTAGACACCACTGCCTCATCCAATTATTTATTCTTTTTGTTTTGTGATTTATCTCCTTACTTGCCCTGGGAATGGGTAAAATCTCAGAAAAAATTGGGTAACCATTCCTGTTACTTATTTCCTTTTCGAGATGCATACATTCTAGAATCATATTTTCAATTTCGCTGTTTTTCACATCATTAGTACCTGTGTGGATTAGGACAAAAGGCTTATCATTTTCCTTAGTTATCACCTCAGTTACCATCCATTTACTTAGCACTTACCTACAACTCCAGCACTTCTCTGCACATCTCCCTCTCTTTATTCTTCTTACCCCCTGATCTTACTATGTTCGTGTCATCACTCCCCCTAGTGCTGTCATCCCCCTCCTGAATCCCTCCCCTCCCCATCCTTCTCCGTTAAGGGTTGACCCTCCTGGTCGGTCCGTTCATGCCTTCTTGTTCAATTGTTTGTATAATCAGCTTACCGCACCCTGTTACTTCCTTGCCTTGTTAAGTATTCCTCAGACCTTGGTGTTCCCTTAATTTTAAACTGTTAATCTACCCACTCTGTATTATCCAATGTTGTTGTTGCTATTTTTTCACTGTATATATCAGCCTGCTCTAATTGTCCAATTGTATTATTTGTATTATTGTGTAATTAATTCTGCCAGAACCATCTTGAAAATAAGCTTGCTCAATGATGACTCTGCCTGGATAAAGTTTTGATTGATTGTTTGATTGATCCTCTGTATATCTCTAATCTTAGCCCCAGAAAAATATGAGTTTGTGACCCTCTTCTCCTTGTCAACTCTTGTAGTGTATGAATCCGTGTATTTTATAATTGAATCACCTAATATGAATAACCTGTCACCTGTTCCCTGCTCTACACTATTCCCAGTGTCCATATGTTCACCAATGCTATGGTTTGGTTCCTGTATTCCATCGTGATCTTGCCTCTCTCTATTTACTCCCAAAATAAGTGTCTCCTGTTCCTGTTGTATTCCAACTATTTCATTATTATCCAGTGCCTGTTCGTAAGATAACATGTCACTCCTTTGTCCCGTTTCCTTAACTGTAACCACTTCAACGTCCACCAAGCCCTTGTTACACCAATTACTATTTGCCCGAAATTCCTGGTCTGGTACATCCATTTCTAACACCTGATACTGATTTGACAAGAGCAATTTAAAGTTCATTGCTCTTCTACCTCATTTCTTTTCATTACTTTCCTCCTGAGTTACAAGGAAGATCTCATTTTCTTGACTTTCTCTACTCCTTTTCTGGGTCTATTCCTGACTGCTACTGAACTCCTCATCATTCCTTCCTTTTTCTACGCATTTCAGCTGCATTTCAAGCCCCACAATAATGCTTTTAAGTATTTTATTCCTCTGCATTATTCACATACATAGACATGACAATTACTATCTACTTTCAACCCAAACATATCGCAGTCCCTACATTTAACCCCCATCTCTCCAATGGATTTATGACTACCACTAATAGTACATCAAACAATAAAGAGCCTTATAACTTGACTAGCAAGACTTTGACTACTGTTTTGTTAGTTTGCAGGTTAGAAATTCCCCCTCTGCTGTACCCGCTGCAACACACTATAACACAGCATGAGATATGCAGCATCTCTGTGTATTGCCCTTTCATCCTGCTCAGCCCTTTATAAGCCTGGACCCAGTCAGGTCACGTGATGTCAGGTTTAGAATGGTACAATTGCCTCCTAGTAAAAATTCACAAGCTTAAAACCGCTCCTTTACAGATAAAGCTTGCAACAGAGGTCCAGCACCAACCTCTGTCGACCTGCTTCTCAAAGAAAACTTTTGTTTGTTTAAAACATGCAAAGCGAGGTACCCCTATCAAACTGTAGTTTCCCTGCTCTCATTTAGAGAACTACACATCCCAGCTCTCTCTGCAGATACTGTCTCTACTACCAATACTCTACCTCAAGACAGCACACCGTAAAAAGCAGCCCCTTTTAGCACAGCACACTCGTAGCAAGTACACAACACAGCTCCTTTCAATATATCAGTAAGCCAACCTCCTGCCACTTGGCTTTTGGCCGACACCAGGTGTCGGCAGTTACTGTGGATACTGCGGTGCTCGCTCCTGCTCAGCCCTCTATAAGCCTGGACCCAGAAGTCAGGTCACGTGATGTCAGGCTTAGAACGGTACAATTGCCTCCCAGTAAAAATTCACAAGCTTAAAACCGCTCCTTTACAGATAAAGCTTGCAACAGAGGTCCAACATCAACCCCTATCGACCTGCTTCTCAAAGGAGATTTTTGTTTGTTTAAAACATACAAAGTGAGGCATCCCTATCAAACTGTAGTTTCCCCGCTCTCATTTAGGGAACTAAACACCCCAGCTGTCTTTGCAGGTACTGTCTCTACTACCAATACTCTACCTCAAGACAGTACACCGCAAAAAGCAGCCCTTTTAAGCATAGCACACTTGTAGCAAGTACACAACACAGCTCCTTTCAATATACCAGTAAGCCACCCTCCTGCCACTCGGCTTTTGGCTGACACACAGGTATTGGCAGTTACCATAAGCGATGTATGAACTAAACTGCCTTTGAACCCTCATCCTCAAAGTAAAGGTGCCCCACATTACCTACTGAGCTGATGTAAAGAGTCATCATTCATGTGTCATCATGGCTGTTTCTGATACCTGGAGTAAACGGAGGAAGGTTGTGCGTGCTAATAGAGTTTGCAAGTGGACTCCTGGTGAGCCAGTCCACTAATACACCCCTAGACATGGGAGCTTTCCTGGGCTATGACCACACCCATCATGGCAGTGAGACACCCTGGCAGGACAGGCCAAATGGAGGGTTGTAAATATGTTCAATATATATTTACAGACTGCATTCGAAATGTATTTTAAAAGATGCATTTTAAAGACTTACTTAAAATATTTACAAACCATATTTTTCAATATAAAATATATTCCATAGCTATATTACACATATATTATTTTTATAACAGCATAGTTTTGCATATATGTCTGTCCACCATGGCAGTGTTGTTCACAGGAGAACAATCTAGGCTATGGGATGCCACCTCCCTCATGACACCTTCCCCAAAGAATGTGTGGGTGTTATGATGGGTCCCTCTAACCCTCCTGACCACTTATGGATTATGCTTTGGGGGGGTTAGTATTACCTCCAAATAAGCTGGATAACTCAGTTGTCCACTCCCATAACATGCCTGCCCTACTGTAAGGATTCTGAGAGACGGGAGCGAGCAGGTGTGTAACGGGGAAGGAAAGGTGGAGCAGTTGGGTCCTTGTTGACACTAGGCAAACTAAACAATCAATCTGTCTAGCATCATAAATGACGTAACTGCTCTGCTCCCTCTACTACCACATGCCTACTTGCTCCCATCTCTCATAATTCATAGCATGGAGTTACCACACTGTGGGACAAGGGCGCCTAGACTAGCTGGATTATTTCAGGCTTCTACTCCCCACACCAGATCATGGATCTGAGGTTGGAGGCAGTACACCAACAAATATTTTGAGGACTGGGGGGCGTGCTAGGTAGGGGGAGCTGTGAGCCTAGGTTTCAAGCAAATTTTTCACAGACATTCAGCTAGTGGTTATATAATATGTATACATAACCTATACATACTAACAAGGGGACATGAACTACAGCAGAAGGGACAACTATTTAGGACAACTGTAAGAAAGCATTTCTTTATCCAGAGGGTGGTTGACTCATGGAATAAGCTCCTTGAATACACAGTTCTAAGCAGACAAAACTAGAATTTAAAGAAACACTTGGATCAATAAACTGTATAATTAATCATTAATAAGGGACAATGGACATAAAGAAGCTCCTTTTGGGCATCAGCCTTCTGTGCTTCTACACATTACTAGTATGATTTCTAGTATATTCCATGTATTATCTCAGATGCATATCAGGCCATCCATATTTCCACTATTTATAATATATCTCAGAATATACACACATCTAATATATTGCAAACATTTGCCAGTTATGTTATTAGGCCAACCAAACTATAGCTATATATGAAATATATCACAGGATGTGTCTCTAATATACTGAAAATGTATGTGCTGTTAAGAAACACTTATTGTGGAAAATATAGTTTCAAATTACAAATACATACCCAAATAAGATTAGTTTCATTTCTAGAGTCCTTATAAAACACTAAAAAGTAAAACATAACTTATCTTTTTAATTTTTTTAATTTTTAATTTGAGCATAAAAGCCCTTTATGGGGCTCAGGAACAGTTTTGAAAGCCCTTCCGAGTCAGGGCTGATCGGACAACAAGCCCTTTTAAGGGCTATTTGTTATAAAAAAAAAGATTTCAAAAGGCACTTTTGTTAGGGTGAAGCAGCACAGGCTGTCGTCCAATCAACTAGGAGGCAATATGGACCCAATAAAGGTGAAACAGAAGACAAGGTGGAGCCTAACACATGAAAAAATTAGCTTAACTGATCAACATTTTAGGCAGCAGCCAGTAGCAGGGCATGGGGAAAATCCATTATCATTAGGGCTTGCCTGTGAGGAGGGAATGGAAGCAATTAAAAGCCCCATTCAGGTCCCAGCATGGGTGTACAAACATGTAAGGCAGCAGCCAGCAGGGCAAACTAATTAAAAACCCTGGCAATAGACTGAGCAGAGCAGATAGGAAGATGAAAGCCTTTACAGAGCTCAGCAGGGTCAAGGAGGTACATTTCAGGCAGCGAACAGCACTGTATATATTTACTGCAAATTACCGTCCTCTTCAATATATATTGTATAATTGAGTACTCTCCTTGCATTAATGTCCTATGTCTTTCACTGTTTCACCCTTATGTATTTGCACTGCACTGTTTATGTTCCGCACTGTTTCTTTTGTAACTAATTCTGGGTCGCCCCTGAAAAAGGGACATCTGGGGACCAGTGGGCTTACCCGGTTAACAAAATTTTATAAATAGATATATAGTAGTAATTTACTCACCCAGCAGTCTGAGTAGCTGCGCAAGGGGAAAGTAATTTGAAAGGGCTTGGGGCATTGGCCATAGAGAGGCATGGGGCACCAGTCGTGTGAGACCATACTGTGTTAGAGAGTCCCATAGCTCTGATTTAAAGACACTTAAAATTACCTAAAAACTGACTAGGCAAGCACAAATTCTGTGAGACAGGCACAATTTTCATTCCACCTGTCCCTTGGGCACCTACCGCAAAAGATTACTGCTAGCCCTGATGAGATCATACAGTTTCTTGCCTGTAACGTAATATGTTGCTATGTACATGGTTATAAAGTAACAAAATGAGGATTAAGATTGCAGCTATAAGAACTCTTAGGAGACAACAATCCTGTTTGTATGCCATTATCATTAATAATAATCAAATCTTGATACAAAATATTTTTCTAATGTCAAGTTGATGAGTTCTGCAAATGTCAACTATGACTGTGTTCTGGCTTTCCACCACAGACCATCCTCAGATGCTGATTTCAGATAGGGTACTCTGAAATGATTTGAAACAGATGTGGGTCTGGATAGTGGTGCAATTATTCAGACCAAGTAATTCCCTATCCACCCATCATGTCAAAAGGATGAGTCTAATGTGATGTCACAGAACAGCTAAGCAAGATCCAAAACCTATGATAGCACAGAAACATACAATGCAGCTAGTTAGTACTGTACCAAAACAATGATTTGCTTATATAAGGAAGTCACCAACATCTGTGAAAACTCTGAAGCCTACTGTTTTATTGAAGCATTCTGCTGTTAATCAGAAGGTGTGTGTGAGAACACTTTGAACAGGGCACAGTTAAAGTTCAAAGAACTCAGTCCTTTATGTGGGAAGGGAAATCTATTAAAAGGCGATTATCATAACAGGTGCTGATACAGCACTCCTTCCCTTAAAAAAAAGAAAAAAAAAAGTTTACATTTTAAACTCTCCCATGCCCTCCATAAACTTTATACACTGTTCCAGCCCTGATGTTTATGATACAACATTCAATATTACACCAGTGACTTCTCTACTGCGTCACTAATTAGGAAAATGTCCAAACTGACTTTCAGTGGTAGCGAAAGTGGCTAGCTTTTGGCCAGCACACTTTCTCAAAAGCAGCCAGTTTGCCAGCATTTCTGGACTGTAGAATCACTAATGACGGTATATTCCAGATAACATTTCAGTTTAACAAATGCATTAGCGAATCTTAACATTTACTGGGATCTTCAAGCATACGTTAATTTTACTGCAACAACAGCAGTATTTGGTACAAAAACGATATGATAGTTTTTGTATCAAATATGTATTTGTGACAATCGGAGTCATCCTCTGTGTATTTTTATCTTTCTCAGATTTTTTTTAAAACCCTTATAACTAATTTTGTAATTAATAACTCAGATAATCAATGATGGTAGTCACCCTCAATTTTTAAGAATCTTCTGTCGAGGTTACTTAACAAAACATGCATACTAGAGTCACTTTGTTACTGTATTAGGATGGTGCTACCACAAGTTTCTGATGACAGCAGCATAGAACCACACAAATATATCATATATTTCATGATGAGCATGGCAAGGCAGAATGGCTTGGCTGGTATGGCTCTCTGACCTAATGTACAAAATGGGCTACCACCCTGCAAATGGTGGCACAATTTGGCTATATGACTAAAGGAGCTATAACTGTGGTGGCTTCGCATTCTGAGGTGCTTGAGGAACACAGCCAAAGGTAAAACTATATTAAAGGTGCTCATTTAATCCATGACTTCAAAGAGTGAGAGTAAGAGAGAGAGAGATAGCGAGAAAGACAAATAGCCAACAATGACAGGCCAATTAAGCAATTAATAAGATGGGACTGAAGCAGAGATCAGCAAGGAAAGTTTAGTGGTGCATACAGCCCCAGCGGATGAAGGGGTGCTGAAGAGGCTGCAGGGTTAGGATCACAGATACCAAGTAGTGGAACTGATGTCCATAAACCATGGCTGACATGAGATGTTAATCTTTTGATGACTGTGGGATGTTGAGGCTGTGATGTCCATGGCTGAGCAATGAGCCCTTGGTAGTTGAAGGGGCACCGAGCCCTTGATATTTAATAATGGGGGGGTGCTAAGCCTTGATGTTAGAGAAGCACTGAGCCTTTATGTTCAAGGATGTTAAAGGAAAACTACACCCTCATATCATTTACATTTTATTTGTTTCCATGTCAGACAACTCCTTTCCTGTAGCTGTTAGGACTATATGTGTGTTACCTTTAGTTTGTTTTCACTGCTTATGGTAGCCCTGTGACAGTCCTGAGAGTCCCCATTTCATGGTTGTTGAAATCTCATTGTCCATGAGAACTCAATTAGCATATGAGAACATGATGTCAGATCACCCATTTATACCATGCATCTATATGCTGAAAGAACAAATACCCTACAAAAACTCTCTGGAAACTCATAAACTGAATGAAGTTTAAAGGGAAAAAAACTTGTTCAGGATGGATTTATCTATGGCTGTACATGATCTATGGTCTTGTGCTCATAACTGTAATGCACTGTGTGCTGCTTAAGCTGTGCTTGATTGTATTATGTGAGCTCTATAATGTACTGTATCCCATGTGTCCTTTACATATTTTAAAACAAAAATACAATTAAAAAAAGGGGGAAAAAACGTGCATTATATAGTTTGCAAAGCTCACTGAATGTAAATGTAGTATTTCACACCTTTTTGCAGCTTTGTTTGCAAAGCTCACTGAATGTAAATGTGGTATTTCACACCTTTTTGCAGCTTGTTTCTTTTAAGACCAATTAAGCAGATAGGCATACTGGGGAGTTGTGCATCATGTTCTCGTATGCTAATGCAGCTCTCAGGGACAGAGAGATTTCCGACAACCACGAAACGGAGCCTCCCAGAACAGTAACAGGGCCTAGTATGAACTGTGAAAACAGACTAAAGCATTTGCGTACTTCCTTAACAGCTACATGAAAAGAGTTGCCAATTGACATGGAAACAAATAACATTTAGAAGATATGAAGGAGTTTTCCTTTAAGCCCTTGATGTTTGAGAGGTGTTGAGCTCTTTTTACTCAACTATAGTGAAGCCCATGCTGTTTATGCGTTGCAGCCACAAACAAACATATAGCCCCTGCTCCCACAAAAAATAACGGCAAAGCACAGACAGTACATAAACTAAATCAGGATGAAGAATGGACAAGAGAGCAACAGCCAGCAAGTAAGAACAACTCAGCCCCAGAGGACAGCACGTTCGGCCCAATACAGGCCAGAAAGTACATGGACAGCAACGAAGAAGGAAACATAGACAGCCATATAACTAAAGAGATGCAATATTTAGCAAACAGAGTCCAACAGAAAAGAACTAAAGAGCCAGGAAGTGACAGACAGCCAGAAGCAGAGGTGAGAAATAAAGCCAAAATGCCACAATAGTTGGTAGCCATTCCGGCTGTGTAACTAGGACGCAGACACAAGAGAAGAATGTGTATCCCGAGGAGGGGAGGCCATGGTAGAACTCCATAACAGACTGCAGAACAATGGTACGGTCCAGGAAGCCATATGTCCAAGGACAGCAACAGCAAAAGAGCAGGCCTGAACCACCGGCACAGACAGTAAAGGGAGCAGCTGTAGCTTTACACAGTGATAAGGAGAAGGCATCCCCCCGGAAGCAGATGCCACACTGTGGTCTATGTAGAAAACAAGACAATACAATGGGGAGGTAACATCCAGCTGCACAAGTAGGGAGAGACCCTAAAGGCAGCACAGGAGCACTGAAACCAGTAGAAAAGAAAAACAGAAGTAAAACAGACCGACCATGGGCATGGAGCATGCTGTGATGTGAAGCAAGTATGCAGCAAAAATGAGTATGTGGGTAAGTAAGGCTGTTACCTTATATATATTTATTTTTTGTGATCTCGGATCAACACCTTTGAGAACAAGATCATTATAATAGGTTCCGCATCAGGTAAAACAATAACAGTGACAACAGTTGGATTTACAGGTAATCAGGTAATTCAAAGACTAGACATACAATGTTTCAGGGTATTTGTTTGGGGTTAATGCCCTTCCAGGTGCTGACAGCACTCAGCACAAGAGCCTTGTACCTCACTATGCACATGGGTTACAGTTATAACACTTTTGGCCATTTTACAAATAACTAATAATCCACTCCAGTTGTACGTCAATGTTGTAATAACCTCACTTCCTGGCTGGCTTAAGATCCTCAGCTGCATCTCAGACCTCACAACTCACCCACGTTGTTTGGTTAACACAATATTGCCACACACCTCACCGTAGATTATTCCATACACAACCAATGCTCTGTCATGTCTTATTGCTTACTTATAACAATGCTTGAGCAAGCAGTAATACACAACAAGGTGTGCAATATCATGGGCTATCGTCCTACCTCTGGTGTGTTGGGAACCATGAGGCTATAGGCCAAGTGACCTCAACCACCCGAGAAGGGATGATATCCAATGATATTGCACACCTTAGAGTGTATTACTGCGACTATGAAATGTATCCATATTGATTTTGTTGCCTCATGGCACAACCTACTTTTAGACTGGGATTATGTACAGAGATATCATCCTGGCTGAATGTGGTCTTGGCCAATCAGATTTGAGGATGCTGACCATCCATTTCATAATAAACATTATTGATAAATATTTTAAATATCAATATGCATAAGCTGTACCAGGGTAACATACCGATACTGCCCAAACTCCAAGCATTCTTTTAAAAAAAAAAAAAATAGCCCCACCACCACCACTTTCAGCAGCTCCTCTTTCTATTTTAAGACTCCCGGTACATTCAAGCTCCTCCTAAGCCTACCATCCAGAAGGAGTGTTAGTAGTGATGGACTCTCCTTCCCCCGTTTCTTAAAACTTGTGGTACAGGACATTACCTACCGACTCACCTTCATCTTTAACCTTCACTAACTATGGCTTCTGTCCCCACTGTCTGGAAGCAGGCTAAAACTGTCCCCATCCATAAATCAAGTGACCCTAGCCTCATGGACAACTACCGTCCCATCTCAATACTGCCTCACCTTGAAAAACTCCTAACAAAGGCAGTAGGCCTCCAAATCACTGAGCATATCTTGAAATATAACCTCCTTTGCCCACAGCAACATGGCTTCAGGAAGGGGCGCAGCACTACCACAGCACTTGCCCTCTTCACTGATCATGTTCTAAGGAAGATGGACAACAGGAAGCTAACTGGCGCAGTGTTCATTGACCTGTCCAAGGCATTTGCCCTTGTCAATCACAACATTTAGCAAGGCATTTGACACAGTCCCACACAAAAGATTAATATACAAGTTAGCCAGCCTGGGAGTGGGTCCCAAGATGACAGCCTGGGTAAAGAATTGGCTGGAGAATAGGACACAGAGAGTAATAGTAAATGGAGTCCACTCAGAAGAAAGGAGGGTTACTAGTGGGGTACCGCAGGGTTCAGTATTAGGACTGGTCCTCTTCAATGTCTTTATAAGCGACATTGCAGAAGGACTAGAAGGAAAAGTATGTCTCTCTGCAGATGACACAAAGATCTGCAACAGAGTTGACGCACAGGGTGGGGTGGAAAGGATGAGAAGGGACTTGGCAAGGTTAGAGGAATGGTCAAATGTACGGCAGCTTAGATTCAATGCTAAGAAGTGCAAGGTAATGCACCTGGGAAACAAAAACCCAGGGGAAAAGTACACAATGGGGGGTGAGATACTAACAACAAAAATGGAAAGGGACCTGGGGGTAGTCATATCAGATGACCTAAAGGTGGGCAAGCAATGTGAGAGGGCAGCAAGGAGGGTTGGGGGATACTGGGATGCATAGGAGTGGCATCACCAGTAGAAAACAGAAGTTATTATCCCTCTGTACAGACAGCTGGTGAGACCCCATCTGGAGTACTGTGTGCAGTTCTGGAGACCCAATCTCCATAAACACATAGACAGGATGGAAGCTGTCCAGAGGAGGGCAACTAAAATGGTGCAGGGTCTGCACGGAAGACATATGAAGAGAGACGAAAGGAGCTTAATATGTATAGCCTCGAGGAAAGGAGGGACATGATAGAAGCGTTCAGGTACCTCAAGGAATCAACAAAGTCCAAGAGGGTAGCATCTTTCAAAAAAGAGCGTGCAAGAACAAGAGGGCACAATTTGAAGATAGAGGGGTGGCTCAGAGGTAATTTAAGGAAGTATTTTTCACAGAGGGTTGTGGATGCATGGAACAGCCTTCCGGGGGAGGTTGTGGAGTCAAAAATCAGTGGTGGAATTCAAGCATGCATGAGACAGTCATGAGGCAATTCTAGGGGGTGGGGGTAGGAAGAAGTAGGCTGCTGGTTAACTAGGATCTGCAGCTTATCCAGTAGGTAGGGAAATGGGCAGACTGGGTGGGCCAAATGGTCCTTATCTGCCGTCAAATTCTATGTTTCTATATGGATAGAGATACTTGCCGCCCTTGGTTTCTTCCCTGCTTCCACAGCCTGGCTCACTAACTACCTCTTTGGTCAAACCCAAATGTTTGCCTTGGTGATGCCTCCTCCCTCTTTTGCCTGTCACAGTGGGTCTCCCCCAGGGTTCTGGTCTTGTCTCCTCCTCTTTTCCCTCTTCATTAACTCTCTCCCGGAGGGCTTCACCTGTAAAACACTTCTCAATGCAGACGATCTAATACTATTCCAGAGTGACACATTCCCCCACCTCTTTATCCAATACCCTTACCACAGATTTCTGCAATGCCCACCGTTGGTTCTCCAACAACAAACTACTAGTCAATGATACCAAAACGAAGGCTATGCTATTTGGCTCCAAACTGAAATTCTCTGCCCTTTCCCCAGATGGTTCCCCACGCAACACTGTTCCTGTTTTCAAACATATGGGGGTTATCCTGGACCCATACCTTGCTTACATCGAAAACATAGCCTCACTAATCAAGCACATAAACCAGAAGATTGGGCTTTGCTATCACCTCATTGATCACCTCACTCCCAAAGCCCACCTAACCATTGCCCGTGGCAACCTACTCCCTCTCCTTGACTATAGGTTCCCAGTCTGCTCCCTTAGCTCAGCTGCCAACCTAAACCAGTTGAACACTACCTATAATCAAATATGCTGCTTTGCACTCCACGCCCCTCTCACTACCCACCGTTCACTCTACCAGTCCCTAAACTGGCTCTCCCTCAAGCACGAGGCTCATAACTCCTAGCCCGGACAGTCAGAGATGCCTTACACAATTCCTCCTACTCCCCATTATCTATTCTGATCCAGCCCAGAACCTTCAGACGCAATCTGCATTAGTCATCCCACCTCCAACCTGAACGGCCTAACATTACAACCAAAATGGGCCAAAGAGCTTTTTCGGCAGACAACCCCTCACTTTGGAACGACCTCCCCCCACCCCTACATTCCCTGATCCCCCTCTAAACCTAAATGCACTAATAAGAGCTAATTTCCTGTACTCCCTCAGCCTGCGTCTGTCTACTGGTAGCTACCCCTGTTGTTCCTCCCACGCAGTCCCCCCCACCTTCTCCTCCCATTAGGCCCCCACTGTCTCAAGTACGGACCCACTAAACTGCCTTTCTCCTCTGGCTAACAGATGACTACCTATCAGAACCCAATCTCGCATGGATTTGCTGTTACACCTGAAGTTTGCCATCAGACATTGTTTATCTCACACTTTTCTGCCTGTGTTGCTACATTTGCCCTGTACTGTGTATGTTAAGAATCGTTCCAATGTGCTTATTACATGTGCTTGTCGCTGTCTATTGTATCTTCCCCCTCACCACTGTATCATCAGCCAACTTTTTGTTCTGCCTGTTATGATCCCCATTTGATTTTTACTGTTTGTACTGAATGTTGTTTTCTACCACTGTGTGTGCCAGTACCTGGCCCGGGACGTGCTTGAAAAAGATCTTTGAATCAGTACACCAATCCGGTTAACAAATGAATGAATAAATAAATAAAGTTATCTCCTTTCAAAGAACTTAGAAAGGGCTCATTTTGAACTGTTACAAACAGGAACATATACTTTTTTTAAAGAAAGGAAATCAGGACAATATTGATGTTACACTGGTATGGCTTACACATAATACTACAAAATACATTAAGAAGTGCTTGATTTGTTATGCATGTTTAACTTTCCAATTTTTGGTTTTACTACCACCTACTAAATAATGTTTAACATTTACAAGTGTATATATCCTCATCTAATGCCTCTAACAGTGTAATTCATGTCTCACTACTTATCCTCTATCTCTTATCTTTCTTTATATTCCTGTGGTTTCACAAGCTGCAAAAGCATTGAAAGATAATCACTCTTACTAGTTTCCACAAAGAATTAGTATATCCAACTGGAAAACAGAACTGGCTGGTGCCACCAATGGCTGGTCCGGCAGTTCAAAACATATAAATATGTTGACGCCTGATGACAAAAACAAAAGTTGGCTTTTTACATTTAAATGTTACAGACAGAGGTTAACTGACTAGCTCAGGGTCACACATTGTGTTGGTGGTCGGATTCAGACCTGGGTCTTCATGCTTAGACCTTTATCCTCCCTCAAAACACACACACATACACTGACATGCTCAAGGTCACATTTATTCAACGTTTGCATTAAACAGAAGTTGGGATGGCTCCATGAGATATAATATGTCATCGTTGTGGCCATCCCCGAGTGCAGCAGGGCATAAAAAGAGCTTAATTTACAATACACTACAACACAATACACACATGCTAGCTGAAAAAGGATAGACTGTTACCAACAACTCAATTACTCATACAACGGGTAAGAGGATGCTAGTCCTAGGTATTGAGAGTGGCCTCTTCTATGCAGAAAGTGAGATTTCCATACAGTTGGTGGGTGTGGTGATGGTGGAGTCAAACCTGCATCCTTGGGTTACGACTCACTACTTTGCTCCCCTCCTCCCCTCAGCCAAACGTGACACGCTTTGGGTCACAGTGAGTAAGTACATTGCAGGGAGTCAAACCTGAATCACTAGGTTCACTCCTTTGAATTTAATCCCCGACACCAAAGTGATTGGCTTGTCTCACACACTGTGTAGGTGTGGTAGGGAAGTCAAACCTGGGTCCCCAGGTTTGCTGTTCTGCGCTCTAACCCTCTCAAACTCCTAATCCAAAGCAACTTGTTCTGGGTCACACTGGGAGGGATAGGGGATCATACCTGAGACTCCAGGTTTATATCCCACGGCAATATCTAAGGCCAATTATTTTCCATTTAAAAATGGTCAATTCCATTTAACAAAATCTTAAAATTCGTTTTTTCTCAAAAATAGGGGCAAGTCAGCTTATTTTGTACAAAAAGTTGGCTCAAATTGCAGGTTTTGCATAAAAAACTGGTGGAAAGTTGGGATGTTTGCTTGATAAAGTGGTACAATGCAAACACAGTTTTTCTTCTAAACATTATATTTAATACATTTCTGTCATACAGTACATAAGTTGAGTACAGACAAAAGCAGTCCATCAGATACAACAGTATGTTCATATCAGGATGCATGAGTCAATTGCCTAGGTGCTACAGAATGTTTGAGGTTAACAATTCATTCCTTTATCACACACTTAACAGTGCCCCATGCAGCCAACGCTACTACATTTTATTCAGCAACAAAAGGAAAGAAGATGACAAACCAGCCCTTAATGGCCTTTTGTGTCACATCATTTTGTGAGTAATTTATTTTACCTTGAGCTCCAAAAGCTCTTTTAGAACGTATGGTACAAACAGCACCTTCTATGGGTTGTAATCTTACCTGGTTCTCTCCCACCCCGAGGGTGTTATGCATGCATTCTCAACACTGGGGTATGACGGGTCGGTGAAAAGGGCACCATTATCCCCCAAGTCATCTTCCTCCATCCAGGGGAATAAAGAATCTTTCTAAGGTGGAAGACCTCCTTACCAGCAGTTTCTAAACCTGTCTAATCATGCAGGAAAGCTATGCTCATTACACATCCGAGGATCATATAGTACTTAATATAAACATAGCTTTGTCCTGTTCATTATTCTAAAATGCAAGTCAGCATTTTCTAAGCTTTAAGGCTATTTATATTCATCAGGAGCTCTAATAATATTTAAATCCAGAGCTTTGTCTCGTACCAGCAATTCTCTGAGTAAGCATCAATGCACTTGCAAGGGTACCAGGTCTCTGCTTTTTCAGGGATCCTGTGGATGTGAATGCTGTTTTGGTGGTGATGATTTTCTAGGTCCTCCACAACACCCCCCCCTTCCCCAAGTCATTTACCTCCCATGTAGGTTGAGAATAGCTTCCGTTTGTAGCTCCGTGGTGGCGGTGTATTCAGTGAGGCAGGCCTCAGCTGCAGTTGTGCCTTTTTCAAATATGTGGAGATCGTGACATCCATCAGCCACAGTGGGTTCATAGAGAGCAGCCCCAGTGCCTATTAGTTCAGCACAAAGTCCTTCAGATGTGACTGGGTAGTATTCCTCCAGTGCTCACAATCACACTCTGGCAGGGACAACATGGCCACCCTAGAGGAGGAACAGCTGCTGCTTCTTCCCTGTTCATTTTTCGTCTCAAATTTGGTTCAACAAGGGGGCACACCGAGAGGGTTGTAGATGCATGGAATGGCCTTCCTGAGGAGGTCGTAGAGTCAAAAGTAGTGGGGGAATTCAAGAATACATGGGACAGACATAAGGCAATCCTAGTGGGGGGTAGGAGGAAGTAGGCTGTTGGTTAACTAGGATCTGCAGCTTATCCGTTAGGTAGGAAAATGGGCAGACTAGGTGGGCCAAGCGGTCCTTATCTGCCATCAAATTCTATGTTTCTATGTTTAAATTTAGGATTTGGCCAGAGTTTCTTTAAGCCACTGCCTGGTTGCCATTAACAGGGGTTGAAACTGGCACCAGCCCACTAGCCAAATGCTGGTAAATTTTGTATTTGGTTAGCAAGCTTTTTCTTTAACTAGCCCTGCGGGCTTATACTGGAGAAGGTCAAATTTCAATAAGTACACTAGCTGGGACAGTGAAATGTCTGTGGGAATAATGGATTTTCCCAGTCACTGGCCCTACTGGCTAGTAGCTGCAAAACTTAATTTCAACCCCTGAATTAAGTGGTCCGCTATGGTTCATTTTTTAGAATGCTTGGCAATGTTGAGAGCTCAAATGGAGGTAGATATTAGATTAGGCTGAACAGAACTGTAGGATTAAGTTGCCATTGGTTTAGCAACATCATCAAACATCTTGGTGTAGGGTTTCAAACCTACAAAAGCCATGTTGGATCCTCAGTGTGGAAAGAACAGTTAGGTACAGTACTTACCATAAGAGCAGAACCTTGAGAGAATGTCTTTCATCAGGCCACACTTATGGAACATATAGCCACCAGCGACTAGGACCACATAGAAACTTTTGCAAGCCGTTAGTCTGGGGCCGCCCACGACAACATTAGACATCAGCTCATATACAAACATGGGTGGCCCCTCCTCTCTCCAGTTTCCCAACGGAGACCATACGTGGAGGACTTCTCTGTAGGTAACCACAAGTGAACCCAGCACTCTGAGAACCAGACAAGGCAGAGGGCTATGAAGAGAACAGAACTGAGATAAAAGCAACAAAACCTAGAGTTGCAGGCCCATGAGGGGGATGGAAGGAGGGACAGCATGGCCTGATGAAAGAGATTCTCTCAAAGATCTACTGTTACAGTAAGTAAGTAACTTATATCTTCTTTGAGGAGACTTCTTTCATCAGGCCACACCTATGGAACAAGTACCAAGCAATACTGACAGTGAAACAGTCTGAGTGGCTGGAGCCTACAGGCTAAAGAAAGGAGACCTTGTAGTACAGATAGGCAGTATAGCACTGTGGTTTAGGGCACTGAGCTGCAAACCTGGAGACCTGGGTTTCAGTCCTACGACCCCCATTTGCAATCTGTGACACCTTGGTCAAGTCACTTAACTTCCTTGTGCTCCCAGGTCATACCTGGAAGCAAGTTTCAGGTTAGTGTGCCTTTCCTGGTTAAACAATTTCCCCTTTTCCCTTTCCCTAGGCCAAAACCAGCCTGCCTACAAGAGACAATGTCCAGACTGTAGTGACCAGTGAAGGTGTGCACAGTACTCCAGGTAGCAGCTGCAAAAATGTCTGCAGCAGAGACGTTCAGGAGGTGGCCATGCCTTTAGTGAAATGACAATGAAGGGGGTCACGTGGGGTGGTGCTCTCAATGGCGGCGTAGTTTTCGAGCTCCCACCTCTCAGCCAGACAATCTCGTTGTTTTGCCGTTCTCTACCAACCTTATCTGGCATGCTACCTACTACCTAAACCCCCACAGAGTTCACCAGCACTTTATTTTGGCGATCGGGTGTTTTTTCAGTAAGATTCTCGCCAAGGTGCTGATGCGACGATGGAGGCAGATAAATCTTTGGCGGGCCAATACACACCACGAATACCCGAGCGGCTAAGAAATCGAGAACTAATCCAGGGGTCTAGTGCAAAAATCTGGCTCCTCCTGGTGTCTCGTCCGTCCGCCACCGAAGACCGTTCTTCACAAGAGCTGATTCCCTTCCGCAACGCTGCAGGAGATCTCGGCTGAGCTCAAATCGATGCGTGGGGACCTCGCCTCCCTCATGACTTGGGTTGGCAATTCGGAGGCTAGGATTAGCTCGCTAGAAGTCTGGAAGGCCAAATGTGAACCCGAGATAACAATGTTGAAGCAACAAGTGGCGAAGCTGAAGCTGAAAGGCAGAGGAGGACCCTCGAGGGGCGCAGCAGGAGGGAACAATATCCTGGTGTTGGGACTACTGGAGGGCGAGGAGGGCCCAGACATCCTGGCGTTTGTGCAAAAGTTCCTCACTAAGGTCGTGGGTCCCTCTCCTATATACTCCTCCTATCACATCGAGCGTGCCCACAGATCCCTCAGGCCTAAGCCTGCACCTGTTTCCTCGCCTAGACCTATTCTTGTCAAGTTGTTAAGCTACCTAGAAAGGCAGCACATCTTGCTGAAGGTCAAGAGTTTGCAGGCTGTTACGTGGGGGGACCGCACGCTGAGGATTTCCCAGGATCTACCATTTGAAATTAGGCTGAGGAGAAGAGAGTTTCACCCGCTAGTCTCCAAATTGATTGCTGCTGGTCATCGTTTCCATGTGAACTATCCGGCAAGGCTTCAAGTTTTCCTGGATGGTGCCTGGTCCACCTATGAGTCTCCAGAGCAAGCTAAAATGGATCTCACCAGAAAACTGCCTGATCTTTTTAAATCGGGCTGACTGTTTATGCTGAACATTTAGCATGATTAATGTTTCTTTTTTGTGCCTACCTGGATTGTGTGCCTTGATTTTCTGGGTTGCTGGGTCCGCTTCTGGCCTTCACGGGGGTTTGTTGGCCTCTTGTGTGGGTCAGGCGGCATGGGGTTTGCAGTGGTGGCTTGGGCCTTCTGATGGTGGTGCCTCCACCTTGCGGTGTGAGGGAGGGGAGTGGAACCTCGGTTTTGGGTTGGGTTGCAACAGGATCCGTTTCATTGATGCACCCGGTGGGTCCTACCCGCTCTCCCCTCCCTCCTCTTCCTTCCGATTAGCGCGGTGTTCACTTGGGGGCTTTGGGCACATTCTTTCCGTGGTTTAAATTGCTCCCTTCTCGAGTCCTCTCGTTTTAGTGTGGCGGGAATGTGTTGGCTGGTGTGTCCGCTCCTGGGGGTGAGTATCTGCCAGCGGCACCATTTTAGCTGGGCTGTGGGAGCTGTGATGTTGTTGAACAGGTTGGGTTTTTCCAGTCTAGCTTTTGGGGAGTGGTGACCTTCAGCACGGTAGTGTTACTGGCTTCCCAATATATCGTTTTTGTTTTTCTTCTGGCTGGGGGAGGTGAGCGTTGAGATGCAGTTCCACAACCGTTTTTTTGGGGGGCAGCGGTAACCAGCTTCGTTATAGGTTTCTGCTCCCTGGGGCTTTTTCTCAGCCAGGTCTTTTGTCAGGGTTATTTTGCTGGGAGTCGGTTTACTGTCAGCCCCGGGGGCTGTTCCCTTCATAGTTCATATTGTTGGGTTGTACTGGCTTACTTGTTACTGAAGGGCTAGTTTGTATATAGTTTGGGGGATAGTTTTGGGTTTTTGGGGGGTTTCTCAATTGGGGCCGGGGGGGGTTCGATTACCTTCTCTGGTTTAGTGTTTACTGGGTTTTGTTTCCCTGGCATAGGGGGTCCCAGGGTTCTATTTTTTCTGTGGGTAGGGCGGGTATTGTTATACTCAGGGGTCTGTTCTCTACGGGTTGGGGGCGTGGGGGCCTCGAAGAGTTGCTTCATTTGGGGTGTTTTTTGTAATGGTTGGGCCGTTCTCATGGTGTTCTTTATTTTCTTTCTCTTTAGATACTATCTGTAGGTCTGGTGTTGCTCTGTTGTCCGGTCTCCTAGTGGTTAAGCTAGCATGGCTTTAAGCTTTGTTAAAATTGCCAGCTGGAATATTAGAGGCATCAACGATCCCTCAAGAGGCCATTTTTTCTGAACTGTGCCTTGCTCAGCGTAGACATTATTTTTATACAGGAAGCATCTGGTTGCCTCTGAGGACAAGCATCTGCGTGGGATGGGGTTTTCTCAGGTCTTTACTGCCCCAGGCTCGCAAGCTAGCAGGGGTGGCAATCCTGATCAAGCATCATGTCAGATTTGTTGCAGAGGATGTGTTACTATTCGGAGGGCGATACGCTTTTGGTCAAGGGCCAGTTAGATAATAGTAGTCTGGTGGTTGGGCGATTTATGCCCCGGTGGGGGGTGATCCGTCCTTCCTTATGTCCCTGACTGATATCCTGAGTAGGTTCCTACCTTCCCCCTTTATCTTGGGGGGTGACTGGAACATTGCCCCATCCAACACATCTGATAAAACATATAGGCCAGTTAGACCAGCTTCCCCTGCCCAATTAGCCCTTTCGGATTTTACTAGCTTGTTGGGTCTTTGTGACCCCTGGCGTCTTTTAAATCCCGATAGTCGGCTCTACTCCTTTTATTCCCAGGTTCATCTAACGTGGTCGAGAATCGACTTTTTCCTCGTCAGCTCCTCATTAATGAGCTGTGTCTCTCAAGCCGATATCGAGCCGATAGTTATCTCAGACCATTCTCTGGTCTGGATCAAAGTCTCTCCGGGTATCCAAGGTCAACGAGATACGTTGTGGAAGCTCAATACGCAAATTCTTAAGGAGGAACACTCTGTTTCCCAGATCAGGGATTTGATCCGTATGTATTTCGACCTGAACCTCGGTTCAGTCCACCGTGTGGACGTATTGTGGTGTTCCTTTAAATGTTTCCTTAGAGGTGAGCTTATCAAGATTGCGGCCACTAGAAAAAGGGTTAGGGAGTCCAAAATTAGCTCATTGTTGAACCGGCTGAGAGTAGCCGAGGAGCAACTTCTTTCCGTTGATTCCCCTGCAAATTTGTCGGCTCTCATAAAACTCAGGAGTGATTACAATGATTTAACCCGGGACAAAGCGGAGTATGCCCTCTTCAAGTCCAGGACTAAGTATATTGACCAGGGGGAGAAATCGGGCCGGATGCTGGCGTTGAGGTTGAGGGCTCTCGTCTAATTCCGGTACTCACAGCCGGTGACGGCACTTCTAAGTCGCTACCCAAGGAGATTGCTCAGATCTTTGAAGCCTTTTTTAAAGACATCTACGGCACTGAGTCCACAGCGTCGCAGGCTCAGCTGGCAGAGCGGTTCTTGGAGAATATTAATCTCCCGTCCCTTCGGCCTCAGCACTATGATATGCTTTCTGTTCCCATCACTTTGGGAGGTGGAAGCGGCAATCAACGACCTGCCTTTAGGAAGGCTCTGGGTCAGGATGGCTACCCCCTCCTTTTACAGGGTGTTTTGCAAAGAATTGTCCCCTGTGTTGCTTAAGCTTTACGAATACCTGTTTTCTGCGGTCGAATCTGACCCCTCCCTTTTAGAAGCAATTATTATTCTAATTCCCAAACCTGACAAGCCACCCTTGGACCCTGCCAGCTATCGTCCTATATCACTCCTCAACTATGACATTAAAATCCTCTCCAAAATTTTATCGTCCAGAATCAATTCGGTTTGGGAACATTTCTTGAGCCTGGAACAGGCTGGCTTTGTCCAGGGGCGCTCTTCTGCCGACCATCTGAGAACTCTTGGCCATGTCCTTCAGGCTTCTCGTTCCTTTTCTGATCCCATGGTCCTTGTCGCCCTCGATGCCGAAAAAGCCTTCGACCGTGTGAACTGGGACTTTTTATGGGCTACTCTGAGGAAAATGGGCTTCCCTGATTCCTTCATTGAATGGTTATGGCTATTTATAGATCCCCTCGACCAAAGTCTATTGCAGCGGGTATTCTCTCCAGTTTTCCCTTTGTGCAGGTACCGGCAAGGCTGTCCCCTGTCCCCTACTTGTTCAATCTATACTTAGAACCGTTACTAGTGAGTATTAAGGGTTCACCGCACATCAGGGTTGCATCCTTGCACAACTTCCCTCACCCTATCGGTTTTTGCCGGCGATATATATTATATCTTTCGACCCTGTTCACTCTTTAACTCCGTCCTTCAAATTATTGATCGCTTGGGTCAGGTTTCCAACTACAGGCTAAATGTCTCTAAATCGGTAATTTTTCCAGTTAATTCCTTACCTTTAAATCGGATTTCGAGCGGTTTGGTATGAAATGGGTCTCTGGTTCCTTCAAATATTTAGGGGTGCATGTAACTAGGGGTGAGGGTCTGGCCAAGGAACTTAACCTAGTTGATGCGGTCAGGAGAATCAGGTGTGACCTCGACCGGTGGCAGCGATTGCCTCTCTCTACCCTGGGGCGTATTAATATCATCAAAATGAATATTTTTCCTCGACTATTATATCCCCTGACTCATCTCAATATCTGGCTCCCCAGGCGGTTCTTTGCTCAGGTTAATTCAGCGCTGTCCAATTTTGTATGGAAGGGGAAACAGCCTCGTAGAGCCTTCCTCAAGCTTACTGCGCCCAGAGAGAAAGGGGGAATGCGGCTACCCAGTCTCTTGCTGTATTATTGGGCATGCCATTTGGCTCGATTAGGGAAGCTGGCTAGTACTCAGCCTTCTACCTTTTTACCCATTTGGCAACAGCTTGAGGTTAATTTATTAGTCCAGGAGGGTTTGAGCCCTTCTCGTATTTTTTGGCTCCCATTCTCCAAGCTTCCCCTGGTCATTCGTGAGTCCCCTATTGGCCTGTCCATTAGAGTTATTTCTCAATGCTGGAACTTCTTTAATTTCCTCCCGTCCAAAGACTCAGCCCAGCCCCTGACTTTAAATCCTAATCTCAAAATTGGGGGTAGGTGTATAGCTGAGGACTGGCTCCCGCAGCTTGCAAATTTGTCCGCGGAATCTCTGTACGATCAGGGTAATCTTCTCAATTCGGATGGCATTTTAAAGACCTTTCACATCCCTCAGAAATTCATCTTTAAAGTTTTTCAACTGAGACATTTGATTCTTCAAACCTTGGGTCCTACCCTTTTCCCTTCTAAATTAAAGCCTTTTCTTGTTAAGGTACAGGAGGCGGCTGTATTGCGTAGATGCATCTCTAGTATTTACAGTAAAGTGTTAACCGATCTCTTTCCCGTTCCCTTAGCGGGCTCCAAAATCTGGTCTCTCTCAGGTTCGTGTTCTACCCCCGTTTGGGGTTCGATTTGGAAGGACGTGTATCGTTACCTATCCCAGGATAACCATAGACTGACCCAGTACTATATTCTAAACAATCTTTATTACACCCCAGTCAAGCTGGCCAGGTTTGGGAAGCCAGAGTCCAGTCTCTGCTCAAGATGTGGGGTTGCCGAAGGAAACTTGTTGCATATTTTTTGGGCTTGTGTCAAGGTGGCCCCTTTATAGGACGCTCTTAGAGACCGTCTTAACCCGCTCCTAGGCTTGAAGGAGTTATTTACTCCTGACATATGTATTTTGGGTGATTACTCCGCCATTTCGGTGATGGAGCATAAATACCACATGGCCCTTATCTCAATGGTTGTTAAGAAACTGATCCTCAGGCACTGGTTAGATCAGCTCACTATTACTTATCAAGAGTGGCTGAGGGAGTTGTCTCTCAACCTCAATACTGAGAAGTTTATTGCTAGTTACAGGCACAACCCGGGGTCTTTTATTCGGAAATGGGGTAAGCTGAATGCTCTCTACTTAGTATAGTCATGTCCCCGGTTGGTCCTATGTTCAGTCACATATGCCAGATTAATCCCTCAGGGTGATTTGTCTCAGACTCAGACAGCTCTTAGTCCCCAGACTTCAGACAGTTCTTCTGTCTACTCCCCTTTTCTGTCCTTGCTTTCTCCAGCTTTGGTCTATCTTTTCTAGAACAACTCTCCGGGGCTTCGGGGTGGGGGTTTGGGGGTGAGTGGGGGGGTTGGGGGTTATGGGTTTTTTTTTCCCTTTATTCTGTGACTGTGTTGGTTTTGATTCCATAGGTTGCCTATATTTATTTTAGTTGCTTTGTTAACCTGACTACATGTTACCTTCCCTTTCCTCCTTTTCCTTGGTACTTCCTTAAGATGTTTTTCCCATTGAATGGGGTGTTTTTTTTTTTTCTTGTGTACTTGAAAACTCAATAAACTTAAATTTCAAAAAAAAAAAGAAATTACAATGAACCACCCCACTTTCGGTAACAGAAAGTAATACAGTTCGCAAGCCATTTAGATAAGCACGGTTTAGAAACTGCAGTGCCCTCTTTCCTACGGACAAACGAAAGAAAAAGCTGCAAGGACTTTCTGCAGTCCTTTGTACAGTGTATATAGCACCTTAGTATTCTATGTATATCTACAGAATGAAGCAATGCTTCCCCTGGATTGGCATGCTCAGGAAAATAAACTGGCAGGTGGACAGATGGTTTGATTTAAAGTAACTCAGACACCGCCTTTGGTAGAAATTTAGGATTAGTATGCAAAGACAAACTGTCTTCGAGGAAAATCAAAAAAGAAGGCTTACACGTTAGAGCGTGTAGCTCTAAAATCCTTCAAGCAGAAGTGGTTGCAACTAAAAATAATGCTTTCCAAGAAAGAAAGCATAAGCCACAAGTCATGGTTGGCTCAAAAGTAGCCATAGTAAGTTTTTCCAAAACAAAATTCAAGTACCAAGCCGAGACTGGATTATGGATGGGAGGCTTCAAATGTAGAATGCCTCTCAAATACGTACAGGCCACCTCAGTTCTATGTGATAACTGCGACTCAATAAGAGCACGGATAAGAAAGTGACTCCAACATCGACGAAAGTATAAACAGTGATTACCACAACAGTGCCCACTGCAAACAATTTGTTGTTGTGACTCTGACGTGGAGCCTTTGCAAATGAGTCATTGACTCAAAGGTTGTAATTCCGAAAGTTCAATAAAATAAAAAATAAATAAATAAGCAACCACACGATCTTCTATAGACACATGGAAGGCAGATACAGCAGCCAGGTGCACTTTGATAGAGGAATGTTGCAGGCTTGAATCCGATACGGACAGCAGGTACTCTAGAACCTGATTAACTGAACAAGTGAACAGACTGAGGTGGTGAGAAGCGGCCCATAAAGCAAAGCACTTCCACTTCATGGAATAAGTGGACCTGGTGGATGGCTTTCTAGCAGCCACTAGAACATCAACCACTTTTTGGGAAACCCCAAAATGAGCAATGGTTATGTCTTCAGGAGCCATGAATACAGATTGAAAGACTTCAGAACTGGATGGACCAGGGTTCCTTGTGTCTGTGACAGCAGATCCCTACAAAGGGGTGGAGGCATGGGATTGGGGATTCCACTACTAGCCGTTGCAGCAGGGAAACAACATCTGTCTAAGCCATAGTGGAACAATGGGTATCAGAGTTGTCCCTCCATTTGGAGCTCGAATAGGACTCTCTGAATTAGACAGAAGGGAGAGAAGGCATACAGTAACCTCCCCTTTGAAGAGTGGGACAATGCCTCTCGCGCCAGAGAATTCTAGGCCCTGGAGTGAGCAAGCAGAAAAGCGGCAGTTTTGCGTTTTGTGGTGATGCAAAAAGGTTTAACTCTGTATGACCCGATCTTTCAAATAGGTCGACCACCACTGAGGTCAGCAGTTCCCACTCATGCTTCGTGGACTTTGATCTGCTTAGCTTGTCTGCCAAGATGTTTTGGGTGCCCAGAACATGTACTGCTGATAGCTCTAGACCATGTTCCAGAGCCCAACACCCTCACTGCTTCCCTGCACAATGGGTAAGTAGAAGTCCCCTGCTGTTTGTTGATGTAGTGCATCACACTGACACTGTCCATCTATATTAGCAGAGGACCTGGGGACAAGAGGTTCTGGAAGGCCTGGAGTCCATACAAGACAGCACGCGCATTTCTAAAACATTTACGTGCAAGGTGCTTTTCACTGGAGTCCATGTGCCCTGTCAATGTCTGATGAAGGCCCAAGTGCACTCCTCAGCCCATCCCCAAAGCATCTGTGGTGAGAATCTGTAGAGGGGAAGGGATCAGGAATGGAACCCCTTTTTAACAGGTTACTGGGTTCCATCCACCACTTGAGCACTTGCATACACGGGATGTGACTAGAACCGTCTGTTCTAGGTCATCCGTAAGGTAATCCCACTGGATTCTGAGGGACGACTGGGGAATCTGCATATGCAGTCTGGAAAGTGCTACCATGACAGTGGCCACTGCCATAAATCCCAGGTGAAGGAACATACCAGCTGTCGTGAGCTACTTGTGCTTGGGCAATCAGGTGGTCGGCCCTGTCTGAAGGCAGAGACATTGAGCCCTGGGCAGTGTGCAAGACTGCTCCTATGTACTGCAGTTGCTGGCAAGGTATCAGCATTGATTCTGGCATGTGACAGTCACCCACAGAGCACTGAACAGCTGTCTGATTCAAGCTAAAGTCTTCAGGAGCTGGTCCCTGGAGTGAGCTTTCAGTAGCCAGTCATCCAGGTAAGGGAAAACACAGAGGCCTTCCTTGCGAAGGGCTGCTGTCACTACTGCCAAGTATTTGGTAAGGACCCGTGACGCAGAAGACAAGCCAAAGGGCAATACTCCAAATTGGCAGTGTTCCCCTTTAAACAAGAATCTCAAGTATTTTCTGTGAGGCTTTTGGATTTTGATATGGAGGTATGCATCCTTCATGTCGAGGGAACATATCCAATCCCCTGCATGCAGCAGTGGGAGAAGGGCTTGCAGGGTGACTATTCTGAACTTCTTGTACTCTTATGAAGAAGCCTAGTTCCCGAGATCCAGAATGGGCCTTAGGTCTCCTGTCCACTTTGGACAAGGAAGTACCGGGAGTAAAAACCTGTGTTCCTTTGTTCTAAGGGTACAAGTTCTATGGCCCGCTTTTGAACCAGAGTCTGCACTTCCTCCAGAAAGAGAGAGTTAGGTGCTCTGGAGGATAGTTTGTCACAAGTGCAGAATGATCTGGTGGTGTGTCCAGAAGTTCTAGTGCATGACCCTGCTCTATGATTTCCAGAACCCATGCATCTGTGCTCACCTCCTTCCACTCATTTAAGTGGAGGGAGAGCTGCCCTCCTACAGCCACCCCAGGAGGTAAAGGTGGTTGGGGGTGAAGAAGGAGCCAGGTGGAGCTGGCTGGGGTGGCTATCTCTGCACCACTACCTTTAGGCACTTTTGAATGGGCACTTGGGGTAGTACTAGGCACTGGCAAGGCTCCTGCTCCATTGTCCCTACCCTGCTGTCTGACACCAGTTGGACAAAAGGGACCCCTGCTCTGACCCCAGGCTGTGCATGGTAGAGGGAATGCACAGACTTCAGAGTCCTACCTAAGACTTGAAGACTTGATAAATATCTTGTACCTCAGGACCAAACAGTTTGCGCCCTTGAAATGGGGCACTGAGAATGGACTATTACACATCATTCGCAAAACCTGCCACTCTAAGCCAAGAATACCTCCTGAGACATCTGCCAGAGGCTGCAGCCCTGGCAGAAGCATCTGAGACAGCACAGGCTGTGCAGAGAAAATGCTTGCCCGCATCAGTCCCAGCAGTAAGAGCTTTTAAGAACTCCTGCTTCAAGGTACCCTCAGGCAAGGCTTGTGCAGCTGCGTTGGGCCTTCCTTTAGAGGGTGTTCTGGTACTTTATCATGTGAGCTTCGTAGCTGGCAACATGAAGGCCCACTGAAGCGGAGGCAAATGTCCCTTTACCCAAGACATCCCACCTCCTGGACTCTTTATCAGGAGGGAGGGAGCTAAGGTGCCCTAGATCCATCATGGGCAGCATTAATCACCACTAAATCCGTTTCAGGCTGTGTGGCATAGAAAGGCTTCCCAGAAGGTGCCATGTACATTTTGTCTTCCTTCCTGGAGACAGCAAGAATAAGTTTTGTCTGTACCAAGCAGTAATGGTGGCATCCTCTAAAGGCAAGAAACAGAGGTGGCACCACAATGGCAGGAGATTTCTGAAGTTCCAGGAACTCTCAAATTCTTTTTAGTAGTGTCCTGCTCTTCCAGATCAAAACCCATGGCAGCTTGCAACTGCTGTATCAAGGTGACAAAGAAACAGATAAAGAAAAGGTTATGTTTCAGACTGCGAAAAAAGGACGTGTTTTGCGAAACACTGAGTTCTTTTTTCTGCAATTTGTGGCAGAACTCCCTTGTATCGCGAAAACAGTGCCACAATTTGCTGCAAAAAAAAAAAAACATCCACAGATAAAATAAACATATTCTGGCCATTTGGGGGGCAAACTGACCCCAGACTCCAATTTCATCAGGCCCCAATTAGGTAAATACAACTGTTGGTGTTTACCAACTCCCAGTATTTTTCAAAGGTGTTTAAATTGGTTTGCCTTGCTAACTGAAAACAAGATGGTGGAATAGCGAAACAATATTCTGCATTTGCGGCAAAAAATACTGCATTCATGGCAAAAAAAAGTTGTTTTGCATGGCACATGTAAATTTTCCCACAGGAAATAATAGGAAACTGAAATGTAATAACTTTTGAACAGATCAACATTTTTTCACCAAACCTTCAAAAGGCACGTGTGATCCAAGCCCTATATACCCTAAAACTTTCAGAGCAAATGCCCAAGCCGTTTCTGAGAAACGGCGTGACGAAGAATTTACACAAAAATGGTAATTCACATTTTTGACACACTGCATCTCTGCATCTGCACATTCGGCTGGAACAAAACTTGCCAACTCTAGAGATCTTCGGTCCCCGATGTCACATGCAAAATTTCATCAGAATCAGTCAAACAGTTGCAAAGTTATTAACGTGCAAAATTTGGGGTTTAACATAGAAGTGACTGTTGAACCCTAACTATAGGGGCGTGACCACGCCCCTATAATTCTTGGCAAAAAAAACACTGTTAATGCATCAGTTAGAGTTCCAGTGACAAAAGTTTTGAAATGTGCGGTTAAGGTTTCCAACCTGAACAACCCACCTCCACAGTGCAGGCAGCAACAGGCATGTGGGTGTGTGCCTTGGTGTTGTTAACCCTAACACTCACCCCATTCCATGTAAGCAATAAGACATGACAGGGTGTACATGGAACATATTTTACCGCACGGCCAGGGGTGTAATAAGGCACGAGGCATTGGCCGAGTGCCTTTGAAGTTCTCTGGCGTATGTAAAATATGCTCCATGCACACACCTAGAATGTCTTATTGCGCTTATAAAATGGGCTATTTTATTTTTTTAACAATTTTTTATGTTAAAAACACATTTAGATAGGAATACACTGACATAAGTCAGTATATTTATAGTAAAATAGTCCTTCCGCCTTTGTGTTCGGTAATTGCTGTAGTACATTTGTCCTCCATTGGGATCCGTAGTTATACTAAGATGAGGAAGTGGGCAAGATTTTTTTTCTGATTCATTTAAGCTGCAACCGATAGCAGAAGTATGGAGTGGGGAGAACTGAAGTTAGGTCTGGGGACAGGTGAGGATGGCAGGACAAGAAAGCAAAAATTTTTTTTTATGGAGCGGGCGAGGATCGCAGCACAAGCAGTAACATTTTTTTTAAACAGAGTGGGTGTCCCGTAATCCTAAGCAAACTGCTACAGCAGGGCTCATTCTGACACTTTTGTCAACAGCACAACACTTTTTTACATTCAGCCAAAGTGGTTGTGTTAAAATCCTCTCCATCTCCTCATCCGAAATGCTAATATTAAAATCCACTTTGTTTGCTCTAAACATCGTTCCGTTTTATAAAACGGGTAGGCTGAATAATTCAACTTGGTTTTCCTCATGCTTGTCAAATACAAAGATGGCAGACAGTAAAAATGGCAACGTTCCATGGCCTATGGATATTAGCCTTTTTACTGCCAGCCCCTTTTTTTACCCATGCATGGAACATATTTCATGCATGGGTAAATAGCCAATCACATTGTTTCATTTAGCCTACCCATTTTATAATTACACATTACCTTAGAAGGACATATCAGTAAGTGATGCAGGAAGGAAGTGCTTTGTGAGGTCAACTGATGTAAATAGGAAGAACACTTCCAGGGTAGGTCAATGAGATGACACAGGAAATGGATACTTTTTTTGTGCTGGATGTCTCTCTACGATTCACTGCATATTTGTTGTAGTTAAAAGGTGTAATTTTATTGAAATAAACTATTTTATTGTATTTTTGTAATAAAATCCCAGAATAAGTTAGGACGCTATTTTATTTGTGCTGTCTGCTTTATCATACTGTAAATGAAGCATGTTGTCCACGTAAAGGTTCACAGTCTTTCAGTAAACATCATGTTACATAAATGTGTGTATTATTTAATTTCCTGGCATAGTCTATTTTTGGGGATTGTATTATGGGATGGTTTAAGGTGAGGGAATGACTGTGTGATGAAGCACTGTGTGTCAGTGGGGGGGATTCATAATACATGTTCAGATGCACTTCATATGTTCTGGGGAAATGAGAGGGGCTGTATGTATCTAATAATGGTACTAACAGACAGTATAGATGCATTATGGGTATACGTATAGGGTGATGAAATTGCTGAAAAAGCACTGGTAATTTGGGGTACACTGTGTCAGGGGAAGGGGGTGGGTCTGTCTGTACCCAGGAATGATGCTCAAAGGCACTGCACTGCAGTCATTTTGTGTCATGCATTGGCACCCATCCTTGAGGTGTACTCAGTTGTGGGAAAGCAGGTGGGGCTGCCTGCACCTGGGAATGGTGTTCATATGCCATGCAGAGACATTGTGGGTACACATACAGGGTGATGACACGGGCACCTGTAAAGGTTGTGTACTATGTGCTGTGTCACATGGATTGCCTGCACACACATGTGATATGTTGCAACATTCAGTATGGCGCACTGCATGGGTGGGAAGGAGTGTGGGTATGCCTGCACCATGAAGTGATGCTTATTGGCTCATTGGTGCACATGTGTACTATGTGCTGTGTTTCATTTGAATGGACTGTATAAGTCATACATTGGCACTGGTCACATCACAGTGTATCAGAGGTAAGGGCTAATCCGAAGCATTATGAGCACAAGGGACTAAACAAGTGGTTGTGGAGTGATTCAAACTTGAATAGAACATTACAGTGCATCTGAGGGTAGAGGTGGAATGAATCCTGATGTGTACAATGGACTACACCATGGTGGCTGAGGAGGGATCCATACCAGTAATGCTGCACATCACAGAGTGTCAGAGATAAAGGCTGGACTGAAGACTGATGAACAGATGGATTACATTGGTGGCTCTGGTAGGATCTGAACCTGAACAGCAATTTACAGTGCAATAGAGGTTAGAGCTGGACTGACACCAGATGAGTCGATTGACAACACCATTGACTGTGGAGGGATCTGAACCTAAAATGCACTTCACTGTTCACTATAGTTTGGGGCTCGACTGATGCATGATAATGATATAGATCTTACAAGTGGCTGTGGAGGGATTTGAACCTAAATACTTTACAGTGCATTACAGATTGGGGCTGAACTGATGTCATATGAATTGACGGACTACACCAGTGGATGTGAGGGTTCTGAACATAAAATTCACTTCACAGTGCATTATGGGATGGGTCTGGACTGATACATGGTAAGTCAATGGACAACACCATCAGCTGTGGAGAGAGCTGAACCTGAAATGCACTTCACTGTTCACTACAGTTTATGGCTCGACTGATGCATGGTAAGGAGCTAGATCTTACCAGTGGCCGTGGTGGGATTTTAACCTGAAGAGCACTTTACAGTGCATCAGAGGTTGGGTCTGGACTGATGTCACATGAGTCGATGGACAACACCAGTGACTGTGAAAGGATTCAAAACTGATTCATCCTTTACAGCACATCAGAGGTTGGGTCTGGACTGATGTCATATGAATCGATGGACAACACCAGTGACTGTGAAAGGATTCAAAACTGATTCATCCTTTACAGCGCATCAGAGGTTGGGGCTGGACTGATGCCAGATGAGTTGAAGGCAGCACCATTATTTTTTCATTTTAAACATTCAGCAACTGCTTGTTAGGGAGAAAACTGAAGTGCAGAGCATGAGACAAACATGCTACTGACCCTAACCTGTTTATCATCCATAACGCAGGGAGCAACATGCCACATTGATTTTAACATAGCCATAATCCGAACATAAACTATTTAAAAAGTAACAAAAGGTGCTGAATTCATGTGACCTCATCTAGTACATGCACAAGAAACACTCTCTCCCATCAGGAATGCCAGCCGGATCCATAAGATGTGATCACACAGGATGACCAGAAATTATCCCAAAATGAACAAAGTGACGACTATGAAAACTTTCGTCATAAATAAAAATAAAAACAAATAAAGTAAATACAGATTACAAATCAAGGTTTTGGCATGAAAATGAAGTGAGTATTTTAGGATGAGAACAGCGCCTCCATCTTGAAACTAAGTTTCCAGTCACCATGCTCTTCCTGCACCAGTTTGCACTCTGACTGGTTAATGGAAATAGTGACGTGTACAATAAGCATAAAGGAAGCATGGCAACAGTGAGGATCAATATGACCAAATGGTGCTGTACTACAGAGCTAGGGCCGGTGCAGGTGAGGGCTACAAGCCCTAACTGAAACATAAAGGAAAAAAAAAAATCAATGTACATTCCAGAGCCTGGAGAGCTACTTTCCCTCCAGTGATGGTTGTAAAAAAATACCAGAGTCCTTGCTTAAATGCTACATAGGGATTTATTCCAATGTTTCAGGCACACACATTGAATAGAACAGTGGAAGGCACAACAAAAAGATCTGCGTGCAGGTTCCCTGGTGCTTTAACAATTAAGGCTTCCTCAGTTGGATGGTGCCTGCATCTAAGACAATCCCTTATACCAATTAAATTCAGAATTGATGATGTCAGAAAATCCGACCAATCACAGAGCTCGATTTTTAAATACAGAAATATTCAGCTCACCTAGTGGTATAAATGGACTAATAGTTACAACAATCATGATCTAAGTGACAACATGTTATTATAGAAAAAATACCCCAAAAGACATAAAAAAAGATACACCAAAAGTGGTGACAGCCAGTCGGATTGCTCGAATACAAAAAATATAAGTTATGAAATTAATTATAGTGTCAACCTGATCAGCTTAACATGTTACACAAAAACAAGATGATTTGTTGTGACAAGACAAACTAATGGCAGAACGAGCATAATAAACATTTTTCACAGCAAATACAAAAAATAGCACATTTATTTATTTATTTATTAAGGCATGTTTTCTCAGAAATAGCCAATGGGAACGCATATTATATTACGTAAAATCAGTAAGGGTACGATGACCCCTATGGGCTGGTACAACACAATTCATCAAATGTAAACAAATGCTTGAGCTGCACCAAGAGAAAGACATGGACGCCAATCAGCATAATCAGGCAATACAGCACACAATTTAGAACACGATACAGCGTCATCAGGAAAAATAGATATGTTTTTTCATTATGCCATTTAGTGTCATCAGGACGTAATGAGTTTTAACAGCCAAGGAAAATCATCAGCGGGGGCACTAGACACCAGAGAAAAGAAAAATAAAGGATGGGCATAAAACAGAGAGTGGGGGTACAACTGGACACCGGGGGAATAAATAAAGAGGGACATAAATCGGAGGGAGGGATGCTACTAAACACCAGGGAAAACAAAAGAAAGGGAGGGAACCACCTGCACTTTCTAGATGCTGGCAGCCGTAACGCTGTATCTTTGCATTCAGTCATCGTATGTTTAGTATTGTAATGTTTAAAATATTGGGAGTGTGTTCCCTATATCTTCAGAGTCATAGTTGTGCTACTGCTACAGAATTTGTAAAAAGTAATCGAACATAGGGTCGTGGCAGTCGTCGTCTTTTGGGGCTATGGGACATGACCCTTTAAAGAATTTTTTTCATACAATGACTGAATGCAAAGACACAGCATTATGGCTGTCAGCAGAGAGCAACTACAAACGGAAATCCCCTGGGACAGTTCACATAGAGAGGGCAAGAAAAATATATGCTTACATGCATAAACACATTATTTCTGTCAGAGGAAATGTATGACATAAGTCAGTGAAAGGCAGTCAACTGTCACTTGGTCAAAAACACCTGAATGACATTTACAGTTGACTGCTATCACTAACAGCCTGAGAGGTGCTGAATGAGCCAAACCAAATTTGACTGATGACAGCTGGCATTCTGTTTCCATTAAGCAGTGTCTCTTGTATTTTTAGTGTAAAACCAGTTACTTTCCATTTGCATACATTTTGAAAGCTGCGATCAAAATGGGAAAACAGCGTCCACGATTCCCTCCACACAGTACACAGTCTGTCAGCTGAGTAATTCTGACAGCTCAGCAGGGAGCCTATCATGTAGCTGCAGTCTCACGGCTTGAAAATCAAGTGGAAAGCCATCGAAAGGACCGTCCTCAAAAGTGGCAGCATTAAATCGGGCTCCAAACTGTCAAAAACCTAATCAAATGAAAACCTTTTCAGGGAATGTACTGGGCAAATTGTGCATATAAACAACCAAAGAAAATGTATTTCAAATAAAACACCACACACAAAATAGGTTTTCAGTCATTTTTTATTACATTTCACCTTTAAGTTATTTTAATTGGTTTCCCTTGATAATTGAAAATCAAGATGGCGGTAGCATGAAAAAGGATTTCCCATTCCCATGTGCGAGAACAGATTATCCATTTGCGACAAAGGATCATTTTTCACACAAGACATCTAACTGCTCCCACTAAAAACAATGGGAAACTTTAAAATTGAATAACTTTGGAACAGACTAACATTTTTTCACCAAACCTTCAAAAGGTACATCTGTGACCCAAGACCTTTCTACCCTAAACATTTCAGATCAAAATCCCAAGCCATTTTTGCACAGCGGTGTGACAAAGAATTTGACAAAACATGGTCATTTTCATATTTTTTTGACACTCCGTATCTCCGTACCCACACATCTAACCAGAATGAAACTTGTCACATCAAGAGATCTTTGGTCCCTGATGGCGCATGTGAATCACTTGAATGATTGTGAAGTTATTAAAGTGCAAAATGTTGAGTTTAACATAGAAGTGACCATTGAACCCTAACTATAGGAGTGCAACCGCACCCCTAAAATAAAGATCAACAAGATCAGCGAACAGCAGTCATTGGTGGCAGAGGCCAAGTTAGACTTGGTGGTCATCACGGAGACTTGGGCCAGTGATAACAATGATTGGGATCTAACAGTTTTGGGGTGTACCTTACTTAGTAGAGACAGGGGGCAAGGGTAAAGAATGAGGATTGCCTTATACATAAGGAAGTTATTGAGGTGGCAGAGGATGGAACTGTAAAAAAAGGAGGAGGAGAGGGAAGTGGAATCAGTCTGGTTGCAGCTGCAACAGCTGTTGGTAAGATAGTTAGATAAGGGGTGATCTACAGACCATTGGGGCAGATAGAGGAAGAAAACATAGAGTTTGGGGAAGAAATCAGAAAGGGAGCCACAAAAGGGGGATCTGGCAGTAGTAGAAGTGAACCAGATTGGTAGACTTAGGATATTCCAGCAGCAAGGAGCACCAGGAGTCAGGCAATGCTAGATATATTTTGGGACTGCTCACTGGTGCAGATGGTCAAGGATCCCACATGGCAGGATGCCATACTTAACTTATTGATACTCACCAATTCAGAAATGGTTGTGGTGGTGGGGTGACTGTCGGGGAACTGTTAGGGTTCTGTGAACACAACACCGTATGGTTCAAACTGGTGGGGGGGGTGGACAACGAACCACCCTCAAAGACTGTGGTACTGCACCTCAAATGTGAGGATTTGGGGAAGACCCGGGAACTAGTTAGAGAATGACTGGCAGGTGTAGACCAGATTGAGGAGGTGGAAGAACAGTGGGGTAGAATTAAAAGGGCATTTCATGAGGCGATGGAATCTTATATATGGAAGGTTGCAAAAAAACAAAACAAATGCCGATCTGGTTCTCAAAAGGGGTGAGGGAGGCCATGAGGGTGAAAAGAAGGGCCTTTACTGAGTACAAGAGGAATAAGGGGAGAAAACCTGGTAGGATTATCAGGCTAAACTTAAAGAGGACAGGGGTGAGGTCATGAGAGAAAAGGAAGACTTAGAGCTGCGGATTGCTGAGGGTGTAAAAGGTGAAGAAAAATAATTTTTTAGGTTCATAAGGGAAAAAAGGAAAATGGGAAGGGGAGGATAGTTAGGCTAGCTGAGGAGGGAGGGTAGTAAAAGATGATGAGCAGAAGAAAAATGTACTAAGCAATTACTTCTACTCCGTATATAATATTCTCTGCTCCATGGGGAGTCCTCCAGAAATCAAAAATCACTCATGTTGTCCCTGTTCACAAAGGGAGAGCTAGGGATGCGATTGAGAATTAACGCCCAATATCAATACTTAGCACCCTGGCCCAAAATCCAAGAACGGCTTATATATAATCAACTGACAGCCCACTTTGAGATGAACAACATGCTCACTGCTGTCCAACATGGATTCCGTAAACATTACGGCACTGATACAGCCCTGGTACATCTCACCACTGACATCTTCAGCCTAACCGACGATGGACAAGCCACAGGAGCTGTCTTTATAGATCTAAACAAGGCCTTCAACCTAGTGAATCATGAACTTCTCCTAGCACAAGGCATAAATTAGTGTCGGAGACTTGATTAGCGGCCTTTGCTAATCAACATGAAAAATGATTAGCAATTGGTCGAAGTTGATTAGCAGTGGGGGGGGGGCCAAAATGTGGGTGAGATGGCTAAAAATAGTGAAAAATAGTGCCATTTGCACATTCCAAGACCTGCGGTCCTGGAAAATTCGATTAGCACTTATTGCGAATCAAAAATGAAACTGATTCGCAACTGCCGGATTTTGATTCGCAAATTGCGATGTGAACCCGCTTATTTTATGCCTTGTGACTAAACTAGGGAATCTTGGCTTAGACCACCTCACAACAACCTGGTTTAGAAGCAACTTAGTAGGTCGCAATCAAACAGTCAAATGGAATTCCTGTCTGTCCTCCTGCCGTGTGATCACTGACGAGAGTCCCACAGGGGTCTATATTCAGGCCAGTACTCTTTTCCTCTTCATCAATGAACTGCCATCTAACTTTGGAAAAGCTAAATCAGTACTGTAGATGATGCAGTACTGTACAGGAAGGGCTCCAATACAGCAGAAATAGACATGGGGCTAACCAAAGGCTTTGCCTTGTTGAAAACATGGTTCACTACCAGTCATCTAGTCCTAAACATCAAGAAAACCAAGTCTATGCTCTTTGGGTCCGGAAGACTAGGCACAGACAGAACCAAGATCTTAAGTATTATCACTGTCAAAGAGACTAGGCTGAAGGTTGCCGACAATATTAAATACCTAGGAATGTTATTGGACCAAGAACTCACTTTCAAATTTCAGGTCAACCGCACCACCAAACTGCTATTGCAAAAGATCAGCCTGCTATACAGACTCAGAGCCTGCCTCACAAATGTAGCCAGTCAAGCAGTAGCAAACTCTATCCTGCTCCCAACACTCCTCTGTGGAGCTCCCATCCTATCATCACCGTGGGAGACTGAACTCACCAAACTCAAAGCACTTAATCACAAGTTAGGCAGGTTTGCTGCACAGGCTGAATACAGGGAGCACCACTGTATGGTCCTTGCATCCCTAAACTGGTCCTCCCATGAAGACAGAATTAACCATCCCTTACTCTGCCTTACCTACAAAATCCTAAGCAACCATCTGCCCCACCTCCAGGACATAGTGAGGCATAGACAACAAAGAGGAACCCTTCGTTCCTCCTCACAGCTCCTTCTGGAAGTACTCAGAGCCCTCATGGCTGCCAGTTAAAGATCATACCCAAACAGAGCCACACAGCTCTGGAACAAGCTCCCTCCCACCCTACAGAACAGCCCCTCACTGCTCACATGCAAACACTCACTGAAAGGACTCCTCTCCTCTAATAATAAATGCACATGTACCTGCTGACCATAAACTAGCAGGCTCTGCTTGGTAAAGGCACGTCTTAACTTCTTCTACTGCTACCCTGATAGTATGATATAATTCTACTGCTAAAACAACACTGTGACTATCTGAACACTGTTCAGATATATGTTGCACTTTCATAGTAGGTAATTTAAATACATGTAGTAGTAGTAGTAACATTTTATTCATAAAAAAAAATGATGAACAGGGATAAAAGCTCCATTGAGCAATGCACATTTCCAAAGTGGTCCCTTCTTCACTGTCTAGTAGTTACCCATAATACATATAAAATTGTACAGATACATACATGTAATTTTAAGGTCTTCAGTTAGAGGTAAATGGGGAAAGAAGCTTCTAGCTGGATGCTGTGAGGAAGTAGACTTGAAAGATTTGTCTTAGCTGGTTTTCTGTGCATTTCCAGCAGACAATTTGGTGTTTGTGGGTGTTTAAAAGCAGGAGGCTGTGAGAGTAAGTGGACTTGAAAGATTTTCTTTGCTGGTTTTCTGTTTGTTTCTAGCAGACTATTTGGTGTGCGTGTGTTCAAAAGCTGCTGTCTGGCTTGTAAGTGCAGGCATCGTATTACAGGGGATTAGTGCTGTTTGAAAGTAAGGTGGGACTCAACTCAGTCAGTCTTCAGTTAGAGGTGAATGGGAAAAGAAGCTGCTAGCTGGATGCTGTGAGGAAGTAGACTTGAAAGATTTTCTTAGCTGGTAGTGCTTGGAGGTGCAGTCACAGGGCTGATACACTCTCGTGAGAGTCAGTTTTGGAAGGCCCTATTCCACCTCCCCCACCCTCCCTCCCCAGAGCTAGGCTGATGTACAGGGGAACACCTGCCCTGCAACTGGAGGAAAAGGCTTCAGGTGCAGCTCATGTAGTTCTAGCCACTGGGGGCTGGGTTTAAGTGCAGAAAGAGAGGAGCTTAGGGAGTTGTACACTTCCCCTATAAGTTTACTGTGTGGTACTGCACCTAGTAACGGGGGTACCTGTTTACTGTGGGACTGTATCTAGGATTAGTGGGTGACCTGATTAGTGGGGAGGGGTGTATCTTGGACTAGTGGGGAACCTGGTAGCTCATCCAAGGAAACCTATTTGGAGGGGGATGGGACCACACATCATTAGGGCTGGCATCTTTGGGAGGATGGTGGGGTGCACAGGGTGTGGGGCGGCCACGATATTGGACTGGGCTTGGAAGTTCAGTGGTTGCCCAGTGTGTCACCAGCTGGCACAGCTTAAGGAGGAGATTGAGGGGATTAGGAGACAGCTGGAGGGAGGGGGGAGGTATGGTTGGGGAACAGGGCAGGGAATCTTCCACGGGGTTGCACCAAGCACTAGGGGTGGAGGCACAGGGACAGGAGTGCAGGAGAGTACTCTGGGGTCACATAGGGACCCTGACAGAGGGGCCACAAAAGGAGGACACAACCAAGGAAGCAGGCAGGTATCTGGGGACCCTCACAGAGGGGCGGACAAAGGGAGGACATTCTCAGGGAAGTAGGCAGATGGCTGGGGAAGGACAGAAGGAAGCAAGGGGGAGGTGGATCAGACCTTAAGCTCAGTAACTGCTTCAGTCCTCTTCTTCTGCTTGAGGACGAGGGGGTGATGTAGCCATAACAGGGGCGGTTAGAGATGGAAAGAGAGTGGAGGGCAGGAGGCAGGGGCCAGATAGCAGGAAGAACAGGGAGGAACTTGGAGCGTGGGAAAATGGGGGGAGCGGTGGATCAGAGCAGGAGGGGGAAGGGATACTAACATACTAAAAAGCCAGAATAGGCCTAATGGCCTTTCGTGTCTGCTCGTTTAGTCAGCCCCCACCCTGGGTGCTGTCCCCCTCGCCTTCTCTGGCTTCTCTCTTCCCAGTTCCGGATATTCTTGCTGCATTGGAATTTGCTTCCTGAACCCTTCCCCTGTACCTGTCCCACCCCCTCTTGAACCCCTCCACTGTCTCTGCCTCACCAGCCCCCTAGGTAGTGCATTCCATGGCTCTACCACCCTCTCAGTGAAGTAGCACCTCCTCCTTTCTCTCCTGGAATCTTCCCCTCCAGCTTCCACCCATGCCCTCTAGTGGCCCCTTCCTCCTTCCTTCGAAGCACCCTCACTGTTCCTCCCCTATTTACCCTCTTCATGTACCTGAAGACCTCTATCATGTCCCCCCGGTCCCTTCTCTCTTCCAAAGTGTACATATTTAGCTCTTCGAGCCTCTCCTCATAGGTCCTGTCCCCCAAGCCCCAAATCATTTTGGTTGCCCTCCTCTGGACCCTCTCCAGGAGGTTAATGTCCCTCTTTAAGTGTGGCCTCCAAAACTGCATGCAGTACTCCAGGTGCGGCCTCACCAAGCAGTTATACAGAGGGAGTATCACTTCCCTCCTTCTGGAGGTGATCCCCCTAGTGATGCATCCCAGCATCCTGTTGGCCTTGGCTGCTGCCCTCCTACAAGTCTCAGAGTTGTTCATCTTGACATCCACCACCACCCCCAGGTCCCTCTCAGCCATTTGGACTTGTAGTATTTCCCCCCCCAGGTGTACACTTGGCCTGGGTTTCTGGCCCCCAGGTGGAGTACCTTGCATTTCCCTGCATTAAACCTCAGCTTCCACTTTCTAGACCATCTTTCCAGAGCCTCCAGATCCCCCTGCAGGGCCACCCTCCCCTCCTCCCCATCCACCACTGCCCCCAGTTTCGAGTCATCTGCAAAGAGACTCATCTCACTCCTGATTCCTGTCCTTATGTCAGATACGTAGGTGTTGAACAGAAGGGGCCCAAGGACTGATCCCTGTGGGACCCCACTAATGACCCTCCTTGGGGAAGAGATTATCCCACCAACTACGACCCTCTGGGTCCGGTCCTGGAGCCAATTGCCTATCCATCGGATCATCTGGTTTCCCACCCCCATTTCTCCTAGTTTATCCAACAGGCCCACGTGAGGAACAGAGTCAAATGCCTTGCTGAAGTCCAGAAAGAGGACATCCACTGGTCTACCCAGGTCCAAGGCACTTGTCACCCAGTCATAGAACTCCACCAGGTTTGTCTGACACGATTTCCCCGGGATGAATCCATGCTGTCTATCGTCCAGGCACCCTGACTTATCCAGGGCCCCCCCTAGCCTCTCCTTGACAATGCCCTCCATCACCTTGCCCACCACTGATGTCAGGCTGACAGGCCTGTAGTTCCCTGCCAGCTCCCTTGATCCCCCCTTGTGGATAGGCACTACATGCGCCACCTTCCAGTCTTGGGGCACCCACCCTGTCCTCAGAGAGATGGTGAAAAGCTCTGCCAGGGGTTTCGCCAGGACATCTGCAAGTTCCTTCAGCACTCTAGGATGTAATTTATCCGGCGCCTGTCTTTCTCCGTCTTAAGGGAGCTGAGTGCTTCCCTCACTCTCTGCTGTGATTTCCACTTCCAGTACCTCTTCTCCTGCTAGCCCTCCCCACCTGCCAGTGACCCCCCTCCCCAGACCTGCCGATTGGTAAGGGGCCCCCTCCTCATTATCTCTGTCTCCTCCCATGTATGATGCAGCATCCCCATTTTCCCTGGTGAAAACTGAGGTGAAGTACTCATTTAGTACCTCTGCCTGCTCCTCTGGGTCTTGTGCCCATCTCTCCCCTGATTTAATCCTGCTAATCTGCCCCTTCACCCTTCATCTTTCCCCAATGTATCTAAAGAACCCCTTTTTCCCTCTCCTAATTTCCCTGGCCAGGTTCTGCTCCTTCCTTGCCTTAGCCGCCCTCACTACTCTAGTGGCCCTTCTAGCCAACAGCTCATACTCCCCTCGATCCCTTTCACTCCTTGAGCACTTGAATTTCTTATAGGCTGCTTTCTTTCCCCGCAACACCTCCTGGACCTCCCTGGTCCACCAACAGGGTTTTTGGGCCCTACCGCATTTTCGTCTTACTCTTGCACAGGTGCTGGTAGCATCCTGCACCCCTCTCCTGATGATTTCCCACCTACTATCAGCGTCCATGTCTGACCCAATCCCATCCAAATGCTCCTTAAGGATCCTTCCCATTTCCTTAAAATCCACCCCCCTGAAGTCAGTTACTTCCGTCTTTGTGCAGCCTTCTACCCCTCCTAGGTCCAGGCAGAACCAGACCGTGGCATGGTCACTCCCCGCCAATGGGTCCCTTACCTCCATGCCCCCAATCTGATCACTGTCTGCCAGGACCACATCCAGTACCCGTGCCTCCCTGGTCGGTTCCCTCACCTGCTGAGTTAGGAACGCGTCTTGAAAGACATCCAACAACCTCTGTTCCCTGGTCACAGAGGATGTCATAGTCTCCCAGTCTGTTCCTGGCATGTTTAAGTCCCCTAACACCACCACCCTTCCTCTGCCCAGTCTGCAGTGTCTCCCAACATCTGCCACCAGACCTCCTCCAGCTCCTCCGCCAGGGCAGGGGGTCTATACACCACTCCTATTTTTACTCTCTTGCCCCCCCTTGTTATCAAGGTGACCCAAATCGCCTCCACGGTTCCCTCCACCTCCTCAACTCCCCCTATGCCAATGCAGTTTTTTACTATCATTGCTACCCCTCCTCCCCTTCCTCCCCTGTCCTTCCTGAACATAGTGTAACCCTCCAGGTTCAGGTCCCAGTCATGTCTTGCAGTGGCCCAAGTCTCAGTGACCGCTGCCACATCCACTGCCCTCAGTTAACATCGCCTGAGCTCAGGCATTTTATTGCCCAAGCTCCCTGGCATTTAGCAGGACTACCTTCCACCCTTTCCCTATAGTTTCATTTCCCCTGCTCGTGTTCCCTTGGGAATTCTGTTTTCTCCTGGTCTGCACTTTGCCAGTTGGTCTTTTCCTGCAATCCTCCTGGTCCCCAGGGGGGTGGAGACAGAGTCCCTCCTTTATCGGCATCCCCTTGACTGCCTTTTCTCCCATCCCACCCCCCTTCACAAGTTTAAACCCCACTTTTCACCAATGAACTCCTCCATTTTCAACTTATAGAGAGAGGAAAGTGCAAGGAGAAGGAACAGTTGGGAGGAAAGGGCAAGGAGAGGGACCAGAAGCACAAGGAGGAAACAGTAAAGGCAGCTGAGGGTTTATGCCAGGGGAGCATGACAGGCAAGGAGGGGCTGAACGGAGACGGAAAAGAAATGAGGATCCAGCCAGGCAAGTTTAGCAGATGGGGAGGACCAGTCATGAGCAGCGACTGGGGAGGGATAGCGGGTATAAAAGGATACTCGGAGGAGGAGAAGCATAGGATCAGAGGGAGGAGGTGGCTAGGGTAAATAAGGAGGGGGCAGCAGGGGCACCAGATAAGGAGAATAGCAAGGAGCCGGTGGGGAAGGGCGGTAGAAAGGATGAGGGACGAAGAAAGGGGGGAAATGGAGGAAAAGGGGTGGTCAGAGTGATCCTGTTGGGTGATTCCATGAACAGGGGTATCAAATGGGATAGGCAGGGGGAAGCTTGCCCAGTTAGAACAAAATGCTTCCCTGTACTAATGGTGCACAGGGCCAAGCATGAGGTATATCAGCTGGCAAAAGATTGTGGAGGTTCCCCGGATATACTGGTCCACCTGGGAACCAATGACATTGAGGGAAATAGTGAGCTAGAGATACAGACAAGGTTCAGGAAGCTTGCCAGGGTCTGTCATGACATAGGATGCATGGTTTCCTTCTCGGAAATCCTGCCGGTGCCGAGGGCTAGTGGGGAACACAAGAGGAAGATTAAGGAGATAAACCAGTGGCTCAGGGAGTGGTGTAGGGCCAGAGGGTATGGGTTGATGGGGATTGGGGGGGCAACCTGGGAGGATAAGGGGCTATATGCTAGAGATAGGCTCCATCTCAATTTGGAGGGGAGGGAAATCCTTAAGTTGATAATAGAGGGGTTCGTTGGTGAAAGGTGGGGTTTAAACTTGTGAAGGGGGAGGGATGGGAGAGAAGGCTGTCGAGGGGGGTCCAATAAAGGAGGGACTCTGTCTCCACCCCCCCTGGGGAGCTGGAGGAATGCGGGAAAAGGCCGAATGGTAAGGTGCTGACTGGGGGAAGACGGAATCCCCATGGGAACGCGAGTAGGGGAAATGGAAATATATGGAAAGGGTGGAAGGTAGTTCTGATAAATGCCAGGAGCTTGGGCAATAAAATGCCTGAGCTCCAGGCGATGCTAGCTGAGGAAGAGGTGGATGTGGCAGCAGTCACCGAGACCTGGGCTACCGCAGGGCACGACTGGGACCTGAACCTGGAGGGTTACACCATGTTCAGGAAGGACAGAGGTGAGGTAAGTGGAGGAGGGGTAGCAATAATAGTCAAAAACTGCATTGGCATAGGAGGAGTGGAGGAGGCGGAGGGAACTGTGGAGGTGATTTGGGTCACCTTGATAACAAATGGGGGCAAGAGAGTAAAAACAGGAGTGGTGTACAGACCCCCTGCGCTGGCGGAGGAGTGTCTGGTGGTGGTGGTGTTGAGGGACTAAATCATTCCCGGAATGGACTGGGAGACTGTGATATCCTCAGTGGCCAGGGAACAGAGGTTGTTGGATGTCTTTCAGGATGCGTTCCTTACTCAGCAGGTGGGGGAACCGACCAGGGAGGTGCAGATACTGGATGTGGTCCTGGCAGATAGTGACCATATTGGGGGTCTGGAGGTCAGGGACCCGCTGGCGGGGAGCGACCATGCCACGGTCTGGTTCTGCCTGGACCTAGGAGGGGGTAGAAGGCTGCCCAAAGACGGAGGTAACCAACTTCAGCAGGGTGGATTTCAAGGAAATGGGAAGGATCCCTAAGAAGCATTTGGATGGGACTGGGCCAGACATGGACGCTGACAGTAGGTGGAAAATCATCAGGAGGGGGTTACAGGATGCTACCAGCACCTGTGCAAGAGTAAGATGAAAATGTGATAGGACTCGAAAACCCTGCTGGTGGACCAGGGAGTTTCAGGAGGTGGTGAGGGGGAAGAAGGTGGCTTATACGCATTTCAAGTGCTCAAGGAGTGAAAGGGATAGAGGGGAGTATGAGCTGATGGCCAGAAGGGCCACTAGGGTGGTGAGGGTGGCTAAGGCAAGGAAGGAGCAGAACCTGGCCAGGGAAATTAGGAGAGGGAATAAGGGGTTCTTTAGATACATTGGGGGAAAAACGAAGGGTGAAGGGGCAGATTAGCAGGATTAAAACAAGGGAGGGATAGGCACAAGATCCGGGGGAGCAGGCTGAGGTACTAAATGAGTACTTTGCCTCAGTTTTCACCAAGGAAAATGGCGGGGCTGCATCATACATGGGAGGAGATGAGGAAACTGAGGGGGGGCCCTTGCTGATCATCGGGTCTGGGGAAAGGATGGGCCGTCACTGGCAGGAGGGGGAAAGGCAAGGCAGGGGGACGAGGTAGCGGAGGTGGAAATCAAGGCAGAGAGTGAGGGAAACCCTCAGGTCCCTTAAGACAGAGAAAGTACCGGGGCCAGATAAATTACATCCCAGAGTGCTGAAGGAACTGGCGAATGTCCTGGCGAAACCCCTGGTGGAGATTTTCACCATCTCTCTGAGGATAGGGTGGGTGCCCCAGGACTGGAAGGTGGCGCATATAGTGCCTGTCCACAAGGGAGGGGATCAAGGGAGGTGGCAGAGAACTACAGGCCCGTCAGCCTGACATCGGTGGTGGGCAAGGTGATGGAGGGCATTGTCAAGGAGAGGCTGAGGGGGACATGGAAAAGTCGGGGTGCCTGGAAGATAGACAGCATGGATTCGTCCCAGGGAAATCGTGTCAGACAAACCTTGTGGAGTTCTATGACTGGGTGACAAGAGCCTTGGACCTGGGTAGAACAGTGGACGTCCTCTATCTGGACTTCAGCAAAGTGTTTGACTCTGTTTCTCACGGGGGCCTGTTGAATAAGCTGGGAGAAATGGGGGTGGGGAACCAGATGATCAGATGGATGGGCAATTGGCTCCAGGACCGGACCAGAGGGTCGTGGATGGCAGGGTAGTCTCCTCCCCAAGGAGGGTCATTAGTGGAGTCCCTCAGGGATCAGTCCTTGGGCCCCTCCTGTTCAATGCCTATGTTTCTGACATAAGGAAGGGTATCAGGAGTGAGATGAGTCTCTTTGCAGATGACTCAAAACTGGCAGCGGTGATGGATGGGGAGGAGGGGAGGGTGGCCCTACAGGGGGACCTGGAGGCACTGGAAAGGTGGTCTAGAAAGTAGAAGCTGAGGTTTAATGCAGGGAAATGCAAGGTACTGCATCTGGGAGCCAGAAACCCGGGCCAAGAGTACACCTGGGGGGGGGATGCTACAAGTCTCAATGGCTGAGAGGGACCTGGGGGTGGTGGTGGATGTCAAGATGAACAACTCGGAGACTTGTAGGAGGGCAGCAGCCAAGGCCAACAGGATGCTGAGATGCATCACTAGGGGTATCACCTCCAGAAGGAGGGAAGTGATACTCCCTCTGTATAACTGCTTGATGAGGCTGCACCTCGAGTACTGCGTGCAGTTTTGGAGGCCACACTTAAAGAGGGACACTGAATTCCTGGAGAGGGTCCAGAGGAGGGCAACCAAAATGATCTGGGGCTTGGGGGACAGGACCTATGGGGAAGGCTCGAAGAGCTAAATATGTACACATTGGAAGAGAGACGGGACCAGGGGCACATGATAGAGGTCTTCACATGAAGGGGGTTAAACAGGGAGAAGCAGTCAGGTGTCTCAAGGAAGGAGAGGGGGGCAACTACAGGGTATAGGTGGAAGCGGTGGGGGGGGATTCAGGAGAGAAATGAGGAGGTGCTACTTCACTGAGAGGGTGGTGGAGCCATGAAATGTGCTGCCCAGGGGGCTAGTGGAGGCAGTACCCTAACTCATCTATTTAAAGAGCAGCTGGCATGATATTCTCTGTGGTGCAGGCAACTCATGGCTAGGAGCTGCCTGCCCCAGAACCTAAAATGAATGTACAATATTTTTTTCTGTGTAGGGTTTCAGTAGTAATTTTACTTACAAGAGATGTTATCTCATATCCGTATCCACTGCTAGCTGCCGAGTGCCCACCACAACCCCACCCACAAAGCCACATTTTAATGACATGAAATGGGGAAGGAGCTATAGGGTTATAGATAGCATTATAATGCTATCAGGAGCAGTGGTGGTCCTTAGGTGATACTTGTACTAATTATATGTAACTGTACATGTTAAGGGGAGTAGTACATGTCATACTGTCCCCCTTAACATGTACAAATGACTATAAATAGTATAAGCATCACGTAAACAACGCCACTGCTCCTTATAAACAAAAACTAAATAATAAATAAATAAAAACATCATAATACTATCTATAGCCCTACAGCTCCATCCCCACTTTGCGTCATTAAAACTTGGTTTTGTGGGCTGGGTTCCGGCTGGCACTCGGCAGCTCGCAATGGATATGGAACTGAGACTGCACTCCTTATAAGTAAAATTACTATTTAACCCCTGAACAGGAAAATGTAAAATCGATAGGTATTGTAGGTCCAGGGGTATGAGGTAGCCAGCTTGTAGCCATGTGTTGCCTGCCCACGTGGTTTCAGTTGCTCTTAGTGACTCACTGAGGTCTGTGTAGTGCTAGGTGGGATTGGAGATCTGACGTAGCACAACATGGGGGAGAGATGGGGACAATCCAGGCAACTAAAGGTTTGTCAGCCTTGCCTCCATTCTAGGTAAGCTGATGGAGACCACAGTCGAGGACATTTTGGTGGCCTACTGGGAGTACAGTGGACTACAGAACAAGCAGAAAGGGTTTCTGGTAGGGAGGTCATACCAGTCCAACCTATTAGCCCAATACATGTAGAAGTGATAGTACAAATTACAAGTACAGTTTGCAAAGATCGATTTTAACATTGTGTTACTAGCCCAAAACCTAGTGCAAACTGACCAGGGCTAGTGCAGCTAACTCTCTACTTGTCCATTTTGACTAGTGCCGGTTTTCAATGCCTGTCAATGAAGTTAAAAAAGTCCCTACTTTAGCAAGCTTTAGTCCTCATGCTAGCTCTGTCAGTGTTTCCGACAGCCTGATGTGATTCACAGCTCATTAAAATCTGCAGTTTATTTATTTAAAAGTTTAACCAGGAAGTACATACTGAGCTAATAAAAGCTCATTTCCAGATGAGTCCTGAGTAAAGGGCAAGGGGAGGTATTTAACAATATAATAATAAGGTAAATACAAAGTAAGTAATACAAGCAGAATCAAGAATGTAAGGCAAAGAGTAAATAAAGACAAAACTAGATATTTAAATACTGTCAATATATACAGAAAAAAAACAGAACATCAAGAGAGGGCAAGACTGGAGAACAGAGAATGGAGAAGGGGTCAAAGGCATCTGCAAGTAGGATGACAAAAATGAGAAAGAAAACGAATAGAAAGGGGACAGGAGGACCAAAGTTTAGGAAAGCGGTAAGAAAAGGCAGATTGACCGACAACAGATTTTCTAGGAGGGATATTAAGAGAATGGAAAGTATTGTTGTGAAGAGGGTATGAGGAAAATGAAGAGAGGAAAGAAGGGATGTGAGATAAGAGGGAAGCGTGCCAAACCAGAATTTGGACAAAAAAGAAACACAATGGGAAAAGTGCCTAGCATCAAGAGAAGGGAAAGAAAGAGCTGTGTAAAGAGAGCAGTGGTAGGTACGACGGGGCACTCTAAAACATAATTTGAAAGGCTAAACAGGAATTCCTGGGGTGCACAGATCATCCTATATGGAAACAGAGGTAGTATAGTGTCATGCTTGTGTCTGTTTCCCTATGGCTGATGAAAGGACAATGTTTAAAAAAAAAAATCTATTATTGTTGGTTCAGAGCATGTTAAAATCAATACTTTTAAAAGTCCCTTAGGTTTGTGTAGCCCCCTTCCCCAAAGAAATCCCAGATCTGCCCCAGGCTCACTTGACACTGTATGAAACCATCCAGAAGTGCAGGTCTCCAGCTGATCACAGGGTGAGGGCTGAGGGTGTCTTTCTCTGCCTGACTGTTCATTGCCCTATGGGTGGTGACGAAGTGCATCATGACGTCGGCTACTGTGTGTGCAGAGCTAGGACTGCTTGAATGCACATTTGCTGTTGTCGTATCCTCTGGTCTGGAGGGGGGGCACAGAAAGAGGAAGCGAGGGGGCCATCGTACAAGACAATGGGGGACACACTGTTTGTGATGGTATGCAGTCTTTTTTTTTTCTGCTGGGCAGGAAGCAACGTGGGACCAGGATAACTGTGCAATAATAAGAGTATTTCTTGGCTTGCATTTTTTTCCTGTACAAGAGAGCGAAATTTACCATTATAACTGTGGGCTAGTGCAATTTTGAATCAAACAGTCCTGTTAACTAGTGCAAAAAAAGGTCATGGTTGAGCCCTCAATCCTATTAATATCTACACAGAGCACCTGCAGCCCTGTTCTCTACTCCACGTCATCAAAAGTGCTGATTTGGGGGGCATAAAATCTTATTGAAATTAGCTCAGTCTTCACTTCATTTGTTTCCATACCCCCACACACACACACACACACACACACACACACACACACACACACTTCACACATGGGCCATTCCTGGGTACCAAGGAATTAATAGACACCCCACTCACTCCAACAGACCTAAGTTTGATTCGCACAACCTCCACTTGCAATACTGTGAGACTCTGAGCAAGCCACTTAACTCCCTCACCTCACTCAACCCAGCAGGCCTAGGTTTGATACCCACAGCCTCCACTTGCAAGACTGTGCGACTCTTGAACAAATACAATTCCGCTTTAAAGTCTAAATTTACAGCACCTTTTCTGCGTTGGCAGCATCTTTTCTGTCTCACCGCTGTGGTCTGGAATAAATTCCAGCAATTGCTCCCATAGTTAACAGCATAAGTTAAGTAATCTGCTTAGTAGTGCCACCCACAGTATCCTCACAGAGTCTCACCGCTGTGGCCCTGAATGCCACCAGTTGCTCCCAGTAGTGTTACTTCACTTATGCTGTTAACTACGGAAGCAACTGTCAGACTTTATTCCAGGCTGTGGCGGTGAGACTCAGGGTGGCATTCTGAACGAATTACCTAATGTGGGTGAGTGTCTGTGGGGACATGGGTGGGGAGGGTGGTGAGGGGAGGACTACAGAATGCAATGCAAAGATCAGTATCGATCGACCGAGTAGCCAGCTTGCATCGCAAACTGGGATACGATACCGGCTATTTAAAACTTTGATGTCAGCAGCCCTTAAACATGGTTGGGTCAGAGCAAGTGGACTCTCAGTCACAAAAGAGTGTAACATGGGTGTGGGGGAGCAGGGGAGGAGACTACAGCCCACCTGTATAGCAAGTCAGTGCGGTGAGGTGATACAGTAAGGGCAGACTTGATGAACCACTGGTCTCCTTCTGCCACCAAATTCTATGAGTCAATGTTTCTATGGGGAAAAAACAGTTACTGCTTGAATTGCCATTTTGTGTTAAAGTGAACTTACAATAAGACCTAGAGGTGAACTGGAGTGGAAGCCTTGAGAGAGGATCACAAGCACTGTTTTATAATTAAAGATACGAGATTTCAGTTCAGTATTCAAATAACTTGATGCTAGCTGCAGTATTGGATTGTATGCCAGGTTATCTCTCACCCACTGTAAAGTGACTCTAGTTAATATCAAGGGCAAGATCCTTGATCACCTCCCCAATTACAGATGGGGGATGCATTTGCAGGTCCATCACACATAGACCCATACACCCACACAGCTATAAAAAAAAAAAGAGTGACAGTTCATTTTTATGTTCGTCGTGCGTAGAAGCACAGATGAACATGTTGGTATGAGAGATGCTAGAGAGAGTGGTGTAAGGGGTGCCAGCCCAATGGCCAGCGGTGCTGCAGGGGCCAGTCTGTGACCAGCAAATCAGCAGGCAGTGTCCTTATGACACTGGTTTGCCGAGGGGGCTCGTCTCAGCAAACATTTCAAAGGACAGAGCCGACGCTGTTCACGGCTCTGTCCTTTAAAATGTGAGCCCTTCAGCTGCAGCTTAGTGCGTCTTTCCTTGTTAGGCAATGTCCCCTTTTCCTGCTGCAGCTTAGTGCGTCTTTCCTGGCTAAACAAGTTCTCCTTTCCCTTCTGACACCGGTATGCCCACTCCAGGTTGTCAGATGCACCCCCCCAACCTGTCTGTATCCCTAGCCGACATCGGGGTGCCCAATCCCCATGTTGGCATCCCTCCTCCCCACCACTACTGTGGCATACTGGGAGCCCACCTCAGTGTGCCTAAATTTACATATTTTTTTCCCCGTAAATGAAGAAAACTTCCCTCTCAGCCTTTTTTTTTTTGGTTTCTTTCCACCTGTAAAAACCCAAAACGTCCTTCATTGTCTCCCCCGTCCCCCTCCTCATCCTGACCCTCATTCTGCGCACCCACCTCCCCGCACCTCCCCTTATCCCATACTTACCCTCCAAAGTCGGCGGATGCGATCTTCTACGGAGCAGGACACATCTGCACTCTTCAAAGTCGACTGGCAAACAAAGAATGAAAGGTAAGCCATATAATGAGACTCAATGGGGGTTTCAACTTATGTCGATGTCTCAGTCATTTTTAGGAATTTTGGCACCAAATTTTCAACATGGGGTTCTTGGGACCCCACCTTGTGAAAATGTCACTATCATTTCGTTCCTCAGTCCCGAAAGGTGATTTTGCAGTCGCTGCGCAGAATCGCCTTTTGGGACAGAGTAATGAACGACAGTGCCACTGTTCATAAAGTGGGGTCCCAAAAAGCCCATGTTGCATATCTGGTGAAACAATTCAACAAAATGACTGTTATGAGCATGCATTGCGCAGTTCCTAAGCATGTTCATATTTGCCAATTTTTAATATTTTCACTCCAGATTTTCAACATTGCCATTTATTCACACCTCCTTATGAACAGTATAGCTGTCATTTTTCAAATCCTGCCTGAAATGTGTTTTCGCACAAGTTGCGCAGAACGGCATAGTTGCTGTGCAAAATCAACTTTCAGGATGGAGTAACAAAATCACAGTGCTACTGTTCATGAGGGGAGGTCTCAAAATGCCCACGTTGAAAATTTGGTGGAAAAATTCTAAAGAATGACTGCATTATGGGCATGTGTTGCACAGTTTCTATGCACGCTCTTAACTTTGTCAATTCCACATATTTTCATGCCAGATTTTCAACACTGCCATTATTTCACACCTCCTCATGAACAATACAACTGTCATTTTTCACATCCTGCCCAAAATGTGCTTTATCACCTGTGGCGCCAAATGGCACAGTCGCTGTGTGAAATCACCTTTTGGGATTGAGTAACAAAATGATAGTGCCACTGTTCATGAGGTGGTATCCCAAAAAGTCCAAGTTGAAAATTTGGAGTGAAAATACCAACAAACATCTGGGCATTAGGGTTTCCAACTGTAACCCCCCCCCCCTGTAGAGACTCACAGGCATTGGGCGTGTGCCTTGGGCTCATCGGCTGTAATGCTCACACCATTCCACCCCCAACCTGCAACCAGTGACAGGCATCGGGGTGTGCCTTGGAGTCTTTGGCCCAAACGTCCACCCCATTCTCCTATACTGCACCCATCTCAGCTCACTTCATTATGGAATGGGGTGAGCGTTCGGACTGAAGACCTCAAGGCACACCGTGGTGCCCGTCAGTGTCTGCAGAGTGGTGGTGGTGGTGGTGAAATGGTGTGAGCATTATGGCCGATGAACCAAAGGGACAACCCCAATGCCTGTCAGTCTCTTCAGGGTGGGGGCAGGGCGTTAGGGTTGGAAACCCTAATGCTTCTTTAAGGAAGTAAATCAGGGAGGGACGTTTGATGTCACCTACCCTGATTTCAGCAAAGCATTTGACAACGTCCAACACAGAAGGCTGAGTAACAAGATGAGTAATCTGGCTATGGGGCACAAGCTGATAAACTGGGTTAGAAACTGGCTGACGGACAGGAGGCAGAGGGTGGTGGTGATGAGATCCAATCCAGTGAGAGAGGGTGACCAACGGGGTACCTCAGAGAGAAGTCCTGGGACCAGGCTTGTTCAGTGTCTTCATTACAGACATTGCAGAAGGGCTAGAAGGAAAAGTCAGTCTGCCGGTTTGCAGATGACACCAACATCTGTAACAGAGTGAATACTCCAGAAGGGGTGGAAAAAATGAGCAGGGACATGGCGAGGTTTGAAAAATGGTCTGAGGAACGGCAACTGAGGTTCAATGCAAAGAAGTCCAAATACTGCACCTGAGAAGAGGGAAACCTGTGGAGAGTTACAGGGTGGGGTGGAGGTGCTGATGATCACCAAGGAAGAAAGGGACCTAGGAGTTATCAGTTCTGATGACCAAAAGGTGTCAAAGCAGAGTACGAATGTTGCAAGGACAGCCAGTGGCATGCTGGGGTGCACAGACAGAGGTACCACTAGCAGAAGGCACGAGGTGGTGACGCCATTGTATAATGCACTACTGAGGCCTCACCTACAGCACTGTGTGCAATTCTGGAGGCTGCAAATGCGCAAGGACACTGACAGGATGGAGGCAGTCCACAGAAAGGCAACCAAGATGGTACATGGCTTGCAACACAGAACATATCAGGACAGATTAAAATGACTTCAATATGTACTTATTGGAGGAAAGGAGGGAGTGGGGGAACATAACAGATACAGTCAAGTACCTCAAGGGTATAAACAAGGTGCAGAAGAGGGGCATCTTTCAATGCATCAAACATTCGACATTGACAAATGCTTGTTTTTTATCCTAAATAAAAAGAATGCTATCCATTATGTCATGTGTGGAACCCCCCCCCAAAAAGTACACAGACACTGGGGGTGCCCAATCCTTCAGCGTCCTCACCTGTCCGTCCACTGTTATATGCTGTGTAACCCCCTCAAACAGTATACAGACACTGGGGGTGCCCAATCCCCAAGTGTCCTCATCTGTTCAGCAAACTGTGGGTCCCTCTGTAACCTAGGACCCTCACCCAAGCACATAAACAGTTACTGAGGGCTGAAATGAAAATAATTGTACCCTTCCATGTAGGCAATAATAAACATGATACCTCAACTTCTATGTATATGAAGGTTGTAAATACTGCAATAATGTTATGTAACACATGTAGGTTCTCTGTGAACAATTGGAATGTATATATTGCACCTAACATGTTGCTGTAAGATTGTTTTTTTTGTATCCTGTTTCTCATTTTGTATACTGCACCTTATTGTATGTATGTATGTTTGTCCTTGACTACAGCAGGTCCACCTTGTAAATGAGCTTGCTCGATGGTGATCGCCTGGATAAATAAAGATTTGATTGAAACTCCCTGAAAAAAAGAAAACTGTCCCTCATTGTTGTTTTCCCCTGTAAAAAAGAAAACAGTCCATCATTGTCTGTTCCGCCATTACCCAACCCCCTACCCTCCCACTCAGGACCCACCACCCCACACACCCCGTACTCACAGCTACCCATCAGAGGTCCGTCGCCATAATCTACCTTGGACTGCAGGCATGTCTTCGCTCTTTAAAGCCCAAATGTGAACTGCAGTAAGCACTTCAATGTATTTCAATGGGGTTTTCAATTTAGTGGCCTAACTTGGCCATTTTCACATATTTTTGCCCCATATTTTCAACATGTTTTTTAAGACCCTCACCTCACAAGCAACTTCACTGAAACAATTTTCAATCATCCCCTCCCCCCCCCCATGTAGCAGATCAGGGAGGGGCTGTGGACATGGCTTACCTAGACTTTAGCAAGGCATTTGACACAGTCCCACACAAAAGATTAATATACAAGTTAGCCAGCCTGGGAGTGGGTCCCAAGATGACAGCCTGGGTAAAGAATTGGCTGGAGATAGGACACAGAGGTAATAGTAAATGGAGTCCACTCTGAAGAAAGTGGGGTTACTAGTGGGGTACCCTTAGGAGTTCAGTATTAGGACTGGTCCTCTTCAATGTCTTTATAAGTGACATTGCAGAGGGACTGGAAGGAAAAGTATGCCTCTTTGCAGATGACACAAAGATCTGCAACAGAGTTGATGCACAAGGTGGGGTGGAAAGGATGAGAAGGGACTTGGCAAGGTTAGAGGAATGGTCAAATGTACAGCAGCTTAGATTCAATGCTAAGAAGTACAAGGTAATGCACCTGGGAAACAAAAACCCAGGGGAAAAGTACACAATGGGGGTGAGATACTAACAACGACAAAAATGGAAAGGGACCTGGGGGTAGTCATATCAGATGACCTAAAGGTGGGCAAGCAATGTGAGAGGGCAGCAAGGAGGGCTGGGAGGATACTGGGATGCATAGGGAGAGGCATCACCAGTAGAAACCAGGAAGTTATTATCCCTCTGTACAGACAGCTGGTGAGACCCCATCTGGAGTACTGCATGCAGTTCTGGAGACCCAATCTCTGCAAAGACATAGGCATGATGGAAGCTGTCCAGAGGAGTGCAACTAAAATGGTGCAGGGTCTGCACCGGAAGATATATGAAGAGAGAGACTTAAGGAGCTTAATATGTATAGCCTCAAGGAAAGGAGGCAGAGGGGGGACATGATAGAAACTTTCAAGTACCTCAAGGGAATCAACAAAGTCCAACAGGGTAGCATCTTTCAAAAAAAGAGGTGTGCAAGAACAAGGGGGCACAATATGTAGATAGGGGGCGTCTCAGAGGTAATTTAAGGAAGTATTTTTTCACAGAGAGGGTTGTGGATGCATGGAACGGCCTTCCGGAGGAGGTTGTAGAATCAAAAACAGTGGTGGAATTTAAGCATGCATGGGACAGTCATAAGGCAATTCTAGGGGGTGGGTGTAGGAAGAAGTAGGCTGCTGGTTAACTAGGATCTGCAGCTTATCCATTAGGTAGGGAAATGGACAGACTGGGTGGGCCAAGCGGTCCTTATCTGCCGTCAAATTCTATGTTTCTATGACACCAGTGCACACAATGAACATTCGCCATTTGACAAATGCTTGTTGTTGACTGACAGTTTAGTTCAGAGTGTATTCAACCAAGGATAAACAGAAACATCTGTTTTCTCTCAGGCAATTAAAACTAGGTTTTTGAAATCTTAAAGCCTACATGAATTCCAGGGCAAGGGAACAGATAAGGGGAGTAAAGGAATATTTTACTCCCAGTTTTGACCAACTTACTACCATTTTCTTATTTTAAGAATTTATTTTCCACCCTGCATATTTAAAGTACATTTGCTACACATGCACAATAGTGGCAGCACCATGCAATGCCAGCAGCCCCTGCACAATGCACTATGAAGAAGCCAGAAGAAGGTCATTCGGTCTATCCAGTCTGCTCGTATCACAGGGTCATCAGTTTATGCTACTGACCTTGGCCCCCCACCCCAATATTTTCCCCAATGCCAATCCCAGCCTCTTTGGAAGCTACTTACCCACTTCATCAAGACCACCTCTTCCAGCAGCACATTCCATCTCATTACCTCCCTCTCCGTGAAGAAGTGCTTCCTAACTTCCCTCCTAAAGGTTCCCCCTTACAGTTTTAGACTGTTCCCCCTCGTGGTTTGGTTGTCCCTTAGCTTGAACTAAAAGAGTGGAAGTATATGGGATGGAAACAGAAAAGATTAAGAATATCATTTGGTGCTGCAGTACAGGACACAGTATCAGACGCTGCTAACTAGCTGGCCAGAAGGGTTTTTATAACCTGACAACATGTTAAAAATTAGGCCACAACACTGTGTAGCATCAGAAAGGTATCTCGAACTCCATGGCAGCACCAGTCAAAGAGAGTCAGTGGCTGCAGGTGCCCAGTGAGTTCAAGACTTGGTTTAGAAGCAGAGGTTCAAGACTGGGCAGCTGACAGCATAACTACCATTTAGATTAAAATACTATCAGGCTAAGAAGTCATCAGTAAATACTTCCCAGTCCTAAATCTTATCTGGACCCCTGTTCCAGGGCAAAAAACAAAGTTAATATTAGGGATTTGTATGCAGATCAAAATAAAAGGTAAAACAATTCAGAGTTCAGAGTCCTAACTGCACTAGTTTATCCTTAGTCTAATAACAGGTTTTTATGTGAGGTTAGGGTAGAACAGGGCCTCTTTGTAGCATCTCTGTGCTTTTGGTCTTGCCCCTGCAAGCCAAGTGCATGTAGTTACACCTTTCCTGGTTGACTGCCTGTAAGAAGGGTGCAATGCAGAGGCTAGGCACACAGAGGGTCCAATGGCCTGGGTGGGTCAGGCCTTGTTGAAAGTAGGAGTCACTGGCTTACTAGGTAAAGGGAAAACACTGGGGTCGGGGAGGGCAACAGAGCACAAGGACAGAAGAACTGTGGGGGGAAGAGGGAGGGGCCCAATGGACCACCAGAGAGCCAAGTACTGTGATTATGTGGTGGGGGGGTGTACCACTGGACCATCAGGGCCCGTTCTACTGGAGGAAGGGTAGGGAAGGCGGACACTTCCAGGAAGGACACCTGTTTGCCCACTGCCACAAGCACTGCTCAGCAAAGGATTGTGCTATGCTGTTGGCATAATGGAAGATCACTGAGCTGCTGCTGCAGGTGCAAACCGTCATGTCACTGGGTAAAATTTAACATCATCTCCTTTTTTCTCTATAAAGCCTTATTATCATGTTGGGAGAGGAAGTTCTTAATTGAATAAAAGGGGGGGGGGTTCGAGTTTTCCAACTCAATATGAGCATTGTGCCACTAACAAATTAGAGTAGGTAACAAGGGAGGCTGTTGCTAGTGTCTTATTTTAAAACAAAAAGTTTTGATGAGCAATCAAGCCCCAGAAGCCTTCCCCCCCCCACCAGTACTGGGTAGACTCATGCAATTGGGTTGCCAGCGGCAGCTGTTTATTACCTTTAAATTCATCATGTATACTTGGGGGATTGCTAACTATACACTTTCAGAACTTTTCAGAACTAGCCAACAAACTTTAATAGTCCAAGTAAACACAGATAAATGGTAAAACATGTATATCGTTGTTCTGTCATTCTCCTTCAAAGAGCAGCTGGCATGAGTTGGACCTCAGGACAGACAACTCATTCAAAGGAGCTGCCTGTCCATGTAGTGAAATAAAACATATATATTTTTGTTCAGTGGTTATCAGCTAGCTACCTCAAAGCTGTTTCAGTCTCACTTCAGAGAGTGCAGCAAGCAGCAGAGAACCGCCGCAGCCTGGGTCTCAAATTCCACATTTTGAGGATGTGAAGAATGGAGTGAGGCTGCATTGCACAGAACACAGTACAAGCAACAAGCATGAGCGGGGGCAGTGCCTGCCTTTATGGTAATGTCTCTAACTTTGCAAACAATCTTACATGTTCAGCAGGGTAGTATATTTCTAACCGCCTTACTATGTACAACTGCCTGCAAAGTTAAAGACAGCCCTGTGATGGTTCTTCACTAAAGCCACACGCTTCACTCACTTCCACTAATATCTCATTTTATCTCAAATTAATTTTATTAAAATGCTACTTCCAATGGCATAAACTCACACTACCTACCTGCTAACCTCCCGGAGGTGGCCTTGTGGTGAATGGAGACCAGAATTGCTTACCAGGCCACCTCAGACCCCGGAGAAGCAGAGCAAAAAAGCAAAGAACCAGATGCAACCCTCCGGGAAAGCCTCACAGGCAACCACCCAGGGTCTGCCACTCACTGAGGACAAACTTCTGGCAGAACTTGCCCCACTTAAGAATGCCTTCATGGACTTTGCTGCTGACCTTAAATCAATAAAAGGAGAGCTAGCTGAATCTGCCCTGAAAATTAGTGATGTTTCTGCCCGAATCTCCTCCATAGAATCCTGGCAAAAGAAAATTGACCCTGAGCTTATTCACCTCCGACAGCGACTGGCAAAGATGGATCTCAAGCTGGAGGACTTGGAAGGCCGAAGCCAACGAAACAATCTGGTAATATTCAGCCTTTTGGAGGAGGCTGAAGGGGGCTCTCCCATGCTGTTTGCCCAAAAGTTGCTCCTTAAAATTGCAGGCCCCCCAACATAGTGCCTCCTATATCGAGAGAGCTCACCGCTCACTACAACCGTGGCCTCCTCCCGGAGCTAACCCTAGGCCTTTCATCCTCCGCCTACTCAATAATTTGGATCACCAGCACATCCTCACTAAAATCAAGGAGGTTCAGGAAACTAAATGGGAGTCTACCACACTTCGTATTGCCCAGGACCTCCCGGCCACTACACGGCAAAAAAGAGCGGAATATCACCAGGCAGTAACGAAGCTCATTGAGGCAGGGATTAAATTTAAAATGCTTTACCCTGCCCAGCTTTCTGCCCTCTGCAATAATTCGTAGAAGTCTTCTGAGAATGCGACACAAGAACTCTCCATACTATTCCCTGACCTCTTCTCAGATCATTGAACACTGGGCCTGTTACTGGACTCAGCGACCCCTGGGTCTCCTGTTAATGTTGTACTTACTGCTTCTGATTCTTTCTCTTCTCTCCTCCTGCGGAATTCGACTGGCCTTTTAGCGGACTGTGCCGCTCTGACTTGCTAAGGGTCGTCCCCTGTGTGTCCTGGCTGATATTTATTTCTACCGCATGTCACTTGCTAACATGGACTATGAGACTCTTCTAATTATATAGAGGCTCTGGCGGTAGCCCCAGCAGTCCGTTACTTCTCTGCCTCCCGGTGTGACCCTGCTCCCTCAGTCGCTCTGTAGTTCCCTATTTGCTGTGCGAGTGCATGATCTGCGCTACACTGCGACCGTGCGCACATTCGTGTGGTACCTCTTAAGAATGCACAGATCCCCAATGGCTGGATTAGTTGTATGGACTCTACATACTTCAAGATTTTGCGCACAGTCATGTGGCAACTTCTTTTTGTATTGTCCTGCTATTCAGTTGGCTGGCCCCTTTTGCAGAGACTCATCTTCTCTGGACTTAACCACCCAAAGGACATGCCAATTTTTTTTTTCTTTTCTCTTCTTCCCTTATCTCCCCCCCTTTTTTCAGCCCCTCCCCACACCTTACCTTTTTCCTGAATGTATTGCTCCGTCTTAATATTGCAGTCCCTACCCTCCTCCCCTCTCCTCTTCCTGACCCCGTCTCTTCCCACCTCTTTCTTTTCTCGATCCTAGGGCAGCATTAGTTATACGGCCTGTCTGGTTAGGTAGCTCTACCTAGAAGGAGTGTTCTGCCCTTCTGGGTGGGAGTGTTACTTTTTCTATATATGGATCTGGCAAGTCTACTATTTAAATGCTAAATGGCTGACTGGGTTGCCAACTGTTTGGTGTTATGGAAGCTGACTGTTACATTTTGCAACCCTTTGGCCCCAGTCAGAATATATAAGTGGATAGCTGATTGGGTAGGTTAGCTCTTATGATTTTAGTACTGGTTATGGGGTGGGGGTGGGGAAGGGTTGGGTGATGTTGAGGATGGCACTCATGCATTTTGTCAGGACTGGAGCTTACCTATTTCTGGCTGGCCTACTTGTTATGTGTTTACTCAAGTTTCAATTTATGGGACTCCGGGATTCCATTCAAGGCTTTAATTCACTGGTTATTATGAGGTTGGGGTTAGTTGGAGGGTGGGCAAGGGTTGATAACGCCACCAGACTGAGTATCATTATGCTTTCTTTTCTCTACAGGTATTGCGTTTACTTGAATACCATTGTTCCATGTCTTTTATTCCAGTTGTGTTATGATGGCTCAGTATAACTTTTTTTCATGGACTATCAAAGGGGCACAGTCTCCCTTAAAAAGGACCAAAATTCTTCTCCACCTATAATCCTTGCAAACAGATGTGGCCTTTTTGCAAGAGACCCACCTCTCTGTCGCTCAACTCCTTCTGTTGCGGAGACTTTGGGTGGGGCAAGCTTTTGGTGCCAGCCTAGATTCCCATAAAAGAGGAGTAGCCATCCTAGTTGCCCGTAGGATCCCCTTCCGGCTCTACACAAAATCACAGATCACCAGGGCCGGTACGTCTTCATACGGGCCCTTCTAGGCCACACTGAAGTCATTCTGGGTTCTGTTTATGGCCCTAACTTGCAGGAGCCTGCCTTTTTTTTCACTTCCCTGGCTCCCATCCTAGCTGACTGGTCTGCCTTACCCATGATTCTAGGAGGAGACTGGAATACAGTCTTCTCACCACCCCTAGACAGATCTGTGTCCCACAAGCACCCCCCTTCACCCAGTTCTAGGGCCATTCATGATTTAATGTACTCCCCGGGCCTCACTGACCCATGGAGGATACGAAATCCCACAAGGAAGGAATACTCCTTCTATTCACCCCCCAATCCTTCTCCCAGATCGACTTTTTTCTTCTAGGAAATGAGATCCCACCATGGTTTCTAATTACAGACCAATCTCCCTGATTAACACAGATCTTAAATTACTAGCTAAGGTTTTGGCTAACCGACTAGGCCTGGTATGGGATGCGCTTATTAGTAGAGAAAAAAATCAGCTTAGTAAGGAGCCGTCTCTCTGCAGATCACCTGAGGAAAATCTCCTATCTTCTCTCTGCATCCAAGGATGCCCACACTCCGGCGGCGCAGGTCTCCCTGGATGCAGAGAAAGCATTCGAGTATCATGGGATTACCGCTTTGCCCTTCTTCCCTGCTTTCACATCCCACAGAATTTATTAGATGGATCCAGATTCTTTATACCTTACCATTTGCTAGGGTTTCCTGCAACGGTGTACTCTCCTCCCCTTTCTTTCTAAAACAGGGTACTCGTCAGGGCTGCCCTCTTTCCCCTTATTCAATCTCTTCCTCTACCATTAATTAGGAAACTTATGCATTCCCCAGGTGACAGGTTGTTCCACTCTGCAGCCTAGAATATAAACTCTCGGTTTATGTGGATGACATCCTTATGCATCTGTCTTCTCTGGCCGACTCACTCCCGGCAGCCCTACATATTACTGCACAATTCGGTTCGATCTCAAATTATAAACTAAATTTGAGCAAAACCAAGGTAATGCTCCTTAACAAGTATACACTCCGAGTGGATACGGACCACCTGCGGCTACAGTGGAAATCTAACAAGTTGAAATACTTAGGAATATTTCTTAACACTTTTAATTAGTAAATTTAAGCAGCTCAACCTCGATCCCCTACTGACAGTAATGAAGGCTGACTTACTCAGATGGACTCAGCTTCCCCTCATCCTATGGGGCTGCATGAGCATCCTCAAGATGAACATACTACCCCGATTCTTGTACCCGCTTTTGATGTTTAACAGTGCTCTTCCTTTATCCTGGTTCTCCTAAGTTCGCCATATTTTTAGTTCCTTCCTTTGGAAGGGGAAAAAGGCCAGAAGAAATTACCTTTGTCTTACATGTCTCAAAACGGATGGAGGGCTGCAAGCCCCCAATGTTCTATTGTTTGGCTATACAACTCTCACGAAGAGTACACTGGTTCAACCCTCCTCGGATGGCTGCAGGCGACTCCTATAATTTCCCTCTCTGGGTAGAAATAGAACATGGCTTATGCTCTCAATAGAACATTGACTACAAATCACTTCCCTTCTTAGGTAACAAGCAACTCCCTTAAAAGCTACAGGCTACCCCTCTTGGTTCTTCTCTCCAGGTACGTTCACAATTTACTTCATTTTTAGCGACAGACCCCCGCAGGGACACCTCCCAACCCTTATCAGAAACCCCAATTTTTTAATATCTGGGAAACTCAACAACCTGTCATTATCCTGGCCTACTATGGGGGTGACACGTATAGATCAATTGGTGCTTAACCAGAAATTAATGCCTTTCCAAGTCCCTAGCACCACTTTTGGATGGTCCCCATCTCACATATTTAAATATTTACAAATCTCGGATGTGTTACTTCACCATTTCGGCAATACTTCATGGGACAACCCCTTTTCTACCATGATTCACCTGTATCTAGACTACCTGCCCACCTTCCACTTAATCTCTCACTCATATCACTTCCTTACTGTCGTCTTGGCGCATAAGGAAAGTAGTAGAGCTTATGCGTGGGACTATTCCCTTCCACTGCTTTCCTCTCCAAAACAATGGCCCTTAATCTGGAAACATCTATACCGAACCATTAAATGGGACTGTTATAGATACTGTATATGTAATTACAGATTAATCATGATCTTTATCATACTCCGGTCAAACTACATAGGATGGGTCATCTCTCCACGGACCTGTGTACTAAATGCCATCTAGCTTCTGGGTCACTGTTACATATGTTACGGTCATGTGTGAAGATTGACCCCTTCTGGTCTCAGATTCAATCTCATCTGGATTCCCTTTTAAACTTACAAGATAAATTTACTCTGTAGATATGTATACAAGGGGAGTATTCTGGTAATGTTACAGGGGCCTCCTGGGCCCACGTAGCCTTAATTTCAGCGACTGCCCAAAAAGTAATTCTAAGACCTTTGTATTAACATTGGGTTAAAACAAGTTGTAGATTGTCCAACAAGGGCTGACAATCTTTTAGACTTGTTATTAACAAATATAGATGATGAATTAGAAAATATAACTATAGGACCAGCACTGGGTAATAGTGATCATTGTACTATTAGATATCACTTAAACAAAGGGAGACATTTCTCAAAAAAACAAAATTACTGAAAAAGATTACCGAAGAGCCGATTTTCCTCAAATCTGCTCAAGGATCCAAAACATAGACTGGGTTATAGCCCTGGGTTCGGAATCAATTCAACATGCATGGAACAATTTTAAAGAAATACTATTGGAAATATAAGATATTTGCATACCTACTAGGACTAAATATAACAATAAAAGTAAAATACAAGTTTGAATGAATACAAAAATTAATTAAAAACAAACAGAGATGATTTTACAGATTTAAGTCTAAACCCTCCAAGGAAAGATGGGATAAATATCTGGAATCACAAAAACTGTTAAAAAAAAACAAAACAATCCGATTATGGAAAAATTCAGTTAGAATTACGAATAGCTAATACAAATAATAGGAAGTTATTATATTCCTGTATGAACACAAATTGCCGGAACAGGGTCCAAGCTGTGGGACCAATAAAGGATAATCATCAGGTCATAACTGATGATAAATTAGTCACTAACAAATTCAATTCATATTTTTGTTCGGTATTTACCAAAGCATCAAATCATAAAATACCTGATATTATAAAATCGGAATAGGTATACTTCCTAGAAGACGAAATTATCAATTTCATAGAACAGCTTAATATCCATTCCAGCACAGGACCCGATGGCATAAACGCCATATTACTTAAAGAAACTAGCCATATTTTGGCTTACCCCCTCTCATTACTTTTTAATATGTCTGTATATGAAGGTTGTATACCAGATGACCGGAAAAAAGCATTGGTTGTACCCATTCATAAATCAGGTGACAAAGGTAGAGCTGACAACTATAGGCCAATTAGCCTTACTTCACACTGTTGCAAATTATTGGAACGGCTCATTAAAAACAGGTTGCTGCAGCATTTAGAAGTAACGAACCAAACTGATATCAAACAACATGGTTTTGTTAAGGGGAGATCATGCACAACACATCTGATTACCTTCTATGATAGTATCAGTAAAAGCTTGGATGTTGGGATTTCATCTAATGTGATCCTATTAGATTTCTCTAAAGCATTCGATAGAGTAGATCATGATTAATTATAAAACTTATTTCTTTAAAAGTTAATAGTCATCTAATTCATTGGATATACAACTGGTTACTAAACAGGAGTCAAAGGGTGCGTATAAATGGCGTACTATCTGAGGAGGGCGATGTGGGTAGTGGAGTACCCCAGAGTGCGGTACTCGGACCCTTATTATTTAACATCTATGTTTTAGACACAAATAAAAATATTAAATCTCATATAAGTAAATTTGCAGACAAAACCAAGTTGGGTGGTGAAGTAAATACTCTAGACAAACATTTTCAGTTGATTACTGATCTTGCAGAAATTGAAAAATGGGCATGTGAAAATAATATGAAATTTAATATAGAAAAGTGTATAGTTCTCCACATAGGCAAAAATAACCCTGGATATTCCTATATCCTTAACCAAACCTTAATCAAATCAACCAGTTGTGTCAGAGATTTGGGAATTATGGTTAATGATAGTTTAATGTCTAATAGTCAGTATAGAAAACTAGCCATCACCACTCAGTCCCTACTTACAAGAATAAGAAGAGCATTTATTGGAACAGCTTATTATACCCTTATATAAAACCTATGTTCGGCCTATAATGGACTATGGTTCACAATTTTGGTTCCCGTACTTAAAAAAATATATTAAATTGTTGGAAGGGGTGCAAAGAAAAATAACTAGATGCATTCCCAGACTAAAAACTGAACAATATTTCTATAGATTGCAGGAGACTGGTCTGCACAACTTGGAAGCTAGAAGGCAAAAAGGAGACCTTTTATTGTTATACAAAATAATACATAGTCAAGATGGATTACAGGAATTTATTATGTACTATAGCAATACAAGGAATGATCTTCGTTCCCACAAACAGAAAATACTGGTTGAAAAGACCAAAACACTTAAAAGGGATTACTTTTTTACAGTCAAAACACCACTTGTATGGAATAAACTTTTCACAGGATGCACTAGATAATGCTAGTCTGAAAGTATTCAAAAACTATTTAGATCGTACGTACTATAAAAATAACCTACTGGTGTAATTATCCCACTTATGTGGGAGATATATATAATGGGCCTGATGGCCCCCCTATGTCATTAAAATCCTAGTACTGTGATGGGCGCATTTTGACATCTCTAGTTATAATGAATAGTACAGGAAGATATTTTTGCCCTCCAAGCTGAACGAATTATTGCAGGAGTGCGCCATCACACTGCTAGATATAGCGTGTAGGGATCCACTTTACACCTTACTAATGGTTCACCAACCCCGGATTTCCTCCTCCTAGATCACACTGCAGTATAATTACTGTCTTTTACTGTGCCTTATTAGTTGTAGCTATAATCTGAAGTTGGACATCTATACATGATTTAGGTTGCCCATATCTTCTACTCTGGTGGCAGTGGGTTGGGGACTGGAGGGGTTATTGGGGGGAGGTATGGGAGAGGGGAGCTGGGACAGATGTTTATAAGTGAAAAACTGTCTGAGCCATAATCTGTATAAGATGTTTTTTTTTTTGTTTTTTTTTTTATTTGTTGCTCAAAAAAAAATATACTGAAAAAAAAAAAAGACGGCACTGTCACAGCAGGCACTGCCCCCCAATCACGCTTGTTTATTTATTGTTTATTGAAAAGTTTCACCAGGAAAGGCACACTGAGCAACACATTGCTCTTCTCTTGGTTCATCCTGGGGGAAGGGGTAGAGGGAGAATACAACAAAATAGTATAGAACATGCAAAATAGCCTAGTAACAAACACCATAGTAGACCCGAAATTCTATTTACAAGGAATGATGCATATAAGGTAAAAGCACACACAATATAAACCAGTTAAATCGCCAGAGTATACAAGGAAGGCTACATATAGGGTATAATACATTCAGGTAAAGTACATAAACTAGATTCACCAGTGTAAACAAGGTAGACAAGGGACTAATACTGTGCAAAACTAGGTAGCATGAAGGAATTCAGTGCCCAAGGAGTTAGGTGCAGGAGCAGTTAACGGAGAGGAAGTTGTGGAGTGCTACAGTTAGCGAGGCTGATGAGGATGAGAGGCGAATCTGTTAAGGAAGCCAATTCCACAATTTTGGGAAGTGGCATGAGAAGGCGGCCTGGCCTATACAGGTGGAACACAGAGGGATTAACAGTGTTCTGTGGTCATGAGATCTGAGGGAGTGGGCAGGAGGAGAGAGACACTGGATAGAGAGGAAGTAAGATAAGGTGGGAGTGAGCCAAGCCAGAATTTTGAGATGACTTTAGCACAGTGGTGCAGGCGCCTGTTAACAAGAGAGGGAAATGCCAGTGAGTGGTAGAGATGACAGTGATGGGTGACAGGAGGGGAGTCGAGAGCAAAGCGACAGAAGTTGTTGAAAAGGGTGTCTAATCTGACTAAGGAAGTTGTGGGAGCAGCACTCTAAACTACATCACAGTAGTCAAAGATGGGGAGGATCATTTTCTGGACCAGTTCACACCTAACCGGGAGAGGGAGGCAGGACTTGTTCCTGTATAATGCACCAAGCTTGGGGCGCAGCTTTTTCACTATAGCGTCAATGTGGTCAGAGAAGGTGAGATGACTGTCAAGCCAAACACCCAGATATCTGAACGAGGAGGTGCCCTCAATGCTGTCCCATCAACTGTATGGAAGGAGGGCAAGGAAGAGAGCCTTGACAGTCTCTGCCTTGTACCAAAGGTCATGGAGACTGTCTTGTTGGCACGGAGGAATAATAGTTGATGAGTGCGAAACCAGTCCTGGACATTGCTGAAGTCCTGCTGCAGTCTGGTTGCAGCATCAGTGGGGGACCGGCCAGAGGTGAAGAGGACTGTATCATTTGCATACATGTGTATGGAAGAGGAGTTGCAGACAGATGGGAGGTCGTTATGGAAGATGGAGAACAGGATAGGACCCAACACAGACCCCTGAGGGACACCAGTGTTGATGGGGGGGGGAGATGGAATCAGCTATTCTGACTGATTGTGTCCGGCCGATTAAGTAAACACTGAACCAGTTTCTGGCAGAGTCAGCAAGGCCAGCTGAGGAGAGAAAATTGAGTAGTAGGGAGTGGGAAACTGTGTCGAACGCCTTGGCAAGATCAATAAAAATGGCAGATGTGATTTGGCCACTGTCCATCTCTGAGAGGATAGAGTCAGTGAGCCGAATCAGGGAGGTAGTGGTAGAGTGGTGTTTTCGAAAGCCAGATTGGTAGAGGGTGAAGAAGTTAGAGTCAGAGAGGTAAGAAGAGAGTTGAGTTAGAACCAGGTGTTTTTGCAGCTTAGCTAGGGTAGGGAGAAGGGAAATGGGTCGATAGTTCCCAGGTGAGGAGGCATCTCCACTCTTCGGTAAGAGAAGAACGACTGCATGCTTCCAGCAGGTGGGGATATCAGCCAATTCAAAAGAGTGGTTAAAAATAATAGACAGGGGGGCTGCAATGGCTGGGGCAGAAAGGTATAATAGCTTTGGATCAAGGTCATCAGGGGAACTACCTTTATTAGGGTTGCGGGCATACAAGGCCTCCATCATTTCAGCCAAAGTGATAGTGGAGAAAGAGAAGTTGTTTGAGTGAGGGAGAGAGCAAGTGGAGTTGGGAGGTGCAAGCTGGCTCGACGCTGGTAAGGTGTCTAGCAGAGCAGAGGCATAGGAGGTGAACTACTTGTTGAAAGCAGCAGCCACACTAGGGTGGTCAGAAACGAGGGAGTCATTTATATTGAGTAGGGGAGAGGGAGGGGTAGTCGGGGGAGAGAAGAGTGAGTGAGTGAATCAATTTCCAGAACTTGGAAGGATTAGTAAGGTTGGAGTGGAAGGTGGAACTGAAGTACTCAGCCTTGGCCAATTGAGTGACTTTTGTACACTTATTTCTCAGGGAGCGGTAAGCTGTATAGTCTGTGAGGAGCTTTGAGCCTTTGTATATCGTCCATGCTTGGTCACGTGCTTTTTGACATGCTATTAGTTCAGATGAGATCCATGGGAGGCGACTCCCTCGAACCCTGACTTGTCGAAAAGGGGCATGTTGGTTCCAGATTTCAAGGAAGTTATCGCTGAAGTAAGCGGTTGCTGTGTCGAGCGAGTTAGCAAATGCAAGAGAGGCCTAGTTAGTATTGGCCATATCACGTTGGAGGGGGCAATGTTCAGAGATATGTATGAACGGATTCGTAAGATTATGTGTGGTACTTTAATTTTATGCGCTTTACGTACTATGAAGGTCATGCAGTGGTCACTGAAGAAGTCTGCTAGGGTTCCAGGTTTGATGACCTAATGGGGGTGCGAGATGAGGGCCCAGCCGATTAAAGAGTGCTTTCCCGTCTTGTGGTTTAGCCGAGTAGGGTCGAAGAAGAGCTGGGTTAAGTTGAGGGCATGTATAGCATTCCGTACTTTGTTCAGGGTAGTACTAGGTCAGTTTATTTTATTTTTTATTTTTTTATTTATTCAATCTTGGATTACCATACCTTTGAGCGGGAGACCGCTCTTTTAAAAGGTTCCACGTCGTAAAGGGTGGGTATACATACATTGTGAGTTCAGGAGTATCTAGCTAGGTGAGTAAACATAGACAAAAATACATTGTAAACAGGAAACAAAGATGGTTTTAACACTAGGATAATTTAGGTAACAGTAGCAGCCTAGGTGGCAGTGTCAGGTAAAAGACAGTAAGCAGCTATCCAGAAAGGAGAGTAGAGGGCACTGAGTGGGGGGAGGTGCATGATGACTATTTTGGGGGAGGTGAGAGAGGAGAGTGCAAGGTATTGCAGGGCAAAAATGGGGACAATTCAGGGTAGAAGGAAAAAGTAGGAGTAGCGAGGAGATGGTAATAACCTGAAAGGTGAATAAGACCGGGTCAGAAGTGAGTGTGTGGGTAATTAGAAAGTACAGTCACAGGAGCTTTTTTTCAATAGGTGTTGTCTTAGCTTGGTCTTGAAAAGCCCCAATCTCTGCGTGCGTTATGTTCAGTGCCGAGGTTATTGAGCCAAAGTGGTGCCCGGTAGGCATATGACCTCTGCCCCGGAAGGTTCTGCAGCGAGGGATGGTGAGAACCTGATGGTCAGTGTTCTTGGTGCGGTGTGGGCCTGTGAATAAGTTTAATAGGCTTTTGACTCCAGGAGGCTGAAGTCCAAGTAGTGATATTTTTAGCTAAGAGGCAGGTTTGGTATTGTATCCTGTTTTCAAGTTGTAGCCACCCGGCTTGCATATAAAGGTCACATGTGTGCGTTAGTCAGGGGGGAATTGTGAGCAGTCTGCAGGCTTTGTTTAGGGCTACTGCTGTCCTACGTAGTGAGGTGGGAGTGGCTGAGCGGTATATGACCAATCCATAGTCGATGATGGAGACAACTGTGCTATGGATTGTGGTTTGGAGTGCTTTAGGTGTTAGGCATTTCTTGTGCCTGTACAGGAGCTCAATTCTTATGTTGACTGTTTTGGCCACATTCTCAATGTGTTCTGCATAGGAGAGGGAACAGTAAGGCGCAACCCCAGGTATTTGAATTGCTCCACTTGTTCAAGTGAAACCCTCGCCAGTTAGTGATGTTAAGGGATGCTGCTTTTGTGTTTGCTTCTAGTCTCGCTAAAAAGCATTACTTTTGTCTCTTTATAGTTCAGAACCATCTTGTGGGCTCTGAACCAATCTTCAGTTTGTTTAAAAGCATGTTGTAGCTGATAGTTTAGGGTGTGAGGGTCATGTTGAGAAGTAAAAATAACAGCATCATCTGCACAGAGAAGTATCCGTTGGTCACACGATCAAGGTAGGCTATTTAAAAAAATGCTGAAAAGGAGGGGTCCTAGGATTGATCCCTGGGGAACCCCACAATGAACTGGCAGGGGCCCAGATATGATGTTTCCAATCTTTACCTGTTGGTAATGATCAGCTAGATAGCTTTTGAACCAGTTAGTAGCAGGGTTAGAGAGGCCTATCGAGGTGAGTTGTTGAAGTAGTAGGGAGTGACTGACCATGTCAAAGGCCTATGTTAGATCAATAAAGGCTGTGCCAACAAGGTTACCCTGGTCCAGTGAAACTGTGTATGCAGCTGGTGAACTCCAGAAGAGCTGTGGAGGTACTGTGTCCTTTCCGAAATCCACGTTGTTCCGTACACTGAATGTTGTATTTATTAAGGTATTCAACCAGCTGGTCTGAGAGTATGCGCTCCAGCACTTTTGACAGTGGTGGAAGGATAGAAATAGATCTGTAACTGGCATGCAGTGCCCAGTCACCGCTCTTGTGCACCGGAGTTACCAGGGCTGACTTCCAATCTTGGGGGAATTGAGCCAGCTGCAGGGATAAGTTCAGCAGTTTAGTAATGGAAGCTAGGATTTCATCAAGTGCAAGGGAAATAAATTTGAGGTCGAGTGTCGTCACTTTTCCTGGATTTTCCAAGTACTTTACTGAATGTACTTTCTTGCTTGGTTGTAGTTGACAGATTTGAAATAGAAGGGGGGGGGGAGGGGGCGATGTTTGAGTGGGTCCCAGGCTTTGGTTTGAGCTTGGGTTGGTTTCTTCAAAAAATTTGTCAGAAGTACACTGTTAAGGTCAGTAAATGCTTTGCTAAACGTGTTGGCAATAGTCAGGGGGTCAAGGGTAGGGGCACCATCGATGTTGAGCATTTGTGGAGCCTCTTTCTTGACTTTCCGTGTTACATCTTTTAGGTTATTCCAAAAAGACTTGCTGTTTCCCCATGATGTTTGTAACGCTTCCCTAAAATGTTTACTTATGGCAGAGCGGATGGTCCGGGTGCAGTCATTCCGTAGTCTTCTGTATTCCTGGAAGTCTGATTGCTTGCCAGAGTTCTTTACCCTATGCCACCAGTTGTCCCTGTTTTTTATACAGCCTATTAAGTCTGGTGTGATCCAGGGGCTGTATCTTCCACGGATCTTTGTCCTCTGCACTGGGGCATGGCAGTCATAAGCAGCATTGAATTGTCTGATGAAGTACTCAAGTGCAGTGTCCATATCCTCTGCTGTGTCAAGGGGGCTCCAGTCAGTGTTGCGTAGCTGCTCCTTAAGGTACTCCAGGTGACCTCATTTTAGTTTTCGATCAGAGATTATTTGGGGTTACATTGAATTTGTTGGTCCAGTTGCAGGTTACTGGAGAGTGGTCACTCAGTGAGTCTGGGTGGACTGCCACGTTGGAGATACGATCCGGGCGGTTTGTGAGGATCCAGTCAAGTAGTGTGCTAGATCCTGTTTTGTAATTTGTTCTGGTGGGTGAGTCAACAAGTTGTGTAAGATGCAGTGCAGCTACAGTGTCCTTATACGTGCCAGTCAGTGGTGCCAACCAATTGATATTAAAGTCCCCTAGAATGATGGATTCAGAGTTGAGGTGCTGACATCTGATAACCTCCATGAGTTCTTGGAATCTTGGAAATTTCACTTCAGGAGGGATGTATACAGTAAGTATAGATAGTGCTTTATTATGGGCCCCCAACAGAATTTTTATGGGGAGAATTTTTGCAGTACTGGTAAGGTGGGATAAAGGAAGAGCAAACCCCTTTATTGAGTCTTTAATGTATAACGCACAGCCCCTTCCTCTTTTTGAGATCTTGTCATTCCTGAATAGTGTATAACCAGGTATCGAGACAGCGGAATCCGGTGTTTTTGGAGTGAGCCACATCTCAACGACTGCGAGTACGTCAGGGTTATGTTGTAATGTCCAGACTTGCAAGTAGTCTATCTTTTTGAGTAGACTGCAGATATTTATGTTGGCGAGTGTAATTATTCCTTCTTTATTATTGTTGCTTGACAATGCAACCCCAGCTGGTCCAGCACACCAGGAGGAGATGGCAAAGGAAAAATGCTGATGGTTAAATTACATCCAGAGGAAATGATGAGCTGTTGAGATCCAGGGTCATATAACATGTTAAAATTCCTGAAAGGTGATAAACTGTGGCCTGGGCATATGCAATGCGTAACATTCTTTTGTCTGTATGTTTCCTTGGATCTTCAAAGTCCTCAGAGACAAGTACAATACCTTGGGAGCAGGTCAGACAGAAATGTTGATTCAGTCACAAAATGTGTTTAATTCCTTTGTTCTTCAAAGTCCACAAGTGCAGCTGCTTTAGGAGTGGTCAGACGAAGATGTTGAAAATGTTGATTCAGTTGCAGGACCCAGCATCACCATGTTTGTAAGACTAGATGTATAAGACATATGCTTCATTGGGGAGACTTCAAGAAAGTTGATTTAAAATTAAAAAGCTAATACCTGGTGATGATGTTTTGCAGAAATTCAGTCCAGGAGACTTTCACAGATGTTGTGTGCAAGAATGGCACAGTGTAATCCAAGCAGAAAAACATGTAAATGAACAAAAACTAACCTACAGACACAGACAAGCACAAACAGCCACCCACTCAGCCCCAGGAGATGGAGCTAAGCTAAGTTTAGGTTAAAGTCACCCATTATGTATAATTCGCAAGAGGTAGAGTGGGACATTATAGAGTTTATGAGGTCAGTCACAATAGATGAGTGTATGCCAGGGCGGCAGTAGGCATCTGCTACAAAGATGGGTTTACAGAATGGGAAGGAGAGTTGTAACAGCAGGCCTCATAAGCATTAGGTACTGACATGGAAAGGATAGAGCTGAAATGGGTGGATGAGGAGACATAAGGTGCTTTTACACACAGGTTTTTAAAACGAAATGAGCATTACCTGTGGCGCCGTTGTACTCTCTTGTGTTTTTAGGATCCCTTCTACACTCCGTGAGTTTTCTGGCAGCTCCCACCTCCATTTCTGTTTCGGCACCCCCACAAAGCTTGCTGCTCTATTGCTGTTTGTGCACCGCTTCGGAATGGCTGTTTTACACAGCCCGACGAAACGGAACACAACGGTGCAAACCGCAAAACACAGACTGCGGTTTGGACGAACGTTCGCCTATGGAACGAAACAGATGCACTTTACACACAAGGGATATAAATGGAATACTGTTTCCATAACAGTTATTCCGTTACATAAACCTGTGTGTAAAAGTGCCTATAGATTGCCACGCCTCTGCCCCTCCCTAATTGATCTTGGCAGGATATTATGAAGCCCGGGATGTTGAGAGAGGAATCATTTGTCGTATTGTTTAGCCAAGTTTCCAAAAGGATGATTATGTCATGGCCAAGCGATGTAACAAGAGGCTGGAGTAAGTTCACTTTGGGGCAGAGGCTGCGTATATTAATGTAAAGGAGTTTAAGGTCATGAGGAAGTTTGGTTAGGCATGGGGGTGATTTACCAGCAGCAAGTGAATGAGGGGCAGGGAGGTTTACATGGCATGGTCCAGGGTTGGGATTTATATCCCCAGCTGATAGGAGCAGGAGGGCTATAATGATATAGTGGAGCTTGGCACTTTTGAACCAAGACAAGGTGTATGAGTGACAGGAGCGGGAAGGGAGCTAGTAGGGTGAGATGAAGGTGGCTGGAAGCTAAGCATTAGCATAAGGGTATAGAACATTGGCATTTGGATGAGTGAGGCACTGGGTGGAACTAGGTAGTGTGCCCATGAGTGTATGCAGGGCAAGGGTGAGATAGCATAGATGAATGCAGGTGCATGGAAGGAAGTGTGGCAGGGTAGTGCAAGCGATGAAGCGGGATGCACGGAGTAAGAGTAGATAGTGGGAGAGCGAGGGTGGAGAAGAGCAGGAGAAAAAGCTTAGGTATGTAAGGCAGCATGATAGGATTTATAGGGTACAATGGCAGACACTGATGAACAAGGGTATGTGGAAACTACTAGGGATGACAGACTGCACGAGGTGATGAGGCAGGCACAGAATATGGTTATACAGGGAGTAAAAAGGAAAAAATTCTGCACTCTGCCAACCAAAGTAAAGGACTGCTCACCATATGATAATGATAAAGGAACATGGTTCTGAAACGCGTCAGGGCCTGGCACATGGCACCTTATCAATAAAATGAAGCACCTTGTTTAATTCATATGGTGAGCAGTCCTTTACTTTGGTTGGCAGAGTGCGAAATCTTTTCCTTTTTGGTGGGTCTTTTTTATCCCTGCACCTACTTCCATGTGCAACCTCTCTGCCTCCCTGTTCTTTTATACAGAGAGTATCTGGGCAGGCCATGAGGTTTCCAAGTTCTCTCGCAGGCCACTAAATACTTGAACCCCTGTGGAACTGCAGAGCAGAGGAGAGTAGCTGTACAGGAATAGTGCCCTTAATGAACAATCACTTTAAGGGAGAATTAACTGAACTGTTGTGGGGGTGGAGGAGGGCGTTTACAGTCTGAGTGGGGGAGGAAGAGTATTAATAGAGGTTGGGGCCGAGGTGGGTGTTACTTTATTCTGTGCAGTGCAGTCCTGTTCCCTACTTCATGTCATCAAAACACAGATTTTGTTGACAGGGCTACAGCAGTCCTCAGCTGCTCGGCATGATCTCAAAAGTATGATTATAGCAGCACTGAGGCTGACAACGAAATAATCCCTGGACCAAAAAAATGATATACATGGCTTATTTAACTCCTTGACCAGACAGCTCCTTGGCATTAATTATGCCCCCCCCTCCAAAAAAAGGAGACAGCTGCTCTTTAGATAAATATCTTTTGACCCTGTCAGCTTCTGAGACTGGAAGAAAATTGTGTTTTTTGTTTGCTCTGTATCTAGCAGTACATGTTTAAAATGCTTAGTCTTAAAAGGAAAGCAAACACTGCAGGGGTCACTCAAACTGTGAAAGCCCATGATAAGATATTTCAAAGATACAGAGATTCCTTTTAGATGTCAGCAGTCCTGAAATATGAATATGTAAACCTTCTGTAAATCACAACAATGCAGCAGCTATTTCATGGAATCTTGAGTCAGAAAGTGATGTCACTGAGGAGCAAGTGGTAATTAACAACATACAACTTGCTTGCCCTTCAGTGACATCACTTTCTGTTTCAAACATCAATGAAAAGGCTGCTGCCTTGTTTTAATTTACAACTGATTTAAATATTCATATCTCAGGTCTCCTGACACCTAGAGAGAAGCCCAATACTTAATTTTAAAGAGCTTTTTGTGGGCTTTCACAATTTGAGTGACCTGAAAGATGCTGAACTGTGAAACCAATCATTGAAATTCCACTACCGTGCATATTACAGAAAGCAATTGTGCATTACCATTTCTAGATTAGCACTCAAGAAATCACTAGAGCCGATTCGACTAATCAGGGATAAAACTGCACCTGCCGTGGGCTGGCAGTTAATCCAAAGCCACACCTGTGTTCCAGTGGGGCTGGTACCTTGCTCACTGACCCTGGAAGGGCTTCTGTAAGGTCAGGCCACAGAGCAGGCCACCACCACTGAATAAGCTTACTGACCTGAGGAACCTAGAACCCACTAGGAGGACACGGAGAATGTCTCCATCACCTGCAGCTGTGATGAGAATTACCAAACAGTGTTTACGTTAAGATTAACAGTTCCTGCCCCCACCCAAAAAAAAAAACAAAAAAAAAACTGCACTTCTCTCTATACTGTTGTAGTCCATGATTCAGAACAGTGGGACAGCTGGCAGCTGAACTCCAGCCTGTACATGGGAAGAAGCAATGGAACACCTTGACAACTGAGGCTACTTGCCAGCATCCCCATTAGTGTATCCAACTGTGCTTTGAGCTTCCAAGCCAGAGGCAAATGGAGGCCCAGACAAAATGAAGTTCATCAACTCATGAACTTCTACAAATGTCTATGAACTGTTCATGAACATTCAACAAAGTTCACTAAAACCTGACTGACACCAAATGTTGGAGATGTGCCAAGGATGAGGGCATGTCTTCTGTGGGGAAACTCAAATGTTTTGGTCTCGGGTATTCCAGGAAATTGAGGGAATTCTGGGTAAGTCAACTCCATAAACTTCAGATCTAGTTACATTGGAGGTAACAGATCATACTGACCAAAGTAACCAATTTCTTAAAGGAAAGCTGTCATTAACGAGAGCCCCCGCCCCCGGAAAGCTTACCCTCCGGTTAAGCTTTTTACAGTAAGAGCAGCTTTTTTCTCATGCCACAACTTACTATATTTCAATTTGCAAAAGTCCAAAACCCAGAAGTATGGTGGATGCAGGGGAGGCTCCATTTGCTGAAAAGGCGCGGCGCACTGCCTCAATACAAAAGCACTGAAGCGAGCAGTGTGCACCGCACCTTTTCAGGCAAATGGAGCCTCCCCTGCATCCACCATACTTCCGTGTTTCAGACTTTTGCAAATTAAAATACAGTAAGTTGCGTGGAGAAAACACTGCGCTTGCTATAAAAAGCTTAACCAGAAGGTAAGCTTTTGGGGGACAGGAGCTCACATTAATGACAGCTTTGCTTTAATGTGTGGGTACTTCTTTAAAAGGAAAGAATTCTTTCACATTGGAAGGATTCTTGGTCCCCAACAATTAAGGAATGGAAGAACTCTAGGAAATTTGCCATAATGGTTAGCACTTCCCCCTCATGGTTCTACTAAAACTATAAGCACTCCCCCATCCTTCCACCCTTCCTCTCCTCCATGGCCTCTCCTTTCATATCCCTCCCTGTAGGCATAGCTATTTTTTCTGCACCATTAATTAAGTATGTCACCCTCCCTGTTTTTGATTTTTTTTCTTGAATTACGTCATGCATATTTATTGTTCTGTTTACTGTGGTTGCCTATCCTCTTTGTCTGAACTGTGTTATGCCAATTTATGCAAACTCATTGTGCTACGCAATTTATTGTACTATGTTTTGATGTTGCTTATCTTCTAAATGTCTGAACTGTGTTATGCCAATTTTACTGTACTGTATTCTGCTGATATGTTGGCCTACCAGAACTGTGTTATGCCAATTATATTGTACTGTATACTGAAATGTTGTCCTACCAGGACCTCCTTGTAAATGAGCGTTCTCAATGGAGTTTTCCTGCAATAAACTTGAACTTGAATTTGGTGGGGCTAGAAAGGAACACATAAAATAAGGAGTGCCATGTGGAAATCCTGGAAGATATGGCAAACTTACCTGACCTTCTACAGTACTGACTAGCCATAATATGGCCCTGGAGTGGTGCAGGCCTCGTCTACATGTACTGTTTTGTTCATTCTATAGCACTTGAGCTTTGAGACAGAATTTGAACTGTAAGTAAGCAATAACCCACGACAGGGTATGGGATTAATCAACACCCTCGGTGCATTCTCCTTTTCCCAAACCCATGTTATAAGGATTCTGAATCACCACCACTGTACTACTGTTCTGCAGACCTGGTGACTTCTGTATACACTGATGATATGCAACAAGTATGATCTTATGCTTACATGCTTGACAATAACAATTTAAATTCACAACAAATTTCATCAAAGTTCACCAACTGTTATTTAACTCACTTCATGAACAGTTAATCAACACAAAGTTCATGACGTTACTGAGCCTCTAAAGAACAACTGACAGCCGGCCCAGTGGCACGGAAGGCTGGGGTGCTAACGCCATACCTCCTGCCATGCCAACAACCCAGGTTCAGGAATCGACTCGGGTCTTCAGGAGAGGAGAGAGCATCCAAGGAATGACTCTCCTCTCCCGGGGTGGGATGGCATGTTTGCCTGGTCTTAGACTGCCACCATGTGGAGGCCTGGTGGCACAGCAACATATTGGCGGCAAAACAGGGAGGGCGCTGTGACCTCTGTGCACGAGTCTGATGCTTGGCAGTGGGGGAGGACAGAAAAAAGGAATGTCAGGAGGGCTTAATGAAGCCCAGATCACCTATCCCCAAGCCCACCATACCACTCCGCTCACGATCAGGCCCGCCTTGGATTATTCACTGGGGAGGGGCCCTCCCTCCAATGGCCCTGCCGTGAGGAGCAATTCGTGGAGACACAGACCTGGTAGGTGAGCTTTGAGGGATGCAGGGATGCTGGCTTGGGGAGTTGAGGACTAGACTGTACAGCCTCCCACCCCCAGAAAAACAACTGACCCAACTTACAAATCAATCCACAAGCCTACCTCCCCCCTCCCCCACTGTTATCTAATCTACAAAGGACTTAAACAGTCCTTGTTTCCTAAATAAGACAAGAACACCAAGACCAAATGCCCAGCCATACAGCCACATTTCAAAGAGAAACACAATTGCACATACCCCAATAATGAAAAGCATCATGGGAAGCATATGTTTTCTGTGTCTGCTGTTCTCAGCCTTTGCTGGTTGTATTGTGAGGTCTTTTGGCACCATGCAAGTCTGCTTAAAGTTGAACTAGTCCAACTTTCTTCATGGAGATTTGCATATGCTTCTCATGATGCTTTGCATTATTAGGGCATGCGTAATTGTGTTTTTCCTTGTTTCCTAATTTTCATGTTCATGGTTTTTGTAGGGGAAGGGATCGTAAATCCTCGTATCCAAGAGCTGACAGCTAGATCCCCTCCCCTTCCTGGTACCCTGTACTTAAAAATCTACCCCTCTTCCACCCCCGCACTCATACATTTTGGGATGTATGAATTTGTAGAGCATAGGAGGGCTCTCTATTGATGTAAATAGGGGGCATATTTTTATTTATTTTTTTAAATATATTTTAGAGGGCCATCTGGTTTAAATCAATGCTGCCTCAAATAAGTAAAATGATGTTCTACTCGCCTCAAACTCCAAGTATCTATGGGTTGGGTCCCATTATCCCAGTCCAAGAATAGAATTTCCGATTTTTGAATGTTCAACTTGTAACTCGAAAATCTAACAAACTCCTTGACGATTTGCAAAAGGGTTGGGTCCAACCTTTCTGGTTGAGTAACATATAAAAGGAGATCATCAGCGTATAAAGTAGGTTTATGCAGGTTTCCTTTCCTCCCTGGTATCCCTTGCATCTCTTGGCTCTCCCTAATTTTAATAGCCAGAGGCTCAATAGCAATTGCAAATAGAAGGGGAGAGAGGGGACACCCCTACCTAGTGCCTCTAAACAGTCAAGTTTTCTGTCATAACACCATTCACCAACACTTTAGCACTGGGCTCCTTGTAAAACATTTAAGTCTATAAACCCATCCCCCAACCCAAAATGACGGAGTGCCTCAAACAAGTAATGCCACTCACTCCATGTCAAAAGCTTTCTCGGTATCCAAGGAGAGCACATATGCCCGACCAGGACACCGAGAGCCCCACCAAATGACATTCAATAATCTTCTCATACTATGGTAGGAAAGTCTATTCTGGACAAAGCCAGTTTGATCCAGGTGTATTATTTGTGAGAAGAACTGTTACAGTCTGAGGGCCAACACCTTTGCAATTATTTTACAGTCGCAGTTGAGGAGGGAGATGGGCCTATATGAGGTGCAGAACATCAGATTCCAATGGCCAGAGTGGGGCAATACTTTGACAGGGATGGGAGTGGTAAATTTTAGCCTGGAAGTGGAGGGCATGAGCAGGGGCAGCACATATATCCTGCATCCAAACTAAAGAAGGCAAGGAAACCTCTGACCCATGGGAAATGGGGACGTGCTTCACAGAGTACTATGAGGCCTTATACACCTCTGAAGTGAGCCCCTCAGTGCAGCAACTGGAACAAATTTGCTGAAACGGCCCCAGTTCCAGTAGCCCTGAAAGATAAACAGATGAACCCCTCAGCTGGGGAGACATGGAGGCAGCAGTTTGGAAGCTGCAGGGAGGTAATGCACCAGGGCCAGATGAGAGCCCCAAAGATTTTTATAAAACCTTCCTTCCTGTGCTGAGGGAGCCCCTCTGAGACACCCTTTCAGAGAGTACTGACTCAAGTGTGCTGCCCCCTCCACACGGTCAGCCAGGTGCTGTGCACACTGGGGAAAAATCCAAAGCTTTGTCCCTTCCTACCATTCAATCCCACCCCTAACTGCTTACTATAAAATAATGGTCAAACTAATGGCTTTGAGACTAGAGAAGGCACTGCCTTAAATAATACACCCTGTCCAAGCAGGCTTCATTAGAGGCAGACAGGGTAAGACAAACATTCGAAGAACCATCAATATTTCTGACATTGGACGGTGGTGGGAAGGGGGGGGGGGACAGTACGACCAGGGATTGTTGTTTTGGATGCTGAGAAAGCTTCTGATCACATGGAATGGGAACTTCTTCACCACACCCTGGAAAGGTTCAGAATGGGCCCCAGGTTCAAGGGATGGGCTGGGCTCCTCTACATCTAACCAATGGCACAGGTAAGGATCAATAGGCAGATGTCACTCCCCTTCAGGCTCACATGAGAGACGAGGCAGGGCTGCCCTCTGTCCCCCTCTTCTCTACACGTTAAACCCTGAACCTCCGGCTGCGCCTCTGTGCACCAGACATGACTATAGTGGGTTACAAGTAGGAAGAAGTGCACCATAAAGTCACCTTCTCTGTGACAACCCCCTGCTCTATCTATGTGACCCGGGTCAGGCCCTCCCAAGGATCTGGGAAATCTCTCTCAGTATGTTCAGTTAGCTGGCCACAAGATCAAATGCTTTTGGGGAAGGGAGATTAGCATAGGTCCCATAATCCAAGGCTGCAGCTCCAAGACTTTCAAGCCCTAAAATACTTAAGCATCACTATCCCAAACAGAGTGGCGGACCTGTCTGACAAAATTTCACTCCGCTCTTCAAGAATATTAGGACTAACCTGGAGAGTTGGGCAGCACTGCCACTCTCAACAACAGGGACGATAAACAGTGTTAAGATGTGTGTTCTTCCCAGGCTCCTTTACCTATTCCAGGGCCTACCAATCAACATCCCCCCCCAAAAAATCTTTAACAAATTTAAAGGGACACTGTCAACCTGTTTTTCATCATAATATTTTTAGTTAAAAACCTACCTTTTATGACTGCTGACTGCTTACCATCTCTAAAATTCATTGATGTTTGTTTTGTCTGTCTCCTTGTTTAATAGAATTGAAATGCCTGCTTATGTATATTTATAAAAACCTTGTTTTGTTTATAATCCTGGATCTGTTCTTACTGCATACTTCCTGAGCATCAGAAAAACACTCAAACAGTGCAGTCACTCATGAGGCAGTATCCTTCTAATCTCCCACTACCTCATAAGGGGCTAGACTGTGCTGTGGGTGTTCCCAAGTCCAGAAAAGATGCAGCTGGAGCTGATCAAGGAATGTAAACAAACCTGTGTTGGTGTGGTAACACCAGTATCGTGGGCAATCTGTTTTTCATTTTTTTAAAGAAAAAAAAAAGAGTCAAAATCAAGCAACCAGCTACATCAGCAATCTTTACAGAATGTTGGCAATCATAAAATGTGTTTTTAAACTAGGGACACTTTGAGACCTAAGGGGGTTGACAGTGTCCCTTTAACAGCCTAGCCTCCTAACCAGTTTCATTTGGTACAACAAGCCTGCTAGAATACACACCACTGCTCTGCAGTGGGCTGTGAAGGAGGTGGGGGTTTGCTCTTCCAAACATTTACATTTACTACAAGGCAGTACAACTGGCCTACCTGCAACAACAGCAGGGGGAGGGGATGGGGGGGGTGTAGAAAACTGGCCTACCAGGAGTTTGGAGGAGGAAGATGCCGGAGGAACCCTCATGGAAGAGACTGCAACAGCAGCTGTGAAAAATCAGGAACCCCTACACAAGTGTTACAGCCTGCATTTGGTTAGCAGCCCACAAGTATTTAGGACTTGGGGGAGGGAATCTCACCAGCAGCCAGTTTAACACAGGTTTTTACAGGTGAACAGAGCTATGATGCGTTTCTCCACCAAGGGCTCTTGAAGTGCGGTAGAAGGGGGCTAACATGGGTGGAGATGTTCTATTTGGGGGGTCTCTCAAGCCTATCATTCAGCTTAAACAGGAATTTACCCAAGATCCAAGAGACTTTTTCATTTTCCTTAGATGCAGGAATCTCCTGAAGGAAGTGGAGGAGAACCCAACCCTATCTCTGCTTGAAAATGTGGCACTCAATCCCCAGCCGGCCTCCAAGCCAGTCTCAACTAAATAAGGTACTGATGAGCAGTACCCTTGACCCCATAGCCCATGTTAAACAGAAATGTGAGGCAGACCTGGGAGAAGAACTCAACGCCAAGGCATGGCACAGAGCTGCGAGTCATGCAGTTTATGGAGCAAGAAACAATAAACTGCAACCCATTCAATGCAGTTTTATGTAGAGGACTTACTATGCACCTACCAGACTCCATAAAATGAAGCACAATTCAGATCTCATGTATCCTACATGTGGGGGAAGAGGAGGGCACCTTCCTGCACCTTAGCTGCATGAAGGCGAAAAGCTTTTGGTGGGGCATGCACCAAATAATGGAGGGTATCCTGAGGTGAGAGCTGCCATTCTCAGCTAGAGAACTGTCATCAGGGGCAGACTCATCTGGACAGTTTTGTAAAAGGAACCTATTGTGGGGCTCGGCATTTTAGCATGCACAAAAAAAAAAAAAAAAACCAACATGGCCCAGAACTCCAGAACTAGATGGCAATAACTGCACTCACCACTGCCCAATGGTCAACCTACTGGACTGTCTTCGGCTGGCAAGGACCCAATACTGAGTGAACAATCAAGGGGAAAAAAAACTTTAAATCCATATGGTCCCCAGTGCTGTTGGCCCTTGAGGATGGACGTTTCCCAGCACAGGGAGGTGCAGTCTTTCTCCCAACACTGGGTGACCCAGACAGACCTAGGGTACATAAAATAATAACACAATAAAAGACAAGTTAGTGACATATATGACAGCATATAATGAAATGCAACCTACAACAGTATTAGAATAAATAAGTCCCTCATCTATTTTGTATGTATCTATAAGGTGATCTTTCTGTTTTAACCTAGACATTTGCATACGGGCCTGTTGAGACCAGACTCCTCTTGGTTTTGTTTTCTGCAGGGGACCACTTGGGAAGTACCACTGTGGTATATGTTTGGTTGTCTGATGTTACGCTGCCCTTGCTTAGAGCCAAACAGACCCAAGGGCAATGAGTTAAGGAAGTAGTCTTATTTTGCTCACAGCTGCAGGTTCTCAAGAATAGCACCTAAAGTGGACAGGATTTTCATGCCATCAAAGTTCAGAAAAAATGACTTACCATAGTAAAATTGCTTCTTCCAGGGGAGCCCTCATTATGCTTACACTGATGCAGAGATAGGCTGACAGCTTGTGCCCCCCAGAGCCATGGAGGACAAATCTTACTATTAAAATTAGGCACTTGGAAGCAGCTTGTGGAGGCGTTGTGCTGCCCAGCTCAGCGGCAGATTCATTTAGGAGACACAGAAAGCAAGAATGTGAACCTAACGACAAAACCTACACTAGAAGAACAAACAAGTTAAACTAACAAGTGAAATAAAATAGACTGGGTTTCTCGACCAGTCCATGGCGGATTGGACAAAGGCCATAGGCAACTGTCTGTGGAAACAGGAACAAGAAATGCTCAAGCAGTAACTTCAACAGCAAATAAAACACTGATTCTGGGGCACTAATGAGCCACTGATAGCAACAGCCACATCCCCTGGAGCTCCGTGCTAATTACGTTTTAAAACATATTTCTTGTGAAAAATTGGCCTCATCCGATAGCTTGGAAGATAGGTAATGATAACCTGACATCAGCCAAGTCATCGCGGCAGATGGTAAAATCTGAGAAGCTAGCTCAGCACCAAGACAACGTGGTGCCAGGTGGCCTGGGCCCGATCTCTCTCTTTCACCCGCGGAGCTCACCCTGCTCAGAAAGATGGTCACGGAGCAGGTCCTGAAGTGCCTTAGTCCTCGGCTCAACCTTTTCAATGACAAGATAGGCACACTCACAGCTGAACTTGCACAGCAAACAAAGGACATGCAAGAATTGCAGCAGCAAATGTCCGATTTGGAATACACAGTAGCCCCCCCAGGCGAATCGCATGACACAACTTGAACAGAAACCGGAGGCCTTAAAAGATTCCCTTGACTGCCAGGAGAATTACAACAGGTGAAATAATTTGAGGGGCTATCTGAAGGTACGGAGGGCAGGAGTGTGGTGACTTTCTGTGCTGAGGAGCTTCCGAAAATCCTGGAGATTGAGGTTGCAGGGGGCAAAATTAAAATCGAGCACGCACATCGGGCGCTGGCGCCTAAATCCCCTGCTCATCAAGCCTCCAGGCAGACTGTATTCTGAATGCACCATTTTGGTGATCGGCAGGCGATCATGGCTGCATATAGGGCAAATATAGAAGTGATGTAAAATGGTGCTAAGCTAACAATGCATCAGGACTTATACATGAGGGTGCAGAAGAAAAAGCAGCAATTTAGCCCCTGCATGGATATGCTATGAGAGAGGGGATTAGAGTGTTTCATGGCCTTCTCTGCTGCGGTAAGGGTGAAGTCAGAAGGCGCCAGCTTCTCATTTTGGAAGGCGGATAAGCTACAGAGATTTATCGATGAATGGGACAAAAAAATGCAAAGCAAAGAGAGAGGAGATTGGGTAACTACACTCTCTGGCACTGAGCGGTAAGTTGCCGCGATGCTCCCTGTAGTGTGACCCTGACATCCAATGACTGGTGGGGACCCCCGGGGAACTTGTTTGAACTATTTCCCTTTTGTTGTGCTATTCCCTTTACTTCCCATATTTGTGCCGCTTCACTGAGACACTGTGCCCTCTTTGGGAGCATATCACCCGATGTAGGACATTAGCACTGGCAGCAATGAGAGTTCAATCGGCACATGTTCTGGTGGAGGTGAAGAGGGCTGTGAACTGTCTGCTTGAACTGAAGCCCTTCGGTAGCAATGTCAGCATCCAGGAGAGAAGACTGCGGGCACTTCAGACTTGGACAGAGGACTGCGACATCATGTCTTCCGCTTTCCCGGAGGCTCGCTTCCGCAATTTCAGATTAGTGGGACTGGGGGTGGGCCGACACATATGTTGGTGGTGTGGGACCGGTCCCCTGCTTGGTCCTGTGCCTGGTGGGGAGGGTTGGTGAAGTTGATGTGGAGGGGGGAGTGGAATCTATGATCATTGGGACTTGCTTAAAGGGGAGTTCCGTTTTGTGGGGAGTTCAAGGGGGCCTTGTTGAAGGCAGATGGAGCCCCTTGGAAGGTGAGGGGTGCATATGGGCTGAAGATGGGAGCTTCTGATCAGTGCTCGATGAAGACCAACTACATCTTGGGGAAAAATGCTGAACAACCAGTTTAATGTTGTGATGATTTGGGTTATTAGCACAGAGGGAAGGGGGCGATTGGGGAATGAGGGTCACTTTGTTTCGATACACTAACGAAAATATGGTGAACAGTTTTTTTCTTGACGCTTGCCATAAACTGCAGACAACATGGGTTTGGGGAGGGGGTGAGGGGGTTCAAATCTTTAACTGTTACATGCACCTGTTGTGCCTTTGTTTGAGGTTGTATATTCTTTGTTTTTTTTTTCCACTCTCTCTTGTTGATACCAAAAACTGGAGGTGCTGCTGGATGCAGACTCGGAAAGGGTAAGAAACTACTCGCAGGAGGCATAGTCCTCCCAAGACAGGCTATATGGCATAATGGATAATAAAGAGGCTGACTTAGTGGTCTCCTGGAACGTTAAGGGTCTCTCCTTCCCGATTAAAAGATCAAAGATCCTGGCAGCTCTTAAGAAGAAAGGTACAATGGTGCCAATGCTGCAGGAGACTCATCTTACCCCCAGGGAGCATAACAAGCTGATAGGGGGTTGGGTGGGTGCGTGTTATGCTGCCTCCTATTCCTCCCACAAGAGGGAGGTAGCAGTACTAGTTCATGAACATTGCCCCTTTCAGGTATCATGGGTTGTGAAAGATGTTAAAGGGGGTAGATATATTTTTGTGGAGGGTTCTCTTGGGACCACAACGTTCACGCTTGGAAGCATATATGCCCCTTCGCTGTTCGTGCCTGGTTTTTACCAGGAAATCCTGGATGTACTTAATAGGGAGCAGTTTCCTGGTCTGGTGATTTGGGGGGGGGGGGATTTCAACCTCATTCTGGACCAGGAATTGGATTATTAGGGTAGGAGGAGATGGACTAATCAAGCTACTAAAGCATGGATAAAGGGTCTCTTGGATTTAGAGGTACTGGATAGTTGGAGGCAGACATATCCTGGGGCCCGGGAGTATACATTTCATTCCCTCCACATAACTCATGGTCCAGGTTAGACTATAGTTACTCGGCCAGCTCCCTTTATAAAAAAAGAGTAGTGGATGTCTCCCCATGGCCCAATTGTGCTTTCGGACCACGCCATGGTGGGGTTGAAGATCAGGTGGAGAGATCGGGATCCCCGTACAGGGACGTGGAGATTCCCCACATATCTGTTAGCAAAAGAGGAATTCAAGGACTTCCTTAAGGAACAATGGGGAAACTACCTCCAATTCAAAAAGGGAACAGTAGAAAGTACGGCTACCCTGTGTAAGGCGGGGAAAGCATATATGTGGAGGGCCATTATAAGTTATACTGTGAAAATCAGAACGAAGCGGAATCAAAAAACTGAAATCCTTGAACAGACAGTGAGAGGGCTGGAGGCGAGGGTGTTGCTGGGAGGTGGAGAGGAGGAAAAAAGGCAACCGAAGACTGCTCGGAAGGCCCTCAATGCATGTCTCACAGGGGACGCGAGAGCTAGACCATCGTACGCCAGGCAAAAAATATATGAGTGAGGCAACCAACCAGAGCCGTTGTTGATTAAGTTAATGAAGGGTTGTAGAGTGCCATGTAAGATTACCACTATTAAAAACCATCAATGACAGGTGATAAACGAGGACGAGGGCATGGGTACCTGCTTCAAGGAATTTTACCAGACCTTATACCAGGCAGAATGCAAGGGCACATAGGGACTAGTCAAAATTTTCCTGGATAAGATAAAAATCCCCATGCTCGATGTATTTATTTATTGAGTTTTATGGACCCGGTAAGCCCACTGGGCCTAAAAGTCCCTTTTTCAGGGGCGACTGGGGAGGGGGGGATACAGATGGTAAGCAACTGAAATTGAACCAGATTAAGCTGTTGGTGGTATTTTTAGTGAATGGGAGAAATTTGGCCAGGACACCAGGGAAATTCTCCTATTCTGACAGTAGGGGGATTGTTGTGTTGCGAGATGTTTCATTTCGCTACTGGCCTTGGTGGTGAGCAGATGGATAGGGCTAACGTATCCCAGGATGGATCTCAGGAAAGCATAACTTTGCAAAAAGAGGGGCCTGCTATGGAGGCGGCTGGGATGCACCCTTTGGGTGGCCAGCAGATCGCCCAAGACAGCGGTCCCGTATCAGAAGAAGTGAATGAGCAGCTTAGCCTAGAGCAAAAGCAACAATGCCTGGCAGAAGAATTGCTCAGCATTAGCGAGCAATTAACATCAGAGAGAAATCGGCAAGCAGAAGACAGAAAACGCAAACAATCCAAAACCTCACCTGGTTCTGTAATATTGGAAGGACATCCAAAGATCCTTACAGCAGACGAGAGGTCAGTAGCAACCCATTCAGTAGTGGATTCACTTCCGAGGCGAGACTGGACCGCTGAAGAGGCGGGATCCTGGTCCCCAGACAAGGCCCTCTTAGCCGCGGGATGGATTCCGATTTCAGATGGACACTGGAGGCCTAACCCAGATCAGACTGCTGCGGACAGTCAGCCTCTGGCTCAGATAAGTGCTTTACCTGTTATTTCTGCAGAGGGAAACATTGATTCTGGGGCTTCTCTGGAGATATAATTGCCCCAATAGAGAACCGGCAGGATGTTTTACTTGAAAATGATGCTTTAAACTCAGGTATGCCTGAAGCTTCCAGCCCCACAACAGGATTGAACCCTGGGGAACCTGAGAAGCCGACATATGCAAGTCATTTCCATCGCCCAGCAGAATTAGCAAAACGGAAGAATGCGATACGCCTACGTTATGTGGGCCCTCGCGAACCTCCCCGATAGATTCTACGTAAGGAAAATCTTACTATAAAGGAGTATGGGGTTCTCACCTTCAGAAGTTTATGCCTTGATCCACGTTCAGGGAGAGTTCACATTTGATATCAGTTTTCGCACTCCTGCACTATTGGAAACCTTTTGGTGTCGGTACATCAACTTAAAAACAAACCCACTATGGTCTGACTTTATTGTATTGCCCCTTACTAAGCAACTTTAGGGTAATTACTGTCCTCTTCAGGAACGAAGGGGTGAATACTGTGGATATTGTACACTGGCTGGAGAAACGCTGTGACATACAGGGAAATCCTATGCCTATCATGGATGCTGAGGGATTCTGGAATGGAGGGTGGAAGTTTCGCATTAAACTACATCATACTGATACTGATCTATTGCATCTCCCAAACTGCTTCTTCATTGGAAGAGACAAGGGCTTCCTCTTTTATCCTAGTCAGCCCAGGGTATGCTTTAAATGTGGATCTTCTAAACACATCAGCACTTCCTGTGATGTGTTAAAGTGCTCACATTGTGGGGAACTGGGTCACCCTAGCGCACACTGCTTTCAACAGCCCAAATGTAACCTCTGTGATGGCCTGGGTCACACGTTTGAGGATTGCCCCCCTGCAGCAAAAAATACAGAGGATGCGGATTTTGGGGTCCAAGATCGCTACATCCGTTTGGCAGTAAAACAGGGACAAGCCCCCACCCGGGGGACATTCACCAGTGACTCCTGGTTCCCTTGCCCAAGCCAATAAACAGCAGATCTCAATAAATCCTCCTAGCCAGTCTTCTGTGTCCCTAACACCTGTTCAAGAGACCCCTTCGCATACGGCTTTACCAGCTATGCCGGCAGTCGAATCAGAAGGCCTTGAACCTACTCCTAGACCTCCCGTTGAAACTCCCTCGAGTACAGGAGCCTTTACTCCGGTCTCAGGGAAAAAGGGAAAACCGGCTAAAATACGACCTAAACTGAAGAAAAACGGTCCTGAAGTGCCCCTAGAAACCCAGAATATGCACTCAGTTCTGATGGAAGACTCTATGGAAATGGATACTGGGTCTGTTTCGGTGGAAGGGTTACCCCAGGTAGATGTCCAGGGGGTCATACCCGAACAAACAGATCATCTGACCCAGGGCACCAAAAGTGGAAGAGTGACGAGGGCTTCCAGCAAAGTAAAATGAGACACCCTTAGCACGTTTTTTTCATCTTATGGCTCCTTTTCTCTTTTGTGTGGCATCTCTGACTGTGAATAGCATTCAATCACTTCAAAACGCCGCATTACTTACGCACACTTTTTACACAGTGATTTTGATTGTGTTTTTTTCCAGGATGTACGACTGCATTCATTAGAAGACAGGACAGCAGCCACGAAGGAGTGGATATGGAGGGATTGTTTTTGGTCTCAGGGTGACTCTCTGTGCTCAGGAGTGGGAATCTGTTTTTTTTTTTCCCATCAGATACAAGTCATACATCACACAGAGTTGCAAAAGGGCAGAGCTTTACTATTAGATATAAAATGGGAAAATCGGCTTATCCGCCTCCTTAATATTTATGCCCCGCAGCTTAAACATGACCGAGTGCTCCTTTTTTTTGTTTTCCGTTCACTTTCACCGCTACTGTTGATAACCCATCTGGTAGTCCTGGGTGGGGATTTTAATGTTACTTTACCCTCTCAGTCCTTAGCGCCTTCTGTTTAGAAAATTTACTGTGATGCGCAGTGCCTGGTGCAACTCCTCAGTGACGCAGGGTTTGTGGATGTTTTTGGTTCTCTCCCAAGTGACAGTCACTACACTTACTTTTGTGGCCCTAGAGCATCTATTATTGATTATTTCTTCATCCCTTTATCTATGAATATTAAGTCAGCCGTTTTATGGGATGTGGCTTCTTCAGACCATAGGCTTCTATCTCTGGTAATAGGTGATCTCCCAGAGGAGCGCCGTGGGCCAGGGACATGCAAATTTAATTTACTTCTCCTAAATGTTCCCCCGATTAGGGAAGATTTTACAACAGTTTTACATGCACGGAAATCATTTTTTTTCTTATATGCAGAGAAGCAATGCTTGGTGGGAAAATACAAAAAAAAAGAGATTAAAACATTTTTTCGTGCCATGGGGTGAATTAATGGACGATTTCAGCACAATGAACTCTGTTATTTAAGGAACAGTATTTCTTTCTGGACATCCTTTAGACCTCAATTGGGGGGGGAGAGGATTTGCAGAGGATTAAGGGGTTAAAGGCTGAATTAGCCCGTAAACAACTTGAGGCTATAACTCTCCTGGAACGAAAGCAAAAATATGGAACTACTGGGAAATCAAAGGATACTCTACCCTTTGATTCCTTGCAACTCCTGCGCGAGCGTCGCAACATGGAGTACCCCATTACAAATACTGGAAGACAGGTGGTTGATAATTTAGGCATCCTGAGGGAAATCTCGTTATATTTCACCCAAGTTTTTGCGAGTCAGGATTTACCTGTTCAGGAGATGCAGCATTGGTTGGAAGGTAGAGGTCTGCCTCAACTTCCACAAGATCTTGGGGCTCTTCTAACCTCACCGATTATGCAGAGGAAACTGAAAGAGGTTATTTGGTCGCTCAAATCTGGAACCACTCCGGGGTCGGATGGGCTCCCGCATGAACTTTATAAAAATATCTGGGAAATATTAGGTCTGGAATTATGTGTGTGTTTCAATAATTGTTTATTACATCATCAACTCCCTAAAAGCATGCTAGAGGGACTCTTGTTTTTGATTTTTAAGGGAGGATGTCGAGGTAGCTTAAAAAATTGGAGGTCAATATCACTTCTTAATAAGGATAACAAAATACTAATGAAGATTCTGAGTAACTGAGTGGCAAGTGTTATACGAGAGATTGTTCATCCATCTCAATTTAGCGGCATTCCAACCAAACAGATCCAGGACGCACTTATCCTCTTACGGGAGATTTTGTACAAAGGGAATTCACAAGAATTATTTGGGAACTTGGTTTGCTTAGATCAGGCACAAGCATTTGACTGGGTAGAATATGCGTATCTGTGGAAAACGTTAAAATATTATGGCTTTTCTCCTACCTTTATAGCCTGGCTTCAGACTTGCTATAAAGGAATTAGTCTCATTCCGTGTATGAATGGTTGGGCGGGTGATGCAGTTCCGGTACACAGAGGAGTGAAACAGGGGTGTCCCCTTAGCCCCCTTCTGTATATTTTGTCACTGGATCCATTGTTGCATGCCTTATATGGGACAGAGTCCATCACTGGGCTCTCGGTAGGATCTGATGATAGGCAGATTGTTGCTCTAGCTTATGCCAATGATTTGGGGCTTTTCCTAGATGATAAATTTTCGGCGGTGGAGGCTCGATCCATTCTGCAAGAAATTTCCATTATTTCTGGGTCTCAAATTAACACACAGAAAAGTGGTATAATACCCTTAGAGTATGATGCAAGTGATGTGGCGCCAATTTGAGAAATTCCTGTAGATAACTCATATAGAAAAAATTTGGGGAATTTATTTTGGAGGAGACGACCCTCAAAGATATAATTGGGAACTACTTTTGGAATCAGCCAACGAAAAAGTTGTCCGGTGGAATAAATGGCAAATGACTAAGGCTAAACGCATTTATTTGATTAAAACATACCTATTATCGTATTTTTTGTTTTTAGCAGCTGTGTTTCCTCCACCGATGGCCCTGGAGGCATCGGTATATAGTGTTTTTTTCCAATGTCTGTGGGGTAGTAGATTAAACCCAGTTAAACGTGGTACCACGTATTTGCCGATACAAAAAGGAGGCTTAGGAATGCTGAATCCGATTGTGTTATTGTTTTTTATGTGTCCTTTATCCATTATAATCTTATGCCCCTTTTAAAGAATACCATTACAGTTTGGACCCCCTTGGTTGAAGACGTTCTTGGGCCCCTATTAATTAATTGGGAACCTTCTACTTTTCTTCCATGCCAGACTCAGGTGGCACATTTACCAATTCATTTTATTGGGGTTGCAGGTAAACTGAAGGTATGGAAGACTGTAAAAAGCTTTCTCTGTATTTCGTCTAGGAAAACTCTTTATAGTTGGGTAATGGAATCATTTTTTTTATGTGTCCCCCTGGTATGCGGTGTTACCAGCTGTACAACAATCCTCCATACATTCTTTTTTATCTAGTAAAAGAATACCATACTATATGATGGATTTTGTCTGGCTATGTACGCATCAAAAATTGGGAGTCCGAGGTAACATGAAACATAAAGACCTTAAAGAATGAATTTGCCCTAGGGGGAATGAATGTATAGGGATAGTCGAGACCTTCACACATTTTTTATTGGACTGTCCTTACGCTAGATCCTTTTGGGAGGTATTTCATGCAAAATGTCCATTGAACCCCTTTCAAAGACAGTCTCCTCAGATTTGGACTGACGGAGTGCTTCCAGGGTCATGGGCCAAGTATGACACTGTTACAATCTGAATTTTAATATGTTTCATTAGTTTTCAGCTGTGGCAGGCTAGGTGTGGTCGGACCCTTAGAAAGCAAATAATTTCTAGTGAACAAGCTTTGTTATTACTACAGAAGGCTGTGATAAAATGGCAGAAAATGGAACACAATAGAGTGCTCCCTGACCTCTATAAACTGTGGTGGAGAAATATGTTCTGGTTGGACACAGGATGATTATCGACTATATGCTTAGATTTAAGAGTATGGAAAGAACCAAAAGCACTCCCTAAATATATCATTTCCCTTTTTGGTAAATAATACTAACATACTAAAATGCCAGCAGAATAGGCCTAACGGTCTTTCGTGTCTGCTCGTTTGGTCAGCCCCCACTCTGGGAGCTGACCTTGCTGTCCCCCTCGCCTTCTCTGGCTTCTCCCTTCCCAGTTCCGGATATTCTTGCTGCACTGGATTTTGCTTCTAGAACCCTTCCCCTGTACCTGTCCCACCCTCTTGAACCCTCCACCGCCTCTGCCTCCACCAGCCCCCTGGCAGCGATTCCTTGGCTCCACCACCCTCTCAGTGAAGTAGCACCTCCTCCTTTCTCCCCTGAATCTTCCCTCCAGCTTCCACCAATGCCCCTAGTTGCCCCTACTCCTTCCTTCAAGCACCCTGACTGCTCCTCCCCTATTTACTCCCTTCATGTACTTGAAGACCTCTATCATGTCCCCCCAGTCCTTCTCTCTTCCAATGTGTACATATTTAGCTCTTCGAGCCTCTCCCCATAGGTCCTGTCCCCCAAGCCCCAAATCATTTTGTTGCCTCTCTCTGGACCCTCTCCAGGAGTTAAATGTCCCTCTTAGTGGCCTCTAAAACTGCATGCAGTACTCGAGGTGTGGCCTCACCGAGCAGTTATACAGAGGGAGTATCACTTCCCTCCATCTGGAGGTGATCCCCCTAGCGATGCATCCCAGCATCCTGTTGGCCTTGGCTGCTGCCCTTCTACAAGTCTCCGAGTTGTTCATCTCGACATCCACCACCACCCCCAGGTCCCTCTCAGCCATCGAGACTTGCAGCATTCTCCCCCGGTGTACACTTGGCCTGGGCTTGCCCCAGGTGCAGTACCTTGCATTTTCCTGCATTGAACCTCAGCTTCCACTTTCTAGACCATCTTTCCAGGGCCTCCAGGTCCCCCTGTAGGCCACCCCCCAGTTTTGAGTCATCTGCAAAGAGACCTCTCACTCCTGATACCTGTCCTATGTCAGAGACATAGGTGTTGAACAGGAGGGGTCCAAGGACTGATCCCTGTGGGACCCCACTAATGACCCTCCTTGGGGATGAGACTATCCCCCCCCAACTATGACCCTCTGGGTCTGGTCCTGGAGCCAACTGTCTATCCATCTGATCATCTGGTTCCCCACCCCCATTTCTCCCAGCTTATCCAACAGTCCCTCGTGAGGAACAGAGTCAAATGCCTTGCTGAAGTCTAGAAAGAGGATGCCCACTGGTCTACCCAGGTCCAAGGCACTCGTCACCCAATGATTAGTTCCTTTATGTATAATGTCTCCCCAGCTCCCTTTAGCTGCCGTGGGGAGGAGCTTAGTATGGGCTAAACCAAGTGTCTTTGTATACAGTATAAAACATTGGATGGGGGTTTCGTTTCCCTTTTTTTTGTACAGTGTGGTCTTATTGTAATATCATGGGAAATGGAATGTTGCTTCTCCTGATTTAGGCTATAGTATTTCCCTTTTGTGTTAAGAAAAGGGAGGGGGGCGGGGTTCCAGCCTCCTCTAAGCCTGCTCTCTTCAAAATCGGTGTAGGTATATTTGAATACTTACTTTTGATTTTCCTTTGTATTTTATAAACTCTGTGGAGTATATGCTTTACACTAGGAGGGGGAATAAGTGTGTAGGACTTACTTGTCTTTGAGATTGGAAATATGCAACAATACTTTTCTGATTATACTTTTTCCATCTTCGAATCGAACATGATGAGTCATTGCTTTTCCATATTTTTTCAAAAGTATGAACAAAATATCTCCCTACTTGTTCAGTGGGGAAGGGACTGGGTTTTATTTTTGGCGTGATAAGCTCGTTTAATTTTGAGTTTTATGTATCAAACAATACTTTGTTATGAGTTTTTCTTTTTTTTATGATTTGTACGACTTGATACACTGTTGTAAGAATTGTGTTGCAGTTCCGAATACAATTTCCCCTACTCTTTTAGTAGGGAAGGGGAGAGGGTATACACATAATATTTTATTTGTGTTATGGTTTCACGTATGAAGTAATATGCATTTGTGGTTATTATGCTTTGTTTGAAGACATATTGATTTGTTTTTATGTTCTTCTGAGTTTTGAATAAAAAATTCCCCTACTCTTTTTCGATAAGTGCCATGGGATCTTTAGCATCCACCTGAACTACCACCAATCCAGGCAGATGGGACCTCGGTTTAACGTCTCATCCAAAAGACAGCATCTCAGAAGTGCAGCACCCCCCTCATGCTGCACTACAGCGTCAGTATTGGGATATTAACTCAAGAGTGCCAGATGTGGGACCTGAACCCACAGCACTCTGATCTCTTGGCCTCAGAGGCGAGTGTATTACCTACTGAGCCACTGACACTGTTGAGGCCCTATAAGAGGGATTGGGGCCAAGATTACTGAGAACGAAGTAGTTAAAGCTATTGGTAACCTACAAACGGGCAAAGCTGCTGGCCCTGATGGTTTTGAGGCAGAATATTACAAGGAATTGAGGGTGGAAGTGGTGGAGTGATGACGGAGCTTATGCACGAGGCTAGGGGGGAGTGGGATCTCATCAGAACGTGTCTGGAGGCCAGTATCACCTTGATACCCAAGGTGGGTAAATATACTATAGACTGTGCATCATACAGGCCCATCTACCTGCTCAACTGTGACTGCAAGATAATAGCTAAGGTCCTGGCTATGAGGTTGGAGCAGATCCTCCCAGAAATAATCCACCCGGACCAGACAGGGTTTATCAAGGGTAGGCTCTCATATCATAATATGAGAAAGTAGCTGGACGTCATCTGGTGGGGGACATGTAACCCGAATAAGGCATGTGTGTTAATGAAGGATACAGAAAAGGCCTTTGATCAGACTGAATGGGACTACCTCTTCCAGGTGCTGTGCAGGTTTGGGCTCAGAGATGGGTTTGTGGAGCTGGTACAGATGCTCCATTAAAAGCCCTAAGCACAGTTTTTGGTCAATGGTAAGGCCTCTGAGGAATCTGAGCTGTTCAGGGGTGCCCCCTCTCCCCGTTCGTGTTCGCCCTCGCCATCGAACCCCTTGCGATCAAGATCCAGGCCTCTGAGATATACATGGGATACCAATTGGGGCAGACCAAATTGGCTTTATATGCGAACGACCTCCTTTTGTTCGTCTCCCGGCCAGGAAGCGCTATTCCGCACATACTACAGGTAATTGTGGAGTTCAGGGTTTTTTCAGACTATAAGTTAAACCTGTCAAAATCAGAAATTATGCCCCTGGGAAGAGAGGTTGTGGGGTTCCCGGAGCACGCCTGGGAATTAAAAAGGGTGAAGGAATAAAAGTGGGTAATTTGCTCTCAAAGCTGTATAGTCTTAACTACACTCTGTTTTTAAAACAGTGCTGGCTGATTTGTCCAGATGGAGAGCTCTCCCAGTCTCATGATTAGGACGTATTAACCTAATCAAGATGAATGTGTTGCCCCACCTGCTCTATTCCTTGTGGATGGTGCCAGTGTGCCCCACCTCCAGGGACATTATTAAATTGGAAAAAGGGTTCGTAGATTTTATTTGAAAGGGTAAGAGGTCCAGGATGAAATTAAGTAGACTTAAAGCCACAAAGAAAAAGGGAGGACTTGAGTTTCCAGATATCAAGGGGTATTATCTGGCTATTCAACATCGATACATCCATAATTGGACAAAGAGGGGAGATGCAGCCTCCTGGATAGGACTAGAAGGGGCTGGCTGCCCAGGCAGGATAACAGCGTACTCATCACAAAGGGGAACCAAGGCATATGCACAGTTAGCTACTCCTAACCCTCTGATGCAGTTGGTTTTGGGGGCGTGGGTGGAGATCCGGAAGAGGCACAGGGCCTTGGATGAGCACACCCTCCTAATACCAGTGACTGGGAACCCTGAGTTCCTCCCAGGGTTGGAGGACCCGGGATTTGTGCTATAGGAAACGGGTGGAGTGCGCTGTCTGGGGGACTTATGCAACAGCTCTGGCCTAATGACTTTTGATGAGATCAGTATGAAGTTAGGGATCTCAAAGTCACACCTATTCAGATATATGCCGCTGAGAAACTACTCACATAAACTGCATAGAAGTCCAAGGGACATGGCTGCCCTGGCCCCTGTGGAGCAAACTGTACTGGGAGCCAAGGCCCAAGAGAAGGGCTCGATAGGTAGAGCGGTTAGATTAGATAAGCAATTCATCAGAGATCAGACTGGGAAAACTAGATTGCAATGGGAAAAAGACTTGGGGGTGCCTATTTTGGATGAGGACTGGGGTACTCTGGTGACCTCCCATATGGGGCTCCTTTTATGTAACAAGTTCAAAGAATCTCAATATAAATTTTTGCACTGCCTGTTTCATCCTCCTAGTGTGGTTCATAAATTCTAATCCGGGATCATTGACAAGTGTGGGAGATGTGGTGTGATGAGGGGAACCTATTCACACTGTTTCTGGAAGTGTCCAATATTGCAGATGTACTGGAAGGAGATCCAGGGTAAAATCTCAAGAACATGGGGACAAGTGGTGGCCTTCTCACCCATTTCACTTCTCCTGGGTGTGGAGACTGATCAGTCAGGGGAATGGAACCTGTACCCCAGATGGGTGATGATGGTCTTGGTAACTGCTCGCCAGATAATTTTGAATACTTTGGTGTCTAATGTGGTTCCTTCCAACAGGATGCGGAGAACGCTTCTACTGTCCACCCTAGCCCTGGACTGATTCACCTATGCCTTAAAGGGCAGGGAGGAGAGATTCCAGAGAGACTGGGCAAAATGTTTTGGCATCCCTAGCTCCGATGGAGACCATACTGCTATATGGGTCAGGGATTGGATAGAGTGTTTGGAAGGCGGAGGGTGGTTTGCCCTGCACTATGCTGTGTGGTATCTTCCTGGGTCTCTTAACAGAGGAGGGAAGGGGGAGTCGATATGAAGGTGAAGCCTACAGGTGTGCAAAGATAGGGGAAAAACTACCAGTACCCCCTATAAGGGGGCCTCATTGGAATTTCTTCAAGCAGAGTGGAAATTTATTTGCTCTTACTTTTTTTTTTTTTTTGTCTCTTCTTTCTGTCCTTTCTAATGGGGCTTTACCCTACCTTTCTCTGTCTCCTTCTTTCTCTCTCTCTCTCCCTCTCTGTGTTTATACTATTTACTATTTCACTTAAGACAATATATTTGATAGGAAGCCTCAGTGCTGCTTTCTTTTTTGTTTTACAAAACAGAACTTTGAAAAAGTGTGATTGTTTGAACGTTTATAATGACTTTGTCAGTTTTTTGGGTGGTTCCATATGGGGGAGCTTGCTCTCATTTGCCTTATTTAAGGGGGAAAAGGATAACGAGGAACTTGATGCCTGTTTTGTTTATATGATGTGTGTATCAGCAGTACTGTACATAAGCACATTCTGTATGAAATGTCTTGTTTTTCTCTGTTGTTTCCTATAAAAGAAAATCAACAGATGATACAAAAAAAAAAAAAACACTGATTCTTTAAGAACCTTTCCAGGTTCTGCAAGAGGAGGTAGGGCAGGAGGTGTAAGCCTAATTAGGGACCCACTGGAAGAAACAATTTTAAGTAATTTTTAATTCAAACTTCAGGAATCCCTCATACGAAGAAGTTCATTATGCTTACATAGATGCAGACTACAAAGTAGCACCCCGGGAGGCTGGGTACAGAACCTACTTATGGAGAAAGGTTCTACAAGACAGCAGTGCCAAATCTGGCATTCGTTCTGGATTGTACATCCAAGCAGTAGTGCTTAGTAAAGGAATGCAGAATTTTCCACGTAACTGCTTCACAAATTTCCAACAAGGGAACATCTCTTGCCACTGCCACCAAGGTAGCAGTGCCACGAGTGGAATGTGCCCCAAGACCTTGGGGCGGTTGCTTGCCAGCCTTGCCGTAGCATAACTGTATACAAGAAACTAACCAACGAGTGATAGTACTCTTGGAGATTGGCCCTACACGTACCCACCTCACCATATGCAAGAAACAGTTGTGAGTGGAAGGATCTGAGGTCCCTAGTATAATCCAGATAGTGTTCAAGGGACCTCTTAATGTCCAGGCTGTGCAGCATCTGCTCACCAGGACTGGATCCTTCTGTGAAGAACACTGGAAGAGTGATGGACTGGTTCAAATGATACTCTGACACTATTTCAGGAAAAAAAGTTCTATTAGTCCTAAGAACTACCTTGTCCCTGTGGAAGATTATGTAATTAGGATCCGTGCAGCGAGCTTGCAGCTCACACACCCTTCTGGCAGAGGTGATTGCCACAAGGAAGACTGTCTTCCAAGTGACATATTTCAAATCTGCAGTAGCCATAGGCTCGAATGGAGGCTCCACAAGCTTGGCTATGCACACATTCCGATACCATGGAGGAACTGGGTCCCTAACAGGTGGAGAAAAGTGTAGTAAGCCCTTAAAGACGTTCCCTTGTGTTTTAAATTCCCAATTTTCTGATGCTCTCAAAAAGGCTTCAAGGTTGTTTTCTGGCACAAGAACATTCTTAAATATATGGAAGCATTATCAGAATAATGATTTATCCTGCTATGTCATGTCCAGCTAAGAATATAAACAGGATGGCAGCAAGGAAATTAGCTCCCACATTTGCAGCAGTTGGCATCATTCAAAGCACTTCACCTAAATATCCGTTTGTCTTTGGTTACACTGTTTATATTAAAGTCCTTGCCATTCTGCATGTACTTTTGAATTGTCTGAATAGATTTCTTGCAAGTTTTATTTTTTGTTGGGATATTTCAATTTTTATTTGTCCTGAGCCAACCACATCTGAAACTGCAACTTTGAAAGCAGATATAACCAAAAGAAGCGTGGCAACCCCTGTATTTCTTTTTGTTTCTATATTCCTAATCCTAACCATAGTCTACATCTATCAAAAGTGTTTTATGAAAATACCATGGTTTGAGATGGTTTTATGTATAAAAACATACAAATATTCCCCCTTTTTCGGAGACTACAAGTTCAAGAGGGTGTCATAGTATTGGTAATTTACTCTCTAATTTTGCATTAGTGGAAAAAAATGAAGCAAGCATCATGACAAATAATGTGTCCTTGTTTCACATTTTCTTTCACTCACGTTGACATCTAAACTATTGATGTTATAACCATATAAAACACTCTGACCCCTTCTGGATTTTTCCATAAAGAGAGATTAAATCCCACCAATGTAACTTAAAAACAAGCATACTAACATACTAAAATGCCAACAGAATAAGCCTAACGGTCTTTCGTGTCTGCTCGTTTGGTCAGCCTCCACCCTGGGTGCTGACCTTGCTGCCCCCCTCGCCTCCTCTGGCTTCTCCCTTCCCAGTTCCGGATATTCTTGCTGCATTGGGTTTTGCTTCCAGAACCCTTCCCCTGTACCTGTCCCACCCCCTCTTGAACCCCTCCACTGTCTCTGCCTCCACCAGCCCCCTAGGCAGCGCATTCCATGGCTCCACCACCCTCTCAGTGAAGTAGCACCTCCTCCTTACTCCCCTGAATCTTCCCCCCTCCAGCTTCCACCCATGCCCTCTAGTGGCCCCCTCCTCCTTCCTTCAAAGCACCCTGACTGTTCCTCCCCTATTTACCCTCTTCATGTACCTGAAGACCTCTATCATGTCCCCCCGGTCCCTTCTCTCTTCCAATGTGTACATATTTAGCTCTTGAGCCTCCACATGGTCCTGTCCCCAAGCCCCAAATCATTTGGTTGCCTCCTCTGACCCTCTCCAGGAGGGTAATGTCCCTCTTTAAGTGTGGCCTCCAAAACTGCACGCAGTACTCAAGAGCGGCCTCACCAAGTAGTTATACAGATGGAGTATCACTCCTCCTTCTGAGGTGATCCCCTGAGCGTGCATCCCAGCATCCTGTTGGCCTTGGCTGCTGCCTCCTACAAGTCTCAGAGTTGTTCATCTTGACATCCACCACCACCCCAGGTCCTTCTCAGCCATCGAGACTTGTAGCATTTTCCCCACCCAGGGTGTACACTTGGCCTGGGTTTCTGCCCCAGGTGGAGTACCTGTATTTCCTGCATTGAACCTCAGCGCCACTTCTAGACCATCTTCCAGAGCCTCCAGGCCACCCTCCCTCCTCCCCATCCACCACCTCCCCAGTTTTGAGTCATCCACAAAGAGACTCATCTCACTCCTGATTCCTGTCCTTATGTCAGAGATGTAGGCGTTGAAGAGTAGGGGCCCAAGGACTGATCCCTGTGGGACCCCACTAATGACCCTCCTTGGGGATGAGACTATCCCGCCAACTACGACCCTCTGGGTCCGGTCCTGGAGCCAATTGCCTATCCATCTGATTATCTGGTTCCCCAACCCCATTCCTCCCAGCTTATCCAACAGGCCCACGTGAGGAACAGAGTCAAATGCCTTGCTGAAGTCTAGAAAGAGGACGACACTGGTCTACCCAGGTCCAGGCACTCTGCCACCCAGTCATAGAACTCCACAAGGTTTGTCTGACACAATTTCCCCGGGACGAATCCATGCTGTCTATTGTCCAGGCACCCTGACTTTTCCAGGTCCCCCCCTAGCCTCTCCTTGACAATGCCCTCCATCACTTTGCCCACCACCGATGTCAGTCTGACAGGTCTGTAGTTCCCTGCCACCTCCCTTGATCCCCCCTTGTGGATAGGCACTATATTCGCCACCTTCCAGTCCTGGGGCACCCACCCTGTCCTCAGAGAGATGGTGAAACGCCCGCCAGGGTTCCGCCAGGACATCTGCAAGTTCCTTCAGCACTCTGGGATGTAATTTATCCGCCCTGGCTTTCTCTGTCTTAAGGGAGCTGAGGGCTTCCCTCACTCTCTGCTGTGATTTCCACTCCGTACCTCTTCTCTACTTAGCCCTCCCTCCTGCCAGTGATGCCTCCCTCTCCCCAGACACGCCGATCGGTAAGCGCCCCAGTATCTCTGTCTCTCTCCATGTATGATGCAGCACCCCATTTTCCTGGAAAACTGAGGTGAAGTACTCATTTAGTACCTCAGCCTGCCCCCAGGGTCTTGTGCCCATCTCTCCCTGATTTAATCCTGCTAATCTGCCCTTCACCCTTCGCTTTTCCCCAATGTATCTGAAGAACCCCTTGTTCCCTCTCCTATTTTCCCTGGCCAGGTTCTGCTCCTTCCTTGCCCTAGCCGCCTCACCACCCTAGTGGCCCTTCTAGCCATCAGCTATACCCCTCAACCTTTCACTCCTTGAGCACTTGAATTGCCTATAGGCTGCCTTCTTTCCCCGCACCACCTCCTGGACCTCCCTGGTCCACCAGCAGGCTTTCGGCCCCACCGCATTTGCCTTACTTTTGCACAGGTGCTGGTAGCATCCTGTACCCATCTCCTGATGATTTCCCACCTACTATCAGCGTCCATGTCTGACCCAGTCACATCCAAATGCTCCTTAAGGATCCTTCCCATTTCCTTAAAATCTGTCCCCCTGAAGTCAGTTACCTCCGTCTTTGTGCAGCCTTCTAGCCCTCCTAGGTCCAGGCAGAACCAGACCGTGGCATGGTCACTCCCCGCCAATGGGTCCCTTACCTCCAGGCCCCCAATCTGGTCACTATCTGCCAGGACCAAATCCAGTACCCGCGCCTCCCTGGTCGGTTCCCCCACCTGCTGAGTTAGGAACGCGTCCTGAAAGACATCCAACAACCTCTGTTCCCTGGTCACAGAGGATGTCATAGTCTCCTAGTCTGTTCCTGGCATGTTTAAGTCCCCCAACACCACCACCGTTCCTCTGCCCAGTCTGCAGTGTCTCCCAACATCTGCCATCAAACTCTCCTCCAGCTCCTCCGCCAGGGCAGGGGGTCTATACACTACTCCTATTTTTACTCTCTTGCCCCCCCTTGTTATCAAGGTGACCCAAATGACCTCCATGGTTCCCTCCGCCTCCTCTACTCCCCCTATGCCAATGCAGTTTTTGACTATCATTGCTACCCCTCCTCCCCTTCCCTCCCCCGTTCTTCCTGAGCATGGTAGCCAATGTTTTTTGTTGTGGATTCTAAATGTTTAGATGACCATGATGTATTGAGCACAGCATGATGACTTTGACATGGGGTTGCTAAAACACCAGTGAACGTCCTTAAAAATAAAAGTCCTGAAAATGGAGTGTGAAGCCACCATTTTCTCTTTCCCTGTGGAAATAAAAATGCTGAGATAGCCGTTAGGTGGACCTTGAGGATTTGAAGGCCTGAGACCGAGGGCCTGAAGATGAACCAAGTAGTCCAGGAGTATGGGCAGAGCTGCTTGAAAGGTATTGTGCTGCCTAGGAGCACACCATAAAGAACATCTTTTCCACTTAAAGGCATACGTTTTCCTGGTAGTCTAGTCTACTTTCTAGAAACTTTGAGGACTTCGAGGACACCCCCCCAAGAAACAAAAACTGCAAAACTTATAACTCTTCAAGAATCACACTTTCAGGCATAGTGTCTTGAGATTTGGAAAAACTATTGTGCCTTGGGACATGGTCAGCAAGCTGCATGTCTGAGGCAGACAAATGGGTCGTCTGGTAGACAGAGTCAGAAGCAGAGTGCGCCAGGGCTGCCTGGCCCAATCTAGAGCCACCAGAATCATGGCTGCAAGCTGGCTCCTCAATTCCTCAATTTTAGAAGAACTTGTAGAAGTAGAGGAAATGGAGGGAAGACATATAGGAACTTCCCTGACCAATCCAGGGTCAATGCATTAATGGGCACTGAACCCACCGCTGGAGGCCTACAACAAAACCGGGGAAGCTAAAAGGTCCATCTCTGGTGTGCCCCACCTCCTGAAAACTGTGGTCAGTACCTTTCTGTTTAGTGATCACGTGTGGTGCCCCTGGCTGAGTCTGCTGAGGGAGTTTGCTAGGACATTGACCTTTCTCAGGAGATGGTGCCAACAACTGGACATCCATGGAATAAGCCAGACTCCAAATCTTCATGGCTTCTGTGCACAGCCTTGAGGATTTGGTGTCCCCTTGTTTGTTGATGTAATACACGGAGGTGGTGTTTTCTGTCCTGATTCGGACAGATTGACCTTTCACCTGAGAGGCGAAGGAGCACAAGGCGAAAAAGACCACTCTTAGCTCCAGTAGATTCGATAGGTTGCCTGGACTCCTGAGGGGACCATACTCCACTTATTGTCTGATCTCCTAACTGTGCCCCTCAGCCTAGCAAAGAGGCATCTGTTATCAGGACTATGGTGGGGATAGTTGCTGGAAATGAACTCCCTCCCAGAGGTTGCCCCTTTCCTTCCACCAATCGAGAGCATGTAACAGTGTCCTTGTGACTGGAACCAGCTTTGAGGGTGCTTTTTCTGAGACCAATGTGCTCTAAGATGGTAATGAATGTCCCTCATTTGGAATCTGGCACCTGGAACTATGCTTGTAGTGGAGGCCATGTGACCCAATAACTGTAGTAAAACTCTTGCTGATCTGGGATGACCCAGGACAAAGGAATTTGCCAAACTCAGAAGATTTTCTACCCTCTCCTATGAAAGGAATGCCCTGCCTTGGGGGGCATCCAATTCTGCTCCTGTGAACTCCAACCGCTGCACTGGTTCTGTTTGAGATTTCTGTACGTTTATGAGAAACCGCAGTAATATCAGGGTGCTTCGAGTTAAGTGTAGGGAGTCCTTGACCTGCTGGTGTGACTTCTCTGTGACTAGCCAGACATCCAGGTAGGAAAAGACCACCACACACTGTCTGCGAAGATGCACTGCCACCACAGCCAGGCACTTTGTGAAGATTCTGGGAGCAGAGGAGAGACCGAAGAGAAGAACTCTGAACTGGTAATGGCCAGATAGTAATCTGAACCTTAGGAACTTTCTGTGACTGGGCCTGATTAGGATGTGGAAATAAGCATCCTTCAGGTCCAGAGAAGTCATCCAGTCTCCTTGTCGTAGGGAAGGGATCACTACAGCTAAGGAGACCATCTTGAACTTGGGTTTCCTTACATGCTTGTTCAGAAACCTGAGATCCAAAATGTGTCACAACTCCACCAGTTTTCTTTCGAGTGCAGAAGTATCTCAAGTAGAGGCCCTTCCCCCATTTCTCGGTAGAAACCCTCTCTTCAGCATTTGCCTGCAGTAACTTTTTGACCTCCAGCTCCAACAGCATCCCTTCTGGTGGAGTGTGAGGCTTAAAGATTCTGCAGTTGTGCAGATTAGGAACTTTGTAGAACCGCAGGGCGAGGCCTTGACTCACCACTTCCAGTACCCACTTGTCTTTGGTGACGTTTTTCCATTCCTGATAGAAATTAATCAATCTTCCTCCCACTGGCAATGGACAGGCGACATAGGCAGGACCGACAAGGGTTCTGCTTGGGCTGGGCCTTAGAGGTTGGGGATGGATCAGACTGTTTGGAAGGTCATCTGCCTCTGCCACTAAAGAAACCTCTCATTTCAGAATAGTCACAGGGCATGGGCATGGGAAAAAAAGAATGGGGAAAGTATCCCCTACCTCTGCCTCTCCTTCCCTGAGGTCTGTAGGAGGTGGAGGCCTTCCCTTTCCGGGCATTACTTTTGTAGGTGGTCTTGTACTCATCTACCTTCTTCATGTACACCTCTGTCTTGTCACCAAACAGGGAAATGTTACTGTCACAAATCCACTCCTGAGGGTCAGGTCCACTGAGCTCACAGTGCCCACCCCCAAGTGCAATCTGTGACAGGGAGGGGGAAAACAGGGATACCCTCCCTGTGTCCTTCTAGAATGCTCACAGAGGTCATGACTGAACACCTGCCACTAGGCCCCAGGGCTCCCTCTTTACCCTCTGGATAAGGGTGCAATACCAGTGTCGAGTCTTGTAGCCAAATGAGAACACTTCTGGGTTGTTACTCAAGGGGGGAAGGTCCAAATGTCACAATCTCTTCGGGGTAGCTTCATGACCCTGATTTTGTCTTCTCCCAGGTTCCATGTGAAATGGGCGACTCCAAAAGAGCGAGCCCATATCAGCGAATGGAAAACCGCGCAGACCGGTACAGTGACTGTGCTTTTTCTGTTTGCCCCTGCAACCCCCCCCCTTTATTAATATCAAACTCCCAGGTCATAGCACCAGGGTAAGGGAATACCGGTTTCACCATTCCAGTACTCGCCATTTTCCATTTGCTGTAATGTGGGCTTGATTTTTTGCAGTCGACCACATTACATGATACCTTTCTCCCACAGGGTATGCAATAACCTGGTTCAAATCCCCATAGACTCCTGCATGAGACTTTTATATTCTCCCTATCTTTACCCAAATTCCCCTTACAGATCCTTGTTCGATTGGTAGCTTATGGTGACACCCCTTAGCAGTAACAGTTTAGTCACCAGATTATTATTAAACGTCCCACAACTACACAAAACATGAAAAATCTCGATCAGGCAGGTTTCTTAAAAACGAATGTTTTTAATAAAATAATTAATAATCATATAGTTACAACTAAAAGATTTAGAAAGCTTTGGTCACATAATAAACACAAATAAAAGTGAAAAATATACATGAAAAACACATTATAACTTATCTAAAGTTCTATCTTAAGTTCATAGTATATTGAATTTCAGAAAAGTAAATGGTTTTTCAAAGGTTTCAGTACGTCTGCAGCAATCCTGCTTCTTGTGCATCAAAAGAGTGTTCAAAATGAAATTCCAAAATGCTGTGACAAATGCCCCGAGCTTCTGGTTGGAGGTCTTTAAACAGGCATGCCCCCCCGAAGTCTGTGACACTGCCCTTTGTCAGCTGGTGGCCTTGTCTTTTTGGGGGGCCAGCAGATGTCACTCTTGCTCTTCCAAACTTTGAGGGCATTATTATACCTACCAACCCAATTTCCTGGCTGCCCTTTTGATGTCCTACTGCCTTACTCGTAAGACAATTTATACCAACTTGTCAAGAAGGGCTAGTTCCCAAAACCTGGTTTCCCAAACATCCTGCCTTTGAAGTGCAAAGGTTTATGACAGGTGATGTTTTCTGGCACATCCTTGTTGAGCAATCTTTGAAGTAATCTGGCTTCCTACCCAGCAAGTTTCCCCCTCGGGTCACAAAGGAAGGTCAAACATTTTAAAAATCCAGTCTCTCTATGTAACCCTATCATTGACACTGGCATTCTTGTCTCTACATTCTTGTGCCTATGTGGCTACAGGACCCCACTCTGGATGAACTCAATCCCTGATTCTATCTTACCTATCCCCAGTCTAGGGCCTTTTAAACCTGAGCTACGAAGCCACATTATGTCCAACTTTCACTGCGTCTGCAGATAAACTCCTCTACAAAGTCTAAAGGTTTCACTGCAGTTTATGACTTGTGTTTTCAATAAATGCTTCAGCTATGCACACCTTTGGTGTTACTATACGTATGTATTATGTATTTTTGCCTCTATACTTAGTGCTGTATTCTGTATTACCTAGAACAGTATTCAGTTATACTCTGTACCCCTCCTCATTTATGTACGACGTGGAGCCTTTGCAAATGAGTCTCTGACTAAAAGGGCTGTAATTCCTAGACCCTCAATAAATAAATTAATAAAAAAATAAATTTACACATACATAAAATCACATAAAAATATAACAAATATGTCTGCAAATAGGACTGGTAGTGGCTAGCTCGACACAATTATCACATGGAAAGTCCATGGCTTTTGTCAGAGTATGCTGGGACAAGTTAGTAGTCTGTGAGCAGACAAATCTATATAAAGAAATAGCATGTGCCATAACCCTATTGGCACTGTCATTCATATCTACCGCCATGTGAAAAAGGTATCTGGTGGCCTCGATGGCAGTGTTGGCCAACTCCAGCAGACCCCACACTATATACCCAGATATCTTATCACTGAAGGCCAGAGTAGAATTCCAGAGTGCCTTTTGATATTGAGCTGTATAAGCTATGTACTTAGTTTGCCTCAACAGTAAACACGTGGACGTATAAGCTTTCTTCCCCATACTGTCCAGTTTTTTGGAGTCTTTCTCCAGAGGCTGGGCAGACAGGGCCACCATGGCCTTGTCCCAGATGGCTGCCTGGACCACTCCTTCTTGATCTGGGTGAATGCAGAGGTACTCAGCATCAAGGGGGAGGAGCCAAGATTTGCGCAGCCGTGAGACAGGCAGCATCAGTGTGCCGCAACCCCCACACCCGACAGCACTCACCCATGGCATCCTGATTCGGCTCATCTTACTTTGCTCCTCTTTTCGAGCTTTCAGTTTACTTCATCTAGTCAACTTTAAAGTATAATCTGGTTTCAGACAGCCAGCGGGAAAAGTGCCATCTCCCAGTATCAGCTTTGCACAGCATTTGCGTGCGGTTACCCTGCTGACTCTGCCAAACGAGCAAGTTGCTAATTGCAAGATGGATTGATTTCGACTGAAAATTCATTGGTTTACTGGGTTTCTGACACTCCTCTGTTTATTGCCGATGGTTCTAGTGTCTTTGTTTCAGCTGGTCTACTGCTTGCAGTGTTCAGCCATTTATATACTGTCCTGGAGGGAATCACAGTTTAAGCACAGGCAAAGGGTTTAGCAACCACAGATTTGATCCTGGGTTTGGAGGGTAAAACCTAAAAGGACAGGCTGAGTGAGTGAAATATGTACACCTTGGAAGAGAGGAGGGACCGGGGGGATATGATAGAGATCTTCAAATACTTTAAGCCGATTAACAAAACTGGCACAGATGGGGTATTTAAGTTGAAGAAGGAGAGGGACGTGACAGGGCATGGGCTCAGATTGGAGGGTGGAAGATATCAGAGAGCTGAAGATTTTTTTTTTACGGAGAGGGTGGCAGCGAAATGGAACACTCTACCCAAGGAGGTGGCATCCTGTCAGATGGTGGGAAGTTGTAAAAGGGGATGGGACAGGGTACGAGGGGGGTAAAGGTGAGGGGGGGGAGAGGAGGGGGCAGCTGCAAAATAAGGGTGCTTGCTGCATATTCGAGCAGACTTGCTAGACCATGAGGCCTTTTCTGCTGGCAGATTTGTATGTTCATAAAATAAAACCTTGGCTTGAGATGTACCTTGAGACAGGGATGGCAGCAATTCTGTAGAAAGGGTTTGCCAGAGGATTTTTGGATACCCTGTACAGAGGTGAAGAAACCTAGTGAAGTCACCAACCTAAACTCAACTCACAAGAAAACTGGGAGTTTGGGAGTAAACCTGGGAAGAAAGACTGGGTTGGATGGCAGGTCCCTTCCAGTTCCTACCAATTCTGAACTGGGTTAACCCAGTAGGCATGGTCCCAAAGAAGGCCCCAGACAAGTTTCACCCCATCAATCATTTATCTTTCCCTGAAGGGGATTTAGTGAATGATTTCATCAATCCCACACGAACAGCAGTGTACTACACCTTCTTCGACAGAGTGGTGGCAGAAGTTTGCCAGGGTGGCCATGAGGCGCTGGTGTGAAGGCAGATGTAGAGTCCCGACCCAGACTCTTCTGTAGGTGTTCACTGTTGAAGGCTTCCTAGACTGCATCAGCATCTGGACACACCATGCTGAATATACTGCCTTCATAAATTTACATCAGAAGCCAGGCTGCCAGCTGAACTTCTCTGGATCCAGATGAAGTATCGGGTTCTGATACAGAAGCTCAGGCCTGCTTGTAGGTGGCACTTGGTCTGCCACTCACAGCTAATCTAAGTCTAAGTACCAGGACCACCAGTTCCAATGGAGAAGCAACAAGAATGAGCATGGAGGGCTGCCCATGCAACTTCAGCAGGACCTCTGGGATCACTGGCCATCAAGGGGGCAGAAAGAAATAAGGGACAGCATCCAGCCATGGCAGGGAGGCATTCTATCCTCATCAACTGAGGCTCCTGGTACCTGCTTAAGTACCTTGGGGTCTCTGCATTGGATTTTGCTGCCATGAGGTCCAGAAGCAGCATTCCTCACATGCTGCAGATCGACCTGAACACTTTTTTGCTGAGGCCCCATTCACCCAACTGCAGCTTCCATCAGCTGAGCCAGCTGGACTGCCATGAGGGACTGGAGGTTCTGCTCCATCCAGCAAAGGACACTGTTTGCTTCTGTTATCACTGATTTGCTCCTTGTGCTTCACTGCACTTCATGTGAGCAACTGTGATTACACTGTCTGATCTGATCAGTATGTGCTGGTTGTGTATTCAAGCTCATAATGACACAGTGCTTGGAACAGTGTTTGGAACACCACTTACACTTCAAGGATGTTGATGGAGTGCTTTCATTCCACAAGACTTATTCCCTGTCTTTCCAAATTCCTCCATTCACTAGAATATCACCACCACTTAATATGGCTGAATTTTAGTTGGTCTGCATCAGTATCCCCCCCCACCACCACCAACCTCAGTGATGATTCTAAAAAACAGGCAGCCTTCCTTTCCCGGTCAACAAATAAAAATTAAAATAATAAGACTTCACACTCCTTGAGCTGAGACTGCTTAAAACTGCTTTCTAGCCAAAGAGGCAGGCATCTGTCATGAGGGTCATGTGTCTCACGTCTCATATGGTGATTCCCTTGCTTAAAATTGCCAGTACTGTCCATCAACAAAACTACCACCAGAGGCAGAAGAAGTATCTTGGTCAACAGGGTTTGTAATTGAGGGTGTCAATGTTGCAGGACATGAAGCTGCACTACAGTAGAGTCTGAGCCACTTAACGAGAGCTAATCTTTCTGCCATTAGGCTGAGAACTTGTAAGATTGTCCGGGTTAGTTTTATTCATTTATTTGTGAATCGTATCATACATTTGACTTTTGAGCTAAGAGCTTTTACCTAGGTTCCTAGTCAACTGATACAGATACAGGGGACAGATCAAACATGAGCCTTGTCACAATGCATTTCAGTGGTTACAAATGGAGACAAGAATAGGTCAAAAGGAAACATTATCAGGTGTTTTTACATGGGTCTGCTTGTCAGCATGGTGCAGGTATTATGTGAAGTTAAAAGTAGTCACAACTGAGCTAGAAGAAAGGACATGCTTTAGCCCCTCCTTGAATAGTGCTATATTAGGAAGATTCAGTAGAGAGTGTGGAAGCTCATTCAGCCACTGGGGTGCACATTAGGCAAATGAGCATTGAGCCAGGCTTGTGTGACGGAAGGGAACAGTTAGTACTTTACTAGTCGTACTCCTAGTGGTATATAGATTGTTGGCAGTGTGGAGTAGGGATTGAATGAAGAGAGAGGAGCGCCCCAAGAGAGCTTTCATTCCTAGGGGACAAACCTGGTACTTTATTCTTTCCTGCAGTGGGACCAAGAGTGTAGAGGGAGCATGTGTGTGTGCATGCCCATCAACACCCAGGATGGGCCAGCAGGCATTATTTAGTACCATGTTGACCCTATTTAGGACCCTGTCTGTGGCTGCTCCATGCACAGCCAGCCCACAGTCCAGGATAGGAAGTATAGTGCGGGATACTGCTGCTCATTTTACTTCAGGTGTGAGGTAGTGTCTGTGTCTAAAGAGGGCACCTAATCTAGTGTGAGCTGCTTTCACAATGGTGTCCAAGTGAGGGGTGAAAGTAAGGGACTCGTCTAGGGTTACCCCTAGGTACTTAAACGTGGGGACCTGTGTAAGTGCGTCACCATCACCACTCCTAATGGTAAGTGGGAGGATCTTTGCTGTCCTTCTGCTTATGAGAGTCCAGCAGACTTGGATATAAGGCTCTGAGCTCTGTCAACTGTTACAGCGACCAAGGATTGGAATGTGTTGAAGTCTGTCCTAGGTGTTGGAGTGCTGAGTCCGAAGCATGGTTTATTATCCACCCATGATACTGTATGGTCCGAATGACTGCTGACACCGCCTCTTGCGATAACTCCATAAACTCCTCCCATATCAGTCAGTCATCTAAGTAAGGGTATACATGATAACCTTGCATACGGAGATGAGCTACTATTATAGACTAAACTTTATGAATACCTATGAAGCAGGGGAAAGACTGAACTGCATGACTGTGTACTATAAGTCCCATCCTTGGATGTAGAACCAGAGAAATGGGTTGTGAGATGGCTGAATGGTGATGTGCAGATATGCACCCTGAAGGTCAAGCGTAACCCCCCCCCCCGTTACCCGGGGTTACTAGAATCCCAGTAAGACCTAGTGGTAGGCAGGGAAGGCAGCTTGTGAAACTCCAGTTAAATGGATTTCACACTGTCTCACTCTGTTCTCAGTCTCAGCTGAGACTGAGGGATGACATCACCATAGAACTTTCACAGCTGCATGAGCCACACTGGAGTGCTGCAGTTGGAAGTTAAGATAGAATGTTGGGGATTTTTGAACAGAGTCTGTGTGCAGTCTTGGAGAGATGAGCAGCACAGCAGTCTGTGGGCAGGCTGTCAGAGCCTTAAGCTCTGTTTTAGAGCTACTGTAAGGGAGGTGTGTGTTTCCACCGAAAGAAGAACACAGTAAGGCGACTGTGAAGTGGTGGAGATCGATGTTACTGGTCCATGTGCCCCATCCCTAAGGGGATTGGGTGGAAAGGTTTGCCTGTCTTCCAGGGGCAACCCTGCTGGTTCCGGCTAAGGAAGAAGCTGCCTCATTTCAAGTTGTGCTATGGCACCAGAAGCTGTTAGAGAGAGAAATTCCTGTGAGGAATCGCCTGTAGGGCACCTGCAACCAAAGGGTGAGTTTGCTCTGACAGAGGGCCTTTGTTTTCACCTGAACTGTTGGAAAGTGGGGATTGGACTACTTAATTTGTAGGAGGTCTAGTGTAATAGACATTGCCGGATAATTCAAGTAGGTTCAAGTCCAGCACAAAGAGTAAAGTAACGTGGGGACTGGACTGCTTAATCAGTGGGAGGCCTAGAGCAATGGGCTAAGCCAAGTAAAAGTATGTTCAAGTCCAGCACAATGAGAAAGCAAGACAAGTAGAGGAAATGTGACATACATTTAGCCTTAATCTACATTGTCAAGCTTTACAGAATGAGATCTTTAATGTCCAGAGAAATGGCCAGGTATGAATTATGGAAGCGAGAGGTGGGAGAGCCCCCCATCAGTAGTAACCAAATTCACCTCTACGGATTTGCTCTGTGGCACCTTTACTTTCTCTCAGGTACTTGGCCAGTGCCTGAGGAAAGTACCCAGACATGGGATTAAAATGAGAATTCCCTGATAGAGCTGAGGTGCTCTTAGGTGGTTTAGGGAGCCACCAGAAAATGCTTCCATGACATATGGAAGGTGTCCGAGTGGCTGGCAAGGGAGCCGAGCCAGGGAAATCCCAGATAGTGTACATGTTCAGGCTGTGTACCCAAAGCAGCGTGCAAGTCCGGGCTGTGTGCCCCGTGGGTTCAGAGCCTGAGGGCTGGAGTGTTGAAGAAGTGTTCCTGATTCTTTTTGTCTGCATTACCAGAAGTGTAGTCCCGTGAGGGTCCATCTATGCTTTGTTTGTTCTGCTTGGATGTGAATAAAAGCCACACTTTAGAATCCCACTTCTGGTATTGGACATTACAGTTACTGCTTCCTGTGTTCGGAATTACTTGGGTGCCCCTCTGAAGAGTAGCCAAACCTAGCCCTTGTGCCGAGTAACCTATTCCTCCCCGAACCCAGTCCCCACCTGGTACTGCTGTCAGATTCAAACAGCATACCACCTGTCGTTTGCAAAAAGGCAGGGGGTTGGGGTTACACAAGCAATGCCAGGAAGTCCACTTGTTGCATGGCTCCTATCGTTGACTACTGTGTCTCCATCTCGAAGTGATGCAATTGCAATCTCTAGCTGCAGTGTTTGAGGTCCAGTACTGCTTGGAAGCTTTTGGTTTTCTTCAGAATGGTGAAGGAGATGGAGTATAGGCCTGTACTTCGCTCAGGTCATGGTACCGGGTTGTACTGCTCCAAGGTCTCCAAGATGACTGCGAGCATTTAGCAGTGCCAGTGCTTTTGTGTGTTTCAGGATATGGTGACTGAAGGAGAAAGCCCAACATTCTGTGTAAACAATGTCCAACACATAGCAGTCTGAAGTGACTTTTGACCACTGGTTGGCAATGAAAAGTTGAAAGAAAAAGTCCTGTATCCCTCATACCCAATATCCAAGACCAGAAGTCTGAGGTGATGTCTGTTCACCATTCTGCAGTGAAAAGGGAGTCTCATTCCCAAAGGGGTTCAGGCCTGGGAATGGGCCAGACTGCAGTATGATTGGCTGTCCTTACAGTCTCTGCCTCATTCATCTTTGCAAGAAAAAGATCCCTGGTCGGAGTGGGAGTTGAATTGGGATGACCTGTCCTGAAAATTGTTAAATTTTTGCCCTGAATGATACTGTCTAGCATCTCAAAAGAAGCACCTCCCTTTAGGCCTCTTGTCTTCTGGTAGAGCCATTTTAGAGTCTGAGATTTGCTTTATTATGGCCTCCAACTCTGGACCAAAAATGTGGATCCAATTGGAAAGGCATCTTTAACAGGGGAAACTATATAAGAGTTGTTTGTCAACCAGAGATGCAGTCAGTAAGCTCGTCACATCACAACTGAGTATACAGTGGACTTTCTGTATAACTGTAACATATCATAAGAGGCATCCACCAGAAATCATGTCCCCATGAAGAGAAGCACCATGGGATGTGTTGTCTTGGAGTTATTAGGCAACTCGAAAAAGATGGCAGTCAGCCAGTAGGCCATGGTCCGGACGACTTAAGACAATGCAAGTACTGTCTTCATTGATGCCCCTGCCACTTTGAAGTTTTTGTTTATCACAGACTCCGCTTTTTTGTTTAACGGATCCTTAACTGCTGGTACCCCCAATGGCAGAATTGTGGTTTTCCTTATGGCAACCCTGACAGGTACATCCACTTTTGGCACTGTTTCCCAGTTCTTCATATCCTTGCTGTCCACCCTGTATACCTTTGGAAATGTGAGAGCTGCAGACTTCCTGTCAGTACAGCTTCACTCTCTGGTGATGAGATCAGTAGCTATGTCACACACAGGAATGCTCTGCCCTTCTTGACCACTCTTTTTGGTTGGTTACCCTTCTTTTTTAGCTTCCTGCAGAGGTTCAACTCATCCTCCAGATCCTAGTACATATTTGCTTCGTAATGCTGTTGATATGCTCAAAGTTAAACATTCTGCCTCTCTGCCTTCCAAAAGATTACTGCTGAAGGAGATGCATTCTCCTTTCTCCATAGGAGTGTATGTCAGAGTCATCTCTTCAAGAAGATGTAGGGAGAAGTCTCTTTTTGTGTGGAAGTAACCCAGGGGAAGGGCATAATAAAGCCAGTCAAAGACTAAGGCAGAGGTATGGGTTCCTGGGGTGCACGTTTCCTCTTACAAGGTTGTGGCATACATGGCATTTGTGAGGAAGTTGATTGCCTTAATGAGCTTCATTGTGGTAGGCTGCTGTGCCCTCACTGCTCCCTAAGGGGAAGGAGATCTTAATGTCTGTCCTGGCTCCACTGAGAAGAGGTGAGGCAGATCTCCGAGGTTGTCCATCACAGCAGAATGGCTGTCAGAGGCAGCCTGGTGCTCGACTGAGCTTTACACAGTGGTTCATTTCCAAATCCTTGGACAAGGATGCCCTGACACAAGAGGTGCTGTAGGTGCAAGCCACTGAGAACTGCAGCCTTGCCTCACAATGTCTACACTCTGAAGCCTTATACCTGGTATTATTTGAATTATTGTATGGGGTAGCCATGTTGTCCCAATGTCCAAATTTTTGACATTTCTTTGCAGATGGGGCAGTGGTGAAAACAAGGGCTTTATAATCAGAACAGTATACACAAAGCTCCAAATCAGCCCAAATTCAGCAAGTATCGGAAAAATGGATTGCAAACCATAAATTTTGCTTCAAAATATCAAATACCAAAAGTCAATCATGCCAAATCACTCCAGCTAGACGGGACAATCACACTTTGTTAAATACATACGGTGATGTTCACTTAAATACAGTGCAAATTTAGATGCATTAAAGGGGTGCAAACAGGCCTCACTAGCAAACGCCCCAGCGTTTCGACTCCAACTGAGCCTGAGCCCTGAACATCATAGAACTATATTTAAAAATTAACTTTGTCCTGTCATAATGGATGAATTTTGTATGATAGATATGCAATGTTGTTAAAACATTTTTTGCTGCAAGTTCAATGGCTTGCAATCCATCGTTCTGACACAGGTTAGATTCAGGCTAGTTGGGAGTGTAGCACCATCTGCTTTGTTTACAGCATGCTTGAGCTAACTGCCTTGGTCCCACGGCACCTTTCCTGTAATGTGTGTGTGCTTCTGGTTCCTGTGATTGATTCTGTAATTACAGTAGCCCACAAAAACCCAAAACATTCAGATATGGAGCTAATGTTTTATGACTTTAAATTGGATCCCAAAAAACTGGGCAAAATAAGTGCTTGTGCTGAATACGTGCTCACAAATGCTTTCAGAGCCAGCCCGCCAGCCTAGCGACAGCACTTCTGCTTCCAACACCGATGTCCCAGATTCGGAAACGAGTTGGGACCGATGGAAGTCCAGTCTTGGGAGGGGGAATCAAATGTCCCAATGGACCCTCTCCTCCTCTGGGGAGAAAAGACTTGCTGTTCCGCTGCTCTACTGCCACCTGGATGACTATGGGTGGCAGTGCAGGGGAAAAGCACCAATGCAGAGGCTGGGAGCGAGCACTGAGTCATCTGGGTGCATCAAAATGCCGGCACCCAATGACGGATGAGACACGCTCCTGGGGGGAGGGCGGGACAAAAAGAGAACAATGGCAAGAACTGGGAGGATGAGGCCTCCACCAGCCCACCATGTCCCAAACTGGACTCAAGCCACTACCCCATGAGGACACCACCAGCCTTCATTTACACTGTGGTTGCCAGATCGATGCAGGGAAGTAATGCCATGGGGCATGGGCAAAGCTGTGGGCAGTGGTGGATGGGGACAAGAGGAAGTTGGCTCTTCAGGAGGACCTGGAGATTCTGGGGAGGTGGTCACATGCCTGGAAACTAAAGCTTAATACTGGGAAATGCAAGGTTCTTCACCTGGGGGCCAAAAACCAGGCTTGTGTATACACCTTGGGAGGGGAGGCACTGTAGGCTCCTGGGGGGGGAGAAGGACCTTGGGGTGGTGGTGGATGCCAAAATGAATAACTCGGAGCAGTGCAGAAGGGCTGCGGCACAATCAAATAAAATGCTGGGGTGCACAGCCAAGGAGATTACCTCAAGGAGCTGAGAGGTGCTCATGCTGCTGTATAATTGCCTGGTTAGACCACACCGTGAATACTGCATGCGGTTTTGGCATCCTTACTTAATAGAGGGATACTGCTCTTCTGGAGAGGGTCCAGAGAAGGGTGACCAGGATGATACTGTAGTGGATGCATGGAACAGCCTTCCTGAGGAGGTTGTGGGGTCTAAAACTGTGGGAGAATTCAAGAATGCATGGGACAGACATAAGGCAATTCTTGTGGAGGGTAGGAAGAAATAGGCTGTTGGTTAACTAGGATCTGCGGCCTATCCTGTAGGTAGGGAAATGGGCAGACTAGATGGGCCAAGTGGTCCTTATCTGCCATCAAAGTCTATGTTTCTATGTTTCTAGGGAAAAACCCCAATGGGGAGAGACTTGAGGAGCTCAACCTGTACTCACTGGAGGAGAGGAGGAACAGAGAGGATATAATCGTGGTCTCCATATACCTCCAGGGAATGAATAGGGTAAACCTAGTAGGGGTGCTTTAGATGAAGGAGGGAGGAAGGGGCTACCAGGGGACACTCATTGAGGCTGGTAGGGGGAAGGCTAAGTGGAGAAACAAGGAGATGCTACTTCACTGAGAGGGTGGTGGAGCCCTGGAATGCGCTGCCTGAGGAGCTGGTGGCTGTTACAACTGTGGAGGGGTTCATGAAGGGCTGGGATAGGTACAGGGGGAAGGTTCATCCCAGAGCCCTGCTGGGGGTTAGGGGTAGGGGATCTGGTAGGGAGGGTGGGAAGCCATAACAGTGACCTGGGTAGGCACTGATCCCAAGCAGACTCGATAGACCATAGGGCCTAATCTGCTGGCTATTTAATATGCTAGTATGAGATGAAGGCTTACCCGGCAATGGGAGCAAGACGGGGGCGGCACATAGCAGGAGTCATAGAATTGGGGGTCCTGCATGATGGTGGGAGAGTCTCAATCGGACAGAATCAGGGCACAATGCCGGAAGGTGGAAGAAGGTCCCTCCTGTGACCAGGGGAATAAACATAGTTCTGGGGGAAAAAGTTCTCTGGGAGCATTAAGATGACTGTCACATCCTGCTGAGTACATGCAGCCTGTACCAATGTGGCGAACTGGCTCAAACACATATATGCAGACAGTACCAAGATGGCCACCAGAGGAGAAGGAGGAGGAGAACAAAAGACCTTCCCCTAAGATGGCCCCCATCATACATGTGTGATCAGATGTGCCAGAACCCTCACTAGCATATATTTCACTCACGCTGACTGCCAGTCATAAAAACAATCCTCCAATTACAGTAAAACTCTCCAATCCTACAAGCCACCAGGATGGGCACTTTGGCAGATGTTCCAAACACCACAAGGGAAGATTAGACTGTAGCAGCCCTCACAGGCACTGAAGCCTTTGAGGATTCTGATGCAGCTGACAAACTACCCAGTTCAGCAAATAACACACCCCGGACCCGGCAACCAGGCATAGGCAAAGCACACTGCAGCAACTTGGTCCTTCTTGAATCTGTAGACAGCAATATCCAAAAAAGCTCTAATGCTAAGGAGAAAAAAAGCCCTACAGAGAAGGGAACTGTCTACCATCTAGGATACATTTTCAAAGACTGAGCAACTCTGGGAAGTGATGTGTCCCAAGCCTTCTCTTGGACTCAGATCTTCTGTCCTCCACGCTAGGAGGGGAGGAAGGACCATATTATGTGACTGCCCATAGGAGCCAACACACAACTAGGGGTTATAATAAAAAGCAGTTTGAAATCCTCTTCTCTAAATGCAACAATTACAGGAAAGTTAATAGGATGCTGGTTACTTACCAATTAGAGTTTCACTACGCAAAACCAAGGGGTGATACTTCCTCTACGGAGGTTATCGTTTAGGCCAGAAGTTGCTTCCTCCTCCACTGGAGTCCTCTTCCACTCTCCTTAGGGGTCTTCACTAGGGAGGGCCCCAACATCCTCCCTGGCCACTACAACAGATGCCTCCTCTTGGCAGTCCCACTCTGCCAGAGCGGCAAAGGAATTCTGTAGTGGAACCAGTTGAGGAGTGTGCCTGCAATCCACCCCCCCAGCCTTCCAGATCCCACCATCCCCACCCTCCTCGAGCCCACCATAGTCAGCACTCCTCCCATCTGACATCCTTTGGAGGAGCAGTGTGTCCGATTTGGTAGCCCCTAGGCGGGAGAAAGTCTCCAAACTTCTCAGCTAACCCAGCCCGGAGTCTAGCAACCTCTTCTCTGCTCTAGCGGTGCAAGCTGCACCACAATCTCCAGAAGGTCTCCCTAAGACTGCCATCCCACAACCACTGCACCATTCTCCACATTTCTTATTCCTGTATTCCTGCTCTCCCTGCGTTTCCCGGCCTCCTCTCCCAGAACACAGTATAGGTTTAGCTGAGCACAGTATAAGTTACTAAAGCACAATACAGAAACCCTTTAGTTAAACTACCCTTGATATTTGACAGATACAGTCATGGAATACACTGAAGTACAATATATATAACGCTTTAGTTAAACTACCTTAGGTATGTCACAGATACAGGAATGCTATAAACACAAACACTAAAGAATGTTTTGTTTTTTTTACTCCAGTCAAGATAGTACCCCCCCCACACAGATAACAACCTAGCAGCAAGCTCCCCAAACATACCCTGTTACAAGGCAGCTACAATGCGGCCTAAAACTACAAAACAACCAATAAACCCCCAAAACTACACAATATTTATATGCAGCGATTAAAATAATGAAGTTAAGTTTTCAAGACATGAAATTCCAGGCACTGCACCAGTGAATGTTACGCTCATTTCTGGATTTCACCAAGATTCTACTGTCATTCTTTTAGCATGTGTATAAATGATAAGAATATAACAAAAAAAAGAATTAATATACAGAGCATTAAATGAAGCAAACTGAAAGTAATACAAGACATAATCATTAAGAAAAGTTCTATAGATTTGCTGAGCTGGTATAAAATGCTAAATTCCATGAAATTCTTTGTTTTTACTGGTGTGCAGGCAGTCCGAATTCTGGAATTATACTGGCATTTCCAGACGAGCATGTTAGGATCGAGAATGAATTTCCAAGAGCCTTCCTGCATTTCCACATAAATGTGGAAAGGCTATATTTTGAGCCCTGATATAGAATATTTAAAAACAGCTGAATGCCAATCTACATTATGAAAAGAGTAAGAAGAGCCAAGACATGTGACTAGTCATATGGAATCACATGGCCATGCATTACCAGCAAAACAGCCCAGAGATACATACTGCATCTTTGTAAACTTATTCAGTTTTTAAATTAAAAATCACGAGAGTAATTTTAAAACTGCAAAAATGTACTCCAGTGTATGTATACTCATAGAAATAATGGGATTTTTTGGTTGCATGAGGTATTCTGCTTTGCCTCGTACCTTACTTCCCAACTTGCAAAGCATGCCATTATCCACAAAAATGCACACCCTGACATGCCTTATTGCTTAAAATGTCAGTGCCTGATGAATTTTTGTGCAGAACTCCCTGGTGTATACTGGCCTTCAGCTCTATGTCCTTCATACACCACATACTGCCTGGCGTCTAGTGCCATGCCCTCCCTCACCCTGTCTCAAGCTAAGCATTCCCTTCTATTCAGTGGCACCCTACTCTCTCTCATCTCTTCCCCTGCCAAGCACTTACTAGTACTTAGTCACACCTCAACCTCACCCTCTCCCTGCCCTGTACAAAGCACTCCCTGGTGTCCAGTGGCACTCCTTCCTAATCCCCCCAACAACTCCTTTCATGGACAGTGACCAGCACAGCCTTCCACTCTTTCTCAGCAGTCACCATCTAATTTCTACAAGTATTATACTTGCGAAAGGGTTGGTACTGAAAACTGATCAATTTATCAGTATCATAACTGTAGATGCAGTAATAACTACTGACTGCAGATGGCGGAGGAAGCCAGTGAAGGTAACCATTATTACATAAAGGGTGGCGGAGAGCCAGGGGAGGGGGGAGACCAGGAGCACAGATGGAAGTTGAAGGCATCTCAGAAACAGAGCGTAGCTAATGTGCATGTCCAGAGTCACAGCTTGAATTTTCAACAGCAGAATTAAAGAGGTTAATTCATTTTTCAGCAAGAATCCTGTTTCAGATGTCACAATACTATATAGTATTGGGCACTATATTTTTTTGTCATACCAAAAAAAGATTTCAAAAATGCTATTAACAAGCCTACCCATGACTCGGAGTGGTATCATCATCATGGACGCGTGGGAGCAGCTGCTGGCGCTATTCAATGTAGACCGTTCCATATTAACACTAAAACATACTGTATGCAAATATCAATAAATAGAAACATAGAAACATAGAAGTTGACAGCAGATAAGGACCGCAAGGCCCATCCAGTCTGCCGATTCTGAAAATCTTATGCCATGTATGTATTTTATAATCACTATAATGCCAGCAAGACAGCTGATATTATGCAGTTCTAAAATTAGGGGATCAACTCCAAATCCTCCTTCATTCCCCTCATTCCTTGCTTACAATTCACCCTCTTGCAAATGTTTATGCCATCCATAAAGGGGCAAATACTGCCCTGAACATCTTTAACTATGTCAAAAATGAAGATGTTGAATAGCACCAGCCCCAGGACTGACCAGTGCAGCGCACCACTAGTGACTGCCACAGAGAATCATTGTCTATGCCCCCCACTCCGCCCCAGCCATTTACCAACCCAGGTATTTTCCTCCACCCATATCTGCCAATTTCTTATACACTAAAAACAAAAGACCTATCAACTACTCCCATCACCAAAAAAGAATCTTAATCCACTTCGTGTTTTTACAAACAGTACAATATTTATCACAAAACAAGTTCATGTTATGACTGCAGGAATACAAACCCCTGGAAAAAACAGTGGCAAAGAACAATAATAAGAGCGGGTGCGAGTTGTTTTGTTTTTACTTGATACATCTATTGACCTTACGCACCACTATTTGGGGTGACCCTTTTTCTTGCTTTCTAGTCAATTTCTTACGTAGCCTTCTATGAGACTTGAGTTGAGCTCATTACTACAGTTCAGGTACAATACAACCACTGCAATGGCCTCTGTCAGAAGCCTTTGTTACTCAATCAAAGAAATCAGATGTCAGTCTGGCAAGATCTTCCCACCATGTAACTATGCTGCCTTCTGTCCTGTAATCCAGTCACCTCCAGGAACTCCATCAGCCTTTTCATAATAGTGGACTCCAGCATCTTACCCAATATTGAGGCCAAGCTGACTGACCGGTAGTTCGCCGAGTCATCCCTACTCCCCCTCTCTTGTGTCAGAAGCACCACATTAGCGATCCTCCAGATCGTTCTGCACCTAAGAGATCTGTCAGTGGTGCTGAGAGCAGTTACCCCATCTCCTTTATCACCCTTGCAGCAGCGGTATAGGGGAATGGTAACTCATCGTACCTTGGGTGGCCATTTTGTATCAAGTTAAGCAATAAATGGCTTGGATTTCAAGTGGAGCTATTGGGTACTAGGGGAATCCATAGGAGGCTGGCTGAGAGCACACAGGGTGAGTCCGGGACAGCAGCAGGATGAGAAGGGGTTTGTCTGGGAAGGGTGGCCAGGAACCAGGGAAAACAGTGGGAAGGAGAAGGGGTTTGGTTATGTTACTAGGGATCTGTTATATACAGGAAAAAGGGGGTGAGAAAACAACTTCTTTCAAAACATCCGCAGTAGTTGTGGCAGTTTGCCCCTGAAGCCATCACCACATGGCACATTCCAATAGCCTCTTATCATGTGGTGGCAGACTCTTGAAAACAACTTATGAAAAAAAAAATCTGTGAAAATGCTAACATGCATGCATCCAGGCAGGCAAGTTTTAAAATGGACATAGCTTTTATATTGTAATTTTATTTCCACCAAAGCGAAGAGACTGCCACCTCTGTGTTAGGATTTTATTAACTTGGAAGTTTCTGGTTTAAGACCTCTTTCCCTCCTCTAAAAAAGCATCTCAAAGGTTTATAATGTTTCTATTTTGCCCCCTCCCAAAACATGAAAACTATCTGACTAAATTTAATAAGACACAAACTGCTCTGCACTTAGAGGTAATTAAACACAGTTAAATACCCATACCTATCCAGTTACATGTAAAACACACATCAGTCATCAAGGACAGCCCAACTTGAATTGCAGGTTCACAATAAATTGTATACCATCACAGATAGTAAGAATGTGTAAGACATGCAAGATAGAATGCGTAAGACATACAAGATGGGCAAAAACATAACAACACCCATTGTGCTGTCACACAGTGCAGAATTAGCGGATAGCTGAAACTGCTGCAGTACAAACATGCTGGTTATACTAGCTACATACAGGGCTATGCCCAAACAATACCTCTCACCTAGACTGCCATCCTACCCTACCTAGCCCGTTTGCACTGCAGCTATTTGCTAATTTTGCACTGTGTGGCCACCTAATGGGTGTTAAAGTTTTGCACATCTTGTATGTCTTGCACCTTCTACCTGTGATGGTATTTAACAAATTACTGTGAACCTGTAATTCAAGACGGACCATCTCTGATGTGTGTTTTACATTAAAGAGAACCTTCACCAGTCCTTTTGACTTTCATGCATAAATTACCCTTTCTTGCATTGATTTTGGAATTGTATTTCACTACTGTCCACTGCAATTAGTTTTTGCATTCTGAGCTGCTAAAAACTGCAGGGTGTACCAGAGCTTCTATAGCAAGCTTGGTGTTTTGGACCCAGGGTTGTACTGCTGATATCATTGTAGGGCAGAGTCAATTTCACAAAAAAAAAAAAAGAAAACATACTAACAAGGCATTTGGATTTTCAGGGGTTTATTTAACTCTAAAAAATGATTTAGTGTTTTGCTTATAAAAGTTTTAAAACATTGTGAAAATGCATAGCACTTGCCTCACTGTGTTTAACGAACATAACGCTTCTAGAAAACCTACATAAATTCTTTCTGCACAGTTAGTATTGTCCCAAGAAAAAAACTGCTACTCAATTATTTAAAACCCTGGTTTTTGGCATAATGTATTGCTAACAGAGTATCTTGGGTAAGGGGGAACACAGTATGTACACTGAGTACTGGTAGGTTTCCCTTGCAACATTGTTGCAACTGCATGGTACTGCACAGTGTGAGTCACTCCTCTACCCTACAGTGATGTCATCAGGAGCTAGCAACCCAGCAGCTGAACAGCAACAGCAAGTGCAGCAAGGCTCAAAAACAAATCCAAATTAAGGAAGGCAGAGTAAACCTTGGCCAAAAATAAAGGCACACACCTTTTCAGGTCTAGTACTGCATATAAGGACTACAAGCTGTAACTTTCTGAACTGTCATGAAAGTTCCTCTTTAACTGGACAGTTATGGGTATTTTTTCACTGTGTTTAATTACTTCTGAGTGGAGAGCAGTTTGTGTCTGGATTGTTATCAATTTGTTGGGGTCTAGCTGACCCGTTTGGCTCTGCACTGACCCTCTAAACGGTTGTGCCAATTCAGTTTCTCTGGCAACTAAATTTGATTAGAACCTGCTATGAAGAATCAGGACGCTAATTAGCTCAAAGAATTGCCCTTTTAAGCAGCTTAAACTGACTGACATGTTCCAGGCAGGCAACTCATACTATTTTCCAATATTTCTGTTAAGTAATAAAAGAGCAAGTTAGATTTATATGCTTGGCCCATAACTTCCAAGCACAAGCTGAGCGGCTGCCCACCCCTAAAAATAGCATTTTGATGACATGACGTAGGGGACCAGGCTGCAGGCATGCTATATACAATATCAGTGGAGGAGAGCCCTCTAAATATGGGTGTAGTTTCTTAGCTTCCAGTTATAAATGTGTAACCCCTAGGTGGCACTATCCCAAGGGACACGACCCCTGCCTGCATGACTAACTGCAAGATGAGGGGCATGAGCTCATGAAAGGGGTGCCTCCACCTGGAGGACAGGGTTAATGGCAGTGTGGCTGCTCTGGGTACAGCCCTCTAGGACACTGATATCCCCCTCTTTCCCCTCTAGTGGCCAAAGCAAGTCTGAAATAACACAATCCCAATACACACTGTAATGCACTGTTAACCCCTCTTGTAACACACTTACCACCTGGTTTGGATCACCAGGAACAACCCTGGAGACCCCTGTAAAACAAGGCCTGTAACAGTAGATAGCAATATCACAGTACTTTCTATACAGAGGTACACCACAGCCAGTTTAGATGCAAAAAGATTTAGATCCGATTTATTAGGAGGACGTGAACAAGGGAGGGGCAGTAATCTAGTGGTTGATTCTAGATCTGATTGATTCAGGCTATAAGGCATGCACTCAAAGGTCGCTGTAATACAGTCGCACACACTCTGGGTACCCAGTTGAAACTACAGGCTAGCCTGACACGTTGCCCGGGGTAAGCCAGCATTGCAACTATTGTTGGGGCCCTTTGGAAAGAAACACAACATGCACTTTAGCCCTTATTTTGTAATCTGGAACTGGATGGCTCAGTCCAAAATGATTAGCAACAACAATTAAATCAGTTGACACGCTCTGATTTGAGCTTTGTTGCAGGGAGCTACCCTGATATTTACTCACATTACCCAGTTCAGGATGGACGAAATGGAGATCTCAGGATAAAGTGCTGGTTTGCTAGGAGAAGCAGGACCCACACGATGCACCGCGGTGTCGTTCCTATTTGATGGTGTTGAGCAGAGAGCCAAATCCCCAGGCAGGTCTCTTGTCGGATGATTCTCTGCAGCGTGAATGGCAATCTGGGCCGAGATGGTGAGGCCCAGACCCGAACAGTTCGGATACAGTCCGGTAAAGTACTGGATGCAGCTTCCAGCAAGCGAGACACAGTAAGTAAGCTGGGGAACCAAATCATGACCCACACTCCACATTCAGCACACTTATAGTAAAAGCAAACAAACACCACAGTTCGGATGACAATCTGGTTGCTATTCACAGTGTCGCTGCGCAAACTGTATGCTCTGCGGCAGTCTCAAGTCCTGACAGGCCGATCGCACCAAGGAAAATCTTCGGTCCACTTCAGGCGAATTTCACTTTGTCACATTCAGGTTCCAACTGCAGAAAACTGCAATTTCAGATAAAGTCAGATTCCAAGGCTCAAGGTCTCTATTTCAATCAAAGTCTTTATTTAACCAGGCAATCACCGTTGAGCAAGCTCATTTTTGAGGTGGACCTGGGTTTGTTAACAAGGAACAAAGGACAATATACATGGGATGCAACACACAAGAAAATAGTAATAATACAAATAAAGTATGATACAATAATACAGTATATACAAAGTATCAGCAGGTAACATTGACAGTAGTATATGTTTGGAACAGAAGATACAGCTAGTTTTGGGTAGGACACAATTTTTCATAAAAGTAAAGAAATATACATATCAGGTGCACTGAACACAAATAAAACCTAATTTAAAAAGATAAATAGTGATACGGTATGGAGAATTTAGAGCTGGAACCAGGGTCAAAGGAATGTGGAAGGGACAGATATGGGGGTAGAAAAAGGGGCGAGGGAAGAGTCGATTATAGATGTGATCAGTCTTTAACAGTAGTAATTAGAGGTTGTGGACTTATAGGAGTCACTATTTAGGCAACAGGCACAGGACTCCTTATTATGATGCAGATATAGAGATTTAAAAGCTGCTAGGCTGATGGGGTGAGTTAATTTCAAAGTTTTTGCAGCTTGTTCCACAGTTGAGGGAGCACAAAGCTGATGACTGCTCTGCCAACGCGAGATTTTGCTTTGTAAACATAAAGGTAGGTATATGAAGTGCTTCTCACAGCATACTTCCTCAGAGTGCACAAAGGTAAACAGACAGAGATATACTGGGGCAGTTTATTTGAGATAGCTTTGTATGTCCAAACCTCAGCATTTTTTTGCCGTCTGTAAGCAAGGGATGACCATCCCACTGCCGTGTACATTGCGCAGTGGTGGGTTGAGTATGGAAGACCCGTGATAAATCTTATGGCTCTGTGATAAAGCGTATCGAGTTTGGCTAGGGTACCTGCAGGTCCCTGGCAATATAGAAAGTCTGTGTAATCCAATAGGGAAAGAAAGGTAGTTTGAACCAGTTTCAGTTTAGCGTCTCTTGTGAGGAGATTATTAATCCTAAAGAACAGACCAAGCCTTTGTCTAAATTTCTTTGCCAGTTCTTCTAAGTGATCTGTGAAAGTAAGTCTATGGTCTAAACAGACCCCCAGGTACTTGAACTTTGGTACATAGTCCAACTGCTCACCTGGAATGGTAGTGATCTGTAGGAGAGTCCCAGCAATTGCAAGATTTACTGCATTTTGAAGGGGCGAGAGGAACATTGCTTTGGTTTTTATTGCATTTAAGAGCAGTTTCTGGTTTATAAGCTGATGTTGCAGCAGATTAAATTCATTTTGAACAGCTTTACAGGCCGCTTCCGGTGTGGGGCTACTGGCATAGAGTACCGTATCATCCGCAAATAGGTGTATTGGCGCTTCTTTGATGGGGGCATCTACGTTAATATAAATGGTGAAGAGCAAGGGACCAAGAATGGAACCTTGCAGTACACCCCTCAATAGGGGTTTTGGTTGAGAAACTTCCCCTTCTGCCTTTACTTGTTGAAGTCATCCTGAGAGGTAGTTGGAGAATCATTTAAAGGATAGGGAGTCCAAACCAATGTTCTGGAGGGACGACAGAAGCAGTTTGTGATAAACGGTGTTGAACGCCTTGCTCAGGTCCAAGAAAACTGCGCAAAGTTTTTTTGTCTAATTCAAGCTGCCAGTCGTTTGTCACCTTGGCTAGAGCAGAGGTTGTACTGGGTTGAGCAATTTTTCTAATTCCAGGTACTTCCGAAGCTGGGAGTTCACTATTTCCTCCAGCATCTTTGACAGGATTGGAAGTATGGAGATTGGCCTGTAGTTATTGAGGTCACTAGGATCTCCTGACTTAAACAAAGGGACCACAACTGTATTTTTCCAAATGGGCGGTACGTCACCCTGGGACAAGGATAAGTTGAAGAGATGATTAACTGGGACTGCGAGGACACGGTAGCCAACCTTTAAGAAGTACGGGTCAATGTGGTCGGTCCCAGCACTTTTCCTAGTGTCCAGCTGAAAGAGAAGATCTTCGACTTCTTTCAGGGAGGTAGGCTGCAGAGAGAAGGATGGACTGGGGATGGGTTTTTCTTGTGTATCCAATCTAAGTTGTTGGCAGAGGATATTCGTGGGAGAGAAGTCAAAGGCTAGCCCTGCAGTGGCAAAATGATTACTGAGAGCATTGAGGATAGACGGCCTGTCGGAGATGACAGTATTGTCGATCAATAATTCAGTAGGTAGGAAATTTACAGTGGTGTGACCTTCAATGTCTTTGATAGTCTTCCAGAATTTGGAGGCATTTCTTGAGGAGCTCTCTAGCTGAGAGCGGTAGGAATTAGCTTTGGCTTCTCTGACCATTTTGGTGCAGAGGTTCCTCGCCCTCTGGAAAGAAGTCCAGTCATTTATTAAATTAGTTTTCCTAGCAGTTCTCCAGAGTACATCCCTACTCCGCAAAGCACCTTTCAGGTCTTCTGTAAACCACAGACAGGATTTGTTTCTGGCACAAACTTTTACTATGGGAGCATACTTGTTGACAGCCCCTACCACAGTTTCTGAGAAAATATCATAAGCCGTAGTCAGGGACTTGGCCAGACAGAAATCCTGCCATCGCATGGAGTCTCTTAGTTCTGATATATACCCACAGAGATCAAGGTTGCATATGCACCTTTTAAAGGAGAATTTTGGTACAGTTGTGGATTTAAGAGTGGATCTTACACACACAATGAAGCAATGGTCGCTAATATCAGAGAAAAAGACACCAGCATGGGAGAATAAATGGGGTTTGTTAACTAAAATGATATCCAAGAGAGTACAGTTATTAGGGTTGAGCTTGTTAGGACGAGTAGATTCGCTTGTTAGCTGTGACAACCCAAGGGAATTGCACAACACTAAGTGGGGTGGATGCACTGGAGAGCCAATCTAAGTTGAAGTCCCCAAGTATCATACACTCTGAAGATGCCGAACCCAGGATGTTTGAGATGTTTTAACAACTGTAGTCCAGCTGATGGGGGTCTGTAGCATCCTATTATACATAATGAGACACCGGGTGGCAATTTCAATCTTTAATGACAAGCCTTCAAATTCTTTTGGGACAGAGGTTGAGTCAATTATGGAGGCAGGGAATTTATCCTTGGTGTAAATAGCTACCCCACCACCTCTGGTTTGCCTGTCGGCTCTGAACAAAGAGTAGGAGGGGATGTTAACTTCATTGTTACTGGTCGCCGGTCGGAGCCAGGACTCCGTAATCACCAGAACATCTGGAGCAGTATGACATACCCAGGCCTGAACAGAAGTGACTTTTTTTAATAGGCTACATACATTAACATGCAAGAATGTAAGCCCCTTGAGGCTCTGTAGCTCTGCTGGGGATTCCAGAGGGCCTGGATTAAGCTCAACATTTCCTGAGCATAGTAAAAGCAGGATCAAGAGTTTCCTGCAGAGTCCTAGGAGAAGTGTGGGTGGCTGGGTCTTCTTTCGGTTGCGTGATTTGTCTGCGGCAGTATAGGGAGTTCTGAGGCTAGTTCCCAGTTTTCCTGGTGCTGCATACAATAATACCCTGACCGAGAGAGTCAATGGGAGTAGGGGGGAGTATGCAGAAGGTGGTGTAGCCCCGTGGGCAGGCTCTATGAGAGTTCCTTTATGCCGGTGCAGGTGAAGGACCAGCAGCAGGCTAGAGGAAGTTAGAGCACATACAAGTTCTTCTACTTAGGAAGATGGTAGCAGGCAGGACAGACACAGCCTTCCCACCGATTTTCCCTGCGCGCCACGCAGGAGTAGCTGCTCAAATTACTCAAGCTGTTCACTCTCTCAACTCCAAACTCACACTGACCCACTGCTGCAGGCAGCTCAGGACTTTCCCAGTGATACAAAAGGTTTGATTCATTGATCCATCTGTCACAGCAAGGGCTCCCCATCCAGGTCCATTTAGGCACCAAAGGGTGAAAACTACAATTCCTACAGAAATTCACTCCCAAAAGACCCCTGGGGTCAGGCTCCATTTTAGAGTCCCCAAAGGTACTGATTGGTCCCAACTGGCAGTCCAGAACCAAGATGGTGGTGATTAACAGAAAAGTCCATGCTGCAAGGGAAGGCAGGTTAGACAAACCATGATATCATTATTATTAATGCAGATAATCAGTAAACAGTCATAGTTCTTAATAGAGCTCCCTTTGCACAATTAGCGATGGCAGAATGGAGCGATAACATGGCAGCCCAGGTGGGACTCAAGCTTAGGAACACTCGGCCCCCACCCAGATTAATTATACACTACGAGATAGGCAGCTCTTAAACAGACAGGCATGGAGGCTAACAGGGCACTCGCATGCAAGCACTTTTAAATCTATTAGAACACAGAACACCAGCCTGGCACTGGGCATTTAGACAAGCCCAGGAAGACATTTAGGAACCCCCATTTGTAGGGGGGTTACAAATGAACGGGGCTAATATATATGTATTAGCCCCACGCATGTGCAACTAGAAGCAAAGAAACAGTATGCGTGTTTGGAGGGTCCCCCTTCCCTATCACTGTTCCATAAATATATCACACCTGCAAGCCCCATTCCCAACTTCACATCACCAAAATGCTATTTTATGGGGAAGGACTGCAGCACTCAGTGGCCACTCAGCTTGTACTTGGAAGTTACGAACCAGGTATATATACATACATACATATTGTGTGTGTGTGTGTGTGTGTGTGTGTGTATATATATATATATATATATATGTGTGTGTGTGTGTGTGTGTAAGTTGCTCTTTTATTACTTAATAAAAAAAATTGAAAGTAGGCTTAATTAGCTCCTCAGGAAGGCAGCTCTCTAGTACGAGTTGACTGCACAAGATCTCAGAAGTTGTCCGCTGCTCTTTAGCACCAAAGTGCCAACTCTAACTTTAGTGGCATGGTATGGACCTTCTTCCAAACTGCAGTTTGCATTGTGACTGACAGGCAAGTCATAATTCACCAATTATGTCACACTTGTGAATTTTTGGTACAGTAGGTTGGCCGAAAAGTAAACCCAATTACTTACTGTACTTATTCCATTGAAAACAGTGGTAAGTCCAGAGGGGATCAGGGCTTAGAATCCCCAGATTTCCCCAAATTAGAGGGTCTTCCCACACTAGAAAAATTTGCTAAACTTCCTCTTTATGACATGTCTAGATCCATCCCTGCTAAATGACACGATGTATAGAATAATATGTGGTCAAATCATCCACAGCAAGGCTGTGTTTCCACTAAGGAGTAAGCTGACATCATAGACCTTGAAAGGTTTCTTAGATGTCATCTCACCCGAGATGGAAATACATAATTTTTGCGTATGGTTGTCTTTGAATTATTGTGTATATTATATGATTGTTTTAATTCATTTACCTTCTCTCTAACTTTGTTTTGAAAAGTGGTCAAACAGAAAACAGCAAACAAAAACATGAAATAGAGAAAACATTTAGTGTGATTTAAAGCGATTTTCCAACTTTGTTTACAACAGCTACCACTCACATATTCTCGTATCTGATGTCGGAGATTGCCATCCCAGCTGCTTTCAATAATTTTATCTGAAGTCCTTATCTTTGTGAAAGGAATCGTAGTTTGGCCCGCCGATCCCTTTCACTTCCTGATAGCACTGACACGCCCCCGCGCTCAGGCACATGACGTGAGACCAGAGAGAGTGTGGGGTCACGCCCCATTGAGTGAATGGGACTCATTTCAAAGGGATTTTTATATAGAATGTTAGCTGGTGATTAATGAAGGCCACCGCCCACTAACGAGGGCTCTGTTAGTTGAGTGGTAGCCTCTATTAATCGCCAACCGCCCATTCTTATGTATAAAAATGCCAATGAAATGGAGCCCCAGTCAGTTCATTGGGGTGTGCCCTGATGCTCTGCCTGGTCACAAGTCATTATGTGCCTGAACGAGGAGGTGCATCAGCGCTATCAGGAAGTGGAGGGGTGCAGCCAGCCACCTCATAAGACCAAACTATGATCCCTTCCACAAAAATAAGGCCTTTAGATAATATTATTAAAAGCAGCTGGGATGACTACTTCGGACATCAGCTGTAAGAATATATGAGTTGGGGGGGGGGGGAGAATCTTGGAAAATCACTTTAAGTAATAGCTATATAAGCTAGCAACATTTCTAGTAGTCCATTTTTCAACAAACAGTTCCACCTGAGATGTTTTCAGTCATTATGAGGAATCTGTAGTCATGGGCAGCTCCAGGATAGGGCCAGACAGGGTACATGCCCCACTTAAAATCTGCTGTTCCCAAGTTGTGCTGCAGCAGTGTAGCTGGCAACATAACTGGCACCAGCTCACTAGAAAAATGTTGGTAGACTTTTTTTTTTTTTTTTTAAATCGGGCTAGTAAGATTTTCCTTTAACTAGCCCTGCAGGCTTGTACTGGAAAAGGTAAAATTTCAAAAAGTACACTAGCTGGGCCAGTGGAATGTCTGTGAGGCTAGTTGATTTTCCCAGTCACTAGCCCTGCTGACTAGTAGCTGTAAAACTTAATTTCAACTCCTGACATAACCTGGATTTAAACTGCCTTGCTTGTCCAGACACAAGATACCCTGGCCAACCATAATTCCTGGAGCACCCACTCACTATCTGTAGGATAGGTAAGCATGAGGAACCTTACTAGACACAGGATTCAATGCAGTTATGCCGCAGCAGTGACATAGGTACTGTGGTGCAACAGCATTCTGACATCACTACTGTGGTTCAACAGCATCTGGAAAGTATATGAATTTCCATACAAACAGAACAACAACACTGAACCTTAGAAAAAAAAAAAAAAAAACTAGAAATTTCATTACCCAAGATAAGTTACCTAATCGTGCACTGAATCCATATAATGCACACTAGTTGTGGCTTTTTGCTTACATACCATACAGATTCAAGGGTTGGTGTGTGTAACCAGAATTTTACAACACCCACAAACCCTGAGAGCAAAACTCAAGGTGGTAGGTTATAAAAGCATCACGCATCAAGGGTGTGTATACAATTCTGAGTTACACAGCAACTTTTTTATTAATATAATTACTGTATAGCATTTTGAATTGAATCATAAACCTATGCCACACTGTTTAGAACCCCTAAAACTGCTGGGCAGGTCCCAACTGCACATGGATGATTTGTAATGCATAATTATAACATGGTTACGTAAGTATTAAAAACGGCTAACCGGTAATTTTATAAATAGAATAATAGATGGCCAACAGTGTATAACAAGGCTGTGGTTCCCACTGAGGGTAGACAACATGAAAAACCATGTGTTCGATGATGTCACAAAATTTAACGAGATGAAAAGTGGAAACAGACTTTTTTTGTTTGTTGTTCATTCTATACATTTTATTTTTATTATGTGGGGCTGATCACTTACTGCAACCTAAAAAGGGACTGCCTGTCTCAGATTCAAGCACAGAAGTGACAGTTTTTTGTCTTTTTTTCAGAACATTTGTGTAAGGAAGATACGACTTCTGGATGTCAATTTGTCATCAGAACAATGATACAACAGCATCCCGACATCACACTGATGGTACAGGGCTGTGATCTCCATGTTTTCCTGTGGGCAAACTGTAACCAACCATATTAATTTTAATCACTCAAGTCACTAACCAGTAAGTGCAACTTTGGCTGTATTTCACCAGTACTGTAACTGAATATTAATTAGGGATAAGACAGGTACTTGAAAATACTACACAGACGCACAGAGTAACCTACTATGCAGTTGAGTTTGCAGTTCTTTTCTTATTCACAAAACTGTACTGCACCAGATATTTCAACATAATGGATGCAGTGTGAAAATAAAACAGCAACATCATAATAAAGGATGGCTAAAAACTAGCCCTACAGTAACAACTCCACAGGATACTGGCACGGCACGAACTTAGTAATGATAAAAAAACTGTAATGCCCTGCCTATCCAGAAATTAAAAACGATAACCACTGAAGCAGCACGTGCAACCAAACATGTCTTTGTGATCATTTATTTCTGCAATACATGACTAGAATTTAATATAATTATATCAGTCACACAGCAACTATGTACTGCTTCAAATAACGGGTTCTCATCATAGCTGGCGAACATGCGAAAAGCATCCCGTCAGTACTGTGGGGCATAAGAAGTTCAAAGGAACCGAAATACTGTAGATACTCACGGTATGAAATTGTGTCTAATGCAAAACGCGCCCTGTGAGCAGAGTCAGCGGTTCCATCCCTCTCTGCTGGTTCTGTTTATCCATTTGTGTTTTGTAACATTTACAAACAAGTCCCTGTTTATTTAGTCTGCCGAGGGAAGCGATCCAGCTGTTACACCGTCTGAATAGCTGGCGACTCAAGCCGCTGGAAAACCAAGACGCTTCAGGACGCCTCACGCCGTTTCCGTTTCTTTGTAACACTTTTTTTAATTATCTTAAAGCCAGCTTGCTTTGGCAGGAAACAGGACACAAGTATGGCCTTTAATATCCGCGAAACGTTTGAGGACGGGGAGAGGACTCTCGTCTCGGGGATCTCAATCGGAAACGCTTTCCAGTGTGTGGAGTGAGAGAGGGGGGAGGGGGTTATTATTAGCAGGGTTCCCGCCCAGTCCCAAGCGCTTCATCTTTCCCGTTAGTCGAGCATTGTGTTGATAAGACTCTTTGGTCAAGACGGTCAGCTTTCACAGCCAAGAAGAATGAAAGGGCCGATTTCCTGATCAATTAGCCAACAGTTCGGAAAAAAAGGGGGAGGGGGAGCAGCGTGGCGGAAGGGTTACTGTACTCTTCCAGAAGTGGTTCCGTGAATGTGCTTATAATGGAAGTCTATTCAATTTTAAGAGACCAGATTCCATTATGGAAAGTTTGAAAAATGTAAGATTTAAACATAATTCTGTTTATATTTGTTCTGTAATTTTTTGTCCCATTTTTATCTTTACTACCGAGGAAAGTTGCATGGGGTATGGGTCAAATCTGGACTGCAAGTGAATAGAGTTATGCTACACTTCAGACTCTTTCACCCCTAGCATAATCTGACAGCATGGTAATATCAAATGACAGCATGATAATATCGAATTTGCTATTACCGCAAAGTATTCTATCCAGTAACGTAATTTTATAGCTTAGTACAATGATTTAAAAGCCAGTGATAATTGTTAGCAGTACCAATTTTGATCGGTTTAAAATGCTTTAAAAGGTAGGGGCTGTGCAGCAGGCTAATCTTTTTTTTTATATTTGTGTCACTGAGATTTGCCAAGTTAATGCATTGTTAAAAAGTTTCAGGACACTTTGGACTTGTGTATTTTACTATTGTATACTATTTTTTTTTAGTTGTCAGCAATAAAGTTTAATAAAATTAATGTTACTTAAATAATTTACTCTATTATTTAACAAGGTATCAATTTAGTTAAAAAAAAGACAGACATAGAAACATAGAATTTGACGGCAGATAAGGACCGCTTGGCCCACCCAGTCTGCCCATTTCCCTACCGAATGGATAAGCTGCAGATCCTAGTTAACCAACAGCCTACTTCTTCCTACCCCCACTCCCTAGAATTGCCTTATGACTGTCCCATGCATGCTTGAATTCCATCACTGTTTTTGACTCCACAACCTCCTCCGGAAGGCTGTTCCATGCATCCACAACCCTCTCTGTGAAAAAATACTTCCTCACATTACCTCTGAGCCGCCCCCCATCTTCAAATTGTGCCCCCTTGTTCTTGCACACCTCTTTTTTTGAAAGATGCTACCCTCTTGGACTTTGTTGATTCCCTTGATGTACTTGAAAGTTTCTATCATGTCCCTCTCCTCCTTTCCTCGAGGCTACATATTAAGCTCCTTAAGTCTCTTCATATGTCTTCCGGTGCAGACCCTGCACCATTTTAGTTGCTCTCCTCTGGACTGCCTCCATCCTGTCCATGTCTTTGTGGAGACTGGGTCTCCAGAACTGCACGCAGTACTCCAGATGGGGTCTCACCAGCTGTCTGTACAGAGGGCCAACAACTTCCTGTTTTCTACTGGTGATGCCTCTCCCTATGCATCCCAGTATCCCCCCAGCCCTCCTTACTGCCCTCTCACATTGCTTGTCCACCTTTAGGTCATCTGCTATGACTACCCCCAGGTCCCTTTCCATTTTTTGTTGTTAGTGTCTCACCCCCATTGTGTACTCTTCCCTGGTTTTTGTTTCCCAGGTGCATTACCTTGCACTTCTTAGCATTGAATCTATGCTGCCATACATTTGACCATTCCTCCAACCTTGCCAAGTCCCTTCTCATCCTTCCCACCCCACCTGTGTATCAACTCTGCAGATCTTTGTGTTGTCTGCAAAGAGACATATTTTCCTTCCAGTCCTCTGCAGTGTCACTTATAAAGACATTGAAGAGGACCGGTCCTAATACTGAGCCTCAAGTGTACCCACTAGTAACCCCTTTCTTCAGAGGGACTCCATTTACTATTACCTCTGTGTCCTGTTCTCCAGCCAATTCTTTACCCAGGCTACCATCTTGGGACCCACTCCCAGGCTGGCTAACTTGTATATTAATCTTTTGTGTGGGACTGTGTCAAATGCCTTGCTAAAGTCTAGGTAGGCCATGTCCACAACCCCTCCCTGATCTACTACTTTGGTCACCCAGTCAAGAAACTCTATTAGATTCATCTGACATGACCTTCCCGCTGTGAATCCATGCTGCCTTGAGTCCTATGCCCCTCTGGCCTCCAGGTACTCGACAGTTCTTTCCTTCAGAAGCGATTCCATCAATTTCCCTATCACTGAGGTTAAACTAACAGGTCTGTAGTTTCCTGCTTCTGCCCTGCTCCCACCTTTGTGAAGTGTAATCACATCTGCCCTCCTCCAGTCCTCAAGTACCACCCCATCCTCCCATGATTTGTTAAAGAGAGTAGTCAGTGATGTCACTAGTTCTACCCTTAGTTCTTTTAGAATTCTGGGATGAATCCCATCAGGATCCATTGCTTTGTCCACCTTCAGTTTTAAGAGTTCTTTCAGAACCCTTTCTTCTGTAAATGGGCTGGTATCAACTTCTGTATCCAGAGTGTTTCTATTTTTTGGTTTAGGTACCTCCCTCTTCATTTGTGAATACTGAGCAAAATATTTGTTTAGTATTCTGCCTTTTCACAGTCACCTCTGCCCCCCATTAAGCCTCACTATTCCTCCTTGGTCTTCCTTCGCTCCCTGATGTACCTATAAAAGGTTTTATCCCTTCTTAACTGAGTTGGCTATCTTTTCCTCGGTTTGGGCCTTTACTATTCTGACTGCCTTCCCAGCTTCCTTTTGCTTTAACTGATACAATTCTCTGTCCTGCTCCTTCTGTGATTCCTTGTATTTCCTGAATGCTTTCTTTTTCTCTCGAACCTTCCCTTCCACCTCCTTTGAGAACCATAGTGGTTTCTTACATCATTTTGTTTTGTTTATTTGCTTCACACAAAGGCTTGTTGCCTCTGTAATGACAGTTTTAATTATTCCCCATTGTTCTTCCACCTCTCCTTCCTGCCCATTTGCTAGTGCATTCCTTAGGCACTCACCCATTTTGGCAAAGTCAGCCCTCCTAAAGTCCAGTACTTTTGCCTTTGTTTGGCTTGATTCTACTGCTGTGTTTATCGTAAACCATACTGTTCGATGGTCGCTATTTCCCAGATGGGTACCTACTCCTACATCTGTGATCCTCTCTCCATCTCCATTTGAGAGTACCAGGTCTAAGATTGCTCCTTCTCGAGTGGGTTCCAATACTAGTTGTCTAAGGCATGCCCCCGGAGGACATCTAGAATAACCTCACTCTTAGAAGTGGCTGCTGCAACTGCACTCCAGTTAACATCTGACATATTCAGATCCCCCATCAGCAATATCTCCCCTTTTTCTACCATTCTAAGTATACTTTATATCATTTCCTTGCCCATTTTCTCCCCCTGAGAAGGGGGTCTGTATATAACCCCTGTGCGGATTGTGGTGCCATTTCGTGTCTCCAAATTGACCCACAGTGCTTCTTCTCCTTCCTGTTTACCCTTTTGTTCTGTTGCTTTGATTCCTTCCCTTATGTAGAACAAGTCTTTTGGGCTCTTTTAGCCTCCCTGTCCCTCCTGTAGATAGTGTATCCTGGTGTGTTTACGTCCCAGTCATGGTTCTGTGTGTACCATGTTTCTGTGACTGCCACGATATCCAGATGTTCCTCCTCCATCAAGGCCACTAATTTCAGGAAGCTTGTTACCCAGACTATGGGCATTGGTACTCATTGCTCTCCATTTTCTGATGGCTTTACCTCTTGTAGCAGCATCCCCCACTGACCTTTCTACCTTGATCTCTTCCTCATTTAGTACCCTGTTTTGTAGGGGGAGGCTGGGAATTTCCTGCTGCTTATCAGTGCCTCCCCCCATAACTAGTTTAAAAGCTTTCCAATGAAGCATTTAAACCGATTTCCCAAAAGACTTGTTCCCTTCCTGGACAGATGCAGACCATCCTGCCAGTACAGGCTGGTATCCCTCCATGTGGAACCCCAATCCCCAATGAAGCCAAGCCCCTGTGCTCCACACCATTTTTTCAACCATTCATTGAATTGCATGGTGCGAAGTACCCTCGCCTCACCCATGCCATAGATAGGCAGCACCTCAGAGAAGGATACTGTGTGTGCTACTTGTTTTAGGCCCCTCCCCAACTCTACAAAGTCCTTCTGCACTGCTCTAATCTCATGATGAGCCAAGTCATTCATCCCTAGGTGGACAATGATGTCCAGCTCAGTCTCTCATGCAGCTGTTCTCGTGATCCTCAGGATGCACCTCTTGTCCCTCCAAGCCATGCCACCAGACAGGCACTTACTTCAGTTTTCCCTGCTCCCCTTGGTTCTATCCCCTAATAATTGACTCCCCCACCAAGAGCTGCTTCCTTTCCCTGTGGTGTCCTCTGCCTCCTTCCTGTGGGCCTCCCTTGTGACTGTTGTCCGCAACCTCCTTAGTCTCCTCTGCCGGTGCATCCATAGGGGAACTATGCTCCCTCAGAATGGTGTATGGATTATGGAGTGGTACAACTGACTTGGTGTGCCCCTGTTCCACCACCCTCACCCTCCCTGAGCCCACTGTGGTCCAACTGCTGCACTTTCTTTGCACTCTCTGAGGCAGTGGTGGAGGCCCTAGTGCTCCCTGAGTGGGAGAGGTTCCTTTACTACTGTCCAGTGTGGCCTGAAGATGAGCCATCTCCTCCCTCAGGGCAGAGAGTTGCCTGCAAATAGGGCAGCATCTGAGCCTCCAGAAAGACTCCCAGAAGACTACTGCCCCACAGCCAGTACATTGCACTACCCCCCACATGTCTATCTTCCTGTTTATCCTGTGCAAGGGTTTTTTTAAATCTTTTTATCTTGTCTTTTTCTCACTCTCCTTCCAGTTATTGTTATGTTATATATAAATATACGTATATTATATAATGTGTACGCTTATATTGTTAGTGCAGTGTTCAGGAAAGGATATGACAGTGGTATGCACCTTCCCCATTTTAGGAAATGATGTCAGAACCCCTGGTGTAAAGGAAATGGTACCAGGGGTGGTTGGGGGAAGGGGGGAATTGTGCTTCAACTGTGCCCTCTCGAAACAATCAGCTGAAAGCTCTGACCCACCACTACGATGAGTGTTGACCTTCCTGTCAACAAGACAGCCTTCACAACAATTTAACAGATAAATTACCCTGCTAAACAAACAGAGAAAAATCAAACAGCTGAGTCAAACACAGGTAAACCTCCCCAGCCTCAATACAGCCTGGTGATTTGTCCTGTGAAAGCAATCAACCCCTAAACAAGTCAGCTGTGCAACAGGAAAGAAACAGTAAACAGTTTTTCAATTCCTCTGAGTTTAAACTCCCAATCTCTAAAGCAGTACTGAAAAACTCCACCCGGAAACCCTTGACTGACTAGTGTCACACCTGTGATGTAAACAGGCCTTTTTGTGAAGATAGTCTGCTCTGTCTGGGTTGAATACACAATCCCTCCACTGAACCCAGGAAAAATAAATAAATCAAACCTCAGCCAAAGTACATTTCTAAAAGGTGCAAAAATATCCTTTCAAATACTAGGTCTCTACTCCAGTGATCTAACACAGTGAAAAGCAACTTCAGTAGTAGTTTACTTCCTCTGCTTATAAATTAACACTCCTGAAATTGAATCCTGCAAGCCTCTTCTTAATTCAAATAAGCAACAATGAAAGTATCAGTAAAACTGTTTCAAACCTTCCTCACAGGTCCCAATCAATATTATGCCTTTCCAGGCTCCCAGTTCTGAAAAATGAGTATGATTGCATTCTCTGCAGTACAGCAAATTCTTCCAGCCTTTTCCAGCAAAGCGTCAAGGCTTGTCTGACCCCCCCCCACCCCAGCTGGTGTGGCAACATCCAGTTAGTGGCAGGCAGATTGTTTTAATAACTCATGCATCTCGCCCACTGTCACACATTGTATTATTTCAACAGGCACTTGAAGAAATGGTCTACTCTGCATCACAGGGCCCTCCCACATTATTGCAGATGTTACACAACTAGAACAATTTTGGTAGTGGCAGTGTTTGCACCACGGGGCCCCCATGCAAAGCTCGATGCCAGGCCCCTTATCATGTTGCCACCCTCACCAGCTGGGGGGGGCTGAGATCTTCATCCCCAATTCTTTCTGCTTGACACCAGATGGGGGGAGTCAACAAAAATACTGTAAATACATATAGTCGCAACAATGACATCTATCTGACCAGCTACAGCATTTGATCGATGTGCTGCAGTCCTCTTTCATTATCACTCCTCCCTTTTTTACAGCCGCAATGAAATAAAACATTTTAACAACAGACTAAAGCACGCACTTTTTGTTAAAAACAAAAATACATGTGGATTCCTGATGTACTGTGAGTCACAGTAGCATGGAGATAACTATTATACATTCATACGTGGCACAGAGCAGCTTTTTTCTTTTTTGTCTTAGCACAGACTGGAATGGCTGTGGCATTGGGTGGACAGCTCTTTCTCCACTCTCCCCAAAATCTTTGTCCACCAGTCCAGCCCCTAAAACTAGAGGTGGGCAAGCTAGAGCAGGCTTGAGTTTAGTGCGTGGCTCGGCTTGACTCGAACTTCATAAGAAATTGAAACCCAACATCAAGCCAAGCCAGTTATGCTCAAAGTAACCATTTTTTCAGCCTAAGCAGTTAATGTAGTGTCTGAAATGTCCAACTCCTGTGCAGAGAACTGCCTGCAGCAGACAGGGTTAGGCTTGTGTTTTGGCTCGCAGAGCCAAGTCAGACTCCTGGCTTGGCTCAAGATGAAAAATTCCTGACTTGCTCACCTCTACCTGAAACACCAAAATCACCCCAAAATGCAGTCATACCCAGGACTGAAACCAGCCCCACCCCTCCCCTCATTTTGTGTTTACTCTGGGCCTCCCTAGAGATCCAGATTGATGGTCCAGTGCCCATTTGAGTCTCTGACCTCCCCTTCATTCTTCAAGTCCTAGCTGGGAGTCACTGGGGACTTCTTTATTTGGGAGAAGGAAGGAACAGCCAGTGCCTGGCCACCATGGAAAGCAGTGACAGTGAGGGCTCTGCGGCTCTGGAGAAGAATGTGGCCAAGCTCACCATGATGGACGTGCATGACATTGTGGCAGTGGAAGGCTAGGAGATCAAGTGGCCATCAACCAGCACAGCTGCATGGCCATCGCCCGGCTCATGCCCAAGGTGGTGTGGGTACTGGAGATCCTGGAGGTGCCAGTCAGTAGGAACCACATCAACCCAGAGTTGGAGGAACTGTGCTTGGAGCTGGACTGGTTGAGGTTGGAGAGAATGGACAGGATCGAGAAGGAAAGGAAGCACTAGAAGGTTGTACAATTTGTTTTACATTCTGTGCATTCTGGGCACTAGAGCAATTTTGTAACTAGTACAAAAGGGTGACAGTTCTTCCTTTAGTGTGTCTCTCCATCCCTTGCCTTGGACAAAAGCCAGTGAACTAAGACTGATATGAAGGGATTGACTGAATAGTTTATATTATTTATGCCCCCACCCTCATGTCAGTCATATGGCAAAAGGATAAAGGAGTGTGCTCGGAACCCAAACCAAGCTTCAGCCAAGCTGGTGTTATGTTATGCGGAGTAATAATGGTATTGTGTAACTTTGCAAAACTATCATTGCTGACAGCTGCCTGCAGAACTGCTTGCCAGTTTTCAATCACTGTCAACATTTGATAAAAAAGGGCTTTGCGGGAAGCATATTATGCTAGTTCCTTTCTGCAAGTTTCTTTTCCTTAATTCCTAAGTGATCTGATCCAAGATTAGAGCAGGCCTTCTGCTACAGGGCATTAACACTCATCCCCTGGGCAACTGAGCACTGCCGCTATTGAAGTCAGGATCAGTTTAGGGAACTATGAGGCAATGTTTGGTGATGTATTGGAACACTCGGGTTAAGTAGTAGGGGTCAGTGTTTTTCTGCAGCATTTTGGCACTTATCTTGTCAATGACCTTCAAACATTACTCCCAGAAGACCTCTTTGTCGGTTCCCACCAGAACGGGCTTGAGCGGGTAGGAGATCTCATTGCCCTTGTAGGACTAGGCAAGGTATGGGGTTGAGGAAGGTGGCCTACAGTTCAAACTCACTGCTGATCTTGTCACTGATGGCCTCCTAGCACAGCATATAGAAAAAGATCAGGTTGACAGGAGTGATGAAGCCCTGGTCCTGCCAACCCTGCAGGAACAGAGACTGGTCCACATAACGGAACCATAAGATGGGCTCATTGGGGCTCAGGTCCTTTAGCTTGTAGCACCTCCGGCAGATGAACTCACCCAGACAGCACAACAGCTCGCCAGTGGAGGCTTACACAATTACTTGGCGCGGTGAGTAGAGCACACGGCGTGGCTGCTGGGTTGCTTCTGGACTGACAATAGCTGCCTGCCTGGCTGCGACGAGTTCTGGTTCTGATTCGGGACAGTGAGCATGGATACTGGGAGGGACCCAGGTTTCTGATCTCAGTTCAGTCCCTTCAGATCTGAACCAGGTGGTTGCTGGATGGAGTTCATCAGGTTTTGGTTGTTTAGCTGCTCTACTGTTTTTTTCTTATCTTGGGCTTGGAGCCTGTGTTTGGATTTACCTTCTTGGCATTTTATTCTGCTTAACAGAGGTGGCCACTAGCCACTTCCAGCAGGTGAGGGCTGAGATCAGCACAGAGTGTTTTTTCAGGGTCTTCTCCAGCTTGCTGTTCTTGCCGTTGGGAATGGCCAAGTAACCCCCAGTGGAGTCGGGCTTACTGGTTATAGCAGTGAGTGTGCAGTGGGAGGCACTCTGTGTCCAGCTTTTGGCTTGTTGGCAGTGGGCAGTGGCTCATTATATTGCCAGCCTGTTGATTCAGACACACAACCCTCCATAGTGAATGGTCACATGACGGCAAGGGGCCTCCTCACTGTCTCGGGGCCCGATGCAGTTGCATGAGTTGCATGTGCCTCACGCCACCATTGAATTATGGAAAAGTAAGAATAACACTTGGGCTGTGTTAATTTTGCCTCCAAGGTTAGTGGCTAGTTGCCTAACATAAACTTAGTAAGGACCATGCCCTAAACACATATTTTATCACTATGCACTGTCATATTTATTTTGAGTCACACTATCCTCCGCCAAGGTGAAAGATGGCTTATGTGTCAGGCTAATGGACGGACACATTCAGCATCTGAGATAACAAATGATGCTGAATGCAAACCCTGGGTCCTGTCCTGCAGAGTAAGTGTTGCTTTCAGTTGGTCTTTCAGGGACTGTGCTGCAGCTACAGATGATAGCAAGATGACACGGTATATGGGATATACTAGGGGTGTCATGATTTCTTTGCTACTTTAGATCTGATACTATATATTTCAGTGGCATCAGTTTATTACCTTGTGCATCTTGCCTAGTGTCACACATTGTGTTATTATTGTGTAAGTTGAAAAATAAATTCAACATACACTTAATGAAAGGGCCGTCTCTGCGTCACAGGGTTCTCCCACCCTCCCACATCATTGTAGAATGTAGATATTACAACTAGAACAATTTTGGAAAAGTAAGAATAAAGCATGGGCTATGGTAACTTTGCCTCCAAGGTTAGTTGCCTCACCTAAAGTCACTATGGACCATGAGGACCATGCCCTAAATAACATACTTTACCACTGTGCACTGTCATATTTATTTTGAGTTACACTAGCCCCAGCTGGTAACCTGTGACGTAGGCGAACGCAATTGGGTGCTTTCAAAAAGGGTGACTCAGTCATGGCGCATGTCAACAGGGCTACCGACCAGGGAGGGCAACCGGATGAGGGGGGTTCATGCATATATAGCGACAGGATGTCACTACATGTACATATGCACGGGGGGAGCGAGCACACTGAGCGAGGGGTGGAAGGGGAGGGAGGGTTTGTGAGGCGTGGTATCACAGCGGGCTGCTGAGCTGGCCCCATGGCGTAGTGGGTGGGTGGCGGGCTGAGGTTCTGAGGGTGCTGGGTTTGGGTCCAGGCACACGTACATTTTGTTGCACCCGGACCAAACTTTTTTTTTAGGGTTTTACCCCCTGGAATTGAGAATCCTTTAGTAGAGAAAGCCCCCACATAAAGAAAATCCTAAGTCCCCAGCACCCTTTGCTTGTGTGCACTGGGGTGTACATCGACGAAACTGATTTTCAGTGATGTACACTCGCCCTAATGGCGATCGCTTTCCAACGGTCACCGTTATGACATGGAACCCCTCAGCCATGGTGTAAGATGGTTTGTGTGTCAGGCTGGTGGACTGATGCATTCAGCATCTGAGATGACAAATGATGCTGAATGCAAATGCTGGGCTCTGTCCTGCAGAGTAAAGTGTTGCTTTCAGTTAGTCTGTCAGGGACTATACTGCAGCTACTGATGATAGCAAGATGACACACTATTGGGATATACTATGGATGTCATGATTTCTTTACTACTTTAGAACTGACACTATACATTTGGTACTGCAGTTTGTTTTATTACCTTGTGAATCTTGCCCAGTGTCATACATTGTATTATTTTTGTGTTAGTTACTATGAACCACGCCCTAAATAACATACTTTACCACATTTAGCACTGGAATGTATGAAGTCATTACTGCTGTATTACATGAAAGGAGAACTACCAGTTAAAATCTGGGAGCAACTGCTGCATACTTTGTGGCTCAAACTCCCTGATCCCCACTATGATCCCAGAATATACTTAGTGGAAAAATACCTGATCGCTCATAATTTTAGTTTGGTGATCTGGTGCAGCTGGCATAATGAAAATACTGTGGAGCCTCGTGGAAGATCGTGCTGGGCAAACACTACAATACGATGACATGGTTTTGCTTCTAACTGTGCATTGCCCTTATGTACAGAGATATTAAAATCTCTGTATTTTGTATGCCCAGTGATATTTTTACAAAAGTTGAATATATGCCATGTGGGTGCGGCACCCACATGGCATAGAGTCAACTTTTGTAAAAAATATCACCACGCATATAAAATACAGAGATTTTAATATCTCTGCACATAAGGGCATTGCACAGGAAGAGGCAAAACTGCATTATCATATTGCTGTGTTTACCCAGCACGATCTCCCAAGAGGCTCCACAGCATGTTCATTATGCTGACTGCACCAGATCACCAATCTAAAATTACGAGCGATCAGGTATTTTTACCACTAAGTATAGTCTGGGATCACCAGGGGGGATCGGGGTGCTTGAGCCATTAAGTATGCAGCAGTGGCTGCCAGATTTTAACCGGTAGTTCTCCTTTAAGAGTGAGACATTTTTAACTAGACCACTGGGAAACAGGCAGGTTGTTATCTTGTGCATCTTCCCCAGTGTAATAAAATAAGTACATCAAATAATTTTAAAACCGGATGTAATCTGTACTTTCTAAATGAGCAGAATGTGAAACTCAGAACTATATCCATCACACCCGCAGCAACTGGATCAGACGGTTTGCAGTGCTGGACCCAGTGTTACTTATACGGTACTGCAAGACAAAAAAAAGTAGTAGAGAAAAAACATAACATAGTGGGTTAAACATAAAGTGAAATCACATGAGACGAGCTATGTAACGTTGTTGAGTCTGACACAATGATATCACTATTTCACTCATAGTCATAATCCAGCAGTGGGAGATTTTACTTTCAAGAAAACAAGTTCTTTCACCCAATTCGGCTTGAGACTGGACCTTTGGGTGTTACAACATCATCAGCAGTACTAAATATTCTTTCAGACGACACACTTGTAGGAAGACAGCCCAAATACTTTACAGCTACGTGGGAAAGTGAAGACCACACAATCTTTTTTGACATCCAGTATTTTAAAGGACCTGATTGAAAGTGTTGCTTTTGTTCCCCCAGATAACTTACCAGCATATTCTCTGCACTAATTGCATTCCTAAAGATGGAATCTTCATCTGAGCCTGTGTCTTCTAAAAGGCTGATTTGAGCTCACATATCTCACCCAAATTTTGTTTATGGATTTATTTGAAAATTGGTAAATGGGAGAGGCACACTGAGCCAAGGCTCATTTCCAGGTGTGACTGTGGGGAGGGGAAGGTGAAACAAGCAGCAGAGAATACAAGTATCAAAACATCAGATCAGCAATTTTATACAAACAATAGGATAAATAATGAACAAATGTGCATGTACAGAAATAAAGTGCAGAGAACGTCCAACAGTGCATAGCAATTGGTAACAATAATAGAATTTAGAGTAATAACCTGGATGGAAAAAGGTTCAGATATCAAAATATAAGGAGGAAAGAAAACAGGAACAGATTGTGGTGTCGTTGAAGCTGTAGTGGTATCACCACCAGCACCTGTCTGTGCATTGCCAAATCCACTGTCATCGTATTCCTTATTTTCAGGCAACTCAGACTCATTACCAGTGTGATCAAGCTGACTTTCAATATTATTAAAATGAGGCATAGTCTTTTAAATATTGAACCCCCTTTACTATGTCATTTTTTAAAGCTCTTACACCCTCCTTTGGTAGAACAGACACTTTCAAACGAGGGTCGAGAATTGTTGCAAGAACATACTTTTTCTCTTCAGAGACTCTATCAAAATGCCTGTGAAGTTCCTCAGTGAAAATCATTTGGAAGAGAAGCAAGCTCGAACCATTGGTATAAGCTAACTCAGGGAAGACAGTTCAGCACTCCAGTCTTTTGTTGCTTGTTCAGATGGTCTTAAAACATCAACAAGAACTTCTATTATACTCCATTGCATTTGAATAATGCTGCCACCAATATTGTGCTCAGTTGCCATTGCATGAAGTGCCATTGTCTGTTCTAGCGGTCATTCAAACATACAACATGTTGAACTCCACTTGGCCATGAGATCTTGGATCAAGTGATGCTGTGGAATATATTAGTTTCCTTTTGAAAGCTGTTCAAAGCACTCATTTGATTTAACCGAATTATGAAAATGACCACAGATTTTTCATGCAACACTGAGTACATGAGCGACTTTTATTACCATCTAAGGTTTTGCGTACTACAGGATTTATAGTGTGTGCACAGCAGAAAACATGTTCAAACCCCGATCATTGATGGCTTTCAACATGTTTCTAGCATTATCAGTCACAAACCTGCTAGGGTTTGTTTGTTTCCCTACATTCAGTTATTCATCATGGTGTTGGTACTGAGCTCGATGTTGGCAGCAATATGATCTCCCTCAGAAACAGCAGCATGCAAAACAGCCATTTTTCTAAATGCACTCACGTCATTACTGTCCGAGACAGATGCCATGTCAGTCTGTACTTGCTGTTTATTTCCAGTAAACTGCACCCAGTTACCTGTTAAAAACAAGTATGCGTGACAAGCACTAGAGCTTGTCCAGAAGTCAGACATGATGTGAAGAAGACCATTTTCAGCACAATTTTATTTTTTCACAAATTTTGTTTTTAACTGCAATATAGATGGAAGGTAAAATAGTATAACTAAATATGGTACAAGAGGGAAGAGTGTAACGGGGCTCAAGTAACTCCACAAGCTGTTTGAAACCAGCATCTTCAATGACTGAGAAAGGTTGGAGGTCAAGTGTTTTTAATCTCACCTATGCATATTTATTTATTTAATTAATTAATTATGTTTTTCATAACCGGGTAAGTGAACTGATCCAATGGACCATTTTCAACCACGACCCAGACCACAAAGTGGCAACAAGAGTCAATAACAAAATACATGTCATGGGTAAAGCTACAATACAGAGCAGATAAGAGAGTGCTAGAAGTACATGAGATTTCATGAAAGAGCAACACTACAACATGTGGTTGAATTTTTTGAACACAGAGGGTGATCAGAAGACAAAACCTGCCTTGACTCAAAGGCTTTCATTGTTATTGTTTGCTTCTGCTTTATACCTGAGCTATCTGAATTTAACTTTGCACTTCTGTTTGTATAAATGCTTATTGTAATGTTTATGAATTGCACACCAGCTCATCTTGGACCAAACTGGTTGCGTTGTTTGTATAATAACTGTCTACTTGTTTATTAATTGTATGCCATTCAAGTTGTGTAAACTGCGACTCTGTATCATCTCTGTGTTTATCCCCATGTAACCCCCACCCCCCAGGTTGCACTGGGAGACGAGCAACTTGTTGTTCAGTGTGCCCTCCTGGTGAAACATTTCAATAAATAAATAAAATCTGAACTACAGAATTCACAATGACATTTTTTTATTTGGTTCCACAGGCCAGTAGTGGTTAGATGGCTTGTTTGCCACCCTTGACGAATGCGAGCTTTGCATTGTACACAAATAGCTGTTCAATGACCAACGCAGCTAGTATGATGTAATGCTTGTACAACTGTGCTACTTGGTTTTGGCCGTTCGCGCTCTCTATTCCAGAGGAATTACCACCCTGTAGGGGTACCAAAGGCAAGGAAACCTCGAAGAGGGTTCCAACCCTAGAGGTGCCGTGGGATGATTCCCTTGGCTAAAGGTACCTTAGGAAGCATCCCAAGGAGATGGCAATGCCACTGGAGGAGGAGGAGGAGGAGGAGAGGATGGTGGGGCAAAGAAAAAGTGCTTCAGAGAGGGAGTCTCAGAGGAACTGCCTATGTAGCACAGGGAGGGGGAGTGGCTGGCTACCTGTCCATTAAACCACAGGCATAGCCTTCCAATTCAATGGCCTACACAGCCAGTATGGTGTAATGCTTGTGCAACTGTGTTACTTGGTTTTGGCTGTTCGAGCTCTCTATTCCAGAGGAATTACCACCCTGTAGGGGTATCAAAGGCAAGGAACCCTCGAAGAGGATTTCCTTCTAGAGATGCCATGGGACGATTCCCTTGGCTAAAGATATCTTAGGAAGCATCCGCCCAAAAAAAAGTAGGAGTACAAAAGCACGTTAGCAATCAGTAGCTGTGAGGCATAGTAGTAGATTAGGCACCAGACAGCTTGGTAACATGATGAGATGCGCTGGTTAGCAATGGCATGAGTATGATGGATTGCACTGGAGATTGAGGGGGCCCCCTAAGGAGAGAGGGACCAGCAAGTAGGGACACCATCCACCTTCATCCAACAGCTGAACCTACCTCATGGAACTAGGGAACACTAACTACGGCTAACTACCATTTATGAACTGAGGCACGGAGGAGAGAAATAAAAAACCTTTGAGGAGGAAATTTCTGGGGATCCAAGGCCTAGGTCGCTTTCCATCCAAGCTTGGGATGTTTTGTTCAGTGACAGCTTTGCTGCTGTAATTTAGAAACCCAATTAAAGGGGGGTGGAAAATATTCCAATTTGGAGGAAAGCTCTCGCTCGATCCCACTAAAGGGAACGCCGTGGAAGATTGCGAGAGTGCTCTGCAACATCGGGGGCAAACAAGGCAAGAGGAGGAGAGCAACGACTGCTGAGGTACTCACCTGGCCTATCCGCTCTAAAAACAAACCAGGTGAACCAGAGGCAGTCATAGGGAGAACGCAGTGAAGGTGACTTGCTAGTAGAATACTAGAGCCAAAGGAGATCACTGTAACCACGCTTCACAGCTAGTCATAAATTCTACAGCAGGAGCTGCTGTCGAGTCTTGAACGGCTAAAGCCAGGCCTGGAACAAGGACATTCCCAGCTATGGGCCAGGTGAGAAGGACCCCGCCCCAAGTCAGGCACGCTCAAGATGCGGACTTCATAGGTGCAGAGCGAGACGGTTGGCTGCAGGGAAGCCCTGCGCCATAGAATGGTTATGGCTGGCATGCCCCAGAAAACAATTGAGGAGGAGCTGAATGAAGCGTTGAGTGGTGGGACCCTCACGTAGGTCAGACATGGTAGTAGCGAGCCTTGAGCAAATGAATTGTGTAAGCAATGAGTGGACCTGCATATAGCTCAGTAAGCAGAGTAAGCAAATGGTCGGACCTGCACGGAGGTTGAAGGAGCAGCAAATATGAATAGTGGGGCAAGCCAGCCAGGTCATCAAGGAAGCCAATGAAAGGTGACAAAATACTCTGAGGATTTTAGTAGCGAAAGCAGGATTCAAACATGAGTTAGTATGCCACATGGGGCCATGGCTCCTCAACAACACCTCCAGTCCCTGCCATAGGAAAAACAAAAAGCGATGGGAAGGTGCCGTGACCCACATGCAGATATCAAAAGTAGTTTACAGCATTAGCGGTAGCTTAGCTGACCTCCAGAGTATAATAGAAGTGTGCAAACATAATGGAGCAGCATCAGTATTGAGTTATTATGAGTTATAGGGGTAGGAATTCGAATCAACATAGACTGTAGGGAGGCAACGCTCTGAAAGCAGCAAATTGGCTAGGCAGTGTAGTGAAGACAGCAGCAATGAGGTACATGGTATAAGTTAGGAAGCAGGATTGAACTGCATGGTTTAGGGTTCAGAGTGAGCCTGAACCAGGCGAAAACAATTATTATACAATGGGTTCAGAAGATGCCGCTCCCTGATTGGTTGGTTGGCACTTCGAGCCTGTTGTAAATCCCCACCAGAACTAACGGGAAGAAGTGCCAACCAGCCATACCACTTGCCATGCTGGCATGTATCCATGCCACCTGCCACCCTCTAGCTACAATTCTAACTGCTGCACTACATCGTCCCATTGAAGTCGCCGACAAGTGCTATACACAAACAGGTTAATCAATGTTATCTGTGACAACCCGCATAAGCTCATCCTAAGTACCAACGTTTCTATAACAGTATTTTTTTTCACAGCAGCTCCTTGGTAACCACTGGCAACTATCTCACCTGCTGTGTCACACTTTTTCACATCGGCTTCATTTCCTCATAGCACCCTTGAATCTCAAAACGATCAGAGTTTTTTTTTTTCTCCTGAGCGAAAGCCGGGCAGCAGTTCTTTCTCACCTCAAGGTGCAGCATCGCCGTAACCATTTAAATAAACTTCTAAATCCTCCTAGATCTTAGCTAACAGCCAAAAGACTGCTGATGGGAGAGGACCGGGCAAGAGTTCAATGCACAAAATTGAAGCTGCACACACTCTCACTTGGGGGACACAGAGACGGGTACTATTTTTTCTGGCAGAGCAATAACAACAATAAAAATAATTTCAAATATAACATTTTTTTTTCTTTATTGTTTTCAAGCACAAAAGTGGAAGACATTGTATAATAGCAATCTACCACAACAAGGGTGTGGGTTACGCTAGGATATACAATGCCTGGTGTGTTTTGCTCACTCGGCCTGTCGGCCTTGTGACCAAACAACACACCAGGCATTGTAAATCTTAGCATAACCCACACCCCTGTTGTGGTAGATTACTTAAAGGTGCATAGCATGGAGAGCAACAGCAGGGAAGCAGCTTGAGCTGAAACACACAGATAATGATTGCAGTTGCATTGTGAGTAAATGGAAGCAAGTAGCATGAGCTCTGGATTAGCAAATTACGCGGTGCATAAAAAACAGAAGCTCCCCCCAAAAGAAAGTAAAACAAAAGACATAAACACAGAAGAACAGGGAACAAGAAAGACAAAGAAGCACACAGCCGGAAGCAAACAATGCAAACCAAATGCAGGAGAACAGACAACAGAAGTCCAGCAGAAACAAGCAGAGCCAAAACACAGCAAAAAGGGGGTGGGTGGGCAGGTCCCAGCAGGCTGCAAAGGACAGACCGACAGAGTTTCTGGCTGCAAAGAAAAAGTGCTTGAGAGAGTGGCGCAGAGGAACTGCTTATGTAGCACAGGAAGGGGGAGTGGCTGGCTGCTTGTTCATTGAACCACCGGCATAGCCTTCCAATTGTGACATTGTCTGGATGCAGAGTAAAATGCCACCATACATCAGGTGTGACCCTGGTGGAAGAACTTGACTTGTGTGAAGAAGATGAAGAAGAATGATCTTTTTTTATACTGAAGATGAATATTTTTTGTTCACATTTGGCAGGAAGAAAGCAGAAGAAGGTGGTGGTGGAGTAACAACACAAGAGTCACTGTCATTTCTATCATCTAGAAAGGAGAGGTCCGACACATTTGTGTCATTTTCTATTTCAGTGTCATTAGTTGCAAGTGTTAAAGGGGCACTGTCAGTTTTGCCCCTCCATTTTTAATCACATCTGAGCAGTGTGCCTTTTGGCACACACCTATGAAATATGGGTATGCCCCCTGTACGGCGACACTATTACAGCGAAAACCTCGATGCTGACAACTTCGACGTTTTTGCTGTAATAGTCCACCCGAGACCCCGGCACTCTGTCTCCTGGTCCTGCACCCCCTCCTTGATCCAACTCCGACTCGGAGTTAGAATCCTAGAGGTCTCGGGGTGCGGGGTCAGAGCCCCCTGCTTGGGGGGTTCAGGGGGCAAAGCCCCTCGATGAAAACAAAGCCAAGGTCTGTAGTCGGATTTATGTCAAACTGGCATTGTAGAGCCTAAAATACTGTATGTACTCTAGAATGCCCCCATAGATCTAAAAAATCAGCATTTATATCTGTTTTGCTCATTTTTAGTAAAATTTGTTGTTCGCTCAGTCCGTTCTTAAATCACCTGCCACCGGAAGAATATCCTGGTTGAGAACGCATATCAGGCATGAGTGCAGTCCCGAAGTGGAATTTTATACCATGTCCACTATAAAAAGATGTTGCCCCTGTAAATTCAGCAATATCAAACCGTTCCTGGTGCTTAAGAACCAAAACCAGGCACTGAGAGTATCGCAATTTACACTTTCAAACCGGAGCCAAAATCTCACGCATGTGCAAGGGCAGCCACTCTTTTGCATGCGCGGGATCTTTGCTCATGTCTCTTTTGCACATGCATGGGATTTTGGCTCAGGTTTGAAAGTGTCAATTGCGATATTCTCAATGCTCGGTTTTGGTTTTAAAGCAATAGGAACTGTTCGGTATTCTTGAATTTACAGGGGCAACATCTTTTTACAGTGGACATTATAAAATTCCACTTCTGGATGGTGCCCATGCCTGACACACATACTCAACCAGGATATGCTTCCAGTGGCACGTGATTTAAGCTCGGACCGAGCTAACGAGATTTACTAAAAATTAGCAAAACATACAAATGCTGATTTTTTTAGATCTATGGGGGCATTCTAGAGTACATATTTCATAGGTGTGTGCCAACAGGCACACTGACCAGATGTGATGAAAAACAGAGGGGCAAAGCTGACAGTGCCCCTTTAAGTGAGGTAGACAAACTACGGTCTGAATTAGCCAGTGTTGCTGGGATGGTGGTGGTGGCACTGGATTTGGCATGCTGATTCGGAGGAGCACAGTGCATGTTACATTTATCTAAGATGATGGAGGTAGTGGCAGTAGTGGTAGAATGAGTAGTAGCAATCAGATCACTATCTTTCTCCATTTCATTAGCACTTGTGCCAACAGGAGTTGCTTTGCTGGAAATTGTTGTATTAACAAGAGGGCTACTGTTGCTGCTATTGGTGTCATTATTGTTATTTGTTATGGAATGTACACTTGGACTGCATTTCTCAAAAAGGGAGAATGCAAGCTTCTTTGCAGCTGATAATTGTTACAGCTACTACTGTCACTACTAGTACTGGGTGTAGAACATGTTAGCTGGCAGGCAGATGAGGTAGAAGTTTTTTTTTAATTAATTGCAATATTTGGCATTTTAGAAAATAGACTTAAATTATTTGGTTTAACAATACAGCCAGATCTAGTTTGCTTCACTCCAAATGGTTCTGTTCCTATTGATGGAATACAGAGAGTATCAGCGTTTTCCTCATCACTGCTGCTGACTGAAGCTTCATTTGGTCTTTTGCTCACGGTAAGATGATAATTATTTAAATGGAGACACTGGGAAAAAAAAATAGAGCTACACTGTCCCTAGTTTTCTGTGTTTATTTTTTAATTTTTGTAATGATCACACTGGGAATGACTCACAATGTAGCTGTCGCTGTCTTGTGCACCAGTATGCTGCCACTCAAGACCTTGTGCTCTATTTTTAAAGAGCACTTAGAGTGACGCACATTGCATGATTCCAGGGCTGTGGCAAACTTCGGGTGCACTAGGGACCCTGTGCCCAGTTTTAGAAAAAAATCAGGGTTTCGGTACCAAACTCCTCGGGTTCACCGCAAGCCGATAGCTGCACAAAACATTGGGTGCACCAGTGGTAATTGCCGCAGGGATCTGCCTCCCCTTCCCCATTGACGCAACACTAGGGGGGCTGGGGCACACACACACACTCTTTAAAGTTTTAATCTAATTTATTTCTTTCCTATCTATATTGTGTTATACCACTATATTATTTTTTTTCTATAAAGCTTTTTCTTACAGCAGCTATGGGTGACTGTACTAGGCCTGATCCTACTACCCACAACAGGCTACCGCCTCCAATGAGACATCTGGCCCTATGAGTTTTGCTATAGATTTCCCCCATAGTGGGGTCATGGGGGCCATCCACCCACCCCTCAGAGACTACATCCAGAATCTGAGCCAGGCATCTCAGGTGAGTGCACAGGTCAGGGAAGGCAGGGCTTCATGAAGATCATTTTCACCCAGCTCCCTGCCATGGCACGGATATCAGTGTGTTCCATGTGGAGGCACCATACGCAGTACATATGTAGCCCATTCCTTTGTGCTGCTCTTGCTTGCACAGCCACCATACTTCCATCTAGTGGCAGTTGACAACAGAGTGGTGGGCCACCCCTCCCCAGGAGAGGACAGCAATCCTATGGACGTTCGATTCTCCACCCCCCTCGTCAAACCTCAGCAACCAGAGTCTGCTCCCAAACCTGGGTTGCCACACGGTGGCTGAGCTACTGGGACAGCCCACAATTTCTTTTTACAGATTTTGGTCTTTGTATTCCAGTCACTATCATTTTTGTGTACTTATTACCATCTTTCCCATGTACACCAGGGTACATCTGGAAATTGGCTGCTTGCAGCTCGGTGTGCTTTTCCGGGCCAAAATTTCATATAACTAAATACATTTTGTAAATCTCATTGTGTTTAATTCCTTGTCAAGTTTAACCAAGCTCGACTGATATTAGGGCAGAGAAACAGAGAATATCATATATTTCTGTGTATAAGGAATTTAAAGAAGAAACACATTCACAGACCATTTTTCCTGATCCAGATGAGCTACGATCTAATGCTATATACCTCTGGAAAAGTAAGATTCTCAGCTTTCCATAAGTTTACAACAATACTTTCTAGTTCTTTTTTTTTTTTTTTTTTTTTGCTAGCTCCCCACGCCCTGACGGGCTTGCCAGGCTCCGGCAGCCACCCCTCATACTAGGGCTTACCCCCCTCCATGAGTGGGGCGCCAATAGACAAACTCTGCTGGCTAGAGGGGATGGCAATGGAGTCAGCTTATTAGCATGAGCTGGCATTTTGTAGGTTGTAAACCCCACGGTGGTGGGGACGTGCAATGATGACCAGTGTCTGCCCCACCCCACCCCCGAACATGCAGACGCCGACCACTGTGGAACTCCTGGCCTCCTCCAGGGGTCTGTCCTGCGTCAGACACTCAACACCAAGTAGGAGAGCAGTCCACTGGATGCTTGATCCTACTTTCCCCAGCCAGCCCTCCGACTCTTGAGTCTGTTCCGAAGCCGGGTCATTGGCGCTGCAGACGACAACCATGCCTCTGCACCAGCGGGCCGGCTAAATACTTTCTAGTTCTTATAGAGCACGAGAAAACAAACTGTGGATGAATGTTATTTTTACATAACAAGTGACTTACTGTATTTCCGTGTTTCTCACTTGGCATAATTGCAAAGTTTAACCAAGCTTGACTGAGACTAGGGCAAAGAGCATCAGGGCCCAGATATTCAGACTGCGCTGGGCAGTGGCACAAGCCTGGGCACAGCGCAACTGGGCTGCACCGGGGACAAGACCAGGCGATATTTAACGGTGATGCACCATGGTGCAGCACTGTTGAATATGGCAAGGTTGGCACACAAACTGCGCATGGTGCAGTAGCACTGCGCCAGCGCAATCCACAGATAAGGAGCCCGGGGATGCACTAGCGCAAGTGCAGTTGTACTAGGTGCATCACCTGCGATATTCAGCAGGGGGCATGCACATGAGGCCATAAGATATGCAAGGCACAAATGGGGCCATTTGCATGTCATTATGGCCCCATTTGCATGCCTTGCGCAGGGCAGCCTGGTGACTTGCACCTGGTGCCTTGCACAACATGACATGTGCAGTGGGGATCCCGGGGCATCCCCCGCCCGTGACCGTGATCGCTGAAAGGTGTACCACTCAGTCCCTGGTGGTCCAGTGGCCCCCCCCTTCCGAGTCCCCGAATCACCGATAAGTGTAATGTAAGACCGGCCCTGGTGGTCAAGTGGTCCCCCCTTCCTCCCAAGTCCCAGAGAAATGTAAAATGACCATCCCTGGTGGTCTAGTGGAACCCCCCACACCCCTAGCCACAATCACGGTAATCCTTCATAAGGAAAAGCCCTGGTGATCCAGTGGCACCCCTCCCACCCACACCAAACCCCTTGCCCATCCCGCTCCCCCCCGTCATCGGCGAGCAGCTGCAATCGCCCGCACACCACCTGGCGCCCACTGAATGACAGTACAGTGTGGGCTGTAAGCCCATTGGTCCTCCAGTGTGGACAATTGACTTACAGGGCATACTGTACCAAACAATCCCAAAATGTGAATGAAGTCATTCACATATTTGGAACTATCTAGTACAGTATGCCCACAAGCCTATTGGTCCACACTGGGGACAAATGGGCTTACAGCCCATACTGTACCTGTCATTGGCAGGTGGCCAGGCGGTATGCGGGGCGGGTTGCAGTCACCACGATGATGGGGGAAGGCAAGGTAGTCAAGGGTTGATGTTGGTGGGAAGGGTGGAAGCCACTGGATCACATGGGCTTTTCCTTATGGAGGATTACGCAATCGTGGCTGGGGGGGGTCCACTAGACCACCAGGGATGGTCATCTTACATTTCCCAGGGACTCGGGTGGGAAGGGGGACCACTTGACCACCAGGGCTGGTCTTACATTACAATTATTGGGGCTTCGGGGACTCGGGAGGGGCACTAGACTACCAGGGCTTGATTAGTAAACATTTCTGTGATCGCAGCTACAGGCGGGGGGGTCCACTTGACCACCAGGGTTGTGTGTGTGCTTGCCAACAGTGTTCTGGGTGTGCGGGTGGCCACCCACGGCTGGGCTGCTGTGTTTACCCTGCAATGCTGCAGTCCAACTGTGGGTGGCCAGGCGTTATTCCATCTTTTCTGGGGCTCAGCTTTGAGCCCCCCATGCGGCGCAATGCAGGGTTGTGCCAGTATATGCGCCGCACATCCCGGGCTGAATATTGAGATGTGCCGCATATGCATGGGCACGCCCCCTGCATTTGCACCGCATACAATAGCACTGCGCCCCAGCGCATCGAGTTTTACACAGCGCCAGGCAGCCTTCTCAATATCCCGCCAGTGCGCAATGCTGTTGTACCGGCGGAACCCCTTTGAATATCCCGACCCATATGTTTCAGGGTATGAGTAATTTAAAGAGGAGAATGCTTTAAGTACAGACATACACTTGTGTGAATGTGCAATACTACTGCTACTTAATACTACAGTGTTTTAAATGAATTCCTAATACTAGGGCTTACAACAGAGCCAAAAGTGAGTTATTATACAGTCCAGGATTTGGAAAACTGGGAGATGTTGCAGATAGCTGCACATTTAAACAATTTATTTTTGTGTTCTGTAAGTTTCTTTTTACTTTGCACAGGTCTAGGCCCCCACGGCCACCTCCACCACCAAGATGTACATAACAGAACCATTTGTTTTTATTTTTTTTATTCTTTATTTTTAGTTTAGTCAGTTTCAACTCACTGCTTTTTTTGCACTGCAATTTATGTAATAAAATAGTGTTCATTCATGGACCATTTGCTCATAATCTGTACTATCTAGGATATAATGCTATATATACTCCTGAGGAACTGAATTTCTCAGCTTTTCAACAGTATACAGAATTTGTTTCTAGCTTGCATACAGTACAAAAAAGTGGACCGTGAATGAATATTATTATTTACACAAGAAGTGACCTACTGTATTTCTAGATATCTCGGCTGTGAGAAAAGACGCTCAAACTATACTACCCACAGAGTTTGCAACTGTGCACGCATTGCTAAAATATGCATGCACAGTTGATGTGGGTCACACAGTTTGAGAGGTAGTGTGATTTGATATTATTTACATCTGACTTGGCTTGGTCTAAACCAGTGAAAACCAGAACAAGTGCAACTTGTTTGGTCTATCCAGACCAGTCAGTCTGGTTTTTACAGTTTTGGTCCATGCATTCTGGCTGATCCGGATTTCACCTAAATGTAAAAACACTGGGATTTTGCAGAATACTGACTGCCGGACCAAGGCCAAAACAAAGGTACAGACAGTCTAGTTTTTACCATTTCGGTCCAGTCTAGTCCAGAGGTTCAGATTTTAGAAAGTCCCAATGTTTCTCACACTTTTCAGTGAAATCCAGACAAGACGAAATGGACGGACCCGAACAGTAAAAACCAGACTCACTGGTCTGGCCAGAGTGGCCAGTCCGGTTTACCATATTGGTCTGGGTTTGGTAGTCTAGATTTCATCAAATCCCAGTTTCTTGCAAATGAGATCACAGTACCCAAGGCTTTACTGCCCAGGCTCCTTGTCTGCATCTGACATCACAGTCCCTTGTTTAAGACACACAGTGATTAACACAGACACAGCAGGAACATCCAGGGAGGTCGTGAGGCGCTCGTAGCGCTGCCCTCCCCCCGCGGATCGTTTCACCGGACCCATCCCCTTCCCAACCGGAGCATCAGAGGTCAAGAGGGCTGAAACTGGATACCCTCCCCCACAAAAGTACATTTATCCCCTTACCTGGACGGAGCCACGCGGACCCCTGCTACTTTTACTTTAAAGATACAGCAGGAACATCCAGGGAGGTTGTGAGGCGCTCGTTGCGCTGCCCTCCCCCCGGGGATCATTTCACCAGACCCATCCCCCTCCCAACCAGAGCATCGGAGGTCGAGAGGGCTGAAATGGGATACCCTCCCCCACGAAAGTACATTTATCCCCTTACCTGGATGGAGCCACGCGGACCCCTGTTACTTTTACTTTAAAGATACAGCAGGAACATCCAGGGAGTTCCTGAAGGCACTTCGTGGCGCTGCAGTCCCCGTGGATCATTTCCTGGACCCATCCCCTCCCAGCCAGACATCGGAGGTAGGAGGGCTGAAACAGGATACACTCCCCCACGAAAGTACATTTATTCCCTTACCTGGACGGAGCCACACGGACCCCTGCTACTTTTACTTTAAAGGTACTTGTGAAGCAAACGCCAGGCTGATCGATGTGCCTGGGTGGACTGCATCTCATGACTTCTCACTGCTTCAATGCTGAGAACAATAGACTGCTATTTCTTTGGTGCCTTTTTCAAAGTCGGCGTAGCAGTGGAGATAGTCTCTGGACACTCCACTTTCCTGCCGAAAACCAGCCTTTTTTGCTCCTTGAAACTGTTGCTTTAACTACCCTCTGCTAAACCCTTAAATTCGGTAGTATCCAACTGTTACCTTAAGTTAAAAAACTTGCTCCTAAACCCTTAATTTGGGTAGTACTCTGCTGTTACTTTAAGCTAAAAAATCTGCTCCCTGTAACTGCTGCTTTAACTTCCCACTGGTAAACCCTTCATTTCGGTAGCATCCAGCTGTTACTTTAAGTGAAAAAAAAAAGAGAGAAAACCATTTTTGGAATCAATCTAATGCAATGTTGTCCTACTCTCTAGCCTCTAGCTCTAGCCTCTAGCGCTTCATACTGCTGCCAGCCTCTTACAGGCCTGATCGTATTGCTATTGGAGCCAGTATTTACTGTTCTGAGTCACGAAAAAGCACTAATAGGACTGGGGCAGCTGGAGTCCGGAAACAATTCCAAACCACAGCCTGCCTTAATATTGCGTCTATTGCGTTTTGCCCTTTGTACACTGTTGATTACTAAAGCTTATGCCGAGGATATCGGTGAGCAGGTAGAATTCCAACCTCAGCCTGCCTTGTACTGTTTAAAGATTGGAATAGGACTGGGGCAGCTCGAGTCCGGTAGCAATTCCAAATCGCAGCCTGCCTTAATAATTGCTTTTTGCCCTTTGCACACGGTTGATTACTAAGCTTATGCCGAGGATACTGGTGAGCAGCTAGAATTCTAACCTCAGCCTGCCTTGTACTGTTTAAAGATTGGAATAGGACTGGGGCAGCTCGAGTCCGGTAGCAATTCCAAATCACAGCCTGCCTTAATAATTGGTTTTTGCCCTTTGCACTGTGTTGATTACTAAAGCTCATGCCGAGAATACTGGTGAGCAGTCAGAATTTTAAACTTAGCCTGCCTTGTACTGTTTAAAGATTGAAGCCATAGTTACAGCCTGGCTATAGAATGTCCACCCCTTTCTGTTAAATAATTGAACAGAGAGGAATATCATGCTGCAGCCTGCCTTCTACTAAACAGCCCTTGATATTGATACAGCGGGTTCATATTAGCTCCTGCATACCGGCTAAACAAACTGACTCAATGAGCCCAGAAACTCAGTGATAGAAAGGAATATTGTTAGCCGCAGCCGGATAGTTATAATAAAGCTGTTTCAGGAGCACAGAAACTCACCGATAGGAAGGACTTTTTAAACTGCAGCCAGCTAGTTGTAATCTACGCCATGCAGCCAATCCCTGCAAGAACAGACCATGCACTGACTGTAACCTGAGTACTAAATCAGTTTATTCATTCATTCCTGTGCCCTACTTAAACTTCCCCTCTCTCTACCTCCACAGATACAGCAGGAACATCCAGGGAGGTTGTGAGGCGCTTGTAGCGCTGCCCTCCCCCCGCGGATCGTTTCACCGGACCCATCCCCCTCCCAACCGGAACATCGGAGGTTGAGAGGGCTGAAACGGGATACCCTCCCCCACGGAAGTACATTTATCCCCTTACCTGGACAGAGCCACACGGACCCCTGCTACTTTTACTTTAAAGGTACTTGTGAAGCAAACACCAGGCTGATCAATGTGCCTGGGTGGACTGCATCACATGCCTTCTCACTGCTTTAATGCTGAAGCCCTGCCGACGCTGCGCGCCGGCTCCCCACCACTGCCCTTGGTGAGCATCTGCATGTATAGCAGAAGTCACGTGAGCTGTATAACCTATCAGCTCATTTTCCCATCTGCAGGTTATCAGTTCTATCCACTAGAGCAATTGTAAGTATCCTATTACCTCTGTCCTACTCCTGCAAATGGAAAATAACCTTTCTGCTTGCTGCCAGCAGCAGAAACCACAAATCCCATCCCCCTTACTCCCCTGTGCACTGTAACACTGCAAAAACCTATAAAAAACGTCCCTCTTACTCCTACGAGCCCTTGTACTACGTAAAAATGGCTTCTGAATGTCCCAATCTCGAAAGGCTTAAGAAGCCTCTCCCAATGACGCTGACAACCCACCCACACGCCCTCACCAACCATAATGTCCCCCCCCCAGCCTCGAGGACCCCTCGCCCAGCAATCGGCTGCTATGCGGGGAGGACATTGAAACCAACCCTGGTCCTTTCTCCCCTAACTTCACGCTCAGTGACCCTACCATCCCCCTCTGGGCAAACTCCGGGGGGTTCAGACTGGTTCACATGAACATTAGGAGCCTGAGACACAAGATGTCTGACCTCGAGGCCTGGACCCTGTTCTACAAGCCCGACATCTTAGCAGTGACTGAGATGTGGCTGAAGCCCCACATCCTCCCTCATGAAGTCGAATTGACTGGTTACCAAACCATAAGAAAGGACAGAGTTGGAAAAAGGGGGGGGGTACTAATCTACCTCAAATCCGAACCTCTAGCTATAGCATGGAACACCCTACAAAAATCCCTAAAACTGTCCATTATCATTCCATTTACATCCTTTAAGCAGCACTGTACAGCCTTCTTCACAGAGAAATGCAGTTGCTACCGCTAGAGATAGAATAGTCATCCCACAAACCTATATTCCAATCATATATGACATATTCCTTCCAGTCAGACACCCCCAGTTTATGTTACCCAATATTTCCTTCACCATCCTTGTACTCATTATGTGTGACTGTCCTGACCCTCATTGGGATATATATGTACTGTACGTATTGTAGATATTAGTTTAACCTTCTCTTAACTGAGTTTCAACATGTGAATTCACTGTATATCATTGTGTTATAAACATCATTTTTTCTGTATGTATAACTGTCTTATAAGTGTGTGATGTAATTGCTGTGTATCAACTCGAAACTTGACCTTATCAGGTCCATCTTGTAAATGAGCCTTGCTCAATGATGATCGCCTGAATAAATAAAGATTCGATTGATTGATTGAAATCCTCCTTGAATGTCACCCTGATTGACCTCCAAACACCCGACGGATCTCAAGCTGAGGTATTACTTCTCAAACTTTTCCTCGGAGGTACCAAGCCTCTCTATAGCGGGTGTGCCTGTCTCCCACCCCAAACCTCCACCCCCTCCTTAGAATCACTCGCAAATGCCATCCTCAAACTCCCCCTTGGGGAGAATATCCTCCTCGTGGACTTCAACCTCAACTGGCTTGCCCCAAATTCTTCCTGAATCAAGAACCTGATACTGGATGCATCACTTACCCAAGTGATTGACATGCCAACCAGGCACAACACCAAAACTGGCAACCACTCACTTCTCGACTGGGCACTTACCTCATACCCCTCTCGGATACTGACTGCTGGGATTATGTCTGACTCCTTGAGCGACCACTGCCCTATCTAGTGTATCTGGTCCAATAAACCCCCCAGGCCTGCCGCGGGAGTGATTGTTGCAAGAAATTACAGCTGAATCAAACCAGCTGACCTCTGCTCTGACCTCCTAAAGGTGGAATGGGGTCCCATTGTCTCCCTTCCCACAATCAACGTGGCCCTTGAATATTTCACCAAGATGTTCTTGGGCATAGCTAACCAACATGCCCCCTGGAAAAAACTCAGGGTTCAGGTAAAGTGCTACAAATGGCTAAACCCTGAGCTAAAACACACCATGCAGCTCTGGGACAAGGCATGGGGGCTCTACAAATCTTCCGGTAGCAATCCGGACTGGGAGAAGTATCGGTGCCTGAGGAACAAATGTAAAAAAGCCACAAAACAGGCCAAATCAAAATTCCTCAGGGACCTCCAAACAGGCAATCTAAGAGACCCAAAGAAATTCTGGGGCCATATAAACTCTCTCCTTAAAGGCCGCACAAGGGGACACGATGCCTCGGTCATAGCTGGGAACTCACTTACTTACCAACGCCCCCACCAAAGTGGCTGAAGCATTTTGCATATCCTTTACAAACCCTACTGGCTGCCTCCCAATAGTGCCATTGCCACCCCTACTCACCCGCCCAGACACAGTGCTTCCTCGCCCATAATTCCACCTGAAACTAGTGGACCCCAGCACAGTACTGCCACTCCTCTGCAAAATAAACCCTGACTCGTCCCCTTGGAATGACCAGCTAGAACCCCGGCTGCTAAGGGCTGCAGCACTGGCCATTGCCTACCCGTTGCCCTACTTATCAACAGATCCCTCCTAGAAGGGATGGTCCCAAGTAAATGGAAAGTTGCCATCATTGTCCCAGTCCACAAAAAAGGAACTCGGGACAGAGTGGAGAACTACAGGCCCATCTCTCTTCTCTGCCCTCTGGGAAAAATTCAGGAAAGATTAGTCTATGATCAACTTCAAGACTATCTGGAACAACATCTACTCCTCTCCAAAGTCCAGCATGACTTTTGGAAAGGCCATGGCACTGACACTGCCCTTATCAGGCTGACATCGGATATACTCAATGCCATGGACCAAGGCACCCCACGGGCGCACTATTCATCGACCTCTCCAAGGCCATTGACTTGGTCAGTCATAAACTGCTCCTAACTAAGCTTTAATGGCTTGGCATGGATCAGCTGTCACTCTCCTGGACCACAAGCTACCTGACAATCTGATCACAAACAGTCCGCTGGCAGGGTGTCCAATCAAACCCTAGGCCTGTGACCTCTGGGGGTACCCCAGGGCTCCATCCTGGGCCCCCTACTATTCTCACTATTTGTGAACGACCTTGAAGAGGCTTATGCACCCTGCAACCTTATCCTCTATGCGGATGACACTGTAATCTACCTCAGTGACCCCCAACCCTCAGTCATCTCAGCCAAACTCCAAGCTTGCCTTGCAAAGCTTGAAACATGGTTTACTGCCAACCACCTAAAACTAAATGAGGAGAAAACAAAAGCAGTCCTTTTCGGGACCCGACGGCTGGACAATGACCGAAGCGGTCTACTCCAACTCTCATCAACCCAAGGAAAGTGTGTCGAGGTCACTGACCAGTTTAAGTATCTTGGGGTTATCCTTGACCAAGAGCTAACCTACAAACCCCACATAGATTCCTTAACAAAATCTATCCACCACAGGCTGGGCCTCCTATACCGCCTTGGATACTCCCTCTCTGGAGAAGCACGATGAGCCATTGCAAACTGCAACCTCCTTCCCTCATTGCTATATGGCTCCCCACTACTACAGTCCCTCAGAGAGCCCGAGCTAAACAAGCTCTCCACCCTCTACCACCGCATTGCTCGCTTCCGAACCCACTCTTCCCCAAGGAGGCATCACTGCGAGCCTCTCAAGGACCTTCACTGGCCGACACTAAGGCATAAACTATCCTTCTCCTCTGCCTGCCTTACCTACAAACTCTTCTCCATACACCACCCGCCTCACCTTAGCAACCTGCTCACCCCTAAAGTCTCCATCTGTAACCTTCGGTCTACTTCTAGTCAGCTCCTGAACATACCCCGCATCTGGACCAACCAAGGAAAGCGCTCCTTCCAGCTCACTGCCCCACACCTCTGGAACTCGCTTCCTTCTTCCCTGCTTGACAAACCCTCCCTCTCCTCGTTCAAAGCTGGTCTTAAAGTCTACCTCATTGAACTGAGCCTCTGTTGCTGCAACCGCTAGATAATGCACCCAACCTCACCCCTCTAAATTGGTAACAGACAAAACTCTTGCTTCCTCTGGACTAGCTAACCTCTAATGCTAATATCTTTGTAGGCAAATGTACCCCACTGCCAATGTATGTACTCTGGCACTGTTTCTTACTGTATGTTCTCTGACACTGTCTTACTGTTCCCTTGCCTCACGTACAAACTGTGTATGTATTTTGAAACTGTCTTATTGTATCCTAATATAAAGTGGTTGGTGTACTCAACCCCGGGTCGCCCCTGAGAAAGGGATCTTTGGTCTCAGAGGGCTTACCTGGTAAACAAAATCTAAAAAAATAAATAAATAACACCGAAGTATTAAGGATAAGCTGGTGCACACAACTAGTTGATGTTGTGACATTATTTGGCATAATAGCATAGCTTGAATGCTTCAGTGATGTCACAACATGAGGTGTGTGAACCAGCAAGTTCTTAACACTTTGGTGTTTTGTTTTGTTTTAATTTATATAATACTAAAATTAGCATATTTTTAAAGCAGCAGTGCAATTAAAAATGTTTGTCCAAAAAGCTGATTTCAGCTATAATTAATAAACATATTAGCATACCTGTCATATCTACTTTTTTCGGTACCTCCTATGGTAGCAGGGGTAATGTTTAACTTTTTTTTTTGCACTGGTCCACCTGGGAAAATGTTGCCCAGCTGCACTGGCCTTCCAGTGATTGCACTTGCCCCAAGCTTAAATTAAGATTTTTAGAAAATAAACAAACCATATCATCCTTTTTTTGCTCTGTTTTTAATTTGTAGTTTGACTTGCAGCTAAGTGGGCAATAGCTATTTGGTTGCTTTGCCATATGGCCTGATTCAATAAGTTTCCAGGGAGCTATACAGAAACCTGAGAGGAGCCCAGCTCAGAACTACTCCCAGCATCATGCCAAACATAATATTCCCTCCCTGCTTTTACCCTCACCCGAAAAGAAAAAATTGTGCTGCGTGTCAGAAGTCTGACCGTCCCCTAATTAAGTCACCAGAGGCTAGGATGGCAAGACACTCTCAGCGCTACTGACAACAACAGGGTTTTTTGTCTTACAGTATGTGAGTGATCATCAATAAATATTTTATACTGTGTGTGCTCTGCAAAAAAACTGAAATGGGACTGTCCTGGCCTACTCATTTAGCCTCAACCCACAGTCACATGGTGATGAAGGTTCACTCACTCTGACTACAGTATCTTCGCTGCATTTTTTTCTCTACTGGGGCTCACTGAGTGGGTGGGTTCTTAAGCAAAAGTGAAATTAAGGGCTGAGGCAGGGCAAAGTGCAACTTATTTCTTTGGTTTGGGACTTGTTGAATGTCCAATGATGTCCGTTGTCATCATTACTGGATTCCTGGCCTCTTTTTCTGCAGGCATGTTTCAACACTGCATAGCTCCCTCTTATTTATTGCCTACCGAGCAGCTTCAGAGGTTGGGGGGGTGGGCAGTGGGTGGTGCTCAAATCTTCTGCACCAATCAGGGCACTACTAGGACCTACTGAGCTACAGTTACTATTTTTGTTGGCTGTGTGAGCTGAGCACAAAAAGAAAATAGCCTGAAAACCTGATTTTACATAGAACCCTTAAAGGCCATTATCCAGTTATGGCTCGATCACACTAGCCAGACCGGGAAACTCGGGGGACAAGCACACTGGCCTGCGACAGTTTATACTATGCTCTGGGACAGTAAAACAGTGTTAAGATTGACCCCTGTGCATCACACTGTGATTTTTTTCATTTTCTTGATCCTAATCCTTGCCCGGTCTACAATGCAATTTCTAAGCCAATCGTGGTGGCGGTTGTTTTTTCTTCAGAAAAATAAAATCAATTAAACATTTATAAAATATTCAAATTTTGACATAACTAGAAACTTTTTCCACCAAGTAAAACAGGAATTTGCCTGGAATCTTTTTTTCATAATGCTTTTATCTCCCCAGGAGTAGGTGGGCAGGCTTTCAGCCCTATCCCTGCTTCCCACAACTCACCCCACCTCCGACAACTTACTGGGTCTCGATTCCCCCATGGACCCCCCCCATGGTAGGGCCAGAAGGAGGAAAGCCGTCCTCCCCCTCCTTGGTGAGTAATTGAGATTTAGTCCAGCAGTCAGTTAGTGAGGTGGGTCACAAGAGAGTGGGCAGGGCTTCATGAAACGCTCCCTTCCCAGTTTTCCGTGTTTTTCTGTTCCCTACCATGGTGACACATCAGAACGTGTGCATGGAGGCGTGCATGCCCTGCACAACCATGGTCCTGCCCTTTGAGCCGCTTGTGGTCTGCATTACCACTGGGCATCCACCCGCTAGCAGCCAGAGGCCAAGACTGCTTTCCATCCCTCTCCAGGAGAAGAGAGCAATCCCTGGGTTGCACAGTCCTCTCCCAGCCTGGCAGACCCCCAGCAACCAGTGCTTATTTCTGAACATGGGCCCCTGGCATGGCAGGAGGTAAGGTGCTCAACGCCTTAGCCTTAGATGCCAACGGTCTGGCACTGGCACCTGGAATCTTTTAAAGTGATAAAATGGTAGGGTCAAATTTTTTGTCCCAGTTTCGTTGCAGTGTTGCTTTAAACACTTTCTAAACTGAAACCAAGATTTTACCAAGTGCGCAGTTCTGACTGACACAGCTGAGACTTCTGCTCAGCTCATGCTCTAGTGAGCTCTACAGTATCTCTGTAGTGAGCGCAATGCTCTGATTACAGTAGCTGAGCAACATTGTTGTAAACAATCTGAAAAAGTTATTTTCAACATATGTTGAGAACAACTTTTTAGGTCACAGTAAAAAATGCTAACTGTGCGTGATTTAGAGAATAATTCACCTCATCGAATATGAAACATAGAATTTGTCTGCAGACAAGGACCATTTGGCCTGCCCAGTCTGACCAGTTTGTTCCTGTCAATATCGTCACTGCAGACCATGCCTAATCTCTGGCTACCCCCCCCCAGCTTTTCCTAGTAAGATTCCTTTGTATTTATCCCATGTATGCTTGAAGCCCACCACAGTTTTCACTTCCACCACCTCTGCTGGTAGACTGTTCAAAGCATCCACTCCTTCTTTCACTGAAGAAGTACCTCCTCACATCCCTCCTAAATTTCCCCCTTCCAGCTTTATTGCATGCCCCCTTGTCCTGGTACGCCTTCTCTTCTGAAGGAAAGAAAATGGTGCTCACATTGTATTATTATAAACAATTAAATCACCCTTGAGTGTGAAGAACAAACTAGTTCTCCCTTCAAGGAGGGACAGTGATGTTGTAAAGCATGAGAGCGAAGCTTGAGTGCCTTGTGTCATCACGGTCACACCAGCATGTGAGATGCAGCTTGTTTTTCACACTTGAGGGTGATTTTATTGTTTATAATGTAATGTGAACATCATTTTCTTTCGACATGCTGTACCCCACAAAGTGATTGTGTGTTTTTAGCAGGGCGTGGTTGCTGAAATGCTTGGCGGCTTTTGGTTCTAATCGAGGTGGATGGCCCCAGTTCAGCATCTGACAAACTTCTTGATGGGATATTAATATTCTATCTAGAAGGACTAGGGGGTCATCTCGTGACTTCTTCAGTAATTAGATCTTTATTCATTTGTACTTATTGACCAGGGAAGGTGTACTGAACTGATATAGCTCATTTCCAAGTGCATCCTGGGGAATAGGTCATAACAAATGGGGAAACTCCCCTAATTTTCTTTAATAAATTCCATGAGATCTTAAACTTCAACCTGGAGAGTAACCAGAAGTAGGCAGAAGAGTCCTTGGTTTAATGTCCCTTCTGAAGGACAGCACCTCAGCAGTGCAGCACCCCCTGATTCTGCATTTTAGTCATTTATGTGTATTACCGTAAGTACCAGGTATGGGGCTAAAACCCAAAAACCTAAAGACCTACCAATATTTTTGACCCTAGATGCAAGCATGATGCCTACCGAACCACTAATACTTATTTCCCCAGCACCAGTGCTTTGTCTTCTTGAAGTGTGCCAAAAGATTGAGCAGAGCTTAATCTCCACACTCTCTTCTGTTGTTTTCTATGTAATTGAGCAAAATCTTAACATTCAAGCTAAAATAAATTGTTGAGGCTGTAATATTATTAGGACATTCAGTCATGTTACATGTTAAGAGGTAAGTCTGTGAAGTCTGTCTTGCCACCTCTTGTTGCCTCTCCATACTCCATTGTGATTCTAGCTCTCAGAGGTTTAATATACGAAAAATGTGATATATATATGCTGATGCTCCTTACCTCACAGTTGCTGCATTGCTGTCACCTGATATGGAAACTCTCCCTTAGTTTAAACATTGCCTCTTTGCTCCCGACTGTGTCCCTGGTGCTACTATCCAGTTCTACCCGTCATATATCCCTTCTGTCTCCCGATTGTGCCGCCTGTGCTCCCACCGACACCGCTGTTTAAGTGATTACCAGCAGTGACTGCCCAATTCCACCACCAGTAACTGCTTGAATATACAAGTCACGTTCAAAAGGACTTGTACACTGGATATATACCAGGTGCAGTGTATGTAGATCTGACCAAGGCTTTTGACACCGTTAATCACCAGCTCCTGTTGAACTCTTTCCCCACCCTTGTCCTCTCCAATGAGGTTTCCAACTGGTTTGAAAATTACCTGTTGCGTAGGTACCAACAAGTCAAGATTGGGGATTCTCTATCCGACAGCCTCCCCGTGCACTCTGGGGTACCCCAAGGATCTATCCTTGGTCTGCTACTCTTTAGCCTCTTCATCAACAATTTCCTGGCAGCCTGTGACAGCAAAATGATCCTGTATGTAGATGATCCCATCCTCTTTTCTACTCACACTCACCCAATCTTTCTATCTCACGACCTACAGGCTAATTTTAGCCTTGTCGAAACGTGGTTTGCTCAGCATAAACTGCTGATGAACTATAAAAAAACAAGGCTACATTGTTCTCGAACTCTCACAGCAAACATTGAACAGCTTGCTTAGCTATACTGAATAATCAACACCTCCCACTTGATCAAGTACAGGAGTTCAAATACCTTGGAATTACGCTTGAGAGCTCACTTGTTAGACTTATCTCTAAAGCCGTAAATTCAAGGATTGGGATCCTCTACCACCATTGCCATTGCCTTATCACTGAGGCCATGCTCATAGCTGTTACCAGTTCAGTCCTGTCAATAACTGATTATGGACTAATTTACTATGGGTCTGCCATGGATACTACCTTAAAAAAAATCAAAACTGCACTGAGTGCTGCCATCTTGTGACAGGGGCCAGGAAAAGAATGCATGCTTGCGAACTCTATAAACTGTCCAACTGGCTCCATCTTCAAGGGAGGAGATCCTACCAGACTTGGCTCCTAGCAAAGAATATTTGCCTCTCTCTTACCCCACCAGCAACACGTCTTTATGTTGCCCACTGCTTACACTTTGTGCACACGCAGTGCCGACAAATCTTCTTTTCTAGTTCCCTTCTGCCGAACCTCTCAAACCCAACACCCCTTCTATGTCAGGGCACCCTTCCTGGTGAATGGGCTCCCTCCAGTGGTCTCTGCAGAGAATAAGCTAGTCCATACAAACTCAGACTGATCCATCACCTCACTAATCTCAGCAGTTGAGATTGAAGGAAAGAATCATAGCTTTTTTAGAGCAAACTGGTCAGCTCGACAAAAATCAACATGGTTTCACGGCAGGGAGATCCTGCCAGACAAGCCTGGTTGATTTTTTCAGTTGTGCCACAAAAATAGTGGATCAGGGTGGGGCAGTGGATGTGGTTTACCTGGACTTCAACAAAGTTTTTGATTCTGTTCTGCATAGGGGACTAGTCAAAAAACAAGAACGTGGGAATTGGGCCTGAGGTTACAAACTGGGTCAGAAATTGGTGACATGGAAGAACATAGAGAGTATCAGTAAATGACACTCTGTCTGTGGAGGGGGGGAGGGGAAGGTGACTAGCGGGGTTCCACAGGGCTCAGTTCTGGGGACAATTCTCTTCAACATATTCATCAGTGACATTGCAGATGAACTGGAGGGAAAGGTGTGCCTGTTTGCAAATGACACCAAAATTGGCAACAAGGTAGACACAACAGAGGGACAGCAAAGCATGGAAGCTGATCTCCAAAAACTGAAGGAGTGGTCCAAGACCTGGCAATTGAAATTCAATGCCAAATAAATGAAAGGTCATGCACCTGGGAAAGCTTAACCCAGGGAAACTGTACTCATGGGAGGGAGCAGCTGGTGGCTACCAGGCAGGAGCGAGACCTAGGGGTGATCATATCAGATGACTGCAAGGTCATTAGACAACGTGAAAAGGCAGCACTAAAGGCCAGTGGTATCCTGGGGTGCATAGGGAGGGGTATCAGTGGCAGAAGGCATGAAGTAATCATGCCCCTGTATCGGTTCCTGGTTAGACCTCACCTGGAGTACTGTGTCCGATTCTGGAGGCCATACCTCAGGAAGGACATAGATAGGCTGGAGATGGTACAGAGAAGAGCAACAAAGATGATGCAGGGGTTGCATCAGAAACCGTATGAGACAAGACTGGATGACCTCAAATTATACTCCCTAGAACAATGCAGAAATCGTGGGGACATGATAGAAACATTCAGATACCTTAAAGGCAACAACAGGGTGCACGTGCAGAACCTCTTTCGGGTAAAGGACTACAGGGCACAACCTTCAACTTAAGGGAGGAAAGTTCAGAAGCAATACAAGGAAATTCTTCTTCACAGCGTGTTGTGGAACCATGGAATAGCCTGCCGGAGGGGGTGGCAAGAGCCAAGACAGTGAGGGAATTCAAGTGGGCATGGGACAGACACTGTGGGATACACAAGCAGGCAGCTAAGTAGGGGGTAGAAAGCCAAGGGCAGACTTGATGGATTGTACGTTCCCCATCTGCCAACAACTTCTATGTTTCCCACTAAGATTTAATGTCACTCCCCTTCTATTAAACCCCCTCCACTACTTACCCCCTCCCTCTCCCACTCTTTTCCCACCTACTCTCCTCCACTTCTTCTGTTTCCCACTCCCTCTATTCCACCCCAGCCTCACCCTCTATTGTAACCCTTACTCCCCCAACCCCCATGCCTTTTATCCATGCTCTCCCATACTGTTAACTTCCTTCTCATCTGTCCCAGTCACCTCCCTCAATCCTACCTTCTCTCCCCCTCACCTCTCTCTCCCCAACTCCTCGTCCCCCTCCACATACTTGCCCTTCCTTGCACTTTTGCGGCCACTAGCACTTAATCGACAGAGTCACAGTTATGATTGCGTCTTACTCCTACACCCCCTCCTCCGCCCTTTAATCTTGACAATATGTTCTGCTTTATCTTATTTGGTACTTGATTGTATCATTCCAATATGGAATTTACAATGTTTGCATCTGTTCCACTTCTGCTCTTTTGTTCCACAATTGTATCTGACATGAAACCTTTGTAAAAGAACCTCTGGTTCAAGGGCATTTGTAATTCTAGTACTCAATAAATAAATAAAATTAATAAGCCCCAATTGTTAATCGCCCCTTCCTCTGCCAGTTATCCCCCACTAGAGGCTGCTGTTCAGTGATTACTGGGGTGGGTGTCCAATCCCATTGCCAGTACCCCCATTGCTGTTAAAAAAGATCTCCTTCTGTGAGCTCCCCCACCCCACCCCACCTGATGCCCTGACTGTCAAGCAGAGCTGGAGCAGGCAAAGCTAAACACTTGAGTTAGTAGGAAGATGGGACCGGATGATCAACTTGAGGATCGAGAGTGTAACCATTATCAGTCGATCAGAACGGAGCTTGAGAGGGAGTTCACTTCTTTTAGAAGACTGATGAGAAAGAGAATTAGCCTTGGAGGAGGACAACAAGGGAACAAGCCACAGTATGGTGCCTGGCTCGTGGCTGCAGCTGAATTCAGCCTGAAAAAACTCAGGAGCAGTTTTTTTGTTTTCAAAAGCCTCATATTATTTCTCTGCAAAGGGGTACACATCAGGGTGCCTGCTCTCCCCTCTGCCATTTCTACTAGCCGTAGAACCCCTTGCCATAGCCATAAGGCACCAACAGCCTATAAAAAGGCTTAATAGTGGGGGAGGAGGAGTAAACGCACTGCTTTATGCAGTTGATATTTTGATACTAATGGCTGATGCCCCTCATGCTGTAAACCTTCTTATACAATGGCAATAAAGAATCCTGGCTCCTGATTGGTCATTTGGCCATCACAGCAGGGATGTTATCCTGGCATAACATCCCTGCTGATCATTTGGATGATCACCCCATAGATTGTTGCATCTTTTCTTAAAAAAATATTTTTTAAAACACTAAATAAAATTCTTTAAACTAATTTTTTTTTCTATATAAAAACAATGAGCCATTGTATAATAGGAATAATGCCCTCCAGGGTGGGTGTTATGCTGGGATAACGTCCCTTCCTGGGTGTCGGACGCCCTTGGCCAATGGCCTCGGGTCCAACCACCCAAGGTGGAATATTATCCCAGCATAACACCCACCCTGTCAGGCATTATTCCTTTATTAAACATGTATTGTCTGAGTTTGCCTCTGTTTCTGGGCTCCAGGTCAATCAAGGGAAATCGGAGATCCTCCCTCCCAAATGCCTTCATTTAAAAGAATCTTTTCAGGCTCTAGATTGGCAGTGGACAGAAGGAGGTATTACATATCTGGGTATTAAGATCCCCTGCAGCATGGATTATGTAGTTTCAGCTAGTCTGGCTCCTTCACTGGGCCCTAGTAGTACAGAACTCGACCACTGAAAACAGCTTAACAAGTCCATGTCTGGCAAAATAGCAGGCATCAAATTATTACTGCTCCCAAAGTGTTCCATATGCTTTCCAATATTCCGATATGCATTCCAGATAGATGGTTTACTAGGCTTGCCAAGAGGAATGGCAGCTTTCTCTGGGAAGGGAAATCATCCAGGTTTATTAGGGCCTGTCTGAGGAAACACTGGTCACAAGGTGTGTGTGGACTGCCATGTTTTCAGGGCTACCAAATAGCCTTTGTTACAGCACAAGTCCTTAAGTGGTTCTTCTCACCTAAAGTCCCCCTTCCCCCAAGTGCTTTCATATTGAGGCTATGGCAGCTGGAGCCTCTTCACCTTTGATAACTGTTTACGCCCCCAGGATCAGAAAAGATAAGGACAATCCTATTCTCCAGATCTCGAGGAAATATTGGTACAAACAAACACCCATTCTCCACTTAGACCCTAAACCTCTACTTTTTGCTCTGCTCTGGGATAATACTATGTCCAAGGTGGACAACCATACTATTCTCTGGCCGCTATAAGGGAAGGCTGGCTTCGCTATGGTCAGAGATTTGTGTCCACCCAGTGGTAATCTTTTGCATTCCTTTGAGACCCTCGACCACTAAGAGCATCCCCTGGCATGGCCTCTGGAACTGTTTGCTAATGAGGCAGATTCTAGCTCCATATCTGTGCCAGTCTATGGCCTTACCATAGAAGGACACAGTCCAAATGATCTCTTGTTGGACAGCCTTGGCACAGGGCAGAGCCAGACACATATATCACTCCATTAGAGATGCAGGTCCTGATCCTACCAGTTTTGCTCACCTCAAGTGGCAACAGGAATTATAAAAAGATATCTGTAACCTGGAATGGAAGAACTTCTCGTATAGAGTGCATACCTCATGCCGTGAAGTCAGGCTCCAACTCATTCAGCTAAAGACATTCCACAAGTGGTACAGGACTGCACTCATTAAGAGTGCTCTCCAGCGACGTGTGCTGGAGGTGTGGCTCCACTTGGGGTGCAATTTCCCACATCATTTGGGCTTGTCCAGCCATTCAGCAGCATTGGGATGAGTTAATGTAATACTGTAGGATGGTGAAAGGGAACTCCATCCAGTTAACTCCCTCTCTCCCTTATCATTATTGGCATCCCAGCCTCCCCAGCCTCCAAAAAACATCTTTTAATTAAATGGGTGATTTCTGTTTGCACTACTGCTAAGACACTGCTCCTTGGACAATAGATTTCAGCTACAATCCCCTCCTCAGTGAAATGACTAGGCTGTGGGCCACCAAGCCAGTATGGAAAGGATGTCATACAGGGCAGTGGGTTGCATCATGGATATGTACCTCAAGGTTTGGGAGCCCTACCTCACCTCCCTGTTGTCAAATAAACCTCCTTAAGCTCATTTAAATGGGAGGATTGTTAGACGTGATGAGCCTGGCGTGAGAGGACATCTTCTGTGCTGCTCCTAGGCTCTGCTAATTTAAATAAGCTTTTAAACTTTCTTGGGACCCCTATTTCAAGTCTAAATACCTTATTCCAGTCGGCAAGGTGCTTCTGACTAGATTTCCCTGCAGAAACGTTGTGGGTCTGAGGCGGTAAGTGGCTATTACTTCTCTGACATTGCACTTTTGGTGTCAAGAAGAAAATGGAACTGCAGCATCGGATGGAGGCTGAAGAAGCCTCTAAGTGCACAAACTCCAGCGTGTAAAATGACCAAACCCCTAACGCCCATACCTGATGAACCGGCAGGTCAATTAGAAACAGAAAGAGGCACCAGTATGACTACGGAGGACATTCTAGAAATAAAGCAAATGTTGCAGGGGCTGGTGGTCGATTTTGACACCGTCAAACCGGCATTGCACTTGCTGGCTCAGAGGATGGGGGACGTGGAAGCTAGAGTCTCCTCCCAAGAAAGGAAGGTATCCACTATGGAGCAGGAGCTGGTTCCTGTATGCAAACAAGTCAAGAAGCTCGAGGATCGGATGGAAGATCAAGACTCCAGGAGTAGGAGGAATAATCTTATCCTAGCAGGGCTCCCAGAGAGGGTTGAATGGTCTGACTGTGTTTCTTTTTCACAAGATCTGTTCCTTAAATTGCTCGGCCCCACACCATTTGGAGAGGCCTACAACTTGGAAAGAGCACATAGAGCATTAAGAGAGATACCTCCGCCGGGAGTGAGACCTTGGGTCCTAATTATGCGGTTCCTGAACTACAAGGAAAAGTCCCATGTGCTTTTCACTGCTAGGCAAAATAAAGCTCTGCAATGGAATGGCGAGTCTATCTGTCTGTTCCATGATCAAACACCATCAGTTAGGGAGAAGCAAAAGGAGTATTCAGAGATAAAGAAAAAGCTGTATCTTGCTGGAATTAAATTTTGTTTGCAATATCCTGCGACTTTGATGGTACGACTTTAATCTTGGGAGAAAAGGTACTTGACTCCATGTGAAGCCATGGAGGGTCTGCGGTTTGAACTTACAGCATTGTTTAAGTCGCTGACTTGAGTTTCTGAAGAAAAGAAGAGGGCTGGTATGATCTAATAAGTTGGGACTTCAGAGGTGGAAGGGAGATGCAAAACTTGTCCTTCTTTTTCAGGTTCTTCTATAAAAGTTGAATGCACTTGGTTAAAATGTTAAGGCTAATGTTGCTAGGTCACAGAGGGGTTAGTTTGGGACCGAAGGTGGATTGACACCCTCAAGAGGTTGTAGGGTTTGAATCAGGAGCCTGGTAGTTTATGTAGGGAGAGGAATGGAAAGGGTCATAAGGGAGTGCAATTTACTGTTATATGTTGAGGGGTTATTGGAAGCACTGTTCTGGGCTCCATGTTTGGTGTTCTCGAGACTGAGAAGGTGGGGGGAAATTTAGAGAGGACTGGAGGAATGAAGCTTAGGGAGTGGCAAAGACCAGGAGTTGACTCTCCCCTGTGGGGTTGACTTCGAAAGGAGTTTAGGACAATTAGGAGTTGATGGACATAAACATTGGGTCAAGGGAAGGGGGGCTAACCTCTCGCCCTAATGTGTGATGTAGGACTGGAAAAAGAGTGTGATTAGCGTTCCATTATTCGATGAAGCTAACAACTCCTCTCGATGTATTATAGAAACCCTCTTGGGTATGAGGGACTTCGCATCCTTGAAGGGTAATGATAGGTGTAGGGGAGGGGGGTTGGGCAATGTCCTGGCAAAGAAGGGTGGTAGAGGGAATAACTTGGAACATTTTATCCATTCTGCAAGTTTGGATTCCCTTACAGACTGGATTAAGAGTGTGGGCATTGGTCCGCTCAGCTAACCCTCTATCAGTTTAATAAGCTAGAGGACAAGGGAGCTTATTGGACAAAATATAATAAATCAATCTGAATGGGGGCAGAATCTGAATCTAAATGGGGGTGAATTATGGGGACTAGGGAATCTGAGGAGAACCAATGAGATAGGGGTACAGGGGAGGAGTTGTAAAGCTGCAACAGATGTCTTAAGTTAAGGGCAGGGTCCTCTGAGCTGCACATTTAATTTGAGGGGCTGGGGGTGCACAGAAAATACCTCATCCATGAATCAATGTTTGAATGGAGGACGATCCAGGGATCGGGGGAGGGGGGGTTTGGATGGGTTAATGGGATCTGGAAGGAGAGAGTCCAATAAAGTGCAAGAGGGAGATGCAGACCTTGAGAGGGCAAAGAATGATGGTTTGAACAAAATCCTTTTTATATTTAACAATGTCATGTGTTAAAATTATTTCATGGAATGTAAAAGATCTCAGGGGTAGATGCAAAAGAATAGTAATTTTGAAGCATATTGGTCAGATGGGGGCTCACATAGCTGCACTACAAGAGACCCACTTATTGACAGAGGAGCTGAGCTTCCTTAAGTGGATGTGGGTGGGCCAGGTTTATGGGGTAGGTAAGGAAATGGCCTCGGTGGATGTGGCAATCTTAATTGGGAAAACCTGTCCATATACCATAGCACAGGTGATGACAAGGGAGGATAGTAGAGGGATTTACCTCTCTGGTAATATTTTGGGCGAAGAGCTCTCAGTTGCTTCTATTTATGGTCCAACCCCTTCCAATCCTGATTTCTTTGCTTCACTTGAGCTGGATATTACTATATTTTCTCCGCACTCCCTCATTTTGGCAGGGAATTGGAACCTTTGTTTAAATAACTGGGAGGATAGGATACCACCATCCAGAGGGCCTCTGTCCAGGGCTCAGATCACCATGAATAGATTATTGGAGATCACTGCCCTGGTAGATCCACTCCGGACCCATTCTACAGGGGGCAATAGCATGACATTCTTTTCGGCCCACAAGAGTCAATCTAGAATTGATTATTTTCTGGTTAACAGGGAGGCACTTTGTGAGGTTAAGGAGGTGACAACCCGGTGTAGAATTTTATTGGATCATTCCCCAGTTCAACTGATTTGGGAGCCAACAGCTGCTCCTCCTAGGCCATATAGGTGGAGGCTGAATAATACCTTATTGACTGAGATCTCAGTCCAGAGTAAATTAGAGGAAGCCCTCCTGGAGATAATACAGAAGCAATTGCCTACGCTTCAGAACAACAACTTAGTGTGGCCAACCTGTAAGGTGTTGTATGCAGGTGTAGAGCAGGGTTTTGCAGCACGGAGAAATAGAATGAGACGTGCAAAGGAGGAGTTTATATTGGGGGCCATTGAATCGCTGGCTCCTTTGGAAGGGTCCTCCATGGAAATAGATACTGAACTTAAAAGTCTAAGAAGGGAAATGGTGGACATCATGTATGGTAAAGTAGAATTCTGGTTAGAAAAGATTCAAGCTAAATATTTAATGCAAGGTGCCTGGCCATCTCCTTGCAGCTAGAGTTAAGGAATGGGAAGCCACTAGAACAGTCACTTCTATACGGTATGCTGGGAAAATTTTAACAGATCCTCAGAAAATGGTGGATACATTTGCGTCCTATTATAAAGAAATTTACCAAGCAGGACATCTTGCTGGGGAGAAGGAAATCAAGACATTCCTAGAGGGAATATCATTACCAGTGCTAGACCCAGCACAGGTCAGAGAGTTAGCAGCTCCAATAAGAGAATCCGAGATGATAGATGTGGTACAATCTCTGCTGTCTGGTAAAACTCCGGGGACGGATGGCCTTACGGCTAAGTTTTATCAGGCACATCTCCATACTATACTTCCCCTACTTAAGGAATTTTTTAGTAATATAATGCAAGAGGGGGTGTGTCACCCTCCGCTATACCAGGCATATATCACCCTGGTTCCAAAACCAGACAAGCCTAAGGATTTACCTGGCAGTTATAGGCCTATAGCCTTGATGAATCAAGATATTAAGATCCTTACGAGGATTATTGCTAATAGAATCCTCAATATTGCTCCAACTTTAATTAGTCACGAGCAGGTAAGATTTATGCCGGGTAGGGGGGCACACAACGCCCTTAGGAAACTCCACCACATACTCAGTTATGCACCGGATTCCCAACTACCCCTAGCCTTGATATCTTTAGATGCAGGAAAGGCCTTTGACAGGGTTTCCCATCCATTTCTATTTGCTACAGTGGAGAAGATGGGTTTCCCTGAGGGCCTTCTTAGAGGTATCAAAAATCTATATGCAGCTCCTACATCCAGAGTATTGTGTAATGGTTATGTCTTAGAGGAGATTCAGTTAGAAAATGGGACCAGACAGGGATGCCCCCTCTCGCCAATATTGTTTAATATATACCTGGAGCCCCTGTTAAAAGCTATTAATAAGGATGCTAACATAAAAGGGATTACAATAGTGGGGAGGGACCTAAAATTTTCAGTCTTTGCAGACGATATACTTCTACACTTAAAAGACCCGGCATCAAGCTTCAAAAGAACAGTTGAAATTATAGGGCAATTTTCCAAAGTCTCGAGCTATAAATTAAATTTGAACAAGACACAAATTCTCCCTTTGACACCGCATGTATGCAGAGCAGATTTTGTACCACTGCAGTTACACTGGGCGACGGAAAGGATTAAATATTTGGGTATATGGATCACAGCTAGTATGAAGGATGGTGCTGCAACAAATATGGACAAGGTCCTGTTAGCAATTAGAGGGGACATGTTCAGATGGAATAAGCTCCCTTTGAACTTTGCAGCTAGATTGGGACTAGTTAAAATGAACCTATTGCCTAGGTTATTATATCCAATATACTTAGCCCCATATAACATTCCCAAATTATGGTTCATAAAAATTAGGAAACTGTTATCCGAATTTCTGTGGAATTCCAAGCCTCCCAGGAAAAAACATAGTATCCTGTGCTTACTGCACAACATGGCGGAGGGGGGGATTAAACTGCCTGATCTCCATCTATATTATGTGGCGGGACAACTGGGTCTTATGAGTCGATGGATTAGAAACTTGGAGGGAGAGACATATACAGTATTCCAATATGGCTACAAATAGAGAGGCAATTATTAAAAGATTCAGGACTCTCTCCAGAGGCGTTGCTTTTTGCTAATCCAGAGAAATGCCTTAAAAAAGCAACCTTGACTCCAATTGTTAAATCAGTGCTGGCCTGGTGGTTATTTCTCACTCCTGCCCAGAGATGGGACCAAATGAAGACCCGAGACCAAACTGTGCTGGCTAATCCCAATTTACTGATTGGGGGTCAGGTAATCACTAAACGGGCTGATCAGCTACTGGGCCTAAAGCTAATGGATGTTATAAAGGACAATAGGGTGGTTCTCCTGGCTAGGTGTAATGCAATGCATTTTTTCAGAAGGTTAAAGTTCACCAAAATGCTGGAGGGGGTGTGGAGAAGGCTAGGGGGCCCACCAGAAAATCTGTTCACCTGGGACAATCTAAAGGAAGTTGACCCTACATCTAACTCTCTTTCAAAAGTATACAAGGTGCTATTGGACTATATTAGCCCAAACTCTCCAACAAGGGTTTTATATTGGGACAGAACACTGGCCCCCCAGAGGCCTGCTTGGGACGGTATCTGGATGAGTAACAAGTATATACCTATAGCCAAGTATAAGTTTATGCAGTTTTTTATTGTTTCTAATATGTATTTAAGCCCTGTGAAGCTATATGATAGACACCTTAGACAGACAGATCTTTTGTTTTAGATGTGGAGTGGGATCAGGTGATATCCTACATGTGTTGTGGGAATGTAGTAAAATATCGCCTCTGTGGGTTGAAATTAAACCCTTGTTGGATTATTCAGAATTTATATTGCCTGAAATTTGCATATTAGGTGACATGTCGCAAATATCAGGTGCCACGCCCAAATACCATCTATCTCTGATGACAGTGATAGTCAAATCTTTTATATTGAAACACTGGAAAGATGACCATATCGATGCCTATGAACAATGGATGAGAGACCTTATTTGGGCTTTGGGAAGAATAAAGAGGCATATTTATTTGGAGGGTTGGAAAGGGTTATATAATAAATGATGGTCTACAATAGAGGCAATCTATTCACTGCAGGTTAATAATACCCAAACACAGGCCTGTCTGTCGGGTTGTGATTAACAAGAGATTACTATCTCGGAGAAATGTAGTCTTATATGGATTTATTTCAGTTCTAAATGGCTGTATTATATATAACTGTTTTTGGTTTGAGTTGGTATTAGTAAAATGGTATGACGATAAGGGTTTTGGTCTGCTTTGGTTCATGGGTGGGTGGGAACTCTCTCTCTTTCCTGGGAACACAGCTCGGGGCCACCTCCTGGGTGTAACGTTACTTAGGTTGTGGCTTAGGTTTTATAAATTCAGTGGGTAACAAAACTTCTGTTTCAGAGCTTTTACCTCGGTTGGTTAAGTTAAGTCAATTATATTGTTACCCTAAGATATAGCTACAATAAGAATTTGTAACTGTAATGGGGGGTCAACCCCATCAGCTGTGTATGTACATAGTTGTTACTGTACATAGTTTACACAGTCAGTTTTGGGATTGTGAATCCTGGGTCCGCCCAGGATAACTGTGTGTTTGTCTAAAGTCTGAAACAAACTAATAACAGATGCTTTACAAAAAAAATGGGAGGATGGTTAGTGGTTGTGGCAAACTAATCTCTGCCAGACTAGCCTGCAGCTGTTACCAGCTTTATCAAACCCTTCAGACACCTGCATGGGTGCTCAGTAGTTGCCACCACTCAGCATAGACACTCTTTCGGGGTTATCTCCAGCTCATGATCCCTACAGAGCCACTGTACATTGTGCTTTGCTCAAGGGCAACTGATCCAGCCCTCTGTGTCAAAGCTGAGGACTCCTTTAGAAACAGAATATGATATTGGTAGCCTTCTCTTGAGAGGCAGAAATACAGTTTTGCCAGTTATAAATTAGATAGCTATACCTCAAAGGACTTAGTCATAAAAACATGAAGTATAGAAACATAGAATATGACGGCAGATAAGGACTGCTTGGCCCACCTAGTCTGCCCATTTCCCTACCTAACGGATAAGCTGCAGATCCTAGTTAACCAACAGCCTACTTCCTCCTATCCCCCACTAGAATTGCCTTATGTCTGTCCCATGCATTCTTGAATTCCCCCACTGTTTTTGACCCTACAACCTCCTCAAGGAAGGCTGTTCCATGTATCCACAACCATCTCTGTGAAGAAATACTTCCTCACATTACCTCTGAGCCATCCCCCCTCTATCTTCAAATTGTGCCCCCTTGTTTTTGCACATCACTTTTTCTGAAAGATGCTACCCTCTTGGACTTTGTTGATTCCCTTGAGGTATTTGAAAGTTTCTATCATGTCCCCCCCTCTTTCTCGAGGCTATACATCTTTAGTTCCTTTAGTCTTTCTTCATATGTCTTCTGATGCAGACCCTGCATCATTTTGGTTGCCCTCCTCTGGACAGCCTCCACCCTATGTCTTTGCAGAGATGGGGTCTCCAGAACTGTACACAGTACTCCAGTTGTGGTCTTACCAACTGTCTGTACAGAGGGCCAAAAACTTCCTGTTTTCTACTGGTGATGCCTCTCCCTATGCATCCCAGTATCCCTTCAGCCCCTCTTACTGCCTTCTCACACTGCTGGCCCAACTTTAGGTCGTCTGATATGACTACCCCCAGGTCCCTTTCCATTTTTGTTGTTGTCAGTATCTCACCCCCAATTGTGTACTCTTCCCCTGGGTTTTTGTTTCTCAGGTGCATTACTTTGCACTTCTTTGCATTGAATCTAAGCTGCCATACATTTGACCTTTCCTCCAACATTGCCAAGTCCCTTTTCATCCTTCCACCCCACCTTGTGTATCAACCCTGTTGCAGATCTTTGTGTCATCTGCAAAGATACATACTTTCCCTTCCAATCCCTCTGCAATGTCACTTATAAAGACATTAAAAAGAACCGGCCCCAGTACTGAACCCTGCGGTACCCCACTAGTAACCCTCCTTTCTTCACGGTGGACTCCATTTACTATTACCCGCTGTGTCCTGTTGTCCAACCAGTGTTTTGTCCAGGCTACCACCCTAGGACCCACTCCCAGGCTGGCTAATTTGTTTATTAATCTTTTGTGTGGGACTGTGTCAAATGCCTTGCTAAAGTCTGGGTAGGCCATGTCCACAGCCGCTCCCTGGTCTACTGCTTTGGTCACCCAGTCAAAGAAATCAATTAGATTTGTCTGACATGACCTTCCCGCTGTGAATCCATGCTGTCTTGGGTTCTGGGCCCCACTGGCCTCTAGGTACTCAACAATTCTTTCCTTCAGAAGTGATTCCATCATTTTCCATACCACTGATGTCAAACTGACAGGTCTGTAGTTTCTTGCCTCTGTCTTGCTCCCACTTTTGTGAAGGAGAATCACATCCGCCCTCCTCCAGTCCTCAGGTACCACCCCATCCTCCCATGATTTATTAAAAAGGGTAGTCAGTGGTGTTACTAGTTCTTCCCTTAGTTCTTTTAAAATCCTGGGGTGAATCCCATCAGGCCCCATTGCTTTATCCACCTTCAATTTTAAGAGTTCTTTCAGAACCCTTTCTTCTGTGAAAGGACTAATATCAACCCCCCCATCCAGAGTGCTTCTATTGACCAGATTAGGTATTTCCCCCTGCTTTTCCATCGTGAATACTGAGCAGAAGTATTCATTCAGTATCCCTGCTTTTTCACTGTCGCTCTCTGCCCAACCACCTTCCTCTTTGTTCAGCCTCAGTATCCCTGCCTTAGTCTTTCTTTGCTTCCTAATGTAACTATAAAAGGTTTTATCCCCCTTCTTAACTGAGTTGGCTATCTTTTCTTCTGTTTGGGCCTTTGCTATTCTGACTGACTTACCCACTTCCTTCTGCTTTAACTGGTACAGTTCTCTGTCCTGCTCCTTCTGTGTTTCCTCCTTATACTTCCTGAATGCTACCTTTTTTCCCTTACCTTCCCTGCCACTTCTTTTGAGAACCATAGTGTTTTTTTTCTTTCGTTTTGATTTGTTTATTTGCTTCACACAAAGACTTGTTGCCTCTATGATGGCAGTTTTGATGTTTCCCCATTGTTGCTCCACCCCACCTTCTTGCCTGTTTGCTGGTGCTTTTCTGAGGCGCTGTCCCATTTTGACAAAATCAGCCCTCCTGAAGTCCAGTACCTTCACTTTTGTGTGGCTTGACTCTAGAGCTAAGTTTATCATGAACCACACTGTTTGGTGGTTGCTTGTTCCCAGATCGCTACCCACTTCAGGATTAGAGATCCTCTCTCCATCCCCATTTGAGAGTACCAGGTCTAAGATTGCTCTCTCCCAAGTGGGTTCCAAAACTAGCTGTCTGAGGCATGTCCCCTGTAGGGCATCTAGAATGGCCCTGCTCTTGGATTTGGCTGCAGCAAAGGTGCTCCAGTCAAGATCTGACATATTCAGGTCCCCCATCAGCAATATATCCCCTTTCTCTGCCATCCCAAGGATGCCTTCTGTCATTTCCTTGCCCATTTCCTCCCCCTGAGACGGGGGTCTGTATACAACCCCTGTGTAGATTGTGGAGCCATTTCCAGTCTCCAGGGTGACCCACAGTGCCTCCTCTCCTCCCTGTTTACCCTTTAGTTCTGTTGCTTTGATCCCTTCCCTTACATAGACAGCTACTCATCCTCCTCTTCTTCCCTCCCTATCCCTCCTGTAGATTGTGTACCCTGGTATGTTGACATCCCAGTCATGGTTCTCTGTGTATCATGTTTCTGTGACTGCCACAATATCCAAGCATCCCTCTTCCATCAAGGCTACCATTTCAGGGAGCTTTTTACCTAGACTACGGGCATTGGTACTCATTACCCTACATTTTTTATGGCTTTATTTCTTTTTGCCCCATCCCTGTCCCTACTGCCTTTGTCTTTTTCTCCATTTACCCCTTGCCCTTCTCCCTATCGACTGCTCTATTTTGGTGTTTACCTCACTAATTACCCTGATTTTTTTTGGGGGCTAGGATTTCCCTTCTCCTCTTCAGTGCCTCCCCCCTTGGCTAGTTTAAATGCTTGCCACTGAAGCATTTAAACCTACCACCTAGGACCCTGGTTCCCCTCCAGGATAGATGCAGACCATCACACCTCTATAGGCCTGCATCCCTCCAGGTGGAGCCCCAGTCCCCAATGAAGCCAAATCCCTGAGCTCTGCACCAGCTTTTCAACCAGTCATTGAATCCCATGGTGCAGAGTGCCCTAGCCTTATCCATGCCATAGACAGGTAGCATTTCCGAGAATATAAGTATATAAAAATTATATTTTAATACTGCCAGACATTTACATGTATATTAATACAGGATGCTACATGAGGACTGTTGGGAACAGTAATTCTACAGCAATAAAAAGAAAATTGTTTTGAACAGTAGGTTGCACACAGAGAAATTTTACTGCACTTTCTGTTTTTCCCAAAGTATAGAGGCTTACTCACACAAGACACTTTGGTGAATCAGGGCAGACTCAAACTCTTAGATGGTAGCTTGTTCGTAGTCCCAAATATGACAGTCACTTTTAGGCTCTGCCAGATCTTAAGACCCTCCAGCTGCCCCCTCCTCCCATGAAATGTCATCTAGTATAGATTCAACATTTTTTGTGTCTGGAGCTAGGTTGGAAAACTGGTCTGATCTGGACTTCGGACAAATGCAGCAGTATTTTTTGTCCCAAGACCTGAGCCCAACTGGAGTGTTTGATTTAGCTAGTCACTTCCAGACATCAAAAAATACTTTATAAGCTCACCATAAATGATAATGGACAGCACAGATAGTAAATTGCCATCAGAGTCAATAGATCTGCTCTGATAAGAATCTTGACTTTTTCACTTAGGAATGCCAGCTTTGTCTGTTTAGCTGCTACATTCTAACTGATACTGATGCAGAAAGAATTCAATAATATAATAAAAATACAGTGATAGGCATACATAGCAAATCGTTACACCCCCCCAAAGAAAAACAAACAAACAAATATTTTAGCCCCACTAAATGATTTTTTTTGTGTGAGTCAGCTACTTCCCATTGCTATAACCTCATTTTCCTCTCCAAGTGAACCCCACATTAGTTTCTCCTACTATCTTGCTACTGAAAAAAAGAAAAAACAGGGGCACTATTATCTGGACAGCCCATCCACTTTGCCATGCTGTGACTGCTGTGGTGTTTAATGTCCAGATTATAGGACTGCAACACCAGGCTCTGCTTTAGTAATTTTGAGTTCTGGCTGCTGGTCCTTTCTAACCATGTAAGGGGGTTGTGATTAGTAACCAGATTGAACTCTGTCCCATACAGGTAAGGTTGCAGCTTCTGTAATGCCCAGACAATCCCTAGACACTCTTTCTCAATCATGGCATAGGTCTCTTCTCTGGGCAGCAGCTTCCTGCTCAGGTACATGACTGGGTGCTCCTCTCTAGAGTACATAACCTGACTCAGAACTGCACCTAGCCCATGATCAGATGCATCTATGTGCAACATAAACCTAAGAGAATAGGCTGGGCTGGTGAGCACAGGGGCCCAATATAATGCTTTCTTCAGCCGCCAGAATGTGGTACCATAGGTTTCCATCCACTGAACCTCTTCTGGCTTTCTTGCTGGTGAGATCGAACAGGGGGTTGGCCATGCTGATGAAATGTGGCACAACCTTACAGTAATCAAGTCAAGTCAAGTCACATTTATTTAAGAGGAGGCCCAATCCCGAAGGCTCTGGGTGCCGTACAAAACTTAACAGCATTTCATACCATATAATCTTAAAATTTACAACAGTTTAAAAACATATAAATAAACAACATAAACAAAAATTACATCCCAAAAGCTTGCATAAATAGGAAGGTCTTCAGGCGAACCTTGAAGGCAGTTAAAGTGGTGGCCTCCCTAACTACTGCTGGCAAAGAGTTCTAAAATGCGGGAGCAGTGACACTAAAGGCTGAGTTGCCAGCAGATTTTAACCTCGCTCTTGGAACATTTAGGAGGCCACCACTTGAAGAGCGGAGATTTCGGGAAGAGGAAGAAGGTACCAGGAGATCTGACAGATAGCCAGGGCCCTGTCCATGTAGGGCCTTATAGGTGAGAAAACTCATCTTGAAGAGCACTCTCCACCTGACAGGCAGCCAGTGCAATTCGCGCAACACAGGGGTAATATGACAAAATTTACTTGCCCAGACAAAAGTCGGGCAGCAGCGTTTGCACTGAGCTGCAGTCTGCGGAAGAGCCCCACAGACCCCGAGATAGAGAGCATTACAGTAGTCAAGCTCTAGAAGTGACCAAGGCATGTATCAAGGTAGGGAGGTCCGAGATGGAACAAGGGGCTTAATCTGGCAACGCTTTTAAGATGGAAAAAACAGGAACGTACTCACAGAAGAAATTTGAATCTCCATGGACAAGTTCCTGTCAAGAATCACACCAAGATTTCGCACCCAAGGGGAGGCCATCAATGACGCAGCTCCTAGCACAAGTCCAGTTGCCGAGTCAGAGGCCATCCCATCACAGACTCTGTTCGACTCCACTACCAGTACCTCAGTCTTGTCAGGGTTCAGTCGTAGCCAACTGGCGGCCATCCAGTCGCTAATCTCAGCCAGACAGATATTTAACACATCCCTAGGAAGGCTCATACATTCCTCTTGGTCATGTGTATGGCCCATTTCTAGGTGGCCTCAGTTTTCTCTAACTCAGCTGGAGGTACCCACTCCTCACCCTGTGTCCAAGATATGACAGTTCTGCCATTTCTATCTGGCATTTCTTTGCTTTAACTCACAGGCCCTGCAGTCAGCAGAACACCTCAGTCACATGTCTGACATGATCCCCCCAGGTCTGGCTATAGATGGTGATGTCATCCATGTATGCCAGAATGAAGTCTTCTGCCCCATTCAGAATGCAGTCCATGGCTGATGCTTTCTTCATCCCAAATGGCATTACTTTGAACTCGAATAATCCAAATGGGGTGACAGAGGCCAGTCTCTCTCTGGCTTTGGGGGTCAGGGGTACCTGCCAGTGGCCCTTTGTTGGATCTATGGTAGACAGGCAAAGGACTTCCCTATCCTGTCTAGAACCACATCTGTCCTGGGCATGGGGTATGGGGTATTCATTTGGCTCTGTGCAGCTGCTAAGCTTGCAGTAGTCAATGTAGAGTCTCATGGTCCTATCCTTTTTTGGGAAATAGTGCCACTTGTGAGGCCCAGGGACTACTGGATCACCCAGAGAGGCAGCATCTACTTGGTCTTCCCCTCTAGGGCACATCTTACTCCTTCTGGGAAACAGTAGGGTGGCTGTCTCAGTTGGGCTTGGGGCTCTGTATCCACATGGTACTCTGCCAGCATGGTATATATACTCTGGTTTCCCTATGAACACTTCACCAAATTTACACAGCACCCCACTCATTTTGACAGCTTGAGCTGGTGTCAGTCGCTCCAAGAGGATGACAGCATCCACTGAGGATTCTTCTTAACCACTTCCAGGAGATCTGCAAGCGAGTCTGCTTCTGCCCCCTCCTCGACATAGTTGCATGCAGCCAGGACCATCTCGTCCCTGTCATGGTAGTGTTTCATCATGTTTACGTGATAAACTCGCTGTCTGCACCTCCTGTCTGGTAGCTCCATCATGTAATTAACATTGTTCACCCTCATGACCGCCAAGTAAGGCCCCACAGAAGCCACCTGTAATATGTTCTACTGGACAGGGATGAGCACCATCACCCATTGCCTAACTTCGTATTCCTGGGCTCTGGCCCCACAGTTGTACCATGTCTTCTGCCTCTGTTGTGCAGTGACTAGGTGATCCTGGGAAAACCCCATGAGCTTCTTGAGCCATGACCTGAAATGCAGGACATACTCCACAACAGATTCCTCTTGGGAAGCAAGCTTGCCCTCCCATTCTTCCCTTACCAAATCAAGGGGGCCTCTTACCCTATGGCCAGATAGAAGCTTGAATGGTGAGAACCCAGTGGACTCTGGAGGGACTTCCCTATACATTAACAAGAGTTGGGGTAGGTACTTGTCTCACTCTGTCGCATGCTGATCAGCGAATGCCTTTTACATGGTCTTAAGAGACCCATTGAATCCCTCAACCGGACCATTAGTCTGGGGGTGGTATGGCAAGGCCCTGAGCTGTCATATCCCACACTTCTTCCACAGACTTACCATCAGATTAGACATGAAGCTGTTGCCCTGGTCCCACAGAATCCCTTGCGGGAACCCACCCAGGTAAATATCCCCAGCAGTTTGTCGACCACCTTCTCAGCCTTTATGGAGGACAAGGGCACTTGGGTACCTTGTGTCATAATCTATGACCACCAAAATGTACCACTTGCCAGTGCAACGTGGATGTTAAGTGGCCTCTCAGTGTCTACAGCAACTCACCAAAATGGCTTCTCGATAACAGGTAAGGGAATCAAAGACACCTTAGCCATGTCCCCAACCTTTCCTACCTGTGGCACTGCAAACAAGTTCCGCAGCAGCTTGCCATATCTTTAAAAATAGTGGGCCAGTAAAAATTATTAGTCAGCTGCCTTTTTGTACAACTGACCCTTAGGTGTCATGAAAAGGGCATGTAATGAACTAAGGCCAGAAGCTGCTTCTTATACTACCTAGGAACCACTATCTGCTAGAGTACCGCTTCCTCCAGTCCTCCCTTAGGAACCCACTGACAGTACAGGAGCTCATTCTTCAAGCACATCTCCCTTTTCCCAGAACTTGGAGAATCACCTTCCACACTGGTAGCTAACTTCCTTAATTTCTGTAGGGATGAATCAGCTTGCTGAGCTCCCCTTAGTTCTGCATGCCCGACCATTCCCAAAACACAGTCTGCTGTTGGAGAGCCACCTATTGCTGAGCTCTCCTCAGTCTGTAGCTGTGGTTCGGAAGTGTGCTCCCAGCACATTCTTCAGCCACAACGTCTCATGCTACTGAAGCAGAGGTTGCTTCTTCATTCACTGTCCCCTCTGTGTCTTCAGAAGCCAGTTTCCTTGCCTTCTACAAGTACTGACATGCACAATATTGGCTGTACTATCAAAGTCATTACCCATCATTACATCAACGGGCAGATCTGGTACTACACCCAGGCCACCTCCCGTCCATCCTTGTTGCCTTCCCTACTGAGAAAGATCTGGTCCATTGGCACTGAGACCGCAGGACCCATCACTCCTATAATCCTAGAAAAGTGGCCAGGCAGGATATGTTCTTCTTGAATCAAATCTTGCTTCACCAAAGAAATGGACTCCCCAGTGTCCCTCAATCCCTGGGTTACCATCCCATTTACACACACAGTGTGCATGTGTGCAGTGGAATTAAAGGGCATTGCACTCTGTGTACAAGCTACTAACTGCTGGGAGCTTCCGTTACCCCCTCTAGCTGCATTTGCACCTTTTATCAACTTTTTTCAGACAATCATGAGATAAATGCCCTGCTTTCTGGCAGATATAACACCTGCGTTCACCCGTATATGGAATATGGAGTTTTGAGATCAGGTGGCTTCCCTCTTGGTTTAGACACAGGCTGGCTTTCTTTAGGTTGCCCCCGGTTCACTTAAAATCACCTGATGTCCCTCCCCCAATACCTTTGTGATGAAAGATGATGGTTGGCTGAATATAAACTGGTTAGCCCTCTTTACCTCCCTCACAGACCTCAGAGTTCTGTCCCACAACCATATTCTCAGTTCCTCAGGCACAGTTTTTAAGAACTGTTCTAGAAGAAATAAATCTTTTATTTCTTCTACAGAGTGAGCCTTTGCACTCTCTACTCAGCATTTTAACAAGTTTCTTAGCTGCATACACATTTCAGCATGGCAGTCCCCCGGTGCCTTTTATAACCCTCTAAATTTTTCCTGTAGGCCTTGGGGGTTAACTCAGAATGCTTTAACAAGATGCAGCTGGTTAGCACATTCAGAATGTTATTCTGGACGACTTGGGTTCAAGTCCCAGCTGAGGCACTTACTTCTTTCTCACCTCTGTTTGTATGTGTTCCATAAATATGCACACCACACTCCTGTGTGATTGTTACAAGTAAATATTTGTGTAGCCATTGGGTTGTGCATTTAAGAAAGAGTAATGTGCTCGGGGACAGCCCAGGTTCCAGTTGTCTCAGTGGTGCAGCTGATTAGCACAATCAGAACGGCATTCTGGGCTGCCAGGGTTCAAGTCCTAGCTGAGGCACTTACTTCTTTCTCTTGTCTGTTTGCATGTGTTCCATAAATAGTGTATGCACACCACACTCCTGTGTGATTGTTACAAGTAAATATTTGTGTTGCCACTGGATTGTGCATTTGAGAAAGAGTAATGTACTCAGGGACAGCCCAGGTTCCAGTTGCCTCAGTAGCCCAGCTGGTTAGCACAATTGGAACAGTATTCTAAATGGCCTTGGTTCAAGTCCCAGCTGAGGCAGTTACTTCTTTCTCACCTCTGTCTGTATGTGTTCTATAAATATGCACACTGCACTCCTGTGTGATTGCTTTAGCAAAGCATTTGTTACTTTATCATAGTCCATGCAGTTATCATTGTCCATTTGGGGGAAACTTCTTGCCTGTAAACAGTGTCAGTAGCTGAATCACCCAAGATATCCTACCCAACTCAAATTGCCCACGGATTCTCTCAAAAGATCTTAAGAACAAATCAATATCATCCCCCTCCTGGTATCTCGGAAACATTTTAAAATTAATCTCGGCTTCCTAGGTTGAACCCCTAATGCCATTAATCACAGCTTATGGTGATGTCCCCTGGTGCGGAATCTCCATCTGACTCTCATGCTCAGGCTTCTTCATCTGGATCTCTTGCTGGCACTGATTTTCTTGTTTCTCAGCTTTTCACTTCTCCTTGTCTTGCTCCTCTCCCTGTCATTGGGTCTCTTGCTGGTGCTCTTTCTCCTGCTTCTTAGCCTTTCTCTTCTTCTCTGCCCCCAGCCTCATCTTCTTCAGATCCACCTCTGCCTTTCCCTTTCAGTTTCTGCGCTCTCCTAAATGAGGACATGCTCCAGCTTCAACATCTTTACCCAATCTGCTTGTGAAACTGCTCTAGTCACAGGCTCTGATGCATCTGCATTCTCCCCAGCCTCCATCTCACAATGTTAGCTAGTAGTGACCCCTTTCACATGGCTTTCCTGGTCACTTTTTTCAAGGATGGCTATCAGTTCTGCCTATGTTTGGTCTAACTCGTATAGCCTAGTTCTTTCATTCAGCACAGCTCCTGTAGGCGTAGCAGTTTGTATTTTTCATATGGCCCAGACACAGTGTCTGCTATCTATCTACTCTTGCTTATACAAAATAAAACTGGTAGAATATACAGTTCCCCATCTGTATATCCTGTTCTGTGACTGGACAGATAACCTTTATACTGACAAAACTGTTTCAGATCACATCCGCTGCTTCCAGTTTGTGGCAAACTAGTCTTTCACTGACTAGCCTGCAAATGTTACCAGCTTTCTCAAACCCTTTAGATGCCTACAAGAGTACACAGTAGCTACCACCACACAGCACAGATACTCTTTTGGGGGATTTCCAGGTCATGATTCCTCCAGAGCCACTGCTCACACAGTACAGCACTCCTTGCTCGGGGGCAACTGACCCACCACTCTACATCACAGCTGAGAATGCTTTGCCTTAGAAATAGAATATGGCAATAGTATCCTCTTCAGAGGCAGAACTAGAGTTTTGCCAGTTATACATCAGTTAGCTGTACCTCAAAGGACTTAGCTACGTAAACATGAAGTTTACAAAAAATATTTTAATACTTCCAAATAATTACATGTATAATACAGGATGCTACACATAAAACTATGGGGAACATTAATTCTAATGAAATAAATGGAAAATTGTTTTGAACAGTAAGTTGCACACAGAAAAACCTTACTACAATTTCTAATTTTCCCAAAGTATAGGGGCTTACCCACACAAGACACTATAGTGAATCAGGGCAGATTGGAACCCTTAGATGACAGCTTGTTCATCATCCCTAACCTAACTGTCTCATTTAGGCTCAGCCAGACCTTAAGACTCTCCAGCTGCCCCCCATGACATGTCATCGAGTATGTCACTCTGACATCATAGATTCAACATTCTTTGGGTCTTGAGCTGGGTTGAAAACACGAGCTGATCTGGACTTTGAACAAATACATCTTTTTTTTTCCCCAAGACGTAAGCCCAGCAGGAATGTTTGATTTAGCCAACCACTTTCTGATATCAGGAGACACTTTTTAAGCTAACGCATAAATTGCCCAGTGGTCCTGTTATGATAATGGACATCACAGATAGTAAATAATTCACTGTACAAATTTCAATCCTATATATAATTTCTTTCAGCAAAGAGCAATTACAAGAACACTGTGGTCCCAAAATTCAATTTCTTTGTCAGTTCCCATTTGTAAAACTGCTAAATATCAAAAATCATTTAAACAAAGTGCAATAAAAATTTTGAATGATCTACCTGTCAAACTGCAGAACATCCAAAACATATATCAATTTAAAACTGTTTTTTAAAGAAACTGCTTTATTCCAAACCTGTATGTACTTGCACATTATCATGCTTACTTTTTGTGTAACCCCCAGAGGGCGCTACCCTTAGAGCTACTACCTCTGTCTGCCCCCACAGAGGCAGAGTGAGGGGCCCAGATCCGTTGACGGGTGCCTCCACCCAGAGGTCGGGGTTAGCACAGTTAAGACTACCTGGTTACAGCCCTCTGGGCTACAGCAACCCCCCTTTCTTCCCACTAGTGACTCACACTGGGTACCAACAATTCTGTTCACCAGTACACTTACCCCCCGGATAATATATTCCAGCTCCCTTCGGGGACCCCCTGTAAAGTAAGGCACAGTTATGTTGCAATCACCAGGCAGCATTTCACCATTAATGTATACAATAGCCAGGATGTAGCTGTACAAAAAGCAATCTGATTTATTCAGGGGGAAGACAACAAGGACAGGGGGAATCAAGTTGATTAGCTTATCACTATACTATTCTACCTAGGGCTCTGTGCACAGGCCTAACCCTACAGTTTATTGTCCCGGGGTACCCAGGCCCTAACGGCTAGTCCACACGTGGCAGCTGGTTGGGGCCCTAAGCACAGACAAACACAACAGTCCTGAGCAGGTCAAAGTAGGAGGAAAGTTTAATTAGGCAGTCAGCAATACAGTAGTGCACTGAAACCACTGCGTAGACACGCTGCAGGGAGCTACCCTGAATTAGTACTCACAACCCCAGCAAATAACGATTCCTTCACTGCTACCAGGATGGAGCCTGACTTTCACCAGCCTTCTCACACATTTATATGGTAAACAGCAACAGAGGGGTACCACACCAGGCAGCTGCTTCCAATGCTTCCACAAACTCACAGCCACGGAGATACTACAACGGCAGCTTCCACTTTTCTTCGGACCGAGCGCAATTCAGCAATCTTCTCCAGTCCTCCTACAGGTCGAGCCTGATGGGTAGCTGTACAGGGCACAGCCTCCTCTGACCACCCGCCGACGGATTTAGACCGCTGGAGCAGAAAACACAAACGGCCGCTTCAGGCCTTCATGTGCTTCCCGCGCGAACACTCTCCAGCGCAGAAGCACACAGCTCCTCTCCCTTCACCAACCACAATGCATCTGCCCTCCAGCAACAAGGGGCTGTTCTTTCAGTTCGGGCGCTACCCGCTTCCATTGGCTGGCGAGACCTGCCAGTCACTTTTTACAGCTCTCATTGGTGCGAAAAAGCGCCATAGCCCATAATCCCTTTCCCAGATACAAACAGCTCCTTGATTGGTCAGCCAGCTCTGTGGGGTCCCAAGGTACTGATTGGTCCAATTCAATAGTTCTGGACCAAAATGGAGGAGGCAATCGAAACCATCTATGCTGCAAAGCAAGGCAGGTTAGAACAACTACATTATCATTATTATATTACAGTATTTTAAGTAAACATTCACATCCCCTTGTGAAGCTCCCCCTGCACCACTAGCGATGGCAGCAACGGAGTGAAAAATCAGCAGCCCGGGCGGGACTCGAGCATAGCAACACTCAAACCCCCTCCCTGATCAATTATGACTGCAAACCAAAGCAGCCCTTAAAGAGACAGTATACGGAGGCCTTTTAAAGCGCTCACTGGCTCCCCATTTAAACAGCTTTAACGCTGAACTCTAACCAGGCACAGAGCATTTATCCAAGCTCCGGGGAAGCTTTAGGAACCCCCATTTGCAAGGGGGGTTACATTTGTAAATACAATTTTTTGTTGTTCAAGTCTTATTTTGTAATGTTTTGCACTGTATTGTATTTTTGGCTTTTAGTTTTTGAAACTTGTGTACTGTATACGTATTGATGTGTTTGAGAGTCTTCTGGCCCTCACCGGGTCAAGCCTGTAAAAGGGCCTTGTGGCCCAGATGCTTTCTACCCAGTTATCAAAATAAAAATAAAAAATAAAAATAAAATTGCAATCAGAACCAGTGGATCTGCTCTGATAAGAATCTTGACTTCTTTCCCCATGAATGTTTGCTTCATTCTAACTGATATTTATACAGAAAGAATTTAATTAAATAAAACAAAACACAAATATAGTGATGGGTATGCAAAGCAAATTGTTACAGTTCTTGCTGTTGCACTACTTTCTTGCATTAGATTTATTTAATAATAGGATTGTATAAGTGCAGTTATGTCTTTGTTCATGTATGACTACACAGTTCAGTTCCACTCTGTATTATTTTATGATATACTGTAGGTTTCATAATCTGTACTGTTATCCATGTTAATTCTGTTTGTCAGTTTATGTGAAGAAACTTTTCAATAAAAAGTTTAACATTAAAAAAGACACATATTTTCATGATTGCTTGCATGCACACACAAGAAACATATTGCATCAGCTTGCTTGTAGTAGCGAGTTGTGGAGAGGCGGCAGTGTTGTAGCCAGTGCCAACAGTCCATTGTGGGGCTGGTCTCTGTGGTGCCAATAGAGGACCAGGCTGTCCATGACAGCAGTAGTATAGCATGCCACCAACTTGAAAGAAACTCACCACTGCAATCAGGGAGCGCCCCGTCATTAACAATCATCTGTTTTTGCTGCTGGGGCAGTCCCTGATTGCAGCAGTGAATTACAACTTGCCTTGTCAGGTGTCCCCTTTCAATAAACATGGCGGCAGCTTTTCCATTCGCCACTCACAGTCCCCACAGAAGCCGACGGACAGCCACCACCTCTCACAGTCCCCATGAAAGCTGACGGGGGTGCCCAGTCCCCCTGTCAGCATGCCCCCTTCCCAGTTCATTTGATGACGGGGTAGCCTAATCCACGTTGGCATAATGTCCCTGCATTTGTTTTTAATTTCACTTGGTGGTGGTTTTTACTGTCCGCCTCTCACAGTCCCCATAAAAGCTGATAGGGGTGCCCAATCCCCCTGTCAGCATGCCCCTCCTAAATTCATTTGCCGATGGGGGAGCCCAATCCCCATCAACATAATGCCTCCCCAAATTGTTGTGTGCTGAGGGGGTGCCCAATCCCTGTCGGTTACAGCCCCCAAGAAACACTCAGGTGGCACACTGGGAGCCCATCCCAGCATACCAAACCACCTCTAAGTAAAGAAAACTTTCCCGCATTTTTTTTTTAACCTGTAAAATGAAAAAAAAAGTCCCTCGTTGAGTCCTGTGCCCCTCCCTCAACCCGAACCCACCCTCTGCACTCCCCACCTTCCCACACCCCTCTCACCCCATACTTACCTCCGAAGCCTAGTGCAATGATCTTTGATGAACCAGGAACACGTCTGCACTCTTCAAAGCCGACTACAAACTGAAGAAATGCTGGTAAGCTGTATAATGGCATTAATGTTTTTTTTTTCAACTTATATGGATATCTCAACCATTTTCACAAATTTTGGCACTAAATTTTCAACATGGGGTTCTTGGGACGACACCTCATGAATTCAGTGACTGTCATCTGGTTACTCGGTCCCGAAAGGTGATTTCGCGGTCACTGCGCGGAATCACCTTTCAGGACCGATTAATGAAACATCAGTGTCACTGTTCATGAGGTGGGCTCCCAAAAAGCCTATGTTGCAAATTTGGTGAAAAAATTCCAAAAATGACTGTGTTATGAGCATGCGTTGCGCAGTTTCTACTCATACTCGTAACTCCGCGAATTTGCAATATTTTCACTCCAGATTTTCAACATTGACATTTTTTCGCACCTCCTAATGAACAGTACAGCTATCATTTTTCACATCTTGGCCAAAACGTGTTTTTATACTTCCGGCGCCGAGTAGCACAGTCTCTGTTGGAAATCAGTGTTCGGGACAGATTAAGAAAATCACAGTAACACTGTTAATGAGCAGAGGTCCTAAAATGCCTATGTTAAAAATTTGGTGACAAACAACCATAAAGTGACTATGTTATGAGCGTGCATTGTGAAGTTTCCATGCACACTCGTAACTTTGAGAAGTTGTAATATTTTCACTCAAAATTGTCAACGTTGTCAATTTTGCACACTTCCCTATGAACAGTACAGCTGTCATTTTTCACATCCTGCCCGATCTATGTTTTCGCACACTGGCGCAGAATGGCGCAGTCACTGTGGGAAAGCAATGTTTGGGACTGATTAAGAAAATCGCAGTGCCACTGTTCATGAGCAGAGGTCTCAAGTGCTTTCATGAGGTGGGGGTCACAAAAAGGCCATGTTGAAGATTTGTAGTGCAAATACCAACAAACACCTAGGGCGTTAGGGTTTCTAATCATAACATCCCACCCTGTACAGACCGACAGGCGTCAGGGATGTGCCTTTGGATTGCCGGTTGTAATGCTTATGCCATTCCACCCCCAACCCCCACCCTGAAGCCAGTGACAGGCATCGAGGTGTGCCTTGAACTCTTTGGCCCCAGAGTTCACCCCATTCTCCTATACTGCACCCATTTCAGATTATGTTCTTATGAAATGAGGTGACTGTAAATCCGAACACCCCAAGGCACACCTCAACACTTGTTGGTGTCTGCAGGATAGATTGAGGTGAAATGCTGTGAGCATTATGGGTCATGGCCCAAAGGCACACCCCAATGCCTGTCCATCTCTGCAGGGTGGAGGTGGGGTTTGCATGAGTTGAATACTTCACTGCCGTTCCTATTCTGCATCTGTAACTCCTGCATGTCGCATGGCCAATGTTAATATCAGCAAGCAAACATTCGGCATTGACAAATGCTTGTTATTTTTGTGCTCTGAGTTTGAATATTACCAGCCACATTAATGATTTATAACTTTTGTGAAGTGGTGGGAACAAGGACGGATACATAGAACACAAACTGCAAACAATTTGAACTTGAAGTTGTAAATGGATTATATAGGTACAATTCTTTTTATGGCTCATGCATGGGCCTGATCAGATGTAATTCAATTATGTATTGTATTCAGCTGTATTGTACTATGAAACAGTAAAGAAAGTTGAGTTAAAAAAAATGAAATGGCACTGGATAAAAAGTGAAAAAAACAGCAGCAGATTCAAAACAAAATGCACCATTGGCGAAGGCATTGTTGTACTAAGTGCTGGCACACTGTTGTTCAACTAATTACCAGCGGCCGGTGCCCAGTCCCTTGGCTGGTTCCCCCCAGCTATTAAAGACACACCTCCCTCTGTGAGTCCCCCGACCCTGCTGTTGCACTATCCTACCAGACAAATGCTGGTAGGTTTCATATTGAGCTACTGAAATTTTCTTTCACTACTACTACTACTGCTACTGATGGTATGTACTGCAAGTGGTAACATTTCAATACATACTGTATATCAGTTGGGCTACTGGAGTGTCTCTGGAGACTGTTTTTTTTTTCTTTCCAGACATTAACTTTGCTGGCAACAGGTTGCAAATGTTGGCTGTTTTAGCTAAGTCCCAGGTCAGACCCAGAGGAAACACATTTAGTGCAGTCAGCAGTAGGATACAAGTGAGGCATGCTGCAAGAAGAGCACTGCACAGGATCCAATATAACCGTTGTGTGAGGTAACCTTTAGACTGCCTATCAGAACGGGTTTAACTGCATCCAAGCAAACATGTTCGGCATTGACAAATGCTTGTCTGACTGTTAACCTAGTGTTTTCACAGGTGCATTTTTTGTTGTTTCATGGTTACTATGGAGAAAACAGCCTCCCCTTCATAGTACATGTATTTGTGCCCATCACATACATGACATCAAGCTGCAGGCTTCACTTTAATGGGCCCCCTTCATCTTCATTCATAGAGCACTTCTTGCTTCAGCCTATCTCATCATGTAAAAGAGTAGCAGTATATCTCTGCTTCCATTTTTCAGAGTCAAGTATGGGGGAGGTTGGGGACAGAGGAAGTTTAATACTGTCTTAGATTAAGGTTTTATAACACTTGTTTTTTCAAGCGACTGCTGTGCTACCCTTAATTAGGACATATTACTCAACCTCTTTTACTTGAACTGCTCCTTTAAATATGATAAATATGTATAAGCATAAAGGACTCCATAAAATACAATCCAGACCACGCCACAACTTTTGTATGTATTTTTATTATTTATTTATTTGGTATCTGGAAAATAACCTTTGAGCCAAGGCTCTTTTACAAAGGTTCCACCTCATGTGAACAGAGTATAGACATTCAATCTAGAAGGTTACAGAGTTTTAGGACATTTGAGACACTGAACAGCACAACAATCAGGAAAAGGTTACAGAGTTTCTTAGACATTTAAAACACTATACAGCATATGGACATCAGCTTTAGTTGATTATAAGTGCAGGTAAGGTTCAGAGGCACTAGAGGTTAGGTTAGGTTGGGCAGAGGGTCAATAAGGCCAGGATTTTGGTAGGGGAGGAGGGGGGACCCTCTAGTAAAAGTGCTCAAGGAGGCAGGGCTGAGGCCAGGGAGGCATAGAGCCATTCTAGTGTGGGGGGGAGGGGTGTATAAGAGCAGCCCCTTAGAGTGATTCAGATGCATTGTCAAGGAGTATGTGGGAGGGTGGCTTCTGTCTTGTGCTGAGAATAGTTGTTGTTAGCAGAGCCAGGCCCTGTCATCCAGAGTCTATCAGCTGTTGGAGAAGCAGGTGCATACAGAGTTGGAGGTCAGGTAGTGCTTATGGTCTGATTTGAAGCTGGACAGGCTAGTGGAGTTCCAAATGGAATGGGCTATTGATAGATATGCTATTTAGTATGTATTACTGTATATATATAGTGGGGAAGGTTCGCTCAGGGGGCAAGAGGAGAATGAGGCAGCTCCAGTTAAATAGGCTGAGCTATACACTCAAGTAGACTCAATAACATAGAAACATATAAACATAGACTTTGACGGCAGATAAGGACCGCTTGGCCCATCTAGTCTGCCCATTTCCCTACCTACAGGATAGGCCGCAGATCCTAGTTAACCAACAGCCTATTTCTTCCTACCCCCCCACAAGAATTGCCTTATGTCTGTCCCATGAATTCTTGAATTCTCCCACAGTTTTAGACCCCACAAGCTCCTCAGGAAGGCTGTTCCATGCATCCACTACCCTCTCTGTGAAATAATACTTCCTCACATTGCCCCTGAACAGCCCCCCCATTATCTTTAAATTGTGTCCCCTTGTTCTTGCACGTCTCTTTTTCTGAATAGACCACTAAGGCCGTTTTCTGCTGGCAATTTTTGTATGTTTCTACATTTCCAAGGGGTTGTACATATTACCTGTTCAGTTTTTACTGTACATGTTGTCTGTAAGTCCCCCAACTGCATAAGCTGCCTTGTGATTGTTCATATTGTCAGTATTGTTTATTTTGACTGTACTTTACCACTGCATGTATTGTTATCCCCTCAGTCACACCTAGAAATGAACCTTGGCTCAGTGTGCCTTTCTCAGTTACCAGTTTTCAATAAATAATATATATCATTCAAGTCATATTATTATCATTGTCAATGTACTAATTCTGATCAAGATTAGACAGCTGTTATATTAATTGACAGAATGCCAGTTATACGGCGTTTCTGTCTTTATACCATTTAGCTTACTGTACCTTTCAACCTCTCAGCATGAAAATATATACAGTAGCACTAGGCTACAAAATGTAGATCAAATGTCCACAGTCAGTAGCCCTTTCTTATTTTAAACAATAATAAGTTAAAAAACAGTGGGCATCATACTGTATGTTTGGTGTTATTGAATGTTTCTATCAAGTTAGTTTGATTTTTAATAGTTTCTGTGTCTATAAATAGCTGTAACATGTGAAGCATTAGTATATCTTTATGGAACAAGGGTAAAATTAGGTGTGAGATACACAGTGCTGTGAAATGTATGGCAGTTGATAGGTATGCTATTTAGTAAAGAAATACATTTTTGAAACAGGAAATCAGTGTGGTCTTGTGTGTGAGAACACATACTGTACCTGTGATGTAAAAATGCATAGCTTCTAATCACATCCTGTCATAGCCACTAATCCCCTATGTGACCTTTCAAGTCACTTCGCCTTACTGAGCATTAATCCACTTGGCCTAACAATCATAGAAGCAAGTCCCCCCCAGAAAACAAGATGGTGCATGTGATCTGGGATATCCTAGGTACAAATTAAAAGTAATTCGAGGGACAATAGCACAGTAGCAAACACATATTTATATATATATATATATATAGAGAGAGAGAGTATAGATATATAAGGGTAAGGGGCAATTTAGGAAAACTGTAGGAGGTCCAAGTGCTTTAAAATGTGGAGAGGGGTGTTGCCATTTGGGCAGGATGGGACAGGTAATGTGGTGGGTCGTGGCGGTGTGGGGCAGAGGTATTTCTGGGAACTATTTGGGAGGCAGGGGGGTGCCTGGTTTGTTGGAATCTTGGGTAGCTGAGGGCAGAAGTGTGGCAGCTCAGGAGGGAAATAGGAGCTTTGGTGGAAGGGTGTGTCACAGAGTAGAGGGGGCAGAGACAATGGGAACACAGGGCATGAAAGTAGGTAGAGGAGCGAAAGAGAGTGAAGGTGGAGTCAAGACAGGGAGTGGGTCCAGAAAGTGGTAGAAAGAAGGAAGAGGAGTTTAGGTAGGTTCTCTGGGTCCCTTTCCCCCAGCGGGAGAGAAGACCCGGGTTGGGGTGGACAACAGCAAGAGAACCAGGTGGGACAAGGTGGGGTGAGAGGTCAGTGGGAGCATCTATGGAGTTGCCAATGCAGTATAGATTCCTCCCAGTAGATGGGGGGAAGGGAAACCTGGTGGGATGGTAAGGGACAAGGAGAAAGGGAATGACAGGGTAGTGTGGAAGGACCACAGAGACAGTGGTGGCAGAATAGGGAAGGGGGCAGACAGGAATAGTACAGAGGAGAGGTTAGAGAGGATGGACCATGGGTGGAGGCAGTGAGGGAGGGAGGGTGGGGGCAGAAAGGGGTGAACAGGCAAGAGGAGTAGGGGGCAAGACAGAGGGGAGCACTGGGCAGGAGGGAAGGCAGAGAATGGTGAGGAGGGTTCAGGGGGTTGGGGGAGCTGCAAGCTGAACAGAAAGAGAGGGCGGTCATAGGCAAGGAAGGGCAGCAGAGCTGACAGGAAAGGAGGGGGGCACTGGATGGTGGAGGGAGGGTGGTGAACTTAGGGTCTCAATAGTTAAGGGGTGAGATAGAAGGGTAGAGTCTAGGATATACTGCAGGAGGGTGCAATGTATGCCAGGGATGATTGTGGAGAATGTGGGATCTCTGATAGCGCAACATGTGGGACTGAAGGGAGGAAAACCTTACAGCATTGTTCATCTGGGAATGAACGACTGGGCAGAATGTGATATAGGGGTTATGCAGGAGAGGTTGAAGGCTGTTAGAAGATTTGTAGTGAAGTAGGAAGCTTGGTAGCCTAGCAGATGTGCTACCACTACCAAGGGCTAGCATGGCTAGGAAGAACACAATCAAATTCAATGTTTGGCTCAAGGGGTGCAGGGAAAGGACATGGGCTGGTTGGGGATGGGGTGGGGGTGGGACCTGGGAGAAAAAAATCTCTGTATGTACCAGACAGGTTGCATCTAAGCAGGGAGGGCACTAGGATGCTAATGAGCAAATTGGAGGGGTCTTATGGACAGAGACCTCAACTTAAACTGACTGGGGTGGCAGCAGGTGGTTTAGCTGTCATAATCACCTGGTGTAGGAGGACAACCGGCCTCCCTCCCAGTCAGGGCAGAATGAGGGAGATCTAGAGGAGAGGCAAAGAGGTGAGAGCAGGAAGGAGGGACTGGGTGGTTGAGTGGGACGGAGAGGATAGTCAGGGGAGGAGGGAGCCTTGAATCATGGTGGAAGGTGGTGTATCTGAATGCCAGGAACCTAGGGAACAAAATGGCTGAATTACAGACACTGATGGCTGAGGTGGACGTGGCAGCTATCACAGAGATATAGGCCACACCGAACCATGATTGGGACCGCTTCATCCCTGATTATAAGATGTACAGGAGGGATGGGAGTTGGGAAGAGAAGGGTAGTGGCTCTGTACATGATGGAGGGGATAATCTGTATCAGAGAGGAAGAGGCAGTAGGAAGGGTAGAGGTGTTGTGGGTACAGGTACAATTCCCTAAGAATAAGAAGCTATGGATAAGGGTAGCGTACAAGCCACAAAACCAGGATGGGGAGCTGGACAAAGAACTGGTGTACCAAATTATAAAAATGGCCAGCAGGGGGAAGGTAGTGATTGTGGGTGACTTCAGTCTTCCAGGTGTGGACTGGAGAATCCCAACTACCTCCTGCACCAGGTTTCAGGTACTACTTGATGTATTCCATAGTGGGTTCTTGACACAAGGTGTCCTTGAACCAACTAGAGAGAGGGCCATATTTGACCTGGTGCTGTCTAACTGTGTGCATGTCCAGGATGTAAAGGTAGAGGTACCACTTGCAGGAAGTGGTCACCACATTGTGTGGATCCACCTGAATATGGGCAGGGGGAGGGTTAGGACTAAGACAAGGGTTTTGGACTTCAGGATGGCTGATTATAGTGAGAGGGATGAAATTCTGGAAGAGCATCTTGCTTGTATCAGGAAGGACATGGTGGTGGACCAGAAATGGGTCATAATTAAAGAAGGACTGATGGTGGCCACCATTGAGTGTGCCAAAATCAGAAGCAAGAAATCCAGAGCCAAAAAGCCCAGGTGTTATGGCAGGGAGGTGGCCAAGGCAGTAAGAGACAAGAAGTCAGCCTTCAGGAAGTACAAGCATACACAGAAAGAGGAGGATAGGGAGAAATACTGTGCTAAATCAAGGGAAGGTGGCATAAGAGATAGAGTTGCAAAGACCATTAGGGAATTACAGCTAGCAGAGGGATTGAAAAAGGGGGAGAAAGCCTTCTTCTAACACATAAAGGAGTACAGGGATAGGAGGGATGAGATAGTTAGCTTGAAAATGTAAGTGGGATAGGTATGGGGTAGTGAGAAGAAAGTGGAAGTACTTAACAAGCATTTCTGCTCGGTCTTCAGCAGGGAGAAGGATGGTCCAGTGCCACAAGGGAGAAGGGGAGTGGGAAATAAGAAGGGGGGGTGGGGACACAGGGTGTGTGATCCAAGTAGATAGGGTGCATAAAGGCCTAAAAGCTCTGAAGGTGGAGAAATCCCTGGAGCTGAATGGTGTGCATCCAAGGGTTCTGAGGAAGCTAGTGGAGGTACTGGTGGGTCCCCTGGCAAACCTTTTTAATACCTCTCTTGAGTCAGGGAATGTACCTCTGGACTGGAGGACTGCACATGTGGTGCCTCTCCACAAAAGTGGACTGAGGGATGACCCTGGGAATTACAGGCCAGAGAAAGCTGACGGGTACCACTCTGAAGGAAAGACTGGTAAGGGTTCAGGATGATAATGGGATCCAAGATGAGAGGCAGCATAGGGTTGTGTCAGTGAAGTCCTCCCAGACTAACCTGATTGACTTATTTGACTGGGTAACCAGGACAGTGGACAGGGGCTAAGCAGTTGATATGCTGTATCTGGATTTCAGTAAAACCTTTAACTCAGTACTTCATAGGAGATTAATCAGGATGCTGGAAGACCTGGGGTAGGGGTATGCTTGCTAGATGAGTTAAAGACTGACTAAAGGACAGAATTTAGAGGGTGATAGTTGGGGAGGTTTTCTGAGGCTAGGTCAGTGACCTGTGGGGTCCCACAGGGCTCGGTGCTAGGTCTGGTGTTGTTTAACATCTTCATCAGTGACACTGTGGACAGGATTAAAGGTAAAGTCAGTTTGTTTGCAGATGACACAAAGCTCTGTGGGAGGGTAACCATGGAAAAGGGGAGACAGGACCTCAGGGAAGATGTTGCTAAGTTAGAGAAGTTCACTGCCACTTGGCAACTGGGGTTCAATGCTAAAAAGTGGAAGGTAGTGCACTTGGGGATGAAGAACCCAGAAATCAGATATTGTCTGGGAGGGGTGCAGGTAACTGTGTCAGAGGAGGAGAAGGATGTGGGAGTAATAATCAAGAGTGACCTAAAGTAACTGGTACACTGCAAGAGAGCAGCAGCCAAAGCAAACCAGATGCTGGGGTGCATAGCCAGGGGGATAACAAGCAGGAAGGCTGAAGTCATTCTGTCACTGTACAGATCACTGGTCAGGCTGCACCTGGAGTACAGCATGCAGTATTTATTTTTTTATTTTATTTTATTCAATCTTGGATTACTATATCTTTGTGCGGGAGACCGCTCTTTTACAAAGGTTCCACGTCGTAGCGGGTAGGTATATATACAATGTGGGTTTTGGAGTATCTATCTAGGTGAGTAAACATAGACATAATACATTGTAAATAGGAAACAGAGATGGTATTAACAATAGGATAACTCAGGTAACAGGTGGCATTGTCAGGTATAAGACAGTAAGCAGCTCTCCAGAAAGGAGAGTAGGGGGTATTGAGTGGGGGGGGGGGGGCATGATGACTATTTAGGAGGAGATGGGAGAGTCGAGTGCAGGGATATTGCTGGGCAAAACGGGGACACTTTGGAGTAGGAGGACAAAGTAGGAGAAGTGAGGAGATGGTAAATGGCCTGAAAGGTGAAAACAGACCGAGGTCAGAAATAGGGTGTGTGTGGAGTAATTAGAGAGTACAGTCACAGGAGCTTTTCTTCAGTAGATGTCTCAGCTTGGTCTTGAAAAACTCCAATCTCTTTGTGGCATTAACTTCAGTGCCGAGGTTGTTGAGTCAAAGTGGTGCCCGGAAGGCATATGACTGCTGCCCTTGGGAGGTTCTGCAGTAAGGGACGGTGAGAGCCTGATGGTCAGATTTCCTGGTGTGGTGTGGGCCTGTGAATATGCTTAATAGGTTTGTGACTCCAGGAGGTTGAAGTCCGAGTAGTGATTTTTTAGCTAAGAGGCAGGTTTGGTATTGTATCCTGTTTTCAAGTTGCAGTTGCTCATTAAGGTTGAATGTGTGCATTAGTCGGGGGAATTGGTGAGCAGTCTGCAGGCTTTGTTTAGGGCTACTTCTGTCCTATGTAGTGAGGCGGGAGTGGCTGAGCTGTATATGACCAATCCGTAGTCGATGATGGAGACAACTGTGCTATGGATTGCGATTTGGAGGACTTCTGGTGTCAGGCATTACTTGTGCCTGTGCAGGAGCCCAATTCTTATGTTGACTGTTTTGACCACATTCTCAATGTGTTCGGCATAGGGAGGGAACAGTCAAGCGTAGTGGTGCCCTTACCTAAGGAAGGGTGTCAACTTGCTGGAAACGGTCCAGGGAAGGGCAACCAAAATGATCCAGTGTCAGTAGGGCAAAGCTTATGAGAAGAGACTAGGAGAGCTCAACATGTACTCCTTGGAGGACAGAAATGAGAGGGGGGACATGATCAAGACCTTCAAGTCCCTTAAAGGTGTCCACAGGGTGAGCACTGAGAGTCTCTTCAGCCTTAGGGAACAAGTCCATTTGGGGGCACTGCCTAAAGCTGGTAGGAGACAAAATTTGGGAGAGATGAGGCATAAGAATGTGGTGGCCAAGTGGAATGAATTGCCAGAGGAGGTGGTCTCCCTGAATACAGTGGCTGGCTTCAAGAGAAAATGGGACAGAATAATGGGGAAGGTTATATGTGGGGGGAGGGGGAAGGGGTCAGTGAGGATGGAAAGGGAGACAAGACCTCAGGGAAGACCTTGCTAAGTTAGAGAAGTTCACTGACATTTAGCAACTGAGGTTCAGTGCTTGAGGTTAAGGGGAGGATGGGATGGCAGGGCAGGTCTCTCAGTAACAACTGATGGATCTGCACTCACGAGTAGACTTAATAGACCATAAGGCCTGTATCTATTGGCTTATTCATATATTTGTATATCCACAGACAATACACTATAAAGTCAAACTTTCTTCTTTATCAAACAATGTATACACTTCATGTAATTCAGACACCATCAATAAAAAAACTTCTGGTGGGACACTTACACAACATTTCGTACTGCACATGAATCTACTGTCACTTTAACCTTCTTCTTAGCGTTATTTATAACACTAAAAGCAGTGAACACTCTCTAGCAAAAGAAGCATTCATTTCCCACAGTAATCTAGAGCAGATGGATTTTCTTTGCATTTTAACCTAGTGCACTGAGAAAAAAAAGCTACAAACAGACTTTACTAAGTCCAAGTGTAAATCTTTAGTTTCCTGGCAACCAGATAATATAGAGAACCTATTGTGTGCTACAGAATATCTCATAGATATGGAACCACTGTTGTACTACTCAAAAGATCAAATCCCTACCCTTTACTGATCAGTTAGATTGGTTTCCCGTGACATTGCCATAGCTGAGAAATGAAAATCCAATCATGGAATAATTATTGGAATGCTTGTTGCTCTCTGATCAGTGTCTTGAAGGTTATTTGTGAAAAATGAAATACAGATTGTTTTCTATAAGAAGGATCCTGTTCACTAAACCTTCACAGTGGATCTCCCTTCATGCTGTATAGTCAGCCTTGTGCGCCCTAATCAGCTTCCACTATGTTCTCTAAGGCCCCATCATTTAGTAAATACTAACTTAAATCAAAACAAACCAGTAAGCTTAACTGAGAAGCTAGGAAAAATTGAGCAAAAATATAATCTGAGATTCAGTAAACACAGAGAATTTTCTAAATCTATTCCAAACAATAAATACAAAGAAATGGTATTTTTACGAGCAGTTGCAAACCTCTAGAATTACATTGATCTAAACGTAAAATTACTGGCATTGAAACCCAGGGCATTTAAAATGGCTATGAAGCATGAATTGAGAGCACGCTGTAATTGCATAAGACAAAATAATTATTAGGCTTACATCAGCAAGCAACCTTACTGTAATTGCACTTGTGTTAAGAAGGCAGTATAGCACTGTGGCTCAGGGCTCTAAGCTGCAAACATGGAGGCCTGTGTTTGAATCCCACAACCCCCACATGCATACTGTCTCACCCTGAGCAAGTCACTTGACTTCCTTGTGCTCCCAGGTCACACCTGGAAACAAGCTTCGGCTTAGTGTGCCTTTCCTGGTTAAACAATTTTCCTTTTCCTTTCCTAGTGTTATGTGTTATCTGTTTGTATTGTAAATAAATTATATGTAATTTTTGTACTTAGCTGAAAGTGTATGTATAAACTGGACCACCTTGTAAATAGGGAACTAGTGCCCTAATGGTGTTATTGTGTTATAGATGTGCTTTGTGTTACTGACACAAAGCACATCTTTTTGACCTGGAAGGACACTACTTCTTTATTCAGCTGTGAGCTGTGTGAGAAATTCTATATTGCACTTGCAAATTCCATATTGCACTTTGTGCTCACAACAGAGGGAGGTGAACCTTAAAATTGTCTTTAGTTTGTAGCAGATATTCTACAGGTGGAGGCTACTTCTAACTGAAAGGTGAAATAAGGAACTTAGAATTGTCAGGAAAAGGCAGTCTTTCAAGCAACAGAGGGAGGTGGATCTAGCTTTACGTTTGTTACAATTCTTAAGATTTTCAGTGCAGGAAGAGTTTAAAGCACAGCTGACTTATTTTGGGGCTGACTGCTTTCAGAGCACAAACCACCAGGCTGTTTTGGGGCTGGAGAGGTTTATCTGTGTCTGACTTGGATGTCTGGATTTTTCTCTGTTTGATTAGCAGGGTATTTTCACTGTCAAATTGTTGTGTAGGGCATCTTGCTGATAGGAAGGCACTCATCGCAGCGGTGGGTCAGAGCTTTTAGCTGATTGTTTTGTCAGGCCACACTGGAGAGTAGTAAGGGAACCTTCCCCCAGGCCACACTGGACGGTAGGAAGGGAACCTCCCCAATCCAGGGAGCACCAGAGCCACCACCACTATCTCAGAGGTTGCGAAGAAAGCACAGCAGTTGGACCACAGTGGGCTCAGGGAGGGTGAGGATGGTGGAACAGAGGCACACCCAGTCAGTTGTTCCACTCCACAATCCATACACCATTCTGGGGGAGCATAGCTCCCCATGGATGACACCCAGAGGAGACTAAGGAGGCTGAGGACAACTGTCACAAGGAGGCCCACAGGAAGGAGGCAGAGGACACCACAAGGAAAGGAAGCTCCTGGTGGGGGACTCAGTTATTAGGGGATAGAACTGGGGGAGCAAGGAAAACTGAAGTAAGGTGCCTGCCTGGTGCCATGGCTTGGAGGGACAGGAAGCACATCCTCAGGATCACGAGAACAGCTGCACGAAGTCTGAGCTGGGCGTCATTGTCCACCTAGGGACAAATGACTTGGCTCATCATGAGATTAGAGCAGTGCAGAAGGACTTTGTAGAATTGGGGAGGGCCTAAGACAAGTAGCACACACAGTATCCTTCTCTGAGGTGCTGCCTGTCAATGGCATGAGTGAGGCGAGGGTACTTTGCACCATACAGTTTAATGAATGGTTGAAAACATGGTGTGGAGCACAGGGGTTTGGCTTCATTGGGGACTGGGTTCCACCTGGAGGGACACCAGCCTATACTGGCAGGATGGACTACATCTGTCCAGGAAGGGAACAAGTCTTCTGAGCAGTCGGTTTAAATGCTTCATTGGCAAGCTTTTAAACTAGTCAAGTGGAGAGGCACTGATAAGCTGCAGGAAAATCCCAGCCTCTCCCTACAAAACAGGGTACTAAATGAGAAAAAGAGAGAGGTAGAAAGGTCAGTGGGGGATGCTACAAAAGAAGGTAAAGCCATAAAAAAATGGAGAGCAATGAGTACCAATGCCCGTAGTCTGAGTAACAAGCTTCCTGAATTAGTGGCCTTGATGGAGGAGGAACATCTGGATATCGTGGCAGTCACAGAAACATGGCACACACAAAACCATGATTGGGACTTAAACATACCAGGATACACTATCTACAGGAGGGACAGGGAGAGTAAAAGAGGAGGAGGAGTAGCTCTTTACATAAGGGAAGGATTCAAAGCAACAGAACAAAAGGGAAAACAGGGAAGAGAAGAAGCACTGTGGGTAAATTTGGAGACCGGCAATGGCACCACAATCCGCACAGGGGTTGTATACAGACCCCCTTCTCAGGGGGAGGAAATGGACAAGGAAATGATAGAAAGTATACTTAGAATGGCAGAAAAAGGGGAGATATTGCTGATGGGTGATCCAAATATGCCAGGTGTTAACTGGAGTGCAGTTGCAGCAGCCACCTCGAAGAGTGGGGTTATTCTAGATGCCCTACAAGGGGCATGCCTTAGACAACTAGTATTGGAGCCCACTTGAGAGGGAGCAATCTTAGACCTGGTTCTCTCAAATGGAGATGAAGAGAAAATCACAGATGTAGAAGTGGGTAGCCATCTGGGAACTAGCGACCATCGAACAGTATGGTTCACAATAAACACAGCAATAGAGTCAAGCCATACAAAGGCAAAAGTACTGGACTTTAGGAGGGCTGACTTTGTAAAATAAGTGAGTGCCTAAGGTATGCACAGCAAATGGGCAGGAAGGAGGGTGGAAGAACAATGGGAATAATAAAACTGCCATCACAGAGGCAACAAGCCTGCGTGAAGCAAATAAACAAAACAAAAGCGATGAGAAACCACTATGGTTCTCAAAGGAAGTGGCAGTGAAGGTTCAAGAGAAAAGAAAGCATTCAGGAAGTACAAGGAATCACAGAAGGAGCAGGACAGAGAACTGTATCAGTTAAAGCAAAGGAGGCTGGGAAGGCAGTCAGAACAGCAAAGGCCCAAACCGAGGAAAAGATAGCCAACTCAGTTAAGAAGGGTATAAAACCTTTTATAGGTACATCAGGAGCGAAGGAAGACCAAGGGAGGATAGTGAGGCTTAATAAAGGGAGGGAGGGTGGGCAGAGGGTGACTGTGAAAAGGCAGAGATACTAAACAAATATTTTTGCTCAGTATTTACAAAGGAGGAGGAGGTACCTAAAACAAACAGAAACACTCTGGATACAGAAGTTGATACCAGCCCATTTACAGAAGAAAGGGTTCTGAAAGAACTCTTAAAACTGAAGGTGGACAAAGCAATGGGCCTGATGGGATTCATCCCAGAATTCTAAAAGAACTAAGGGTAGAACTAGTGACACCACTGACTACCCTCTTTAACAAATCATGGGAGGATGGGGTGGTAGCCGAGGACTGGAGGAGGGCAGATGTGATTCCCCTTCACAAAAGTGGGAGCAAGGCAGAAGCAGGAAACTACAGACCTGTTAGTTTAACCTCAGTGGTAGGGAAAATGATGGAATCACTTCTGAAGGAAAGAATTGTCGAGTATCTAGAGGCCAGAGTGGCACAGGACCCAAGGCAGCATGGATTCACAGTGGGAAGGTCATGCCAGACAAATCTGATAGATTTCTTTGACTGGGTGACCAAAGTAGTAGATCAGGGAGGGGCTGTGGACATGGCCTACCTAGACTTTAGCAAGGCATTTTGACACAGTCCCACACAAAAGATTAATATCTCAGGTAGCCAGCCTGGGAGTGGGTCTCAAGATGACAGCCTGGGTAAGGATGGCTGGAGAATAGGACACAGAGAGTAATAGTAAATGGAGTCCACTCTGAAGAAAGGGTTACTAGTGGGGTACCGCAGGGTTCAGTATTAGGACCGGTCCTCTTCAATGTCTTTATAAGCGACATTGCAGAGGGACTGGAAGGAAAAGTATGTCTCTTTGCAGATGACACAAAGATCTGCAACAGAGTTGATGCACAAGGTGGGGTGGAAAGGATGAGAAGGGACTTGGCAAGGTTAGAGGAATGGCCAAATGTATGGCAGCTTAGATTTAATGCTAAGAAGTGCAAGGTAATGCACCTGGAAACAAAAACCAGGGAAGGGTACACAATGGGGACAGATACTAACAACAACAAAATGGAAAGGGACCTGAGGGTAGTCATATCAGATGACCTAAAGGTGGGCAAGCAATGTGAGAGGGCAGCAAGGAGGGCTGGGGGGATACTGGGATGCATAGGGAGAGGCATCACCAGTAGAAAACAGGAAGTTATTATCCCTCTGTACAGACAGCTGGTGAGACCCCATCTGGAGTACTGCGTGCAGTTCTGGAGACCCAATCTCTGCAAAGACATAGACAGGATGGAAGCTGTCCAGAAGAGGGCAACTAAAATGGTGCAGGGTCTGCACCGGAAGACATATGAAGAGAGACTTAAGGAGCTTAATATGTATAGCCTGAGGAAAGGAGGGAGAGGGGGGACATGATAGAAACTTTCAAGTACCTCAAGGGAATCAACAAAGTCCAAGAGAGTAGCATCTTTCAAAAAAGAGGTGCGCTAAGAACAAGGGGGCACAATTTGAAGATGGGGGTGGCTCAGAGGTAATTTGAGGAAGTATTTTTTCACAGTGAGGGTTGTGGATGCATGGAACGGCCTTCCGGAGGAGGTTGTGGAGTCAAAAACAGTGGTGGAATTCAAGCATGCATGGGACAGTCATAAGGCAATTCTAGGGGGTGGGGGTAGGAAGAAGTAGGCTGCTGGTTAACTAGAATCTGAAGCTTATCCACTAGGTAGGTAAATGGGCAGACTGGGTGGGCCAAGCGGTCCTTATCTGCCATCAAATTCTATGTTTCTATTGTGATCAACTTTTTACCTGTAGATTTAAAAACAAATCTTTTGCTTTTCTAGTAAGCTTGCATTTAATCTGCTGGTATGCTCAAGAAAGGGACCAGGCAGCAGGCATGACTGGTGTAAACTCAACAGTACATATTTGTTAACGCTCCAAATGGCCCCTTAGATGGAGGGGATGTGAAAGTTAACACACTTCAGAAAATTTCTGTTACTGTATTGCTCCCATATCCCATGACCTATACCTTACATTTGTTTACAAACAAAACGAAGAGGTATAAATAAAATAACATTTATATAGAATTTTATGAAATAAGTAGTGGTGCCAGCAGTTAAGGCGATATCACCAAGCTGCCAAATCACACAGTCCAGCATAATGCAGACCAGTGCATCCCTTTTATCATATAAGGGGATCCCTTCTGGGTCAAACCTGGTGTCTAAAAATATTCTACCCTCAGTGATACCTTTCCAGATCTTTGACAATATGGTACTGTGATGGTTAGACCATTGCAGCCCCCAGCGGACCTCTGTCTCTCTCCCTCTGTCTCTCTCTCTCTCAGGCTTTGCCCCCTAGATCATTTGGACCAGTTTTGCCACCATCGTCATTCCCTCGTTAGCAAGAGCACAGACTCCAGTGTTTTGATGACCCCTTTGTCCTCTACCTTCCACCCTTCAGGCTCCCCAGAGTGATGGTCTCTGCGCCGGGTAGGCACACTTGGCTCAGAGACGTTTTACTCTGCTAACCTTATCCAGGTACCTTTCCCTCAGGGATGCAGTGTCACACACACCAGTTACTCTGGTCTTAAGGAAGAAATATCTAATTACTAAGCACTGGTTAGGTAGCTATAACAGTAGTAAACAGGAATGTACAATATTTACATGTAATTGATAAAGACAGTATGCATAACAAGATTTGGAAAATATAGTTTGCATACTTGTACGGATAAATGCTTGGATATCTTCCTAACAGCAACAAAGTTTACTGACTTCACTATGTGCACTACACTCTGTTACCTCAAGCCTTTCTTCAGACCCATGTCTTGGCCCCCTCCTTAGAATGGTTCATGCAGAATGTTATCTCCTTCAATGTTAACCAAGTCTAATCTGTTAGATCAGTTAGCGGGTAGGTGTCTATTTAGATCAGGGCTGTTTTTCTATGACTGAAGTCATCTGCTACAACTGCTCAACTAATCTTACATGATTATTGAATGGGTGGCTGCTAAGTTGTTAGACGTGACTAGCAGCTGGTTTTCAGGGGTTTGGGGTGGAACTGCTAGAACTGTAAGGGGCTGTAGGACTGATCTAGTGCACCCCAGTATGGTTACTTGGGGTGGGGTGAGAGTTAGTATTCCAGGGGGAAGGGATCGAGCAAAGGGGGATGGTCCCAATATGACTAGAGAAGGAAAATCAGGGAGCAGGCATCTTTGGAAGGGTTGTAGGCTGCACTGGCTGTGGGGCGGCAATAATTCTAAACTGGGCCTGGAGAGAGAGGGAGGCTGTCCACTCTGCAGGCAATTATTTTGGATCAGGAGTGAGGTATATTGGTTAAGGAGAAAGCTGGAGGAGTTGGGGTGTGAGACAAAGGAAAAGGGGAGGGGGTATGGGTGGCAAGCAGGAGGGGTAGAGGATAGGCCAGGGCATGGCTCAGCAAATAGGGGGGGCTACATTTCAGCAAGCAGGAGGGGAGATTTTAGGGAATGTGGGCCTTTAGACAGGGATGCAGAAGCCACGAGGAAAACTTATGGGGTGAATGGTCCGATTAAAAAGAGGGGGGAGTAGGTCAGGTCAGGAGGGACTGTTATGGGGAAGCCTAGTAGAGCAGACAGTGGGAAAGTAGATCTAGAGGAGGACAGGGCAGAAGGGGTGGATAAGGGGCAGCCTAGAGGAGCAGTTAGGGGGAACTCAGGTCACAAGATGGAGGCTGGCATAGAATGTTAGAATAAATCTGAGCTACTACACAACCTAGAAGGGGAGGAAAGGGTTGGTGGAAATGAGGGAACTGATATTGAGGCAGAGGGAGGGAGTCGGAAGCCCAGAGGGGATCAGGGACTGGGAATGGAAAGTAAAAAAAGTAAGTAAGTAAGTAAAAATTTATTTTTAAGCGCTTTTCAAAGTCAAAGCGCTGTACAAATACACAATTACAATACATACAAATAACAAAAAACAACAATAACAATATGATTACAATAAAAACAATAAAATCAATAAAATCACTCTCCATATGCTTATTTAAATAAATAAGTTTTCAATTCTAACTTAAAACTTTCAACGGTCAGGCAGCCTTGTATCTGGCGAGGCAGAGAGTTCCACAGGGTAGGGGCAACATAAGAAAAGGCCCGAGCTCCAGAGGTTTTTAAACGAACCCTGGGAACCTCTAGCAATCCCTCATCGGTGGAGCGGAGCGAGCAAGAGGGACAGTAGGGAATAAGAAGATCTTGAAGATACCGCGGTCCCTGTTCGTGTAGGGCTTTATAGGTCAGTAACCCGACCTTAAAGGTGATCCGCCACTGAACCGGCAGCCAGTGCAGTTCGCGCCTTTGGTGTAATATGACTTCTTATAGATGTCCCAGTCAAATCCCTGGCTGCTGCGTTCTGCACCAACTGCAAGCGGATATCAACCCTGGTAGCCCTAGGTACAGGGCATTGCAGTAATCAAAGAACAAAGGCATGGACCAATACCGGAAGGTCAGCTGGAGGAACCAGGTGTTTCACCCGAGCGATATTCCTAAGATGATAAAAGGAAGATTTGACAACGGATGACACCTGAAACTTCAGGGTCAAACCATCGTCAATAATAACGCCCAGGTTACGCATCCGGTCTGAGGTTGAGAGCTGGGCACCATCGATCCATATGCCCGAAGGAAGCCCAGCCCTACAACCCACCTCGAGGGGACCTGGGTCCACCACCAACACCTCAGTCTTATCCGGGTTTAACCTTAGCCAGCTGGCACTCATCCAATCCTTGATCTCAGATAGACAGCTGTTAAGTATAGAGACTGCATCTTCCTGTCTGGGACTAAAAGACAAATACAGCTGGGTATCATCTGCATAGCAGTTAAAACCCAAGCTGTACTACTAATAATGTCTCCCAATGGCAGCATATGAACAGCGAACAACATGGTGCTAAAAATGGAGCCCTCGCGGAACCCACAGGGCAGAGAGAAGCATCAGGAATAAATTCCAGTGATAACCCTCTGTCTCCGCCCGTGAGAAAAGATTGAAACCACTGCAGAACTGTACCAGACAGTCGCAGTAACACCATGAGCATTCAAAAGCACACCATGGTCCACAGTGTCAAATGCTGCAGAGATCAAGAAGGACTAAGATAGTACGCCTTCGATCTCTAGCTATCAGGAGATCATTTAGAACCGGACAAGAGCAGTCTCAGTACTATGTCTTTTCCTAAATCCCGATTGAGTATCATATATATTGTGATTTGTAATATGGTCATCCAGTTGCAGTGCAACCACCTTTTCAATAACCTTACCCAAAAGGGCAGGTTAGAGACAGATCTGTAGTTAGCTGGACAGTTCGGGTTCAATGAAGGTTTTTAAGGTAGTCGAGCGACCGCCTCCTTCAAGGGATCAGGAAAGATCCCTGCTCCAGAATTTCAAACAATTTCAGCAATGATCGGACAGATAGTATCCTACGCAACAATAATAGAGGCGTGGGGCCAGGATCAAACTACAGCTGGTTGGACGTACAGTCTGGACAATCCTCACAATATCCATGAACTCCAGCCTACCAAAATCAAACCAGGCAACACAGGTGTTTGTTTCCCTTGCCGATCACTGCAAGCCCTTGAAGAATGAGCCTGGCGATATCCAACCTAATGTTGGCAATCTTATCAGCGAAAACCGAGCAAGCTCATCACACTTTGTTTAGAAAATCTCTTCCAGACTGTAGACAGAGTGGATTGCACAGTCTGTCAACAGTCGAAGAGTTGAGCTGGTGGTTCCGCACAGCACAATCTCCTGGACAGGAATTCTGCCTTCTTACGAGGTAATTGCCGATTGATAGATAACATAATGATCCATCAATCTAAGTCTGTCAGCATCCAGGCAAGATTTCCGTCAGGCCCTCTCTAGCCTTCGCCCTACTCTCCTTAGTTCCTTCAAAGACTCATCAAACCATAGAGTCTTTGGGTGCTGGGTGAGTGGGCGAACGTGAACAGGAGCAATTTGGTCCAGGGCCCTGCTCACTGCCTTATTATAGGCAAGAACAAGGTCTCCTGGGCTCATGCTCTCTACCAAAACGCCCGATAGGTCCAGTACCGCTAATAGGCCCTCTGGGTTTACTCCCCTTAAAGGGCGATACTGGACCATCTCCGTAGGGGCAGGCCTATTAGGGGGTGCCCCAAAACTGAATCTTATGGTGTGATGGTCTGACCACACATTTGGTTCCACCCCCAGATGCATAACATCCAAATCCAGTGTAAACACCAGGTCTAACAAGTGTCCCCCTATATGGGTAGCAGAGGTAACTACCTGTGACAGGCCCAACATAGACATAAGTTGGAGGAAATTCTTTCCAAAATGCGAGAGTTCATCATCGACCCAGGCATTGAAGTCACCCAGTATTAACCATCTGGGCAACTCCAATGCCATGTCCACGATGAAGTCCGCGAATTCCTTCAGGAATTCTCCACCATCGCCAGGTGGACGGTAGACAAGGAGAATCCTAAACTCTGCACCTGCTGCCAGGATACACTCAAAAGACCTGGCGCTGCCAACTGGCACCTCCACAAGACTAAGATCTGATCTAAAAAAGATGGCCACTCCCCCACCCCTACGATCCAATCTCGGACGGTGCATCACCGAGAACCCAGCCGGAGCAGCAGAGTCTAAGATAGGACCCGCATTCTCATCCAGCCAGGTCTCGGTGAAAGGCTAGAAATAGTTCCAGAGGGAGAAGAGGAAACGTAAATGCTAAACACAAGGGGGACAGGCAATATATAGTTGCATAGGGGTTGAGGGCACGACTGGAGAGAAACTGGAAGAAAAGGAGGTGAGGTAGGGGAGCCCCTTGAGGAGAATGGACCATACCAGGGAAGGGGTCCTAGGTAAAGGGGACCCCAGGGGGCCACTAGAGGTAGGGGTACTAATATGAGGGGGAAGGATGACAGAGAGGGAGAAGGGGAAGTGATCAGGATTGGGGAAAAAGGCTTGGATAAGAGAGGGTTAAAGGGGATACCCAATCAGGTGGGGTCTGAAGTAAGTGGGTATAATAAGGGAGGCAGGAAGGGGAGGGTAACAAAGGGGTCTCTCATAAGGAGGCAGGAAAACTCCCATGGGAATGAGATAACGGATAAAGAGGGGGTGGGTCAAGAGCACAAAATGGAGGAAGTCAAAAGGACGAAGGGAGTATTAAGGTTCTGCTACTGGGGGATTCAATGATTAGGGGTATACACTGGGAGGGACAGGGGCCGGGATACTACAGCCAGGTTGAGATAGTGACTATCTCTGGTCTGACAGTGCACAGGGCAAAGTTCATGGTGTATGAACTGGTAAGGGATTGTGGAGGGAAACCAGATTTCCTGGTGCATCAGGGGACTAATGATATAAAGGGAAATAGCACACTGGAAATCCAAGCAAGGTTCCGAGAACTGGCCAGAATCTGTTGGGATAATGGATACAACATTTCCTTCTCGGAAATATTGCCAGTACCAAAGACCTCTGTGGAGAACAAAATGAAGATCGTGGAGGTTAATGACTGGCTCAGGAAGTGGGGTGTAGAAAGGGGGTCGGGGGTGTTGGAGGACTGGGGGGGGAGTTTGGGAAGATAAGGGACTGTACGTCAGGGATAGACTTAATCTTAATCCGATTGGGAATGAAGTCCTTAAGCAGGGGGTGGTGGACTATATTCAAGATAGGTGGGTTTTAAACTTGGGAGGGGGAGGGTAAAGGGAGTAACAGACCGGAAGTCCTCACCTCTCGATGAGGGCCTAGACTTCAGCCGCAAGAGGGGCAAGTGTGCAACAGACCAGGGGAGGACGATACAGGAGGGGCAGAGGGAGGATGGACGCATATGGTACTGGGGAGTATGGCTAAGGGGAACAGGGACAAGGGTTGGGGGGTGGTGTTAGTAAATGCCAGGAGCTTGGGAAATAAATTGCCAGAGTTCCAGGCCATGTTGTTCGAGGAGGGGGAGTGGATGTGGCGGCGATCACGGAAGCGTGGGCCAACACAAACCACGATTGGGACCTAACTGTGAGGGGGCACACTATGCTTAGGAAGGATAGAAAGGAGGGCAGAGGGGGAGGAGTGGCTATATTCATTAGAGATGGCATAGAAATTGCTAGGGTAGAAGAGGCAGAGGGAAACGTGGAGGCCTTATGGGTCACCTTGTGAACTCCTGTAGGAGGAAAGGTCAAGCTGGGAGTGGTATATAGCCCCCAGGTTTGGGGGATGTTCTGGAGGATGGTTTGCTGGACAGCATTATTGCCCAATGCAGACTAAAAGGGGAGAGAGTGGTATTGATGGGGGACCTTAATATCCCAGGTACAAATTGGGGAACCAGGTCCTCTAAGGTGGCCAAGGAGCAGAGGCTGCTGGACAGCTGTCAGGATATGTTCTTCACTCAGCATGTGTTGGAGCCTACAAGGGATGGGCATGTCCTGGACATGGCCCTGGCGGAAGGGGATCTGGTAAGGGATCTGGTAGTAGAGGATCCCCTGGCTGGAAGTGACCACGACACTGTCTGGTTTCAAATAAACTTGGGGGGAGGGGGGAGAGCTCTAGGACATTGGCTGTGGATTTCACAGGGGGGGTGGACTTTATGGGCATGGGAAACATTCTCAAGGATCATTTGAAGGGGTTTACATCAAAGATGGATGTTGAAGAGAGATGGGAGGTCATTAAATGTGGACTTCAGGAGACAGTTAGGACTTGTGCTATGGTGAAGCGTAAGGGAGCGAGGTCACGTAAGCCATGCTGGTGGTCCAGTGAGGTTCAGGAGGTGGTAAGGGAAAAGAAGGCTGCCTACAAAAAATATAAAACAAGGAGAGGGGAAAGGGAAAAGGAAATGTACCGTCTTGCATCCAGAAAAGTTACCCGGATGGTGTGGGGGCAAAGTCCAGTAAAGAGTAGTGGCTGGCACAGGGGATATGGGGAGGGGAAAAGGGGTTCTTCAGGTATATCGGGGAGTGTGGAAAAACCAAGGGCTAGTTCAGCAGATTGAGAATAGAAAATGGGTGGGTGGAGGAGGCGAGGGACTAGGCGGAGGTATTAAGCGAGTACTTTGCCTCCATGTTCACTAGTGAGGGGGAAGGGAAATTTACAAAGCAGGATTGGATGGAGATGGAAGGGGCAGTAGGCAGGAATGGGGGAGCAACAGTAAAGGAACAGGTGGGAGGGAGAGGTACCCCAGGGGTGTCGCATCAGGATAAATCGGCGAGTAAAAGGGCGGGACAGATGATGCTATCCCCACTGAACAGGTGTGGAAAGCCCTTAAGGCCCTAAAAAAGGAAAAATCTCCAGGGCCGGATGGCATTCATCCAAGAGTACTCTGGGAATTGGCGGACATACTGGCAGCACCTCTGGCACAGCTCAACAGGTCGCTTGAGACAGGGAGGGTACCTAGGGATTGGAGAGAGGCCGATGTGGTGCCAATCCATAAAGGGGGGGTCAAGGAAGGTGCCAGGTAACTATAGACCTGTTAGTTTGACATCAGTGGTGGGTAAAATAATGGAGAGTATACCGAAGGAACGTTTGGAAGTGTTCTTGGAGGAGGTGGGAGGCTTGGATGGTCATCAACATGGGTTTGTGCCAGGTAGATTGTGTCAAACTAACTTTGTGAAGTTCTACAAATGGGTAACATTGGAACTGAACAGGGGGAAAGCCTGTGGATGTACTATTCTTAGATTTCAGCAAGGCGTTTGACTCGGTCCCTCACAATGGCCTGATGGAGAAACTGAGGGGGATGGGTGTGGGTCCATTGATGGTCAGATGGATAGGAAACTGGGTGCACTGAGAGAGTAGTGGTCGGTGAGGAGCTCGCGAACCCTAGAGGGGTCAGTAGTGGGGTACCACAAGGCTCGGCCCTGGGTCCAATCCTGTTTAATTCATACATATCTGATATCAGGGAGGGCATAGGGTGTGAAATGAGTCTATTCGCTGATGACTCCAAGTTGGGAGCAGTAGTTGAGGGGGAGAAGGGGTGGTTGACCCTACAAGGGGGACCTGGAGACCCTGGTTAGGTGGGCTTGCACCTGGAAATTCAATTCCAATTCCTCCAAGTGCAAGGTGTTACATCTTGGGTGGGGAAACCCCAAACACGAGTACACCCTGGGTGAGGAGGTGCTGGAAGCCATGGCAGAGGAAAAAGACCTAGGGGTCCTGGTGGATGCAAGTATGAATAACTCTGAGCAGTGCAGGAGGGCGGCTGTCAAGGTAAACAGGATGTTGGGATGCATCACAAGGGGGGATCACCTCAAGGTGCAGAGAGGTGATTCTGCCACTGTACAATGGACTGGTTAGACCACACCTTGAGTACTGTGTGCAGTACTGGAGTCCGCACTTAAAGAGGGACATAGAAACATAGAATTTGATGGCAGATAAGGACCGCTTGGCCCACCTAGTCTGCCCATTTCCCTACCTAATGGATAAGCTGTAGATCCTTGTTAGCCAACAGCCTATTTCCTCCTACCCCCCCACTAGAATTGCCTTATGTCTGTCCCATGCATTCTTGAATTCCCCCACTGTTTTTGACTCCCCTACCTCCTCAGGAAGGCTGTTACATGTATCCACAACCCTCTCCATGAAAAAATACTTCCTCACATTACCTCTGAGCCATCCCCCCATCTTCAAATTGTGCCCTCTTGTTCTTGCACATCTCTTTTTCTGAAAGATGCTACTCTCTTGGACTTTGTTATTTCCCTTAAGGTGCTTGAAAATTTCTATTATGTACCTCCCCCCCCCCGAGGGTGTATATATTAAGGTCCTTTAATCTCTCTTCATATGTCTTCTGGTGTAGACCCTGCACCATTTTAGTTGCCCTCCTCTGGACAGCCTCCTTCCTGTCTGTGTCCTTGCGGAGATGGTGTTTCCAGAATTGCACGCAGTACTCCAGATAGGGTCTCACCAACTGTCTGTGCAGAGGGATAACAACTTCCTGTTTTCTACCGGTGATGCATTTCCCTGTGCACCCCAGTATCCCGCCAGCCCTCCTTACTGCCTTCTCACATTGTTTGCCCACCTTAAGTTCATCTGATATTATTTCCCCCAGGGTCCTTTTCTATTTTTGTTGTTCGTATCTGACCCCCCCATTGTGTACTCTTCCCCTGGGTTTTTGTTTCCCAGGTGCATTACTTTGCACTTCTTTGCATTAATTCTAGCTGCCATAACTTTGACCATTCCTCCAACCTTGCCAAGTACCTTTGCATCCTTTCCACCTCAACTTCTATATCGACCCTGTTGCAGATCTTTGTGTCGTCTGCAAAGAGGCATACTTTTCCTTCCAGTCCATCTGCAATGTCACTTATAAAGACATTAAAGAGTTCCAGTCCCAGTACTGAACCCTGCGGTACCCTGCTGGTAAACCCCCTTTCTTCAGAGTGGACTCCATTTATTATTACCCACTGCATCCTGTTGTCCAACCAATTTTTTTACCCAGGCTACCACCTTGGGACCCACTCCAAGGCTGGCTAACTTGTATATTAATCTTTTGTGTGGGACTGTGTCAAATGCCTTGCTAAAGTCTAGGTAGTAAAGCAGCATTAAAGTGACAGTACACCATACTAATATCAATACTGAAAAATTGTGATAAAGAAAAAACTAATGTTATAGTAAATCGGACTGTATCAATGTCTGCCAAAGCAAGCACCAACAACATATGTGTGTAGGGGTATAAGAAAAAATGCATAAATATCCATAACCTAAATATCATAACAGTTAATTGAATACATTGCTATCCGTCCATACATCACAGTGCATATACTAAACAACTCTACTCAAGCTCATTGTAACTATGGAGATGCAGGTAAAATAATCATGAATATCCAGGACTGCTTGGGAGGATTCAACCAGTAAAAAACAAAAAAGGAAAAAGAAAAGAGAGGGATGAAAAAATAAAAGTTAAAAATAAAAAATGGGAGAAGGGAAAAGGGGTAGAAAAGGAAAGGAAAAGAGGGAAATGAATGGGGAAGGGAAAATGGAAATGGGGAAGGGAACAGGAGGGAAAAGGCAGGAGGGAGGGGGAGAGGGGAGAGGTATAGAACGGGGGTGAAGAAAAAAATTAGTATAAAAAATAAAAAGAGGTGAACAAAAAAAGAAAAAAATGTGGAGAAAGAGAAGACAGAATGACAAAAATATCTTGTCAGAACACGTCAATGAATTAATATCTAGCATATTTATACCTTAAAAAAGGTGCAATATCAAAAGCATCATTTGATCCTGGGTTCTGTAAAGCACCCAAAGTGTAGATCCAAAAGGATTCTGTACAGATAATTTTGTTATCAAGGTCTCCACCTCTAGGGCCAACACTAACCTTCTCAATACCACAGAACAGAAACTTATGTTCGGTGCTATAGTCAACCTGGTTCAAATGTCGTACCAAAGCATTTTTCTCACTATGACATTTAATGTCGCTCAAATGTTCACATACTCTTGATCTAAACGCTCGTGATGTTTTACCTACATAAAATGCATGTCAAGTGCAGGTAGCCAAATAAATAACACCGGTAGTGGAGCGGTTAATAAACTGCTTCACATCAAATTGTTTTCTACTGTTAGTAGTTCTGAAGGTGGTGTTCCTAACTATGGCCCCACAGAATTTACAATGGCCACAGTTAAAACAGCCCTGTGGTGGTGGGGGTAACCAATTACCATTGGATCTAATCACTGGTTGATATGAATGGACCAACATATCAGATATATGTCTCCCTCTCTTATAGACAATTCTAGGGGGAGACGTCACTTCATTTTTCAATTTATTTATTTAGGAAATCAGAATTACAACCCTGCTGGATCAATACTGAGAATAGGCCAATGTTTTTCAATAATATTTTTGATTTCCACAGAATTTTTGCCAAAAGTTGTGATGAAATTAAAATGTTCCATTTCTGGTTCTACTCTGGTCTTGTATTCTAGCAATTCTTGTCTGGGTATGTCCCTTATTGAAGTCATGGCATCCTGCAGTATATTAGTTACATATCCTCACATCAAATCTGGCTGCCACATCCATCATGCACTTTTCAAAATCCCCAGGCTCCATACAATTGTGTTTAGCCATCATAAACTGTGATTTTGGGATGTTGCTGATGGTGTGGCAGGGATGATAACTGAAGGCATGTAAAATGGAATTTGTATCTGTTAGTTTACAAAAAATGTTAGTACCAATAGTTCCATCCTGCAATTTAGTAATACTTAAATCCAGGAAATTGATCTGTCTCAAATCTGTCTGGACCGTAAACCTTAAATGTGGGTTTGAGGAATGTAAATATTCCATAAATTCCTCCAATTCTCCAGCCGTTCCCCGCCACACCATCAGCACATCATTAATGAAGCATCTCCAGAAGTCGATTTTGTGGTAAATGGGGTTCCCATCTTGATCATAAATAACTCCTTTTCCCACTGACCCAAATAAAGGTTAGCATAATTTGGGGCAAATATGGTCCCCATGGCTATACCTTTAATTTGGTGGTAATATTTCCATTGAAAACTGAAAGCATTAAATCTTAATACCCATTCAGAAAGCTGAACCAAAAAAGCCTTTTCGCCCTCATCCAGATTAGTAGACATATCCAACCAAGCATGTAGTGCGTCCAGTCCCTCCTGATGGGGAATGTTTGTATATAAAGATTCTATGTTCATTGATACTAGCAACCAAGATTGCTCAATCTGCAAGTCCCCCAGGATCCCCAGTGTCTGGGTAGTGTCCCATATAAAAGAGGGCAATCTGCCCACTATATCTCGTATGTGGACATCCGCATACTGGGATAGTGGCTCAGTAAGAGAGCCAATACCTGAAACAATGGGTGTACCTGGGGGGCTTTGCAAATCTGTATGGACTTTTGGCAGAATGTACATGGTTGCCCATACTGGATGAGGTACTGTTAAAAAATCAAGGGAAGTTTTAGAAATCGTACCATCATGGAAAGCCTGAACCAAAATAGTGTCAATCCGTCTCTTAAATTCCAAGGTTGGATCCTTCTCCAATGGCTGATAAAAAATCTTATTGCCCAGCTGAGGTTGTACCACCTGAATATAGTCCACAGTATTATGTACCATGACAGCTCCCCCTTTGTCCACTGGTTTAATTGTAATTAGGGGGTTACTTACCAATTCATTTAAAGCTTTCTTCTCACCATTGTTCAAATTGAAAAAAATCAGTTCTATTGCGTTCCTTGAACAATATTTCAATATCATTTAAACATGCTATTTCAAAGACCATAATAGCAGCAGTCAGTGATGGATTGAAAGTCAATTGACATTTAAAATGCTGTAGTTGTCCTTTTTATGTTGCTTGCACGCATGTGCAAGAAACATAGTGCCATCATCCGAGTTTTCGGAGGTGTGTCAGCCCGTCTTCCAATGCAGTCAGTGTGTTTGCAGGCGCGGCCCCAGTTCCCCAATCACTGCTGCAGCTGTCTATGACAACCTGAAAATGCAGTGACATACAGTTGAAAGGGAGAGCTCCGCTTGAGTGAGCAGAGCTCTCCCCCCCCACACACACACACACGCACACTGCGTGCTCATGCGCCTTCCCCCTCACTGTACGGCCGACGGGGGTGCCCAATCCCCCGTCGGCTCCCCTCCAAAGCATCCAGGTGCCAGCTGGGCCCACCCCAGCGTGGCAAAATCATATTATGACCGGCGGGGTGCCCGATCCCCGTCAGCTCCCTGTCCCCAGTACAGGGTGCCACGCTGAGAGCCCACCCCAGCGTGGCAGCAACTCTCTTCATGGCCGATGGGGTGCCCAATCCCGTCGGCTCCACGCCCAGCCATCCTTCTGCCACGCTGGGAGCCCACCCAGCATGGCAATGTCCCGCTCGTCATTAAAAAAAAAAAAACCTGTAAAGAAAAACGGTCCCACGCAGTCTCCCTGCCCCCACAACCGCACCCACCACTGTGCACCGCCTCCCCACCCTCCCTCACCCCATGCCTCCCGAGGTCCGGTAGCGATGATCTTTGGTGGACGGGAACACATCTGCACTCTTCAAAGCCGACCGCGAACTGAGGAAATGCTGGTAAGCTGTATAATGGGATAGATAGGGTTTTTTCAACTTTGTTGCATATCTCAGGCATTTTTTGGAATTTTGCCAAATTTTCAACATGGGGTTTTTGGGACCCCTCCTCATGAATTCTTGCACTGTCATGGCGCTACTTGGGCCGGAAGGGTGATTTCGCAGCCACTGCGAGAAATCACCTTTCTGGAATGATTAACAAAATGACACTGCCAATGTTCATAAGGTGGGCTCTCAAAAAGCCTATTTTGAAAATTTGGTGGAAAAATTCTTAAAAATGACTGTTTTATGAGCGTGCGTTGCGCAGTTCCTACGCACGCTTGTAAGTTCGCGAATTTTCAATATTTTCACTCCAGATTTACAAAATTGCCATTTTATCACACCTTCTTATGAGCAGTACAGCTGTCATTTTTCACATCTCACCCAAAATGTGTTTCCGCCCATGTAGCGCACGACGGCGCAGTCAGTGTGCGAAATCAATGTGCGGGACACATTAAGAAAATCACAGTGACACTGTTCATGAGCAGAGGTCTTAAAATGGCTATGTTGAAAATTTGGAAAAAATTCTAAAATGACTATTTTACAAGCGTCGTTGCGCAGTTCCACGCATGCTTTCGTAAGTTTTTGAAATTTCAATATTTTCCTCCAGATTTTCAACATTGCCATTTTACCACACCTCCTTATAGGCAGTACAGCTGTCATTTTCACATCTCACGAAACATGTTTCCACCATGTAGTGCACAATGGCGCAGTCGGTGTTGCGAAATCAATGTATGGGACACATTAAGAAAATCACAGTGACACTGTTCATGAGCAGAGGTCTTAAAATGGCTATGTTGAAAATTTGGTGAAAAAATTCTTAAAAATGACTGTTTTACGAGCGTGCATTGCACAGTTCCTACGCACGCTCGTAAGTTCGTGAATTTTCAATATTTGCACTCCAATGACTTCCAAATACCTAAACAGCACATAGAAGCAAGCAACATTCGGCACTGACAAATGCTTGTTAGTATTGATCTTAGTATGGTGTACTGTCACTTTAATGCTGCTTTACTATTTAAATGGTGTGTTCTGAATGAAGCATTAGCCCCTGGCGAGGCTCGAAAGCGTGAAACCGGTCAGATTTGTGGTGTGTTGGGAGGCTGTTGTCATCCTGCATGGCGCTGTTGTTTTGACTCTTTACTGTGAGTAAAACTTTTATTTGATACCGAAGTGTTGGTGCTGTGCTTTCTTCAGTTTTGCATTTATCTATTAGCATATGCACAACAGGGGTTGGAGACACTTTTTTCACGTTGCCTAAAGTCTGGGTAGGCCAAGTCCACAGCCCCTCCTTGGTTTACTAATTTGGTGATCCAGTCAAAGAAATCTATTAGATTCATCTGAAACGACCTTCCTGTTGTGAATCCATGCTGCTGTGGGTCATGTGCTCCACTGGCCTCTAGGAACTCAACAGTTCTTTCCTTCAGAAGTGATTCCTTCATTTTCCCTACCACTGAGGTCAAATTAACAGGTCTTTAGTTTCCTGCCTCTATCTTGCTCCCACTTTTGTGAAGGGGAATCACATCTGCCCTCTTCCAGTCCTCAGGTACCACACCATCCTCCCATGATTTGTTAAAGAGGGTAGTCAGTGGTGTCACTAGTTCTCCCCTTAGTTCTTTTAGAATTCTTGGGTGAATCCCATCAGGCCCCATTGCTTTGTCCACCTTCAGTTTTAAAAATTATTTTAGAAGCGTTTCTTCTGTGAATGAACTGGTATCAACCTCCCTATCCAGAGTGCTTCTATTCTTTGATTTAGGTGCCCCCCTCTTCCTTTGTGAATAATGAGCAGAAGTATTCGTTCAGTATCCCTGCTTTTTCACTGTCACCCTCTGCCCACCCTCCCTTCCCTTTACTAAGCCTCACTATCCCTCCCTTTGTCTTTCTTCACTCCCTAATGTACCTATAAAAGGGTTTATCCCCCTTTTTAACTGAGTTGGCTATCTTTTCCTCAGTTTGGGCCTTTTCTATTCTGACTGCCTTCCGTACTTCCTTCTGCTTTAACTGGTACAGTTCTCTGTCCTGCTTCTTCTGTGTTTCCTTATACTTCCTAAATGCTACATTTTTCTCCTTAACCTTCCCTGCCACCTCTTTTGAGAACCATAGTGGTTTTCACTTTCATTTTGTTTTGTTGATTTACTTCACACAAAGGCTTGTTTCCTCTGTGATGGCTGTTTTGATTTTTCCCCATTGTTCCTCCACTCGTCCTTCTTGCCCATTTGCTAGTGCTTTTCTGAGGCACTCTTCCATTTTCCCAAAGTCAGCCCTCCTAAAGTCCAGTACTCTTGCTTTTGTATGGCTGGACTCTATGGTTGTGTTTATCGTGAACCACACTGTTTGGTGGTCACTTGTCCCCAGATTTCTCTATCCCCGTTTGACAGTACCAGATCTAAGATTGCTCCCTCCTGAGTGGGTTCCACCACTAGCTGTCTGAGGCATGCCCCCTATAGGGCATCAAGAATAACCCTGCTCTTGGATGTGGTTGCAGCAAAGGTACTCCAGTTAACATGTGGCATATTTAGGTCCATCATTAACAATATTTCCCTCTTTTCTGCCATTCTAAGGATGCCTTCTATCATTTCCTTGTCCATTACCTCTCCCTGTGATGGGAGTCTGTATACAACCCCTGTGCAGATAGTGGTGCCATTGCCTGTCTTCAGGGTGACCCACAGTGCCTCATCTACTCCCTGTTTATTATTTAGTTCCGTTGCTTTGATCCCTTCCCTTACATGGAGAGCTACTCCTCCTCCTCCTCCTTCTCCCCTTTTACCCTCCCTGTCCCTCCTGTAGCTTGTGTACCCTGGTATGTTGACATCCCAGTCACGGTTCTCTGTGTACCATGTTTCTGTGACTGTCACGATATTCAGGTGCCCCTCTTCCATCAAGGCCACTAGTTCAGGGAGCTTGTTACACAGGCTATAGGCATTGGTACTATTAGCTCCATATCTGCTCTTACTGCCTTTTTCTGGATTTACCCCTGTCCTGCTCCCTATCAACTTCTCTACCCTTGGTGTCTACTTCTCGTACTACCCTATTTTGTTGGGGTGGGGCCTGGGCTCTCCCTGTTTCCCTTCAGTGCCTCCCCCCTTGGCTAGTTTAAATGCTTTCCAATGAAGCATTTAAACCTATCACCTAGGATCCTGGTCTCCCTCCCAGACAGATGCAGACCATCATGCCAGTATAGGCCTGCATTCCTCCAGGTGGACCCCCAGTTCCCAATGAAGCCAAATCCCTGAGCTCCGCAGCAGTTTTTCAACCAGTCATTGAATCCCATGGTGCGGAGTACCCTAGTCTCATCCATGCCATAGACAGGTAGCACTTCCAAGAAAGTTACTGTCTGTGCTACTTGTTTAAGGCCCCTCCCCAACTCCACAGACTCCTGCTGCACTGCTCTGATCTCATTCCTGGCCAGGTTATTTGTCCCTAGGTGGATAATGACATCTAGCTCACTGTCCCTGCAGCTGCTTCATGATTCTGAGGATTCATTTCTTGTCCCTCCAAGCCATGGCCCCAGGCAGGCACCTTACCTCCCTTTCCCCTCCCTCCCCCAGTTCTGCCCCCTAATGATTGAGTCCCCCACCAGGAGTTGTTTCCTTCCCCTGTGGGGTCCCATTCCACCCTTCTGTGGATCTCCATTGTGGAGGTTCCCAGCATCCTCCTTGGTCGTCACTACAGGTGCCTCCATAGAGGAACCATGCTCCACCAGATTGGTGAATGAATTGTGGAGAGGCACGACTGGAGGGATGCGCCTCTGTTCTACCACCTCACCCTCCCTGAGCCCATTGTGGTCAAACCACTCTTCTTTCTTGGCAGCCTCTGAGGCAGTAGTAGTGGTGGTGGCCTGGGGTGGTCCCTGGGTGAGGGAGGAGGTTTCCTGAATCCCTGCCAGGTCAGCATGGAGACAAGCAACCTTCTCCCTCAGACCAGAGAGGTGCCTGCAAATAGGGCAGCAACGCAGTCTCCAGAATGTCTCCTAGAAGACTGCTGCTCCATAGCCAGAGCATTGCACCACTCCCCACATGTCTGCCTCCCTTTCTGTTTAAGAAGTTCTTCTTTTTTGGTTTTGGTTTAGTTTGTGCAAGCTTGTGAGTGTCTTTACCCCCTATTTGGTGTGCTATGCCTTTAAGGACATGAACAGGTGTATGTCCTTAGCAGTTTTGGGGAAGTGATGTCAGAACCCCTGATATAAAAGAAATGTTGCGCTTGGGGTGGGTGGGAGTAAACCTGTGCCCTCCAGAAACAATCAACTACAACTCTGACCCTCCACTCCGGTGAGTGTCTTCCTTCCTTTCAGACAACTATTTCAGAGTTTAAGTAACAGGTCTAGTCACAAATGACTGCAAATATCTCCCAGCTATATTTCCTCCCTGGCAAATAAAAGTTAAACTAAGAAAAGTCAACCCCAAAAACAGAGAATCAAAACACTGACTCCTACTTACTTAAATATGCCCAAAAATTAATACTTCAATTGCAGCTCCTGGAGAGGGTTCAGAGGAGTGCAACCAAGATGATATGGGGACTAGGGTATTTGACGTATAAGGAGAGGCTTGAGAAGCTCGGCCTTTTCTCATTGGAGGAGAGGAGAGACTGGGGGGACATGATTGAGGTCTTCAAGTACCTCAAGGGAATAAATAGGGTAAACAAGGAGGGGATCTTTAGACTAAAGGAGGGAGGTATCACAAGAGGGCATGGTTTGAAGTTGGAAAGTAGAAGGATGAGGGGGAAAGAGGAGGAGTTTTTTCACTGAGAGGGTGGTGGAACCGTGGAACCTTGGAATGCGCTGCCTGATGAGCTGGTTCAGACTTCTACGGTGGAGGGTTTCAAGAGGGGTGGGACAGGTACAGAAAGGGAAGAAGCAGGGGATGGCCTGGCCCAGAGGGGCTGGGATGGATGATAGGGGTTTCAGAAAGACCATGGGGGGAAGGCCTCGGTACCCAACTAGGGCTCTGAGGCACAAGCAGACTCGATAGACTGTAAGTCCTAATCTGCTGGCAAATAGTATGTTAGTATGTTAGAATTCTCAGTGAAAAGGAGTGAGCCTTCTATGTCAGTTTCTTTTAACCCCTCCCCCTTTCTTCCCAGAGGTGTGGCGGAGTTTAGGGTCTGTGGCCTCACTTCCCTTACATACTAACATACTAATTGCCAGCAGATTAGGCCTTATGGTCTATCGAGTCTACTCGAACCTCAGATCCTCTGTTGGGAACTGAGACCCCCCTTGTGTTCCGATACCCCTTACTGTATCTGTTCCACCCTGTCTTGAAGCCCTCCACATTGGAAATCTGGACCAGCTCTCCAGGCAGCGTATTCCAAGGATCCACCATCCTCTCCATGAAAAACCTCCTCCTCTTCCCGATCTTTCCTCCTTACAACTTTAAACCTTGCCCTCTCGTGAGACCTCCCTCCTTTAGTCTAAAGATCCCCTCCATGTTTACTCTATTTATTCCCTTGAGGTACTTGAAGACCTTGATCATGTACCCCCGTCTCTCCTCTCCTCCAAAGTATACAGGCCGAACTCCTCAAGTCTGTCCTCGTACGTCAACTCCTCCAGTCCTCGAATCATCCTGGTAGCCCTCCTTTCTACCCTCTCCAGGAGCTGTATGTCTCTCTTTAAGTATGGTCTCCAGTACTGTACACAGTACTCAAGGTGTGGCCTCACCAGCCCATTGTAAAGTGGCAGAATCACTTCCCTGCTCCTAGAGGTGATCCCCTTACAATGCATCCCAACATCCTGTTTGCTTAGCCAGCCACTCTCCTGCACTGCTCAGTTATTCATACATGCATCCACCATGACCCCTAGGTCTTTTTCCCCAGATGAGGCCTCCAGCACTACCCCAGGGTGTACCTGTGTTTGGGGTTTCCCCACCCAAGATGTAACACCTTGTACTTGGTTGTATTGAAATTTAACTTCCATGCGAGAGCCCAACTTTCCAGGGTGTCCAGGTCCCCTTGCAGAGCCAACCTCTCCTCTTCCCCCTCAACTACTGCTCCCACCTTGGAATCATCAGTGAAGAGACTCATCTCACACCCTATACCCACCCTGATGTCAGATATGTATGCATTAAACAGGATCGGCCCCAGGACCAAGCCCTGCAGAACTCCACTACCAACCTCTCTAGGGTTCGAGAGCACCCCACCGATCACCACTGTCTGTGTGCATCCTGCTAGCTAGTTTCCTATCCATCTGACCATCAAAGGGCACACTCCCAACTCCGTCAGTTTCTCCACCAGCCCATTGTGGGGGACTGAGTCAAATGCCTTGGTGAAGTCCAAGAATATTACATTTCACAGGCTTTCCCCTGTCCAGTGCCGATGTTACCCATTTGTAGAACTTGTGCAAGAGTTTATTTGATTGGCTGAACTGATTTCAGAACCAGTTCTGGGGTTCCCCCTCCACCTTGATACTGTGGTGACAAGGGCTGCTGGACAAGCCACTTCCATCCCAAACTGATTTAACACAACACAAGAGTTAGTCATGCTCTGCCTTTCCATCTCCAGATGAAGCAGGGCTCATCTATTTATGTGAACATGCCTCTTTCTTCTTGAGGCTGATTCATTCAGCAGGGCTTATACACCTACTCTGGCACTGCTGCTGGTCAAATGTCAGAAACACAGACCAGGATTTTGCTAAACAACAAAGTACTTGAGCTCCATTATACAGAAGATAATGCAGTCATCCCAGTTATCTTGATGGATCTGGGGTGGAAAGAAGTAAAACAATATCAACGTCCCATTCACAGTTACTAGGGGTGGTACACAAAAAGGGAGGAAAATCTGCTAATTCCATATACAAAGCTGGGCACATGTCACAGCAGGAGGCATCTCCTCTGCATCAGTGGTGCAATGCAGATCACTGAGCAAGGTGTTAGAGGGTCCACTGAGCACGAGCACTTTATTGTATGTGTAATAGCTACTGCATATGTGTAATAGCTACTGCACAAAGATGATTTGTGGGTGTCCTTTGTGCACATCTTTAAAAACTCATTAGGTTCTGGACAGACATTTTGTGTCAGGTTAAGCAATGAATGGTTTGGACTTCATACGAAGCTACTGGAAATAATGAGTATACAACTTTTTTTTAAATCACAAGTTAGTAGTGCATTTTCCCATTGTACTTGGCTGAACAAACAAGGCTTGCACCTGCTAACATGCTCTTTTGTGGCTGTAACTGAGTCAGCTTGCCACTGCACCAAGTACATGGTAATAAGCCATGCTGTAAGCTGGTAGAAGAAGAATTAGCATTTATATAATGGTTTTCATATACATTTTATCCCCAAATGCTTTACCAGCAATGGGAGACTTGTAATGAAGTGACTGTAAATGTGTAGTCAATCGTCATCCTGCTTGGATGTCTCCTGCTGACTAACCCCCATACCTTATGGACCATGGTCAGTCAGTCAGTATATCTGTCCTTCCATGATATAGTGGCCAGATATCCTGTTGGTCCAGTGACCCCTTCCTCTCCCCTAGCCATCCAAATCCTACCTTCTAGCCCCAGTGCCCCTCCTTTGCCTCTTCTGATTGGGGGTGTCCTCTGGATTATCCTCCTGCTACTGCCTGTATCATCTGGTTACAGCACAACAACCCCCCACTGACCGTATGGGGAGAGTCACAGGAGGCTGCAACTAGGCATGCAAGGGCTGCTACTCCTTTCTGAATAACAGGTTGGGTCATGTGCATAGTGCACCTGCCTCCTTTCCCACATGGTTACAGTGCCATTTGCAACCATGCAGGAAGGGGTTCTGACCCCTGTTGAGCATAGCTATGTGAGGTCACAAAGTCACTAGTAGCATGAAGTGGTCACAGTGACCACTTAGTATCACTGTTTGCAACTGAGAGGTTGCCAAAGTGATCATGGAGGTGGGCGCTGGTGGTGGTAGTAAGTTATCAGAACATTTAGGCCTTATGACTCTGCAGAACACTCATTTTTAGAATATGGTCCTAAGCTAAACTAGATCAGTTGAAACATGCTAGTGAAACTGCAAAAGCTTTTATTGGTGCTTATTACAATCACTTCCCTTGGACAATTTCTATAGCAGCCCCTAATAACGAACTGTATTCATTAAAGGAAAACTCTTTATATTGCAAACTCCCCACCCCAAAACCTTAACCCCTGATTAAGCTGTTGACATTAAGAAATCATTTTCCCAAGTGGTCCTGCTTAATATAAAGGCATACAGCCGAGCAGTGTGGAGTCACACTGCAAGAGGAGATTGCACTGCACAGCACTCACTATGTTGTCAGACTGTAAGTATCAGAAAATGAAAATTTAGTAAGTAGGACAACTTAGAAAATTATTGTTTTACCACAAAAAGCTTGATCAGGGGTTAAAGGGACACCATAAATACTTTTTGCATCATATTATTTCTGCCTAAAACCCTACATTTTATGATTGCTTACCTTCTCTAAAAGTCATTGATGTTTATCTGTTTCCTTTCTTAGCAGAAATGAAATGCGTACTGATGGTGTCGTTCTACCTAATCTTATTTTGTTTTAAATCCTCGATCTACTCTTGTTTCATATTTTCTGAACTTTAGGAACACCTCAAACAGTGCAGCCACTCATGATGTAGTAGTATCCTGTCCCTCCACTTCAGTCCTCCCACTGCATCATGAGTGGCTATACTGTGTTTGGGGTGTTCCCTAATCCAGGAAAGGTACAGTGGGAGCTGATCAAAAACTGTAAACACGTCCCAGAGTGGTAACAGTAGTATGGTAGGCAGTCTGTTTTTCACTTTTGAGAAGAAAAATGAAATCTGAATCAAGGACCAGCTAATCAGCAATCTCCACAGAATGTCACCAATCATAAATTGTGTTTTTTAAACTTGAGACACATCAAGGCCTAAGGGGGTTGACAGTGATCCCTTAATGCTTTGGGGATGCAAAGTTCACAGTACAGAGAGTTTTCCTTTAAAATGTAATTTGCTAAACAAAATTTATATTAAAGGATACCAAAACAACTTGATTAGTGCAGCAGTCTTTTTTTCCATTTGATTCTACGTTTGTGTTTTAAAAACTGTACTGCATGTTACAGTGAAAATGTTGACTTACACCTTTTTACTGTATTTTAGATTGCCCCATACCTCTCAACCATCCTTGACTACAAGAGATGTCCCTCATTTTGCCCCTCAAAATTGCTCTGTCTTTCATCTGTTCCTCATGGAAGAGGTGCTACCCACACAGAGAATGTGTTGTAAGTTCAGACTTTATAGCAGAAATGTACAATATTCCAAGACGCTAAATGAAAAATAAACTTTGTACAGGTCAACAGAATGATTTCCACAGTGTTTTAAGCTTGTATCTCCTTATTTGAGGATGTGACCCTCATTATGAAGGTCAGTGTCCCTCATTTTGAGTGTCTGTGTTCCCTCATTGCAGTGACGAAACGTTGGGAAGTATGGATTGCCCTTTTTCACCTGCCTTGTATGATGCCTTTTCCAGCATTTTGAATTTTCTTTAGCATTTGTTTTGGATTTAAAAGAAGTGATCCTTTTAATATGGGATTTTATTAATATTAACAGCTGTTTTAGAACACCCGTGAGCCAATATGGTGAGGGAGCAATGTATTGTAAATGTTAACTCACTTTAGTCACAAGAAAAGTGATGCTTCAGTTATTTGAAACAATGAGTGCTCAAAAACAGCTGTGAATACTTACAGCAACCTCTACCCAGCATAAAAGGAGCCCTTCTTTCAATAACTTGAAATCTAAAACAAAATGCTTAAGCAGAATGAACATGAAGAGAAAAGGGCTTCTTAGAGGTCAGGAGAAATACATGGCAATCTAAAATAGCATGAGAAGGTTCATATTTTTCACTCTACCATGCACTGCTGTTTTACTTTTCAAATAAATAGGATTTATTCTCTTAAATATGGCTGCTCACCCAAGTTGTCAGCCCTTTCACAGTTGTATTGGAATGCCCATTGTTTGATATCAGTATTTAAGTGATGGAGCCAGACAAGCTGGCAATGGACACTGTTTCTGGACCTTAAAGGTATGCAAGAAACTGAAAACTGTCTGCTGGGGGGAACTAGTAAAATAACATGTGTATACCATACCTTGGTTCAGTTCTACACTCCAGTCTGTTTTAGATTGCACTTTTCCCCCTGACATGGCAAATGCCTGTTTTCCTTGCTGTTGTTTTTTTTTTTTCCATTTACACTTTCTACCTCTTCCACGGAGCTGACAGGTGACTCCGGCCCTCCTTCTGAGGGTTCCTCCTCCAGCTCCAGTTGTCCTCGGCACTCCGAGAACAAATCCAGAAGTCGGGGGTGGCATTGCAGAGGAATGCACCGGGCCATCTTGGGTCCTGTCGGCTCCTGGCTTTTTCCTCCATTTTCTCCCTGAGCCCACATTAGTGCAATGGTTGGAGTGGCTGTCCCCATATCCACGGAGGCAGCTCAGTGCCCTGGACATGGGCCCTCCCCATGCATGGCTGTGTGCCTGTGGTGACACCCAGCGCTACAGCACACAGTGCTAGTCCCCCTGCCCCAAGGAAGGAGAGCTGTCTAAGGACACTCACTCCTTTCTCCCCCTGGCTGACCCCTGAGCAACCCAAATCTGATCCTGAACCTGGGTAGCCAGTGTGACGCAAGGTGCGGTGTCCAGTTCTTCAACCCTCAGCACCACTGAGCCTGCTGTTGTTTTTTAGTTAGTGTGTTATCTCTTGTTGTTACTTGACCTGCCTCCTTCTGGACCAATCCCCCCAGCCCATCGCCCAGCTTTTCTGGGGCTGACCTCCTGCTCCAGTTGTCCTCTGACAGAAGATCTGGTGATGTCCAGTTGCTGGTGGAGGGCCTGTAGAGGGACTAACCATCATCCAGCCACAGTCTAGATTTTTTTTTTTTTTACATATTTTATCCTAGGGTTCATTGCACACACAATAATGCATTGTGCATACTCCACCCTTGTGGAGATGTCCCCTGTAGTCCTGTGGGTGGGATTACTTTCCCTCATGTCATAGAAACACAGAAAAAAAAGACAGCAGAAGGAGGCCAAGGGTCCATCTAGTCTGTCCATGTATTTCTTTGACCTTCTCAGATCCTAGGACCTAACCCTCCTTCTGCCTAATTGTCTCCTACTGCTTCTGTTGCTTTTGATCATACTTTAGCCTTGTTCCACCCCAGCTTGAATGATGCCAAGGACTTTACTTCCACTACCTCAGCTGGCAGTTTATTCCATGGCCCCATGACTCTTTCTGTAAAATACTGTTTCTTAAGCTCCCTCTTGAAACTCTCCCTCTCGCTTCCACTCATGCCCTCTAGTGTTAGAGTTGGAGACTCTGTTGAACAGGTCCGAGGATGGCATCTTATTTACTCCTCTCAGGAACCTGAATGTTTCAATCATATCTCCCCTCTTCCTCTTTGTCTCCAGTGAGAACATATTTAATGCTTCCAGACACTCCTCATATGAGTGCCCTTGATGGCCCTGGATTATTTTGGTTGCTCTTCTCTGAACAACCTCCAGCCTGCTGTGCTGCCACCCAACTTCTTCCAGGTGACATCTGCCTAGTGGGATGGGTGTACCCCCTTCCGAAAAACAGAAAAGCTGTCTGGGGATGCTCAGGGCTCCCTCCCCGACCATCCCTCAAGTGACCCACATCCATTCGTGAGCCCAGGTTACCAGTGTGGTAGGTGGTGTGGCAACCAGTGCCTCCACTTGCTATGCACTGGGCCAGCTGTTTTCCTTGTTTTGTGCCAGCTTTAGCATTTTGTTTTTCATTCTGAAATAATTAAAGGAGAGTTCTAGTTCTGTGGCCTGGAGTTATCCATGAAGTCCTCAGTGGCACCCATGTTGGGAGCAGTATGTGAATGGTGTTACATTAATGGGGCTTGGGAAATAGATGAGAATACTGATGGAAACTGGGGGGCATCCACATGTAAGTGAGTTCTCTTTTATTTATTTCAAATCTAAATTATAATGCTGGACTTCAGGAGGGCTGATTTTTTTCAAAATGGGAGAGTGCCTCAGAAAAGCACTAGCAAACAGGCAAAAAGGAGGGGTGGAGCAACAATGGGGAAACATCAAAACCGCCATCACAGAGGCAACAAGCCTTTGGGTGAAGTAAATAAACAAATCAAATGAAAGAAAAAAACACTATGGTTCTCAAAAAAGTGGTGGGGAAGGTGAGGGAGAAAAAGATAGCTTTCAGGAAGTATAAGGAAACACAGAAGGAGCAGGACAGAGAACTGTACCAGTTAAAGCAGAAGGAAGCAGGGAAGGCAGTCAGAATAGCAAAGGCCCAAACTGAGTTAAAGATTGCCAACTCGGTTAAAAAGGGGGATAAAACCTTTTATAGGTACATTAGGGAGCAAAGAAAGACTAGGGCAGGAATACTGAGGATGAATAAAGAGGAAAGAGGTTGGGCAGAGAGCAACAGTGAAAACACAGGGATACTGAACGAGTACTTCTGCTCAGTATTCACAATGGAAGAGCAGGGGGAGATACCTAATCCAGTCAATAGAGGCAGTCTGGATGGGGGGGGTTATATTAGTCCTTTCACAGAAGAAAGGGTTCTGAAAGAACTCTTAAAACTGAAGGAGGATAAAGCAATGGGGCCAGATGGGATTCACCCCAGAATTCTAAAAGAACTAAGGGAAGAACTAGTAACACCACTGACTACCCTTTTTAATAAATCATGGAAGGATGGTGTGGTACCTGAGGACTGGAGGAGGGTGGATGTGATTCCCCTTCGTAAAAGTGGGAGCAAGACAGAGGCAGGAAACTACAGACCTGTCAGTTTGACTCAGTCATAGGAAAATGATGGAATCACTTCTGAAGGAAAGAATTGTTGAGTACCTAGAGGCCAGTGGGGCACAGGACCCAAGGCAGCATGGATTCACAGCAGGAAGGTCACGTCAGATGAATCTAATCGATTTCTTTGACTGGGTGACCAAAGTAGTAGGCCAGGGAGGGGCTGTGGACATGGCCTACCTAGACTTTAGCAAGGCATTTGACACAGTCCTGCACAAAAGATTAATAAACAAATTAGCCAGCCTGGGAGTGGGTCCCAGGGTGGTAGCCTGGGTAAAACACTGGCTGGACAACAGGACACAGAGGGTAATAGTAAATGGAGTCCACAGTGAAGAAAGGTGGGCTGCTAGTGGGGTACCGCAGGGCTCAGTACTGGGGCCAGTCCTTTTTAATGTCTTTATATATGACATTGCAGAGGGACTGGAAGGAAAAGGATGTCTCTTTGCAGACGACACAAAGATCTGCAACGGGGTCAATATAGAAGGTGGGGTGGAAAGAATGCAAAGGGACTTGGCAAGGGTGGATGAATGGTCAAATGTATGGCAGCTTAGATTCAACGCAAAGAAGTGCAAAGTAATGCACCTGGGAAACAAAAACCCAAGGGAAGAGTACACAATGGGGGGGGGGGAGATACTGACAACAACAAAAATGGAAAGGGACCAGGGGATAGTCATATCAGATGATCTAAAGGTGGGCCAACAATGTGAGAAGGCAGTAAGGAGGGCTGGGAGGATACTAGGATGCATAAGGAGAGGCATTACCAGTAGAAAACAAGAAGTTATTGGCCCTCTGTACAGACAGTTGGTAAGACCACATCTGGAGTACTGTGTACAGTTCTGGAGACCCCACCTCCGCAAAGACATAGACAGGGTGGAGGCTATCCAGAGGTGGGCAAACAAAATGGTGCAGGGTATGCACCAGAAGACATATGAAGAAAGACTAAAGGAGCTTAACATGTATATCCTCAAGGAAAGGAGGGAGAGGGGGGACATGATAGAAACTTTCAAATACCTAAAGGGAATCAACAAAGTCCAAGAGTGTTGCATCTTTCAGAAAAAGAGATGTGCAAGAACAAGGGAGCACAGTTTGAAGATAGAGGGGGGACAGCTCAGAGGTAATGTGAGGAAGTATTTCTTCACAGAGAGGGTTATAGATGCATGGAACAGCTTCCTGAGGAGGTCGTAGAGTCAAAAACAGTGGGGGAATTCAAGAATGCATGGGACAGACATAAGGCAATTCTAGTGGTGGGGTAGGAGGAAGTAGGCTGTTGTTTAACTAGGATCTGCAGCTTATCCGTTAGGTAGGGAAATGTGCAGACTAGGTGGGCCAAGCGGTCCTTATCTGCCATCATATTCTATTTTTCTATGTTTAATTCAGACTCAAAATGGAAAAATAAAATAATGTATTGGGGCCATGCATTACACTGTATTTTTTTTTATACCCACAGTTTGTAATAACCTCAAAACCTCAAGAGTGAAGTCTGAGGGGTTTGCAGGTTCATAGAAACATAGAAGTTGCCAGCAGATAAAGATCAAGATGTTGTCCGTCCATCTGCCCGTCCATCTATCCATCCATCCATCTCATCACAAACTGATGGTGTGTGAAAAAAAATTAGTTAACACTGTCACAATTTTTAGATGTTAACTGGTTTTCAAGGTTTATTAAACAAAACAAAAAAGTGTTGCAAAATCAGGTTTTACAACCACGGTGGACCTGGGACCCCCAACTAGCAGGGGAGTTGGATATGGTCACATTTAATGTTGAATATGTGGGAGATGGAGGCAGGAAAAAGGGAAGAAAAAAATAAAGAAAATGCCAGCAGACATTTTTTTCAACATTCTGAAATTGTTCATGGCTATGATGATATCACAACTTGATTGACGGGCTCTGTGATGTCATACTTGTGCATGATGACAGTCTACAACTTCTGATAGCTGGTTAGAAACAACTCTAACCAGTTATTATAAAGGTACAACATTTAGAATGACTCAAACTGCTGTTCTGAGATATATAGGTTAATAACAATAGTAACACACCAATTCTCACTGATCATGGAGCACAAAAGTCACACCTTTTTTTTTAAGGTCAGATGGTAGGGGCAAAATATCACTTACAAATAAGTTTCAGTGTTGTGGATCATACCTCTCAACCCCTTGCCTCATAAATCAGGGACAAGGCTTAAAAAAATCAGGGACAAAGGACCAAAATCAGGGACACATCTTCAAAATTAGAGATATCCACCCAGAAAGCTGGTAGAAGATGGGGCTTAGTGCAAAATGCATTTTCTAAAGAAGAAAAAGTCTGTAACTTTAATGCTTGACATTGTTTTGTGCTTACTTTCCCCACTGTTTAGCCACAAAAACACAAATTTTAGGAGGGACAAAGTAAAATTTTGAGGCAAAATCAGGGACGTCCCTGAAAATCAGGGACACTTGAGAGGTATGTGTGGAGTATATGGTATATGCATTTCTGCACTCAAATGTGTCTGTGGCGTTTGCTTCTAGCAGTGGGAACTAAGTGTAAATGCCTATTTTGGGTAACAGTTTGTCTTTCTGAAACTCACTTCGTGCCTCTCTCACTTCCTACCTTTGCAATGACTGACCTTTCGAATAAACCACACTTTAGAATAGCAGCAATCTCTTGTTTCAGGGTTATTTTTCCAGTGTGGGTGATTAGTGCCAGTTTTGTTTTGTGTTTCTGAAACTTTATTAGCTTGCTCACCTTAGTGATTTGCATAGTGCTACAATACAGTTGAATGCACTGGGAAGATCCCATATTGAAGACTACTCCACCTTGTTTACCCAAATTGTACAAGTTGTCCTTGTTACCTAGGGACTGATCCTGTCACCAGTTAAGACAGTGGGCCTAATTTTCAAAAGAGGGATGCAGGGCATGAGACCAAGCCCTACTTCCCCTCAACATTTGCCGCAGCTGTGTCCCAGTGGTTGCCACAATTTGTGCCCAGTTTTCAAACCCAGGACCAATGTTGCAAGACTGTCCTCTTTTTATGGCAACTTGCACCAAAGCTTTGTTGCAAGTCCCATAAAATGGCACCCCATGGACGCAAATGTATGGCAGGGGGTTTCTGGTGTAACTGTGCTGCATCACCACATGAGACTTGTGGCGGGGAAGGGGGTTGCGGCAAGCAGCTTTCAAAATCATGCTTGCTGCATGGTTTGCTGCAAGTCACTACTTGCGGCAAACTCCTGTGCTGCAGGTCCATTGTATTGATGCAGCTATTTGAAAATCGGTCCCAGTGACTTTTATATTGATGAGCCTCAGAGTGGATGAAAGATTTATCTGGGGATGCTGCTTTCTGCTTTCAGCTGTGGTAGACTCAAGGCTCATTTTACACAGCTGCTATTGCACCACAGCAACCCGAGTACTTGGGTTGTTATGGTGCAGAAGTGGCCATGTAGACACTTACTCAATCATGATAAGTCATTTGCTGAGCTTCTCCCAAAGCCACTGGAATTCTAAAGATGTGTTCCAGAGCAAGGAGTGTAAGCAGCCATATGGACAGGCTATACCACTCACATCAATATACTGTAGGAAGGACACTCCGAGCATCCTCCTCTGCCTCCCATAATTCCCTTGTCCATAACAAGGAAGTGGCAGGCATGGAGTGCTAGCACAGTAGTGAAAGTGATCAGGCCATTAAAAAAAGTTTGGAAACCTTATCGGAGGTTGGGCCATTGATTGTGCTGCCTTGCTGCTCTCAGCTAAACAGAAGTGCAGCATGGGTGCAAACAAAGCCCATCATCAGTGCTTCCTGTTTAGAAGGGAAGGCATGGCAATGGAGGGACATCACAGGGCAGATGGCTGCCCCCGAGCCCACGGCCCCTCTTCAACATGTCTTGCATCGATGTTGAGAGGGGCTGTGGTAATGCACAAGGCTGTCACTAATGGAGGCTGGGGCAGCACTAGCACACGCTGTTCACATACTGTCACCCCCTTGTACCAAGGTCTGGAACACAAGGATTGCAGTGGTTAACTAGAATACTGGTACTTTTGCAACCTGGGAGCTGTGCAACAGCAGGCTACTACTACCCCTGCCTTGCTGGCTCAACAAGGTTGAGGGGTTCTGGGTTTTGTTCAGGATGGAAAATGTTTCTTTTTTTCCCCAGGATAGAATTAAATGGCACTGTGCCTCCACCCAGAGTAAATTATTGTGGGCCAGATGTTGGTCTGATGCAACCTCCTTGGATGTTGTACCTACCCACCTCCCCTCCTAGTCACCCAACACATGGAATACCATAAACAGTTGAATACTTTACTTTGCATGCAATTAATGACTATAGCTAATAATATGCTTACAGACAGTATTGAACAGCAACAATAAACAGTTTATTTACAGGGAAAAGGGAAATGGGAATGCAGCAATAAAACACCTGGCAATATTGGTAACTGTGGACACCATAAACAGTAGTAGCATTAACAGTGCTCATACCCAGCAGCAAAACACAATAGTTTAGCCTGCCTCCCTACTGGTACCAGTGCCCCCTAATGTATGTCTGGGTATGCAGGTGACATAGTTGCAGGCCTGTACGCTGCAGGGAGTTGGCTGGAATTGGTTCATTTTTTAAATAAAACAGGAAACTTTGAACAAACTTGACTCCCCAAATCAGGGCAGGCTCTGTGTTTACTCATGGTTCTAAAGACAGTCTCACAGGGCCTGAATAGCCATAACAGGTTTGATCAGTAGAGCTGGGGGCCTTGAGCCATACATGCAGGTTTACGGTTTGCTTGGTAGGGGCAGAAGCCCCTACCAAGAAGCAAAATTTCTGTTCCCCACCCTTGATGAGGTGTTACAGCCGCTGACAAGTATTTTCAACCTCTCTCTTAGGCTCAGCCAGTTCCCTGACAAATGGAAATCTGCCACTGTTACCCCAGTTCATAAAAGAGGTGACAGGGCCCTCCATGGGAACTACCACCTGATCTCCATATTACCACCCCTCTCCAAGGCCCTCGAACATATCGTTGCAGATCACTCATGGACTTCCTGGACAAATACAATGTTTTGTGCCCACAACAACATGGTTTCAGGAAAGGGCAGAGCACCTCATCTGCCCTACTGGAATTCACTGGTGCCCTTCACAGATCGTTGGACAATAGTCAATTAATTGGGTCTGTCTTTATCGATCTGACCAAGGTGTTCGATACTGTCCATCATTGTCTACTGCTTGTGCAGCTTCTGAAAACAGGGCTCTCTCCTGACACCACAGCCTGGTTCAAAAGTTACTTGGAGAACCAGTCACAAAGAGTGAAAATTGAGGATGTCCTCTCTGGTACCAGACCTGTCCACTCAGGTGTTCCCCAGGGATCCATTCTGGGCCCCCTACTCTTAAGCTTATTCCTGAACACCCTTCTGAACGCTTGCCCTGAACAAATCATCCTCTGTGCTGATGATGCCATAATCCTTGCCTCTCACAAGGATCCTATGCCTCTACAAGACAACCTTCAGCTTGGCTTCACATCTGTTGAAAATTGGTTCTCAAATCACAATCTGGTACTCAGTTATAAGAAAACAAAGTCTATAATGTTCAGCAGCTCTCATAACAAGCATAAGCTGCACTCTTGATCCATCAATACCAGCCATGGAGCCACCTTGGAACAGGTTCAAGCCTTTAAGTGCCTTGGGATCACCCTTGACCCTCATCTAACTCATGGCGCCCACATTAACTATGTGGCCAAAGCAGCAAATATTTGTCTTGGCCTTCTCTACCAGCTCAGACAACATCTTCCCCCAAAAGCCCTGACAGTTGCTGTTCAGAGCTCTGTTGTTTCCATTATTGAATATGGGCTTATTATCTATGGTTCTGTCTCCGCTACCGCTCTTAGATGCATTTCCACCACACTCAATAAGGCCTGTCAGTTACTTACTGGATCCTACTGCCTCACACATATGTGTGACTTCTATGCACAGACTGGATGGCTTCAACTCACCAACCGGATAAAGTACCTAACCTGCACTGTGGCTAATAAAATAACTATGGGCATTGCACCCCTTGGAGTCTGTGCACTCCTTCGTCCGAGCAATAACCTCCACACAACCAGGGGATCAGAATCTCAGCTCTTGAAGGTTCTTCACTGTCATACCTCACAAGATCAAAGATATTTTGCCTATAGGGCACCTAGCTGGTTAAATGGGCTAAACAGGTACATCTCCTCCACTCCCATGCTTGGCGCATTTAAATCAAGGCTCCGCCTCTCTCTCACTGTCTGTAGCTCTTGTGACTGCCAAATCTAGCTAACCCCATGAATATTCTTCAAACCTAATGCAGCCCTCTCCTATTTGCACTTGGCCACCCCTCTGCTAGCACTTCATCTTGTTATCTCAATGACAATGCCTCTGGTGGCTCTACTTCCCTTGTCCCCCCCACACTCTTCCCTCACACTTGTTCCCTTATCCTATCTGCTTCTCACCCACTATCACTTTGTTAACTAGCAACCAAAACTTGTTTTGTATAGCAGATTATTTGTAACTACATGTACTTGTTACCTGTACTGTCTCGCTGGCACTGTTGTCGACTTGTTTTGTGTATTGACTTGTAACTGACATGGAACCTTTGTAAAAGAGCCCTGGCTCAAAGGTATTGTAATCCTAGTCTTAAATAAAATAAATAAATAAAATAAAAAAATAAAGAAGTCTGGCAGCTTGTCACCTTCAGGGCTGTTGGCAGGCTCTTGCAGCTTGTCACCTTCAAGCTGGCTCTTCACGGATGCTGGATCAGGTCAGTTCTGGGGAGCTGGGCCACATGCCTAACCCACACATCCAGGCATCTAATTCTAGGGGAAGACGATGGGTAATGCCTGACTATAGTACTACCTGGCTGGTACCCCAGACCATCCTTGATGGCGGTGGCTTCTGTTCTGGAGCTTAGGGTTCACTATCTCTCTTTCTCTCTGCAGACAGCAGACTTTTAGCCTCTGGAAACAACCAGCTCACCCACTATGGTTCAAACCGCAAAGCAGCTTCTCTTTGTTTGAGCTGGATTTCCCAAGCACTGGAACTTTTCTGGGGTACAGTATCTCTGTACTCTAGCTTTTGAACTAGACACACTTCAGGCATTTAGCAGAATATAGTCTACCCTCCTCACAAGCTGATGACTCTTCCCAGATGCTGCAAAGACTTACCTGTAGTTGCAAACATTCTTAAGACACACATTCTAGCTCTCCATGTCATAGAGAGCAATATGCAAGTCTCCTGAAGTTTGGCTGTGCATGCCTTAGGCAGATCTCTAAACTTTTCCTCCGAAACAGTCCAAGCCCTCCTTTCTTGCAGAGAGCATCAGCCAGACTGCCCCAAGCTGAATCTGTACCTGGGTTCTCAAAGAAGAATGGCAACCTTCCATTGGCTGAAATAGCTGTTCTTCTGCTAAATGAATATGTATGAAGCTTATAGGATGCCTGATTGGTTGCTCATTTAGGTGCCATGAGCATTGTTCATCCCTTCTACCTAGGAGTCATAGCTGCAGGTCCTCGGGCTCTTTGAGCACTGATTGGCTGGGTTTGGGGTCAGAGTTTGCAAAGATGTCTGCTTCACACTCAGTTTATCTAATGTCCCAACGTTAGGTCCTGCTTGTGGGGCTTTGGGTCAGTTTTAAATTTCTTGGCACCCAGAGTTTAGTAGCTTGCACTTCCCCCGTTATCTGGTGGCAGAACAGGCACTCCGACAGATCACACCTGCCTGTCACTACTGGTGAAATACAATGTCCTCTGGCGGCAGGCAGGTTCTCCATTGATGGCAATCAAGGCTGCATTTAAAGGTACAGGTGCCTTTTGCCCATTTGTAAAAGTAAAAAGTGTCCTTCTTCTCCCCCTTTCCATGCATCTCCGAACCCTAACCAGCATCCCTGGAGCTCAGACACATGGAGGGGAACAAGTACAGTGCCGAAAGACTGGTATTAGGTTAAAGTGCCATAGCGCTATGCAGAGTGCAAGCAGGGAGAGCTGGCAGCTCACATGTTTGACCAGGCAGCTCGAACGTGCGCACTAAAAGAACAGCACGGTGCTTTTCCATTCTGCCAAGCTGGTGGTCTTAATTCTTCAGTCCTCCAGTCCCCCTTTACAGGAATTTCATCAGAGCCAAGCAGGTGTAACACAGGGCAGCATTACAGGACTGGGACTATTGGCAGGGAGGCAAGCACAGCAAGCCTCACCCGGGGGGAGTGACACTTACTTTAGCTCAAGCATACATTTATATATACTTTGTCTTCTTGTGCACCTGCCATTTTGATCATTATCTGCTATGTGATGTACTATAAGTTGTTCTGCAGTCATCTGCTTGTCCTCCCCAAGCCCCACATGAAAACAAAAATGCTGCTTTTTATGGGGCTATTCCAGTGAGAGCAATTTCAAATAAAAAAAATACTTGGTGGGACTTCTTATTAGATTTACCTGGGAAAAACTTCTTTGTGTTCCACATTCATGTCTAAAATCAGCTGGTGATTGATCCAGCCAACACTGTTGCACTGAGAAGCTGTGACAGTCTCTAAACTACTGTACATCAGGCAGCTACCATCCACAATAATTAGACATCCATTCAGGAAGCCACCAATACAAAGCATTTTAGGCAGCAGCAGGAACCCATGTGACTCTGAGCAAACACTTGAGCTCTCAGTCACTAACTGATCCAACTATGTTTTTTCTATTGAATGCACTTTATTGATTTTATAAATACAATAACAGAATTGAAGAAACCAGGTACCAACAGCCAAAACAGTGTAAATGACAAACAAGACAATAAAACAGCAGCAATGCACAACACCATAACATAAAACAAAACTAAAACAAGCACACAGCCCCCATCATCCCTCCCTCCCACTCCCCATCCCCCACCCAGCCCTGCCCAGTAGAGTAAATGTCAGCACATCCTCTCCTTATTGAGGTAGACCGCCTCTCTTGCATATTTCAAAAAACAGTGCTTTACAGCATGGGTCAGTCCCAAATCAAGCAAAGTCTAAAATCTTCAGTAAGGTGTAAAAACAATTCCCAGTGTGAGAGAAAGGATGTGGTCTGCGGTGCTAAATGCTCAGGACTCTTCCACTGCTGTTAGTCATTTTCTCAGCACCTTCAGGGCACTGCAGGACAAGCATGCCCCTCTTATCAGGTGGAGGGTAAGGGGGTCTGCCACTAAGTGGCTGTATGGGAGATTACTAGCCCTCATGAAGGCTAGAGACAAGTGCTGGGTCAACTTCAAGGTCATGATGGACCAGGCCATATTTCAGCAATATAGGAGGCTGTGGAATGAATGCAAAAAAGCAATCAGGGCTGCCAAAAGTGAATACTGCAAAACTGCCTTACTAAACTCAGCTAAGGACCCTAGGAATTTCTGGAGGAACATTAAAAAAAAAGTGGTTCCTCCAACTGTGGGGTCTCTGACATGCTCATAGATGGATCTAATTGTAACAATCCATTAACCATCGCCAAGTCATTCAACTCCCACTTCTCTGATCTGTCTGCCTTCACCTCCCTATTCTCCACTGGTGGGAGTGATAGTCTTGTCCCAGCCTCTGCCCCACAGTCGGCCCCTATCTCCCATCTGTTACCCTACTTCAGGGCTGTGATGGCACAGGAGACACAGAGATTTCTCTCTGGTCTCTCCCCTCACTCAAGTGCTGGCCAGGATAGCATGGAACCTAAGCTCCTCCATCTTGGTGCCTCTTATATTGCCTCCCCAGTGGCCCATATCTTCAACATGTCCCTAGCCTCTGAAGTTATCCCTGAACTCTGGAAGGTGGTGAGGATTGTCCCTGTTCTCAAACAGGGCAACCCAAAGATCCTCAACAACTACCGACCAATAAGCATCTTATCGGCTATCAGTAAATTTCTGGAGAAAGTTGTGGCTGGGCAACTCATGGAGTATATTCAGGCCCATGAGCTACTGTCTCCCATGCATCATGGCTTTTGCAAAGGGCATAGTATGTCCTCTGCCCTTGTCACTGTCTCCTCTGGGATCAGGGCAGCTATGGACCAGGGTAAGCTCTCAGGCGCCATCTTCATTGACCTATCTAAGGCCTTCAACCTAGTTGACTATGTCTTACTTTGCTCTCAACTTCGGTCCCTTGATCTGTCTCCACCTGTCCTAAGATAGTTCAATAATTACCTCCAGGGCAGACAGCAACTTACTAAATTCAGTAAGGTCCTCTCGGCTACCACTCCTGTGACCTCTGATGTCCTCCAGGGTTCAGTCCTAGGGCCCCTTCTCCTCTCTGTCTTTGTCAATAATCTACCCTCTACTTCTTCCAACTGTAGCTCTATCCTATATGCAGATGACCTGATTATCCTCACCCATTCCCGTGACATTGGAGTCATCAACCACCAACTGAGTGAGGATTTCAGGAATATCCAGTCCTGGATAATGACCCACAAGCTGGTCCTCAACCTTAAAAATACTCAGGCCATGCTTTTTGGGTCCCTGGCCAAGATAAAGACCTCCCCTGCCCCATTGAGTATTACTGGTATTGATGGTACTCCTGTCCTAATCACTGACTCCATCAAATACCTTGGGGTGACACTTGACCCCCAGCTTGACCTTGGGCATCATATCCAAAATGTATGCAGAGCTGTCAACTGCAAACTGGTCTGGCCTACAGAGCAAAGAACAATCTTACTTCAGCTGCTCACCTTGCACTGGCCAGAGGTATGTTTCTCCATTCTCTCTGCTATGGACTCATCCTGTTTGCACGCACCTCCAAATTTCACCTCTCTAGGTGAAACATAGCCTATAATTGAAAGGCTGTGCCTGTAGTTATGTGGGGGAAGAGCTCCTCTCCCACATCCTACATATACAACAGAGTTCCTGCTGCTCTGCTTAGAGTGAGTCACACTCGCTGCAAGGCTGAGCTGGTGCCGGCTGCTCTCTTCTCCTTCTGTCTGCCTGTGGCCCCCCCCTCACCTCTCGTCCTCCGTTTGTTGTCCCGGTTGTGCCCCCCCTTCTCCTCCTTCATTTGTTTGATTTCTTTCTTTCTTGGAGAGTTCTACTTCTCTGGGCCATGTTTTCTGGTCTCCTTCTCTGCCCTCCTAGCTTTCTGCTTCTGAGCAGTTGCTCTGCGCTCCACTGTAGTGTTGTACACCTGCTTCCTGTCTTCATTCCTGCTCCTTTCCCTGGTGTTCCAATCCTGCCTACTGTTCTTTTATTTTGCTTGTACCTTACCAGGCTGCCTGCTGCCACCAGACTCACCCACTACCTGGGCTTCCTCCGTTCTTCAGCTGCGGACCATTCGCTTGGAATGCCTCTATCTTGGCCTACTGCCGGACCCTGTGACCTTTTCTTTCGCCCGGATGCCATTGCCTGCATGTGTTTTAGCTATGCTGCCCTGGAGCTGTATCACGGCTTCCTGACCGTAATTGACATGGCTTGCCTTCGGTTGTCGTCGGCTTCACCTCCTTGTGTGTAGGTGCTGGAACTTCTGGTACGGGCTGCCGGCTCCAACACTGCTGACCCCTGCTTTCTGTGAATGCCTTACTATTTAACTTTATTCCCTCATAATCAAGTTTGCATTGCGCATCACAATAACTTTGCTGCATATTACCTGCTGGTGCTGATTACATGGTTTGGAGGTACCCTGCCATGACTACCATACCAGCTCTGGGTTTATTCATGGCTGTTCCTTGGCCTTCCATTTCAGAATCATAGCAGGCCTTGTTACATGGTTTCTGTGATGCTCCTTCCCTTCACTACCTGTATGGGGCCCCCTTGGGTGGACACATCACGTCATTAAATGAATGCCAGGTGGCAGCCAGAGTCCTTTACCTGCTACTGTACATATACAACTAACTGCCATTAGCTTCTGCGTGGCTATCTGTCACCTGGACTGCCCTTTCACACCTTTCCATCCAAAAACTGCTCCATTATGGATTACGGACTACATCTAGAAATTTACTTCTGTTCCTTGATGCTTCCCATGTTGTATTGCTCCCCTTGGATTTATTGCTACCTCACTTTCCGTCCAGCTGACCTATGTGGGGTCCAGCTGCACATGCTGGCCTACGTGGGGCTAGCTGCCACTCTACTTACCTTACCAGCTGACCTTCGTGGGGTCCAGCTGTGCATGCTAGCTTACATGGGGCTAGCTGCTACTATACTCATCTTACCAGCCAACCTATGTGGGGTCCAGCTGTATGCTAGCCTTCATGGGGCTTAGCCACTATTTACTATTCACTTACCAACTGACTTACATGCAGTCACCGCACTACTTCCTACCTCTCATCGGCTAATCTACGTGGTTCAGCTGTACATCCTTACCTTGTTTGGACTCACCCTTTATACTTCCTTGGATGTTTTCCTACTGAGATGTGTCATTGCTCAGGATCTGCTGCCTCCAATTCCTACCTGGATTCTCAGCCCAACTCTACTACATTATGCCTTCCTTATCATGGCTTAAGCATTACATTTACTTCTTCATTGCCATATGACTTAACTATGGTTTGTCAGTTCATCAGCCTTCATCTCAAGCCTGCTGCCATTCATGAAGCCACAAGCCTGGAGGTTCGACTACGTCCACTTCCCTCCTGCCTCGTCAGCATCGGGCTTGAAAATATACATACTCTTTACTTCACCTGCATATCAATTGCTAGCCTTTCAGGAGCTTTCGCTCTTTGACCCTTCATTTGACTCAGTTAGACCTTCCTATACTATGCTGACCTCCGTGCAAGTCCAACTGGATACCTTACGTGCTTCTGCATTTACCTGTTTCGCTCGTACAAGACCTTGAGGCCTCTCACTGACCTCGCCCATGTCTATGAACCTTTTATATTTAACCATGCAAAATCTCTTCCTCCTTCACTTGCCTCCTTCTCCCTCACCAGACCTGAAGTTTACACTATGCTATCTGCAGATCCGAAGTTTCCATCCAGCCTGCTATCTGATCATCATCTGCCAGTTTCATCTCTGTCTGAGTCCTAATCAATTGGATACATGTTCGGAAGACTCCCTCACTTTTGGATTGCTCTACTAATGCCACCATTTTACTTCATTGTGCTTACTTGGAATTCCTGGACTAAGTTTTCTCTACAAGGTTTTTACTGTCATTTCACTGACATTCTACATCAGTGCTTTGATTACAGCTTCCCACTTTGTTGGAACAGCAATTACGACTCTGAAACTCGGATTAGCCGATAACTTATTATCATTAATTTAGGATTTTTCTCCTTTAGTATGCCCAGAAGGATGGGCAGGTCGGTAGCCATGGGTCCTCAGAGGTTCCCCCCCAAGGGGGGTTTTCCTCTTCTGCATGCTACTGGCCATACTCTCCAGAGTTGGAGGAGATAATCATGCGATATCTATTATTCTTTGGGGGTCACATCCTATCCGACTAATCAGCCTTCCTATGGTGGGATACAGAGAAAGGCCAAAACATTAAGTCATAACAAATTACTTATTTACTTATCTGTTGCAGCAACTAAGTACTTGCAAATACCATTCAGTTCATCATGTACTATAATCACTGACTTACTCATGTGTACGCCAAGTACCTAAGCACTATTCATCCCATACAACTGATACTTTGGAAGCATCATACTATTATAGGTCTGGCCTCTGTATCCAAACTCAAATCGACATCATTCAAATATAGTACGTAGCATAAGCACGGAGCTATGAACCATACATAATAACATTTGCCACTTTGCACTTGCTGCCCCTCGCCTCACCCACCACTGTGACCTGTATAACAAACTTGACTGGCTCTCCCCACCCAACCACATGAAGTTTGTCTTGGGCAGCTTCATGGGCATGGTTCTCAGAACTGGCATTCCCCAGGACTGGCTGAGCTCCTCAAACCGGCTGCCTTCTCTTCTTACTCCCTTAGATCATTGGGCCCTGCTGTTCTCAAAGTTCCTGCCACTCAAGTGCAAATGGGGGACAGGGATTTTGCTTCATGTGCCCCCAGAGTATGGAACTCCTTTCCCACCCAGGTCAGTTCCTCACCCTCCCACTCATGCCTTCGGAGCTCCCTGTGGAATTACTTGAAGCTCTCCTCTGAGTGTGGTCATCCTAAACCACCATAACTAACCTTGGTCCCCTGCACTGAACTTACATGTCCTTCTTTTGGTACCCTTGTGCAGGTTCTGCTGATGCATCCTGCCTGCTTGGGTTCTGCTCTGTATATAATGTATTTACTCTCTGTTTCAGGCGATGCCTTGACTGCGGCTCTGCTTTTGGGGCTCTAAGCTATGTAGAATTGTTTAATGCACTGTTCATAGCCTTGGTGACTCTATGTATATATTTTGTTCCTATTCTAACTGTGCTTACTGACTGCTTGTGTTATGGTCATCTAGTTCTACCTGATTCTGTGTAATGCCTATCTTGTATCATGTTGTCCTCTGTATGAACTTGTATTTCATTGTACTCTCCCGGGTCATACCTGAAAATAGGCAAATGTCTTGTCTAGTGTATTTACCTGGTCAACAAAAGCTAACTAACTAAATAAATAAATGTTGTTGGTACCAGGGACCAGGGCACTCAAGTAGGAGGGGGAACCACTGGAACTAACAAGACCTGCGGAATCCTTGTAGTGACTGTTTCTAGCTATACCTTGTCACAAACAGAAGAACGAGTCTTACAAAGAGGCTTGAGCTTTGTACCTACAGTCGGCGCCACTTATAGCACCCATGCTTAATACAGGCAATCGGTTTTACCAGGCAGATTTTGTTTGTCACTTGCCAAATCCATAGGCTTTAGTGTTAAAAAAAATGGTTATAATGATCTATGCCCACCTTCTATTGTGGGCAGATTTGGGGCAGATTAGCTGCAACTGTAGTTAATATCTCACTTAGTCTGTTCACGCTTTGGCATTAAACAGCTAATCTGCCCAAAAGAAAAGGTGGGCATAGGACTAATTAACTGCTGATTGGTTGCAGTAAGCTGAGGCTTTAATGCAAGCAGATGGAGCACAAGGAAGTGCGATCTCTCTGATCGCTCTGGAACCATTGAAAAGGTAGCTTAATGGGAGTTAAGAGAGCTAAGCTAACCATAGGAACAGCAGACAAGTACAGTATGCCCCAATATAGTTTACGGACTTCAGTGGACATGCTGTTGGAAGGAGTCAAGTTAACTGAGGCTTTAATGCATTTTTGCACTGCAAACAGAGGAAACACAAGGAAGTGCGATCGCTCCAGAACCATTGAAAAGGTAGTTTAACGGGAGCTAAGCTAATGCTGCTGAAAAGGTAGCTGGAGGGAGCAAAGTTAACTGAAGCTTAAATGCAATTTTTAACTTGCACTTGCATGAACTTGCTTGATCACACCTAACGGATTTTTTTACAACTAAAATATCAAGACACAATGCTTTTTGGTTATAGTACCCACTCCCTATAACGGGCAAAATCTGCTTACTCAGATGCGCCCGTTATAAGCGGCTTAGACTGTACCACTAAAATGTCAGAGTTTGACATCATGCAGGACTTGTACAAATGTACCGTAAAATTGGGTTTAAAAGTAATGTTTCACAAAGATGCAGAAACAATATCGGAGCAATATGATTCTGGAAACAGTTACACTCTAGAACCTCTCAGAAAACCATTAACATTTATGCCCCGTAGTAGCCCAGTGGCAATGATTTTCCAAAAAGCTTGTGAGAAAGATTTACTGGAGTATATGGCACAGAATCCTACATTCAGATTCCACAACTCCACAATGCAAGACCATCAGGCATTAATGGACCTTACCAACAACGGCAGAATAAAAATTAAAAGTACAGACAAAGGTGGCACTGTCATCATGCTAGATAAAATTATATATGAGACAGAAATACAGAATCAAATTAATAACAATGCACTTTACCAGAAAATACCTAGGGACCTCACAATGGATTTCAAAAAACAGACAGATGAATATTTACATGTGGTTCGGATTAATGGGGTGATAGCAGAGCAAATGTATAAATTCCTGGTTGTTGAATATCCTGTTAGACCAACTATGTGTGGACTCCCAAAAATACACATGAGCTTGGTGGATCCGCCAGCTCACCCTGTCATGGTGTCAATAGGATCAGTCACAAAACCCTTGACCCAAGTAGCGGATCAACATATAAAAATTTTGGTTCCTATGTGGCCAGCACATGTGAGGGATACAACCCACATTTTGGAGACCCTACAGGATTTTCAAGTAACTGAAGAGGACATTTTGGTCATTTTTGACATCAATGCCCTTTATACAAATATCTCCCATCAAGATGGTTTAGAATCCCTGATGGCATCCTTATGTGAGAATACTGATTACACTAATGCCATTACTGAGTTCTTGCTATGCCTAACGGAAACAGTATTGTACTTAACTGTTTTTGGCTCAATAAACAGTTTTATCTACAGATCAAAGGTACAGCAATGGGGCCTCCTTTGTCCGCAATTATGCAAACATCTTTTTGGCGTGTTGGGAACATCAATGGGTACTATCAGACACTAATCCATACAGAAAGGTTTTGTTGTTATACAAACGTTATATTGATGAGATATTGATTGAGTGGAGGGGCCCCCATTGGCTTTGACCGAATTTGTGCCGTATCTTGAATCTAGGAATTGTAATTTGAAATTTTCGAAAAATGAAAGCATGCACAGTGTGGGATTTTTGGGCCTAGTAATATAAAATAATGGGGTAGGTGAGGTTAATACAAAGTTGTTTAGGAAACCCACTTCAAAAAATGCCAATTTATCTATGATAGCTGTCACCCCAGGCATATCGTGGGAAACATTCCTAAGGGCCAGTTTATGAGGCTAAAGAGAAACACTTCTTCCCCATTGCAATGTGAACATGATGCTGTACAGATGACCGAGAGATTTAGTGAGGGGGTTATAGAAAAGAGGATATATGTAAAGTGAAAAATAAGTTACAGAATTTGGATAGGGGTGTACTGTTACAAAAAAGACAAAAAAATAATCAAAATGTCATAAATTTTGTTACAGAATACATGCCCCAAAGCTACATGGTGAAAAACATTCTGCTGAAGAACTGGAACCTTTTGTGTTTGGAGCCTAAGCTGGAGTTGGTGACACAACATCCCCCATGCATGGTGTTTAAAAGGGGCAGGAACATTGCAAATACTGTTACCAGAAGTTTATATACAGCACCACAGGAAACAACTGTCTTAGCACTACCATGTGGGACATTCCGGTGTGAAAACTGTAGCTTTTGTACACATCTGCAAACAGGTAACATTTTCAAACTTGCTGTCTCTAACGAGGAATGCAGCAACAGACATTTTATAAACTGTGCTACTACAAACATCGTATGTGTTGCTGTATGCACCTTTTCTGATTTTTACGTGGGGAAAACTAAGCATTTCTTTAAGAACCGGATTGCAGAACACCTCTGCAGTGTGGCCAATAACGATAAAATGAACGCACTAGCACTGCATATTATGACCAAGGGCACTAGACATGTGTTTAAATTCCAAGTTTTGGAGAAAGTGACCTTGTGTATCAGGGGAAGGGAATGGACAAACTCCTCTAGGCAGAAGGTAAATGGCAGTACATTCTTGGTGCTCACAAACACAAGGGTTTGAATGCAATGTTTAGCATAGTTCCTTTTTTAAAATACGACAAAAATGAATTACTGTGGGTATGAATATTTGATTTTTGTTTTTTTTTATAGGTTTCCTTAGGAACATGTACTGTATATTTGCACTCATGATTAGTATGAATCTTATTAATTGTGGCTTGCTAGAGACCATTTATAGGTTTCCCTTGAGTATAATTTGTAGAGAGGGCAGACACTCTTTACAGTATGGGCTTTTGCATTGAATTGTGTTTGTCTTTCTTAGGATTTTGTATTTATGAATAGTTCTAATCATGTATATATTTACTGCGTTGAAATAGACACTATAGGCACTTTAAGAAGTTTTGCTAAACACTCCTTTTCCACCCTCTCCTCCTTCACCTTTTTTTATATCTCTTTAAGTACTCACTTTAAATGTAGGTAATGTATACATGTTAATTATGCCTTGAAAAAGCGTCAATGTGATGTGAAACGTCGGTGGCATATGCACTTGGATCTGCTTGTCCTTGCTTTTATAGTTTTGCAATAAAACAGTTTTTAACTAGATCAGCATTTAGGTCTTTATTGTTTTTCGGCATAGCTGAGTAGAATGTACCTGCTGCTTTTTGTATTCGTACCTTTGCCAGGAGACGACACACAGTTTGCTCTGCAGATGCAAACCTGATGTACATACTGTACCTCAAGTAAAGACTTCTACGGAGCAAAAAGCATTCTGGTTTAGGACCTCCAAAATGAAGAATTCTCTGCCAGTTCATATTCAGACTGCTAAATCCCCCTTCATTCAAAGGTATTATCTCTCTGTGAGCAGTGCCTGCAATTGACCCTGATACTCTGTATAACTACTCTGTAATTGTCCTTGATACTTTGTTTTTCTACACCGCCACCCTGCCTTTGTACATCCCAGCCTTCTGTTACTGTTCTCTGATTATTCTTTGTCTAAGTCACTGCTGTAAAAGGGGCTCTGTCCCAGTGAGCTCACCCAGTTATAGAGAGAAAGACGAAGGAAGGAATGAAGGAAGGAAGGAAGGAAGGGAAGGAAATGACTTGCAGACTGAGAGGGTTCCCAAGTTGGGATGACAGCTAGTTTCAGGTATATAGCAGGAGGTTAGAAATTGTGGTATATACCATTTTGTAAAAGAGAAGTGGGACTCACCTATCAGCATGCAGTTTCTCACCAGATTCAGTAGAAACTAACTAGTTATTTGTTTATTGATTGATTTAGTAAGAATACTTAGAAAAGGATGACAGCTTATGCATGCAAGTAGCACATTTCCGAAGGAGGCCCTGTAGCAATGCACATTACATATAAATTAATACATAGCAGTGATGCAATTAGATAAAACATTCAGTACACAAAACATCAGTGTATATAGAGAGAGAAGTAAACATAGTGTATATACAAAATATGACCATTGCTTGTATACAATCAGCTGTTACCACTGAGTAATGCTGATGTTATTGGCTGCTAGTAGGGGTGTGTGAGTAATGAATATCAGTTCCGAGTATCTCTTGAATAACTGGGTATGTGAAACATTACTCAGATCTGAATATTAGCCGGCCCGCCGGTGCAGCGGTTGGATTTCCGCTTGCGACGCCAGCGATCCGGGTTCGGGAACGAGCCCGGAAGCTGGAGGGCTGGCCGGGGGGAGAGGGCTTGAGCGTCCAGGGACTGCCTGTCCCTCTGGGGAGGAGGGAACTAGAGCTCGGCTTTGTCTGACCTCGGTGGAGACCGAGTATAACAAGACCGATCGCTAAACAAGGGGTGATGTGCCAGACGTCGGCGCTTAGCACCTTGACGTCAGGGGACACGGCACATCGCGAGAGAACACCGTAAAAACACCTCGCTGCCTCCTGGTAGACGGAGCACCAGGCCCCGAACCTCAATGCCCCTACCTGCCCAGAGACAGCATCCTGACGAAAGATAAACGTCTCGGGGTGCATGGGCCCCCACCCCGTACCCCGCCTGGGGGGATAACCATAGCTCCATGGGGGATGGACTGCACTGGTCACCAGGTAGGTGAGCGAGGGCTGAAAAGGCTGTAGAGTGTCTCCCGAAGAGAAGGGGGTCGCGAGGAGGAGGGGAGTAAAAAAAAAAAAAGATCTGAATATTAAATATTTCTCATTATTCGGGGGGATTTATTCAGGAATTAATTAAAAAATGCAAAAAAAAAAAACCTCTACCAAACCCCTATAGCTCTCCTTACATGGTCAGGGCTAGTTCCATTGCCACGCCCTCATCCACACATTATCATGTCCTGCACTACACCACCCCCTTCACACACAAATTAAAATGTTAGAATAATATGCTGGTCTGCTGGCACTGTGCCAATAGCCCACAGTTCCTTTTTTCACCCCTCCCTAGCCTGAACCATCAAGCCCAAAAGGGGGGCTATTTATTACAAGTTGGGCCTCCTCCTGCCCCATTCCATTACTTTTCTGGGAGGGGGCAATAGTAGTTGAAATCCATATTGCCAAGCTGGTCACCCTCCACTCTATAGTATAGCAGTAGGTAAGGCTAAGGGGATGTTAGGGTGTATTAGTAGGCGTATCACAAGTCGGAAGAAGGAGGTAATAATCCCTCTTTACAAGACACTGGTTAGGCCCCATCTGGAGTACTATGCGCAGTACTGGGGGCCACACCTTCACAAGGACATTAACCAAATTGAGGCAGTCCAGAGAAGGGCAACCAAAATGGTGCAGGGACTGCATCAGAAAACATATAAGGACAGATTATTGGAGCTCAATATGTATACCCTAGAGCAAAGGAGGGAGAGAGGTGATATGATCTAGACATTCAAACACCTTAGGGGCATTAACAAGGTGAAAGAGTCTAACATGTTTCAATATAAGCAAAATAGCAGGACAAGAGGACACAGCATGATATTAGAGGGAGGCCGATTAAAGGGGTAATGTGAGGAAGTTCTTTTTCAAAGAAAGGGTGATGGATGCATGGAACGGCCTACCTCAGGAAGTAGTGGATGTGAATACAGTGCAGGGCTTCAAACAGGCATGGGATAGGCATAAGGGAGCAATACAGATGAGTATGAATAGATAGGCCACTGACAGAGCAAAGGCCGATGGCACATTTATAAGGTAGAAAACAAAATGGGCAGACTGGATGGGCCTTGCGTTCCTTATCTGCTATCAACTTCTATGTCTCTATCAACTTCTAAGTACAACCTTCCATACTGAATCACTCGGTCATTTGATGGAATATGCTTGCTGCACACAACAAGGAGGTTGAAGGGTAGTCCATAACACTAATAATGCAAAAAGCATCAGAGTGTTGGAGAAAGTGTGGTGAGTTACGTGTGGGACACACATACTTTGGAGCTGCTGAAATTAGTACCTTACATAGAGGAACCTGGAAAGGAGATATGAGAAGTACTACGTCACAGACTGGTTCTCTGACAGAACTCAGCTTTCACTGCTATCAGTTGTCCCAACCCTTCCTATGCCTTCTAGGGTTACCTTGGTATGTTGTGTCCACTTAGCGTGACCCTTCTCAGGGTATCTCTAGATCTGAATCCCCCTAGAGTAATTGCTCACACAGTATAGTACTGTTTCCTAAACGGCAATTGAACCAAACCTTTTGTCACAGACAAGAACACTTTCTTTAGATATGGTAACTTTATAGCCTGTCTTTTCATAAATGGATTACAGACTTGCCAGTTTACTATGGTTATGTGTACCTGAAATAACTCAGTCATAGAAAACATGAAATATATAAAGATAACATTTAATACTCCACAATATTTATGTATGTTACAGGATAATACACACTAAAAACTATGTGGAATACAATATTTCTACATAGATACAATTAAACACATTAGAAAAGTTAGAGATCACACAAAAAAACCTAATTCGACGCTAACTAGATTCTTGAGTAGAAGAAACTTACTCCAGATGACAACTGGTGAATTATGGCTGTCTTGATCTTGTGGTATTACAAGTTCAAAATCTCAGACATACTATAACTGAATTCTCATTGCAAACATAAAACAGAAATACCTTTGGCTGGCCAGCCCACTATCCCCACATCATTGGACCGACCTCTCTGACAATACACAGTTTCTCTGCTTTTTATCTCTGGGAACTATCTTTTTTCCCAGACTGATCCAAACAGGATTTGTTATTCAGAGCTTGGCCCTTTTGTTATTATTGCCATCTGCCCAGCTGGAAACATCTTGCCTTATCTTGGCCACTGTTTACATTCATAAAATGTTTTTTTTCACTTTCTTTTTATCCCCGCCTTGACTGCCCTATCTTTCCACTTCTTCAGACCTGGTCACCCCCCCGGAAGCACCCACACGAAGTCTGCCTCTAGAGTGCCAGGCATCCTCCATTATCCCCCTTCCTTGCTCCTCTCCTAAGAGTGCCTGCACAACGGGGTCTGCCCGTGGGTAGGTGATCGGAGGCTTAGATCGGTCTTCATCTAGGACCGAGAAGGTTTTTTTTTTCATTTTTCCTCCCTTAGCCACCCTTGATCCCTCCTCCCCTGAGGGCATCGGCATGCAGAACGAACTTCCAGATGGGCCGAGGGAACCACTGGATGTCAGGGATATTATAGGTTACACGGGCAGTGAAATCGGGGGGTTGGGGTGCCACTGGACACCAGAGATGAGCTGAGCTATATGGGATGGGTGGTGGGAGTGCCACTAGACACCAGAGAAATGCATGTCTTATATGGGCTGGGTGATCAGGAGGTGGATATGCTGCTAGGCACCAGGGAAATAATGAACATATATGGGACAGGTGATTGGTGGGTGGGGTTGTTGCCACTAGACAGCAGGGAAATGCATAACATATATGGGATGGGTGATTGGGGGTGGGGGTTTCACTAGACACCAGGAAAATTATGAACATCTGTGGGACAGGTGATGGGGGTGCGTCTGGACGCCAGGAAAACAATGAAAATATATGGGTGATCAGGGGTAAAGGGGTGCAACTTGCACTAGGAACATGATTAACATATACAGGATGGGTGATGGGAGGGGATTGCCACTAGACACCAGAAATCTGTCTGACAGTCACTGGACAGGAGAACAGGGGCTGGTGGCTGCAGTACAGCAGTCCCACCATCGGTAGGGTGGGGGAATGGGCTTAGTGACCAGTTAAGTAAAGGTTTCGGAGGCAGTAAATAGCATTGGTTTGGGTCCCATCAACAGCTGATGCAAACCTTTAAAACTGTCACTGCATTCAAATGCAGGGAGGAACCCCTCATTTTCTTGGGTGCAGTGTTATGTTAGCACTTGGGTGCTAACAGTTTTAGCACATGCTCTGGTGGCCTCTGAATATAGACCCCACCCCAAAAACAGCCACAAACACTGATCGCATGAGCAAAAATCCATTAGCGCTTATGCTAATTTTTGAATATCTGACTCCTGTTGTCTTATAATGCAGTACAAACATCCAGAATGCTATCTGTATGTATCAACTGAAAGGTCTATATTGCATAATTGTGCAATTTTTAATGAACAGAAAGTTATAAAAAAAAATGATGCAAAAGGGCTAACTGATTCTGCCATTGGGCTCAATTCTGCCACTTGGACAATACATATATATATATATATATATTTGTATTTAACTTGATTTTTGCCCCTCCGCCATCCTTCAGAGCTCCACCCTGGTCACTGTTCCCCGAGACTTCACCAACTAATGAGCTCCTTGCTCCTCCGGTCACTCCTGTTTTACCCCCAGGAGGTGGGGCATGGCACCGCAATAGGCACTGGTGCCATGGAACCGTATCTGATTGGGGAAGCCCTCGGCCAGGTGGCTGATTGAATCTCGGGGGCAGGGCATCATAAAGATGTCCGGCAGAGAGGGATTTTATCCCAATAGGCTAGGGCAGAGACGTACAATGACGTCGGCATTTGTCCCGCCCCAGTGCCCCTTGACTACGCGTCGGTGCTCAGGGTGATGCACCTAGCTGCCACTAGGCATTACTCCCACACTGAGTGCAGGAACCCCCCACCCACCCCAGAGAAGGAGAGCAGTCCTAGGGATGCTCAATCCTTCTCCTCCCGGCCAGCCCTCCGATGACCCAGGCTTGTTCCCGAACCTGGTTCACTGGCGTTGCAAGTGGAAATCCAACTGCTGCACCAGTGGGCCGGCGGAGAATACATTTTCAATCACAAGAGTGCAGTGTGCATATTTATGGAGCTCATACAAACAGAAGAGAGAAAGAAATAAGTGCACTATCTGGGTCTTGAACTCAGGCCACCTGGAATGCCATTCCGGTTGTGCCACCAGCTGCACCACCAAGGCAGCTGGAACCTGGAACATCTTAAGGCACCTTACTCTTTCTCTAATGCACAACCTGGTGCTGCACAGATAATTATATTTTCAATCATAAGAGTGTGATTTGCATATTTATGGAACTCATACAAAATACAAACAGAAGAGAGAAAGAAGTAAGTGCCCAGCTGAGACTTGAACCCAGACCAACTGGAATACCATTTCGGTTGTGCTACCAGCAGTGCCACCAATGCAGCTGGAACTTGGGATGTCCCAAGGCACCCTACTCTTTCTCTAATGCACAATTATCTGTGCAGCACCAGGTTGTGTATTAGAGAAACAGTAAGGTGCCTTGGGACATCTGTTTGTATTCTTGGAGAACACTCCTCTTTATTTTCCCCAACATGTTCTTGAGACTGTCTCAACCCAGTAACTAGTCTACATAGTTTTCTATACCACAGCTCCTCAAAAAGGCTGAGTAAAAGTATGTTTTATTTCTTGACATTAATTTCCATAAGAAATACTGTATGTTTATTAGGGAGACATGGTAACAGTGCTGTATTTAAATTAATGAAAAAGATGACACCAACAGACCAAATGCAGCTTTTCCGGATATTGAAAAATGGAAAGTCAAGGGGACACTCACTGTCCGTGAAAGAAGAAAGATTTTTTTAAATTTTATTTTGTATGACAAATGGCATACAGAATAAAAAAACAATGGTTCTAAGGCATAGCAGTCGATAAAGAAAACAATTATGGTAGGATACATTTCCTGTCTTCTCGTGTCATCCATATATGGGATACTCCTTTAAAAAAAATTATTTCTGGCAAAAGGAATCATAATATTTTGGCTTTAGTGTGACAAGATCATGGACTATTCCCAGTATTGCTGTCTCAATAATATCCAGGAGTAATACACTCAAAAAAAGTCATATCATGACTTTTAGGCCCATGAATTCCATCTCATGCGCTAATATAGTCCATAACGTGAGAAACAGAATGAAGCATCTGATCACTAACATCCAAAGTACAGTTTAAACAAAACAACACAAATCCCCATGCAATATAGTGAGCACAATGTGTACAACCAACTAAACATTATGAAAAACTTCAAACAATCATCAGTTTCTGGATGTAGGAAATACAGTAATTAGCAAAAACAAAATGGCAATGTTAAATGCACGCTGAAAATAGAAAGTAGAGTTAAAAATCGACATTTCAACATTAGGGGCAGGATTTTCTAAACTGCCGGGATGTCGCAAGCCTCCTGGTGCGCCGAACATATGGCACACGGAAATTGAGGCAAGCTCTGGTTGCAATTGGGATTTTCTATCCCTTGCGATGACCGCAGGTCCATAGACCACATATTTGTGGTCAACCTGTGCCACTCATTGGGGCCTCCGACACGGAGCTTGCACCAGATCTTTGGCGCAAGCGGCCGTAAATCATGGAAACTGTCGCAACTACACATGGGAATGGAAAATCGGGTGTAGTTGCAGCAATGTTGTTCAGTGCACCAGCAGATTCTAAGTCCTGTGGCGCAGGGCAGGATGCAAGCGTTGTGCCAAGGTTTGAAACTCCAGAGCTAGGTCTCCTACAGGAAATATCTAAAAGAGAAAAAAGCAAAGTTAGTGTAGGGGGAGGTAAAATATGGGATATATATGTGGGGAAAGAAAAAAAGGGAGAGACTCTGGGAGAAGAAGTGGTAAATGGCAAGAAAAAGAGAATCATTCAGCAGGGCTTCCGGCTTTCTGACCATAGAAAAACATGGAACCCAAGTCGATCATCTGCCTTGGCTCCCAGCAGCCCTCCAGTTTTAATGACATACTCATTTTCTACTATCATCTTTCATCATTCCTTGTTTTCCCTAAAGTCTGTTTCTATCTGTTCACATATATTTTCATTTTTACCAGCTGTCTCCATCTCTGTCTCCTCCCCCCCACATTTGTCACATTGCAGCCTTCTTACTAGGCCCTGTTAATTAGTTCCCCACCTGGCGACTTCTCTAGCTCATTCACTGATATTATGCCATGTCATTCCCATCATCACCATTTTGTTTTTCAGATTCTCTCTTTATCTTGCCATTTATCACTTCTTCTCCCAGAGCCTCCCCTTTTATATCCCTCATTTTACCTCCACTCTACACTAAATTTGCTTTTTTCTCTTTCATATATTTTCTGAAGAAGACCTAAGGTCGAAACGTCGATTTTTAACTCTATTTTCTATTTTCAGTGTAACTCCCCCCCCCCTTCCTAGGGGCATAACTTTTCTCTTACAGATGTTCCAGGCAGAAAAGGGGAAGCACTCCTAATTGCGAACATTCGAGTCTTTTTGCACACTAAACTGCAGGGAAAACAGTTGTCTCCTACCTGCACTGCGTCTTCATAGCTGTGCAATTTACCTCCTCTCTCTTACAGAATCTGATCTCCTTCCCGAGCTGTCCACCGGACCGAGACCTCCCCCTGCACCTTCGGCGGTCTCAGAAGTCCTTGCAACCCCAACTGGGCTGGATCAGAAGATTCTGCCCCTAGAATGCAACTCATGGAATATTAATTAGACTGCAAATACGGGGGAAAACAGGATTTCATTTCATTAACCTCCCCCTACAGTCAAGTAAGGCACAAACCACTATTTCTCCGAAAACTCTCTTTTATTTTGCACCTGTATGGCAAATAATTACAGCGATACAGGGGTCACCATTCTTCATCAAAAAATATATAAGCAGCTCCATGGGGTTATTAACTTTTTTACAGTTCTGGTTGGACAGGATAAACAGCAGAAACCATGAATTCAGCAGACACAAGCAAGGATTCACCTCTGCCTACCATCTCTCTCTCTCTCTCTCTCTCTCTCATGTGCTATACCTGAGACTTACTGGAACACAGATCCCTGCAATCTCTTGGCTTCTAATGAATCTGGTAAGTCCACCTTCACATTCTTTCCTTACATGTCCATTCCAATCTGGCACTGGTCTTCCCCCCTTAACTGGCGCAGGCAAGCGAGTGGACTTCCCCACCTGGACCCCTGAACGCTGGCCCAAGCTGCAAGAGAATCCAGTAATTTTCCAGATGACCCAGGCCCTGACCCATCTTCAATGGCTGCCACCATTTCTGAAGCTGAGTCCATACCTGCCATGGTCATTAGGCTGTACCTCAGCACCCCATGGTCCCAATTCACTTCAGGGATTCTGCTGGTACTTACTTCCTCTGGGTCCCTGCCAGGCCCACATCCCTGTTTCATCTCCTGGGCTTGCATTAAGCTCCAGCACGGGACTACCCTCCAAGGTCTGCCATTTCTTTGGCCTGCAACCCACCTAGACCTTAAGGTATGAGGGCCCCAGGACCTGTCTCTCCAAACAGACCCCCTGTTTTGGGTGAAAGGCTCCCTGGCTCTCTTGACCCCCCAGTCCGCCCTGCCACACCGGGTATGAGAAGAACTTCTGCCACCACCAGCTCCCCTCCTGGGAGGGCTCTGCCACTGCTCTGCCAGCCCCGGCAACCTGGGATATCACACAGTGGGCTTCCTAAGGGCTCCTACTCTACTCTGGGCTTACTAAAGCCTCCTACCGCCCTAGCCCCCCAATGATGCAGGACCTGGCTACCTGTGCCCCCACGGAGCTCCATACCCCCACTCCTCGTCGACCATAGCGCATGAGAAACTGTCCTGACAGTACTCTTTTTTGGGGATTTCCCCAGTGGCCCTCCTGGACCACCAAGCTCCCTCACTTGCCCACCGTATCTGTTCCTGATGCTACTTTTCCAGCCTCCCCCTCCAGCCCCAGGCCAAATGGCCGGGCTGGAAAAGGCCCTGCTGCTTCCTGTCAGTTCCCTTATTTACCGTACTGAACTACTCTCTGCTGCCACCTTGAGGCATCCAGAGCAATACCCCCCTGAGCAGTAAACTCATTTCCTAGCTCTGGGTGTGGGGGTGGTGGGAGGGGGGAAAGGGATGCCTAACAGTGGGAATATAAGCCCCGCATTTACAGGAGGGCTTACACTCTTCCCCCACCCAGGAATTCATTCCCTCCTGGGAATGATGGCAAAGGTCCAGTGATGGTCTTCTCCCATCAGACTGAGTATGGGAATAAGCGACCATCAAATAGTGTGGTTCACGATAAACACAGCCATACAATCAAGCCATACAAAAGCAAGAGTATTGGACTTTAGGAGGGCTGACTTTGGGAAAATGAGAGAGTGCCTTAGAAAAGCACTAGCAAACAGGCAAGAAGGAGGGGTGGAGGAACAATGGGGAGTAATGAAAACAGCCATCACAGAGGCAACAAGCCTTTGTGTAAAGCAAATCGATAAAACACAACGAAGGAAAAAACCACTATGGTACTCAAAAGAGGTGGCAGGGAAGGTTAAGGAGAAAAGGATAGCATTCAGGAAATATAAGGAAACACAGAAGGAGCAGGACAGAGAACTTTATCAGTTAAAGCAGAAAAAGCTAGGAAGGCAATCAGAATAGCAAAGGCCCAAACCGAGGAAAGGATAGCCAATTCTGTTAAGAAGGGGGATAAACCTTTTATAGGTACATTAGGGAGCGAAGAAAGACCAAAGGAGGGATACTGAGGCTTAATAAAGGGGAGGAAATGTGGGTAGAGGGGGACAGTGAAAAAGCAGGGATACTGAACAAATATTTCTGCTCAGTATTCACAAAGAAAGAGGAGGGGGAGGTACCTAAACCAAACAACACAAACACTCTGAAGATAGGGGTCGATACCAGTCCATTTACAGAAGAAAGGGTTCTGAAAGAACTAATAAAATTGAAGGTGGACAAAGCAATGGGGCCTGATGGGATTCACCCAAGAATTCTAAAAGAACTAAGGGTAGAACTAGTGACACCGCTGACTACTCTATTTAACAAATCATGGGAGGATGGGTTGGTACCTGAGGACTGAAGGAGGGCAGATGTGATTCCTCTTCACAAAAGTGGGAGCAGGACAGAGGCAGGAAACTACAGACCAGTTAGTTTGACCTCAGTGGTAGGGAAAATGATGGAATCACTTCTGAAGGAAAGAATTGTTGAGTACCTAGAGGCCAGTGGGGCACAGGACCCAAGGCAGCATGGATTCACGATGGGAAGGTCGTGTCAGACTAATCTAATAGATTTCTTTGACTGGGTGACCAAAGTAGTAGACCAGGGAGGGGCTGTGGACATGGCCTACCTAGATTTTAGCAAGGCATTTGATACAGTCCCACACAAAAGATTAATACACAAGTTAGCCAGTCCTGGAGTGGGCCCCAAGGTGGTAGCCTGGATAAAAAATTGGCTAGACAACAGGACGCAAAGGGTAGTAGTAAATGGAGTGCACAGTGAAGAAAGGAGGGTTACTAGTGGGGTACCGCAGGGTTCAGTACTGGGACTGGTCCTTTTTAATGTCATTATAAGTGACATTGCAGAGGAACTGGAAGGAAAAGCATATCTCTTTGCAGACGACACAAAGATCTGCAACAGGGTTGATACACAAGATGGAGTGGAAAGGATAAGAAGGGACTTGGCAAGGTTGGAGGAATGGTCAAATGTATGGCAGCTCAGATTCAATGCAAAGAAGTGCAAGGTAATGCAATGGGAAACAAAAACCAGGGGAAGAGTACACAGTGGGGGGTGAGATACTGACAACAGTAAAAATGGTAAGGGACCTGGGGGTAATTATATCAGATGACCTAAAGGTGGGCAAGCAATGTGAGAAGGCAGTAAGGAAGGCTCGGGGATACTGGGATGGCAGGAAGAGGATCAATAGCAGAAAACAGGAAGTTGTTATCCCTCTGTACAGACAGTTGGTGAGACCCCATCTGGAGTACTGTGTGCAGTTCTGGAGACCCCATCTCTGCAAAGACATAGACAGAGTGGAGGCTGTCCAGAGGAGGGCAACCAAAATGGTGCAGGGTCTGTACCAGAAGACATACGAAAAAAGACTAAAGGAGCTTAATATGTATACCCTTGAGGAAAGAAGGCAGAGAGGGGACATGATAGAAACGTTCAAGTACCTCAAGGAATCAACAAAGTCCAAGAGGGTAGCACTCTTCAGAAAAGAGATGTGCAAGAACAAGGGGGCACAATTTGAAGATAGGGGGGAACGCTCAGAGGTAATGTGAGGAAGTATTTTTTCACGGAGAGGGCTGTGGATGCATGGAACAGCCTCCCTGAGGAGGTCATGGAGTCAAGAACAGTGGGGGAATTCAAGAATGCATGGGACAGGCATAAGGCAGTCCTAGTGGGGGGGTAGGAGGAAGTAAGCTGTTGGTTAACTAGGATCTGCAGCTTATCTGTTAGGTAGGAAAATGGGCAAACTAGGTGGGCCAAGAGGTCATTATCTGCCATCAAATTCTATGTTTCTATGCAACCTGGGATATCTCACAGATTACTTATGTATGCAACACTGTTTGTAACAACTGCCTTAATTACTTGTATGCTATGTTGATCTTTGTAACTTAAATGTAAAATGATTCATCCCTATTGTACCCCTTCCCCCAGGTCGCACCGGGAAACGAGCAACCTATTGCTCAGTGTGCCTTCCTGATGAAACATTTCAATAAATAAAAATAAATAAATATGCGCACTCTCCAGCCTACTGGTAATGGACGCACCATACCTGGCCACTAGGTACCGACCAACTTGCCTACCTAGCCAGGAGATAAATCTAAAGTGCTAGTCACAACCATCATTATTTCTTTCAACAATAATAGCAATCACTTTTTATAATGATTAAACATTTCAAGACATTTTCCTTAAGCATTGGCTAACGGTAATAATGAGGTATAAACTGTTTAGACAGTCCCACAAATACTTCCCACCAAAATTTTAAAATATGTTTCTCTGTGTACAACCCCTACCTCTCACTGACACATGTACACACACATTCTCTCACTACCCCTTCAAAACATATTTTATCATAATCCTAAAACAGTAACAGTATTAAACTTTTTTTTTTCAAATTTAAGAGCTTGATTTGAATAAACTGAATTAGAGTCACCATATCAGCTCCATGGAGCAATTGTCCTGGCGCAGTCCATAAGTCTCAATCCAAGAGGCCTAGGTTGCAGGCCCCCCACCTGGAGGGAAATAATATGCTGGATCTGGCTTAGTGGTCATTTCTCCAAAGGAATCCCAGTTCCTGGACCATAGCAAAATGCTTGAATATGGTTAGTCCAGATCAGGTCCCTGTGCGGCACATCAACCATCCCTGCTGGAACAACTGTTGAGACAGGGCACTTCCTCCTCCTCCTGGACGATTCTTCAACCTCTCCAACTGCTCCTTGAATATCTAGTCTTCCCGCATTTCCTCAATGATGTCCCAAATTCACTCTGGCACATATGGATAATTCATATTTGGATATTCTATCCGCAGCCTCCTGCGAACACACCTTTTGGCCTAACTCCACTCGGGCAGGTCCCTCACTCTGGTTTTCCTGACCTGTCCCATTGGTAGCCATATCCCCTGTTGATATTTTAGGTTCAATGGGTCATTTGGGTTTAACCCATCCATCCGGGTCTGGAGAGTCTTAGCCTGGATGGGGAGCTCTGGGGTGATATCTCCAAAGGTGATAACTGGTGGTGGTAGAGCCTAGGGCTTGCCCTGACCACCATATGGTCCTGAAACTGGCTGCTGACATATTTTTCCTCATCCAGTTCCCTTAGGTCTATTGGGTCACCAACCCTCCTTCCTACTGACACTGGTGCAGGCCCAGGCCCAGGCTCAGTGCCACTCTCTATGGATTTAACTCTGCACTTGGCTCCTGAGACAGGCTCCAATTTGCTGGATAAAGCCTGTGAACTACCACTGGGCAGGGGCTGTGGTGAGGGTCTCCCACATCTTGGAGGATCCCTAACTTGTTGTCTGAGGCCCCTGTCCCTCCCTCTACCAGTAGGACAGCCGGTGGGTGGTGGCGGAGAGCTGGGCAGATGACTTTGCTCCCCGTCACCTTTGTCCCTCTCTGGTGCACCTGCACCCCTCCTCCTCAACAGCCTCCACTATCACATCCGGGGATTTGCTTCCGGTCTTATCTACCTGGACATGGGTGCTCTCTTAGGGACAGTCTCTTAAACCCCTCAGAATCCCCACTGGCTGGTGACCATGGGATAAATAATCTGGTGGTGGAACTGGGAGCATACAGCCACCTAAATGGGACTGGTGGACTGCCTATACAATAGGAGCATATAGGCAACCTGGTCACTGTCTCCCCCATAAATCCACACCTCACACAGTGTTCATGTCCTTTGCATTTTGCCCCAGCTTTCCAGAGCCAGGAGAGAAGTGAGGAAGGAACTGCAGCCAGGGGTTCCTCCTGAGGGGTCACTTCAGATCTCACTGCGTCTTCCCCTGCTACCATGTGCTGCCAATCCATAGTGCATGCCCGTGCTTGATTTTTCCTGTCCCAGTTCTCACACTCACAATGAGACTACAATGAAAATTGAAGTTAGTGGTATTTTCCATGCATGGGTTAACAAAATAATCAACAGCAGTAAAACGTCCTGGAGGGGGTGTCCATGCACTTCATTGTGGATTGATGTCATTTATTATTCTGGTAATACTGTCATCATCTGCAGGAAGGGGACTCTCATTAGAAAAATGAGCTGTAAGGCATACTCTGCGATAGGAGCACTGCAGATCAACGTGAACCTGGGGTGTGTTGAGATGTCTGGGTGTGGGCACAAAAGAGAAACCCTTGCTAAGGAGACATCGTTCATCTTGTGTTAGGGGGAGGTCTAGAGGAATACAAAATTCCAAATTGCTAGGTTGGTGTGTGACTCAAGGGCTCATGTTGGTTGCTGATCTGTTGGGAGGGAGACTGGAGTTTGGCAGATTTGGTGTCCCTGAGAAACAGAAAGAGAGTGGAGTTAAGGTGTTGGATGCAATGCTTAACAAAAGGAAGGTTATGTGGGGCTGTTCACAGCAGGAAATTCCTTTGCCTTTAGATGATTTTATCCACAGAGATCAGCTGTTTCTTAATGGAGAAAATGGTGTTCATGTTAAGTTTCCTAGAGAAAGTTTTCAAAAGCTTACGCGGAATCTCCTGGTAAAAAGCAGCCTACAGACTCCTAACAATTCCATCCTACCAGCCACCAAACCTTGCAACAGAACTCGCTGCTCCATCTGCAAATTTATTTCGAGTGCGACTGAAATTTGGGGTCCCACAGGTGTTTTTCACATCACCAAGGAGTTCTCATGCACCTCCACTAATGTGGTATATTGTATTCTTTGCAGGAAGAGTGCAGCTATTTACATCAGAGAAACTGGTAGATGCCTTGCTGACAGTTTCAGGGAACATTACAGGGCAGTCAGGAATGGAGCTACTGATAAACCCATTGTATCCCATTTATCTCCAGGGACCACAGTGTCAATGATCTTTTCTGCTCGTGTCCTTCAGCAGGGTTTCCGGGATTCTGACAATAGAAAAAACATGGAAACCAAGCCGATCATCTGTCTTGGCTCCCAGCAGCCATCCGATTTTAATGACATACTTATTATGTTTGCTTGCACGCATGTGCAAGAAACATAGTGCCACCATATGAGTTTTCGTAGGAGTGCCACCCTGCTTACAATGCCTTGCTCAATTTTGCAGGCACTGCCACACCCCACCAATGAACGTCCGAGCTGTCTATGACAGCAGTTCAGATGCAGTGGTGTACAGTTCTGAGAAAAACACCACTACGATCAGCAGTGGTAACGTCTGGGCAATTTGCATACTGCCATAGGCAGGTAATTTACATACTGCCGTGGGCAGTATGCAAAGTGCCTACATGTCAGCACTGCATCTGAACAGCTGTCATAGACAGCTCCATTTTTTTCTTATTCCCCCCCACAACAAACACCCAAGTAGCATGCTGGAAGCCCACCCCAACGTGCTTATGCCCTCCCTCCCCATGACTGTAGTCACCGCCGACGGGGTGCCCAGTCCCCATCGCTCCACTGCCCCCCAAAACACACTTCCAGGTGCCATGCTGGATCCCACCCAGCGTGGCAAAAGTCTGGAGTGGCCGACGGGGGTGCCCATTCCATCGCTCCACTGTACCACCCCCCCAAAAACAGACTTCCAAATGCCACGCTGGGAGCCCACCCCAGCATGGCAAAAGTCCTTATGGATGACGGGGGTGCCTAATCCCCCGTCGGCTCCACTGCCCTCCAAACAAATTTCCAGCTGCCATGCTGAGAGCCCACCCCAGCTTGGAAAAAGTCCTGCGTCGTAGTCATAAAAAAAGAAAGGCACCTGTAAGAAAAAATGATCCCTCGTTGACTGTCTTGCCCCCCTCCCCCAACCTGCACCCATCCTCTGCAAACCCACCTCCCCACACCCCCGACTCAAACTTACTCTGAGCCCAGCGCGACGATCTTTGGTGGATCGAGAACACTTCTGCACTCTTCAAAGTCAACCGCGAACTGAAGAAATGCCGGTAAGCTGTATAATTACGTAAATGTTTTTTTTTCAACTTTGGTGCTTATCTCGGCCATTTCTGGGAATTTTTTCACCAAATTTTCAAAATGGGGTTCCTGGAACCCCACCTCATGAACGCAGTCACTGTCATTTTGTTATTCGGTCCCGAAAGGTGATTTCATGATCACTGTGTGGAACCACCTTTCGGGACTGATTAATGAAATGACAGCGTCACAGTTCATGAGGTAGGCCCCCAAAAACCCTATGTTGAAAATCTGGTGAAAACATTCCCCAAAATGACTGTTTTACAAGTGTGCATTGCGCAGTTCCTACGCACGCTCATAACTTTGAGAATTTTTAATATTTTCACTCCAGATTTTCAACACTGACATTTTACCACACCTCCTTATGAACAGTACAGCTGTCATTTTACACATCTCACCCAAAATGTGTTTTCACACATGTAGCACACATTGGTGCAGTCAGTGTGTGAAATCAATGTTCGGGACACATTAAGAAAATCACAGTGACACTGTTCATGTGCAGAGGTGTTAAAATGGCTATGTTAAAAATTTGGTGACAAAAGTCCATAAATGACTCTGTTACGAGTGTGCATTGCGCAATTTCCACGCACCCTCGTAAGTTCACAAATTTTTAATATTTTCAGTCCAGATTTTCAGCAATGACATTTTGCCACACCTCCTTATGAACAGTACAGCTGTCATTTTCACACCCTGGCTGAAACGTGTTTTCGCACTTCCAGTGCAGAATAGCACGGTCGCTGTGGGGAATTAGTGTTCGGGACAGATTAAGAAAATCACAGTGACACACTGTTCATGAGCGGAGGTCCCAAAATGCCTATGTTGAAAATCTGCTGTAAAAAATTCCCAAACTAATTACATTGTGGGTGTACTTTGCGCAGTTTCTATGCACGCTCATGACTTCACCAGTTTTTGTACATTTTCACTCCAGATTTTCAACAATGCAATTTTTTATAGCTCCTCATGAAGAGTACACATGTCACTTTTCACATCCTGTTTGGAAATGTGTTTCGCTTTCGCGCTTGGCCAAATGACGCAGTCAGAGAAAATCACCTTTCACATAACGAACAGATAGTGTCACTGTTCATGCAGTGGGGTCACAAAAAGCCCATGTGGAAAACTTGGAGTAAAAATACTAAGAAACGCCCAGGGCATTAGGGTTTTCGACCATAACACCCTTCCCTGTAGAGACTGACAGGCGTCAGGGGTGTGACTTTGGATTGTCGACAGTAATGCTCATACCATTCCACCCCCAACCCCATCCTGCAGCCAGTGACAGCCATCGAGGTGGGCCTTGGACCCTTTGTCCCCAGAGTTCACCCAGTTCTCCTGTACTTTGCCCCTTTCAGCATATTTCCTTATGGAATGAGGTGAATGTAAAGCCCAAACACCCCAAGGCACACCTCGACACTTGTCAGTGTCTGAAGGGTAGGGTGAGGTGAAATGTTCTGACCGTCATGGGTGATGACCCAAAGGCACACCCCAATGCCTGTCCATCTCTGCAGGGTGAGGGTGGAGTTGGTGTCAGTTTGATACTTCAGTGCCATTCCTATACTGCATCTGTCTTAACTCCTGCACTTCCACTGCTAATACCAGCAAGCAAAATTTGGCATTGACAAATGCTTGTTTTCTACTAGCATTTTTCAGCCACCCCTTGCTTTCCCTAAAGTCTGTTTCTATCTGTTCACATCTATTTTCATTTTCACCAGATGTCTCCATCTCTGTCGCCTTCACCCACATTTGTCACCTTTCAGCCTTCTTACTAGACCCTGTTAATTAGTCCCACCTGGAGACTTCCCTAGCTCATTCACTGATATTATGCCATGTCATTCCCATCATCACCTTTTTGTTTTTCAGATTCTCTCTTTATCTTGCCATTTAGCACTTCTTCTCCCAGAGCCTCCCCCTTTTTTATTTTCATATATATTTATATATATATATATATCCCTTATTTTACCTCCTCTCTACACTAACTTAGCTTTTTGCTCTTTTAGATATTTCCAGAAGACCTAAGGTCAAACATTGATTTTTAACTCTATTTTCTATTTTCAGTGTAACCCCCCGGCCCATGTAGGGGCATAACTTTTTCTCTCGCAGATGTTCCAGGCAGAAAAGGGAAGCACCCCTAAGCGTTAACATTTGAGATTTTTATGCACACTAAACAGCAGGGAAAACAATTGTCTCCTACCTGCACTGTGTCTTCATAGTTGTGCACTTTATCTCCTCTCTGTCTCAGCATCTGATCTCCCCTCCGAGCTGTCCACCAGGCCAAGACCTCCCTCTGCACCTTCAGAGGTCTCAGAAGCCCTTGCAGCCCCATCCAGGCTGGATCGGAAGATTCTGACCCTAGAATGCAACTCATGGAAAATGAATTAGACTGAAAATTCAGGGGGAAAACAGGATTTCATTTCATTAACCTCCCCCCTACAGTCAAGTAAGGCACAAACAACTATTTCTCCCCAAACTGGCTTTTAATTTGCACCTTTATGGCAAATAATTACAATGATACAGGGGTCACCATTCTTCATCAAAAAATGAAAAGGCAGCTCCATGGGGCTATTAACTTTTTTACATTTCTGGCTGGACAGGATAAACAGCAGAAACCATGGATTCAGCAGACACAAGCAAGGATTCTCCTCTCTCTCTCTCTCTCTCTCTCTCTCTCTCTCAGGTGCTGTCCCAGAGACTTACTGGAACAAAGATCCCTGCAATGTTCTGACTTCTAATGAATCTGGTAAGCCAACCTTCACTTTCTTTGCTTATAGGTCCATTCTAATCTGGCACCGGTCATCCCCCCCTTAACTGGCATGGAAAAGCAAGCAGCCTTCCCCACCTGGACCCATGGGTGCTGGCCCAAGCCACAAGGGCATCCAGGAATTTTTCTTATGACTCAGGCCCCGACCCACCTTCAACGGCCGGCACCATTCCCGATGCTGAGTCCACATGCGCCACGGTCACTCGGCTTTACCTTAGCACTCCATGGCCCCAATTCACTCCAGGGATTCTGCTGGTACTTACTTCCTTGGGGTCCCTGCCAGGTCTACATCCCTGTTTCATCTCCTGGGCTTGCATTAAGCTCCAGCATGGGGACTACCCTTCAAGGTCTGCCATTTCTTTGCCCTGCGACCCACCTGGATCTTAATGTACTGGCACCCCAGGACCTGTCCCTCCAAACAGGCCCCCTGTTTTGGGTGAAAGGCTCCCCAGCTCCCTCAACCCACCCCCGGAGGCCACCCTGCCACACTGGGTACAAGGGGAACCACTGAGACACTGACTCCCCTCCTGGGAGGGTCCTGCCACTGCCCTCCAGCCCTGGCAACCTGGGATATCACACAATGGGCTTCCTAAGGGTTCCTACTCTACTCTGGGCCCTAGCCCTTCAACGACGCAGGACCTGGCTTCCTGTGCCCCCACAGAGCTCCATATCCCCACTCCTCATCAACCGTGGTGCATGACAAACCGTCCTGACTGCATTCTTTTTTGGAGGGTTTACCCACTGGCCCTCCTGGACCACTGAGCTCCCTCACTTGCCCACCTTATCTGTTCCTGATGCTACTCTTCCAGCCTCCCCTCTCCAGCCCAAGGCCAAATGCCCGTGTTGGAAAAGACCCCGCTACTTCCTGTCAGTTCCCTTATTTACCCTACTGAACTACTCTCTGCTGCCACCTTGAGGCATCGGAAACAATATCCCCAGGCAGTAAACCCATTTCCTGGCTTGGGGGGAGGAGGGAAAGGGATGCCTAACAGTGGGACGAGAAGCCCCCAATTACAGGGGGCTTACATCAGTGTGAATTTAACATTATCATTTTGTTTTTGCTTTCACACCACATGCTGATGCAGCACTTTGTTTTCGTTTTTATACAGTATTTTGTATGATACATTTGCTGCGACCCACAATGCCTACTCTAATATTTCTTCCCAAATCCCTACAATGCTCCTTCATTTCATCTAGGTCTGCACTTCTCGTATTTCTAAGCCTTCTCTTGAATTATCTTTTGCAATTTTCTCTAAGACTAAACTCTGCAGTCACTTACAGTTTCTTTCCAAATGCCGCCACCAGGGTATTATTCCTTAAGGTTTCTGTTTCAAATTCCACCCTTGGTCATTTGGGTCTGAGATACATGTTTCCTCCACTAACAAGCTTTTGAAGACTTTTACTAGAAAACTTATTTCGAACATCATTTTCTCCATTAAAGAGCTGATCTCTGTGGACACAACCATTCAAAGGCAAAATGATTTCATGCTGCGAGCAGCCCCACATAACCTTTCTTTTATTAAGCACTGCATCCAACACCTTAACTCCACTCTCTTGCAGTTCCTCAAGGACACCAAATCTGCCAAACTCCAGTCTCTCTCCCAACAGATCAGCAACCAACATGAGCCCTCAAGTCAGACACAACCTAACAGTATGGTATTTTGTATTCCTTCATACCTCCTGCTGACAAAAGATGAATGTTCTCTCCTTAGCAAGGGTCTCTCTTTTGTGCAAACACCCAGACATCTTGACGCACCCCAGGTTCATGTTGATCTGCAGCGCTTCTATCACTGAGTATGCCTTACAGCTCATTTTTCTAATGAGATTCCTCTTCCTACAGATGATGACAGTATTTCAAGAATAATAAATTACATCAATCCACAATGCAGTGCATGGACACCCCATCCAAGACATTTTGCTGCTGTTGATTACTTTGTTAAACCATACATGGAAAACACCACTAACTTCAATTTTCATTGTAGGCGCAACCACTCCAACCTGACAGCTGGTGAGCTGACAGCCCTGAGATCTCTGAAATGCAGGAATGACATTGTTATGAAACCAGCTGATAAGGCAGATGCTGTTGAGGTCTGGCAAAAGGAGCTATACATCACTGAAACCACACAGCAACTCTCCGACACCAGGTTTTACTCTTCTCTTCTGCAGGACCCAATTGCTGACTATCAGACTGAGGTTATCAGCACTGTCACTTCTGCTACTGAAAACAAAAGAGATCCCTGCTTCAGCTAAGAGACTCATAGTTCAGCATCCTTGGGCATCCAGGTTTTATCTCCTTCCCAAAATCCACAAAACAGGTAACCCTGGACGTCCTATTGTGTCTGCCTTCTCCTGCCCAGCATCCCACATCTCTGCATTTTTGGACAGCCTCATGAGACTACTTGTTGAATCCCTGCCCTATTACATTAAAGACACTAACCATGCTCTCCAGTTATTTGACAGGTTTAGATTCAGGGGCTCCCATCAGCTCATCTTCACCATGGACATCAAATCTCTTTACACAGTGATCCTCCACAATGATGGCCTGACTGCTTTGCAGCATTTTCTAAATAAGCGGGAAGCCCAGCAGCAACCCACACACACACAATAACCTGTTTGGCAGAACTTGTTCTCAAACTCAGTGCTTTTTCTTTTAAGAACAGCTTTTTTCAGCAGGTCAGTGGAGTTGCCATGGTTACCAAGATGGGCCCCAGCTTAATCTGTTTGTGGGTTGGGTGGAGGAACAGTTTTTTCTCTCATTCACATGGACTGTGCTAGAACTTTACAACACTACATAGACGACTGGGTGGGGGCTACCTCCTGCTCCAGGAAGACCCTTCAAATCTTCCTGGGCACGTTTACCACTGTCCATCCTTCCCTTCAGTACATTGTTGAAGTATCCTCCTCTACACTGCCTTTTCTGGATATTAAACTGTCAGCGCAGAACACTGGTCTAAAGACATCAGTTTATTACAAACCCATTGACTCACACAGTGTCCCCCTCCACAGCTCCTTCCATTCTAAACATGTCAAGAATGGACTGCAATATTCACAGTTTCTTAGACTTCCCAGGTTATGCAGTGAAGATGATGATTTTGCTGAGCAGGCCCAAATAATGCATAATTTTTATTTATTAACAGGGGATACCCTAAAAGCACAGGGGACAGAACACTCTTCCAGGTCAGTGACATGCCTATAACCTTGACCCCCGCAGGAAGGACACTGTCACGCAATAACAACTTCGTATTCCACTAGTGCTTCCCTTCCATCAAAGTATTCCTTCTCTTCACAGGATCATCACTAGTAACTTTCCTATTTTGCAGATTGACCCCAACATTGGTGCTTCCTTTACAGGACCACCTATTGCCTCCTACCACCAGACACCCAACCTGCAGAATCTCCTAGTAAGAAACAGCCTACCTACTCCTAACAGTTCCATCCTACGAGGTACCAAATCTTGCAACAGAACTTGCTGCTATACCTGCAAATTTATTTCTAGTGTGACTGAAAATCGGTGTCCCACAGGTGTGTTTCACATGCCCATGGAGTTCTCATGCAACTGCAGTAATGTAGTGTATTGTATTCTTTGCGGGAAGTGTGCAGTTATTTACATCAGAGAAACTGGTAGACGCCTTGCTCGCCATTTCAGGGAACATTACAGGGTAGTCAGGAATGGAGACACTGATAAACCCATTGTATCCCGTTTTATCTCCAGGGACGACAGTGTCAATAATCTTTCTGTTTGTGTCCTTCAGCAGGGCTTCCGGGATTCTGACCAAAGAAAAAACATGGAAACCAAGCTGATCATCTGCCTCAGTTCCCAGCAGCCCTCCAGTTTAAATGATAGACTTATTTTCTACTAGCATCTTTCAGCCACCCCTTGGTTTGCCTAAAGTCTGTTTCTATCTGTTCACATCTATGTTCGTTTTCACCAGATATCTCTATCTCTGTCTCCTTCCTCCACATTTGTCAAATTTCGTCCTTCTCACTAGGCCCTATTAATTAGTCCCCACCTGGGATCTTCTCTTGCTCATTCACTGTTATTATGCCATGTCAATCCCATCATCACCTTTTTGTTTTCCAGATTCTCTCTTTATCTTGCCATGTATCACTTCTTCTCCCAGAGCCTCCCCTTTTTTCCTTTCCCCACATACATATCTCTTATTTTACCTCCCCTCCATACTAACTTTGCTTTTTTCCTTTTTAGATATTTCCTGAAGAAGACCCATGGTTGAAACGTCGATTAGTAACTCTATTTTCAGTGTGTATTTAACATTACCATTTTGTTTTTTGCTTTCGGACCACATGCTGATGCAGCATCTTGTTTTTGTTTTTACATTTTGTGTAATACAGTAATTAGGATCACTAGATGCCTTGATTAATGAACCTACCATGTTTTTTGTTTTGTATACCGAGACACTCTAGAAAGCAATTAACCCTGACCATAGTTATTGCTGAAAGAGCTGCAGTCATGGTCATGAAATTACCTACGCACAGTTAGAAGGTCATTCAGAAAAAATGGGTGCTGTGTATTGGGTCAGATAACAAGCACATCTAGTGCTAGACATCTGCCCTCCCCAAAGTCAGTGGCCAACTTGACTTCACCCACCACTGCTAAAATGGCACCAAAAGGGACCAAAGATACAATACCAATTCAAATTTTTGTTAAGAAAATTGTTGTTCACCTTGCCTTGCATCTTCGCTATCTAATTCATATATAATATCAAATGAACACACTTACTCATCTTTCTGACTGAGCATAAAAACACTTGGTTGTGATTACAAATGTGGAATGTTAACATTATCTGCCCAACAGGCTCAGTAGGCCTAGCATCCCTCACATACAGTTTGTTCAAACAATGTCTCCTTTATCTGCCAGATTCCAGGGAAAGCTGTTGACTAACAATATTAGATTTGATCTTGTTCAAGTTATTCATCACTTCTACTGGATCAGCGTAAATGTATGTCTTCCCAGCATATATGAGTCAGAGTCTCGCCAGCAGTTGTTGAGTATGCGAAATACCAAGATCTCTAAGTCCTGTGCCAAAAGTTTTAATGATTTTTTTTGGCACTACTGCATGGCAAAACTCATTTTGGGGAAGCAACAGAGATGGGCATCATCTGGAAGATGTAATTGTCCTTTTTGTTTTATTGATTCTAAAATACAACCCCTAATGTGAAGGCCTCCCATTGTTATCAAGAGGGTTTTTGGTATGTCCAGATTAGCTTGTCTCCTCCTTGGGGTTACTCTGTAAACTTTATATAGAAGGCCTGACAAGTCCAACTCTAAAACATTTTTAAAAAAATCCATGATGAACGACACTGGGTCTTGTACTTCCATTTCTCCAGGGACTCTTAAATGCCACACATTTGAAAGGTGAGCTCCATCTTCTAAATGTTCCAAATGGAAGCGCAAAAGTTGTTTTCCTGAATAACATCCATAACAGCAGTCATGGACTTATTGGCAGCCACCATAGCTTGCTGTGCATCTGTGGAAACCACCTTTGGTTTAGTTTGAGAAGTGTGACTCCATAATTGAAAGAGTCAACTTTCTTCTCTAGATCTTTCTCTGGTCACTTAAGGTTTGAGACCACCTTCAAGACCTCATTGACTTATGGTTCTGCCTCTCCTCTTGCACCAACTTCCAGGCTGACTCGTCCAGCCTTATCCTGGAGCTTTGCTTGTTTTCTCTTTCCAACCTTCTGTTGAGTGTTCTTACATGACTTACCCATCATAGAACCAGCTTAATTCATGAACAAGTGTAACTTTGCAGTTGCTCCATAAGGAATCATTGAGAGTTGTACTGTTTTTGTACTTTTTGTAACTTAAAACTTTGTCAGAATTTCATAGAAGTTTTGAAATGTATTAATATCATCATAACCCAGTTGTCAATCAAGATAGAGATCTGAAATTTGGCAGGATTACTTGTTGATATGACCTCTAATGGTCTGTGAAATATATTAACATTAGGGTGTATTGTTTTATTTATTGAGTTCTAGGATTACAAGTACCTTTGAATCAGAGGCTCATTTACAAAGTTTCCACATCAAACATTGCAGTGTAAACAGTAATGGTAAATACAGGAGAGTAACATTGTATATGACAAAAAATGGAAAGTACAGATACAGTATTACAGAATAACAGGAGACAGGATATGTGGTCTAAGAACAACAAGATGCAATCACAGCAGTGACATTGTCAATAAGTGCAGGTGGTACACATTTACGAGGTTCAGGGTCATACATTGTAGTGAAAGCAGCAAAAGTAAATACAAGGGGGTAACAGGCTTATGAGAGACAAGGAAATGTATAAAACAAGGTAGGATTGCAGGAAACAAGAAATAGGATATGTAGTCCATAAACAACAAATTGCAGTCACAGCAGTGACATTGTCAATAAGTGCAAATAGTGGCAAGAGGTACAAGGAAGGGTGTGGGGGGAGGCGAGGATGAGAGGAAAAAGGAGGAGGGGAGTTAACAGGGTGAGGGAGCCTCTGGGAGGGTTGGTAGGAGAAGTGCGCAACTGGAGAACTAGGGGAAAGAGGGTGTGAGACCTTCAAAAATTACAAGTGCTCAAAGTCTGTCATTTAATTTTTGTGGAAAATTTCATGAACATTATTATCTGCATGTAATTCAGACACCTTTGGAGCTAGAAATATGAAACTAGGTACATGTACAGTATAAATGTAATAATATCCCTCATAAAATAATCAGAGGGCTAAAGCCCAAGGTTCAATGTGAGGGGACTAGCTCCTCCCACATTCCCCTTAAAGGTCAGCCTCCTACAGCAGTCCCCTGCTTAGCACACTGTGATAACACCCACCATCCATCCCTGCCTCCTCCTTCTCCAGCACTCTGCTCACCCTTCGTGCTGGGCTTTCTATTCCCTATTCACTACCCGGTTTCCCTACCAAAGGTGGGAATAGAGAAAAGTCAAAAGTAAAATACATTACACAAGCACTGCTGACTTCATATGTTATTCACTAAAACATTGAACTAAAATATAAATGTTGGCAAAAATGTTTGGCTACCTGAGGCACAGGCCCCTTTAAAAATTGATAGGTAAAACATGGTACACATACCCGTGTTGCATGTTTCCTCTAAATCCTGACACTGTGGAGAAATTTGGAAAAGTATTTTTAAAATTAGAAGGAAATAATTACAGATTAAATTTTGATTATATTTTTGGCCACCCACAACTCAACCCGTTTCAGTCTAGAAGTCTGAAATTCCGTACACTTATGTAAGCCAGCAGTATCTGTATACCTGCTAAATTTGGTATCATTTGGATATGTACTTTGAAAACTTGATCAAAATAACTGAAATGTAAAATTTTACAAAATTCAGTGAAATTTTTACATGTATTAATTTGATCATAACTCAGCCTTGTATTGATCTAGACACCTAACATGTGGCATGGTTACTTGATGACAGGAGCACTAATGGTGTGCCTGATTTCATGACATTAGGATGCATGGTCTCAAAATTATAGGTACTCAAAGTCTGTCATTTTATTTTTTGGTGGGGAAATTTAATGGAAATGTTTATCTGCATATCACTCAGGCACCTTTGCAGCTAGAAATATGAAACTGGTTACATATATAAATGTAATAATTAAGCAATAATGCACGACAGGGTGTGGTATATCGTGGGATATAAGTCACGCCTGGTAGTTAGACACGAGGGTCGCGGGCGAGTCGATCGACGACAGTCCATACTATATACCACCCTGGAGTGCATTATTGCTATTATGAACAGAAGTAATGGTTTTATAAATAAAAGATTAAAAAAATACACCCTTTATACCTGTTAAAAAAAGCTTTTTTGGTAGTGTAGGAATACATTTTAAAAAAAATAGTTCTAGAAGACAGCAGGTGGCGCTCTTGTAGTTGGAGCTGACAGAAAATGTAATAGTATTGTGATGGTGTGACCTGTGAACTCTGCAACAGTATCTTTGTCTGCCCCCCCCGCAGTAGATGATCGCAGTAATGAGATTTTAAAGAGAAAATGAAGCCAATGACCAGTATGAGTAGATTAGGAAGCATAATTTTTTAAACCGTACTGCGTTGCTTAAACGGGCGGACGTGCATGCGCCTCTGAAAGAAGTGAGCGAGCGAGTGAGAGAAAACTCTCACACAGTAGCGCTTTGTTGGAAAGAAGCACGGGTTAACTTGTGGCGCTAAATTTCGGCAGCAGGATTACAGTGATGTTGGCAGGGAAATGAGATGGCAAGTGGATTTCTTTTTAATTTTTTTATGACACTGGATTATTGTTTGTGGCAGCAGCTTGCGTTGTAAGTTCAGCGTGGCTACCGTTGTCATTGGAATGATTTTTTTTTTCTGCCGGTGAGAAGGCTGGTGACCGGAGGTTTTCTGAAGCCGTGATGATGTAGCCCGATATCATCACGGCTTCGAAAACCTCTCGGCCAATCGGCTTTCTCCATTTACGATCGCCGGTTCATAATATCTCATATACCCACAGAGTTTTATAATATTTTGATGAATGCTTTCAACATTATACTTAACCAAATTCTAAATTTTGACAAAATATTTGCCTACCTATAGCACATCCCCCTTTAAAGCTTAAGTCTTAAAACTTGGTGCACATGACTATGCTGCATGTTTCTCTAAATCCTGAAACTGTGGAGAAATTTGGGTAAGACATTTTAAAATTATATAAAAAAATTAAAATTAAATTTTGATTAAATCTTTGGACACCCATAGCTCAGCTCACTTTAAGTCTAGGACTCCAAAATGTGGTGCACTTATGCAAATCATCAGTACCTGTATACATGCCAAATCTGGTATCATTTGAATAGTACTTTGAAAACTAGACCAAAATAACCAAATTAAAAATTTGGTAACATTCAGTGGAATTTTCATGCAAATTCCACAAAATTATTTGGAAACAGAATGATAATTCCATGAGCATTCTTCCAATGGAATTTTATATTCTATACAGCTTTAAAAACTAATTCACAGAACAAGTGGTGAAAACTTAACCGACTTCTACAGATTATATCAACTGAGACATTTTATACCGTTAATTTCAAACTAGATTCAGTAAGTACCTTAAAGAAGATGCAACGACCAGGGATTTCCATTCAGTTTGTGGGTACAAGAACTTGATCAGCCAATGGTCTTTTTATTTCCTACATTCATATCTTCTTGTGTTTGTATACATGTAGGTTTTCCAGATTTATAGTGAGACTGCCTTGATCAACATGTGAGTATAACAGAAGTGGTTTTCATAGCAATGATAACCATGGGAGACTTTGAAAGTTGCTTATTGTGACATTTGGTAGTTTAAAATAGAGAATACTGGATGGGCAACTATGCAGAACCAGCGTGTTCTGCCACAGACGGATTCTAATTCCCTCTGACCTCAAGAGTGAAGCTTGAGAGGTCCATGGGAATCAGAATCTCGAGGTGGCAAAACACACTGGTTGTGCATAGAGTTGCTCATCCTGTATTTTTTATGGTGTATAGTACCATGTGAAAAATGTGTTTTGTGAGTTCTTTTGCTTTCAAAATGAAACTGACTCTTGCAGTCTCTACAGGTTCTAGAATGCGGTTCTACCGCAGTAGGGTAGAACAGCATTCCATGACATTGGAGCTGTGGTAGAACAGCATTTTGAAAGGGGTGGAATTCTATACAGAACAACATTCCACTATACACTATATTAACATACTAATTTCTTAGGTCACAAGCTCATGTCACAGTCTCAAGAAAGGAAGTCAGCCATTTGAAAACAACTGAGTACACCTGGAATGTCTGTGAAACTCCGAACACCTTGGTGCAAATAATGACATTCTTTCCAGGTAAACTGGTTTACTTCTTTACATACAAAGATAAACTAGGAGAAGATGCAAAATGTCCTCGTTCATAACATATTTGCCTGATGCTAGTTTGTGCAAGAAACAAAAAGCTAATTTTCTGTTTAGTAAACGAAATCAGAAAAAAAGGCCCATAATCACACTAGGAGAATTATTGGTTTATTCTTTTTAATTAAAATAAAATGGTAACACTTTAAGTTCCCTTAGCTACACTGTACAGTAGTTGTAGTATACTTATTCTGTAAGTACCTTGCAATTGTGATGTAGTTACATGCAGAAAAGGTAACAATTTAAGTTCCCTTAAAGGAAAACTACACCCAAAACTTGAAAATAAATTATGCTGTGCAGAGTGTTTTAATTTGTATGTGAAGTTCTAGTGTTTCCTTCCCTCTGACTGGTATTAGGAGTTTTCCCCAAATTAGCGTGCTAGCTTTACGCTAGTTTTACGACCCCTTGGGATCTTCATCCCTGATAGCTTAATTGTATTTTTTGTTCCCACAGTGCATCTTGTCTCATGTGACTGTAATGTAAGAGAGACCCAACATTCAGCACACACATGCCAAACAAACTAAATATCTTCGAAGCTTTACAAGCTGCACAAAAATTACCAGCAGCAAAGTTTTTTAAGACAGTAAAACCTTTAGGATAAAGGTGGTCACCGAGCGGAATTCTACAGATTTTAAAATATAGCCATCTCTATTGTTGTGAACTGATTGTAATGCAATGCTTTCTGCTGGATTTATGGGCTCTGCTACATCATCATCACATGAAACAAGGTGCATTGTAGGACAAAGAAATACAATTAAGCTATTTGATATGGAGATCTCCAGGGGTCGTAAAACTACCCTAAAGCTAGCAGGCTAATTTAGGAAAAACTCTTAATACCAGTCAGAGGGAAGGAACTGGGAAACACTGGAACTTCACATACAAATTAAAACACTCTGCACAACATATATTTTTTCAAGTTTTGGGTGTAGTTTTCCTTCAACTGCACTGTAAATCTGTCACACTAACAAAGAAGACAGACATTGAGTAGGATAATCCCCTGGCTCTTCTGTTTTAGATAAATAATAACACATTTTTTTTCTACAGTGCTAACTGATACACTTTTATTGCAGTCCCTAATTTCTCCTTTAACGATATCAGTGGTTGCATCAGAAGGACAGGCTGGCTACACTGGAATGCATCTGCCTCTGGCAGAACTTCAATGCTGTCAGAAGGAAAAAGTTAACACTGAACACCTGGCCCAAGGCTTGCAGCCTAGGTGGTAGGATGGCAGACAACACTGCTTAATGGCTGTCCTCATAGTCTAGCTATGAGTGCCAAGTTCTAATAAACTAATAAACATGAATCCCAGTCTGAATACTAGAAGAAGAAAGGGCAAAACAGTTTTGTTCATTTCTCATTATGTTGTAGTTGATTGTAAGCTCTGATTTGTATTAGTGTTTGTTCACTTTGTCACAACATGGATTTAACTTCTTTTGAGCCTCTGTGAGAAGTATGTTTGATGTTTCATGATAAATTACAGCTCCATGATTATAACCTTAGTGCAGTTTTACAAAACTGAGAGTATAGCTCTGCTTCTGAAGTATATCTCATTATTTTATTTTCCTTCCTTCCTTCCTTCCTTTCCTGAAATATAGTTAATATATTATAATGTATGGCAAGGGTTTGTTCAGCATAGAAAACCATCCTAGCTAAAAAGTTGTTGTACCACAGTTCAAAGATCATGGAACATGATTGTACCACACTGTGGTACAACAACATTTCAGCTCTTTTTAAAAGACCACAGAAACGGCAGGCTCAACCAGATAAACAGCAAAAGCCAAAGAAATGGCAGGCTCAGCCAGATAAACAGCCGAGGTGATGGCACAATCACCCAAACCCACAACTCACACAGGTCAACCACTAACTGCTAAAAGAAATACAGGATCAACCAGATATGGCCAGTTAAAATGAAATGCAGGCTCAACCAGATATCTAAAAATTACTTACACAAATTAAATCTCTTCCTTGCAGTCCACATCCTCTAGTGAGAAATATAGCCACCATTTTTTTTTTAGAAAATCCCACCCACACCCAATTGGCAACCAATAGAAGGCTGAGCTTTGAACATAGAGACATATGCTCCCAAGCAGCTTCACATCTCACCCTAGCAACCAGCCCTAACTACCAGAATAGGATATGGAAACAAGTTTTATTTTCTATTTAAAAATAAAAAAGTTATTAAACCATATTTATTTTGTTTTGTTTAAGGAGGCACCATACACTGTAAAAAATACTGGATGGGCAGCTCAATGCCCACCAGCGTGTTGTGCCATCTAAGGGTTCTGATTCCTATGGACTTGTCGAGCTTGCTCTCAGGATCATAGGGATTCAGAACCCCTCTGTGTCACAACACACTGGTTGTGCATAGATGCTCATCCAGTATTCTCTGTGTTGTTAACTACCCCAGTATTACACCAACAACAGGAACTCTCAGTCATTTGTGGTCTGTTTCTTATAGAAGTTACCATAGACAATCTGGAAACCACTTGGGAGGACCTTGGTGTTAACCAGTGCATCTGATGTAAGACTTTCCACAGAGAAGAGGTTGTGAATAACCCACCCTATTGCAATAAAACTGACAGGTGTGAAATTTTAAGGAAGGATTGATATGTACTTTGTGAAGAAGCAGTATAAATTGGGCAAGCAAGGGGGAGTATGAGGGATAATAGACCATGGAAACTAAGCTGAAGAAGTAGTAGTAATATGTTTGTTTGAAATGTTTGAACAGGGACCTCGTTACCTGCAAGATCTACTTTGTTCCTACTGCCCTCTTCGCCGACTCCACTCCGCCATTGAGGGATTGCTGGAGATTCCCAGGATATGTTTAAAGATATCTGGGGCTCAGTCTTTTGCTTTTGCAGCCTCCGCCCTGTGGAATTCTCTACCATGTTGGATTCGAGAGTGCCTGACCATCCAAAGTTTTAAAACAGCTTTAAAAACATATTTATTTAGTCAAGCATTCCCAAACTCTTGTGCATGAATTCATGCTTGATATATGATTTCAATTTACTGAAAAAGGATATTTTTTATTTTATTTGATGAATACTGAGTGTTTTTTAAATGTCTATTTATGAGGTTTTATGCACCAGTGCTTTGGCTGTGGAAAAGCCCTTTTTAGAAATAAAGGATTGATTGTTTGACTGCATACATCGCTAAAATTGAAAAAAAAAACTCATCAAAACATTAAAAACAATCAAAGCTGATAAGAATACACATTTTCTAAAAGAGCAGATAAAGAAAATCTAGTTTGCTTACTTTTCATCAGTACACACCTAAAAATAATATAACAATTTTAAGTCCATAAATTATGCTGTAATAGACTACATTTACATTAATTTAATTGAATGCAGATTAGTATGTTTCTGAGTTAACAATTATTTTAGTATTTCTGTGCCTCCAACACTTGGGCTTGTGGCAACCCACAGCTGCATCACCAACCTTCTCATTGACTTACCAGTTATCCACCAGACAGTTGGTTTGCAGATGATGCCTGAGGTTCCATAGATACTGGGCACTCACACTGCCACCCTGCATTGTGAACTGTAACCAAACAGATGTTATGTGGCGATGCAGGGCAACTGGCTAGCCTTGAATCACATGGGATATATCAACTGCAGTGTGCCATCACCCGCTGTTGCAATATAGAGGCAGTTGGTGCCCAACATGCAACTCAAATTATGATACTTCAGTAAGTTCAACATTTGTTAGCAATTACTGAACTGCACTGACAAACTCTGCTGTAAGGTAAGACCGCAGAATGTTTATAGATACACACACACACATACACTCACCCCCATCTTTTCATTTTTATAATATAAACAATTGATCCTCCCTCAGTGAAATCAACTGTTCTTTCCACCTACCCGACCACATTGTTCTCACCCCACTTGGATCCCTGATTTATGGTGTATGCTGCCCTGCTGCCTGTCATCCACTTCACTTACTGTACTGCTATAATTTCCCCCTTCACTGATCTCCCCTCTCCTGCCACTTCATCTTTCCTATCCAGCCCATCATAATCATCACTTTTGTATTCGCCTCTCCCATCAGCTCCACATTTAAGCATGTCCACTCTCCCCATTTTGCCTTAATATCTCTAATGTCATCACATATTAGTGTAACCTTGCCACCACTTCCTCCTCCTTGCCCATGGTGTCATATTGGCTGATCTCTTATTACATCTGAAGGGTCCCTCTGATGCCTCCCCATATACTTCTCATTCCCATCCCCAACTCCTATCGCAATCTTCCTAATTCCTGCATAATCTGGCATAGTTGAATACACACTGGACACCCCATTCCTATCTGCATAGTCCCCATGAATATGGTTGCCAACATCCACTGCAGCTCACTACACTGCCTGCATTCAAAGGACCCCTCTCCCAATCATCGCCTCATCTCCATTTCACAACATACTGACAATGTATGCCAGAGTTCCCTTGTGTCTACATTGCCTTTGGACATTGCTCCTGCTTCCTCCACCCCCCCATCCCAGTACTTGTTCATTGCTGTCCAGTGTGGCAGACTGCTTAATGTATTCCCTGCTGACGCCCTGCAGACATCCTGCTGACTTTCTGCCATGTCAAATCCCATTCATACCTATCATAAAGTTTACGCAACACCCTCACACCCACTTGTGTATACATGTGATTAATTCTTTCCAAGCATTATTTTGGCAGACCACATATATTTCAATTTTACTGAATTATCTGATATGTACCCAACATTTTGTCTACTGTGTATTGTATATAAAAAATATTAGCTATGTAAGCTAGTTACTAGTATGCTCTCTTTTTATTTTTTTTATCAATAATAAATTCTATGGTATCTAATTATGGTTATCATAATACAATGATATACTGTATGTATCATACTCATGGATTGGTTCATCATTCCCTCGAGAGCCATCTTGTTCAATATATGCATAATAAACTGTTTCCAAACTGTATATGTTGAGACAATTCACTTCAAAACCAGGATGTGCAGTTATGTAGCCAGTGTTGACCTGAGCCATTCTTGATCATATTTGGTTGTATCTATGGCAGCAGATGTTCTCAATTAATGTAGGCATAGGATTACAATTGCCACATCTGCACCTGATTAGAAAAACAAACGATCCGTTGTAGTTCTCATTATTGTATCTGTAACAGCTAGTTAAAGATTTGCTAAGGTATCAGTAATGATTTTTACTCCACTGCATGATTTCGAAAAATTAATTGAAATGCAGGACATTCATTAAACTGTGTTTACATATAGATATAGAAGCTAGGCAAACTGATGAGTCCTGGTAGGATGAAACACATGTCTGTCATCTGTTAGCACCCTTTGCAAACTGTGTGCGAGGCCTTTCAGCACCATGCAATTCTGCTTAAAGTTGAACCAGCATAATATTCTGTGGTGATTTGCATATGCAGCCCATGATGCTTTGCATTGTGTGGGCATGCGTGATTTTGAATTTTCTTGAAGCTAATCACATACTGAACAAGTGTTAACATTGTTTAAAAAAAAGCTTTTTTTCTTATGTTTGCTTACACGTACAGCACACAAGAAACATTTTGAGGTGAGTGGAGCATTGCAGAGGTGTACCAGTGTTTGGCCAATCCAGCGAATGCTTTCAGGGGTGTGTTCCTCAGCCACCAGTCAACAGGGAAGCTGCTGATGATGGCAGTTTCAGAGCGAGTGCCGAACTTGAAAGAAATCTGCTGCTTCAATCATGGACAGTTTCGTCATTGCAGTGGCAGATCTCTCCCCCTCCCCTTCCCAGCAACTAGGCAAATTCCAGCCATGTGCATTACAGTGCACAGTAATGTGCATGGTTGGAATTATGAACAACTCATTTGCTCAGTGTGCCTTTCCCGATGAAATAAATAATTGAGCCCCGCCACAGCTTTGCATAATTGGCGGCCCCTGCTGCCCACCACACCCCCCCAAAGCTGACATCGGGATGCCCAATCCCATGTTGGCATGCCCCCCAAGCCCAAACATATCTTTGCTGACAATGGGAGCCTAACTCTCATGTTGGCATGCTCCCATTACTGTGGCACACTGGGAACCTACCCCAGTGTGCCAAAGTAATTGTTATCTTTTTCCGACACTGGGATGCCCACTCCCAGTGTCAGATGCACCCCCATGTCCCCTTTTTTTCAGCCGACCTCGGGGTGCCCAATCCCTGGGTTGTCATTGATCCCCCCACTAGTCTGGCACAGTGGGAGCCCACCCCAGTGTGCTGCAATTTATTTTTCATAGTATTTCACCTGTAGAAAAGAAAACTGTCCCCCAAGGTCTTTTTTTTTAAACCTATACAAAAATAAATGGTCCCTCATCATCCTTGCCACCCCTTCCCCATCCTGACCCTCCCTCTGCACACCCCACCTCCCCGCAACCCTCCACCCATACTTACCTCCAGAGGTCTGGCGCTGTGATCTTCTGTGGATCAGGAACACGTCTGCACTCTTCAAAAGCTGACCACAAACTGAAGAAAATCACGGTAAGCTCTATAATGGCAATCAATGGGGGGGCTTCAACTTAGGTTGATATCTCAGCCATTTTGGGGATTTTTGTTCCCAGATTTTCAAGATGGGGTTCTTGGGACCCTACCTCATGAAGACTGGCACTGTCATTTAGTTTCTCAGTCCATAAAGGTGATTTCACGGTTGCTGCATGGAATCACCTTTTGGGACCAATTAACAAAACAACAGTGCCACTGTTCATGAGGTGGGCTCTAAAAACCCCATCGTGCAAATTTTGCAAAAAAACTCCCAAAATTGCACATTACCAGTGCATTAGCAGTTTGTGTCTTTCATAACCATGCCATTTTAATATTTTCACTCCAAATTTCCAACATTACCATTTTTTCACACCTCCTTATGAACAGTACAGCTGTCATTTTTAGCACCCTACCTGAAATGTGTTTTTGCACCTGTGATGCAGAATTGTGCAGTCGCTGTGCGAAATCAACTTTTGGGACAGATTAATGAAATCACAGTGCCGCTGTTCATGAAGGGAGGTTCCCAAAAAGACCATGTTGAAAATTTGGTGAAAAAAATTCAAAAAAATGACTGCATTATGAGCGTGCATCATGCAATTTCTATGCATGATCGTAACTTCGCCACTTTTTCATATTTTCACTCCAGATTTTTAACAGTCATTTTTTCACACCTCCTCATGAAAAGTACAGATGTCATTTTTCAGATCCTGCCCCACATGTCTTTTTGCACCTGTTGGACCGAAAGGCGCATTCACTGTGTGAAATCACATTTTGGGATTGAGTAACGAAATAATAGTGCCACTCTTCATGAGGTGGGGTTCCAAAAGCCCATGTTGAAAATTTTGAGCGAAAATGCCAACAGGCATTAGGGTTTCCAACCATAACGCCCCACCCTGTACAAACTGACAGATGTCAGGGGTGTGGCTTGGGGTCATCAGCCGTAATGCTCATGCCATTTCACCTCCACCTCCACCCTGCAGCCACTGACAGGCATCAAGGTGTCCCTTGGGGGTCTTCGGCCCTAATGTTCACCCCGTTATCCTATACTGCACCCATCTCAGCTTATTTCCTTATGGAATGGGGTGAGAACAAGGGCTGAAGACCCCAAGGCACACCATGACACCTGCAGGATGCGGTGAGGTGGAATGGTGTGAGTGTTATGGCTGATGACCCAAAGGCACACTCCAATGCCTGTCAGTCTCTGCAGGGTGAGGGTGAGGGTTGGCGTTAGTTCAGTACTTTACTACCATTCCTATTATGCATCTCTCTAACTCATGTAGTACCATTCCCAATACCAGCAAGCAAACATTCGGCATTGACAAATGCTTGTCTTTAATAACAATAATGTACTCACAGGGGTTATGTTACTTTAGTCACCAACTAGGGTCATGTGGCACTCGGCCACACCTCATGCAACATTAGACCCATAGAAGGTGATTAACAGACCATTGACATAACCCCTGGAGGTCCAATGGCATGCTGGGTTGCATAAGCAGGTCATTCACGGAGGCCGCAACTTCAAAATGACATACACAGGCTCAAGATGGTCATGAGAAATGCGACCAAGGTGATACAGGCCTTGCACCACTGAATTCACAATGAGAGAGTAGTGCACCTCAATATGTATGCACTAGAAGAGAGGAGTGAGAAAGGGGACATTATTTAAATATTTAGCTGCCTAAATGGCATAAACAATATGCAGTGTGTAGATATCTTATTATATAGGAGGCATTCAAGAACCAGTGGGGCACAACATGAAATTGTAAAGTGGCAGGTTACGAGATAATGGGATGAAGTTTTTCTTCACATAAAGTGTTGTGGATGAATGAAATGGGCTGCCACATGAAGAGGTGGTAGATAGCACTGTTGATGGATTTAAACATGCATGGGACAGGCATAGTGGAACCATGAAGGTACAGTATGCAGAGTGGGGGAAGGGGGACCATAAGCCATAATCGATTGCACAGGTCCTACAGGTCAGTCAGGATGGGTCTTTCACGCTTATCAGCCATCGGTTTATATGATACTATGTACATTTGACAGGGTATGTTGTCTAAGATGGTGTTTACAGAGAAATGTAAATAAATAAAAGTAAACTCAAACATGCCAAATACATAGTTAATGGTGGATGACAAGTCAGGGATTTTAACACAAAGAACAAAGCCTTATCAGATATATGGTGTTGGAGTAACAGTAAAAACTATATAAAAAAAAATAATAAAAAAATGGCAAGTCATCCACAAAGAAATTGGTAGTTTCAAACAATAGGTAGTATCAAACCATACAATAAAGTATCTGCAAGCCAGTCTCATTCTAGTGATGGTTTGAACACTGCTGCAAGCAATGCGGATATGTCAGCCAGTTTGAGGTAGTGGTGAGGCAGGGGAAGGGAGATTGTAGTGCATTGGAATGGATATGGATGAGTAGAGTCTAAGACGGGTCAAGTCACATTAGATTTCATGACATTTTCTAACACCCTCTTAGTTGTAACTCTAGTTTGGAAGATGCAGAAGGTCTTGCTTACATCAAGGTAGGCCTCATCCGCCACCCATCCATGATCCAACACCCTAGTCACACAGACAAATAAATCTATCAGATTCATCCGACAGGCCCTCCCCACTGACAATTTGTGCTGCATTTGATCATGCGCACCGATATACTCCATAAACTTCACCATCCAATTCTTGAGTAATGACTCTGTTAGTTTCCCCACCATTTTAGTCGGGCTTTCAGGCCTGTAATAGCCAGTCTCCTCCATAAAAAAAAGTTATTTTTAATTTACACATGACCTTTGATGCTTTTTGATATACAAAAATGTGTTTTCATATCTAAAAATTTGATTGCAATAATATATAATAATGAATATTAATATTAAGGTTCAAGTCCCACCAGTTGCCATTTACTAAAATTCAATAAGATTGAGATCAAAGAAACTATAGGTGGCACTGTTGAGCAATTTTGACTGCAGAAAAGTACTATGATGTAGCAGTGAACCATACTCCTCAGGAAGACAAAGGCTGAAGTGCAGGGGTTAACTGTATTTAACTGATTCCTGTTCAACATCTGGTATTGACTATGCCAATAAACCTGTAATTTTCTAAGATTATGCTTAGACACCATGGCTTTATCTATAAACCACAGGTAACAGAGAGTACCTCCAAACCTGGTCGGTATACTGTGTGTTTGGGCTAGCAACCCTGTGGAGAGCACCAGACTCCATTCTGCTGAGCACACTTGTCTCCTGGTCCATTCACTTGCTTAAATTAAGGTAGGCCTCATCCACCGCCCATCCATGATCTAACACCCTAGTCACACAGAGAAATAAATCTATCAGATTTGTCTGACAGGTCCTCCCCACTGAGAATTCGTGCTGCATTTGATCATGTGCACCGATATACTCCACAAACGTCACCATCCAATACTTGAGTAATGACTCCGTTAGTTTCCCCACCATTTTAGTTGGTCTTTCAGGCCTGTAATAGCCAGCCTCCTCTATAAAAAAAAGGTACAGGTATTAGTATGATCAGCAGAAGGAAGGAGGTAGTGTTACTGTTGAATAAATGTTAGCATGGGAAAAATGGGAATTACCACATAATACAGGTAAGAAAAATATAAATTGAAAGCATAAAAAAACTGCTAGGCCCATCTAGTCTACACGCAAGCTCTACCCTTATTTACAGACTCTGACACTATTTAGTCCACGGTTTTCAACACTCGTTCAGTCCTCAACTGTTCCCTTATACCTGTCACATTCATGTTTAAATCCCAGCACTGGGCTAGGTCTCAGTACGTTAAGTGACACACTATGCCATGCATCCACCACCCTTTCAATGAAGTTGTGGCTTCCACAATTATACACAGTATGCCATATTAGTCTGCAGGAGATTTTAATACAACTGAATAGCCACCTCCATCCTACTGTTAGTGATACATCTGACTATGCACCCTACTCTTTATACCTTTCTTATAATCGTTTAGGTAATCAGTAATGATAACCACCAGACACCTTTCTTCCTTGATTACCAACAGCAACTTCACTCCCCCAACCCCACAGAAGAAAAATGCATTAATCTGTAGGATTCCTGTAACGTATATAACATCATTGACTGAAACTAGCTTGTGTAGCAGCAAGCCACATAGTTTAGTGCTTGTCATACATATGTAGTGTATGTTAATCATATAAATTGTGTGGTTTACATTAACCATTAGCTCTTTAAAAAAAATAAACAAACAGGAGCACACTAGCATCAGACAGAGCAAAACCAAAAAAAAAACACATATTACTTTGTGGTCATAAACCTAGGTGTTCATGGGCGCAGAATGATAACAAGACTGGATTTCATGAAATAATATCATCACATTCATGAAACAGAGGCATATTGGCAACAATATGGGGCATTGCACAAAGATGCATTACTTATTTCAAAATTTACTATCCACCTGATTTACTAAACATCACACAACCTGTAACAAGTACCACTCACAAATCAGCACACACAACAATTTAATGGCACAGGCACAAAGAATCAAATATCTTGTAAGTCCAGTCTTTCACATTATTTTTAAAATGTAAGTATTGAGTATCTTTTCCTAAAAAAATCATTCCATTTAGACTGTTAAAAGGAGCTTTTATACACATTAGCGGGGTATAACCATCACAGTGACACATAAAAGTTTACAGAAAGGATAAGAACAGCGCTATAGAAATTTGTGATAAGATAGGGAGAGATCCTCAAGGAAATCAACATCAAGTATAATGAATGTGAAAAGGAGTCCGATTTCATTTACATACTTAACCTACACTTTGACAATATCGACGACTACATATATCAGAAGCATTGTCAAATAAAGACGATCAAGGTGTCCATACAAATTCAGAATTTGTATCTTTTTTTTTCATTCAAAAATGACATTTGCTTGCACGAAAATAAAATGTCATAAAATATGCAAAGAAAATCAGCTGTAACAGTGGTAGTACTTCACCAATCAAGAACTGCTGATAAGCACACTTTCACCAAATATAACTGGAAACAGAAAACAATAAAAATTAGATTTTTTTTTCTTCAGTGGTACAATTAGTTTCACTGAGTGGATGATCACAGCAAGCCCCCCCACACACACACACACCACACCCTGCACACAACTGCACACACATAAAAGGAACCAAAATAGAACTACACAATGAGCATTGGCATAAACTCAGAATAACTTTATTCCTATGCTGTTTGGTTTGTGATGCCCCAAAAAACAATTATGGATCAAAGGCAGCTAAGTCTGAGCGTTGTTAGGAAATTGAAACAACAGCCACCAATAGCTAATAGGTCGAGGTACCTGTTTAGATCAACATGTAAAAAACATAGAAGCTATAATAGCACATAGAGTTTGGTGAGCTCTTGTGATAGTTCTGTGGCAAACCAATTAGAATGGTCAGCAGCTAAATCATCCTCAAATATACTTTAAAATAAAAACTAACATGCTGACAGTTCAAATCAGTAGCAAAGGCTGCAGCACTATGAAAACAAAACATGGACTGAGAGGTTTGTTTATTTTTTTTCAAGACGTCTGCTTGTTCTTCTAAATGATCTAAATGAAACACAAAGTCAGAAGGACATCATTGTGTGAATGGAGAACAGGATCTTATCACTTAAAAAAAATATATATATACAATCGCATTGACAGGAACACCACTAATTACTCCCCTAAATCCATCCCCCACCCCCACTTTAAAAATCAACTATTACAGCAAACCTACACATAACACCGAAGGCTAACATGTAACGAAATATTGTTTTTTGTTTATTAACATTTTGAAATACAAAAATGAATTAAGGCAGACACCATCTGGTAACACACAGACGCACCATTCATGAACAGCTGGACCTTCATTATTTCCTGAGGCGGATGTCTGAGCTATAACACAACTAGCTGTTCCGTTATCACGGCCACAATTGTTATTAGGAGAAGGCTCGTACATGTAAGGGGCAATTATTCTCTCTCTGTGTTGAAAAATGTACAATTGTTCACCTTTTGAATCATCACTGAATTTGTTGCCTTCTTCTGTAAATTCCTTGACCGTCAACGATGCCATCCTTCTCGAGGTATTGCCACGGAGTCATTGATGTCACAGCTCTCAGCCAGGCATGCGGCAGCCACAAAATAAAACTGCAGCAGAGATTGCCGAACATGACAGAGCTAGGCATCAGACATAGTAAAATCACACACAAAAACACACCACAAGTGACTTTTTCAATAGATAGGTTTAATTAGTGGACCAATAAGCATGTTAAGACTGTACACGAACATTAAAAATATGTAATTAATTTCCCACCTCCTTTAACCAGGTCCATATGTGGTGGTAACTGGCCTTTCACGTTGGTCATGCATGGGCCTGTAGGGAATACCAGATCAGACTGGGGCATTCTTCTTATTGAATTTTCTCCCCAGGGCACTGCCATGTAATGACACGCGTGCATGTATGGTATCCAACCTGAAGTACTTCACAAAGTGTCCCAGTTTTCTGTCACCTGTGGTCACACTTCATGTGGTTTGCGCTTGGAAAAAGGTCCAACTTCATTCAGCAAAGACTACGGGTAGTGACACTTCATCGATGAAAGTGCAGGCAAAGTACCACTCTGCATAGTTTTCAGCAAGTGAAGTAAACTATTCAAAGTGTGGTTTTATTAAAACCCAGTACCATTTTTAAACTGTTTAACTGACACCCCCCCCTACTGACCTTACAGTTCTCTTCACTATCCAAACCTTTTTAAACACAGAATCCTGTACTGCCAGGTGATGTAATGCTTAGTATGGCCACTGGAATACAGAGCTCCTGCTCTTGACCCAACTAAAACCCGTCCAAGTCACTTCAAAACTTTTGCAGAGAGGGGTCAGCATGGTATGGTGAAGTCCACTGGTCAGAAAAAGCAACCAGCCATGAAGGATGCTGTTTGATCCTGTTCCCAGCAATCAGCCATGAAGGATGCTGTTGGATCCTCTTCCAAGCAATCAGACTTAGAGCTCTCACAGGCCACGGGAGCACAACAGGCCCATGATGCAGCAACAGTGCCGAAAAGGAACCAGTCATCCATGAAAATTAAACTAGAAACAATCCACAAAGAGATAAAAACCTTTCGGTAGAAGTCAAAGAAGTGCTCCACAACATTAAAGAAGTTAAGAAGGAGGTGGTGACTTGGCTTAGCAGATTGCATCAGTCAAGCAGCAAGCATCAGCTACAGATCTGCTATAGAATGAGCCCTGAAAGACATCCATGAGGCACAGGCATAGGTGGCAGCCCAGCAGGAAGATTTGGAGAACCGGGCCTACTGCAAAATTATATGAATTTATGGACTCCCCGAAAACTTGGAAGGCACCAACCTAAAGGAATTCCTGGACAGTTTTCTACAAACAGCACATGCCCTCCTGGCCAATTTCCTCTCATTAAGCTCTCAGCCTAAAGCCAGAGAGCTCTGATGCACGCCCCCATTCTGTGACTATCAGGTTTCTCAACTATGCAGTGCAAGAACAAATTCTACAGAAGGCATGGCAGCAGAAAAAATACTTTTTATGGTCAAACACACATTTTCTTTGATAATGATTAATGACCATGCAGCCACTACCACTAAAATGTATAGAAACTGTATCCCACTGCTCCAGACCCTCTGGAATAGTCCAGTAAAATTCCAGACCTCTTATCTGGCAAAAGTAGTGATGCACTTCTCTAATGGGCAGAAAACTTACTATTTAGCAGCTGAAGCCAGAGAAGACCTTCAATCCCATGGGGATCACCATGATGGATAGGTCAGGAGGAGTGGCAAAATCCTCGGGTTCTACTTCTAAATGAAACTCTGTACCATCAGTGAAGCAATGGCACCAGCAGACTGAGACATTGAGGACATTTGCACACATTTTCAAGCCCTTTACTGAGGGAAGTTAGCTATATGAAGTTTGATACCTTCCAACTGAATCTTTCTGCATTTATGGTGAGTTTGTGGGGTAGGGGGCCCTGGGTGATTTTGGGGGGGCTGAGGCAGCAGATGTGGAGGTGGGCTGGGGGAGAGTCATACTCCTTCCCCCTGTACATTATTTCACTGTCACCAGTCTAACCTGATGGTGCCTTGAAATGCGATTCCCACACTAGGTGGCTCAGCTGCAAACAGCCATAGCAAATCCCTGTCATAGCTTAATGGCCTTTTTCACTGGGGTGCTCTGAGGATGCGTTGTTGGCAGGTTCCATGGGTAGACCTCCTCCAGCTGCCCTGTCCTCAGCTTTCTGATATGTGGAGACCACTGCCTAGTTATATCCAGTCCAAGGTATATTCCCATGAAGTTGGGGAAGGGAACTCCAGCCTATGCCTGGACATGTTATATGCTTTTTTTATTTTGCTATTCAGGTTTATGGTACCTTTCAAGATGAACTGCCTGCCCGGTCTTTTCTCTCAGGGTTGTCCTGGGGCCTCTCTGCTGTCTTGCTGTTCTGCTATTTTACTAGATTGCTTTATAACTGTCAGTCTGGCCTATGGACCTCTAAGACCTACACACCATCGCTGACGATGTGGGTTGCTTAGCCTGGCTCTGGGTGGAGCCTTTGTTTATTTCATTTATTCATTTATTAAAAAGTTCAGAGATTACCTTTCAGCACAAGTGCTCATTCACAAAGGTTCCATGTTAAATACATAGTCACAAAAAAACATGTCAAGTACAATAAGCAGTTCTGGAGGAAATGCAGATAAGTCAGGCTCAAATCACTTAAGGCAGGAACAATTACATATAGCTTTGAAAAAAAGTGGTTTATATTACTGTGCTAAAAGTTATATCTCTGTGCAACAAACTATAGTCATTTAAGTTGTACTGCAGGATGCTACCTATGGGTCCTTCAACTTTTCCCTCTCCCACTCCTCATGTCTTTAAAGGAGTTACCTTACCTGGCTCTCCTCCCACCTGCAGAGTTGTGTGAGATCTTGGTGATTACCCAGCAGGCCCCTTCCTTTTACATTTACAGCTTATGTTATTTCGTGGAAAGCTCTGCTGTCTAGGCCCAACCAACACAGCACACTCTGTGCTTATTTTTTGAGGGTGATTACCTAATATGTCATTTCTGCCTGAACCTGAAAGAGTTATTGCTCCCATGCTTATTTATAAGGTGGGGTGATTGATTTTGTACTGTTTTATTTACTGGTGGGTCTCAGCTGGCCTGCTGTTTATCACTGGATTGGAAGTGGGTGGTTGAGCTGGGGGGGGGGCTATGTTTCTTCCCTCCCATTAATTGTTTGGATCTAGGATTATGGGTAGTGCTGAGGGCTACTGTATGCAATTACAAAGTCAACTGCTTCAAGCTGCAATCATTCATAGTACTTTTTGCCTAGTATTGTCCACTAACTATTTTTAGCAGCATCAATTTAAATTAATGAAAATTCTGACGACCAACCCGCGATATTTATTTAGCTTTTATTAGCACGGTAGGTCGGATCCGCAAAATTCAAGAAAAGCGAACATTAACAGTTTTATAGTATCTTACGGCTGGGTCCCATATGATATTCCTTGGCACATTGATGCTTCTGTGGGGTACATTACTTATTCTAGTAAGTGAATGCTTTTATGGGGTTCTGGGAATGCCAGAGTGGGGGATACTGGGTGCTAGTAACATCATTTTGTTTTTATTTTTTCATCTTTTTTCTCCCCCTCTTCATTGCTCTAATACCCCTTTTCTTTTGAGATGACACAATCCCAATGGGGACCTGGATGGTAACCCAATACGGTTCTTCCTCTAGCTCAAGGTTCAAAGTCATTCCTTCAGCCAGTTCTCTGTGGTCATTAGGGTGGGTCAAATGACCAGGCCCTCCCATGGAAGTATTATTGTTATAGTTTTTCACACTGAGATGTGATGCCGGGAGTAATGCTGGCTACTCATATCTCCCCCATGGACCTGAGGTAGCTCCCAACTGGAATACAGCCCCTTCAATTGATGTTCCTTTTTTTAATTCTAGCCAGATCTTTATCAGTTGTTTCTCTCCTACATAAAGTGTATTTTATATTTTATTGTTGTAGTGTATGCTCATTAAAAACATTCAATAACAATCAAATGGCTTGTTGCAGCCAGTGTAAAGTTATTTTTTGCAGGTTTGCTGGATACAACAGGGACTCCATTTGTGGCCTTGGGAAGATACCTAAGAGGGCATTCTGCTGTACCAGGCTCTATGGGGGGCCCTGGGGCTGCTTGGGGACCTCTGGTGTTATGGGATGGGTGGATTTCCTGGTGTGGGTGGAGTCAGGGCGGTTAGACCTTGGGTGAGTCCCAGTGTGTATGACCCCAGTGGTCATTTGGTCCCAGAGCATTAGTAGAATTAATAATCCAATCAAACACACTTGGCTATTTCAGTCCTCCAGAGAAACCCAGTCAATGTTGCTCTCCTTCAGTAGACTCACTTTACTGTTTAAGAGCATCAGAGATTGTCATGGGGGAATACATACTCGGTTAATGCATCCTCTGGCTTGGAAGGGAAACATCGTGGGTGGGGTTATGGTTCCGTCTTCCACACCTTTTCAGTAACCCAGGACTCAATGGACCCCCAAGGCCAGTATATAACTGTACAGGGCAGATTATATGATTTAGAAGTTATTCTTGCCTGTGTGTATTACCCCTCAACTCTCTTAAAACAGTTTATAGCAGGTTTTTGGGGGCAGCTATTGGATCTCCTGAGGGGGAAAATTATTTTGGCCAGGGATTTTAATATTACCTTATCTGTAGATCTTGACACCTCTAATCCCAGCAGATACAGGGCACTGATGGTCCAAAAATGTCTTAGAGCCAACTTGACCCACTTGGGCTTTGTGGATGTGTAGTGTACATTCTTCCCAATGGGACATGCATATATGCCATGGGAGCTGCATGAGAGCAGACAATTTTTTTACTACTTGTTGATGTGAACACTTTTCCACAGTTTGTGACCTTACATATGACCCTCAATTTCTGTCAGACTATGATTCACTCACTCTTAAATTGGATCTGGATAAGAAGCGTAAAACGAGATTCTGGAGACTGAACACTGCCCTGTTTCACGATCAGACTTTCTGTGTGATGGTAAAAAAACCAGGTCCCGCAAATCATTGTGGAAAACACCTCTCATAACATCTCATCACCCATATTATGGGACACGCTTAAAGTGGTTATCTAAAGGGATATCATTTTCCTTGCCTTGGCCAAGCGGCTGGTGAATTTTGAGCTTCAAGAAGCTCTGCTGCATGAGCTGAGCATGCTAAAGCATTCATATGTAACCCCCCTCATCAATTTGAGACTTACCTTAATGTCTTCCTGGGCTCTAGCCATGCCCACTGCCAGGCAGAGGTCCTGCATAGATAGTGAATCCATTGGGTATTTGTTTAATCCTGTTGATTTGCATGAGAGTGCCATGATGTGCCTCTGCGCCTGTCTCTTTAAGACTATAGACAGTGGGTATGCAGTAAATGGTCTGGGCTGGGTCTGAGTGTTTCAAAGCTCGTGACTGGCCAGGCACCGCTCTAATTTGCTTCATTCTGCTGTGGATAGTGAAGCATAAGGAGCTCTAGCTGTTACTGTAAATGTTTATTTCTAACCTGTTGTTATATTTGAATAACAGTATTTGCTTTAACCTGCCTTCTTGCAGCTTATTCATCTAAATGGGAGCCACCATGTTTGATCCGGGACTTCCAGGATTTGGACTAATTAGGACACAAGGGACCTTAAGGGGTCCTTAGTTTAAGTGCTTCATGGGAAGGAAAACTATTTCTTGTAGTTTTACAGGCTGGCACCTAAACTGACTAATGGGAGCACCAGAGCTATGATTGACAGCTCCCTAGCCAACCAGATTGTTAGGAAACTGGACTAGTTCAAGAACTATTAGAAAAAAGAGTTCAGTTGCTGTTAGAGCTGAAAGAGTGACTAGCTCGAGCCATCAAGAGGCAGCTCCAGGAAAGGAGCTGCAGAGATTTAGCAGGGAAAGGCCTGACTTGCCTTTCTGCTATTGTTTTATAGTATTGGACTGCTTGATAGCAGTAACTGGACTAATCTGAAGCTAATCTTTGAACTGTGGCAGTTTGCCTGAGACTGTGAGAAGTGCAGCTTGATATATTGGACTGAGAGGAACTCCTATGGAGCATTCTGCCCAAGAGTTGTGTGAGAGACTGTTTTGCGAATTGAGAGGTTTGCTCAGTTAATCTACTAAAATAGTGAACTGGTCTGAAACTGATCTGAGAGGCAGAGAAGAGAATGCTGTTCTCATTAAATGTGCTGAATGTTTATTGTGGGTCACGGCTTACTGTTCAGGGTCTCCTGCTTGCCAGAAAGGAGACCATCTTTACCAGTGACCAAATTGTCTGCCAGCTGGAGGTTTTCATCAGCAAACAAACTGAACTTTGCCAGAAGTGTTTATCCAGCCTTGGGCCTATGCCAACCTTGGCCCAAGCCACCTATTTCTGCACCAGTGACTGTTTTCTTGGTGAGAGACCAGACTGGGGATTCAGCCCCTGTGCAGCAAGAAGTCACAGGTTGCGGCCACCTGGAGGGAAAGACTGTGAAGTGGAGGTGAGTCGTGCAGGCCCAGCTTCCCCATGCTCTTCAGTTTCCAGCAGCAGGTCTTCATATTGCCAGACCTTCCTCAACCAACTGATGTCGTGACTTGTGAGTAAACTCAGGGTAGCTCCCTGAAACTTTTCTTTGAATCTTTATGCGGTATCATCTGATTGCACCAGTGTGTTTCAGGGTTACGGAGGACTGGGCCAATCGGTCCCAGATACAAATAACCAAAACCTTGTTTATGCATGTTTAACTGCCTTTTCTTTCCATCAAGGGCCCCAACAACAGCTGCAATGCTGGCCACCCCTGGGAATCGATTCTGGCTAGCCTGCATAACAATCTGGGTACCCAGTGTTGTCAGACTGTTTACTGAGGGACTAGAGTGTATGCATGCATAGTAACCTGAATCAAATCAGTAAAGTAATCATTCTTCTAGACTCGCGCCCCCATTCTTTCACGTCCCCTTAATAAACCTGATTTGCTGTTTCATGTCTAAACTGGCTTATAAGCATATTATTAGTTGGTGCACAGTATTAAAAGTGCATGTTAGCCTTGCTAACATTGCCATTACAGGGGGTTTCAGGGAGTTGCTGAAGACCAGTCCCTGGTGGTAAGTGCAAAGGGTGTATGCATATCAGTAATGCTCATTGTTAACTGTGTGGCAACTGTTGCTAAGGGTTATCTCCTATTAAAAGGTGTTTGGTCACTAGGTGGGTTTGTGGGTGGTTATAGTTTCCCAGAGGGTTATAGCAGGCTAGGTAGATACCCCAACTATTATTACTCTGGGTGGAGGCACCATAATACCGAATCCAGGCCCCTCACTCCTGTGGTCAGAAGTACAGGCAGGGGTTGTGACCTTAGAGTTAGCACTGCCTAGGGGTTAGATATACAACCTCAGAGACCAGGCAGTGGTGGACAGGATACAAGTCATCAAAACAGACCTTCAATTTTCTTCTGACCTCCAGGTACAATATGTGCTAACTGGTCTGAGTCATTACCAGTATGAGGGCAGTGCTTAATGGACCCACTGGCTAGCAGGCAAGCTCTAAGCTCAAAAACAAGCAGCGTGTATCCTGTGTCTTCGTGACCCTGGTTCTGGTCAATTGCATTATGGCTCTACACAAATTCACAGAATCTGTTGTGAGTACTACAGTAGTCTTTATGTGAACTCCTCTCCTCCTGACCCTTTTAGCTTTTTCAACTATCTGTCACACCTCATGCTCCCCGCACTTGCTGATGCTCAACAGGAACAGCTCACTGACCCAGTCCGATCCACCAGGATGAAACTCTGGTGGTATTGTCTGCTGCAAAAACACAGAAATGTCTGTGCCTGGATGGGCTTCCTGTGGAGTGGTATAATGCTTTCTCCCCTTTGCTTTGTCCCTGTTTGCATTGGGCTTTTCAGATGGTTCCCCTTCCTTCATCCCTGTTTCCATCAGGCTTTTCAGGCGGTTGCCTCTGGAGACCTTCCTCCTCCTCCATCCTGGAAGTATGCTTCTCTTTCCACCCTTCCTGAACCTGGAACCCTGCTTGTCCTACCTCTTTCAATCCCATATCCATCTTGAATATGGATTACAAGATTTATATGGGGGTCTGGGCCTCCCATCTTAAAATCTTTCTCCTGACCCCAGTTCACAAATATCAGGTGGGGCTTATCCAGCATTGCCAAGTTATGGATAATATTAACCACACACTCACTCTGATTGAAAACATTTCCCAGTGGTTGATTCCCACCACACTGCTTAGCCTGGATGCTGAGAAGGCTTTTGACAGGATGTCCTTGCATTTTCTCTGGGGCACCCTGTCAGCCTTTTGGTTCCCTGATGCCTTTATCACCTGGCTTCAAAAGGTATACACATACCCCTAGGCCTGTATGAAGATCAATGGATCCCATGATACCCCCATTCCTCTGCAAAGTGGTGTGAAGCAGGGTTGTCCCTTGTCCCCACTCATCTTCACTTTATATAGAGCCACTTTCCATGACTTTGTAGTAGTGCAGAGAGGTAGAGTGTATATTGCTTGGGGAACAGAATGTAGTCACTTTATATGCAGATGATATCTTCCTAACCCTTCTAAATCTGGATTTCTGCATACTGGTGGCCTGGTCAATCTTGACTACTTTTGACTCTTTGTCAGGGTTCTGTCTTAATCTTCAAAGGACAGAGGTTCTTCTCCTGCATTACATCCCCTCTACTGCCCTCTGAAGACAATACCCTCTTAAGTGGAGGGGTACTAAGATTAAATACCTCAGTAACCAAATGCTGAAAGACTTATGTGTAGTGCAGCTTTAAGAAATGTTAGACAGTACAGCTTTAAGAAATGTACTTCCTGTGTGAGCCTGTGTGTGTGTGTGTGTGTGTGTGTGTGTTGAGAACAGTTTTCCCCTTATGTCCGTGCTGAATAGAAGTAAACAGAGAAGGCCTAGATTTCTGTGTAGCATCTTTTTCTTATTACCAAGACCCTGATGTGTTTAAGGTACTTATTTTTGGCCACCAAATACAACAAACTGGCGACAAGGATGGTGGACAGTTTAATATCTCCAGCTTACTGAATTATACCGTTTTGTGTATTTCTGCACTGGAGGCAAGTAAGCAATTTGGAACTGTGCAATATTCTGGAAACTTCAGCCAGCTTTGAGATTTTTACAGGAACAGACTGGGATACATGGTCCAGACGGTTTGATCAGTGGTTATTACCTAATCCTGCCATAAAATCTGCAAATGTTGAGCAACAGGATCCACTTATTCGAGCTGCTTTTTGTACTTTCTTGGGGAGTGAAACCTTCAAACTTTTATGCAGTCTGTGTGCACCGGACCTACCGGAGGATTTGTCATATCGAGAGCTAAAGGCTAAATTGAATGCACAATACAGTTTCACCACTTTACCAGCGGCGGAAAGTTATACATTCTACAGTTAGCACCAGAAACCAGGTCAGTCATTACAGTCTTATTTGGCTGAGATCAAACACTTAGCTCTCACATGTGAGTGGAGCAGGGAGCATCTTGAATCTAATTTAGCTGATAAGTTTGTTATGGGGTTGAATAATGAACATCATATTCAGCAATTACTTTCTGTAAGTGTCAAGAAATCTGATGATCAACTTTTACAGTTGGTACAAATGTATGAGGCTGCAGAAAATGAAGCACATGCTAAGATGGACACTAAAAATGAGGTACAAGTAGATGCAGTAAACCCCAAATTGAAACAGCTCAAACCTAAGTCTAAACCACTGTTTTCAAAGAAAAAATTAACCACTCCACCCAAACTGCATGGCCAGTACAAATGTGCATCATGTGGGTCTTCTCAGCATAGCAGGGATCAGTGCAAATTCAGAGAAGTTCAGTGTCATGCATGTAAACGTCAGTCATATTGCTAAGGTTTGCAAAAGCAGGAGAACTGCAGTGGTCAGTTCAGAGAGCACAGACAGTGCAGTGGTTCCTATTGCACCACAAATGCAGACTAAAGATGTTCCTCCTTTCTATGTGTTACTTCAATTGCCACAACTGAGGCGTCAATTGCATTTAATGTTGGATTCTGCTTCCCCAGTTACTTTTATTAACCATCAAACATTGTCTGATCTGGATAAGTCACCATTATCTTCTTGTAATAAGTTGCTGCATGCATTTGAAGGGCAACCAATTCAGATAATGGGCTTGTTTACCACTTTGGTATGCAGAACTGATTCTCCTAGTACACCTTTAACTTTTCTGGTTTCAAAAAAGGGTGTCAACATTTTGGGCAGAAATGCTCAGGTTCTTCTAAACATTCATGTTGATCCAGCAGATTCTGGCCTACTTGCTGCTCTCCAGGAACCACAAAGCAGTAACTCGCCCAAGCTTGGGGAGATTTTAGACATGTATCCAGAGTTGTGGAAAGGCCTGGGATGTTGTACAACAGCTAAAGCAAAGCTAGTTACAAAGCCTAATGCAGTCCCTAAGTTTTGTAAACCACAGAAACTTCCTTTTGCCTTAAAACCGGTGGTTGGGGCAGAATTGGACAGACCGGAAAAAGCAGGTGTGCTGGAATAGGTTTCAGGTCCAGACTGGGCTACTCCAGTTGTGGTGGTATCTAAACCAGGTGGTAAGGTTCAAATATGTGGAGATTTTAAGGTGACACTTAATACAGAACTTAGCACAGATGTATTTCCTTTACCCTTACCAGAGGAACTTTTTCACAAACTGAATGGTGGTGTGGAGTTCTCTAAACTGGACCTCGCTGATGCATACCTTCAAGTGGAGTTGGATACAGACTCTCAGAAATTGGTAGTGATTAATACATACCAAGGACTGTACGAGTACAAATGATTATGTTTTGGCCTTAGTTCTGCACCAGCTATTTTTCAAAAAGTGATTGAACAAGTGGTGGGTGAAATACCAGGTGTTGATTGTTACTAGGATGACATCATTGTCACGGGCAAGACAGAAGCAGAACATTTACTTAACTTACAAAAGACTTTAGAGAGATTGCAACAGAGTGGAGTCAGACTCAGGAGAGAAAAATGCTAGTTTTGTCAATCAAGTGTCACATAATTAGGTCACACTATTGAAAAAGGTAGAATTCGTCCAAATGATGAAAAGGTGGAAGCCATTGTGCACATGCCTGAACCATAGAGTGCTTCAGAGCTGCACTCATTCTTGGGTATGGTGCACTACTATGACCGTTTCATACCTGGCTTAGCCACTAAATGTGCTATCCTAAATGAACTGTTACATAAGGGTACTCCATGGAAGTGGACTAAGGGCCACAGTAAGGCAGTTCAAGCCATCAAGTTCTCTCTAACCCATGTGAATAATTTAACACATTATGACCCTAACTTACCTATCACATTAGCCTGAGATGCTAGTCCTGTGTGTATAGGAGCTGTCATTTTCCATACAGACCCAGAAGGAGTAAAGAAGCCGATAGCCCATGCATCATGCAAACTCACTGCAGCTGAAAGGAATTATGCCCAGATTCAGAGAGAGGCATTAGCAATTGTGTTTGGAGTCCAGAAATTTTGCCAATACTTGCTAGGTCGCAAGTTTCACCTGAAGATGGATCACAAGCCACTAGTGACAATTTTCAGTCCAGAAAAAGGAATTCCAGAAACAGCCGCTAGCCGAATTCAATGATGGGCAATAATTTTGCCTGCCTATAATTTTGAGGTCACATACCAACCAACTGACCAGCATGGAAATGCAGATGCCTTGTCGAGGTTACCAATATCCAGAGAAATGGAGTTTGATGTGGGACTTAAAGAGGAGCCATTAGGATGCCAGGTGGGGCCAGATAGTTTTCCAGTGCAATTCAAAGATATGGAGGATTCTACTGTTGTGTGTGCAATGGAGCTACGACAGTTAGATCAGCTTCCAGTACTAACCAAGGACATTGCAAAAGCGACTAGTCAAGACGTAATTTTGAAACAAGTGTATCAGTATACGCTTGAGGGTTGGCCGAAGAGCACTACTTGTTCAGCTGAACTGCAACCCTACTATACAAAGAGGGCCAGATATTCAGAAATGCACCAAAGCCCAGCACAAGTCCTGCACAACACAACCCAGATGCGCCATGGCAAGCCGGCAGCCATATTCAGAAGATGCGCTACCCGCAATGCTGCAGAGCAAGTTGGCTGAATATGGCAAAGATGCTCCATGGCACAACCAGAGATGCGTCAGTGCAACCATGGATGTATGGAGCAAACCTGAGCACAAACCCAATGAGCAGGGCAAGAGCCACAGGCTGCAGGTACACTTATGCAAGCAAACATAGGGCAATGACCACAGGTGTCCCCAGCAGGGCGCACCCATTAACACAAAGGCATGGACCTGGAGGGTACACAGAGCACCAGGGGAAGGTACGCAGAGAACCCGAGCCTACAAACCATGGAACACACCCCTGGCCAAAGACCTGCCACCCCAGCCATGCCAATGGCAGGGACATGCAACACCCCCACAGGCAGGGCGACAGTGCCCCTGTCACCACAAGTACAAGCCCCCCACAGGCGCATGGCACAGGCATACACCCCCCCCCATGAGCATGTGTGCACATCCACGCACAATGGGGGCTATGAACCACCAGGCGGACAATGCCCCAAGATGACAAGGACCCCGTGCAGAGCTCCCCCCTTCCTGGTCGCAACCAGCAGTACAGGGCACCACACTGACAACACAGTGACACACCAAACACGGCCGGCCCCCAGTCAGACATACCATGGACATGTGAAACAGGGCTGAACACAACACGGACCCCATGGGAACACAGCCCGTGAACTGACCCACTCCTGCGGGGACACCGTGCACCATACCCACACATCTGCAGCATGGCTCTGCACTCCACCTGCAAAGCAGACATGGACACAAGCCTTTATCAGCACCAAAGCTTTATATAAAAGAGCAGATGCAACAGGCAGATAACAAGGGGCAGGGATAGGGGAGGGGGAGAGGAGGGGGGGTCAGGGTGCAAGGGCTATACAGAGTGACGTGGGACAGCATGGAAAATAGGTGTGGGTCAGGAAAGGGGGCTATATACAACATGGGCCACTGTAGGTCCCTCTAGCTCTGGCCCCTGATGGCCCATCTCAGTGCCACAGTCTCTTGTAGGTGCCTCCTCTGGAGTGCAAGGAGTCACCTCTGGAGTGCCAGTATCCTCCCTCGGTCCTAGACATGGGGGCATGCAGCCCTCCCAGCAACATTCATGTGACCACCTAGGGGAAGGGATGGGACAGCCAATCATTGCAATGCCCCAAAGATCCCAGCTCTCACACAGCGTGCAATGGACTGCGGGGCACACATCACTGGGGGACCACAATAGACCCATGCCTGGAAGGCCACAGCGGCAATTCACACAGCACACCACAATGGTGCAGCTAATCAGACAGGTAGCGCAGTGTGCCAATGTGCGCATGAGCACGGGCACAAGGCACAGAGCACAGGCACTGGTGTAGCACACATTGTGGAGGCTGTGTGCACATCCCCTCCACTGGTCGATACAATGCTGTCAAAGTATGTGCAACATTGGCACGTACAACAGGTGGTGTGCCACCCACAGCCATGCAGACACATGGCCATGGATACCATGCCTGGACCCACTACCCACAGCAATACAACAGGGACACAAAATGGCATAGTGGCCACACTTACCTGCCATGTCACTCCTTTCTGGTGCTGCACCCTGTGGCCTATCATGGCCCCTCACACCTTCTGTGGCTGCCCATGCCTGTCTGTGGTCCTCTGGCCCTGTGGAAAGCATGTAGAGAAGTGGACATGAGTACAGAAGCACACATGGAGAGCCCCCCGCCACAGCACAGCCCGCATGTTGCATGGCATGTCCCCGACTGTCCTGTGGCTCCCATGCCTGAATGACTGCAACACGTGCAGCAGCCATGCATGATGCATGGTTGCCGATGGGACTGTGATGACCCCCAGCTGTGGACCGTGCCGCGCAGCCCAGCACCCACCACTGATGAGCATCAGTGCATGCAAGCCAATTGCGCACACCTACCTGGCTGTGGCACCACCCCATGCTGGACGCATGCCAGCATCTGGTGCAGCTGCTCCGGATCCCTATGTCACAAGTCCCCATACCAGCAGTGAGATTGTGCTGCACTCCTGGCCACCCCCGTGCATCTCTCTAGGTCTGTGGCCACCTGGACCTAAATGTTGCCCCTGGCTTGTTGCAGTGGCACAAGGCCGAATAGTTGCCCCTCAAAGGACTGCACCACTGCAACAAGATTGACCAGTTCAACATCTGTCCAGTTGCTGGCCCTTCATTTCCTCTCCTGTGCCATGGCCACTAACAACCCTCACTGCTGGCATGAATGGCGACTGCACATGGTTGCAGCATGTGTAGGATGCACGATCAGGAATGGAAGGATACAACTGTGCATTACGGTGATGCACAATGTGGGTGTATTGCGCAGTCCCGGACATGCGCACAACACCCTGGCCCACTGGCTATGTCGCGCATGTGCCCGAGGATGTGCAATGCCCCACCATTGCCGCATACACAATGACACGGTACCACACAAGGGCTCACAGTTGCGCGATGGACACATGCAATGGCATGAGCACATGTGCACTGTGGGAATGTGCAACACGCATGTGCCAAACATGCTCCACAAGGTTGCTCTGGTGTAACTCCACTGTGCATGGCATAGTTTCATGATATTCAGCCGTGGTATGCAAATTAACTCATCAGTAAATGCGTGGTGCAGTAGGGCACATTAGCATATCATTACCATTGTGGACAGGCTCATTTGCATGTGATGTGCCCTATAAGTGCCAGTGAACACCTCAGGCCACGGACTGGTATTGCACCCTTACAGATAGATGGATGCTGGCTTGGGAAACTGGTGGCCTGCAACAACACTGCCACAGAGGGCAACTTGGGCCATGCCCTCACTGACACACTGTGCTGTCCCTGTTCACAGGTGGCAGAACGTCTGGACATGAGGAGGAGCAGGAGGAGTGTGGGCCTGCATGCAAGCACAGGCCCAACTTTACAAAGGATGAATTGCTTGCCCTGTTCAAGGCATACCTCGACAGGGAGGCCCTGTTGAGCAGTACTGGCCCACTATCTCAGTATCACTGTAGTTCTCGAATGTGGCATGGGCACGGTACAACCTGTGTCGGGCATACCAATGCTGGGCCCTTCGTTGACCACGTTGGTGTTCCTCCTGCCTCCTCACACCTCTCATTACTGCCTCCATTAGGAATGGGGCACTCTCCATCCCTCTGTCACTGTGGGTGTCTCCCTGGGTGCCTGTTTCACTCTGTCTGTCCGCCCATCCAACCATCTGTCTGTCCATCTCTCTCTCACTCTCTGTCTCTCAGTGTCTCTCCACACACACACACACACACACACACACACACTCTCCCCCTCTCTCTCTGGGCACAGTGTTGCACATCTGCTGTCTGTGTGTTTGAGCCAGGTCTTTATAGGAACAAGTCTGGCTGGCACATCTTGGGTTTGCTCTGGACTTGTGCCATGGGTTCCTGGTTGAATATCCTATTGCACCGAATATTCATGGGTACGCCCCATGCACTTGCGCTGCATACATTATAGTTGTGCCATGGTGCAATGAGAGTTACACTGTGCAGCCGCGGTCTTTGAATATCACTCGGCAGCACATTTCTGTAGTTGCGCCAGTACAACTTAGTTGCACCGTGCGCAACTGCTCTGAATATATGGGCCTGAGACAGCAGTTGTCCATTGCTGGGTGTCTTCTATGGGGACTGCATGTCATAGTACCCCAATGTTATCTCTCCAATGTGCTGACTGTCTTGCATGCGGGCCATCCAGGCATTGCTAAAATGAAATCCCTGGCCAGACCTCACGTATGGTGGCCTTCCATTGACAGAGACATATACCAGGTTGTGCAAAGATGCGAAGGTTGTGCTGTATCGATGGGAAATCTGGCAAGAGCTCCAATTCACCATTGGGAACGACCTGACGAACCCTGCAAAGGTTGCATATTGATTTCGCAGGACCTTATTTAAACTCCATGTTGTTACTCTTAACTGACGCTTATAGTAAATGGCCAGAAATTCATCAAATGTCTTCGACAACTACTGAGAGTACCATTAAAGTGTTGAAATCTAGCTTTGCTATCTATGGTTTTCCACAAGTGATTGTTTCAGATAATGGACCACAGTTCATGTCTGTTGAATCCCAAGCATTTTGCCAGCAATGTGGTATCCACTATATTTCCTCACCTCCCTACCTTACAAGTTCAAATAGCAAAGCAGAATGCCTGGTTCAGACTTTTAAAAAGAGTATGGACAAAGCTAGTCCTACTACTCCAATGGCAATACAAATAGCCCTTTTAGACTTTCTTGCGATGCAAAAATCACACCACATTGTGTCACGGGAACATTCCCTGCAGAATTGTTGTTTGGACATCAGATTCGAACTCAATTGGACCTTCTTCACCCTCTAGGCTATAAGTCAGGAAATGAAATGCTTCCTAACACTCTGTCCCCCACCCTGTAGAAGGCGCAGCCCTCGAGGTCCAGGGAGCGGAGGGGCTCCGAGCTGCCAGCGGGTCGGCGGCACCTGTGCAGCCGACCAAGGGTTCCAGGAGGCCGGGAGAAGCAGGCAGAAAGAAGGCACAGCCCTCGAGGTCCAGGGAGCGGAGGGGCTCCGAGCCGCCAGCGGATCGGCGGCACCTGTGCAGCTGACCAAGGGTTTCAGGAGGCCGGGAGAAGCAGGCAGAAAGAAGGCGCAGCCCTCGAGGTCCAGGGAGCGGAGGGGCTCCGAGCCGCCAGTGGGTCGGCGGCACCTGTGCAGCCGACCAAGGGTTCCAGGAGGCCGGGAGAAGCAGGCAGAAAGAAGGCGCAGCCCTCGAGGTCCAGGGAGCGGAGGGGCTCCGAGCCGCCAGTGGGTTGGCGGCACCTGTGCAGCCGACCAAGGGTTCCAGGAGGCCGGGAGAAGCAGGCAGAAAAGAAGGCGCGGCCCCTCGAGGTCAGGAGGCGGAGGCTCCGAGGCATGTGAGTCGGCCCGGCACCTGTGCAGCCGACCAAGGGTTCAGGAGGCCGGGAGAAGCAGGCAGAAGGGACGGGCAAAGCCGCAAACCAATCGGAAAGCGACCATGTCTGTGCCTTGCTTCCGATTGGTGCGCCTTCCCATAGACTTAAACTGGGGTTTGCTGCACTATTCTGGCCGGGATTTCTGCTTTTCTTTAAATTATTTAGAATTCCTCATAAAAGTGCTGTTTTCTCTTACTTTGTGCCTGATTTATGGGCTGTTTTCTGTATTTTAAAATAAGTGTTACAGTCTTTTGAAATGCTGTGTGGGCTAGACGCTTAGGCGCCTAACCCCCCATACCCTCCCAGTCTATTGTTGTGCAAATCTTAAGTTTTAGCACCTTATTGCAGATTACTGCAATAAAGGTACCCTGCTGACTGCCTTCTCCTCGTCTCCCACCTTGTGAAGGCGCAGCCCTCGAGGTCAGGGGTGGAGGGCTCCGGAGCGCCAGCGGAGTGGCGGCACCTGTGCAGCCGACCAAAGGGTTCCAGGAGGCGGGAGAAGCAGGCAGAAAGGTACGGGCAAAGCCGCAAAATTTTTCCGCCCCCCTCCTGGTTGATTCCTTTTATACACTTTCTCCCGCCATTTCTTAATACACGCCCACATCCCTTTCCCTCCCTCCCTTAACCCATACCTAACCTCCACAATGCTACTTTGCTTCCTTTTGCTCCTGAGCCTCGCATCTCACCCAATCCCTTATGATATTAATGTTATGCCCAGTGTCAAGATAAATAACTCAGTTAATACGACCTTCCACTTCTGCCATCCACAATGGCCAACCACGGATTCCTTATTCAACCCGAACCACGTTTACAATGCAACCTCTGGGATATCCCACATAAGGCCACCCTAACAATTCAGCACAGCCCTGGCACCTTACTTGTATCATGGCTTTTTATTAACCCACTATGCCTGTCCATTAAATTATTATGCTATGATAAAATTCTCACCTATATACCAGGACCATCACTCATCTCACAGCAGGCACCCAGGATTAGGAGGAAGCGCTCTGACCACTCACTATCCCTGTCCTTGGTGCCCTCCTCAAATTAATCTTCTACCTTCTGATCTGTTTTGGTACCACTGAAATAAATCCTGGCCCCATTGAAGTTTATTTTCCCTGCTGATCTATCCTCTATAAATGGCATAAGCTTCCTACACTTCAATGCCTGCAGCCTCTTAAAAAATTCTCCGTAATTCAGGCCTGGGTGGCACATACCCTGCCTGACTTTCTGGTCATCTCTGAATCTTGGCTCAGACCTTCGACCAAAGACAGTGTTGTAAACCTTACCAACTGTCAGCTCTTCAGAGCAGATCGCCCTTCCAGGGGTGGTGGGGTGGCCATATACATTAAGGACACCGTCTCTGCTACCTGCCTCATCAACACATCCGAACCAAAGGAATTTGAATGTTTGTCAATCAAAATATCCCTTCCTAACTTGACTTCATTTAAATTGATTGGCTGCTATAGGCCCCCCTCAGCAGGCCTCAAATTACTATCTCACCTGGGGTCAATAACCAATCTAGGCCCTGAAGATACCATCATCCTTGGTGATTTGAATTTAAACTGGCTATCTAATGCATCTGCACCATTGGTAACCTTTTGTGACACCTATGGCTTTACACAGCTAATTAAAGACCCAACCAGGGTTAACCTAAAAATTCTAGCAACAGCTCACTCCTGGATATTATGTTGGTAAACAAGCCTCACTATATACGCATGCAGGAGTACTACCGAATGATGTAAGTGACCATTGTCCCATAGCTGGCATAAGATCTTCACTCAAACCACCCAACCCTGCTGAATTTGTCCTCAAAGGTCAAAAAGAAGTTCAACATACCAGGATACCTCCATGACCTGAGTAACACAATATATTGGCAAGATTTCTACCTTACAACCTCAGTGAAACAGCTCTCCAGATCTTAAAGGACATTATCACTAATGCTCTCAATATTCATGCACCATTCACCAATATCAGAACTAAAGCAAGGTCCTACCCTGGTTCACCACTGATCTTAAAACAGCCTTGCTAGCCAGAGACAAACTGTGGAAAAGGCAAGAAAAACTAAGGATTCCAGAGACTGGCTAAATTTCAGAAAAGCAAGAAATTCATGTACAACACAAATAAGATCTGCCAAAGCTGCCTATTATAGAGCTGAATTGGATGCCTCCTATAATAACCCAACCAGGCTCTGGGGAACTATAAAGGGTATCTTGGCCAAAACTCTACTCCTGCCTTAACCTGCAAACTGCTACTAAATAACACAGAAATTACGGACAAACAAGAAATCCTAAATACCTTCAATGACCACTTCACCACAGCTGGACCAGCATTGACTCTTCACCTGCAAATCTCCTGAGATCTTCCTTGAACCTTCAATCCACCGTGGGTCAAAGGCTACATCAACCTTCTCCTTCAACCCAATATCCTTGAAAGTGGAAGATCTCCTCTCCAATTTAGATACTTCAAAAAGTGCAGGTACAGACTCCCTGGACCCCTACTTCCTCAAGATTGCATCTCAAGTCTTATCTGCCCCCCTCACTCATCTCTTCAATCTTTCCCTCACCACTGGATCCATTCCCTCCACTTGGAAAACAGCTCAAGTAGTTCCTTTACTCAAATCTGGTGATCCCATGGACCTCAATAATTACAGGCCCATTTCCATCCTATCAGTTCTATCCAAGATGCTCGAAAAGTTAGTAAACTCACAATTAAGGGACTACCTGGATAACAATAACCTCCTAAATACAGCACAATCAGGATTTAGATCAAGGCATAGCACCATTTCGGCCTAGCCAAAGTAACCAACGACTGGCAGATTGCTATGGATAAGAAGAACAGTACCTGTGCTGTGTTCCTGGATTTGAGCAAAGCATTTGACACAGTGGATCATGAATCATTAATCACCTCCCTTGGCTCACTAGGGTTGGATTCCCTTACTCAATTGGTTCAAGTGCTATCTATCAGATAGGTCACAACTGGTAAAGATGGAAACTACCTATCCACCTTAAAACCACTGTTAAGAGGTGTACCCAAGGCTCTATTCTTGGCCCCATCCTCTTTGCCATCTATATTAATAATATTGATGCTAACCTCACTCAATCAACATCCATCTGTTTGCTGATGATACTGTATTATATGTTGATCCTTCATGATCTAAAGCCTGTGAACTGCTACAATCTGAATTTTCCATCCTGCAACACAACCTACTGGATAAAAACTACTTATAAATGCCAAAAAAACAAAAGCTATGTTCTTTACCTCAAAGGGTTGCTCGGCCACTACCCCACCATCCACCACCCTACAACTAACCACCTTACTTGGAGAGAAGCTGGAATTCATTGACAACTTCAAATACCTTGGAGTCTGGCTTGATAACAAGCTTGACTATTCTGTCCAGATTGAGGAGCTACTAAAGAAACTGAGACAAAGGCTTGGTTTATTTTTTAGAATAAAGCACTACCTCAACAGAGACTCCAAAAAAAGATTAATCCAGGCTTCATTCCTATCCCTCATTGACTATGCTGACTTTCTGTCAGGACATTGTTCACTCCCCTCTTAAATAAACTGGACACCCTATACCACAGGTCCATCAGATTCATTACTGACCTTCCTTCAGCACCATCATTGCTCCCTTTATAAGGCAGTTAACTGGACATCATTACAACATAGAAGAAATAGGAATGCTGCAATTTGGATATTCAAAGCCTTATCAGGCAAGCTACCTACCTATATCTCAGACTGTTTTACTCAAATTACTTCTAGGCCATACAACCTAAGGATCAGCAAAATTATCATTCTTAAGGTCCCCAATGTCTGCACCCAGTTTGGGAGGGCTGCCATCAGCTACTCACTAGCAATTGTTTGAATTCACTCCAAAAACCATGAAGCTAAATAACCTCCTACCCTTAATCCTTCAAAGATTATTCACCACCCTATTCCCAGAACTCTGCAACTGCTTCCACAAGGCCTAAACCCGCCCTACCACCCTTTTTTTTCGTGTTCCTATATGCTGATAAAACTCCCGTTTCCAGTCCCAAGATTCACCCTCAAAATGCCTGCTAGGTCCTATAATCTACATATTACTCCTGATGTGCCCATTGCCTTCTGTCTCACAGATTAAAAGTTTTAATGTGCCATGTACATATGTATATTGTTATATATTAGCACTTATGTCATTGTATTACTGTTTATGTTACCCCTGTCATTGTATTACTGTTTATGCTACCCTTGTCAATGTAATAACACTTGCACTTCTTGACCACTCAGGTCCATCTTGTAAATGAGCTATGCTCAATGATGTTCACCTGATTAAATAAAGATTTTGATTGATTGATTGATTGATTGACCAGATCCTTCAAACCCAATGATCTTGTGTGGGTAAGGATATATGCAGGCCCAAAGGGATGGATAGAAAGGCATGGTGGAAAAACAGTTCAGGAATGTTGTTTATAGTGTTCGACTGACTAACCAGAGGAGAGTGAAAAAACATGTGGACCAATTATGTGCTAGAATTGAGACAGAACAAAAAAGGGATACCCAGAGTCGGGGTAGTTATCCAGCATTATTTCTTATAGAACAAGAACAGGAAGAGATAGTGGAACTACAACAACTGAGACAAGATGTGGCTGATGCTAATCAGATTCCAGAGCAACAGCCTCCAGTCCTACTATGTCAGTCAGGACGTATAAGACGTCCACCAAAGAGAATGGACTTGTAGAGATATAGTCTAATGACATAGACTAATTAAAAGGGACACTGAAGTAATAACTTTAATAGTTTCATATTACTTCTGAATTATTGACTTACATACTTTCTAGCTAAGTCAGGAGGGATTGTTATGTGTTGTGCAGCATTAAGAAATGTTAGACAGTACAGCTGTAAGAAATGTACTTCCTGTGAGCCTGTGTGTGTGTGTGTGTGTGTGTGTGTATTTGTGTTGAGAACAGTTTTCCCCTTATGTCTGTGCTGAATAGAAGTAAACAGTGAAGGCCTAGATTTCTGTGTGGCATCTTTTTCTTATTACCAAGATCCTGATGTGTTTAAGGTACTTATTTTCGGCCACCAAATACAACAACTTAGGCAGTCTGGAACTCCTGAATTTTGAGCCCCTCACAGTGACACTGAATGATGAGCTGTCCAAATGAACTCACTTACCACTTTCACTATTTTCCAGAATAGACACTATCCATATGAATGTTTTGCTGTGCCTGCTGGCTGTACTCAGCCTCGTAATATTTTTTTGTCTTGGAAAAAACTAATTTCTCATTTTATTTATTTATTTATTTATTTAAATGTTTCACCAGGAAGGCACACTGAACAACAAGCTTCATTAGACATATAGTTTAACATTTAACATACCGAGAAATTAAACATTCAATTACATTTGTAACAAGACATACAGTTAAAAAATATAATAACTAATCATAGCCACATTTGTGACATAATATAGAGTTAAATATATCATACCTGTGGAATATGCATTTAATTACAAGGGACATCTCTGAGGAACACAGTACAGAAATGTAATGTAGCCTTGAAGCCAACTCCTTGCAGGAATGGATCACGGTTAAGAGGCAGAGTATTTAGCAATTATTGAATGAATGCGGTCCAGTGGGGGAAGGGGGCATCAAGGAGTGTAGAGGGGTAGACAGAGGAAACCAGCTGGGGAAGAAGAGGATAAAGATGGGGGAACATCACCGGAGAAAAGTGAGCCAAAAAAAAAAAAAAAAAAACAATCAGATGTGAAGGGCAAGTTAACACAGGGCTAGTGCAATCTGGGAGCAACTCGGACAGAACAAAAAGTGCAAATTATTAGCTCAAGTGAACTAATTCCTTTGATTAAGTGCAGGGAGGTAGAGAGGGGTGCAGGAGTGAGGTGGGGGTGAGGGATAGGGAAGAGAAGGATGAGCCATACCTGGAACTGGCCCCTTCAGAGTGTGGAGATCACTGCCAGTGGTGGAATGAAGCGAGGACTTAGAATAAGGGGCAAGAGTACACAAGGACAAGTTGGGTAGAGACTGTAGAGGGGATAGTAAAGGGAAGGAGGAGGAGGGGTGGGAGAAACTTGTCTAAGACTAGGTCTCTTCAGGATGCTGAGAATCCTGCCAGAGAACAAATTCAGGTGAAGACAAGTTAGGTAGAGAGGATGGAGGGGAAGGGGAGAGAAGGAAGAGTCATTTCCCAGTGCTGGACCCCTCCAGGATGCTGAAAACCCTGCCAGGTGGCAGAACTAGGTGAGGACAAGTTGGTAAGAGAGAAAAGAAAGTGTAACCCCCCCCCCACAAATGGAGGTTTCTAAATTGTCTTCCTGGGCATGCCTAATGGCCATTGCCAGGTTGGTGTTCTGTGTTCTAACCGTTTAAAAGTGCCTGCATGTGAGTGCCCTATTAGCCTCCATGCCTGTCTCTTTAAGAGCTGTCATTTCCATAGTGTGTAATTAATCTGGGTGGGGGCCGAGTAATTTCAGGCTCGAGTTCCACCCGGGCTGCAATATAGCCACTTCATTCTGCCATCGCTAATTGCGCAGAGGGAACTTTACAAGAATCTGTGATTGTCTGCTGATTATCTACTTTAATAATAATTATAAAAAGGGTCTGAGAAATGGAGCTTTCTGATTGGCTGCAAACATTCTAACAGCCTTATGTTAATCTTTTATTAACATACATGTAGAGCTTAGCCATATGCTGAACAAGTTTAAAAACTGTTTAAAATGTTTTTTTATTATAATAGCAATAAGGCACTTCCAGGGATTATGTTAATGGTCAGTTAATCACCCTCTGGGGCATGTGGCACTCGGTTACACCTCGTGCCACAGTACACCCCTAGAAGGTGATTAACAGACCATTAACATAACCCTTGGCCATGCCTTATTGCTTAATAATATCGTATTTTGTCTAACCTGCCTTCCTTTGCAGCATGGACTTTCTGCTAATCACCACCACCTTGTTTCTGGACTGCCAGTTTGGACCAGTCAGTACCTTTGGGTACTCTAAAATGGAAACTGTCCCCAGGGGTCTTATGGGAGTGAATTACTGTAGGAATTGTAGTTTTTATTGTTTGGCGCCTAAATGGACCTGAAGAGGGAGCCCTTGCTGTGACAGACAGATGGATCCACCAACCGAACTTTTTGGATCACTGGGAAGTCCCAGAGCTGCCTGTAGTATGAGTCAGTGTGTAGTTGGAGTTGAGTAAGTGAACAGATTGAGTAATTCGAGCAGCTGCTCCTGTGGAGTAGCACTGGGGAATCGGCGGGAAGGCTGTGTCTGGCCTGCCTGCTACCATCTTCTCGAGTGAAGAAGTCTGCATTAATATCTCAGACTTTATCCAAATTTGCTGTGACTGTGACCGGAATCCTGAATTGTGACAAAGTGAATTTCGCCTGGTGTGGACTGAAGATTTGCCTTGGTGCCATTGGCCTGTCAGGACTTGAGACAACCGCAGAGCGTATGGTTTGTGCAGAGACACTATTGATTGCAACCGAACTGCCAGCTGAATTGTGGTATTTGCCTATCCTTTACTATAATTGTGCTGAATGTGCAGTGTGGGTTGTGATTTGGTTCCCCACCTTGCTTGAATGTGCCACGCTAGCTGGAAGCTGTATCCAGCACTTTACCGGACTGAATCAGAACTGTTCACCTGGTCTGGGCATTACCATTTTGGCCTAGATTGCCGTTCATGCTGCAGAGAATCATCCGACGAAAGACCCGCCTGGAGATTCGGCTCCCTGCTCAACACCATCGAACAGGATCAACCACCACGGTGTGTCGTGTGGGCTCTGTTTCTCTTGGCACAGCAGTCAATCATCCTGAGGTCTTCATTTCCTCCATCCTGCCTCCTGGTCTGGGTAGCGTGAGTAAACGTCAGGGTAGCTCTCTGCAACAGAGCTCAAATCAAAGTGTGTCATCTGATTTAATTGTTTTGGTTAATCATTATGAACTGAGCCATCCGGCTTCAGAATACAAATTGTGGGGTAAGTGCATGTTGTGTTTTTTTCTTTCTAAGGGCCCCAACAACAGCTGCAATGCTGGTCTACTTCGGGTAACACTCCAGGCTAGCCTGCAGACCAACTGGGTACCCAGAGTGTGTGTGACTGTGTTAGAGGGACTCTTAGAGGCATGTATGCTTAGCCTGAATAAATCAGATCCAGAATCAAACACCAGATTACTGCCCCTCCCTTGTTCATGTCCCCCAATAAATCAGATCTAAATAGTTTTGCATTTACCCTGACTATTGTGTACCTTTGTGGTGGGGATACTGTGTTGCCATTAGCTTTCTCCATTGTAGGTCTTATTTTACAGGGGTTCTCCAAAGCTAGTGCAGCTGATCCAGCCCTGGTGATAAGTGTGCCAGGTGTGGGGTTAACATTGTGTTCTGTTGTTAATTGTGACTGTGTATTTGCTGACCAGTATAGGCCACTAGAGGGGATAGAGGGGGGTATCAATGTCCCGGAGGACTGTATCCAGAGAAGCTATGCTACCATTAACCCTGTCCTCTGGGTGGAGGCACCCATTTCTAGAACTCAGGCCCCTCAACCTGCACTTAGTCACACAGGCAGGGGTAATATCCCTTGGGACAGCACCACCTAGGGTTTACATCTTGGAAGCACTGCTGGGATTTGCACCTTCTAGTAGTCAGGGGTGGGAATTGCAACCCAAGTATTTAAATTTGCAACAGAATGGAGTCTCTCACTACACCCAAGTTTAAAATTGCTCCCCACAAGTTGGTCGTGCACTGCATGATAGGGTGGCGTGAGACTGAGGGGATAGACCCCCAGCAGGCCATATTGTTGATGGACATCCCGCTGGGAACCAGTAATGCTACTATTATTGAGACTATGGAACAAGTAAAGTGTCTGGGGAAAGTTGAGGTAAAGGGAAGGGACTTGGACCTGTTTGATCAGACCATGGTGGCCCTCCTCACCTGCAATCTCCCCATAGATCCTGAGAGAGTACCCTCCATTATCTTGCCTGAAGGGTCCCAGAAAGGGTGGCGAGTCATTCATTTACATAGTGACCTCTCCACTCCTGGGGGATCCCCAAGTATAGAGGGTTTTAAAGGTAAACTGCTTAGACTGCTAGCTACTGAGGGGCAGTCTGCCAAGGAGTTAGTAAAAATGTTAGATCTCTCTGAAGACACCACTCTTCTGCAGTCCCCTTTAGCATCTCCTGCTACCCCTAGAGCTTCCCCTGTAGTAGCTTCTCCCACTGTGATACCATCTGTGCACCTGGATTCCTACCGTAGACTTAGGCTCTTCTCAGGTACGGTCCCAGTACCCGTGGGGGAGGACGACTTGGAGACATGGATGGATTATGCCACCCCCCTGGTCCAGGAGTGGCAGTGCTCTGAGGGGGAGAAAAGAAAGAGACTCATGGAGAGCTTGAGGGGGCCCTGCACTGGAAACCATCCATTTCTTGCGTTTTACTAGCCCAGAGTCCATTGTTGCTGAGTACCTCTCTGCCCTGGAGGGGGTGTTCAGCAGCACTGAGTCAGAGGAAGACCTGATGTGGAAGTTCAAATCCGACAAGCAGTAGAAAAATGAAAAGTTGTCCCATTTGTCACTAGGATTGAGAGGGCCTTACAGTGGGCCCATAGGAAAGGGGGAGTACCAGCAAGTGAACTGAACAGAGTCAGACTAGAACATGTCTTAACGTCTGCCAGATATTTCAGTGTGTTAATGTTTAAACTTAAATTTCAAGACCGAAAAGCAAATCCCCCTGAGTACTGTTGGCATATGAAGTAGATTCAGGAGGCCAAGAATGACAAAGAGGGATGGTAGCCCTATGCCTGGGTTGCCTGTACGAGCCAGACCCCTGACCAAGGTGACAACCGACCCGATGAATCCAAGTTTCAACAAATGAGAGAGCTGATTAAGAAGGTAAAAGAACTAAGGGCCAGTCAACAAGCTGCTGAGGTGGCTAAGGGGCTACCCCTTAGGCAGGTGCCTGCTGAGCTCAAAAGTGATGGTCTGCGGAGGGGGCACATAGCCCCTGAGCCTTGACTGGAAACTAAACTTACAGAAGAAGTGAGAGAGCTGAGAGCCCTGGTGGGTGACTTCATTAGAGTCACACAAATCCCTGATCTCTGGAGGGGCCAGGAGGACAGAGACAGTGACTCTCAACCTAAAGAAGACCAGCAGGGTTTCCCTAGCCTCACTAAAGAAAGAGACAGCCCCCTTCCCCTGAGAAGCTTCAAAGAAGCAATATTCTGCTATTGCTGTGGGGAAGACAGGCACACTAGGCCAAACTGTAACCTTCCTGAAAACCACAGAAAGGTCACCACCAGACTGCCAGCCTTGGTCAGGAGGAGCAACATAAGGCCTCAGACGAGCCCTGTGAGAAAATCCTATTCTTTAAAGACTGCTATAAGGCAGACAGCTAAGAATGCTTCACCCGATTGGTCCAAGGTGGTAGGCCCCTCCATGGAAACCACCATGACTGTGAATGGCGTGTCTGCAAGGGCTGTACCAAATAGTGTCTCCCATGTAACCATTGTGTTACAAGATTGGTATAACCAACACTTGTCTGACGTGCCACTGCAACCCCTGGAAGGTCTTCATGTGTGGGGGTTAAGTGAAAAGTCCTACCCCTACTTGGGGTATGTCCGAATCTGGCTGTCTTTCCCCATGGCTGTGGCCGGCGTAGATGAAGCAGTAGAAACTCTAGCTTTGGTGTGTCCCCCCATGGGGCTGTATGATGGTGTCTCTTTACTCATAGAAACCAATACCCATATGTTCGGAAGGCTAGCCCAGCTGTGTCAAGAAAAACAAGTACAGCAAGCTGGATGGGCTATGAACATTTCAGCCTTGGTGAGGCGAGCCTACAACTTACAATGCCAGACTACCGAGATGGACAGGGATGAACCAGTGGGGATAGTATGGAAGAAAGACCCTGACTTATTGGTGCTCCCGCCCAACACCCAATATACTGTCCAAGGTGAAGTATGCCTCCGAAAAGATGTGAAAAACAAAATCTTAATGTTGGATGCCCCAGAAGAGGGGAAGTTGCCAGAAGGATTGTTGGTCAAGCCGAGTATCCTACCTGCATGTACCCATGCTCATGTCCGACGAGTGGTGGTTCAGCTTCAGCATGTGTCTGATCATGAGGTTCGAGTCAACCGCAGATGCACCCTAGCCACAATGCACTGCACTGACACCGCGGTGCTGCCCAGTAAGAAGTGCTCAAGTGAGAGAGAGGAGATGACCTCAGACTAGTTTAATTTCAGGGAATCCCCACTGCCAGCTGAATGGAAGATCAGAATCAGTCGGAAACTTGCCGAGAGGGATCAAGTGTTCTCCCTAAAGCAATGGGAAGTGGGATGTGTCAGTGAAGCTGAGCATCATATCCGACTGCATGATGATAGACCTTTTCGAGAAAGAGAGAGAGATCATGTCAACTGGCTTCCGCTGATATAGGTAATGTTTGGAGGCACTTACAAGAGATGCTAGTAGCTGATATTATCCAGGAGTTAAGGAGCCCTTATACTTCTCCTATTGTGGTGGTACACAAGAAGAATGGGTCCGTGAGAATGTGTGTAGATTACCAGACTCTGAACTGAAGAATTGTACCCGACCAGTATACCACGCCTCGGATACAGGATGCCCTGGACTGCCTGAATGGGAGCCAGTGGTTCTCAGTGCTTGACTTAAGAAACGGGTATTACCAGATCTCAATGGCCCCGGAGGACCGTGAAAAGATGGCCTTCATCTGTCCCTTGAAGTTCTATGAGTTTATGAGGATGCCTCAAGGTATTTCAGGTGCACCCACCACTTTCCAGTGGCTAATGGAGCGAGCAGTGGGAGACATGAATTTGTTGGACATATACCAGATGGAGCAAATACAGTCCCACTTCAGAATCGACCATCAAATTTTACGGCTCATTGGCAAAGATGGGCAGCTCTGTGCTGAATCATTCAACTCCATTCAATATGTGAGATGATTGGGGTGTTAAGGAGTATACTGCATGTAGTTATGTTCTGGAATCACTGGGTCATCTTGCTACAAACAAAAACTGCGTGGCAATGAATGCCGCAACCATAAGGGCGTGTGCTGAAATAACATTGGGTAAAACACCAACACCACAGAAACAGCGCACGCCCTTGAAAATCATGGGTTTCCTTGTTTTTTTGTGGGGGGCTTAACCCCCCTTCCCCCCCCGGAATTTAGATAACAAACTCTGGGGGTGGACTTCAGGATGGGAAGAAACTCAGGAGGGGGAAAACATTGTTTAAAAAAAAAAAAAAAACAACCGCAAAAAGTTGCAGCACAGTGAGACCTTGGGGGAATCGATTCACGGTCCCAGGTCTCCCATGCCACTGTGTGCTGGTGCCTTAGCCACTCCACCATGGAAGTGGCTAAACCAGGCACCCAGCACATGGAAACTTGATACCTCAAAGGAGTAACTTACAGCGACAGGGGTAGCAGTAATTTCATACCACTGTTATACCTCTGTCACTGTAAACCTATTTGTTCTCTCCACAGCGCGGTTAATACCATGCTGTCTTTCTTGAGTGGTATTGACCCGGTACCTTTTCTGGGATGACCACTAACTTAGCCCATTTCACCACTGCCTCATCATAGCTTATATGTGATAACCAGGGGTTACTCTTCCTATGGCAATATCCACCCATCCCCGACACAGAAACTCAAAACAATATATTTTGTTTCAGTTTCCTTTTCTAGACTGATCCAGAAGCCAGTTGCTTATCTATTTTGACTTTCTCCAGCTCAGTACTGTATTATGTTCTGTATGGAATCCTGCATAACCTATTCTAATCTGTTAACCAATGTCTATGCATGTCAATGTCTCAATAAACTTTTAATTTAAAAAAAATTAAACACAGAATCCACATGCCGCTTCCTTCTAGCTCCCATCTCCATCTCTCCCACAGTCCCGGCAAAGTTGGTTTAATAAAGTTATATGATTATAGATTACCTTCCCCAACCCAAACCATATCATTAAACAAACACACATCTCTTTCCCACCCCATGCCTGTCCCCTGAGTCATAGAAGTGTAGTACCCCCCCCCCAGTCTACCCACCCTCTAGTACCCAACTTCCCAGACTCAAAGTTATAAAGATACAGGTGCCGGTAAATAAGAAAACCATCCAGCACTGGAGTAATGGGAGAGCTTTAAGCCAGAAGTTCGATGGGCGGAGCAACAACGTCACTCCCCCATCGAGCTCAAAAGGTCACAACATCCTGGGCTTTGCCAGGATTCTTTTTCGTTGCCCACCATCCAACCCTCCTCTTCCAGTGGCTCATCTCTCTTCCCCGTGGGCTTCTTCCTAACCTATCTTTAGTTGACGCATTCATTCCCGGCACCTGTGGGGGGGGGGGACCCCTCCTCTAGGGTTCCTTGCATAGTACCCCAACAGGGTGGTATATCCCTTGGATAGAGAGGTGGAAAGCCACAAAGCAAATAAAGTTACACAAGCATCATCTCATATTATCTCATCCAGTTGCATAATCACATCGAACATATCCCCTTCACTCACTGATCTCCTGCAATAGAAAGCATGATGACATCCTTCTGTATAGTAACACCTCATTTGTAGCATGACTGGCTATATGCTACTAAATGCAATTACTGCTGCCAGCCTAGAGAAAAAAAGAGAAAGCCGCAGAGCGACACAAAGCACTGGAGTTTTTGTTGCCCTGTTCTGTGTGGTTTAATAAAGCCATTTTTTAACAGCAAGCCTAAGTTTTCACATTTATTTTGCAGTAATATTACGTCTGGCCCCACTGCTTGGGCATTTGGTTGCACTGCCATTTGTGTGCCTCTTGGTAGCTGACTACTTGACAAAGATTAAGTCTGGTAAGTCCCAAGTGACGGAAAGATATATCCCAGGATAATGGTGGAGCTAAAGGAACAGTTGATCTTACTTTGAGGGTATCTTTTGCAGCAGGCCATCACCAGTAGGATTTAGCCGTCAGGCTCTAGGACCACACAGAAACCTTTCTAGCTAGCAGCGTACCAGAGGGGGCTGCCCACCTCCTACATCAACATCTGCCATCAGCCTATCCTGTATAAGGTGGGCGGAGCCCAAGCCCTCCTCAGTTCTTTACCACCATCGACCAGTGCACATCGGACCGCTGACTCCACCACAGTGACAGTCGATCGCCAGTTTTCCCACATTTTAGACCCATGCTTTCTTTTTTTTTTTTTACTTTAGTTGGGTAACCAACAAATTGTTTTGGTGTCAGCTCCTTCTTTTATGTCTTCTCAGCCTTCTTCAACTTCTGAATGCTCTACTAAGTGCACCTGTGGCAAACAGATCCCAGATAAGGACGGCCATGCTGCTTGCCTATTCTGTCTAGGCCCAGACCACAATGTTCAGGCCTGTGAGTCCTACCAGAAATTAAATCTGGCCACCAGAAGACGATGCCAGGGGACCTGCAAGAGCCATATCCTTAAGCTGAAGGTCGCCCAGATGGAACTGGAACTGTAGGCCCAGAGCTCCTACACTTTCCCAGAACAGTCATCAGGCTCTTCCTCCTCCAAATTGAAGAAAAAATCATCAGGGAAGCACAAACTCAGGGACAGGCTCCTCGGGGCAGGACGGCTCCTCAAGGCAGGATACGTCTGTTCCTGCCCCCCAGCCCCTGCTTTTCCAGCCCTTGTTTTCAGTGGGCTCTTCAGCAGGAGGGTCAGCTGTAGCTCCTCCAGCTGGTGCAAGGGGTGCTGGTGCCATTTCTCACCCTGTTGCCCCATCACCTGCACCCCCGATGCCAGTCTTGGTCTCTGGGTCTTCCATCAGGCCTGCACCTCAGTTGCAGGGGCAGGTGTTGCTGGGTATCGGCATGTCCACGAGCCTGGTTTTCCCGGCCATTGCCAGCAGAGCCTTTTTTTCTGGCGCCACTCTCATCTAACCTAACACCCATGCATTCTGCCCCAGTGTCACCCAGGCTGACATGCACTGGGCTGGCTCCTACACTCCCACAACCTGCAGGTCCAGTGCTGGCCCTGCCCACAACACCAGCAGGGCCTTCTCCCACTCTCCCTCTGCCTATGCCTGGGGGACCCGCACCTAGCCTATCAATGCTTGAGCCATTACCCACCCCCACTGGGCCACTACCTGGGTATCCAACACAGATGCCCAGGGGTCTGGTGCTGGCCTGCCAGCATCCAGCTTCCAGAGGGCCAATGTTGGCCTAGCTACATCCTGTGCCAGTCAGGCCACAGCCACTTTACGGCTACCCAGTGTCTGGGGTCCAGCTCCGGCACCCGTTGATTACCACGGTCTGATATCGGTGTTTGGGCATTTGTGCAGGTGCAGACCTGTAATTCGGGCCTTCCCCCTGCCATCACATCCCCAGGGGCCTCCTAGAGGCACTGCCTCTCATGCCTCTGCTCATCCAACACCCCGCCCTCCTCCTACCCACACAGAAGCTGGCACCCCCATTTGCCTGGCTGACCCCCAATGGGGCAACAGTGGGGCTGAGGACTCTGCCCCAGATGATGATGCCAGTTCTGAGCCCTCCTTCCTGGATGGGGTCTCCTTAGGGGATGAAGGTGAACCCAGCAATGTCCCCAAGTCTTCACTGGACAACCCCACCTTTAAGGATACAATGAGACATATCCAGTCCACCATGGGGTGGGAGACTGAGGAGCAGGACCCGAAGCATCGCTGCCCAGCCATTTACCTTTGCAGTGCAACACTCCCCCTCTGGTGGTCCCCCTGATGGTCGAGTCATATGATAACGTTACCAGGGCTGCATGGCTTCACCCTCACACTATTCCTATGGTCCCTGAATAGGCACACAGACTATATCATCCTCCAGCTGGTAAGTCTTTTTTCAGGGAGCACCCTATGGCTGACTCGGTGGTCATTAATGCGGCACACAACCACATTAAGCTTTCGAAGCACCTCAGTGCCCTCCATCCAGACAGAAAATTGAGGCAGCTAGACCAGGTTGTCAAACATACCTTCACTTCGGCCACCCTTGCCATCAGGGCCCTTAACTACCTGACTCACATGGAGCAATACCACAGTTTGTTGTGGGACCAGGCTAGGGAGGAAGTCATGATAATGCCAGATGACCCCTCCAAACAGCAGATTCTTCAGGCCCTGAAAATGGGGTCCAACATGAGTACTCATGTCCTCCGTGTGGCGTACAATACAGTGGATGCCTCTGGATGGGTGGCAGCGGCAGGCATTAGCCTGTGGCACAACACCTGGCTTAGGGTCTCAGGTTTCACCTCTGATGTTCAGTTCAGTATTCTGGATGCCCCCTTCTGTGATTCTAAGCTGTTTGGGGGCAATGTCCAGGACATTATCTCCAAGCTTCAAAATTCTGGAAGGGCCTTGAAGTCATTCCACTATATGTACCACACCCAGCCGAAATCAGGTCATAGGGCCCCTTTTCGTCACTCCTCCAAGAGGCAGTTAAAGGCCCTCCCAAGCCCCAGAGCACGCACAAGTCAGGTGCAGCCCTGCCTGTGCCCTCCCCTGTCCCTCCCCCGGCCACCAGAGGTGCCTCCATAGCCAAATCAGGGGCTGCCCCACCTTCTGAATCCTTGCTGGCCCCCCTCCAGCAGGGCTTCAGGAGGTGGTGATAAGGGGGCGATTCTCCCTCCACCTAGACAGGTGGAGGTCCATCACTACAGACAGCTGGGTGTTTCAGTTCATAGAGCATGGGCACACTCTAGAGTTTCTGGAGTGCCCCCCGCAAAACCCACCAAGGGCACCCTCATATGCACCAAGCCACGTTCCTCTCATATGGGCTGACATTCAAGCTCTGCTGCAAAAGAAGGCCATAGAGTCCGTTACCCCCCTCCCAACAAGGTTGGGGTATTACTCCCATTTCTTCTTGGTACCCAAGAAAGCAGGGGACCTTTGTCCTATCCTGGACCTGAGCAATCTCAACTTGTACATAGAGTACAAATGTTTCAAGATGGTCATGCTGCAGGGTTTGTTACCTCTGCTCCACCAGGGCAACTGGCTATGTTCTTTGGATATGCAGGATGCTGATCTGCACATCAAAGTTTTTCTGGCTCACAGGCTCTTTCTCCATTTTAATTTCACGGGGGAGCACTACCAGTTTTAGGTCCTGCCATTTGGCCTTTCCTTGGCCCCAAGGGTGTTTACCAAGTGCCTGGCAGTGGCGACTGCAGCCTTGAGGAGCCAGAGTTTTTACATTTTTCCCCTATCTGGATGACTGACTCCTGGTGGCTCCATCCAGGGACCGTCACTTGCAAACTCTGGAAGGTACTTGCAGCCTGTTCCAGTCCCTGGGCATTTACCATCAATCTGCCCAAGTCCTTCCTTACCCTCTCCACTGCCTCCTTTGCATAGGGGCTGTCCTGGGCATGGCTTAGGGCAAGGCCTTTTTGCCTCCGGACATGGCAGAGCGACTCATAGTTCAGGCCCACCTCCTGCTCTACAACTGCCATGTCCAGGTGAGGGAGTTCCTCAGGCTTCTGGGGCTTATAGTCGCAGCCATTGTGACAGTTCCCTTAGCTAGGCTACATATCCGGATCCCTCAGTGGATCCTTTGAATACAATGCAACCAGTGTGTAGACTCCCTGGATCAGCTAGTGCTGGTGTCAGGCCCAGTCAAGAAAGTCCCTCTGTGGTGGCCGGAGCCCAGCAACCTGTCTCGGGGAGTGTCCTTCACTGCCCCTCGCTTCAGCAGATTCTGACGAGCAACACCTCGAGCCTTGGTTGGGGTGCCCATATGCTTGCTCTATGGGCTCACCAAACCCAGCACACATGGTCCAAGATCGAGCAGAATCTCCACATCAATATCCTGGAGATGCAGGCAGTCCTGTATGTCCTTCAGGCCTTCCAGACTCAGCTCTCCCCAGGTCTGCTCTTGGTTTAGATGGACAATATGTGTGTTGTTTATTATATAAACAAGTGGGCGGACTCATTCCTACCCCTCATGCAGGGAAGCAATAAGGGTCTGGTATTGGGCCACCAAGTGCAGTCTACAGCTCTCGGCCATCCATGTTCCTGGTGTCCAAAACATCCTGGTGGACACTCTAAGCCACTCCTCATCCAGGGCTCACAAGTGGGAGCTTCTGACTTCCGTGGCAGAAGACCTCTTCAACAGATGGGGTTGGCCTGAGTTGGACCTTTTTGCATCCTCACTCAACGTAAAACTGCCACAGTTCTGCTTACAAGATCCAAGGCCTGGAGTTTTCTGGCAAGACACATTGTCCCGCTCCTGGACAGGGAGGTTTCTGTATGCTTTCCCTTCCTTCCCGCTCCTTCAGCGGGTTCTAATCAAACTCTAGATGGAAGGGGCAATGATGATTCTCATCACCCCCTTCTGGCCTCACCAAATCTGGTTCCCCCTGCTGCAGCAGCTGGCAGTGGAACCTCTGCTCCCCCTGCCCCTCTGCACCATCTTGCTGTCCCAGGACCAGGGCACCCTAGTCCATCCGGACCTCAAGTCACTTCATCTCCACGCATGGCTCCTAAAGACATAGCCATAGCCCAATTTGGGGTTTTCCCAGAGTGGACGATGTGTCGGTGGAGGCCAGGAAGCCCTCCACCCGGGCCACCTATTCCATGAAATGGAAATGCTTTGCTCTATGAGCTGCTTCACATCAGTTGGATCCCTTCATCTGCCCAGTGGATCAAGTCCTGGAATACCTCCTGTCCCTCTTGGACTTGGGTTTAAGATACTTTTGTGTAACAGCCCTTTGACTCACCTAGGCTGCACCGGGGCCCTCAGGATAATTCAGCACACACTTCCGAAGGGGCTGGCCTGGGTTCTGCAGTGGTAGCAAATGTGGCACGGTGCTTCCACCTGGGGTAGTGGCAGGGAACTCCTATGGATAAAGAACAGGTTACCATGCCCCAGAAAAAAAGTAAGCTGTCCTGGTAGTACTTTTCCTCACTCAATAACAGTTTCCCACAAAGTAGCCTCCCACATCCCCAACAGCACTCTTTCAATAACACAGTGACAGTGGATAAAATGCAAACAGTAACCTTACTTATTGGGGGAAGGGGAACACAAGGAGGAAAATGTCAACTACCATTTACTTTAGTTGGTCAATAACTTTCCACTTAGCGACACCTCGTCCCACCCCTGTGCCCAGATTGTCCCTGTATGGTGGGTACCTCACTGCTTGGTGATGCAGGCCTGGGGTCCTTCGTCGGGGCCTAGATAAACATGAAACACACTTCGGACTTGTAATCCTAGGCTTGCCAAACTGGTATGAAACTAAAAAATCCTGTGCAGAGATTTTCCCCCAGACTCCTAACTGGCTAGCTAACTAATAGATTCCCCAGAGCCACAGCTCGGGGTACTCATGTTTTTTACAATTCACACAGGGGGTTCACAGCCAGATGAGTTGCATGGTACTGTGGAGACTCTGTGTTGGTGGTGCACCATCGGTGGGAAGCCGGAACTGGACAAACTTGAGGGGTGATGATCTTCGCCTGCCTGGCCTTGCCAACTTCACCTATGGGCCTTTATAGAGAGACTTCACTCAGGCAGGCCTGTTCGGTCCTTCAACCCGGGGAGTCATCGTCTTTAGTTCGAGGAATCAGGATTGCCTATGTTCCTCAAACCCTTATGTTGCACGTCTAGCCACCCTACAGGACCTGCATAGGGCAGTGGGGCTTCCACAATCTCTCACCTCACAGCTTCTATCTCAGGGGATGCCTCCACAAGCAGTGCTGGGTCCTGTCCCAGCAGCTGGCCTCGACACTTACAGTCTCCCCCCTGGCTGAACATTCACTTTCCCAACCAATTTCTGTGCTGAGGGGAGCAGGGGCTCATTCAAGGTCCACAGCCCAACTGTTTTCCCAGTTTGAACAGCTGTCCAACTGCTTGGGGTGCTATAGAACACTTTTTTCTTTTTTTCTGCTTTAGTCACAAAAAACAGCTACTATTCCTCCTGCACTCAGCTTAGTAGTTTAAGGTAGCCATGGCTTAAACAGCCAAGCAGACTTGATAAACTTGGACTGTCTCTCTCCTCGCAGCCACCCTGCAGCTTCTCTTGACTACAACTCCCCTTTTCTGGTGGCAAAAAAGTCTTATATCTCCCCCTAGCAGCCTCCCTCTGATTGGCTGCAGCTTACCAGGTGATCTCAGGGCTGGCTATGTATTTTACCCAGCAGCCCCATTCTGTAATTTTTTACAGGGGCTGCCATTTTGTCTCCCTGTATGGCTCTCTGCAGTCCAGCCCTGATTTAATTGATCTACCTTTTAACAGGGCTAAAGCCATGCCCTCCCATGACCAGAAGCCCTCTGATCACTCTTGGTGTCTATCCCCGGCTCCTCTGCTCATCTTGGAGCCGGGATATATATTTTTTACAATGCCTGCATGACTGAGCTGAAATAGGAGCACCGCTCCTTTAAATTCAGCTCTGACAGCTATGCATGTTCAGAGGGAGTGTGGCTGCCATCTTATTTATTTATTTACTGTGCAATTCCGGCATCCCAAAACTCTGAGACCGCAAGTTATTCATCTTTTAATGCCCGCAGGTATGGAAGTCCTGTCCGATACGTGGCCCTTCCCTCTACAGAGCTCCTCAGGGCAGAGGACAGCACTGTATCGGGTGGCCGCAGTCACAGCGGCCACAGGAGGCGCCAGGATCTGGATCCCACCAGGACCCCTTACAGAGGCATCAGCGCCGGGCTGGAGCCAGAGCCCACACAGGTAAGCCCAAATTGGGGGCTTACACTTGTATTAAGGTACATCTTTATTTTCTGCAGGGAATTCTGCACTCAAAACACCCAATTTGGGATCCAGTCCCACCTTGGGACTTTAATTTTGTGTTAGAAAAGCTTATGTTGCCTCCCTTTGAACCGGCTGCTTCTTGTGAGCTATGCTTTCTGTTATGGAAAGCATTGTATTTGGTTGCCATTAAAGGATTTCGGAGCTTCAGGCCCTCATGTGTAAGGAGCTTTATTTAGTTTTCCACAAAGACAGTGTGTCTTTGCGTACCAATCCAAAGTTTCTTCCTGAGGTGGTGTCAGACTTTACTTTGAATCACTCCATCCACCTGCCTGTTTATTTTCCGGAGCATTCCAATAAGGGGGAGGCATTGCTCCATACCTTGGATGTACTGTACATAGAATTCTGAGATACTATACTAACCAGACTAAGGACTCTCATAAGTCCAGCCAGTTGTTTGTTTTGTTTGCCCCGGGCTCTCCAGCTTCCAAACAGTGTCTGTCTAAGTGGTTAGCAAATTGTATTGTTTACTGCTACCGGAAGTATGGTAAGGAACTTTCTGGCGATGTCAAGGGCCATTCCACATGGGGCATGGCTGCATCCATAGCCTGTTTTCGCAATGTATCTGCTGCTGACATTTGCGCGGCAGCCACCTGGAGTACTGTCCACACTTTTACCAAGCACTACAGTCAGGACCTTGCCTCAAGAAGGCATGCCAGTTTTGGCCTAGCAGTTTTCCAATGCCTTCTCTCTTAGGCTGTCATCTTTGCTTGCCAACCTCCTGTCCTGCCTTCCTGTGCTATGAGAACTGCTTGGGACTCTATCCTACCAGCGATGGCCTGCTGCGAGAGATACCCTCGAAGTAAGATAGTACAGTTACTTATGAACTTACTGTAACAGTAGATCTTTTAGAGGATCTCTTGCAGCAGGCCCTGCTTTCCCTCCCTCCTTCCCCCTTTCTTTTCCTGTGTTTTGCTCCTCTTCCTTTGGGGCATGCTTTCTGCTTTTTTTCTCTACTACAGGGTTACTTCGGCATTCTCCTTGGTTCCCCCTTCCAAAATACTGCTTCTGGTCTCCAGCAGGAGAGCTGAGGAGGGCTTGAGGCCGCTTGCCTTCTATAAGATAAGCTGACATCAGACGCTGACATTGGAGGTGGGACGCCCCCTTTGGTACACTGCTAGCTAGAAAGATTTCCATGTGGTTCTGGTGCCTGATGGCTGAGTCCTACCTGTGATGGCCTGCTGCAAGAGATCCTCTCAAAGATCTACTGTTATGATAAGTTCTTATGTAACTGTACTATGTGGCCACTTACAGTCATCTTTTATGAGTCTGTCTTTACAGGTGTGGAGCCAGAGGACTGGAAAGTAGCCAAAGTAGTACTATTACTAAGAAGCGAGCAAGATCAGACTCAAGGTAGCACAGATCAGTCAGCCTAACAGTGCTGGGCACGGTGCAGGAATCCTTTCTCAAGGATAGAATAATCACTTGATTGAGGTCAAGGTTCTCACCCGCTCACAGCATATCTTTATGAGTGACAGATCATGCCAAACCAACTTGATCACCATTGTTGAGCTTGACCAGAGAGATGGATAGGGGCAGGGCTAGTGACATAGTCTATTTGGACTTCAGCACGGCCATTGACCCTGTGGTGAATGACCAGCTTCTGCCCAAAATAAACCAGTGAATCATACACAAAGCATACACAAGGTAGACTGCTAACTGGCTTGGGGGTAGAAAGCAGCAGGTAGTGGTTTAACTGGTACTACTCAGACTGGAGGAGGGTACTTAGTAAGATCCAGGGATCAGCGTAGGGATCAATGTTTTTTGACATTTGCATTGATGATCTGGAAACTGGAGTCTCCAGCAGACTGCTTCAATGCACTAATGACACAGTAGTTGTCCAGGGTGGTGGACTTCCTTGTGAAGTGCCATTTCAGAACCGCATGATGTACTTTATATCCCTCTTAGTCACAGAGTTCTATAATAGAAGATGGATGCATTGTGCCAACAATGGAGGAGATGAGCAAGGGACATAAACTACATTACACAGTTCTAAAATGGTACTTACTACTTGTGTGTGAAACAAAAACATCCACTAGGATAACTAAAAAGCCTGTAGAGATTTAACAGCAACATAATTTAAACCAATATTTAAAAAGTGGCTTTTACAGGGGAAATGACATACAGGCTTAGTGCAGTTCTCCTTTACGATAAGGACAAATTTCAGAGGGCCTGAACAAGCTGAGTGATAGGAATCTTAGATTTATAATACAGCCATATGCAAGGTGCTACACTTTGGGAGGAAAAACAAAGGTAGGACCTGCACCCTGTCTGGAGTGCCTGTTGTTGTAGTAAATGAGTTAAAGGACCGGGGGCTCATAACAGACAAGGGGCTAATGCATGACAAGCATTGTGCTAGTGCTATCAAGAAGGCTGAAAGTGCTGGGGTACATCAAAAGTCGTCTGAGGTCGAGGGATCAGAAGAACAGGGTGTAAGCCTACCACTTGACAATGCCCTGGTCAGGCCCACCTGCAGTACTGCATGCTTTCTGCATTCTCCAATACAAAAAGGACATTAAGGCAGTCAAAAGGGTGTAACACAGGGCTACCAAAATCATCAGAGTTATGGAGGGCAAAAGCCATGTGGTGAGACTGGAGGCCCTTATTAGGTTCACCCTGGAGAACTGGAGGCTGAGTAGGGACAATATTCCTGTCTTCTATATACTGAAGTACATCAACGAGGATGAACTAATGGAACTGAGATGTTTCATCTTCTTCCTAAAAAAAGGAAACTACCCAGTCTCACTAAACAAAATAAAATTAGTGAGTAAGACTGTATGGGTAATTTGCTATTTTGAGTCTATATTTGGTTTCAGACTGACTCCTCCCTGGTGACAGCTGTTCTCTATTCTTAGCAGGATACCAGGTTAGATGGGAACCTTTGCACACAATCTTCATCCTAAAAGCAGTGATGCCAAGCATGGCTTGAAAACTCTTTTCCTTTTAGGGTCAGGCATCAGACTTTTTCTTACAAAGGTTGCTATTATGTTTTCTAATATTTCAAGGGACACTGCTATTGTTCTTCAGTAGATCAGATTATGTACTGAACATTAAATTCACAGTGCCTTGCCAAGGTTTGTCCTTAACTAGCTTTAGGTAATAGGCTTGCCAATTCTTTGGTTCTTGTCAGAACAGCCTTGAGTTAGTAATGAACAAACCAAGGAAGAGTATTGTTTTGATTTTACAGGACTGAAACATTCACTGTTGCAGAGGGGCTAAGACATTAGTTTCCTTTGGGAGGACTATAACAGAATTATATTAGTTAGCTAGCGAAAAGACTCTGTCATACTTTTTTTAGCATTATTGTGTTGTTACTGACATTTTTAGATTGTTTTATTGAGTAATGTTAAGGTAGTCAACAATTTTCAACTGGTATTATTTTCATTGTTTTATCTTTTTCTCAACTCATTTGCCAAGGATAGCCCAGCTCAGATGCATTATGCTCCCTTGACAGACTGTATTGCTCTAAATGTCTATTATTTTTGTAATGCTTTTAATTACTTTTTTCCCTCCTCTTGTACTATCTTCAGTGCCTCACCCATAGGATGCATAAGGAAATGAGCTGTTGTTATCTCAGTATGTCTTTACCAGTGAAACTTTCGAAATAAATAAACTTTCAGTGGCATCCTGCTCCAACCATTTATTTTGGGTGTGGTGGAGTTTGAGGCTGAGATCTCCTGGTTCTGATATTCTTCTTCTTAATTTAAAAAAAAAAAATGTATATGCTGAGAAAATGTGATTCCTGATGGAGAGATGATGATGGAGAAGATATGTTGTTTTCATAACAAATCGACCTCTGTGATTTTCTTCTAATATAATTATTATTCTTAACTTTTGTGTTATTTACTGTATAAGCTGAGAAAATTTGATTTGTGACTGGGGGAGGAGGATGATGATGAAGAGGATGTGTTGTTTTCTGAAGCCAGACTCAAGACTAGACGTCCCTGTAACTGGCAACACCTAAAAAAGCAGGAGGAAATGAGTTTGCTTTCTGATTGTTCAGAGTGGTGCCATTACCAGTTGGACTGGACAACCTGGAAGCTTCTTGCAGCGTCAAATTTGAGAGTGAAACCAGCTGACGTTTTGTTTATTCTTTTAACTTTATGTTACTTAATTTGAATTTGGGCTTAAATTCCTATAGGGGGTCTTAAAAAGCAATATCTGGTCAACACCACGTCGGAAGAATGGCACGGTCACAAATTGCACTGACATTACAGCACGCACAGTTTCAGACTTAGTTTATTTATATTAGCATGGTTGTTGATTGCACCCATTTTCTGATGTCCGCACTGCATGGTTTTTGACCATGCCATTCTTGCGAGGCAGTTTTGACCTAGTCCCTTTAAAAGCCAGTGTCATTTGCTATGGAGAATGTCTGAGGAACAAGTGAATAATTTCTTCAATAAGTTGTGTAATTCATATAGAACATGGACGAGTAACTGGCAGCGTGGCAGAGTAGTATTGCCATGTAACGACCTATGCGATGTAGTTTATTTTTTTTTACAACTGCAACCCCCCTGCAAATTGGGGGTTCCCAAAAGTCTTCCAGGAGCTAGCTAAGTGCTCCCAGCCCGAATGGTGTTCAGCGTTTAAGCCATTTGTCTGTGAGTGCTTTTCGAGCCTCTGGTACTGTCTGTTTAAGAGCTGTCTGCTTGCAGCCTTCATTAGTTTGTATGGGTGGGGGACTATGTCTTTAATGCTTGAATCCCGCCTGGGCCACTAAGTAAACGCTTCCATTTCTGCAGTCGCTAAGAGCGCAGAGGGAGCCTAAATGACAGGTGTAACTGTTTGCCTGAAACCAGTTAGAGTATTAAGTAGAATGTAGTTTGTCTAACCTGCCTTTCTTGCAGCTGGGAGTCTGTGTGTTTTGGCCCTCCATTTTGGATCTGAACTGTTGAATAGATCCAATCAGTACAAGGGGACCTCTAAAATGGAGTTTGTTCGGACCAACCAGAATCGGGACTCTCTTGGAAGCTGGCTTACCATGAGGAGATATAGCTAGTGATTCTGGGAAGTGAAGTTCTGGACCTTGGCACCTATTTGCACCAACGGGGAGAGTTCTGAGTGATTGACAACTGAGTCCAGTCCATCAATTGGACCAGGTGGTGCCCGAAGGGAATGTTCTGCCTTGTGTCTGGACAGATCAGATCTGTTGTGACTGTGATGAGAGAAGGAGCTCTGAGGTTCTGCACTGCATAGTTTCGCGCTGGAAGCGCATAGGAGGCCTAAAGTCGGGCGGTGCATTGCCAATTTGATTCGGACTGAATCCCAGCCTACAGAGAGGAAGAGAGGCTGAAAGAGTTGAAACCAGGCTCACCCTGTAGAAGACTGGAGAAATTGCTGAATCAAGCTCGGTCTGTCAGGAAGTGAAGCTGCAGTGTGAACTCCCGGGTTTAGCCGTAAGTGCGATCGGGACCTGAAAGCAGCTGCCTGGTATAGTAATTTCCTTTACATATAAATGTGTGGAATGCTTGTGAGGAACAGCTGAACGGGTTCTCTTGTCCCCGTGCAGTGTAGACTGAAAGCCAAGTGAATGTATGTGGACTGAATCTACCTGCTGATCAAAGCTGTGTGCCTGGCTTGTAGAATTTCATCTCCCTGCTGTGTCCGGGAGTCTGGCAATCCAGAACCCCCATCTGCGCCAGTTTTCAGCATTGAGTCTGTGAGTGCAAATCAGGGTAGCTTCCTGCCATCTGTTTATCAAATTACAAGTGTGTCATCTAATTATTGTGGTTCCACTTCGTCATGGACTGAACCATCCGGCTCCAGATTACAACTGGGTGTTGTGCATATTTTCTTCTACAGGGCCCTTTTTCCATCTGCACCTGCCGGCCACCCCTGGGCAACGGACCTGGCTAGCCCCCCCCAACCTGGGTACCCAGAGTGTGACATTCTAGACCTTGTAATGTGCACAGTACTGTGATCTTATGCTGCTAATTAACCTGATATCCCCTTCCTGTGTTATTGTCCCCCTAAATAAACCAGATTTGATGTTGTTGAACTTTAAACTGTCTGAAGTGTCAGTACCCACTTATCAAGCATTGTAGTGGTTGTTGTATGCTGATTAACCTTATTTTACAGGGGGTCCTCAGAGACGAACCTCAGAATCAGTCTCGAGGGTAAGTGGTATTCTATGTTTGAACAGTGTGTACATGTGGGGTATTGTGACTGTAACTTCTGTGCATCGTGTGAGCCACTAGAAGGGATAAAAGGGTGTCTCAGTGTCCCAGAGGGCTGTGACCAAACTAGTCTAACCACTACAAACCATGACCTCTGGGTGGAGGCACTCACCATAGAATCTAGGCCCCTCAACCTGTCAGTAGTCAAGCAGGCAGGGGTATTAGCCCTTGGGATAGCGCCACCTGGGGGTTACACAACAAATTCAGCACCTGTGCTGGTATGCATACGATGGTCCTGTCTCTGGTTAGTAGTTGCTGGACTATTTGTGAAGCAGCAGTGGTACCAGTGCATGCATTCATTGACTCAGACTGCTGCCGTGGTGTCTGGACTACTTCATATCTCACCATTCCATATCCAACCCAGCTATCCCTGATGATGCTGCTGGCCCATTTGACCAGAGTGGTCACTGAGAGTCAACGTGTCTGTTAGGAGGATGCCATGTTCACATTTTAAATGATCAGCTGGAGTCTTCGTTGAGTTCACTGACTCACTGGAATGACATGACTGGGGATGGGCTGCTAATGCAGCAGTTTTGGTACACTATTATGGTGCTGATCATGCTGTAGGGGCTTTGGGGTTGGTTTTAGATTTTTTCTGCTGCCTCAGTCTCATGCTCCTGCTCTGACAGGTCCACTTCCATATCTTCCTCACTGGCACTCTCCACTATAACCTGCTTTAGGAGCAGTGCTGCCCACTTGCTTTTGTAGAACTGTGGGGTCGGTATACCTTGCTCTGCCACTGCTCCCATGAATAACTGTATTTTCTTCCATTGACAAAATGACTGTTGTCAGTCATTTTGGGCCAGACCTAGACTCGTACCATGTAGTGTTGTTACTGATGTGTGATTTGCTGGCTGGTGGAACATAATAGAATGGCTTAGGGCAGACTGGTAATTATACACAAAATGTGCAGGCACGCACTCACATGGACACACGCACACACACACACACACACACACATATGCACGCACGCACACACATGCATGCATGCATACACACACACGCCTGTGGCAGTTTTTATTTATTTATTTTTATTTATTTATTAAATCTAGGATTACAAAGGCCTTTGAGCCAAGGCTGTTTCACAAAGGTTCCACATCAGAGGTAGATACAACAACAGGTAGACTCAATAAACACAACAGGAGAACATAGTCATTGTACAACAATATAAGGTGCAATTAGTGGTAGATAAAAAAAGACATGATAAACTGACATTTCAGTTGGATAAATGTTCATGGACCACTTAGGTTCGGAGCCACGTAGCGGACCTGTTGAAGGACAGTGTGGCCTTGGAAGGAAAGTGGACAGAACAGAGAAAGGAGGAAAGACAAAGATGCAGCCAGAGGCAGTTGTCAGAGGAGGGGGTATGGGATAAAGGAAACATGGGTGAAAGGGAAGGAGGGGCATGGGGAATGGTGGAGAGAGGGGAGGGGAGGGTGGTAGAAAGGGGTAGATTATTCAATAAGTGCAAATGGGGTAAGAGCAGCAGGGGGGGATAAGTGATGGTATCAATAGCTGGATATGTCAGCTCAGGCATTGAAGAAACAGTCGCAGGAGCTTGAGGCTGTAAATGAGTTTTGAAGGCACCTAGAAAAGGAGCTGAGGAGATATTGGGGTTAAGGTTATTCAGCCAAAGTGGAGCCATGTAAGTGAATGAACATTGACCCTGAGCAGTGCGGCAGCAGGGGATTTGAAGGAGTTGTGTTTTAGACCTCCTGGTGGTCTGCAGGTTGTTTCTGCCGTTGTGGAGCAAGGCAGTGACTCCAGGCGGCACAAGTCCAAGGCTGATTTTCCTAGCCATTATGCAGGTCAAGTACTTTATGCGATCAGAGAGTTGGAGCCAGCACGTTTGTGCATACAGATGACAAGTATGTGTAAGTTGGTGTGCCCCAGTGACTAGCCAACATGACTTATTGAGGGTTGTTGTGATGCGTCTGAGGGTAGACCTAATGGCAGAGCCATAGATGAGAAGGCCGTAATCAATAATTGAGACCACGGAACTCTGTACGGCAAGCTTCAGTGCTTGGGGTGTGAGATGTTGCCTGTGCCTGTAGAGGTGTAGTGTAGTAGTAAAAGTAGTAGTAGTAAAAATTTTATTTTTATGCAGGAATAATACATGTCATTTGGATAAAATAATCCAGTTGTCAAGACAGTCCTGTGCAAGTTTTCCAAGTTTCACATAATCACACCAGTTTCAGACAATCAATACAAATTTTAAACACAAAATCACACACAATTAGACAATATAACCAAATTAAATCAAACACATTCACCTGAATATACAAAGTACATCTTTAACCCTTTAAGAAATTTTTTTTCAATTTTCTCTAATCGCAATGAAGGAGGGAGTATGTTCCAACACATTGATGCTTGTGACACCAATGTTCTATCCCCAAATTTATTCTTACGCTTATCTGGGTCTATTCTATTTTGATACAAAGCCCTAACTGAGTGTTTCCTAAGAGCAGAATCTTTATCTGCCAATATTTTTGATATATTATGATTCAAATAAATTGTCCTATATTTGTATATAAATGAGGACCAACTATACTTATATTCTAAATCAAGAGGTAACCAATTTAACTTGGTCAACAATTCACAGTGATGAGTCCTAAAACTACAACGTAAAACATATCTTACCACCCTATACTGCAATTTATCCAACTTAGTCAAGAGTAGTTTAGATGCAGTCCTATAAATAACCTCTCCATATTTTATTACTGGAAGTATAAGCTGTTCAGCAATCAGTTTCCTATCCTGCAATTTTAAGGACTTAGATGTTCTCTTCAAAGCTCCTAGTTTTCTATGTGTTTTTGTAATAACAGACTCAATACGGCTCTTAAAGGTCAAAGAAGAGTCAATGTTAACTCTTAAGTAACAACAATTTGTAACTTGTTCTATTAAGGTTTGGTTCAATGATGTGATCTGTACATCCGAGACACCCAGTTTTCTAGTACTGAAACACATTAATTTTGTCTTATTTTCATTCATTATTAATTGTGACTTGGTGAACCACTCCTGAACCCTAGTGAAGTCAGCCTGTAGGTTTCTCTGGAGATCCACCAGACCATCACCAGAGGCCACCAAGACCGTATCATCTGCATACATTCCTATATCTGTATACCTGATCACAGATGGTAAATCATTATTAAATATCAAAAATAACAAGGGTCCCAAAATGGACCCCTGTGGAACTTCTCTTTTAACAATCCTAGGATGTGAAAGATGGTTCTCTAACTGTACTCTCTGGAAGCGGTCTGTCAGATATGACATAAACCATACTAGTGGATCACCAGAGAAACCCAAACAGACCAACCTCTCAGACAGAATGGAGTGGTCCACCAAGTCAAATGCTTTTGATAGATTGATATAAATAGCTGCTGTATCCTTACCTTTGTTCAGGGATGTACATATCAGATCATTAAATTCGACCAAAGCCGACATAGTTGAAAAGCCCTTCCTAAAACCTGATTGATATTTTGTTAATAAATCATATTTTTCCAAGTAAACTCCCATTTGTTGGTTTACCAACCTTTCCAAACATTTGGACAAGACAGGCAAGATAGTAATAGGACGATAATTATTAGGAGATGATTTATCTCCAGTTTTGTAAATAGGTACTATCTTCCCTGTCTTCCATAAAGTAGGAAAATGTCCCTCTTGTAGACTCCAATTAAATATAGCTAGAATCGTACGTGCTATGTATGGGGCAGCTATTTTTAAAAAACGTCCTTCTAAATTATCTAGACCTGCAGATTTATATGGGTTTATTCTAGATAATTCCTTAGTTACTTCCTGTAAAGTCAACTGTTTGAATCTAAAGGGAGGGTGTTGATTTGAATAATAATCTTCACACCTAGTATCAGTTACTATTGGAGTATCTTCTATTAATCCTAAATTAGGCAAATCAACAAAATAGCCATTTAAAATATTAGATACCTCCCGTGGATCCTCTATCATATTTTCATTTGTTCTCAATTTTAGTTTTATTTGTCCATTATGCCCTCCTGGATTTGACAAGTAGTGCCCCAGGGAAATTGGGAGCACCACAGAAAATAGGGAATTCTCAGAGATATGAGGGGTCAGACAGTTATGGGAACCCTGGCAGCTTAATGGGAAACCCTTGAAAAGCTTTGGTGACCCTCTGAAAGACAGACTGGGCCCAACTCCAGCAGACAATCCTAGAAGTCTAAATTCAGGGTTTTAAAAGAAAATAATTTGTTTTACTCTTTTCTCCCCCTTCCCCCTGCTCAAGACCAGCACCCAGCCAGCCAAACCAGTTGGGCAACATTTCTGTCCCTAGTGGAGAAGGAAGCCAGGCTGAGCCCTCTCAGCCAATCCCTGTGGCCAGGGTAGATTAAAATCTGAAGACTTTTTTTTTAAGCCACTAACCCAGCTTTAGGAGGTTGACCTCTGGACGAAGGAGCCAATCCCCTGACAGGTAGCCAGGACCGCCCCATCCTAGAGGAGGCTCTTCACAGACTGGAGAGAGGTGAGAAAGAGTTTGACCAGGGAAGGTGAAGGACAGCAAGGCAATGGATGTCGACTTCCCTGTTAGGAGGTTGAAACGAGTCCCCTGGGTCCATTTGGTGTAACTCCCTCCAGAAGATCCCCAGTAGCAGCCTCGGTCAGTTTTTGCAGAAATCTGCTGTCTAGTCGAGTCCCCCAGTGTGTCAAGTCAGTTCATTTGGCTGGGAAACAGACCCAGTGAACCTTCAATGCAGCAGTCTCCAAGAGAAGAAGCCTTATCACTCCTTCTTGGTTGTGCATTCCCCAAAGGACAGAAATCTTGGTTGAACTCCAGGGGTGAGTAGGCTGTTGGCCAGCATTTCCTTTAATAATTAGTCCGAGCTATGGAGATGAAGAGAGGATCACAGATGTAGAAGTGGGTAGCCATCTGGGAACTAGCGACCATCGAACAGTATGGTTCACAATAAACACAGCAGTAGAGTCAAGCCATACAAAGGCAAGAGAACTGGACTTTAGGAGGGCTGACTTTGCCAAAATGGGTGAGTGCCTAAGGAATGCACTAGCAAATGGGCAGGAAGGAGGGGTGAAAGAACAATGGGGAATAATAAAAACTGACATCATAGAGGTAACAAGCCTTTGTGTGAAGCAAATACACAAAATGAAACAATGTAAGAAACCACTATGGTTCTCAAAGGAAGTGGCAGTGAAGGTTCAAGAGAAAAAGAAAGCATTCAGGAAGTACAAGGAATCACAGGAGGAGCAGGACAGAGAACTGTATCAGTTAAAGCAAAAGGAAGCTGGGAAGGCAGTCAGAACAGCAAAGGCCCAAACTGAGGAAAAGATAACTAACTCAGTTAAGAAGGGAGATAAAACCTTTTATAGGTCCATCAGGGAGTGAAGGAAGACCAAGGGAGGGATAGTGAGGCTTAATAAAGGGGAGGGAGGGAGGTGGGCAGAGGGTGACTGTGAAAAGGCAGAGATACTAAACAAATATTTTTGCTCAGTATTTACAAAGGAAGAGGGGGAGGTACAGTACCTAAAACAAACAGTAGAAACACTCTGGACACAGAAGTTGATACCAGCCCATTTACAGAAGAAAGGGTTCTGAAAGAACTCTTAAAACTGAAGGTGGACAAAGCAATGGGGCCTGATGGGATTCATCCCAGAATTCTAAAAGAACTAAGGGTAGAACTAGTGACACCACTGACTACCCTCTTTAACAAACCATGGGAGGATGGGGTGGTATACGAGGACTGGAGGAGGGCAGATGTGATTCCCCTTCACGAAAATGGGAGCAAGGCAAAAGCAGAAAACTACAGACCTGTTAGTTTAACCTCAGTGGTAGGGAAAATGATGGAATCACTTCTGAAGGAAAGAATTGTCGAGTATCTAGAGGCCAGAGGGGCACAGGACCCAAGGCAGCATGGATTCACAGCGGGAAGGTCATGCCAGACAAATCTGATAGATTTCTTTGACTGGGTGACCAAAGTAGTAGATCAGGGAGGGGCTGTGGACATGGCCTACCTAGACTTTAGCAAGGCATTTGACACAGTCCCACACAAAAGATTAATATACAACTTAGCCAGCCTGGGAGTGGGTCCCAAGATGACAGCCTGGGTAAAGAATTGGCTGGAGAATAGGATACAGAGAGTAATAGTAAATGGAGTCCACTCTGAAGAAAGGGGGGTTACTAGTAGGGTACCGCAGGGTTCAGTATTAGGACCGGTCCTCTTCAATGTCTTTATAAGCGACATTGCAGAGGGACTGGAAGGAAAAGTATGTCTCTTTGCAGATGACACAAAGATCTGCAACAGAGTTGATGCACAAGGTGGGGTGGAAAGGATGAGAAGGGACTTGGCAAGGTTAGAGGAATGGTCAAATGTGTCAGCTTAGATTCAATGCTAAGAAGTGCAGGTAATGCACCTGGGAAACAAAAACCCAGGGGAAGAGTACACAACGGGGGGTGAGATACTAACAACAACAAAAATGGAAAGGGACCTGGGGGTAGTCATATCAGATGACCTAAAGGTAGGCAAGCAATGTGAGAGCACAGCAAGGAGGGCTGGGGGGATACTGGGATGCATAGGGAGAGGCATCACCAGTAGAAACCAGGAAGTTATTATCTCTCTGTACAGACAGCTGGTGAGACCCCATCTGGAGTACTGCGTGCAGTTCTGGAGACCCAATCTCCGCAAAGACATAGACAGGATGGAAGCTGTCCAGAGGAGGGCAACTAAAATGGTGCAGGGTCTGCACCAGAAGACATATGAAGAGAGACTTAAGGAGCTTAATACAGTATGTATATCCTCGAGGAAAGGAGGGAGAGGGGGGACATGATCGAAACCTTCAAGTACCTCAAGGGAATCAACAAAGTCCAAGAGGGTAGCATCTTTCAAAAAAAGAGGTGTGCAAGAACAAGGGCACAATTTGAACATAGAGGGGGCGGCTCAGAGGTAATTTAGAGTATTTTTTCACAGAGAGGGTTGTGGATGCATGGAACGGCCTTCCGGAGGAGGATGTGGAATCAAAAACAGTGGTGGAATTCAAGCATGCATGGGACAGTCATAAGGCAATTCTAGGGGGTTGGGGTAGGAAGAAGTAGGCTGCTGGTTTACTAGGATCTGCAGCTTATCCGTTAGGTAGGAAAATGGGCAGGCTGGGTGGGCCAAGCGGTCCTTATCTGCCATCAAATTCTATGTTTCTATGTTGCTAGACCTGATTCAGCCAGGGGAAGGATTGTTTGTTTAGCAGTTGTATTGTTGCGCTGTATAATTATTGTTTAAAATTGTTAAATTGCTTCCATTGTAGCCCCCCCCCCCCCACCGGGTGGAGGAAGCTGCTACCTTGTCCAATTGTATAGAGGCAGAGGGAGAGAGAGAAATGAGAAGCAAAAAGGCAGAAGCTAGAAGGGTTCAAATCATTGTTAGACCAAGATTAAAGGTGTTTGTGAACTCCTCTCTTGAAAGAATCTCTGCTAGTTTAACTTATTATAGGCAGTCTGTGGTCCATATAGAGAGGCTTGGGCACTCCCTCTTAGCCAAGAATCAAAGAAGTGCTAGGTAAAGCCAGGTGAAAGTATTATTGGTGAGAATGTGCATTTTCTGCTGAATTTCTAATTGTTTAGCTGTAAGAAGCTAATTACTAAAAGCCTGGCAGAGCCTTATTGCATGCTTTGCTCAGAGTTCTAGGGTAATCTAAGCCCAAGTAATGGGAAAAACTTAGTTCTTTGTCCATGTAGGAGAAGGGCGGGCAGCCCATAGCTGGTACAGACACACTAGGTACCCTGGCCTCCATATTCAGGAAGGGGAGTCATCAAACTGTCTCAATGCCCATGAATCAAACTGTATTTTCTTTATCTGCCTGCAATTTCCTGTTTCTTACCTACCCCTCAGCTGCTCCTGATTTTCAGGGATGTCCCTGATTTTGCCTCAGAAATTTCTTCTGTCCCTCATAAATCTGGAATTTCTGGCACTAAAGAGTGGGGATTGGGATCACAGAATAATGCCAGCCATTGATGTTACAGTCTCATTCTCATTAAGAAAATGCTATTCACACTAAGAAACGTGGTATACAGCTTCTGGGACTAATATTACTGTTTTATCTGATGTGTTCCTGATTTTCGTCATTTGTCCCTGCCCTGTGATGAGGGAGGTTAAGAGGTATGGTTGCCTGGACCCACTGCTTGCTGTGTTTGAACTGCTGTATTCAATCAAACTGTTTTAAATTGTTGAACTGCTTGCTATGACCGAACTGCTATATTCAATTGAGGAGTTTAAATGACTGCACTGTCTTATTTTCTCAGTTGTCCTGTGTGACTGCACTGCCCTGAGGAATTGATTACTGCACTTGCCTACTGCTATCCGTCTGAAGACATTTGGGGCCACCCCATCCCAAATGGCAGGGCTCTCAGTCAGACAAGGGGGGTATTGCCTTTCAGGTTTTTAATTTTTGTTTTGTTCCAGGCTCCTGCACACACCTCACACCTCATCCAGAAGTCCTCCAGTGTCTCTTCTTCAACCCAAGGAAGGTCCCTGGGAAGTCCAGTATCACCTGCACCCACTTCAAACGACCTCCAACAACACCAAGTATTCACCACGATGCCCCAGGTTCGAGTTGTGGGTCATAAGTGGTAGCCAGCTGGTAGCTAGGGCACACCAAAGTGAGTCAGATTAGGGGCCGCCCCAGCTCTAGCTCAAGGGACTTAAGTCATCTGCCGAACTCAGAGTCACATTGCCCATTCTCCCAAATAGACATTGTCCTAAGGTGGCAATAGTACTGGCGGCCTATACCAAGGCCTTGCCGAGGATTGCCAGGCTCTGTGCCCCATTCCCTGATGTGGCATCAGTACTGGTGGCCCACGCAAGAGGTCACACCAAGGGTCGCCACACTCTTGATTGTACTGCCCATAGGTGGCTCGTGTTCCAGTGATGCATCAAGAGGTCACACCGAAGATTGTCGGATTCTGAAGCTGCAGGGGTGAGGTGGTAAGGGTTCCAGGGATCTGCCCAGAGGCTGTCCAGTGGATCATTGCACCCAGCATCCTTTCCTCGACTGGAGATCACCTGTCCGAGGTCACTGCAGCCAACATCCCCAGAGGAGGTTTCTTCCCCAACAACCTGGCGTCAACACCCATCCTCGACCAGGCGCTGCCCTGTTGACGTTGCCTCAGTGAAGCCAGGAGTCACCTGCTTCCCAGGGCCAGGAGGCCGACAGTGTTTGACTTGGTTTTTGGTTCACTGGCTGACAAGAAAAATCTTTTGTTTCCAACTTTAATACCTTTAATCTCCAGGTTGTGTTGAAGGACATGTATGAGGGGCTCTAGATAAAGATTAAAAAGAAGTGGGGAAAGGTGGCAGCTCTGTCTGGTACCACGTTGCAATGGGAAAGGGTTGGATAAAACACTATTAAAGCAGACACAGGGCAGTTGGATTGGTATATAATAATTGGATCTATTTAATAAAGTCTGGGGGAAAACCAAATTTACTTCCAGTCATGAATAGGAATAGCCATGCCACCCGATCAAATGCTTTTTTGGTGTTTAGGGAGATCAGAGTCACGGGGGACTCGCTCTCCCTAGCAGCCAAAATTAAATAGGGCAGCTTCTTAATATGGTCACTGGACAATTGCCCTGCCATAAATTTGACTTGCGATAGGCCAACTAACCCATCCCAGACCAGAGTTACATGATTGGCTAAAACCTTGGCCAATATCTTAATATCAGCATTAAGTAATGATACTGGGCTGTAATTATCAGGAAGTGTGGCTTCTCTATCAGGCTTTTTAATGACAGTTATGAGAGACTCAATAAAGGAAGAGTTGAAAAAACCCAGTTTGTACCAGTGATTATACACCTTAGCTAGGAGCGGGACCAACTCTTCAACAAAGTAGAATAGAAGTTATTAGTGAGCCCATCTGGCCCATGGGCCTTGTCAGGCTGCAGCTGTTTAATAGCTTGAAGAATTTCTATAGTAGTAATGGGGACTTCAAGCACTTCCTGCTGAACTGGATCCAGTGCTGGAAGAGGCATGGATTCTAAATATTCAACTATATTGGTCAGTGGGGGAGAGATAGAGGGATCAAAAGAGTAGAGGTTAGAATAATAGAAGCTGAAAATCTCTGCAATACTTCTAGAGTGAGTGGTGCTCGCGCGCTGTGCATGGACTGCAGCAATTGGTGAATATAGTTGGAAGATACAGCTGCTCTGTGGCGAAGGGCCAATAGCCGACCTAGCTTCTCCCATGATTCTAAATAATTTATCTTAGTCCGACGGAGTGCTAGTTCAGCCTTTTGAGCTAGCAGATCTGAATATTGTGCTCTTATGTTGCGTAACATAGCCCATGTCGCTGTGTCAGCCTGAGAGGAGAAGGTATACATAATCTGCCTGATATTGTGGAGAAGTGTCGAAAGGCAGGCTTGATGGGTTTTGACTCATTTAGAAGAGAGGCGAATACATTTACCCCTTAGGGAACATTTTATTGTCCCCATAATACATCTATCACTGATACTGAACCTGTGTTTGTGTCTAAGAAATCCTTCAGCCTGTTGTGCAGGGTTTGGAGTGAGTCTGGGTCTTGGAGCAATTGAGTGTTAAGTCTCCAAATGAAGTCCTGGCACCCTAGCCCTGCAACGTTATGAATCAAATTAATAGGGGCATAATCAGATATGACAGTGGCCAGTATGTCGGATGACAATACGTCAGAAACATAGACTTTGATGGCAGATAAGGACCGCTTGGCCCACCTAGTCTGTCCATTTTCAGACCTACAGGATAAGCTGCAGATCCTAGTTAACCAACAGCCTATTTCTTCCTGCCCCCCACAAGAATTGCCTTATGTCTGTCCCACGCATTCTTGAATTCTCCCACAATTTTAGACCCCACAACCTCTTCAGGAAGGCTGTTCCATGCATCCACCACCCTTTCTGTGAAAAAATACTTCCTTACATTGCCCCTTAGCCGTCCCCCCTCTATCTTCAAATTGTGTCCCTTTGTTCTTGAATATCTCTTTTTCTGAAAGATGCTACCCTCTTGAACTTTGTTGATTCCACTGAGGTACTTAAATGTTTCTATCATGTCCCCCCTCTCCCTCCTTTCCTCAAGAGTATACATGTTAAGCTCCTTTAGTTTCTCCTTGTATGGCTTCTCTTGTCGACCCTGCACCATTTTAGATGCCCTCCTCTGGACTGCCTCCATTCTGTCTATGTCCTTGCGGAGATGGGGTCTCCAGAACTGGACGCAGTACTTCAGATGGGGTCTCAACAACTGTCTGTACGGAGGCATAACAACTTCCTGTTTTCTGCTGGTGATGCCTCTTCCTATACATCCCAGTATCCCCCAGCCCTCCCTACTGCCTTCTCACATTGCTTGCCAACTTTAAGATCATGTGATATAATTACCCCCAGGTCCCTTTTCATTTTTGTTGTTGTTACTACCCCCCCATTGTGTAATCTTCTCCTGGGTTTTTGTTTCCCAGGTGCATTATTTTGCACTTCTTTGAATTAAATCCAAGCTACCATACTTTGGACCATTCCTCCAACCTTGCCAAGTCCCTTCTCATCCTTTCCATGCCTCCTTGTGTATCAACCCTGTTGCAGATCTTTGTGTCATCTGCAAAGAGGCATACTTTTCCTTCCAGTCCCTTTGCAATGTCACTTATAAAGACATTAAAAAGGACTGGACCCAGTACTGAACCCTGCGATACCCCACTAGTAACTCCACTTTCTTCAGAGTGGACTCCATTTACAATTACCTTCTGTGTCCTGTTGTCCGGCCAATGTTTTACCTAGGCTACCACCCTGGGACCCACTCCCAGGCTGGTTAATTTGATTATTAATCTTTGTGTGGGACTGTGTCAAATGCCTTGCTTAAAGTCTAGATAGGCCATGTCCACAGCCCTCCTGGTCTACTGCTTTGGTCACCCAGTCAAAGAAATCAATTAGATTCATCTGACATGACCTTCCCGCTCTGAACCCATGCTGCCTTGGGTCCTGTGCCCCACTGGCCTCTAGGTACTCAACAATTCTTTCCTTCAGAAGTGATTCTATCACTTTCCCTACCACAGAGATTAAACTGACAGGTCTGTAAATTCCTCCCTCTGTCTTGCTCCCACTTTTGTGAAGAGGAATCACATCCGCCTTCCTCCAGTCCTCACGTACCACACCTTCTTCCCATGATCTGTTAAAAAGGGTAGTCAGTGGTGTCACTAGTTCTCCCCTTAATTCTTTTAGAATTCTAGGGTGAATTCCATCAGGCCCCATTGCTTTGTCCACCTTCAGTTTAAGGAGTTCTTTCAGAACCCTTTCTTCTGTGAAAGGATTGGGATCGACCCCCATCCAGAGTGCTTCTGTTAATTGGATTAGGTACCTCCCCCTCCTCCTCTTTTGTGAATACTGAGCAAAAGTATTTGTTCAATATCCCTGCTTTTCACTGTCCCTCTCTGCCCACCCACCGTCCATTCTATTCGGCCTCACTATCTCTCCCTTTGTCTTTTCACGCTCCCTGATGTACCTATAAAAGGTTTTATTCCCCTTCTTAACCAAGTTGGCTATCTTTTCCTCAGTTTAGGCCTTTGCTATTCTGACTTCCCTCCCTGCTTCCTTCTGCCTTAACTGGCGCTGTTCTCTGTCCTGCTCCTTCTGTGTTTCCTTATACTTCCTAAATTCTATCTTTTTCTCCCTAACCTTCACCACCACCTCTTTTGAGAACCATAGTGGCTTTTTCTTTTGTTTTGATTTATTTGCTTCACACAAAGGCTTGTTGCCTCTGTAATGGCAGTTTTGATGTTTCCCCATTGTTGCTCCACCCCTCCTTTTAGCCTGTTTGCTAGTGCTTTTCTAAGGCACTCTCCCATCTTGCCAAAGTTAGCCCTCCTGAAGTCCAGTACCCTCACTTTTGTATGGCTCGACTCTGTAATTGAGTTTATCATGAACCACACTGTTTGTGGTCACTTGTTCCCAGATGACTACCCACTTCTTGATCTGAGATCCTCTCACTGTCCCCATTTGAGAGTATGATGTCTAAGACTGCTCCCCCACAAGTGGGTTCCAAAACTAGCTGTCTGAGGCATGCCACCTGTAGGGCATCGAGAATGGCCCTGCTCTTGGATGTGGCTGCAGCAAAGGTTCTCCAGTTAACATCTGGCATATTCAGGTGCCCCATCAACAGTATCTCCCCTTTCTCTGCCATCCTAAGGATGCCTTCTATCATATCCTTGTCCATTCCCTCCCCCTGACATGGGAGTCTGTATATAACCCATATGCAGATTGTAGAGTCATTTCCAGTCTCTAAGGTGACCCACAGTGCCTCCTCTCCTCCCTGTTTACTCTTTTGTTCCATTGCTTTTATCCTTTGCCTTACATTGAGAGCTACTCCTCCCCCTCTTCTCACCTCCCTGTCTCTCCTGTAGGTTGTGTACCCTGGTATATTCACATCCCAGTCATGGTTCTCTGTGTAACATGTTTCTGTGACTACAATATCCAGGCATCCCTCTTTCATCAAGGCCACCAGTTCAGGGAGCTTGTTGCCCAGAATATGGGCATTAGTACTCATTGCCCTCCATTTCTTGATGGCCTTACCCCTTTTTGCCCTATCCCTGTCCTTATTGCCTTTGTCATTTTCTCCCTATCGACATCTCTATCTTGGTGTTTACCTCACTTACTACCCTTATTTTTTTGGGGGGGGGCTAGGATTTCCCTGCTCCTTTCCAGTGCCTCCCCCCTTGGCTAGTTTAAATGCTTGCCAATGAAGCATTTAAACCTATCACCTAGGATCCTGGTTCCCCTCCTGGACAGATGCAGACCATCACGTCAGTATAGGTCTGCATCACTCCAGGTGGACTCCCAGTCCCCAATGAAGCCAAATCCCTGAGCTCTGCACCAGTTTTTCAACCAGTGATTGAATCCCATGATGTGTAGCATCCTAGCCTCACCCATGCCATAGACAGGAAGCACCTCCGAGAAGGTTACCGTGCGTGCTACTTGTCTAAGGCCCCCTCCCTAACTCCACAAACTCTTCCTGCACTGCTCTGATCCCTTTCTTAGCCAGGTCATTTGTCCGTAGGTGGACAATGACATCCAGCTCCCTCCCCTGTGCAGCTGCTCTGACAATCCTGAGGATTCGCTTCCTGTCCCTCCAAGTCATGGCACCAAGTAGGCACCTTACCTCCCTCTCCCCTTCCTCCCTCAGTTCTACACTCCTAACAATGGAGTCCCCCACCAGAAGTTGTTTTCTTCCACTGTGGGGTCCCATGCCACCCTCCGGTGGGTCTCCTCTGTGGAGGTTCCCAGCATCCCCTTTGGTCTCTACTGTGGGTGCCTCCATAGAGGAACCACACTTTGCCAGAATGGCATATGAATCGTGGACAGGTACTACTGGAGGAATGCACCTCTGTTCTACCACTCTCACCCTCCCTGAGCCCACTGTGATCTAACCACTTCTTTTTCTTGGCAACCTCTGAAGCAATAGCAGTGGCCCTGGTGGTTCCTGGGTGGGAGAAGAGGTCCCCCAAATCCTGGCCAACTCAGCCTGGAGATGAGCAACCTTTTCCTTCAGCCCAGAGAGGTACCTGCAGATGGGACAACACCGCATCCTCCAGAATGTCTCCCAGAAGACTGCTGCTCCACAACCATGGTACTGCACCACTCAGCATCATGTCTTATTTCTGGCCCCTTAACTGTTGTTTGGAATACTTACTACTGTGAAATTAAAAAATAATACAGTCTTGAGTATGTGCTATGGGATGGTGAATAAAAGGTGTAACTCTTCTCAGTGGGGTGAAGTGAGCGCCAGGGGTCAATCAGTCCCATCTCATCCATCAAATTTTGTAGGCCTCACTGACCTGGGGTAATGCCTCGCCATTGTGATCCTGATGTATCAGTATCAGTCTGATATACTATCTTCCAGTCTTCTCCAATTAGGAAAGACTGGGGGTGCAGCGGACCCAAAACAGGGATTAAATCCATGAAAAATCTAGGGGAATCAACGTTAGGGCCATACACAGATCCGAACACCACCATTATTTGTCCCAATCTGTCATGCAAAAATATATAGTGACCCTTTGGATCCCAAAACTCTTTTTCTATGGTAAATGGAACTTTTGGAGCTATCAGAACTGCTACGCCCCCCTCCCTTTTGCGTGCTGTAACCTGTACCATAAACTTGCCCAACCCATTGTCATCTGAGAAGGACATCCTCCCTTTTGATGTATGTTTCTTGTAGGTAGGCAATATAGGCTTTAAGTTTCTTTCAGTGAGTAAACACCATATGGTGTTTCTGCTTGTTTTGCTCCCCTTTTATATTCCACGTTGCAAAAGTAAAAGTAGCCATTGTAAGAAGGAAAACATAATAAGGTCACTGCTCATCAATACTGAGGCCAGTACCTGATGAAGTAATAGTCTACAGGGAAAGACCCACCCACCCCTTTACCCACCCCATGTCTGCTTAAGTCCTCCCACCCCCCCACCCAACAACAAACCACTAAGTTGAACATCCAAACCATAGACTAAAAAAACACCCCTGGTCCTAAAGACTGCTACATGTAAAGGAACAGGCCCATGATGAAATAATTCCACCAACTCGCAACCCCCTCCCCCCCATCCATAACTGCAAGCACTTGGTTAATCAGAAAAGAATAATGAGCATCATCATAGTATGGATCCGAAATGTCCTAAAAAAAGATGCAAGGACCCCCACTCTAATATTATAGACAATAGGTTAATATTATAAGTATATTTATAGAGGCATAAATAAATTAAGATGAAGAATATTAGTACACTCGGCTTATATAACTGCAAGCAAGAGACTGGAGGGTTAAGTAGTCAGACATATGACTTTTAAGTACCTTAGGGGAATAAACAGGGTACAGGTGGGAAGCATATTTCAGAGAAAACTCTGCACAAAAACAAGGGGGCATGATATGAGGCTGAAGGGTGGAAGGCTCAGGGGTAATGTTAGGACTTACTTTTTCACTGAAAGGGTGGTGCAGCCATGGAACAGTCTTCCAGCAGAAGTGGTGAGTGCGAAAACACTGCGTGAGTTCAAGAGTGCATGGGATAGACATAAGGGTACCCTGGAGATGTGCAGAGCAGGAGAGCCGCAGATCAAATAGGATCTGGGGCTGCAGCAGTGAGACGGGAAATGGGCAGACTAGGTGAGCTATATGCTCCTTATCTGCAGACAGTTTCTATAAATATGATGTAGACAATAAGCAACATTAATTCACAGTCCAGGCCTGGGGCTTAAATGAGAATAGATTCGTCACAAATCTTATAAATCATACTAGACTCTCCACACTAAAAAAAATGGATATAAAGACTGATTATAAATAACTTCTAAACTATTATGGCAATCATAAAGGAAATAAGGCTTTCTGCCTCGTACAAGAAAAGGGAAAAATTACCATCACTGACCCATAAGCGACTGTCAGTGACCTATGACTGACAAACCTCTACAGGGCTCCAATCCCCTCTCAGCAGTGGAGGCCAGTGGCATGGGGGAATCACCATGTTGCAGCGGCAAGTGACGCCCTCAATTATTGAAAATGACTCCACACATGGCTGTTGTAACTCTATGAATCCCACAGGAGGCATAGAGCCCAGGGATTATGCCAAGGCAATTATACAGCCATTGTTCGATGACCTCTACAATAAGCTTCCTCGGAAGGAGGACTCAGAAAATCGAGCCCTCCCCTCTGACACTGAGCTCATTACTTAAGTCACAGAACAGATAGTGCAGTATAATGGTAGCCCGGTACAACATGATGCCCGGTAAAACATGATGCCCCTCCCAAACTATAAATCCTTCAGCTGTATTATCAGTCAGTATAAATAAAAGACAATACATAAAAGTGGGTTCAATGCCTACAAATGAGTGTAAATCTCATCATAGAACAGTTACAACTGAGGTCCTGCCCTACCACCACCTCATTCCTGCCTAGGAGGGAATATAGGAGCCTCTAAGTAGTCCGATGGTATACCCACCGACATGGTACCATATCTATGGGCAGGAGTATGCTTGGAAACTGCTGCCAAAAGAAGGCAAACCAACAAGGCTGGCACCCCAGATGAACTAGGGTTTTTCCTAAAATTATAGAAGAAATCAGTTATCTACCAATAGTTTACGGATGGATTGATTCTTGGCGCACTCCAATAAAACATATATTTAAAAGGATATAATAATAAAGCCAAAAGAGCCTGACAACACAAGGCATCGTCTCAATCAAAAGGGGGAGAGAAATATTTGTCATAGCAGGTACAATCTAGGAAATTCAGAGTTGAAAAGATATTAGGAAAGGCAGAAAACATAAAAAAGTCACACTCTAGTTGCTTCAGTGAGCTAAGTATCAGCAAACAGTCACCAAGCCTGGATGTCTCAAATATCTCCAGGGTATTTTGGGTGGATTTGTTCCCTCACAGTGCACTCATTGATGCAGGTTTCATTTGCACAATGGTAAATTCAGTCGAACAAGGGTTCCACTTCGAAGAGGGACTTGCATTCCCAGACCAAAACATAAATCATACTAGGATTCTAGTTCAAATTAAAAGGAGCGGCTAGTCTAGAATTCGTCAGAAATTACAAGGGCAATCAGCTTGAAGGTGCATAAAGGACTATCATTCTGCATTGACAGGGGTCTAAACATATCCAGCTGTGTAAGTTAAAGGAGATGGATCAAAGCTGTTGGTCCAACTCCAAAACTATGGATGTAGGCCCAGATATTCAAAGCATAGTGCAGCATGCAAACTGTTTGAGCAGGAATAGCACTGGGCTTGTGTGGGTCCGCCATATACAAAGGAGCAGATAGTGCGCCCTAACTGCAATAGTGCAGGGCAAACCCATAATGTATGCAATGGGCAAAGTGAGGGGCGGGAACGAGCATACATGCGCAATGGGATATCTTAGTATTAGCCGCTAAGACTGCATTGCGACACATAGCGCGGTGCTGGCTACCACCTATAAAAGGCAGGTCTTATGCCAGGGCAAACCTCAGAGGGAGAGTGACCACAGCAGAAAGTCAACATGGCACTAGGCCCAAATGCAGTGCTACTGCACCTAATGGCAGCCATAGTGGAGGAGGAAGAAAGGGAGCAGGCCCAACATGGCCCACATTGCCGGCCAAGGAGGAGATATGATGCACACAGGTGGTACCGGCCCAGAGTCACCTTTGAGACCCTGCCTGATGAGCACATCACTGGCTGGTACAGAATGAACAGGGGAATGTTGAGGCAGTTATGTGAATTCCTGCATGAGCAGCTGCAGCCCAATACCAGATGCAGCCATGCCATGACAGTGGAGGAGAAGGTGACAGCAGTAATTTGCTTCCGAGCCACGGGGCGTTTCAACGACCAATGGGGGACACCACAGGGGTATCACAGTCGGCCACCTCTCGCTTCCTGACTCAGTTCCTAGATGCTTTCCTGCCACATGCTGGTGAATTCATTGTTTCCCCCAGCACAGCAGCTGAGCACAGAGAAACCATGCAGCAATTCTGCCGAGCTGCGCACCTACCAGCGGTACTTGGTGCCATTGACTGTACCCATGTCCCCATCTGTGCACCACCTGGTGATGGCAGTGAAATATATGTGAACAGGAAGGGGTACCACTCCATCAATTGCCAGGTGGTGTGCGATGTGACAGGGCACATCAGCAATGTCTGAGCAGTACCCTGGCAGTGCCCACAATGCCTTGATCTGGCACCAATCATGGCTGTGCCAGGCCTTTGAGGAGGGCAGGATACCCAGTGGGCACCTTGTCAGTGAGTATGGGCAGGCATGACATGCACACACCACAGTGGGGGTGGGGACAGGCAGGGGTATGCAAGGATGGGGGGGCTGGGGACGGCAACACAGGGGATGCACAGTGGAAATGGGCAGACAGCAGAACAGCAGCACTAATAGGTGCACATCTCTCCACAGGGGACTGTGCCTACCCCTGCGACCCTGGCTGCTGACACCAGTACCCTGGCCAGCCACAGTGGTCAAAGAGAGATACAATGAGGCACACACTGCTACTAGGAACATCATAGAGAGGGTCTTTGGCATGTTAAAGATGCACTTCCGCTGCTTAAACCAGTCAGGTGGTGCCCTACAGTACAGGCCTCAGAAGGTATGCCATATCATCCTAGCACGTTGTATGCTACAAAACCTGGCGATGAACTGTGGGATACAGGCACCTAACCCTGAGGAACAAGCTGACTGTGACCCAGAGCCAGAGGTTAGGGGAATAATAGAGCAACTCGAGATGAGAGATCCTTGAATGGCACGCAGGACCCTGGAGCACAGGAGTGGCATCATCAGGACACTGGCCCAGACAGGACGGTGAGTAAACACAACACAGGCAACAGACAGTACATGAACAGATGCTTTAATATGTGCATAAACCCACTACAGTGGTGACAGTGTACCAATCATATGCAATACATGGTGTAAGTGCTACTGTGAGACCTCGATATGTGTGTATTGTGCAGTGCAGGACACACATGAGAGCAAAGTGGACAGCCATAGCAGGTGTAAGCGGGGTGTGGTGTGAGGTGCCTGTGATGAGGTGTGAGGGTGGGCAATGGACCATGGATGTGCATATGTGTGTGTGGTATGTGTGTGTGTGTGTGTGTGTGTGACTTGCACGGCAGCAGTGCCTGTCTGTGGCGACTCCCACCTCGTACATGACGCGCCCCTTGCAAGTGGGACACAGAGCTAGGTGTGCTCAGTGTGGTTGAGATGTTGGTTGAGGACTGTGGTGACGTCGGGAGGATGGAATGCCTGCATCCTCGATGACCTGCAGACCCAGCCAGGGTGGGTGGGTGGTCATGATGCTGCAAGGTGCCTGTGGAAGACCAAGATGCAGTCATGCTGGAACCTGTGTCCACCCTGCAGCCACTAGAGACCTGCCCATGCACACATGCCGCATTGTGTGTTCACCCCACTACCCACTATGCACAGTGGCAAGATCACTCACAGCAGCAGTGAGACCCACAAAGCCATGGCCAGTTGTGGCCAGGATGCACGTCATCCTCTCCTCTGCCCATTGCTTGGCATGGGCAAGGGCCAAGTCCACAGTCCTCCTGAGCTGTGACATTTCATGCTGCACTTCCCATTGAAAGCCATGCAGGTCCTGCTGTGCCTCCTGCTGGGATAATACGGCAGCCTGGAGCAGAGGCCAGAACCCCTGGCCATCCAGCCCCAAAGGTGCAGCATGTGTCCACCCAACACAGCATGACAGCACCAGGGCTGGTGGCGCACCATCCTACTGTTGTGTCACCTGCATTCCGCACCCATGGTCAGGTCACATTGTGCTCACTGTATGCATGACGCACTGTGGTGTGCCTGTGTTGCCTGTGCAGGGCATGCACCACTGCACTGGTCCTGGTCCTTGTGCACCGTGGTAGGCTGTGTGTGCATGGGGACATGATATGCATCATCAGGGACTGCACTGTGGGGGGTACATGGTCATGCTTGGGTCAGACATCTGAGGGGGTGCATGTCACAGTGGTGGGACCAGCCTTCCATGCGCTGTAGTGGTCACTGATACTGTCTTTTTCATTTCACAGCGGTGGGTGCATGTTGGGGAAGCTGGGTCAGTGGCTGTTGGTGTTAGGCCTGCAGCTGCAGTGGCACAGTGGGGTGTTGTGCGGGTTGCGGAGCCTGAGCCGCACCCTGTGGATGGCAGGGCATGTCCAGTGGTGCACACTGTATGCCCCTTTTGCCAATGTCCTGTTGCTGTATGATGCCAATGCCAGCATGTGCACCCCCATGGCACCCATGTGCGTGTCCCCAGCAGGTTCCACCCCTACACTGCCACACACAGTCCCTTCTACAGGCAGGTAATACTCCTGCTCTGAACCCTCAGAGCCATGGTCGCTCATGACCATTAGGATGACAACCTGGCCACCACTGAGGTCCTCCACCTGCACAGCCTCGAGCCCTACACCAGCATCTAGGTATCCAGCATCCTCATCCGCAGACTCATATGTGCCCACTGACATGTGGGAACCATGTACAGAGGCTTTCCCCCTGTGCACTGTCACAGTTGATCCATGCAGGGCCCCATGGCTGATGTCGATGGCATGTTGGCTGTGTCCTCCACCTCCTGCACCAGGGCAGCTGTGCTGGCCACATGCTGGACCGCTGCTTGCTGAGCACCCACTGCTGTGAAATGAAAAAGACGGTGTCAGTGACCAGTACAGCGCATGGAAGGCTGGTCCCAACACCGTAACATGCACCCCCTTAAGGTGTCTGACCCACAGCACCACCATGCACCCCCCACAGTTCAGTCTCTGATGATGCAGATCATGTCCCCATGCACACACAACCTACCATGGTACACAAGGACCAGGACCAGGACGAGTGCAGTGGTGCATGCCCTGCACAGGCAACACAGGCACACCACAATGCGTCATGCATACAGTGAGCACAATGTGACCTGACCATGGGTGTGAAATGCAGGCAACACAACAGTAGGATGGTGCGCCACTAGCCCTGGTACTGTCATGCTGTGTTGGGTGGACACATGCTGTACCACACCTGTTCTAGTTGGTGTGACAGGCATCTCACACTCACCTCTGACTACACCACCAACCACCACGAGATGCAGAGTTGAGGCAACCAGGGTCATAAGTGGGTCCTCTTCATGCTGTGTCAGGGTCTGTGGGCCTCCACTAGTCCACAGGCATTCTCAGAGCCATTGTGCCTCCTCCTTTTCGCCCGTCGTGGCAGGTCATTCCATCTTTTATGGACGGTGTCCGTGCTACGGCCACAACCACCCACAGCATTGACCTCCACTGTCACCTTGTCCCACAGCTTGCGCACTACTGCATCTGTGGCCTTGTGCCTCCACAGCACCTGCTCCCTCTCCTTGGCCCCATGTACCAGGCCCCCAGAGCTCATCATTTGAAAGCTTGAAGGCCTGGGTCTGCTCCTGGTTGGCAGTGTCACCTGTGAGGAACATGAAGTGAGGCACAAGTCACACATTGTGGCATACCAAGCAGTGCACAGCAGAACCTGGTCACATTGTGCATGCCGTCCTACACACCTACCATGCAGTGCCTGTCACAGTGCAGCGCAGGCCCTGTGCATGCCACACACACACCACATATTGATAGGGTACACTGCACAATGCCACATGGAGTTTCCAGTGTGCAAGGTGCAGGCAGTGCCAGCAGTGGCTGTGTTGCTGCCTTGTGGCTGTGAGCCCCCTGTGCCCTGTGTGATTCCCATGATGGACAGAGCAGCCATATGGTGTGCACAGCCTCATACACAGCCACAGCACATGCACTGCCACACATGTCCAGGGGCATATACAGGCCAATGTGTATCTCCATGGCACCCCCCGGGGTACAGTGCACACACAGTTTGGACCGGCAACACACAGTGTTGGCAATGACTCTCTGCAATCATGTCTACACAGGTGTAACACCTGAGACATGCCGCCCTGATGGTGGCTGTGCACACTGCCCATGAGCACCACAGACGGAGCACTGTTGTGCTGTCATGGTAGCATTCGGGCGTGGGTAATGCCCCATGCGAGTTCATTGGCTGTACACAGGTGTGGACATTGCAGAGCACAGCCTAAATCCCTGTACAGTACTGCATCCTGGCCTACATAGTCTACAGACCTGCAAGGTTCTTGCAGTCTCCCCTTGGACGTCCTTCTCAGTGTGCTTCTGATGTATTTCTATAACACCTGCTGAACAATGCAGTCCCTACTGACAACACAGGTGGAGCACCGTTTGCCCTTATATAGCACAGCCGGGCAATCCTGCCTGTTAGGCATGCTAATGAGGCGGTAATGATATGCTAATCACCCTGTTTGCCCTCTGCATACACAAGTGGCCTGATTTGCATGCAGCTTCTGAATATCACATCCATTAGCACCGGGCAAAGGGCTAGTGCCGGGCTGTCTGTCAGTGTAGTGTGCGGCACTGTGTTACGCTCCATTGCACAGCTGCCATGCATGCGCAGTCATGCTTTTGGTCACGCTAACACACCCACGCAGCATGGCGTAGCACCATGCTATGTGCATTTGCGTGATGGCATTGTGCATGTGCACTCTAGCAGCGCGTGGTCATGGCGGGGTTGCGCATGCACATTGCGCATACTTCCAGATTGCGCAGCGCTGGAGTGGACAGCAGCATGGCGCTACGCAAGGGCAGTGTTTCCAGGTGCCGGGTGTGCCCCAGTGTCACTTTTGGAGTGCAATACACTGTCAGGGCTATGTCTGGGCAGTGTAGGCAGTGGGCAGTTGTGCATAGGGGCAGGCGTTGGAGTGACATTGAGACTGCAAACCTTATCCAACTAGTGCAGGAGCATCACCGACACCTGTTTGGGGAGGTAAGGGAGGGGGACGTACCACGGCGGCAGGTGTGGGCAGCCATCGCTCAGCACTTGTCTGCCATGATGGGAATCCCATGTGATGGAGAGAAATGCAGGCACAGGTATGCGGACCTGCGGAGATGGCAGTGACAACAGCTGGACAGGTGCTGCCAGATGGTATGTGATGGGACTGTGACTGTGCCAGGTAAGTGATGGCTGGTACTGTGCACAGGTGTGTGAGTGTGTGTGGCTGCAGTCCATCCCATACATAGATCTGCCAAGGGTGCTCATGGGTGTTGCAGATGCCATTGAGTACATGTGTGGAATGTGTGATGTTTCTTCTGGGGTCCATGGGTGTATGGGTGCAGTGGTGTGTGGGCTACTGGCTGCCCAGGGGATCTGCCATATTGGATGATCTGTGGTACACTGTGTTGCACCCATGGACCATATGACCTCCTGTTGCTGCATATGCCCACCAGGCCTGGCCCCAGCTATGTCAGCTGTGCACAGATATGCTGGCGATGGTCTGCATGCGGCTCTGCATGCTGTATACATGAGCGGACAACACTTTGTTGGGGACCCAGCGTCTGCCACATCTCCACCACAGTGTGTGTGCCATGCCACTGCTCACCTGCTTGTGGCCACAGTGTACAGCACGATTGCCTTGCCGTGCTGCCCTGTGTGCACAGTACCCCTCCAATGGGCCATTGTAGCTATGCCTGTCCAGGACAGGGCATGGTATGGGTAACACAGTGTGCCTATCTGGGGGGTTCCTTGTGCATGTGCTGTGCCATGCAGCCTGTTGCATGGGTGGTTGTTGGGGGCTGCCCTGTGTAGCATGAACACTGCTATGGCATGCTGTGAGGGCTCACATGGTAGTAACAGTGCTGTTCCCTCTTCCCATTGCAGAGCGCAGTGACCGGACAGGGTCAGGGAGCATGGACCAGCAGGGCACCCAGGACACCACCAGGGACCGGCAGAGGGTGCCGCCAATGCCTCAGCGGGCGGAAGAGAGCAGCTCTGAGAATTGGAGCCTATTGTGTGACTACACTGATTTTCTCCACACTCAATAGGTTGTGACATGGATGGGTATTTCCATGGGCTGCCGGTGCTGGTCCCAATGTGTGCCTGGCTGTCTGCCGGGTGCCATGGTATGGGTAGTGTGTTATTGTGTGGGACACCAGTCTGGCAGAATGTGGCATATATCTGGGTGTGCAGCAGCCATGCACTGTGCCTGTCGGGGGTGAGCTATGTGGGGCCTACATGCTGTGCTGGCGTGTGTTGCCATTGCCATTGGTTGCCCTGCCTGACCATTCTGTGGCTCACATGGCATGTGCCATTCACACTATCATGTCTAGGGTGTAGGGGTGCTGCTAGGCGTGTTGTAGGTGCATGCCGGTTGTGTCCACATTGTACATCCCAGGGTGCTGCAAGATGGCATTTTGCCTACATCACCCTGCCAGTGTGTGTGTGCATTGCACTGTGGCCACTTACATGGCATGGTGGGCCATGACGGGGGCTGGCTGATGCTCAGACACGGTGCCTGCATTGGGGTGGGGTGGTGCTCTAGTGTTCTCCCAGCCAGTGTGTATCCAACCATCATGTCTGCCTCTTGCATACGGCAGTGGAGGGTATTCACTGCTCCCCACCCAGCTGCTGATCCACTGTCCCAGCCATGCCTGGTGTTTGTACACCAGTCATGCTTGTGGGGTGCATGAGATGGTGGTCTGTGGTGCCATGGTGTGCACTGGTTCCACTCCTGCAATTGTTGTTGTGGCTGCCAGTGGGGTGTGTGGCACCTGCCATACCATGGCCACTTGTGCGGCACTGTTCCGCCCACTGTTGTCCCACCACTGGTGGACCATGGCCTGTGGTTATCTGTGCCATGGGTGTTGCCATGCATGCTTGCCATGTGCTTGCAGCTGCAGTTGGTGTTGTCAGTGCTGCATGCCTTGCTGTGTTTTTGTACTGGCTGCCTGCCATCATATCATCTTGTTTCTGTGCCCAGTGCTGTTGCGGTTATGCTCTACATTGTTACATTGTTCAGTTCCTATGGGCAGCATGTCCCAATGTGTGTCAGCCTGTGTGCATGTCGTCGCATGGCCCACTGTCGCTGCTGTCTCAGGGGCCTGTCTTTGTGGCAGCACTGTCTCACTGTGTGCAGTGCTGGGTTGGGTGGTGTCCACTATGCCGTGGTTTTGGCAGTGGCCTTCCACTCATGTCTGTGTCCATTGGGTTGTCAGTTGTTGCTTGTGTCATCCAGCCCAGCTGTGTGGGCACCTGTCGGGTGTGCATTCCATTGTTTTCCACATCACCACATGGGCATGGCTGTCAGGACATGCTGTCCATCCCTGTGTTGCCACCTGTGACTGCATTGTGCCTCCTTGCTGGTTTCCCATCCTCACATGCACTCCGTTCCTCCTGTAGGTCCACGGAGGTCCTCCTTGTGGGTGACCAGGCCAGAGGCATCGGGGCGGATAAAAAACCTGCGCAGGCTTGTCTGGCAACAGAGGGCCATTACTGAGCAGCAGGCGGTGCTCATATCTGAGACATGGAGGGTGGCTGCTGTGCTGGAGGCGAGACTGCCAGAATCATCGGGCATGCAGCAGTCACGCTGTTCCCCTTTCTGTTCACTTTGACCCACCAATGGACTGCTTGGTTTGCTGCCGGATTGTGTTCCTGTTTTCTATCTGTGTCCCCTTCCCCATCCCTCCTTTTTCATTTCACTTCTCCATCCTATCTCTTGTGTATATGTTTCATTCAGGTAGTATATGTAGATGTAGCAGTAATAGTTTTCATAGTTGTAGCTGCAGTTGATGTAGTATTAGTTGTAGCACTGGTAATTTTAGTAGTTGTAGCATTAGTAGTCATAGTATTAGGTGTAGCAGTAGTAGTTGTAGTAATAGTACTAGCAGTAGTAGTATTAGTAGTACTAGCAGTAGTTGTTGTAGTAGGATCTGTAGTGGCTATAGCTTTTGTATTAACGTTATTCCATCACTGTTTGTTGTATATATTGTTATTCTTGTTACTGCTGTTCTGTTTGTTGTTATTGCCTTTCTTTTGTCATTTTTCATTAATACATTACACTTTCATGACCTTCCTGTGTCCAGTGTTTTTTTTTTTGTGTGCATAGGGTTTACATGGGTTTCTCTTGTGCTTTGGTTTCCAATTTGGGGTCCTGGGTGTTGCTCGGCCTTTCCATGCCTGGGTGTGTGACATGTTCTGGGTTCTGCACTGCTGTCAGCTCTTGGGGTCACTTTCAGTGCTGTTCTTCCTTGCATGTGGTCCAGGGCATGGCAGGCTCACCTCTGCATCGTATTCCTCTGGGTGTTTGCACTGCCTGACTGGTTGCTATATTCAGTGCTGTCTTCTTTGTTATATTTGGTGCTGTCTTATTCCCGGGCTATTTTTGCCCTGCACTCCAGGCCCCATTTGCCTGGCTTTCTTTGCATGCTATATTCAGTAGGTTTTGCACTGAGCCAGTCCTTTTGAATATAGCTTACTTTTTGCTCCAGGCTATGTTTGCCCAACTGGCAGTGCTAATTTTGCCCCAGGGCAATGTTTTGAATATCTGGGCCATAGCATGGTTCTTAGAAGGTAAAGGATAATAGCCTGTCAAAATCTGTAGCAGGGGGATTCAGACTTGGTCCTCGTCAGAGTTCTTGTTGTAAAGTGGAGAAGTGCCGTCATAATAATCAAAGAGTAGTGGAAGACAAACTGAGGTACTGCAATTAAAATTCCCCCATCGCAATACCCCCATCAATACAGAATTCACCTTTGTATCAGGAAATTAAGTCGAACAAGAACTTCACTCTGAAATAGGCTGCGCTACCGTAGGTCAAACGTGAATTGCATTAGAATTCCAGTCCCAATGAAAAGAAGTGGCAGGACCTGTTCATATCAAGGATTGTACCGGTCTCCCCTTCTTATAAGTTGGTTTAACACAGGTAAAGTAATCAGTGAGTAAAAAGAAGCAGTAGCAAGTCCTATATTTTAAACAAGCTTACTTGGTTGCACATACCATCGGAACAGTTGAAACTATTCAATAGAGTGCTTAGGTACAGCTTGTAAATAGATCTGGATACATCTTGGAGAGGTCCAGCTGTGCTTGCTTGTACAAGTCAAACATTTTAGAAGCACCTTTGAAGTTGATTTGTAATCTTTATTTTATTTATTTATTTAGTTTTTGTTAACCGGGTAGGTGCACTAGCCATAAAATGACTATTTTCAGGCACGACCTGGGAGAGTACAACAAAAGGAGAACAGTTGAACAACAGCAACATGGGTACAATAATACAAATAGAGGAACAGTACAGCAGTGCTACAAAAATACAATGGGTAGAAACAACAACAAATAATGGCAAGCATTATACAGATAATGGCAGTAAGATATATAATAAGTGCAGAAACCATGGACCCGACCTGTGGAGTGAAAGGGTTAATAAGATAGTAAGGTTATATAGAGAGAAATGTGAGGAATGTTCAAACATAACAAGAAAGACTGACAGAAGGAAGGTCAGGGGTGGTAACTGGCAAAACAACTGTGGATGGTCAGCAACAAGGTTCAAGAAGGAAGAGAGCTAGTAGTCAAGAAGTTATTTACAAAGAGAAGGAAAAATATGGGGAAGGGAAGAGGAGACAATCTTGGAGCTGGATTAGAGCAGGGGTGATATTACTGGTAAGTCTCAGGAGCTTCAGGTTGGGTCAAAGCATGTACAAGCATTAGCTAAGGATAGATAACGATGATATTCACTTTTAAATCCAAAGTGAGACTGAGACAGCCGGAGGTTGAGTGGAAGAGCATTCCATAGCCTGGGAGCAGAGAACTGGAAGGCCCCTGTGCCTTTAGTCATCCGATATCTCGGAACATAGAGCAAGGATTTGTCAGCTGATCGCAGGCCATGGGAGGATGGTTGAGGAACCAGAAATGCCGCCAGTTGGGATGGGTTTCTTTCCCGGATGATCGAGTCCATTAGTGATCTAAGGTAGTATTGTCTACTGGCAGAGGGTGAGAGCCAATTCAGATCCTTATAAAGAAGGCAGTGATGTTTGAGTCGAGGCGACGAAGAGGCAAATCGGCATATATTGTTATAAGTTACGTCCCATTTTAGTAGGGAGGTTTTATGGGCAGAGATAAGAATAGAGGCACCATAAGTAAGGGTTGGGAGCAGAATACCTCGGGCAATTGCTAATTTGGCCGAGGGTGTAAGCATGTAGCTCGTTTTGTAAGCTACTCCTAGTTTCGGGTTTACAGCTTTGCATGAGGACTGAATGTGAAGATTAAAATCCAGGGACTGGTCCAGAAGGATCCCAAGGTACTTGAAGGAAGTAACATTTTCAAGTGGAAATCCTCCTGGGTGAAGAACCTCCAGCAAACTAGAACAGGTCTTAATCTTCGGTGCAGAACCTAGGAGCATGGCTTTCGTTTTCTTTTCATTTAGTACAAGCTTAATCTAGCAGGATATAACATGCAGAATTTAATCGGGGCAGCCATCAACTTTGATATAATTTCTCGTATTTTTGCCAAAAGGTGTGTTTTGTTAAGAAAGTTCAAGAATTTAAAGATTAGAGGGCGAGAAGCTGAGCCTTGTGGTGGAATGGGTCTCAGGGCTCTATGAGCCAATTCCACAACATAGACAGGGCCATTAGGAGAAGGGCCAGTGATCTTCTTGCAAAGCTTTAGGATGACGTCAACAGCATTCTGCCCCTCCGAGCCCTCTGGTAGACCAATGATGACCGTATTGTTTTGGTGGCTGTAAACCTCCAAATCCTCTATTTTATCTTCTAAGCAGAGAAGCTTTTGACGGAAGGACACAGTCTCCGGATCTTGGCAGTTACGCCAATCTTTTAGTAAGCTGACTTTGGCTTCAGCATCGCCCAGCTGCTGGTTTAGTTGCTCTGTAGCTGAATGAATAGATTTTAAGTCAGCTGTAATAGCATGCAAAGCCTCCTTTAGTGGGGTAACTTCTTGAAAAAAGTGACACTCAGAGCTGAGGAAGAGTTCTGAGATTAAGTTATGGCCGGGGCCTGCACCTTTCTCAGCTTAGAGGCCTTGTCTCTCTCTGGCATTGTTAGGGGAGTGTGACATATGGTAGCGGTTTTCATTTCTGCGTCCACTGCAGTCAGATCTCCTAGCACAGTAATGTTCTCTGAAGTATCAATGATCGAATTTAACACTCAGTTCTCCCCCCAAAAAAGCTTTGAAGCTGTAATAATTGTTAAAACTGGATGGCGAGGAGCGGAGCCGAGGGACCAAGCTGCCTATTAAGCACGGCGCTTCACGTGGTTCAAAACAATACTGTGTTGTGGTCATTTCCTGCCAGTAGTGCTTCCACTATCACCTCCTGGACATGAGCTCCATTCATCAAAACAAGGTCCAGTATAGCTGTGTCTCTGGTGTGTTCCTGGACACGTTGAGACAAGAACCCACACTGGAATGCCTCCAGCATCATCTGTGGCCTGTTACAGGTTGTAGAAGGGACTGTCCAATCCTTCACAGGTAAATTGAAGTCTTCCATGATCACTAACTCCCCCTTGTCAGCCATTTCCACAATTTTGGACCCCAGCTCCTTGTCCAGCTCCTTCTCCTGGTTCAGCAGCCTGTACAAAACTCCTATCTGTAGATTTCTGACTTTCAGTGATTGTACCTGCACCAACAGCAGTTCTGTCTGTCCTACTGTCTCCTCTTCCTTAGTGCAGGTGATACCTTCCCTTACATACAGAACCACTCCCCTCTATACCTACTTCTCTATCTCTTCTATACAGTTTGTATCCAAGGACAGAGCAATTCTGCTCATGGTTAGGTGTGGCCCATGTCTTTGTGATGGCAGCCATGTCCCCTACCCCACCTGCCATCAGTAAATGCAGCTCAGCCATTTTGTTACCCAAGCTCTGTGCATTTAGAGACACCACCCCCCACAATGGCTTGTGTCCCCCTCCGCCCTGGACTGCCTGCCCTCCCATACCTAGTTCCACCTCTCTGCCCATCTCATCATGCCTTTGTCCCTACATCCTACTGTCCTAAATGGGGGAAAGGCCTAATTGCCTCCTTCAGGTGACAACAGATATTCTGACCCCTGCTGCTCCTGCATCAGTTTAAATTTAGTTTCCTACTAATATACCTATCAGATCCTTCCTTTAGCATCCTTGCTCCATCCTTGTTGAGGTACAGCCTGTCTGGTGCATATAGGTCCTTGTTCCTCCAGTCACTTATAATACGATGGCCCTCTTCTTTACATCACTCCCTGAGCCAGACATTAAATTCTTCTATCCTAGTCTTTTTTGCAGTGCTGGCCATTGGTACTGGTGGCACTTTCCTCTCTAGCTGATCTCTACCCTCTTGCAGGTCTGTGCCACATAATACACAATACATAATGCTCTCTTGAGTTATAACTTTTTGCTTCACAGGTTAATCTTTCTACAAAGAAATGCACAACTCTCAGCTGCAGATCCTTCTCTAAAAGAGAGCATGAAATGGCACTACGACGTGTGCAATGTGAGGAGTACATGATCTTCAGTGTCACTAATCTGTTGCTGCAGTTAGTGTGACTCGCCAACACTTGAAAATGCTGAGCGTGTGCACCCTTTAAAAAATGCTGAGTCATGATGGGGAAGCACAAAGTGAAGCCAAGTCCCTTCAGACCAGCATCGTCTGTGTCAAAAGTGCCAGATTTTGGCATCACAATTCAACAACAGCTTATTTTTATTCCCATGCTAGTGCTCTAACCACTAGACCACACTGTCTCCTAATCATATCCTTAGCTTCAATTCATATGCCAGTAATTACTGAGCCTCTGCAGTGTAGTTCTGATTCCAGATCATTTGGCCTTGATCTACTTTGTCAAGGAGTCAGCATCAAAATTCCATGTCTTACCTTGAGCATGAAATAAAACAAAACAGAAAGACGTATGACTTGTTATAAAATGTGCTGCTGATTTAAGTATCCAAATCATAGTTCCAGAAAACTTAGTAATTCCAGTAGAGAACTGATACAAAAGTACATGGACAAAATTTTCTAAAGCGCCATTAGATAGCGCATGCTGCACTGAACTTTTCTTGAGGCACACCTGGGTTCACCAGGGACCCTGTGCTCGATTTTATGAAAAGCGTGGTCCCAACACCAAACTCCATGGGTTTGCCCCAAGCCAACAGCTGCACCAATGAAATGGCGTATTGGATGGCAATGCCGCAAGCTGCGGGATGGGCTTGCAGCAGCAGCAGCCAGTGATGGTGACCCACCAGTCGGTTGTTTTGGTGCCTGGCAGATCATCTGGGGCATGCCCTGGCTCACGAGGGGGAGAGGCACGGGTCAGGCAGCGGTGTGTGATGACTGCCCCTGAGTGGGCAAGGGCAGGGACAGTGTTTGTCTGGATGGGGGAGTGGACATATCAGTGTCACCATGGGGGGGCGGGAGGTTTGAGGGCTGTCACCTGCCATGGACCATTGGCCATTCCAGTGGTGGTCAGGCAGGTGTCAGGGGCTGTGGGCACCTTTCCCAGGGGGCACAGGGTCACCCCCATCCAGCGAGATCTGTAAAAGTGGTGCATGACAGCTCAGACCAGCTCCAGGCTGGTCAAATTGCTGGGTCCGTGCACCCCTTGGGGGGGCTTATATAGTCCTAATGTTGAGGATATTGCAGCCCTGTCCTAGCGCAAGCCCCCTTCCATCATGGCACACAGGTGCAGCTGTTGCAGGGATGGTGCAAGCTCAGTTGGCGCAGGTGCTCCCCTGTGTAGCACAAGCTGTGTTCAAAAGTCAGGACTGGCGCAAGGTGTGGCACAAGGAGCCCCTTGCACCATTTTCCATGATGCAAGCCCCCTAGCGCTAGTCCAACCTTTTAAAATCGAGCCCCATATGTCCACAAATATTTTTGTGAGAAGTGATTATACTTCCGCTTAGATCATATAAAGGTACATATCTGTGTGCTGTACATCAACTGCCAGGGGTTGAAGTGAAATTTTATAAGTGTTGACACTCTTCTATAAGGATCAAGGGAGGTGGCAGGGAACTACAGGCCCGTCAGCCTGACATCGGTGGTGGGCAAGGTGATGGAGGGCATTGTCAAGGAGAGACTGGGGGGGAACCTGGAAAAGTTGGGGTGCCTGGATGATAGACAGCATGGATTCGTCCCGGGGAAATCATGTCAGACAAACCTTGTGGAGTTCTATGACTGGGTGATGAGTGCCTTAGACCTGGGTAGACCAGTAGACATCCTCTTTCTTGACTTCAGCAAGGCGTTTGACTCTGTTACTCACAGGGGCCTGTTGGATAATCTGGGAGAAATGGGGGTGAGGAACCAGATGATCAGATGGATAGGAAATTGGCTCCAGAACCGGACACAGAGGGTCGTGGTTGGCAGGATAGTCTCATCCCCAAGGAGGATCATTAGTGGAGTCCCTCAGAGATCGGTCCTTGGGCCCTTCCTGTTCAATGCCTACATCTCTGACTTAAGGAAGGGTATCGGGAGCGAGATGAGTATCTTTGCGGATGACTCAAAACTAGGGGCGGTGGTGGATGGGGAGGAGGGGAAGGTGGCCCTACAGGGGGACCTGGAGGCTCTGGAAAAGTGGTCTAGAAAGCGGAAGCTTTGGTTCAGTGCAGGAAAATGCAAGGTATCGCACCTGGGAGCCAGAAACCCGGGCCAAGTGTACACCCGGGGGAGGGGGATAACAAGTCTCGATGGCTGAAAGGGACCTGGGGGTGGTGGTGGATGTCAAGATGAACAACTCGGAGACTTGTAGGAGGGCAGCGGCAAAGGCCAACAGGATGCTTGGATGCATCGCTAGGGGGCTCACCTCCAGAAGGAGGAAGTGATACTTCCACTGTATAACTGCTTGGTGAGGCCGCACCTCGAGTACTGCGTGCAGTTTTGGAGGCCACATTTAAAAAGGGACATTGAACTCCTGGAGAAGGTCCAGAGGAGAGCAACCAAAATGATTTGGGGATAGGACCTATGGGGAGAGGCTCGAAGAGCTAAATATGTACACATTGGAAGAGAGAAGGGACCGGGGGGACATGATAGCGGTCTTCAGGTACATGAAGGGGGTTAATAGGGGAGGAGCAGTCAGGGTGCTCCGAAGGAAGGGGCAACTAGACGGCATGGGTGGAAGCTGGGGGGAGATTCAGGGAGAAAGGAGGAGGTGCTACTTCACTGACAGGGTGGTGGAGCCATGGAATGTGCTGCCCAGGGGACTGGTGGAGGCAGAAACGGTGGAGGGGTTCAAGAGGGGGTGGGACAGGTACAGGGGAAGGGTTCTGGAAGCAAAAACCAGTGCAGCGAGAATCTCCGGGACTGGGAAGGGAGAAGCCAGAGAGGGAGAGGGAGAGAAGGGCAGCAAGGTCAGCTCCCAGGGTGGGGGTTGACCAAACGAGCAGACAGAAAAGACTGTTAGGCCTATTCTGTTGGCATTTTAGTATGTTAGTATAACTGCAGGATTTCTTACACATCTTCCAATTTATTTATTTATTTATATTTGTATGCTCTTTTTACCACCGGGCACACCTGGTCATCCACTCCTTCAGGTGACCAAGCCTACCCCAACCCACCAAACTCCTCCCATCACCATCCACTGCCCCTCATTGTGCTGTGTGGAGGGCTCCTGACCCGTGGTCATGACCAGGAGAGGAAACTTTCTTTCCTACAGGCATTCCTCATGCTTCACCAGGGCACAGCGAGGGCTCAGCATGGATAACTCTGGCTTTGTGGCAGATGAGGGAGTGGGTCGCTCTCATCTGGACAGCTAGGCAGTCATTTTTCCCCTTTTGGTTGCCCTGCCCCCCTGAAATTTCCACAAACACTCACTGGACCCGTGCCCCTGTGGTGCGTGGTCACCCACACTGCATATGTACGCTGCCCCAAAGGGTCACCAGTAGCTGCGCTAAGAGCAGTGCAGCTTGCTCCCTCCCACCCAGGGAGGAGAGTGTCCATAGGACACTCTGAGTTCTCCTTGCCAGGCTCTTCTCCTGCCGTCCTGGGCTTGGGACGCGTGCCTGGGTTTTCAGTGTACCAGGCGAACCCCCATTGCCTGGCGCCACGGAGATGGCTCAATTTATTTTTTTATGTTTCATCACATAGGTTAGAGTAGAAGAGGAATTTAGCCAGTTGAGTCTGCTCTACAGTTCACTAAGTGATCCTAGCCCTCCTGAACCTACCCCTTCCAGTTTCATAGCACGTCCCCTTGTTCTAGAGCACCTTTCTTTCTAAAAAACAATACTCCTGACCAGGACCTTATTTATTCCTGTGAGGTATTTAAAGGTCTATATCATATCCCGTCCTCCTCCTCTCTTCCAGCGTGTACATATTGAGCTCCCTTAGCCTCTCCTTATAGGGCTGTTGATGCTGACCCTGCACCATTTTAGTTGCCTTCCTCTCGACTGCCTCCACTCTATGTCCTTCCTGAGATGTGGTTTCCAGAACTGGACACAGTACTCATGGTAGTGTCTTACCAGCAATCTATATAGAGGCAGCACCACCTCCTACCTCCTACTGGTGATATCCCTCCCATTGCACCCCAGCATCCCACTAGCCCTCTCAACTGCCTTGTCACACTGCCTGGCCACTTTTAAGTAATCTGACTTGATTACCGCTAGGTATCATTCCTGCTCGGTGATTGTTGGTATCACTCCCCCCATTTCATATTCTGTCCCTGAGTTCTGTGCCCTGACTGCATTATTTCACACCTTTTTGCATTAAATCCCAGCTGCCATACCCTTGACCACTCATTCAGTTTCCTTAGAGCCCTGCTCATCCTCCCCAGAGTGTCCACCAGATTTCAGATTTTGGTGTCATCTGCAAAGAGGCAAACCTTCCCTTCTAGCTCCTCTGCTATGTCATTTATAAAGACATTAAAGAGGACCGGTCCCTGTACTGACCCCTGAGGTACCCCACTGGTCACCTTCCCTGTCTTGGAGCAAACTCAGTTTACCACTACCATCTGTCTCTAATGAATCCCCTAACTAATTTTTTTCCCAGGTTGCCACTTTGTTGCCCACCCCCCAAGCTACTTAGCTTACTCATCAGTTTCCTATGTGGAACAGTGTTGAAATCCTTACTGATATCTAGCTAGGCCATTTCCACCACTCCACCCTGATCTAATTCTTTGGTAACCCAGTCAAAGAAATCTATCAGATTTGTTTGGCACGACCATCCACCTGTAAATCTATGCTGCCTCGGATCTTGTAATCCCGTTGGATTCCAGATATTCCACAGTCCTTTCCTTTAGCAGTCAGGGCTGGATTAAGGCATAGGCAACATAGGCATGTGCCTTGGGACCCTGCCTGCCAGGGGGCCTACAGCAGTCTCCAACTCGTTTTCTTCTACCTGAGATGCATTTTATTTGTAAAGGACTCAACTGCTATGTAACTTGAGCAAGCCAGGGACTGAACTGTGACACGATTCTCACCTAACTGATTAGGTGTTAAATGTAGCTGATTGCTTCTGGGGCCCATGGCCTGGTTGACCTGTAAGGTGTGAACATGCCCATTTCCTTTGCTTTCTTTCTCCCTCCGACTTAAATCTCCACTTAACAAGTTTTACTCTTAAATATAAAAGATTAACAGTGTAGTTCCATATATATAAAAGATTAACAGTGTAGTTCCATATGTATGCTTTAGAAACATAGAAACCGAGAATTTGACAACAGATAAGGACCGCTTGGCCCACCTAGTCTACCCATTTCCCTACCTAATGGATAAGCTACAGATCCTAGTCATCCAACAGCCTAATTCCTCCTACCCCCGACTAGAATTGCCTTATGTCTGTCCCATGCATTCTTGAATTCCCCCACTGTTTTTGACTCTACGACCTCCTCAGGAAGGCTGTTCCATATATCCACAACCCTCTCTGTGAAGAAATACTTCCTCACATTACTTCTGAGCAGTCCCCCCTCTATCTTCAAATTGTGCCCCCTTGTTTTTGCACATCTCTTTTTCTGAAAGATGCTATCCTCTTGGACTTTGTTGATTCCCTTGAGGTATTTGAAAGTTTCTATCATGTCCCCCATCTCCCTCCTTTCCTCGAGGCTATACATCTTTAGTTTCTTTAGTCTTTCTTCATATGTCTTCTGATGCAGACCCTGGATCATTTTGGTTGCCCTCCTCTGGACAGACTCCACCCTGTCTATGTCTTTGCAGAGATGGGGTCTCCAGAACTGTACACAGTACTCCAGATGTGGTCTTACCAACTGTCTGTACAGAGGGCCAACAACTTCCTGTTTTCTACTGGTGATGCCTCTCCCTATGCATCCCAGTATCCCCCCAGCCCTTCTTACTGCCTTCTCACATTGCTTGCCCACCTTTAGGTCATCTGATATGACTACCCAGGTCCCTTTCATTTTTGTTGTTGTCAGTATCTCACCCCCACTGTGTATTCTTCCCTGGGTTTTTGTTTCCCAGGTGCATTACTTGCACTTTTGCATTGAATCTAAGCTGCCATACATTTGACCATTCCCCAACCTTGCCAAGTCCCTTTTCATCCTTTCCACCCCACCTTGTGTATCAACTCTGTTGCAGATCTTTATGTCATCTGCAAAGAGACATACTTTCCTTCCAGTCCTCTGCAATGTCACTTATAAAGACATTAAAAAGGACCGCCCAGTACTGAACCCTCATGGTACCCCCACTAGTAACCTCCTTTCTTCACTGTGGACTCCATTTACTATTACCTGCTGTGTCCTGTTGTCCAACCAGTGTTTTACCCAGGCAACCACCCTGGGACCCACTCCCAGGCTGGCTAATTTGCTTATTAATCTTTTGTGCGGGACTGTGTCAAATGCCTTGCTAAAATCTAGGTAGGCCATGTCCACAGCCCCTCCCTGGTCTACTGCTTTGGTCACCCAGTCAAAGAAATCAATTACATTTGTCTGACATGACCTTCCCGCTGTGAATCCATGCTGCCTTGGGTCCTGTGCCCCACTGGCCTCTAGGTACTCAACTATTCTTTCCTTCAGAAGTGATTCCATCATTTTCCCTTCCACTGAGGTCAAACTGACAGGTCTATAGTTTCCTACATAGATACATAGATACATAGACAGTGTCGGCAGATAAGGGCCTATGGCCCACCCAGTCTGCCCATTTGAGCTTGTAAGTTCAGTTTGTTTTCCTAGAAGTCTGTTGTACCTTACCCCTGACCTCCAGAATTCCTTTATGTCTATCCCATGCATTCTTAAATCCTGTGATTGTTTCAGCCCCCACCACTTCCTCTGGCAGGGTGTTCCACTTGTCCACCACCCGTTCTGTGAAGAAATTCTTTCATGTTTCCTCTGAATCGTCCTCCTCCAACTTCATCCCATGCCTCTAGTCCTGGAACATCTTTTTCGCTTAAAAATAGTGTTTTCCTGCACCTGTTCCTCCCTGTAAGATACTTGTATGTCTCTATCATATCCCCTCTCTCCCTCCTCTCCTCCAGGGAGTACATGTTCAGTTCCTTCAACCTGTCTTCATAGGACTTGTGATGCAATCCATGCACCGTCTTTGTTGCCCTCCTCTGAACCTTCTCTACCCTGTCTATGTCCTTACGTAGGTATGGTCTCCAGAACTGTACACTGTACTCCAGGTGGGGCCTCACTAGTCCTGCCTCTGTCTTGCTCCCACTTTTGTGAAGGGGAATCACATCCACCCTCCTTCAGTCCTCAGGTACCACACCATCCTCCCATGATTTATTAAAAAGGGTAGTCAGTGGTGTTACTAGTTCTTCCCTTAGTTCTTTTAGAATTCTGGGGTGAATCCCATCAGGCCTCATTGTTTTATCCACTTTCAGTTTTAAAAGTTCTTTCAGAACCCTTTCTTCTGTGAAAGGACTAATATCAATCCCCCCATCCAGATTGCTTCTATTGACTGGATTAGGTTTTTCTCCCTGCTTTTCCATTGTGAATACTGAGCAGAAGTATTCATTCAGTATCCCTGTTTTTTCACTGTCGCTCTCTGCCCAACCACCTTCCTCTTTGTTCAGCCTCAGTATCCCTGCCTTAGTCTTTCTTTGCTCCCTAATGTACCTATAAACGGTTTTATCCCCCTTCCTAACCAAGTTGGCTATCTTTTCCTCAGTTGGGCCTTTGCTGTTCTGACTGCCTTAACCGCTTCCTTCTGTTTTAACTGGTACAGTTCTCTGTCCTGCTCCTTCTGTGTTTCCTTATACTTCCTGAATGCTATCTTTTTCTCCCTTACCTTCCCTGCCACTTCTCTTGAAAACCATAGTGTTTTTTTCTTTCATTTTGTTTTGTTTATTTGCTTCACACAAAGGCTTGTTGCCTCTGTGATGGCAGTTTTGATGTTTCCCCATTGTTGCTCCACCCCACCTTTTTGCCTGTTTGCTAGTGCTTTTCTGAGGCACTCTCCCATTTTGAAAAAAATCAGCCCACCTGAAGTCCAGTACCTTCACTTTTGTGTGGTTTGACTTTACAGCTAAGTTTATCGTGAACCACACTGTTTGGTTGTCGCTTGTTTCCACATAGCTACCCACTTCAAGATCAGAGATTATGTCTCCGTCCCCATTTGAGAGTACCAGGTCTAAGATTGCTCTTTCCTGAGTGGGGAGATATAGTTAAAGAGCCTCTGACAGCATTAGGAAAACTTTAAAAAGGTAAGATTTATAATCAGTTCCATTCCATTTTCTTTATTACTTGATATATTTTAAGTATTAAATTCTCAGTTTTCTTTATGGAAGTTTAATGAAGTGTTGATCGGCTCCGCCATCATGGTGGTCTTGATTGTGGGATGCACAAAAGCAATTCTGGAATGTATGGCCCTGCTCATCACAAAGGTTACATGGCCCAACTCTCCACATAAGTTACGCTTTACTTTGTCACATACACTGCTCAGGTTCATAGGGTCACCACTCCTGTAGCAAGCTTTTGGCTGGCCTGGATAGAACAACAACCCCCCCCCATCTCAGCCTAAGAAGAAAGAGTTAGGTAAATGCAGTAAACCAGATTCATCAGATTTTAACAAAACTTTCATTTTCCACCCTCAGTCCAGATATTTTCAGAGTCCAGCATAGTCTCAGCATCTCCAATAACTGTACACCTTGCTTTCAGCCAGTACATAACATCTGATAGATCAACACCCTAATTTCTGAATAGAATAATGATGTTTTTATAGGCTGGTTTCATCGGGGTATTGCTAGAAATGGAGTCCACAATGCAGTTTTCTTTAGAGCATGATATTTAGACCAAAAACGCTCTAGAACCCAGGTAGTTTTAAAATTAATGTCAAAGTTTGATTCTCCCAATATATGTATCAGAGTGTACAGCTCACAGGAGAAGAACTTCATAGAGTCCTTCAATAGGTTTCTGGTGACGTATACTCAGTCAGGAATTTTAGATATTCCACCTTTGTATGTTAGCCTTACTACATTATGTCTTTTTGCTGGCAGGACTGGTAAACGGAATAGCAAGGAGAAGGTTTTTTTCTGTCTATCAGGTATCAGATTGAGAGGTGCTTCCATCTGTATGTTTTCATTACCATTATTACCCAGTGATGCTTCAGGGAGAGGAATTTTCAGGATAGGGTTCTGGGTTAGGGCTAATCCCTCAGGGATGGTGAGGAGATTTTTCTCTAAATTGTCTTCAGTCTGCCGGGACCTCAGAGGCAGTGATAGAAAAGTCCTCAGGTGTAGGCATTCTTATAGGCAAGTCTCCAGGACTCCACAGTGTAGCTCCACTAGGTTTCTCCCAGCCAGGTCTCTGTAGGGCCTTCTCAACTAACCAAGACCCAGATCCTGAAAATGCATTGCTTTGCAACTCACTACTTTTATTTGTGACAGTTTTTGAGGTAAGAACAGTCAAGTTTGTACTACGCTTGTTGATTTTAGCGGTGCAGAGACACTCGATGGCACTTGCATAGTTTCCGCAGACAGCGGGTCTTGTAAAGCTTCTGTTACCTTACTCAGCTGTTTTTGCTTGACAGCATCAGCTGTGCTGTCCACTTGACTCCACCGACTTTTCTGCATAAGTGTGGTTTTCTTTGCAAGAAACCTCCGTTCCTCTGATTCAAGTTGCCGCTGAAGTTCTCGTGTCTCTTTGCTTATTTCCATTGCCACCTGTTTAGAAGCTTGTTCTTCCTACATATCAGAATTTACCTTCTCGTCCTTTTCTTCTCCACCACCTGAGGTCCCATCCAAATTTTCTTTTTGACTTGTTTTAGGCATCAGTACTTCACTGTTTAACACTGAATCTTCACAAACTTCAGAAACCAACACAATATCAGCCCCCAACATGGTCAAGGTGTGGGAGGAAGCCAACTCCCTGACCTCCACAGTATCCATATTCTCCCCTGGACTCTCATCCTCCTTCTTGTTTTCGCCAAAGATTCCCCCTGTAGTGAGTATGGGAATTTTTTATTCAAAAACTTCAAAGTAAAACATACAGCAGTGTATTAAGTCATACAAATCATAATAGGAGCGGTTAAAACAGAAATAAGTATTACATCATACTGAAAAATGCAAGAAAGAAAACAATTCTTAAACAGGAAGCAAAGCAGATAAACAAAGAAATAGCACATAAAAATAAAATAAGAGAAATAAAAACAGTACACCCTAAAAAATGCAAAAGCAAAAAAAAAAAAAATCAGGGAACTCAGAGCCTAACAAGGGAAAAAAGTAAGTACAAAAAACAAATAAGCAACATGTCAAGAGCAAAAACCAACAGTCAGGGAAAAACCCATGAACAAAAATCCTAATATCGTCGGAAAACCCCAGGTGATACTGAGGTCTTCTTGGAGCAATAGACAGCATGTAAACCTTGTAAAATCTGAGAGACTATCTGAGTAGGACTACACACTTTCTGTTGCAGCAAAAATGCCCATCTGGCCTTCCACAAATAGTGGCGGCACAATGCAAAAATCAAATGTAGGGTACTGGGATGATAGTGGCTCAGACCAGGAGGATAGATGCCATAAATCAAAATATCGTATGTAAGAGTCAGGAGAGCCTTTTCCTTTCACTTATGGAGGAGAAGGGTCCAGACAGGTTGTGTATGGGGCAAACAATAAAAAAGAATCATGGTTTCAGGAATTGAAGGGCACGATTCACCAGGACAAGTTCTTTCCTCCTGAGCTTTATGTTTCAGGTTATCATGAACACCAAGCCTTCCATGACATGATAACCAGGTAACATCCCAAACCTGCCAAGGAATGCGGGGATCAGTCAATTGGTGAAAAACACAGGAGGAATCCAAAACAGTGCCTAAGGAGTCCTGTAACACCGGAAGGTCCAAAAAAGGTGACCCTAAAATAGACTGATATAAATGCTTCTGTGAGGAAGAAAGAATCATCGTAAGATTCAAAGAACACTGACAAATCTTTAAAAAAGTAGGGATAATATAATGGGAAAGATTATATTTTTTAAAGTTTTGAGTGATCTCTGTAGGAGGAAGACACCATGCTGTGCACAATGGAGCAACACGATGATGAAGAGACATCCAAAAGACCGGCAGGGTGTGCAATAGGTAAGGAATAGTGGATTTTAGAAACAAAGTGAAAAAATACCAAAGGGTTCAACATCCAGATTCCACCATGGCAATAATCAGGATATGTGTAATTCCATTTAACCAGATTTAAACGACTATCCCAGAAGCCCTGAAAGAAAACATTATATAAACAGGCTTCCAAAGAAAAAGGAACTGGGAAAACTGAAGCTAAGTGAAGAAACAAAGAAAGAATGAAAGTTTTCAACAGCAAAACTTGCTTCCGTTTCGTGTAGTATGACCCTTCCAGGAAGCAACCATGTGGAAAGCCTTGTCCAGAACAACAGTCCAGTTGGTGAGGGCATCGTCAGTAGCACCAAAAGTCAGTCCCAAAACCTTGATTGGGGTGAAGTGCAAAGGTATCCTAGCAATATGATGAGGAGAATCAGGGGCTGGTAATATTGGGAGATACAAAGCTGAGTTTTTACTGTAATTCAACCTAGAACCAGACACCTGTTCAAAATCCATGAGGAGGAGGAGGAGGAGGAGTAAGTCCGTCTCTTGAAGTTGAGGAGTGGTGAGAATACAAGGTCATCTGCATAAGCCAACACGTAGGAATAGGGGACTCAGAAGAAAAAGGGAGATGAGGAATAGAAGGATGGCATAAAATCCTGCGAAATAAAGGATCAATATAAAAAACATAAAGAAGAGGACTTAAAGGGCAGCCTTGCCGAACACCAGTCCGACTCAAAAAAGAGGGGCTAGGGGCACCATTCACATAAGGCTGGATACAAGCAGTAGAATATAGTAATTTAAGTCATTGGATAAAATGGTGTGGAATACTGTAGTGTGAGAGGATGTGAAAGAGGTAGTCATGGTTCACCCTATCAAACACTTTCTCCTGATCCAGAGAAAAGAGAAGCGAGGGAGAAGAAGAGCTGAAGGCTGAGACATCTCGTAGAAGAGAAAGATTTGAAACAATAGAGCGACGAGGGATAGCACAAGTCTGAACTTCTGAGATAACATGAGACGCAGTAGGAAGCGGCCGGTGAAGCAGAACAGATGCAAAGATCTTGTTGTCTATGTTCAAGAGGCTCAATGGTCTCTAATTTCGAATATCCATCCTATCCCCCTTCTTAAACAATAGAAACATAGTAGCATCTGAGAAATGTTGGGGAACAGAATGAGTAGTAATAATAGTATTAAAAAGCATGGTAAGGATAGGAGAAAAAAGATCAGAAAACGAAAAAGAGAAAGAAAAGAAAACGAGTTAAGTAACTGCAGGTTGCTGCCTGGTGTCAGATCTAGAGGGGGAGGGATCCTGCTGGGAATCACAGGAGTAGTCCATATGGAGGGAAGAGGCATGTGAGGATTCAGAATCGTTTTCCTCATCCATTATGTAATTCCACTGCTTCCATTTAGTCAAAGCCTGATAACGAGTTCTGTTCAGAATGGACTGTCTGGAGGGAGGACCAGGAGCCTTCTGTTTGCCTTTAGACTTACCCCTCTTGCCCTGAGAAACCTCCGTGAAGGGGTCCTGGTCCGGAGGGGGAAGGGGTGGCATAGGGTCGGGGGGTAACAACCTCCGGGGCCGGGTCCTCACAGGGAGGGATGCAATTCTCCAGTATAGAACCATCAACCTGAAGTTCAGGAGGACAAGTCGGGACAACAGCATTAGAAGGAAGGGCACCACATCCTGGTGTTCCTCTTCATGCTGACGAAGTACCTGAGATTGAGTGTCAGATATAATGGCCACCTAGTCTGGAGGGAGGCGATCCAGCCAATTATGGTCTGCCCATGGACACTGGTGGTAGAAAATAAAGACAAAGCGTCATGCACGAAAGGCCCCTCCTTAACATTAGAAAGACAAAGCACCAAATCATCTGCATAAGCCAAAATTTTCACGGGTGGAACATCAAGACCTATACGTAATCCAGTTATATGTGCATAGTTAGCTATCATTTTAATCAAAATATCTATAGGAAAAACATATAAGAGAGGGCTCAAGGGACAACACTGTCACACACCCCATTTTACCAATATGGGGTTACCAATCCAGCATTTAACATTAGGAAGCAACAATGCTGACTGGTACATTGTACGGATCCAGCCCACAAAGCCATCCAGAATACCATAATCTTTTAAGACAGAAAATAGAAACTCACGCGATACCTGATCGAAAACTTTCTCCTGATCTAGGCCTAGGACAAAACCATCTAACTGTCCATTCTGTGCAACAGTAAAGATTTCTCTTAATAGCAATAAGTTATCATATTGAGTTCTACCAGGAACAGAACATGTTTGTTGCGGACTAATCAATCCGTCAGCCACTGTAGACAACCTATTAAACAAGACCTTACTTAACACCTTCAAGTCCGTATTCAACAAGCTAAGCATTTTTTAATTTTTTAAGTCCTCTTTAGGGCCTTTTTTATGCAGTAAAATCACCAAAGCCTGATTCATGGAAGAAGCCAGAGAGGAATTAGAGAGCATATCATTAAGAACCTGGACAAAAACAGGAACAAGTTCATCCTGAAATGACTGATAAAAGGCATCCCCCAAACCATCAGCATCTGGGGCTGAGTCTAGATTCAATGAGGAAATAGCAATACATACTTCAGCAACAGAAATATCTTCCAATAACTGCTGCTTAACCAAATCATTCACCTTGGGCAAATGCAAATGTTCAAAATTTATAGCTGAAGCATCAAGACCAGTGTCTTCCTGAAGAGAGAACCCAAATACCGCTCGACCACATGTACTAATTCTTCTGGGGAAGTGACCATATCATCTGTCACAGTTTCCAACTGTGTAACAATTCTATTACTTATTCTGTCACTACAATTTTGAAAAGGATCTAAAGAACCCTTATGTAATTTCAAACCAAAGCGATGTTCATGCTCCAAGGATTTTGCCCTATTATATTGATAGTCAAACATCCTTTTTTTAACATTTTGGAGCTGGACACCATAATCACATGTCTCCGTTTCAGTTAAAGAAATCAATTTCTGCAACTGACTTCTGAGACTTAAATATTCAAAATAATGAGTGGTAGCAAGGAACCGAGTTCAGGCTTGAAGAAAGGTCTTCCAATCAGATTTAGTATCCTCCCACCATGAAGCAAGATCATCATACATGTCAATAACGGAAAGCCTTGCTACCCACTTCCTTTTCCAAGCCTTACGGATTTCCACATCAGTCAACAAATTGTTATTTAGATGCCACAGATTTTTTTTACTTCTAGGTATCATACCCCAAGCAATTTGGACAGTAATAGACCTGTGGTCAGTAAATTCCCAAGCATTCATAGTGACAGGAGAAACTTGTAAAATAGCAGAAAGCAAGGCAAAATCAATTCTAGTAGACAGTGATGATTTAAAATAGGTACTTCCCCCAGAGGAATGAATACATCTGTATGCATCCACTAACTCTGCAGTATTGATTACATCAAGGAGCATATGCGAATCACAAAACAATTTTTAAGTTTTCAACCCTCTATCAGAGGTACTCAGAGCACAATTGAAATCACCTGCCCAAATAACCAGTCTAGATTAGAAGTATGAAGAAATGGCTGAATATCCATCAGCAATGTAACCCGCTGAACCTTGGTTTGAGGAGCATAAATGGTTATCAATCTAAATCTTTCACCCCTGAAATTAACATCCAATGGTAAGGCCCTACCAGGGTAAATATCTACCAACCTGGATACTTTCAATTCTGAATTTGCAAACAAAATCCCAACCCCATCACAAGTAGATTCTCCAATAGACCAGAAGGTGGCACCCTTAGACCATAGGTTATCAGCAAGTTTAACATCAAGAGTCGTTTTCAATCTGGTATCCTGAATGCAAAAAATATCACCCTGTTGCTGTTTTAAAAGGGTCAATGTAGTAACCATTTTTCTATGACTCTTAATACTATTGACATTGAGTGTGGAAATAGTCAAGGATGCCATAAATGAATGTAAAAGGGAAAAGAAGGAAACCTAAAAAAATGACATACGTCAAGGTACCTTAACCACCCTTCTACACCTAGACCTATGCAGGCTAGGCTCCACACTCCTGACATCACCATCCTCACCCTCTGAAGTAAAATCAGTGGCAGTGGAAGCCTTGGAAGAGTGGTCAGACTCCTCACCTTCAGACTCATCCCTAGGGGTCAATATTGCAAACTTATTACCAGCCTTCCAAGTATCAGGGTTTTCATTTCCAGTAGAGGACAAAGGGGAAGATTTGGATGAAATAGCCTTACCTGACCTATTACGTTTTTTGGCCGGAACTTTCTTAAACATCTGCTGAGAATCAGGAGGGGGAAGGAGGCATATCAGATACACTGGAATCCTCCTGGGCAGCAAGGATAGAGGTAGACGGTACAGGAGAACCCTGAAGGGACATCAGAAGTCATAGGGTTAGCAGCCTGTCCTTGCACATCCGTACCAGGAAGGTCTATGTCAACCGTAACTTCCTCATGCACTTATGTATCCTCTAAAAGGGGAACCTGGAGTCTATGAGGGTCAACTTCCTTAGATACTACCACTTTTGTAGCCTGTAAATGTTGGGCTATATTAATCAAACCTTCATGAGAAGGACAGTCATCCCAATTATGGGACAGCCAAGGACACTTCACATACCCATGCCCAGTCTGTTCACATAAATTACATTTAAACAGATTAAGACAATCAGCCACCTGATGACCAAACTCAAAACAGTGAGTACATCTAGGGGTATCACAGGCCGTATTAAGATGAGTCCTGGACCCACACTTAAAACAAGTCCTGGGTTGACCAAAATAAAACAGACTTCCCCTGTCCTTCCTGAGAAAAAAAACTATTGGGAAAATGTACAGGCCCATTATTAGTAGAATAAAGTTTCACCCGTAATTTCCACCCACCATTCCAGATTTGTTCACTATCAAGAATAGGCACAGGTTTATCTAACACTTCACACCTCTGCCTCAACCAAAACAAAATGTCATCAATATTCATACCTTCATTACGAAACATAATGGTAATCAATTTAACAGCAGGCTTAGTTAAAAGGTCCACCAAAAACAGAACCCAGAGAGGCGTAATTTTGACCTTCTGATAGTGAGCCCAGAATTTCTCCAAATTAGAAACTGATTTAAAGCTAACATCATAATTCGAACTTCCAATGTGAATAACAGCAAAAATTTCTGAGGAAAAAATTTCATAGAACCCTTCAGTAATTGTCTGGCAACATACAATCTGCCAGGTTGTTCTTCCAAACCCCTTACATATCAACCTAACAGCATTATTCCAAGGGGCTGGTTCACCTTTACTATTAAATAGGTCTGCCAGTTTAAACATTGGATTAAGCCATGTAGATTTCTAAGTGTCTTGCGAAACCTGAGACTGAAGGCCCCATTCAAACACCAGCACCAACAGACGTGTGAGGAATATCTGAGCTAACATTAGTCAAATCCACCACTTGTGGTCCCGTCGTACCCATGTTGTGCACTATGCCGACCTCAGCCACTTGAAATGGAGGGGCAACAGGTTTAGAGGGCAATACCGGTTACAGAGACAGACTGTGAAAGAAGATTATAATGCTGTACAGCGTCATCACAAGGATCAGGAATCCATTTCCCATCTGATTGCCGAAGCCACCCAGCCCCTTCAATAGCATGTTCAGGGGACCAGCCTGCCTGAGGAAGGGGGCTATCAGTAAAAACTTTCCCACCACAGTCTACCGACTCTGAAGGCGAAGAAACCACATCAGCTACCGACTTCAGAGGCATACTATCCTGCTCCTGCTGGCCTGTAGCAGTAGCGCCACTCACCATGGGAGCAACAGTCCCTTTGCCAGTATTGAAGACCCATGCATACCCAAGTGTTTAGTCACCTTAGGGGAACCACATGAACTCAAACCTGGAAGTCCAGCACCAACAGTCGGCTTCAGGCACACATCAACCCGATGTTCACAACTGCCAGCCACTGCAGAACTCTCAGTCCCGATCACTTCACACTGTTCTGGAACAACGTGCACATCACTGGCATGCGAGGAAACAGAACGGGAGGCGAGCGATGGAACTGGTGAAGAAACAGATCTCATTGCAGCAATTTCAGACAACAAAGCATTTTTCCGAAGCGTGCAACGCTCTTCCTCTGCCAAGATAACTGCCAACAAGTTTTCTTTTCCATTCAAGGCAATACTGTTACCTCCCATAGAACCAGGTTTGTGACTTCTAGCAGGAGGCTCAACACCTCGTGCATCCTCCATCTCGGTATTAAAAAATTCCTCAGGCATATCATGAAAAAATAAGTCTTCTTCCGAAACAGCAGCCTCTTGAGCTTCAGTGACAGAGGAGGAAGCCTGCTTCTCTGTCCCTCCGACATCCATCTCTCCCGAGGTTTGCACGGAAGTGGCCATCCCGAACAGACAGCCAAAGATTCCCCCTCATGAAGAGTAGGGGAATTTCCCGGTGCCCTGGCCAAATTTCCCCCAATTCACTAAAGAAAAAGTACCACCAACAGCTTAATCTGGTTCAAGGTCAGTTGGCATTCATCTGTATCCGCCTCTCCTTGGGTCATGTCTGAAAATAGGCAAGAATTTGTCTAGTGTGCTTACCTGGTCAACAAAAACTAAAGCAGTAAATAAATGGACTTCAGGAGGATGGACTTTAACAGAATGAGGAGGATATTTAGGGAAGAAATGTCAGGAAAGGGGAATATAGGGGATATGGAGAAGTTATGGGAAACTATCAAATGAGGGTACTGAGAGCCACTGAAATTTGCATTAAGAAGGTGAGGAAGAACAAAAAAAGAAGGAGACCACTCTGGTTTACAAGGGAAGTGGCAGGGGCAGTCAGGGAAAGAAAAAGGGCCTTCAGGAAATATTAGATAGCACAAAGGAAGGAGCACAGGAAGGCTTATAGGGAGAAGCGGAGGCTAGCAAGGCAGAAGATAAAAAGAGGTAAAGCTGACACTGAGGAGAAAATAGCTAGGCTGGCCAAAAGGGGAGATAAAACTTTTTTAGGTATGTGGAGGAAAGAAGGAAGGCAAGGCAAGGGATACTACAGTTGAGGGGGGAAGGAGGAATACAACTGAAAGGGGACTTTGAGGAAGCAGAGGTGCCGAATAGTTACTTCTGCTCAGTCTTCATGGAGGAGGGGGTGGGTAGGGGACGCGAGCTGAGGGGTAGGGGTAAGGAAGACAAATAGGTGGATCCAAGCCTGTTCGGCATAGACAGCGTTAGGGAGGAACTAGGCAGATTAAAGGTGGACAAAGTAATGGGGCCAGACGGCTTGCACCCAAGGGTACTCCAGGAACTGAGGGAAGAGCTGGCTGCCTCACTGACAAGACTGTTTATCTTGTCCCTGGATACATGGTGGGTGCCAAGGGACTAGAGGAGGGTGGACGTGGTGCCACTGCACAAGGGGGGCAGTAAGGAGGTAATGGAGAATTATCACCCGGTTAGCCTCGCCTCAGTGGTGGGTAGGGTGATAGAGGCACTAATAAAGGAAAGGGTGGTGGGCTACCTGGTGGATAGCAGTCTGCAGGACAATAGGCAGCCTGGCTTCATGAATGGGAGATCATGCCAGACAAACCTGATAGAATTCTTCAATTGGGTGATGCAGGTGGTTGACTATGGTGGGGCAGTGGATGTAGCCTATCTGGACTTCAGTAAGGCCTTTGACACCATTCCTCACAGAAGGCTAGTAAATAAGCTGGAAAGCTTAGGGGTGGGATGGAAAATGACTAGGTGGGTGGAAAATTGGTTGGTGGGCAGAAGCCTGAGAGTGGTGGTAAATGGGGTGCACTCCAGGGTGAGGGGGTGATGAGTGCGTTGCCATATGTGTCAGCACTGGGACCCTTGTTTTTAATATCTACATCAGTGATATAGTAGATGGGCTGGATGGAAGGGTGTGCCTATTTGCAGATGATACGAAAATCTGCAATAGGGTGGACACCCCGGGGGGGAGGGGGTGGAGGCCATGAGGCAGGACCTGAAGATTCTGGAGGGGTGGTTGGAAACTTGACAACTGAAATTCAGTGCCAAAAAGTGTGCTTTGATGCACTTGGGGTGTAAAAACCCACGAGAAGCTTACACTCGCGGGGGGTCAAAAAAACAGAGTAGGAGAGGGATCTGGGGATTTTAATATCAAGCAACCTTAAGGCAGGTAGCCAATGTAGCAAAGCTGTGGGGAAGGGAAATGAAATGTTGGCATGCATTGGCCTTGGGCATGACTAACAGAAGGAGGGAGGTACTGATGCTTCTTTATAAAGCCATGGCGAGGCTGCAACTGGAGTACAGGGTCCAGCTGTGGAGACCACATCTATGTAAGGACATAGATGGGATATAGACAGTTCAGAGACGGTCAACCAAGATGGTGCACAGTATGCAGGGGAAGACATATGAGCTGAGGTGTAGGGAATTGGATCTATACCCACTGGAGACCAGAAGGGTGAGGGAGGACATGATTGTAACTTTCATGTATGTGAAGGGGATCAATAAGGTGAAGGAGGGGAGCTTAGGAGGGGGTTAAAACTAGAGGGCATAGCCTAAGATTGGAGTGCGGAAGATATAAAGACAATGTACGGGAGTGATTCTTCATGGATAGGGTGGATAGAGGTGGTGGGGCAGAAACGGTGGAGGGATTCAAGAGGGCATGGGACAGACTAATGGGGTTGGTAAGTGGGGGGCAGGGGAGGGTCAATGGAAAAGGAGATGAGTGGGGGGGCAGGCTTGATGGGCCATTGGGATCCTTTTCTGCCGTCAGATTTCTGTGATTCTGTGTGATTTGATTGGTTGACAATTTACAAGATAAATGTCCTCTTGGACCCAATCTGACCCTAGGCCATGTAGAAGTATAACGATTTTTTGTGATATAAATTAAGTCTGGGTCAGTTCCCCTATTATACATTAGGTGCCATTACATAATCCATGAAATAGAATCAAAATCCATGCTGTAGTCAGTAAAGGCAACAACATATTTTTGTTTCTGAATATATTTCTCTACTAAATGTCTAAGGATACAGTTTCTCTATTAAATGTCTAAGGTTAAAGCAGATATCTATTGTTGAACAATTTTTTCTGAAACCAAAAGAAGTTTAGACTGATACCCCCACCCATCGGCTTCAGGACCTCCTTATTTAACATGTCAAAAATAATTTTTGTGAAGATTTTTGATGAAATGTCTGAAAGACTTACAGGTCTACACATGTGTGGGTCTTTATATTGCCTATTTAAAAAAATAGTAACAATTTTGTCACCATACCATGAGTTTGGGATAAAGGCTTCCCTAATGCACATATTGAAAAATATGAGCAGAAAATAAGGCCGCAAAAGTGGAACATGGAGAGAGATCTCTGCTGGACTTAGATCCGAACCAGGGGCCTTATTGTGTTTGAGAGAATTTAAAGCAGTGGTGACTTTACGAATGGATATCAGAGGGATCAATTTTTTTTTAAGTTAGAAGTGCCAGGTTTACATTCTGCTACTTTGGGATAGAAGAATAAAGAAGAAAAATGAGCAACCCAGGTCACAGCTGTGATAACGGTATCAATATTGGAACTGTGATTAGCCGTTTTTTTAGCAACCAGGAGCCAAAAGGCCCAAGTGTTATTTTTTTGAACAAGGCCTAACATCTTTTCCCATTGTCTACTGTGTAAGATCTGCTTTTTCTGTTGTAGGAAAATGTCACACCCTTTTCTTTCCTGGTTCAGGGTTCTACAATTAAACATAGTTGGATGTTTTCTTGTAAATCTTTCTTTAGACAGTAGCTTAGCCTTCTCATTTTGACAGTGAATGTCAAACCAACCAGTACATTTGTAAGGCTTATTTTGTATTTCCATGTTTAAACTGAATGCACTTCAGCTGCATGACCCTCTAAGAGCTCATAAAACGATTAAGTGGTCCCTGGCCTACAGGGTCAAGATGTCGCATGCAAAACCATGCATGTAAAACAGTGCTGAAAGAAGTGTGAATGGCTCTACAGCAACAGGGGTTTTTAGAGTGTGTGGTAGAAACTGCTACCCCTGTCACTGTAGGCTGCCAGTGGGAGGAGGTTAAGGATGCTGTTGGGGCGGTGCCTGGCCGAGCTGCTCCCATGGTGGAGCAGCTAGAGCACTGCCTCTGGTGGCATTGGGGACCTGCAACTGTGGTTTGGTTCTCCGCACTATGCTGTGGCTTTTTTCCCCCAAAATGGGAATTGCACTAGAGGCTAGATTTTTCTTACCCGTGACATCCATGACCCCCCCCAGAGTTAATTATAATTAGTCCAGGGGGTGTGGGGACAGAGCCCTCTCATGTCAGGGGGTGCAATGTCAGAGCCCCCTGCAAAAACAAAGTCATTGCTGTGGTGTGTGCTCTTTCTGTGATGTTCGGCATAGTGTGCCAACATTATTTTGCCACATGCTATTTTGCGTGTGGCATTGTTGCAGTGCGTGGTTTTGCCCGCAACATTATGACCCCGTGCCATCCCTGGAATCCTGTGGATCCCTACACACTAGCCCTGTTCCGCTGTGCAGTCTTTTTTATATCCAATCCATTGAGGATCTCTGTCCCCCTCAACTCTTCACCCCACTGTTGAATATCTGTACCGCCTAGCAAAACTGCATGAAAAAGTTCTAGACCTTGGGTGATGCTGTGGTATACAAACAGGGTGACTGAGAAACAATGTGTGACTGAATGTAGCTCAGTGCACCATGCAGTATCGTGGCTGTCCCTGCCCCTTTCCCTGAGCAGTCGAATAACCCTGCAGGACAAGGCATCTAACCCTATCATGCATAGCACTAAGGAGTGCAAGGTTGAACAGTGGCTCAAAGTGATAATTCAGATAGTGTAGCTAGGGAAATAAAATGTGTAGGCCAGAACTGTTTGGGGCCTCTTTGCCACCCCCCCACCCTGTTGTAGACATGCATGTGATTGTTATCCAGGTTCCTTGAACACCCCATATTGTACTTTAGGAACTGAATAATAAGAGCAAAAATACAGAAGTACTAAGTTTGTGCATTTATCATTGTGTTTAATTCAAACTAAATTAAACAGAGCACAATAGTCATATTATAAATCAGTCAGGGTGGGTGCACAGAGGTTCTTTGTCTTTTAAATGTTTTTTTGTTTTAATTGGGTTCACCACAACATAACCCAGATAGACCATCTTAGAGTAGCTGGTTCATTCTACTGGGGTGTCAGACAGATGAGGCATACTGATGAGTCCTGGTAGGATGAAACACATGTCTATGTCTTCTATTGGCACTCTTTGCAAACTGTGTGAGAGGCCTTTCGGCACCATGCATTTCTACTTAAAGTTGAACCAGCATAATATTCTGTGGTGATTTGCATATGCAGCCCATGATGCTTTGCATTGTGGGGTCATGTGTGACTTTGTATATCATGCACTAATAGTATGCAAAGTCAATGGCAGAAGCCCAGACTGTATCCACCTCATCCAGTAAATTTGTAAGCCATGGTATATATGTTCCAACATCCACTTTGAACTATCAAATTGCAATTGTGTAAGAGGCTCATGATTTGGACTGCTCAGTGTTAGATGTGAACAGTTTGCAGTTTTGAGTTTTCAGAACTTAATGTTGTTCGAATTATTTTTTCCTGGAAACCTGATGCAATGAGTTTATCTGGTCATTTAGTCTTGCACTGTGATGCAAAACTAGTTGCTGCAGCAACAGCAGCATCATCAGTTTTAAAGTGCATGTTCCGGATGGTCTGTGAGCCCAATTTAAGGTATAATAAAATGGCAAAATTGGAGGCCTGGTCAGTCACTTGGCAGCTGGGGTTCAATGCCAAGACATGCAAGAAGCTACATTTTGGCACACAAAGCCCAAGGAGGAGCTACCAACTGGGGAGGTGGGGAGTGGGGTTCAACTAGCAAAGATGGAAGAGGTAGGGTTGCCACCTTTGGATAAGATGAAAACCGAATACTAAACCACACCCTCAAACTCCACCCCAACTCCGCCCCTTTTATGACTAATGAGGGCATCGCTTGGACTCTGATTCACTTAATTTATTCAGAATTGCAAGGATCTGGGGTGATCATAATGGGAGCAATGAACAACTCAGCACAATGTAGAAAGGCAGCTGCAATGGCCAACAGGATGCTAGGTTGTCTTGCCAGAGGCATATCCTCCAGGAGGAGGAGGTGATCCTGCTGCTATACAGGTCACTAGTTAGATCACACCTGGAGTACTGCATATAGTTCGGTGACTGTACCTGAAGAAGGACATTAGGTTACTGGAGGGGTGCAGCGCAAGGCAACAAAAATGATCCAGGGGCTAGGGGGACTTACCCTACAAGAGCAGGCTGGGGGTGTTGAACATGTACTCCCTGGAGGAGAGAAGGGATAGGGAGGACATGATTGAAACCTTCAAGTACAAGAAGATAAATAAGACGGGCATGGAGGGGCTTTTCAAACTCAGGAGGGGGAGGGACACTCAAGGGCATGATCTGAGACTGGAAGGGGAAAGGTTCAGGAGGGAAATGAGGAGACACTTTTTTTACAGAGAGGGTGGTGTCTGGGTGGAATGCATTGCCAGAGAAAGTGGTATCCTGTAGAACAGTGGGCTGCTTCAAACAGGGATGGGAGTGGGACAGGGTAAGGGGGAAGGTCACTGGAGGGGGGAGGGGAGGGAAGGGCAGCTGCAGTATAAGGGCTGCTAGCTGCACAATTGAGCAGACTTGATAGACCATAAGCCCTTTATCTGCTGGCAATTTCGTTATGTTTATATGTATAGTGAGAAATGGGGGACCACTCGCTTCTAATTAAACCATTAAACTGTTGTTCTAATTCAGGTACTTGTAAACTTTTGCACTTAAGACAGCACACACACAGGAGAGAAACTGGCTCCTTGCTTTCAAGGGAAACAATAAAATGTCAATTAGCTTTACTAAAAGAAGATCCTAGCCAAAGAGGCCATCATTTGTCACACATTGTAGTTTACTGAGTCACAGTAAAAAAAACACTGCTTACTTTTGACTCACCACTGTTTATTTTGCATGTTAATCACATTAAATTCAAGACATTGTTTGTGAGTCATTAGCAGTTAGTGTCGATTTCCATTCAGTCATTCAATGTACTGCTAATCCCAATAGCATTATGGAAGTCCCTGGTTACATGGATTGTAAAATGGATTGGGTGCTAATTCAGGAAAATCATATGCAGCCAAAATGATTTATAATTTCCTCAGATGTGATGACTTTGCAAGTGCTCGTGTGTGGTGCTAAGCTGTTAAAACTGAAGTCCCCTGTGTTTTTTTTTTAATTATTTTAATTTTATAAACAAAGGAAAGACCAGCTGAAAAGTACAAATTTAAGTGAAGTCCCATTTCTAACACTTTTCGGAGTATGTAGGAATTAGGCATGCGAGAGCAACCCCTTCGTATGCGAAGCTGTCCTCAAGTGCAGTGCAGCCTGTAGCACTGCACCAAAAACAGGATATGTCAGGCTCTGAGCAATATTCAGCTAGGTAGCAAGCATTAACAGGACCATGCTAACTGACTAAATATCAGGCTATGCTGGAACAACCCTTAGTCTTAAGTGGATTTGTGCTGTGCTGACATAGCCCAAGGCTGCATATGGCCCACAGGAGATAGCATTTCCTGAAACAGAATAGCGCCAGGGCTCCTTTGGACCATATTCAGCTTGAACATGCAAATGAGCTCATCGGGCATGCAAAGCAGCTAACGGGCCATCTACAGGCGCATTATGAGCTAATTTGTTTGAGCACAGCAGGCACCTAGTGCCGATGCAGGGCATCAGGGTGGAAAATCCCTGGCAGTGTAGTGAACTCCTCCCCAAATGCCCTGTCATGTATGAATGAATCCTTCCCTGGTGTTTAGTGGACCCCTCCCCCCAATTGCCCCATATCCCATATATCTGCAATCCCATGGGCTAGCAGTCCACCCCCTGTGCATGACTGCTATCCCCCCGACCTCCTGCTGAGGATTCCCCCACCTTGCAAAACCCCTCACCCTGGTTAACACTCTTGAAACTGCCATGGTCAGATCAGTAACCAGCACAATCCTACACTCACCTCCTTGGCTGGCCACAGTCTGACTGTCATAGAATGCAATCACAAGTATATGTACTTGTGACTGTGTTCTGTGACAGTCAGATGGCAGCAGGTTGAAGAGATGAGCAGAGGGTTGTGCCAGCCACAGATCTGACCATGGTGGGTTTGATGAGTGTTAACCAGGATGAGGGTGGGAAGGGAGTGGGGAGTCCTCAGCATGTGGCCTGGTGGGGGGATAGTCACATGGGACTGGAGATCGATGTCACTTGGGGTGGGCAGTACCCCACCAGGGATATGCAGATACATGGGACAAGAGGTGACTGGGGCGAAGGGGTCCACTAGACTACCAGGCAAGATTAATTTAATGTAATACAGGGGCAATTGGGGGAGGGGGGCCAACTGGACATCAGGGAAGATGTATTTAATGTAATACAGGTTTGATTGGGGGGGTCCTGGAAACACCAGGGAAGGAGTTTACAATACATGATGAAGGTGGGTCCAATGGACATGGGGTGGGTGGCAGCAGCACAGCCTCCCTGCTTCGGAACATGGTGCATGGCCATGGGGCTGTGATAAGACAAATTATTTTTGCAGAGGTAAATAGCACTGCTTTGGAGGCTGTTTCAATCAATCAATCAATCAATCAATCAATCAATCAAGTCTTTATTTAACCAGGAGTTCATCGTTGAGCAGAAGCTCATTTGCAAGATGGACCTGGGTGGAGCATGAATAATTGTATATACAGGTCAACACAGGTATTTACAAGGCAATACAGATAATACTCTTTACAGAGAGGAAGAAAAAGAAGTTCATATGTACATAGAATTATACAGATATTGTACAGATTACACGGTATTTACATACATAGAAGTGTCTATAGGAAGATAAAGCAGGTTATCTAAGGTTGCAGGAGGAAGTAACGGAAGAAAAAAATTAAAATAAAAATATACACCAGGTAGAGGTGAAGGTAGGGGGGAAGAGAGGGAGGGAAGTAGGGGGAGAAAGGCTAGGAGGGCACGGTGTTTAGTGCTACTAAAACCATTTCAGTCTACCAATGCGCCATTATGCATGAGACAGGAGTGGCAGAATGGTTAGCATAATCATGCTGTCGGGTTTGGGCAATGCTCTGGGGGCTTCTGAGTATGGACCCACCCAGAGTGCTCACACTAATCCAGATTAGTGCAGGCACCAATTCATTTAGACCTGCATTAATCTTTTGAATATGGTGCCCCCAGTGTCTTGCTGAGGTTTGCATAGGGTGTAAGCAAGTAATGTCTGTGATGACTCAAATCTGGGGGCTGTGGTGGATGTGAAGATGGGGAGGGTGGCCCTACAGCGGGGACCTGGAGGCTCTGGAAAGGTGGTCTAGAAAGCGGAAGCTGAGGTTCAATGCAGAGAAATGCAAGGTACTGCACCTGGGAGCCAGAAACCCGGGCCAAGTGTACACCCTTGGGGGTGGGGAAATGCTACAAGTCTTGATGGCTGAGAGGGACCTGGGGATGGTGGTGAATGTCAAGATGAACAACTCAGAGACTTGTAGGAGGGCAGCGGCCAAGGTCAACAGGATGCTTAGATGCATCACTAGGGGGCTCACCTCCAGAAGGAGGGAAGTGATAATCCCACTGTATAACTGCTTGGTGAGGCCGCACCTCGAGTACTGCGTGCAGTTTTGGAGGCCACATTTAAAGAGGGACATTGAACTCCTGGAGAGGGTGCAGAGGAGGGCAACCAAAATGATTTGCGGCTTGGGGATAGGACCTATGGGGAGAGGCTTGAAGAGCTAAATATGTACACACTGGAAGAGAGAAGGGACCGGGGGGCATGATAGGGTCTTCAGGTATATGAAGGGGTAAATAAGGAGGAGCAGTCAGGGTGCGCCAAAGGAAAGGGGGCAACTAGAGGCATGGGTGGAAGCTGGAGAGGGGAGATTCGGGGAAGAAAGGAGGAGGAGGAGGTGCTACTTCACTGAGAGGGTGGTGGAGCCATTGAATGTGCTGCCCAGGGGGCTGGTGGAGGCAGAAACAGTGGAGGGGTTCAAGAGGGGGATGGACAGGTACAGGGGAAGGGTTCTGGAAGCAAAAACCAGTGCAGCAAGAATATCCAGAACTGTGAAGGGAGAAGACAGAGAGGGAGAGGGGGGCAGCAAGGTCAGCTCCCAGGGTGGGGGCTGACCAAATGAGCAGACACGAAAGACCGTTAGGCCTGTTCTGCTGGCTTTTTAGTATGTTAGTAGTATAATAAGAGGGAGGGACAGCCAAGGAGAAGGAAGGTTTAATCAGTTCCATTCCCCTGCTCAGTAGTATGATGAAAGGATAGTTGCAGGTTTTCTAGGTAGACTAGATGTACATCTGGGTCTTTTTTGTACTGTCACTGTGTTCTATATTTCTATAGCATTTGTTGCTACAGTGTAGTCCAGTTGTCTAATGGCACATACAGTATAAAGCACTGAATGGACTAGAACGCCAATATCTCAGCAAGCTTCTGACTCCCTGCACACTGTCCAGGAATTGAAGGTCCAGGGGGCTGGGGTTGTTATGGGTAATGGTGCCACCGTTGACAGGAGGCTGAAATCCACTGACACCGAACTTTTCAGTGGCTGGCCCCACTCTCTGAATCCTGCTCTCTGAGGAGTTTGTGTGGCTGGTTCACTTTCCTCTAATCTAAACTGAAAAAACATCTTACGCAACAGGCGTATTTAGGTCTCTTTATTTGTTAAGGAGACTGCATATTTATAACTATGTTTTTTAACAGTTTTTTATATGTCAAATGGACACTGTCACCCACCTCCTTAGGCCTCAAAGTGTCTCTAGTTTAAAAAAAACACGTGATTGTTCACATTCTGTCGAGATTGTGTATGTACCTTGCAGTTTGATTCTGATTCCTTTTTTTTTCTCTCTTTCTAAAAGTGAGAAACAGACTGCCCACCATACCGGTGTTATCATATAAAAACCTGTTTGTTTACTTGGTTACACCCTCCAGCACAATCTAGCCACTCATGAAGGAGTGATAGGAAGGAGACTATTAAATCATGAGCGGCTGAACTGTTTGGGGGTATTCCTAATGCTCAATAAGTATGCATTAAGAGTAGATCACAGAGTTTAAACAAAACAAGGCAGGGTATAAATACACTATTGGCATGCATTTCAGTTCTACTAAGAAAGGAAGCAGATCAAGCAACCAGTTTGTAAACTGTGGATTTTTAACTAGAAAAAATGACACAAAAGGGTTGATTGCCCTTTAATAATTATTATTTGTGCTATTTATTGCTGTTTTATGGTTATGTGTTTTTACTGCATGAAGTTTGTTGGTGCATTGTGCAGGCACATTGGGCATTGAAGGGGTGCCTGAATGAAGGAATAAAAATGATATACTACTACTACTGCTACTACTTAAAGCACATGCATTTGAATCAGAAGAATCAGTTTGGTGTCTTCAGTGGTCGAAGGCATGAGACAAAGTCACACTAAAGGCCTCCGTATATTTCAGCACAGCTGCACACCTCATTGAGTGTTGCATATATTATATACAGTATGCAACCCACCTTACATTTGGTAGGCACCTTGAGGCTTGGTTACTGGCCAGTTCATCTTTTGGCCCAGGACGTGTTTGGGGGCACACAGTATAAGAGTTTGGGTAGTCATGTCTCAGGGTTTCTCGCCTGTCCACACCTTTGGGAGGTGGCATGGTTTTGCCAGTTGCAACAGGGGAAATGGAGCATGGAGTGGAAATTCCTGTGTACCTGTCCCTCTAGAGATGCAAGAAGCACTAGCAAGTACAATTGAGATGAAGTTGATGAAGCAAAGAGGAGCCACTGCCTCCATGGAGAAGTGGGTGTTCCCACCTGGCTGTGATCAGCACTGTGGCTGGGGTTTTGCACACATGTTTTACCCTGGACAGGGATGAACTACCTAGGGAAAAGCATTGTCCTCAGGGTGCAGCCTCATTTGTGCACCAGCCAACTGGCTGCAGATTTGTCAAGGTCTTTGCTGGCTATGACAAGATATTCTGTGACTGGGATCAAGCACCCTCATGGTGAACACTAAAACTGCTCCTAACCCACTAGCGTGTTGGCCATCCAACATAAGACCCTGGGCCCAGGATTATAATCCTGAGGTACTTTGCCAGACCAGTTAACGTTCCCCCACTACATCATCAGCATTGTGATCTCATTGATAGTGACATCACAGGCGACAGAGTCATGGAGGTCACAATGCTGAATATGTAATTGGGGAACTAAGCTAGATATTTCAGCTGCCAGCCAGAGTGCTGCTCCACACGTTACATCTACTAACATCAGGTAAACAATTTTATGATTAACCAAAGGGTCAAAAAAAGCACCTCAGATATAAAAGGGAATGGTTGACTATTTAAAAAAATAATAATATTAGTTTTAGGCAGTGCACTAGCTCTTTAACAGGATCCTTTCGTTTGATTCATGAGTTTAGCAAGCACTTGAGTAAAGGTAATGCTGCTGTGTTTAGGTAAGACCATGCATGAACTGTCTGTGCCTGCCTGGTGGGTTGCTGGTGATAAGGACGTGAAGTGTTCTTGTTTAACATTGACTTCATTCAACATCTTGTACCATCAATCCAATAATGCGGTGCTGAATGCTAAAATGCAGATTGTGCTCAAAGGATTATTTTGCTTTGGACATTTTGAAACTGAGGATGATGTTCTGCCTGCAAGAAGTTCTGCTTGTAAATATGATTACGGTCCTCTTGTCTGACATTTTGTGACCAGTTGTTCCATGAACTCTGACACCTCACTGTGGAGGCGTGTACTTTGCTGTACTCTGTATTTGTACAATTGATAGCTGAAATATTTGCCTGAAGGTCTTTAATGCCAAATAAACACCAAGGCCCTGTCCACACTCACAATCATGAGAGTGTACCGGTTTCCGTAACGGTTGCACTCTTACTGTTACCGCGTGTCCGCATTCTCGTTTCAGCATTCTCCCCAGAGGTGCACTCTCCATCATGTTGTTCCCACACTGGAGTCCTCTGGCGGTGAGTCCAACAGCCGCCATCATCCGTATTCGGAGAAGTGACACACAGAATCCCAGAATGCTGTGTGTCACTTCTCAATGTATCCCAGCATGCTGCCACTTATTTCCATGGGCACAGTAAATGGAAAGGAGCATGGCGGCATGCCTTGGGATTTATTACAGTAACTCAGGGCTTTTCTATTCAAGCATACCTCCACTAACTTTCCAGGCTCCACAATATTATCATTAACCCCTCCCAGCACCGAAGTTTCCTTGGCAAACACTTCATGGGCAAAACTATCATTAACCTGTCCCCCGCCCCCATTAGGTCAGCCGCCTTCAATGTTTCAGCAACCAAATTAGGGAACCAGAACTAAGTGGCAGTTTTAACTACGCAAAGTCTTTCAGCAGGCATTTCTGCCAGACCCCTTCTTACAGCTCTGTTTTGTATGCTGTGTTTGCCTACAGAGCTATATTAAGCTCCTTAAAGCTGTTTTCCTGACAACAAGTGCGGTTAAGACCCCTTGGCTTCACCAGTTCCTTGTTATGTTGGCTTGCATGCATGCACAAGCAACATCTTGTGGTAGTAGCACATTTCAGAGGTGTGTCAGCGTTGTGGCGAATGCAGGGGATGCTTTAGTGAGTGCGTCCATCAACCGCCAACCAGTGAGCATGCTACCGATGACAGCAGTTTCACAGAGAGCCACAGAGTTTAAACAAATTTGCCACTGCAATCAGAGACAGGCTCGTCATTGCAGTGACAGATGACACACCTCCATTACGTTTCCTCTCCTGGTGAAACATGTCAATGAATATGGTGGCTCCTGCCATCCACCACACAATCCCCAGAAAGCCAACATTGGGGTGCCCAATCCCCATGTTGGCATGTTCCCCTCCCCCCACATTATGTGGTACACCGTAACATGGTGGCTCCTGCCGCCCAGCAGACACTCCTGAAAAGCTGACATCAGGGTGCCCAATCCCCACGTCGGCATCCCCCCCTTAGTATTTCTTTCCTGGTTAAACAGTTTCCCCTTTCCTTTCTGACACTGGGATACCCACTCCTGGTGTCGGATGCGTGCCCCCCCACCCGTCTATATGCCTTGCTGATATCAGGGTGCCTAATCCCAGTGTGCCTATTTTTTGTATGTGTGTGTAACCTGTAAATGAAGAAAACCTTCCCTCGCTGTCTTTTATTTCCTTGCAAACAAGAAAACGGTCCACCGTTGTCTCCCTCATCCCCATCCCCACCCCCACCCTTTCCCTATGCACCCACCTCCCTGCAACCCCCCTCATGCATACTTACCCTCCGGAGGTCAGGAGCCACAATCTTTTCTGAACCGGGACACGTCTGCATACCTCTCAACCTCCTGCCTCATAAATCAGGGACAAGGCTTAAACAAATCAGGGACAAAGGACCAAATTCAGGGACACATCTTCAAAATCTGTGATATCCACTCAGGAAGCTGGCAGAATAAGGGGCTTAATGTAAAATGTATTTTCTAAGGAAGAACAAGTGTGTAACATTAATGTTTGACATTGTTTGGTGCTTACAACCCCCACTGTTTGGTAAGGGAAATACAATTTTTAGGAGGGACATAGTAACATTTTGAGGCAAAAATCAGGGACATCCCTGAAAATCAGGGACAGTTGAGATGTGTGCATGTCTGCACTATTCAAAGCCGAACTGTGAACTGAAGAAATGACGGTAAGCTTTATGGAGGTAATGGGGGGTTTCAACTTTCAGTAATTTTTTTGGAATTTTGGTCCAAATTTCCAACTTGGGATTCTTGGGACCCCAACTCATGAACATGTCACTGTCATTTAGTTTCTCTGTCCCGCAAGGTGATTTCGTTGTTGTTGTGCGGAATCACATTTCGGGACTAAGTAACGAAACAACAGTACCACTGTTCATTAGAGGAGGACCCAAAAAGCCCATGTTGCAAATCTGGTGAAAACAAATTCCCCAAAATGATGTGTTATGAGTGTGTGTTGTGCAGTTTCTATACACGCTCTTAACTTCACCAATTTGTAATATTTTCTCTCCAAATTTTCAGCATTGCAATTTTTTCACACCTCCTCATGAACAGAATAGCTGTCATTTTTCAAATCCTTCCTGAAATGTGTTTTCACTCCTGTGGCACAGAATGGCACGGTCACTGTGGGAAATCAACTTTTGGGACAGATTAACAAAATCACAGTGCCACTATTCATGATGGGAGGTTCAGAAATGCCCACATTGAAAATTTGGTGAAAAAATTCTGAAAAAATGATTGCGTTACAGGCGTGCATTGTGCAGTTTCTACCCACGTTCGTAATGTCTCCAATTGTTCATATTTTCTCTCCAGATTTTCACCACTGCCATTTTTTCACGCTACCTCATGAACAGTACAGCTGTCATTTTTCACATCCTGCCAGAAATGTGTTTTCATACTTGTGGCATCAAATGGCGCAGTTGCTGAGCAAAACCACCTTTCAGGATTGAATAATGAAATTATAGTGTCACTGTTCATGAGGTGGGGTCACAAAAATCCCATTTTAAAAATTTGGAGTGAAAATACCAATAAATGGCTGGGACATTAGGGTTTATGACCATAATGCCTTACACTGTAGAGACTGGCAGGCGTCGGGGATGTGACTTGGGATCATCAGCCGTAATGCTCATGCCATTCCACCCCCACCCTGCAGTCCATAACAGGCATCTAGGTGTGCCTTGGGGTCTTCGGCCCCAGCGTTCACCCCATTCTCCTATACCACACCCATCTCAGTGTATTTCCTTATAGAATGGCCCAAAAACTCCAAGGCAAACCGTGACACTTGTCAGTATCTGCAGGATAGGGTGAGGTGAAATGGTGTGAGCATTATGGCTGATGGCCCAAAGGCACACCCCAATGCCTGTCAGTCTCTGAAGACTGGGGTGGGGTTGGCATCAGTTCAATGATTTACTGCCATTCCTATTATGCATCTCTCTTACTCCTGCACTACCAATGCCAATGCCAGCAAGCCAACATTCTGCATTGACAAATGCTTTTTGTTTACTGCTGGTAAACAGGTTTATAGAGCTCTGTTAGGCTCTGTAAGCAAACATAGAATGCCAGATATGAACTGCTTCAGAGCTCCATGTGAAATGCTGAGTTACCCAGGAATATGTGTTAAAGGCTGACAACACTCAATAACATCCTGCAATAAAGATACACATTAATGCACTGTCTGAATGGGTACTGGTGTATTGTGTCTTTCTGCCTGCCTTTTTTCTGCATTAAACTTCCCCCACCCTGTCTGCATGTTTTCTGTGTTTGCCCCCCACCCCACCCTGTTAGTGTCTGGCTGTCCGCACTGACCAGTTATTGAGTAAACAGAACCTCTTAATCCTAGACTGACACCTGAGACTGACCCCCATATCAGCCCCAAGTTTTGATGTCTGCTACATCACCCTGTGGTGTCCACACAAATTGTGCCTTCCCACCCTACCACCACCCATGGTATGGCTAAGGCCAAAATAAGGGATGAGGGAATGCACCCTTTAGGGCCCTGTATACTTGCAATCCCAGAATGCTGTGCGGTACTTCCCTATATATCCCATCATGCCTCTGCTTCTTTCCATGGACACTGTACATGGAAAAGAGCATGGATGCAGCAGATTTCACTGTGGTATTTGTTTTGCTGCTGCTGTACCACTGGTACCACAGGTAGCAAGTCATCCTGAGAGCTCAGAAGAGCAGGCAGCTGGCAAGGCACCAGATGGAAAAGAGAGCCCTAGAACTGATGCAGCACTGTATGCGCCATATTACTGCTATGTACAATCTCACTGCCAGTAGGCATGCATGTGAGGCAGTGGATAGGGCCATGTAGAGCCACCAGAGGTTGATCAGCTGGTGTGACAGCATAGTTCTGCATTCGTGGTCTGATGACCAATGGTTGGCAAACTTACAGATGTCGAGACAGACCTTTCAGTCTCTCTATAGTGAGCTGCAGCCTTACATATACAGAAGAGACACCAGGCCATGTAAGGCAGTAACTGTTCAAAAAAGGGTTGTTATCACCCTGTGGTGCCTCACCACGAATGTTCAGTACTGGACCCTGGGCCACCTCTTTGGGGTAGGAAGATTGACTATAGGGAAATAGTGGTAAAAGTCTGCCATGCTATCATGCGTGTGTTGCTACCAAAGGTCATCAAGATTGACAATGTTGGTGCTGTTATACAAGGGCTTGAAAGGGATTGGGGGTTCCCCAACTGTGGGGGCACTGTGGATGGTACCCACTTCCCAATCATCTCACCCCCTGGGGAATGCAAGTGAGTATTACAACAGGAAGTCTTTCTACTCTGTGGTTATGCAAGCCCTAGCTGACCACAAGTATCGCTTCATGAACATAAATGTTCGATGGGCTGGGAAGGTGCATGATGCCAAAGTGTTCCGCAGCAGTACTCTGTACCACATGGGACAGTTTGGAAAGCTCTTTCCTGGCATGAATTTGGACATTTGTGGTGTGACTGTGCCTGTATTCATTCTTGGGGACCCAGCCTATCCCCTCCTCCCATGCATCATGGAGCCTTACAGTGACTAGAGTGACACAGCAAAGCTGCATTTCAGCTACAGGCTAAGTCATGCACGGATGGCTGCTGAGTTCGCAGGTGGCCATCTTAAAGGGAGGTGGAGGTGGAGGTGCCTATTGAAGTGGAATGAGTTCAGCATTGCCAATATGCCTCATATAATCGGTGCTTGCTGCACCTTACACAATCTGTATGAGGACAAACCTGAACTGTTCTTAGACACCTGGTGCAGCAAAAGTGACAAAGCGCAGTTCCCCCAACCTGCCAATGCAGACTGCACGCCGGCCAACGAGATGGCTGTTGCAGACATGAACTGGCAGGCTGCATCAATTTGTGATGCACTGTGCGAGTACGTAAATGCAAACTAATGTGCAGTGATGCCCACTATCACTATCTGCTTGGCTTTCCCGATCATTGCCATATGTATAAGAATGGACATTGAAGCTGGTATGAATGCATGAAATGATATTTATGCAAAAAGTGGTTTCACACTAAAAAAGCATACATATATATATATGTATATATATCATATATATATATATATATGAATGTATATATAGCATATATGAAGTATTTATAAAATTGTGTTAAACAATTACATTGTCTCTGGTATTGTATTGCTCCAGCACACACACAGCAACAATGCAAAGAGCTGTCATGACTGGACTGGCAGCAGAAAAATGACTGGGTTGGCAGCTGAAAAATGTTCCAGTGGTGACAGACAAGAATGGTCTCGGCAGTCCCAAAGAATGGTATCAAAACTAGCTAGCCTGTCTGGCTATCTGGCTGGCATGAAGCACATACACAGCAATGCATGAATTACTGGGGCATCTGGCCATTTAAGTAGCCTGCCTGTCATTGCTCCCTGGTTCCTATGTGCTCGTAAGGCGCAGGTGTGGGTGCCGCACTCCCTCATGGGATCCCGCACTCGCCCATCTGCACTGGTGAGTGCACTGCTTTTTATCTGTTTTCTGCTGCCAAATGTTCCTGCTCCCAATCTCGAGACTACCTTCCAACAAGTCTCTAGATTGGAAGCAAAACCGCATTAGGTACCATTACCAATGTGGACGTGCACTGTTTTTGTCAGGCTCCATAACGGTTACGCCCTGTGGAAATGGTACAAACTTGTGCGTGTGAACGGGGCCTGAGACTATCACTGTGTTTTTACTGGCGAATTGTCTCTGTTTCATCTTTGGAATCAGGTGCCCACCCCCTGCTGATCCAGTGATAACAGTCAGACTGCAGAGAAGGTGTACCTGTGTTAAATACATGCAGCACACAGTGTCTCCTGACACACTAGTCACCTTGGTTTAGCTGCACACCCTAGCCCTGGAGTACCCGCATGTCACATTACAAAGGCCTGGGTGACAAAGAATAAATAATGGGTAAGTGTGGTATGCAAATAAATATATCTACTAAGAGGGCTAACTAGATAATAAAGAAACAAGCCTGAAGGGTGAGTGGCTTTACTATCTGTTTAGCCCTTAAGTATATTTTCTAGTATACCAGACTAACCCAATATTTATTACATGTAACACCTTGGGATATTTGTTTGGTTCCCTTTAGATCACACTTGAGAACAATTCTGGGTTTGCCAGCCTTATCTTTGGGTCATAGTATTATTCTGTAGTGTAGTGGAGTTTTTAGTATAGCCATTGGTTTGTCCTTGTAGAGCTTCTACAGTGTAAGATGCCACCTCAAAGTGGATCTGCCTCATACAACCATATATTGCCTTTCTGACTCAGTCCACCTCTAAGCTTTAAGTCCCACCTTCCTCCCCAGCTATCCACCTTGATTCCTTTCCTCCTCTCCACACATCATACCTGTCAACCTCCTTCCTCATAAATCAGGGACAAAGCTTAAAAAAAGTCAGGGACAAAGACCCCAAATCAGGGACGCATCTTAAAATTTGGTACTATTCATTCAGAAATGTGACAGAATAAGGGGATTAGTGTAAGATGCATTTTCTGAAGAAGAGCAAGCCTGTAATTCTAATGTTTGACATTATTTTGTGCTTACAGTCCCCACTGTTCTGTCACAAAAACACAAATACTACGAGAGACAGAGGAAAATTCTGAGGCAAAATCAGGGACGTCCCTGAAAATCAGGGACAGTTGAGAGATATGCCACACATCTCAGCTCTAGCTAGGTCTACTCTCTCCTCCACATACCTGCTGTACATCTTGTCTTTGTATCTTTCACTTATCACAGTCACTGCCACCTGCAGTTGGCCATGGACCTCACACTGCAAGTTACCTCTTTTACATCCTATATGCTAATAGTTGACAGTATTTGATAATACTTGTAACTTGAGTGGCACTCACTACAGGTAGTATGCTGTGTCTGTTGTATCCCATGGATATTACTACCTTACTGCTGTACATATTTGTGCTATTTTGCTTACTGTATATATCATGTATATTTAGTTAAGCTTGCTATATATTACTGTTGTATTATGTTCTATCACACTAATGTGCCAGTGTTGCAGCTATTCTACTTAATTGTGGTGTACTGTTATACTTGTACTGTTTACCCCCTCCCCCTCTCCCCCCAGAATGCACCTGGAAACGAGCAACACTGCTCAGTATTCCGTTCTGGTTAAACTTTTAAATAAATAAATAATAAGGGTGTGTGGTTGTGGTGGTCCATCCTTTAGTTCATATGGTGTGTACAGTTAAAACAGTGTGGCATCCGTAGCCAGAAGTAGCATGTAGCTTGTGGTTGGGAACATTGCTTATATTACATTGCTCAGGACCAGGTTTGGCATGTTTTTTTTTATGAGGAGTGGCAGGAGGTCAGAGTTGACAGCAGCAGCATGAAATGCATGGCAACAGCTGAAGGAGGTCAGAGCCAGCGGCATCAGCATTGAGAGTATTGTGTCTTAACAGAGAACTGGTGCATAAAGGGACATTGCTATTTGGTGAGAGATGGTGCACTTATTGGTTTTTGTGAGGCTGCGGTTACTGTTTTATTTTGTTTTGTTTCAGTCGTGATTGTTTTTTGTTGCAAGTGTGAGTCTTTTCACTGTGTTGTGGTCAGTGTACTGATTGGTGTGGAAATGTGCGTAATTTGTTTGGTTGGCATGTTAATAAATATGTTAACTGGTTAACTGATTTGGCAACTACCTGTAATTCAGGTTGTACCATAGGGTTTTATGGTGTAGGTACTGCATATACTTTAAATTGTTTGATTATTGTAGGTTTATACTTTTAATGGTTTCTATAGTGCAGGTGTATACAGTACTTCAAACAGGTACTTTTATTCACAGGTATACAGAGAAATAAATGATAGCCTTTTCTATAGTGAAAAAGACCCATCCATGTAATATCTGTATCTATAGCTAAAGCTATAACTATAGCTATATGTATATTAGGGTTTTGTAGGTACTTTAATGTTAAACCGTCATTTTTGCACTTTACTAGCTTGACTGTCATTTAACTGATTTACCTGAAATTTGGCATGTGGAGTTGGTGCCAGGATTTCTGGATATTATAAATTTAGTAATGATCAATTTAGTGTGTATGAAGTTCTAGAAAGTTGACAATATATGTACACACTCATCATAATTGAGACCTTTTTGGCTCAGTAACTTAAAAATGGGTATGCCCATTGGTAAAGTAGTTGCACTACCGCTTGCGATGCCAACAGCCCAGCTTCAGGAATGAGCTCAGAGCATCAGAGGGTAAGTCAGGGGGAGGAGGAGGCTATCCTCCAGGAAGGGAGGGATGTGGAGCCTGGCAACAGTCTGACCCTTAGCAACGGCTGGGAGTTTGCGAAGCCTATGGACTAATGCTAAGCAGAGTTTAGTGGAGTGGCGGATGTTGCCATGTCCGGTATGAGAGTGTACCTGATGTTGTCCAGGCATTGTTGCATGTCTGCTTTATTAGGGGAACACCTAACAAATAAGAAAAACTAACAGCATACCATGATGTCCGGGACCCTCACAGGCCCTGCACCTGCAAAACTGGGGTGGGACAAATGAACTGGATGTGTGCGCGCTCCATTGAGTTCAATGGGGATGAGCTTTCTATACATTTTATTAACATTTACACTTGCAGTTTTAATAAATCAGAGTGACTGCTTCACTAACAGTAGTTGAGCGGTCACTTTGGTTTATTAAAATCGCAACTGTAAATGTTAATAAAATATATAGAAAGCTCATCTCCATTGAACTCAATGGAGCGTGCACATGTGGTGTTCATTTTCTGACATCACAAAATGGGGCTGTTTGTGCATGCATGGGGGCATGTTGGCAGTTTTTGCAAGTGGCTCTATTTTTGCCTGTGTTGTCCGCAGAGCAATTTTATGAGTATTATAGCTTTTTATACCATCAGAATTCTAAGGAATTTTTTTATAGGTTTCAACTCTGGGCCAGTGAGCTATCATCTATGTTTGGGGGTCCAGACACTGGGAAGTGTAGCAGCTGCTCTTTAATAGAGTTTGGTCCAATGATGATTCTTAGCTGGTTAGTTTTCAAAAATATGTTTTCCTTTTTTTTCAACAATATATGTTTATTGCATTTTTTCATATAACACAGACAACAGACATGCTGCAAGGTTATCAGGCAAAAACCAAGACACAACAATAACAACATTGCTGGACATATATAAAAGGCAAAGTACATCAGGAATGAATACTGGCATTGTGCAATATGTAATTACTGAATAAAATTTGCATTGGTAGCGGACATATACACAATCTATCTACACCAGAGCAATTAAAATTTAGAGTAGTGTGTTGAAGTCTTTATTTATTTTTTTATTTTATTTATTACTAGGATTACAAATACCTTTGAACCAAGCATTCTTTTACAAAGGTTCCTCGTCAGCAATGGGTGCAAGCAAAACAGTGGTAAGATACAATACAAGGTCAGGCGGTTAACAAAGAAGTAAGCAGAGGTAAGATACAGTACAGGTCAAGAGGTTAACTTAGTAGCAAAAGTCAGTACATCTGTACAGACTAGCACAGTAGCAAACAGTCAGTGGCAAATAACAATGCACAATTAACAGTAGGGCTGCATATATAGCAAAACACAAATACAAATGAAAACCATCCTGGGGTGACATAAGTGGAGCAAGGGGTAAGAGGGGGAGGGGTGGGGAAAAGGGGGGGTTGGCAGTCAAGGAGTTGACATTGTCATAAGTGCAAGAACAGAAAGATAAGTGATAAGTAGTCTAGGGTGGAGCAACAAGAGATAAGGTGATGGGGGAGACAGGAGGAGAGGAGTGGGAGAGGGGGTGGAATGGTAGGTGGGCGGTGAGAAAGGGTAGAATGGTAGGTGGTGGTGGGAGAGAGACCGGGAGTAACAGTGGATGGAGGGGTGGAGAGAATTGGGGAAGGTAGCAAGGGAGGAGAAAAGAGGAGGGAGAGGTGAAACAAAGCCACAAGCCTAGGCAGAGCAGTCACAACTGCTGAGGTCAGTGAGGTGCTGGTGGAGTTTACGTTTGAATGGGCCAAGTCCTGCCATACGTTTCTCCATCATAAACATATTTATCATTAATTGTTGCCAATGTTGTACTGAGGGAGACTCCTCCTTCTGGCACATCTTTGTAATAACTTTTTTGCCAAGCAGTATACAAATAGATCGCAGTTTCTGAGTCTGTGATTGGTGGTTAGAGATGTGCAAAAATTAAGTTCTGCCAGCGGAATTTTGGCGAAAGTGCGAATTCCGCTTCTGCAAAAGTTCGGAAATCATTTTCGGAACTTTCACGTAAATTCCTCCTTAAAACTGCGGAAAAAATATAAAAAACTGCTGGATAATTTATTAAACTGCGGAAAAAGAATCTGCAGAAAGGATCACTGCCAGTGGTAATTTCTGAGGCTTTTTTGAACTGCAGTTTAACTCATTAATCCACCCCCCACTGATCAGGGGTCCCAGTAAAGACCTCCAATCCCTTCCTTGGACCCTCATGGTTTCTAGTGGCCCCCACCAACCAATCATGGCTCCCAAAACATTTTATTTCCCTGATGTCTAGCAGACCCCCTCCCTATCCTGGATTCCTTAGTTCACAAATAAACAGCCGGCAGTCCACCAACTCATCCCCCTCTAGATTTAGTATTCCCTGGTGTTTAGTGGACCTCCCCATCCCAGAACCCTTGTAAAAAAAAATCTCAGTTCCCTGGTGTCTATTAGACCCCCACAAACACCACCCAAACAGTTCATCTGCCACCACCCAACTCCCCTCCCTGACCTGCCGCTGAGCAGGCCACCAAAGCAGCACTCCTCTCTCCTCTACCACCAGTGGGCCACTGAATTGTCAGTGAATAACTGCATGGTTGTACAAGCAGGCACTCATTCACTGACAGTTCATTAAACTCTGGAAAGAATAAATTCCGCAGTTTATATGCATTTTTCCACAGTTCATAAAAGAAGTCCTCAGAACTCAGCAAAAATCCACAGAAAATCCTACTTTTGCCAATGGCGAAAGTTCCACAGTTTCTGCAATATTTCGTGGAAGTTCCACAAAAGCAGAATTTGCAACTTTTGCCCACCCCTATTGGCTGTACCCTTCCGGCAGAGCGGGGCTAAATATTTTCTGTAATTGTAAGGCTTCCCAGAATACCTGTACCATCGGACAAAACCAGAATGTATGTGTGTGTGTTGCTCTGGATTCCCCATATTTTCTCCAGCATGAGGGAGTCATTAATGGAGCAGGACTTTTCTTGTTGTACTGGGGTATAAAAAAATCTAGTAAAACATTTCCAGGATTACTCCTTCCACATGTAGGAGGAAGAAGGCTTATGAATGTACAAAAGGTATTTGTCCCAGGAACTGCTATCTGTTTCAAAACCAAGATCTGTTTGCTATCGAGGGCAGAGGTATTCAGTAGATAAGCCTGTTATCTCCATTAATGCTCAATATAATTGAGAAATTAGTGAATCCAAAGTACCTTCCGCTATGGTATTAAGGACTAGAGAGATAAATGTAAGTATGTTCCGGGGGCTGCGCAGCTTGTTATTTTAAAACAAAACTATGAACCTATGCATTTCATAGACAGTCAGTGGGTCTCCTGTGGTATTTAGTAATAAGGGTTTGAAAATCCACTAGGTTGGGACCCTGCATGGCATGGGTTGAGAGAAAGAAACTCAGTCTTTCTATTAATTGGAAAAAATTATCAATCTTAGCTGGGAGAAACAGGGAATTCTGGGCCAATGATATCAGCAGACAATGAAAAGACAAGAGAGCGGGGTGTGCCACTGTGGTGTGCCAGGCTGCAAGGGATGTAGCTGTAAAAGGATTCTCCAGACAGGAAATTTGGAACATAGTGTGGGGTTGCAGTATTCTACTAGTAAGTGGATATAACTCTTCCTCTGTCATTTCTAAGTCTTTCTAAAGGACCTGATAAGTTGAGGAAAGTCAATATAAGACTTTCTAAGTTGGGCAGCTGTGTGATAGTGTGGCAGGTGTGGGAGAGCTAAGCCTCCTTTGGTCTTCGGAAGTTGGAGATTGGTAAGTTTCGTTCTAGGGTGGAATGCTGCCCATATGAACTGAGAGATCCTTTAATTCAAAACCCAGATGTGCTACTGCTATAAAGGAAAGGGTAGGGCTTGAGCTAAGTACAGAACACGTGGTGAAATATTCGTATGAATACATTCAATTTGGTGAGTTAAAGGGAGATTTATGGTATTCTACCTGGTGAAGTCTGCTTGGAAGATTTGAATGAGAGGAGCATACTTTGCGTCATATAGTTGTGCAAGATCATTAGTAAGGTGAATGCCTAAGTATTTAAATGAGTTAATGTTCCATTTAATGGGGAAGGCAGCTATAATATGGGGGCAGGACTAGTAAGTAAACTGAAGTACTTTAGTGTTTTTTCTGTGTTTATTTTAAACCATGCACAATCGCCTAAGGTTTTTAGAAGATGCCAGGGGAATAGCAACTGATCTGGTTGTGTGAGGTATATTAGTAAATCGTCTGCGTATATTACAAATTTCTGCTGCCTACCTCCCAGGTCTATCCCATGGACCTTAGATATCTGTCTCAGGACCTGTGCCAGTGGCTTCAGGTACAGGACAAAAAAGGAGAGGGGATAAGGGGCACCCTTGTCTGTTGCCCCTATGGAGATGGAAAGGGGAGGAGATCAGGCCATTGATTTTTACACAAGTCTGTGGGGCGCCATATAGGTTTTGCAGGATCATAATAAATTATAACTATTTATTTATTTTTTTGCAGTTAATCTTTTTATTGAAGTATTTATAAGATAAACAAACAACAGGTATACCCTATAACTATACTATATAAAGTTATATAAACAATAAACTAAGTAGCATAACATCTAACAAAGGAGGAAAAAAATACTATTCAATGGTAGTATAATAATTTTTGGATTAACGACTTAAACTAGACAGTTACAATATTATAAAAAAAAGGCTTAGCACTACATAATACAGAGTGAAAATAGAAGGAGTAGAAGGTGAGAGGAGGTAAGAATAGTCATAGTTGTACATTACTATATATATATATATATCATTAGAGTGCTACTAAAACTTATATAGAAAGGATTAAGAATAACAAGAGAGGAGGAAGAAATAGTGAAGAGAAAAAGAGTATAAAGTGAGTAGAGAAAAAGCGAGACCACAACCTGAGGCAATGAAAAAAAAAAGGGGGGGATGTCAATAGGAGGAGAGAGAGACATATTATATAAAGTATTTCAATCCATACTTTAAGTGCCAGAAGGGCTAGATGAATCCAAATATTTAAAATATTCCTGCCAACATTTATTATACATATTGAGTCGGTCTAAAGAAATATGTGTCATACGATCCAGGGAGGCATATTGAGATAAATGATTAAGAATATCAGGGAGAGTGGGAATTATATTAGTTCTCCAATACATAAGTATACTACATTTAGCTAGAAGAAAAAGTATAGTTAACCATCTGTTCAGGGATTGGGGGATATTATGGGGATGAGGGTCAAAAATACCAAGTATACAGTGTTTGGGATCTAATACAAAGGATTGACCAGTCACTTAATGGCAAGTATATGAATACGATGCCAAAACTTTTGTATGGGGGCACAATCCCATAAAATATGAAGTAAGTCGCCATTGGGAGAGTTACATCACCAGCAGTTATCATTGTCCGTTAATCCCATTTTATGCAGTACAGTTGGGGTCCTATACCACAAATGAAGAATTTTAGTCTGAATGAGCGAGCTACATTTATCCTTAAAAGATTTGTGGCAAGAAAGCCAACATCTATGCCATTGCTCATTTGTAATGTTATATTGTAACAAGTTGCTCCATTTATTTTTTGCACTAATGGACTGGTCCGGTAGTGATTCTCTAATATCTTTATAGATGACACTTTTCAATTTACATGTTGTTTTTATCCATTTGGAGATGTACTGATCATATAAGGATTGATTCGAAATAAGTGAGAAATAATAAGTGCATGCTGTATGAAGCTGTAGATATTTCCAAAAATCCTGGCAGGGAAGATTCCATTGAGTACAAATATCAGAATAAGATTTTATTCTTAATATATGGGGTTCAAGTATGTCTCTTAAAAAAAGTATGCCTCTATTTTTCCAGGATCGACAGTAGGTTGGATGGTTTTCGAAAGATATTTGGCAATTTCCCCAGATAGGAGCATAAGCAAGAGGGGTAGGGTTTGATTTGAGGTATTTATGAATTATTTTCCAGTAAAACGTGGATGGTACTATAGTGGGGTGAGATTTTAATTTAGAGGGGATGGGATTATAGATAAGAGAGGTAGCAATGTTGTTAGCACAAAGGAGGCTCCATATTAACCCATAAAGGTGACTTAAGGCCAGGTTGAATAAACCATTTGATAGTCTGGGCTGCAAGAAAAGCCCAAAAGTAGGCCTGAAACCAAGGAGGTCAAATCCACCTCTTGACCAATGTGATCTAAGTTTGTTATGGCTAAATAGGGGATTTGCCATCCCAAATAAAATTACCTATTAATTTGTCAATTTTGATGAGGAAACAAGAGGAAGTTTTAAAGGGATATTAGAAAAAAGATACAATATTTTAGGAGTTATTTCCATTTTAATAGCAGAAATTTTCCCATTAAAGGTAAGATTAAGCAATTTCCATCTGTCAAGTATATTTTTAATGTTAGTTAGTAGAGGAGAGAAATTAGCATCCCATACTTTATCCAATGATGGAATGATCCGGATACCTAAATATGAAATACCTTGGGGAGCCCAGCGGAAGCCCAAAGGATCATTCATATAAGATTTACAGAGATTGTTTAATGGTAGCGTTTCAGATTTATTGAGATTTAGAGCAAGTCCTGAGATAAAGGTGAATTTATTAAGAAGTTTAACTAAAGGTTGCCCTGAAGATTGGAGATTTTCTAGGAGAATAAGAAGATCATCTGCATAAGAGAGTGAAGTATAGCGAGAGTTACCGATAGGGATGCCTTTAATTATGCAGAATTGATGAAGAGCTGCAGAGAGAGGCTCCATGGCAAGTATAAACAAATATGGTGATAAGGGGCATCCCTGTCTAGTGCCTCTTGCAAGATGAAAGGAGGGGGATAGAGCTGTGTTAGTAAGAATTCATGCAGAAGGGAGAGTATACAATAATTTGATACAGGCGCAGAAATTGTTAGTGAAACCAAAATGTGATAAAACTTGGTATAAATAGTTCCAATTAAGGGAATCAAATGCTTTCTCAAAATCAATGGCTATGGCCGCGGCTGGTGATTTAAGAGTTTTTGCTTTGTGAATTAAGTTAAACAAGGAACGAAGATGATCAGAACCGGTTCTGTGTTTAATAAATCCAGCTTGAGAAGTATGGATGAGTTTTGAAATTAATGAATCTAAGCGAAGGGTTAATAATTTAGCAAAGATTCTTCCGTCTCTATTGAGCAGTGATATCAGTCTGTAACTTGAGGGAAGAGAGGGATCTTTATCTTTTTTTTGGTAAAACAGTAATAATAGCCTCGGTCATAGTGTGGGGTAGCTTACCATTAGAAAATGCTTCCAGATAAACCTTAAGAAGTAAAGGGCAAAGAGTACCAGATAGGGATTTATAGAAATCAACAGGGAAACCATCACTCCCAGGGGATTTACCATTTTTAAAAGATGATAGTGCTGTTTGGATCTCTTGTAGGGTAAAGGGTTCATCCAGTATGGCCATATCTTGATGAGAGAGATGAGGAAGCTGCAGTTTATCAAGAAATTCATGTATTTGATTGGAAGAACTGGAATTTGGATGAGACTATAGTTGCTGGTAGAAAGAATGCATAATATGGTTTATTGTAAGGTTGTCTGTATAAATTTGGCCTGATGGGCCTTCCAAACCAGCAATATATCTCTCCATCTGTTGAGTTTTAAGCTGATATGAAAGCAACTTCCCACATCTGTCTCCTTGTTCCCAGTAGCGGTGTTTAAGCCTTAAAAGGGCAAGTTCAGCTTTCCTGGATATTAATTTGTTTATTTTAATTCTTAACTGAAGAATTTCAAGATGTAGTTGTGAGTCATGATTGGGTTTTTTTGTTTTATAGTACTGAGTTTCTTTCTTTTAGGATTTCTAATTGCTAGTTGTTGCTCTTTAGCATTTTCCTGTGAGTCTGAAACTAATAATTTTGCCTCTAATTGTTGCTTTTAATGCTTCCCAAACTGTGCCTTGAGATACCTCAGGGGTGTCATTAAATGAGAGAAAGTCTTGAATCTGGGCTGTAATCCAAGGAATAAATTCTGGGTCCCTCAGTAAAAGTGGATCTAAACTCCAAGAAGGGGATTTAGAAGGGGGTGGACCCCAAAGTAGATGTAAACTTATAGGAGAGTGGTCTGATACGGTAATTGGGAGGATGTCTGTATTATTAGTTTTTTCTGTAATAAGAGGGGATGAAAGCCAATAATCAATATGGTTGTAAGATTTGTGTAATGAGGAGTAAAATGTATAGTCACGCTGTCTAGGGTGGGAAAGTCTCCAAATGTCAGAAAGGCCCAGATCTTTCATGAGCAATGTCAAGGCATTAATGCTTCATGGATGAGCATCGTATGACTTATTACTTCTATCTAGGTGTGCTTCTAAGGTTAAATTAAAATCTCCACCCATAAGAACGGGTGAGTTATCATTGTTATTAATCATAATTTGTTGAGCCAAGTTATGAAAAAATTCAGGGGAATCAGAGTTAGGAGTTAGGAGCATAAACATTAACTAACATAAAAGTACCTGCAGTGGAAGTTAATTGAATTATAATCCATCTACCATCCGAACTGTGATAGTTTTCTTTGGGTCCAATTATGGGACTTATGTAATAGAATAGCGACACCTCATGTTTTAGAGGAGGAAGAGGATACAAATATGACCGACCCAATCTTTTTAACCTATCAACATCCTCTAACATAAGTTTAGTTCCTTGTAAGAAAGCAATATGTGTTTTATGCTTCTTAAGGTAGGTAAGTATTTGTTTATACCATAAGGTGAATTGAGTCCCTTAATATTCCACTAATATAATATCAAATCACCCATAATGGTAAACGTAAAATGGAAGTTACAAATCAGAATAAGGGACCTATAAAAACTAAGTCAGAGAATGTCAAAGGTTCTCAAAGGCAGGTGAATAGGTTGTACAAATGTGAGCAGGATCATTAGAATGTATGGATTCAAAATAATATGATAAATATATCTATTGAGTCTCACTAAAGAAAGATACAGGGATAAAATAGTAGAGAGAATATACATAGAAACAACAAAAACTTGTATATTACAGTAAGAACATTTCAGAACTGTAGAGAGATAGGAGTCGTACACATACCAGAGACCTCTCACCACACTACTAGGCGTAAAACGGATAACATTAAGAAAAAGCAACACGCTATATTCCTAAGATATTAACTATGTAACAATATCTTATAAGTAATTATTATGACTAGAACTAGGTAGTTAAGCTAGAACCCTGGGAAAGACCAATGTACATCATACCAAACAATGCAAAAACATTTTAAAGTGGTAATAAAACCAGACATGGTAATCAGGTTGAACTATATCGTATTAGTTCAATAAAAGGGATAGTATGCCAATATAACATCGCATATCATTAAACAGCATAATCCAGAAGAAAAAGGCTTATAAGATATGTAGACATCCACATAACCTTATTAAAGAATGGATATGTGATATATGTATACTATTAACTTAAAATAGTAGGTACACAAAAAAAATATATAGATAACCACTAGGGAAAGAGAAAGGGGAAATTGTTTAACCAGGAAAGGCACACTAAGCCAAAGATTGTTTCCAGGTGCGACCTGGGAGCACAAGGAAGTTAAGTGACTTGCTCAGGGTCACACAGTATGCAAGTGGAAGCTGTGGGATTCAAACCCAGGTCTGGTCTGCTGGATGTCACCAGATTTGCAGCTCAGAGCCTTAGACCACTGCGCTATATTGCCTCCGATACTCTGATACTGCCACTATGCAAATATATGCATATAGCACTTACCATAAAGTGAAAGTGAATCTTTAAATGTGCTGAACATACGTGGCATTATGCTATGTTTTATGTTTCTATTTTATATTTTATTAATAAGCTAATAGCTAGTAGAACACCTATGGGCCTGGGAAAGACCTAAAAAAAGAAGTTGTATATATCCGTATAACAAGGTTTACACATTTAGATAAGTTCAGCAAGAATATACTTGTAGATTCGATTCATTGAAAAAATACAGCCTCTAAGTTTCAAATATGATTTACAGCCTTGATACATCCAAACCGGCTGAATGTGATAGCGCTAACATATTAAGATAGGCATTGCATTTGAACAAAAAAAAGGGGAAAAAGGAGTAACTAAATGTGATACTGAAATAAAGAGCTCCGCATATATATTCACACACAAAATCAGAAACATATGGCAGTCAGTGCACCTTACAGTTCTGCACCCGGGAAACAATGTTAATTACGTTGTTCTTCAGCCTCCCTTAGTTTTCTTTTCAGGGGTAGTGGAATCAGCCACCAGTTCTGCCCAGGAGGAGACAGGGAATTAACTGTAGGCAGCACATTTGTGGCATCAGCAAGTGGCTCCTAGTCATCCTCACGAAGCGCTTCACGAAGGTGGGAATGAAACATTATGAAGTGGAGCGCACCTGCTGGACAGCACAAGAAGAGTGGAAAAGCTGACATGCTTACAGACTCCGAGTAGGACAATGAGCGGATGTTATTCCAGCCTTGCAAATGTCTGGTATGCAGAAAGCTGGTAGATTTCTTTCTTTCTCATATACGCAGAGACTTGGACAAGAGCAGATGGATTAGTTGTAGACTGTGCAGGTTTCTTGTCCAGTTTCATAGGCGATAGCTGGGGATTGCCGGTCCTCCTAAGAGGGATTCAGGGCAATAGCTAGATCTAATGCAGCACAATTAACGGGTGTGACGGGTGCAGTTTAAGGTGTATTAAGAGATGCAGATAGTGCTTCAAGTAAGCAAAAAAAGAGAAACTTTGAATACAGCCCCTAAAATTCCAACGCATTTTACAGCCTTACACAGTCTAAACCGGCTGGGTGTAATAGTATTACACATTTTAGTATGAGATTTCGGGGGCTTAATATAGATGTTTGCACATAATATCAGAACCTCGTATCAGTCAATGCTTGTAACGATTTTGCATTTGGGAAGCAGTATTATGGATTCTGTTTTTTAGTTTCCCCTTTCTTTTCTTTTTGGGAGGTTCTGCTGATTTAGATGGGGAGCTAGATACCAGCTCTGCCCAGGAGGAGTCAGGTGAATTGATGTTAGGCAGGGCATTTGCATGGGTATCAGCAGGTGGATCTAAGTCATCTTCTCGAAGTTCTTCATGAGATGAGAGTGAATCTTCACAGAGTGGAGTGTATATATTAGACAACGCAAGAGGGGTAGAGAAACCAACATGCTTTTCAGTTTGTAAGTCCGACATTGAAGAAGTATCATTTGAGCAGTACAAGTGTTTAGAATGCAAAGATTTAACAGACTTTTTTTCTTGTATGCGCGCTGAAACTCGGGCAGGAGCTGAAGTATTAGTTACGCTTTGTGCAGGCTTCTCTATAGTTTTTTGATTAGTTTCAAAGACGTTCGCTGGAGACTGTCGAACCTCCTGAGAGGAATTCGGGTCAATGTTTAGTTCGACTGCAGCACAATCAACGGGTATGGTAAGTATAGATTGAGGTATATTGAGAAACGCTGATAAAGCTTCAGGTGCGTGAAAGTCCTTGAATGAATCGTTCAGAAATAGACACATTGTGGCTGGATAGCGAGAGCAACTTAATACCCGCTGTGCAAAACAGTTTTGATGGGATTGTAAAGTCTGATGCTTATTAGATAGTTCTCTTGAGAAATCTCTAAAAATTGATATTTTATGATCCTGCCAAGTAAGCATACCTACTTGCCTTTGCTTTTTGAATGATTAATTCTGTGTGTGCATAGTTCAGAAATCTAGCGATGATGGGCCTTGGTTTTTGAGTTGGACCAGGCCTTGGGCTTAGAGTATGATGAGATCTCTCAATGATGAGGTCTTGATCGGGTGGGAGTTTAAGCAACATTGGAAGTGCATGTTTCAGAAGTGCGCTGGTATCTCCGAGCTCTGCACCTTCTGGAAATCCCAGAAATCTAAGGTTGTTACGTCTGTTTCTGTTTTCAATGTCATCAATTTTATCCTGAAAATTTTTAATAATTCTATCCTGCTTCCTGATTGTAGTTTTCAGATCCATAATAGAGCTTTCATTTTGAATTGTTTTAGTTTCTGTAGCAGAGATTTTTTGGTCAAGCAATTGTACATTAGTAACATTTTGTTGTGAGGTTATTTTTAAGTCATTTAACTCATTGATTAGTTGCTGAAACATTGATTCAATTCTGCTGAGAGAGCTGCTATGCAAAGGTTGGTCGGCCATTGTTGCAGGCCGAAAATAGAGAGGCTGTCTGATTGCAGATATAAAATTCTATAACTGCGAGATAGCAAAAATACTATACCAGAGCTGAACTTTGATGCAGGTAGAGTAAAGACCCAGTATTTGGCAGAGAATGAATGTCTGGGTAGAGATGGATGGATGATGATAATTGGTGAACCCAGGAGCAACAGAATTAAGCAGCCATCTTCAGCTCAGCCAAGCCACACCCCCCATAACTATTTATTTCTTATTCGGAAAGCACCTTTGAGCTAAAAGCTCATTTGCAAAGGTTTGATGTCAAACACAGAGCTTGGACATAGGTACAGATCATCAAGACATAGTTCAGAGTTCAGGTAAAAAGTCAGATTAAGTTACCATAAACAGTTAAACAATTCAGGATTACAAAGCAAAATATCACAGAGAATGGTGTACATGACTGAAACACTACAGTGCAGCAGGAGCAGCTGGGAAACAGCTTTGTCACATACTGCATATTGCTACAGCTGGAGTTACCTGGGAGGGTTGTGTAGGGAAAGGAGGTAGGGAGAAAGAGGAGAGGGGTGGTGTGAGGAGAGAGATAGTTAAGGGTGAAAAAGGGTGGATAGTGTGGGGTTGGAGCACTGGCCTAGCCAGTAGTAAAGATAGTGGGCTAAGAGGAGGACCCTCAACTGAATAGTGCTAAGTGCATAGATGGGGGAGTAAATTTCTAGAGTTATGTAGTCAAATAGGGTTGGCCTTCCAAATACTGATGAGTGAGGAGAGGAGGCACCAAGGGGGAGTTCAGGAGGAAACCATAAGTTGTAAAACCCTAAATAAAAAAGGCCACACCATGTGGTCAAAAGACTTCTCTGTGTCAAGGCTAAGTAATAAAAAAGGGATTGTAGCCCGGGTGGTGTGGTGGAGAGCAAGAAGAGTGCATTTACTATTATCCTGCTTCTTCTGGGTTTTAACAAATCCAGTTTGGTCTGGTTGAATTATGGTTGGCAAAATTTTATCCAGTCAGGTTGCTAACAAGGAAGAGAAGATTTTGTAATCAATATGTAAGACTGAGATTGGTCTGTAGGAGGAACAGAATGGATCATCTTTATTTGGCTTTAGAATCGCAGAAATGGTAGCTAGATTCCAAGATGGGGAAGGGATTACTGTGAGCTACAGATGAGCAAACTGCAGCAAAGTAAGGTAGCAACTATACCTGAAACTGTTTGCAAAATTCAGATGTGTAGCCATCTGGACCTAGGCTCTTAGAGTTATGAAAGTTCTTAATAATAGCGTGGAGTTCAGCTAGTAAAATAGGGGCATTTAAAAGATTTGTCTGCTCCTGTCATATAGTAGGGAGTTTCAAGGAAAATAAAAAGTTGCTAATCTGGATGGTGTCTGAAGGTTGTTCTGGTGTATATACGTGTTCATAATAAGACCATATTTTGGAGGCCTTGCACCATTATTTATTTATTTATTTAATAAATAAATAAATATTGGTGCAAGGCTCCAAAATATGGTCTTGTGCAACATGCAATACCTGTGACTTGGAGTCCCGAATTCAGGTGACCACCATGGTACTCATCTGTCGTTGTAGATGGAAAGCCAATAGCTTAGTTGCTTTAGGGCCTCCCTCATAATATTTCTGATGAAGGTAATGTAATGCAGCATCTGGCTTGATATTTAAAAGTTCCTGAATCTCTTGTTGGGTAGTGGACAGTGGAAAAGCCACAGATTCATTGCCCTGTGTACCTTGAGTCTGCAGCTCCTTGAGGGAGGCTTGTAACTTGTCTAACTCTTCAGGGCACTGTTTTTTTTAAGTCTTGAGGCAAAATTAATCAATTCTCCTCGGACAGCCACTTTAGTGTATACCACAAAATACTAGTTGAGATTTCAGGGGACTGATTCTCTGCTACTAGTGTATTTGTGTAATCTGATCTTGCACTAAGGTACGACATTCTTCCTGGTTAAACAGTGAATTATTAAATTGCCAAAGGGTATTTATCCGTGGCCTGCCCCAATTTAACATCAAAACTAGGGGAGCATGATCTGAAAGTGTGATGGATAAGATCTCACATTTAGCCATCATATGCTGGTGCTCTTTAGAGGTGTGGAATAAGTCTATTCTACTATATATATGGTGTGGTGCTGAATAGTGGGTGTCTAAGCATGTGTGGGGATTTAGCAGACTCCAGGAATCAGTCCAGGAATAGATGTTCAGTGGGGTCCTAAGATGTTTAGCAAGGGCGGGTAGTTTATGAGGGTGAAGAGTGGAAGTATCTAAGGGGTCATAAACCATATTGTGGTACCCTCCTATAATAAGACTCCCTTGCTGAAAGGTGAGGATTTTCCCCAGTAAGGTGTTCATAGCCACTGAGTCAGTTTCTGGGGGAAAATAAAGACTGATTAATGTTACTAGTTGGGTTAAGGAAGTACCTGTAACTATTGCTAATCTGCCATGAGGGTCTGGGGAACCTTTGAGGTGAAATGGAGTAGACCTGGATATCAAAATGGCAGTTCCTCACCTCTTGTCCCCTCCAAAAGAAGATGTTACCACTGTGTCAAAGTCAAATTTCTGCAATTCAGCATGTTCGGCAGGAGACAGATGGGTCTCCTGAAGAAAAATAAAAGTCAGACGTGCTTTTTTAACATCCATCAGCATCTTTTTTCCATTTAATTGGATTATTCAACCTGTTAACATTTAAAGAATACATCTTTGAAGGTTGACCATCGCCCATAATTCAAGATATACATCAGGTAAAAAAAATTAGTTAAAGGTGATTCCCCAGCGAAGTAGCAAGCAAGAACCAAAAATAGCCCAGTGTTTGGTCCTCAGTTGCCAACTTGCCTTGCAGAGGACTCCAAATTCCTGCAGGTTATGACAGAACAAAGTAATTTAAGCCCAGTGTCCAGTCATGATAAAAAAAATTATGCAGCTATAACACACAAACCATTAACCTAACAGATACTATCAAGTGTAAACTATCAACAACAGGAATGCTTGCAACAGGTAAGGCATTTTCAGGTATAACTAAGTAAAATAAATGGCTTCCAAGGTAGAGGCCTCTATTGTGGCTCCTTAGAAGTTCTGGAGTCAGAGAAGCTGGAAGATTGAGTACATGCGAGCAATAAATAAAGTGGGTCCTCAAGAGGAATCAGGTCTCCTGAGGGTAGGAAGCACCCACCCACCTGGGGGGGGGGTAATGACCATTGGTCTAGAGGCAGATAAGACATCACAGGAACCCCAAGCAATGGCAAAAAAGATAGGCCAGCAAAAAAGCAACATTTTTAACATAGTTCTATAGACCCTTAAATTAACAATGTACACATTCCAATGGGGAGCAGAAATAAAAATAGATAATGGTTAAATAAATATTGAAGCCTAGAAAAAAGAGGATTAGCATAGTGTAAGCCAAATATAGGAAGGGACTTTATGTATTGCTCCGAATAATATAGATAGTCAAACAATAGATTTGTAGGAGGAAATAACTATTGCATCCCTTCCCTTCAGATGCCGGAAAGTCAAGCAGGGAATACTGTATATCCTAAGGTAAGTAGATAAACTATTCAAATGAAAGTCCCATGCAGGTTTTCTCATCCTCTGAGTCCAGAAGGAACAAACTAGTGCAGAATTCTGAAAGGCATTTGCAAATACATAAAGCAACAGTTATATAACATATAAAGGCAGTCAAAGGCTAAGATTCCCAGACAGAACCTACAATGCCCTGAGAAGTATATGTCTATGTATAAAAAAACAATAGACCAAGGCAGCAGTATTACTCCAGCAGCTAGCATTAGTCTGGCCATACATGAACCAGGGTAGCCATGAAAAGAAGCTCTGAAGGAGGGGAAAATCCAGGAAATATCCATCCTGCCCCTTCCAAATCCCCACACCCATGAGCAGTAGCAGTTGAGGGTAAACAATAAATGAACTGTGAGCAAGGACATTAGCAAGCGCTGTGAGCAGAAGGGCTCAAACCTCCCAGTCACCCATTTGCACCAGCTATACCCTGCAACAGAAAGCTCTCTTCAGGCTCAAGCAGTACTTACCAAAGGAAAACTAGTTGTGCCAAAAGCTCCAGCATTAAAGCAGGTAATGCATCCGAGGGCATCGCCACATTTCACGTGGGTGAGAGCTACAACTTCAAAGAGTGGCACCTCAAACGTGCAGCTAAGAAAGAAATGGTCAACTACATGCAAGCAATGTCAACTAGGGCCAGGAGGCATCCCCCATGCCACCCTGCAGCTCCTGCAATACCATGGAATTTATTCGGAGGGTCATCCAATGTAAAAATGATTTTAGATGAAGGGGCAAAGACAGAAGCATGAAAGCACCCCCCACAAGAACACTTGAAGACAAACTTACCCTCTCACCACCAGTTTTTTGACTGAGTTACCAGGGAGGTGGATCAGGGAAGAGCGGTGGATGTGGCCTATCAGGATTTTGACACTGTTCCACACAGAAGACTGGTAAACTGGCTAAGCAGCATGGGAGTGGGTCCAAAGATAATAAAATGGGTACCAAGTTGGCTAAGTAACAGAACTCAGAGAATGGTGGTAAATGGAATTCACTTGGAGGAAGATAAGGTAACCAATGGGGTGCCACAGGGGTCAGTACTGGGACCGGTCCTCTTCAATGTCTTTGATAGTGACATCACAGAAGGGCTGGAAGGAAAGGTATGCATGTTTGCGGATGACACTAAAATCTGCAACAGAGTGGACACATCGGGGGAGGAGAATAAAGGATGGACAAAGGGGGAGAATAAAGGATAGAAGATCTATAAAAACTAGATGACTGGTCAAGGGTTTGGCAACTGGGCTTTAATGCCAAAAAATGTAAAATTATGCACATGGGGCACAGAAACCCAAGAGCAATGTATCATTTAGTGGGGGAGGTGTTAACAACAACAAAGCAGAAAAGGGATCTGGGGCTCATCATATCTGATGACCTGAGGGTAGCAAAGCAGTGTGGTAAGACAGTTGGAAAGGCTGGTGGGATGCTGGGGTGCATAGGGAAGGGTACCACCAGCAGAAAAAGAGAGGTAGTGTTACCCATATATAGAACAATCGTGAGCTCACACCTGGAGTACTGTGTCCAGTTCAGGAGGCCCCATCTCAGGAAGGACATAGGTGGAGGCTATACAGAGAAGGGCTACCAAAATGGTACATGGCCTGCATCAGAAGCCCTACAAGGAAATACTCAGAGAACTAAATATGTACTCACTGTAGGAAAGGAGAGAAAGGAGAGACATGATAGAAACATTCAAATACCTCAAGGGTATCAATAAAGTACAGGAGGGTGGCATATTACACAGAAAGAGATGCTCAAGGACAAGGGGGCATAATATAAAGCTGGAAAGGGGGAGACTTTGAGGGGATGTGAGGAAATATTTCTTCATGGAATAGGTGGTAGATGCCTGGAACAGCCTCTCAGCAGAGGTGGTGGGTACTGAAATGGTAACAGGTTTCAAGACATGCATGGGATAGACACAGGGGGACCTTAGTAACAGGGCTTGGGGTGGAGTAAGGCCAGAGATCAATTAGGGTCTACAGTAGAACAGTAGGTAGGAACTTCAGGGCAGACTAAGTGGGCCAAGAGGTCCTTTTCTGCTGACAGCTTCTATGTTTCGAAGAAATCAAACAAACTGCTGATTAAGGCATTGTAAAAAAGGGAATAAAAATCAGGTCCTGGCAAAGCATTGTAGTAAAGCCTGAATGTCCTTCATTGTCACGGCAGAGTGAAACTTTCTGTCCTGCAGCCAAATCTATTCCAGATTTGTTTTTAGAATGCTGCAGCTGCAGGAAAATAAAGCCTTCTTTGAAAGTTCGGCAGCAGCTTCTTGTGGGATATTGTAAAGGAGCTCAGGCTGGCGCAGTGCATTAAGGAGGGGGAGAAAGAATTCTTCAGGTACATCATGTAGAAAAGGAGCTGTAGGGATAATATAGTAAGGATTAGGAGGGAAGGGAGATGGGTGGAAATGGGGGGTGAAAAGGCAGAAGTGCTAAATCACTACTTCTGCTCAGTATTTACTAAAGAAAAGGGGGGAGATACCCAAGGGGGGATGAGGTCAGGAACGGAGGGAGAGGGGGTGACAGACAGATTAATCACAGAGGACAGGGTGCTGAAAGGCTTGAGGGCACTGGGGGTGGACAAGGTGCCAGGGCCAGATGGCATTCATCCCAGGGTTCTGAAAGAAGTGGCAGAGGTCCTAGTAGGGCCTTTAGCAGACCTATTCAATGCCTTACTGGATTCAGGGTGTGTACCTCAGGACTGAAAGATGGCTTACGTTGTACCTCTCCACAAGAGTGGCCCCAAGGATGAACCGGGAAATTATAGATCGGTGAGCCTCACATCCATCGTGGGTAAACTGATGGAGACAATCCTGAAGGAGAGGTTGGTGTCCCTCCCGGAAGCCAATGGGCTGCAGGACAGTAGACAGCATGGCTTTGTCACTGGCAGATCCTGCCAGACCAACCTGGTGGATTACTATGATTGGGTAACTAGACAACTGGACAAGGGCCATGCAGTGGACATCCTGTACCTGGACTTCAGTAAGGCATTCGACTCGACTGCACTGGAGACTAGGAAATAAGCTACAGGGTACAGGGAAGGGTGTGAAGATGGTGGGCTGGTTGGTGAACTGGCTACAAGGAAGGCAGCGGAAAGTGGTGGTTGTGAGGGGAGCTATCATCCCCAAGGGCAGTGTCGAGTGGGGTCCTGCAGGGCTCGGTGTTGGGACCAGTGTTGTTTGGGATATTCATTGCAGACATTTCGTTGGGCATCAAGAGCAAAATCAGTCTGTTTGCTGATGACACCAAGATGGGAATGGTGGTGGATGAACTTGTGGGTTGTCAAGGATTGCAGGAGGATCTGTTAAAGCTGGAGACCTGCTTAAACACCTGGTAGCTGGGATTCAATGCCACAAAATGCAAGGTGCTGCATTTTGGGGTTAAAAACCTGTAAGGGAGCTACCAACTGGGGGGTGAGCAGTTAGCTGTGACTGAGGAGGAGAAGGATATGGGGGGTGTTCATAATGGGAGCAATGAACAACTCAGCACAATGTAGAAAGGTGGCTGCAAAGGCCAACAGGAAGCTGGATTGTATTGCTAGGGGTATATCCTCGGGGGGGTGTGTGTGATTCTGCCATTGTATAGATTGTTGTTTAGGCCACACCTGGAGTACTGCACACAGTACTGGTGCCCGCACCTGAAGAGGGATATTATGTTACTGGAAGGGGTGCAGCGCAGGGTGACAGAGATGATCAATGGTGTGAGGGACTTACCTTACAAGAGTAGGCTAAAAGAATTGAACATGTACTCACTGGAGGAGAGGAGGGAGAGGGAAGATATGATTGAAACCTTCAAGTACATGAAAGGAATCAACAAGTCTGGTATGGAGGGGCTTTTCAAACTAAGGGAGGGGAAGGGAGGGACACCTGAGGCCATAATATAAGACTGCAGGGGGGAAGGTTCAGGAGGGAAATGAGAAGACACTTTTTTATGGAGAGGGTGGTGGCCGGTGGAACGCATTACTGGCAGAGGTGGTATCCAGTAGAACAGTGGGTGGTTCAAAAGGGGCTGGAATAGGGCAAGGGGGAGGGTCAAGGGAGGGGGCACAGAAGGGAGAGAGTGGCAGCTGCAGAATAATGGCTGCTAGCTGCATAATTGAGCAGACTTGGTAGACTGCAAGGCCTTTTTCTGCTGGCAATTTTTGCATGTTCGTATGTATAACACTGGGCCCTCTGGGAACAAAACAAGTAGTTTAGCAGGAAACGGTAAATGGAATTTCAGATTCCTCTCCCACAGTCTAGCAAGGATAGGGCTAAGTTTCTTGAATTGGTCTATCACTGCCTGGGAATAATCGTGGTCAGCATAAATATGATTCCCCTCAAAGAAGATTTTTTTTTTTTTTTGCCAGAGACTGGTTAGGATTTTCTGTTTAGTAGCAAAGGACATAAACTGTAAAACAATAGAATGGGGCCTCTGCTAATTCTGAGTAGGGGTAGGGCCCAAGGCTTGGTGAACCACTCATTATGAAAGTGAAAGTCCCTGGGTAAGTCCAGGGGAGATCAAAAAAAGGTCTCTAAAAATGTGATTATGTCCGTGCCTTCAGCAGTTTCCACAAATCCATAAAGCCTGATATTTTTGCAGCAGGATCTGCCCTCAAGGTCCTCGCATTTTCCGGTAATGTGCTGGCTATGCTTCATGGATTCGAGAAGTAATCTGTCAGTCTAGTCAGCTTGAGAATTGAGCTCTGTAACAGCTACTTGATGTTCCATGGTCATTCTTTTGAGCTCTGATATATCCTGGTGTATCCTTTTGAAGTCTGATTTAGTGTTAGATAGATAGAGAGATAGATAGACAGATGGATAATTTTATTTAGAAAGACGCCCAATTCCTGGAACTCTGAGTGCTGTACAGCAGGATAATACAATGATACATTTTTTTAAATTATACAGAAATCATTCAGTCAATAAAAAAATGTTGCAGAAGGCTTGGAGTTCATCCAGGATGAGGTCAAGTTTCTTTTTTTTGTTATTCATTGCTGACTGTGTGGTCAGGTCAGGCTGCATCATGTGGGAGTTATTGGAGGCCTTGCTCTCAGATGCTACCAACTCTCATCCATCGGTGCCCGATAAAGTAGGCTCCTTGGTTGTGTGGTTCTGTTTCCCCATATAGTAATAACAGTCACTGATGTAAAAATCACCAGGGTTTGGGTTGAGATGGTACAGCTGTGAGCTGTTTGTTAAGGGGCTGATACAGAGCTGGAGAGTTAGCTGACAGTCTTGATCAGTGACATCACCAGAAGTCAATATGCTTTACTTTTAAAATGTTTCACAAAAATAAATTAAATTGTTGCACATGTGTAGTGCAAAACTGAAAATTTCAAGAATAAGCACATTTTCGTAAAACCTAAACTGTCTAATGTTACTGCTTATGTTACCACTAGTGGTCATGAAGTAATAAAAATAGTATTCCCATTTAACCCCCTTTCCTTGTCATGAACCCCTCCCACCCTTGCCCACCCTCTAGCACCCATGCCACAATCCCACACTGTCAAGAATCCTCAAAGTCCCCCAGTGCGAATCCTCCAGTTGCCAAACTGCTTTTACAGATAGTGAGTGCCCAATCCAACAACCTGTCTCCCAGCTCCAGCCTGACACTTTAAAAAACTGACCTCTGCCTCTCAGCCCCTATCACCTTCCCCCACGATTGCTGCAACCCTCAACACAAAGAATTACCAGTGGTGGTGCCCATTCCCACCATCTGTGTCCCCCTCCTCCCCCAAGTTTTTAAAATGAAAATAACATCACATCCTTTCCCACCCTCTGTGCAACCCCACCTCCCCCCTACTGGTACCCACCGACCTCTGTCCCTCATCATGGTTCCTCTGTCCCTTGATGCTGACTCCTCACTGTTCCTTGATGCTCTGCTCCTCCAGTCACCGACTGCATTAAAATGATTTGGGCCTATTCATTTCAATAAGTCACTCATTTTAATGAGGTTTTATTCTTTAACTCAGAACTTTTTTGTTTCTTAATATTTTATCTACTTTATCATGTTGGGTTCTTTTTTCAGTCCCATCCTCACATACCTTATGTGGATCAAATTTGCATACACTGCAAACACCCATTTCGGGGTTTGAAAGTTGACACCAATAGAGTTCATGATTGTTGGGCTAAAATGACCTTGACAGAAAAAGGTATGCAAAAATATTTAGTTACGACTTAAAGAAAAAATGAGGTTCATTCATTTCAATGTTTTCTTCTTGTAATTTCAACACTTTGGTGTTTGACTATGTTTATGTAAGTTTTCCATTGATAGCTTTTTCACTTACACCCTCACAAACCCTATGGGTGTTAACTTTTACATTTTTCCTAAAGGGGTGTTTGTAGTGCAGTATACACTACAAAGTTGACACCCATATAGTTCATGTTGCTGGGGATAAAAAAAGTATCCAGCAGAAAAAAAGAAGTATATTAGTGGAACACAAAACCTCTATGGCTAAACATGCAGGGCCCTGTGTGAAGTAAGCTAGGAGTTTGCTCCTGATTTGCGCAGCGCCAAAACTGACTTCAGATTCATTATAAAGGTTTATTTGATCAGTTTATTCTGCAGGGTCAGCGTAAGATGAAATGTCGCTTGAATGTGTAGGAGAAGCTCTGGACAACTGAAGGATATGGTTTGGGGCCCAGCTATGGTAGTAATTTCAGTCATGTAGAATGTTGGAGAAGAACCCATTTGAATTGTGCCTAAGTTGACCACATTTACAGTAGGTAAATAGCATGGAGTCTAAATGAAGTGATTCCCGTTTGCTTAGTCACTGGTGCATAGACCCTTGAAAAAGGTGGTGGGTTAGGCCATTTAGCTATAGAGACATGAAGCCTCTTTTAAAATGTGCTCGTGGAGCCCTTTGAAGTTAGAGTACAGCTGTATTTCCCTCTAAATGTATATCAGTCTCATATTGTATATAATTGTTTATAAAATGGTTAAAGAAAGAATCTCCAAATCCAATCTTCTGATTGTATAAAATACATCACATGACTGTGTGATATCAGAGCGCGACCAGACACCTGCACTTTTAGCCCCCAAAAAACAATTTGCCATTTTATAAGATAGATAACTCACTATATATGCATGCCTTGGGTGGTTGATGTACTCGGCTTGCGGCAGACAACGCACACCAAGATGTGTAAGGAGCAAGGAGCGACTGCACACCTAAGAGTGTGAGTTATCTAGCTAAGAAGTATAACTGTATATTTACTCTGTATCATAGTGCACATTATTTATTGTTAGTAGCAACTATTTTGTACAACTGTATATTTTCCACGCTGTTTTTACTATTGTCTTTTTTTACCCTGTTTTGTATCTGTACCCCCATCCCCAGGTCGTACCTGGAAACAAACTTCGCTCATGGTACTGTTCCCGGTCATCAAATTTTAAATAAATAAATAAACCTTGCAAATTAAAAGGTCAATTTGTTGCAGACACAGAGGCTTTGAACTTAGAGTGTAGTTAACACTGACTCCAACAGTGCTTTTCAAAGTGCAAGAATTCCATTGCTTAATCTTAATTCAAAATGGAATCTCAAAGCCGATGAGTTAAAGAGCTTATAGAAATTTAAACTCATATAAGCTTATTATAGATCAGTTGGGTACAGGCCTGGACTAGATGGGACATGATGAGTGTCGCAACACCTCCCAGGATGTCCTAGTCAGACACAGTGAACTGACTTGCACCATCAACAGTCATGCTATCACCTACCTGGTCTTGACTCCTTTAGGGCTGCTTCCTTCTAATCGCCTTGCCCCAAACTCCTGCTCACATAGGACTAAGACAGACTCTTGCTCACACAGTACAAGGCCTCTGGGACATAAGAATCCCACTAGTCATTCCAGTGTCACCTTATCCCTGCTTTGCATCAGATTCAGGTTTTCTTTTAACTTGGTAGTGCTCTTAGTTCTTACAACAGTGGATTGTGGAATTTCCCAGCAAATAGGTGACCTGTACCTATTACTACACTGCAGTCACAGCTATAGAAACTATTAAATATTTAATTCCTGCAGATTTATGAGATATACAGTAACTTAATTAAATGGGGAAATTCATACACCCCAGGAAATTTAAAATGTACTGGTCCAAACACAAAAGTACAAAATAAAAAAAAAAAAAGAAACTGACTAAAATTCTTAGTATTACCCTGCACTCTTAGAAGTCTCTGCACATAGCAATCAAGTCACACAGAATTGGCCTTATTTCTGCTATGACACACAATCAATATCAGCCTTGTTTTTTCAGTGCTGGGATGAGGAAAAAAGAAGTTAACTTCTCTCTGGTCACTGTTTTTAATGACCTAGCCCCAAGCTTCCAGGATGCAGATCCCCATTCCCTTGGTCATTTGAGGCTAGAAGCTGTTTTATTTTCCCCGATTTCCAGTTTGGAAGCATGCATTAACTCAGAGCAACTGTTTGTTAAGTTGCTACAAACCCAGCTCCCTTTCACGCCCGACAGTTGTCCGAAATAGTTATTTGTATTCTAAATTGGATTGTGGCTGTTTAGCTGAGGCCTACTGTAAAACTAGTTACTTCACAGCAGTTAGTCTAACGCGGTTCTCACATACTTTACCATCATCTTTTAACCATCTAACAGTGCCTAACTGGCCCATCTTTAAACTGAAATTAAGGATTACCACAATTCCTGTAAAAAGTGTCCCTGCATACTGCAGGTGCTGTCAAAGTTTACCACAGTTCCAGTAAACAGTCTGTCCCCAAACAATAATTCTAGTAAAAAATGAGAGACTCAAGAAAAAAAAATAACATAAATTAAGATATTCAGCTTTGTAACTGTTACATCTCTGTCCCCCATAAGTATGAAAGAGCATCTCTTTGGGCACACCCCAAAATATGCTTTTTATGGAACAATCAGTTACTGCCGAACGACTTCCTCCATTTGAGTACTTACTCTAATTTTTTTATTGTACCAAACCAACTCTCTGTTTTCTTTTGCATGGTCCAATGCCAGATGGCTACACAGCCCATTTCTGCTTTCCCTTTTGTTTTGTTTTTTGGGAGTACTAAGCCTCAATCTGCTGGTCTCTGGCCTCATGCTCAGGCACCCTCTTTTCTATTTTTATTTTTCTTGTTTTTGCTGCACCTTGTTCCTGTTGTCAGGCCATTTACCTCTCACCTCCTTGTGGATTCTGTAGGTGGCTGTCTTGGTGGAGTCTGTCACAGGGTGTGGGAAATAATTCAAACAAGGCAATATTTCCCACACCCTGTGACATATGGTGTCAGCCGTGGGATATGGTACTGGTTGTCTCGTGAAACGAGGGAGAGACCAGTGCTAGACACCAGCCCTGGTGTCCAGACTATTGGGGCAAACATTCAGGATGGCACATGAAATGGAGTCTGTGGATATCCAGGATCGGAAGGAGGAAGACCAGGTGACAGACCTGATGTGATTCATCCATTTTCTGTGTGGGCAATGGTTGGTAGCAGACCAACAACGGAGAGAGGTGGAGCATCGATACCAGATGCTGATAGAGTTGACCCATTCAGTGGATTCTGACGTAGCTGTAGATGTCCAGGAGCCTTGGAACCAAGAAGAGGAAGGCTCATGCATTGGATCCTTGCTACCAGTCTTACCAGTTTTTCCTGGCTGTTATCTGGAGGAGGACTTCCTAATGGAATGTTTGCAGCCCACTACAGAGTTTGTGATTCCTGAGCTCCCGATGTTCCCAGGCTGTTACTGGATAGAGGATGAAGGAGGTGATAAGTCCCCAGGTAAGATTCTGACTGATTATGTTAACCATGGGGTGAAGACTTCAATCAAGCCTGAAGAGGCCAAGAAGGTTGAAAGGACTTGTGTTACTAATACTGGTGCAGATGCCATTGCCAGTACCCCATGTATTGATTGGGGAAACTGCAGGCAGAGGATCCTGAGGTGGCCCAGTTAGCAACATATGTTTCAGCACAGGAGGGTGGCATGGGTACCGGTGGTATGGGGGTGGAACCATTGTGGTGGTTTGAATGAAGCAAGTACCCTGTATCATATGAAGTCCAACCCCCGTACTAAACGTGTAGATGCCAGAGTAGTGGTGCCCATGGCCTATAGAGAGGAAGTGATAGAGAAAGCTTGTTCCAGTCACTCTAGGCCACTGAGTCATGGGGAAATCTTGGCAAAAATAACACCATTTTACTATTGGCCAGGACTGTACCGGCAGGTGTCTGCCTATCTGAAGGCTGGTTCTAGGTTCTGGTAGGTAGAGATACCAGGAAGGAGAGTGGGAGGAGTAACCCAAAGAGTAGAAGGCTGCAAGAAATGGCACCCTTGGAAGAGGGGGAGATTCCCACATAGGGCAGAAGGTGCAAGGTGGTAGCAGATGGCTAACCTTGGTGTACCTCTGTATAAATTGCATAAATGTTGTAAGGAATGGTACCCCAGGACTTTGAGAGGAACCGGCTGCTTGCTGTCAGTTTGGGAGGTTCTTGATCTGACTGGAGGTGTTTGTTGAGACCCACCTGGGATGGGACAACAAGGGCTTAGGCGTCAAAGGAATACCCTCAGGTTATAATGATGAGAATCAAAATAAAAAGTATATAATGAAAAGAAATGTTTAGGCAGTTTGAAATGGAAAATGTGCCTAGGGCTGTAGGGACAAAACCGGAGGCCCCAGAAAAAGGCTGGGTATGTCTAAGTGGGAACGGACTAGGATAGTGTCCCCTCCAATTGAAGTTTTTTTTTCCTTAGTACTGGATTATCCAGGTGGCTAGGTACAGAAAAAAACGCAGCTTTTCTTTCTCTCCTTCAGTACATGGGACTGTAGCTGATTTTATATGTGTATATGTAATATGTACTAGGCAGATTCTAGTACGGTGATAGCCCCAGGGTATAGTTAGTGTGCATAGCTAATGTAAAATAGTTGCTTTGAAGGCAATACTAATTAAGGGACCCTGGGGTGGAGCTTCAGGTGAGGGAGGACCAAAGCGCCACACTCTTGCAGGATGCTGGTTGGGAAACAGAACCCCATTTTTTGTTCTATTTTTTATTATACTTGACCTTATAGCCAGATAGTTTCGATATGGGTCTTCTGAGGGAACAGCCTTTGGGGGATGCAGAAAATGAGTGTGTTCCTCTTGTGTGAGATATTTAAGGTACACATGAATAGGATGTGTCAGGTAAGGGACAGGGGCAGTACCCCTTTTTCTTTTTGTTTCTCTTTCCCTGCTGCTCCTGATCCTGCAAATACAAAGGACAAGCTAGTAGTAGGTGTCTCAAATTCCAATAGATATTAATGGATGTTATGTTGTAAAAGCATCTGTAGCCCCAGGGTATAGTAAGTCAGTATTCTTATCAGTGAGAGACTGCATAAAATACTTACTCTGATTAAGGGACCCGGGGGTGGAGCTTCAGGTGAGGGTGGGCCGGAGCTCCAACCCCTCCAGGATAAGAGAGGTGGTAAACCTGTGATTCTCCTGTGTGTAAAACCAATAGAGTAAACACTGAGTGTCAAATCCTGTTACTAAGTGTAGGTGGTAGAATAAGGGGAAGCTGAGGAAGCTCCAACCAACTGCTCCCCCTACTTTTGTAGTAGATAATAGAAAGGGAGGTTGTCAAACCAGTTTTGAGAGGTACTGGTTTGTTTTTGAAGAGGGAGGTATGTGGCAGATCTAGGCTAAACTCCATAAAAATGGACTGTTGAACCCTGTCCTGTCTTCTTTTTCTTCCACTTCAAAACTTCTGTTGCAACAGTACCCTCTTATCTCTTCTACTTTTAAATACTTTTTTTCTATTATCCTAGGTAGGCCACCTAGGATGAAACTGTACTATCTGCTTCTGTACTTCATTTCTATTCTCTAGCTCTGTCTAAAACTTTTACTTTTGGTTCATACAGCCCCCCAACTCCTAGGTGCAAGGAGTTAGTAAAACAGATGCTGTGCAGTATGAAAAGAGGATTATGTCCCCGGACATAATAAAGTAATGAAGACTACCAAATAAAAGTCTTCTTGTTTCTGAGTTAAAGCAAATGAATGCATAAACATCTTCTGGTTAAATAAGGTAGGATCCTGAGGCATGTTAGAGCGCCCTGTCTTAAAGCAACATGCAAACATTAAACAGAAGGAAAAGCAAAGCATGCAAAATGAACATTAGAAGCATGAGGACTTGCAGAAAAAAGGGGTAACACTATAAAATGGAATTCAGTTAACCTCTCTGTAATAATGTAGACCCAGAATTAAAGCAGCTTGCATTTGTTTAAAGGAAAACTATTTTGTTTTAACAAGTGACCCAGGTTTAACCAGCTGGAAATCCATACCTGGTTGCTAAGGAAATAAACAGCGCTACTTTCTCTTGCTTGTCTCTAAACATGAACTATAATACGGATTCTTTGTAAGACAGGAGGTCCCCCTTGCATGTATACACTTCCATGCAGTATATAAAGAAAGCAAGTTTAATTTAGTTCTTTAAAAATTACAAGGACTTGCAGAAAGGAAGGGAAAATAATAAAACTAGATTATTTAGACCCCTGTATTTCTGTGTACCCTGTAGTGAAGCAGCAATCATTCCTGAGCAAAATAATGCTTTGAAAACTAAGATTTGACCAGGTAGAAATGCTTACCTGGTCAATCAGGAAAATAGAAGGCCTCCTCCTTTTCTGAGCTGCTGATCTTTGAATGGGTATTCCTAAGGGATCAGAGCCCTCTACTGTCCCCTTTTTATATGTTGACCTAATCAGCCCCTGTCACTCAGATGGTTACTAAGCATTTTACCTTTGGGTTGCTAGGTAATTAACAGTCTAACCCTGAAATAGGAATACAAGTTTTGTTTATCAGCCTGCTGTATAAATGGGAACAGTAAGAGAATGGTATTTATCTAAGTAATGGTTTTAGGACACATTTAGATACCTAACCTATTCTAAAGTATTGTATTTGTGTTAAGTGTGTTAAGGGTCTAGTCAGGTGACCTTGTCCAGGGAGTATAAATACCTCCCAAATTTGTTCTTTAGGCAGATGAGCCTTGGAAGTGAGACAGGGAGGTCTTCAGTGAGAGTAATGTAAACACAGAAGTAAGCAGACCATAGCTATTCGGTGGTCTTTGACTGTGTATTGGGAATTGCAAGAAACCACTGAGGGAAAAAGTGGTCATTGACATTGCAACTTACTTTTCTTTATTTTTGATTGTTTTTGGTTTTCTGACTTTTTGTAAATAAATGTTACATTCCTGTGTGTTTTTAATCCTGAAATATTGCCTTGTTTGAATTATTTCCCACACCCTGTGACAGAGTCTGTATCCCCAAAATTTTATCACACCTTTTCTCCACATGGGACCTCCCCAGTATGATATACCTTGGTTTCTCAGCATGTATTTCTTTACAGGCTACAGCACCTCACTGATTTCTGCTTCTTAATCTGGTGTCTTCTCCTTGAGAGGGCAATGGTATCCACCAAAGTTCCTCTCAGAACCTCATCAATGAGATCTACTTGTGGATCCATCTCATTTTCCTCCTCTCAGATGCTGTACCCTGGTAAGACCATTTCTTGCACATCTTGGGAAAAGATCATCATGATCCTATTGGCTGTGTAACTCAGTAGTAAGTAAGTAGTAGGAACTTTACTTGTTAAGCGCTGATTCCCAAGGGTTCTGATTACTTTACAGGCATAGAACCCATGCAAGGATGCCATTATAAACAACTTATATACCAAAAACTTACTACATAACATAAAGTAGCTGCAATGATGATTAAAACTATTAAAAGTGGCAAACCAAAATGGAGGTGGCTACACCAAAGCTAAAGTCTCCCTAAAAAGGTAAGTCTTTCAGACCCTCTTAAAGGCTACCCACCACCAAAGGGGGCCTCCCTCATGGAGCTTGGAAGCTTGTTTCACAGTGCTGGGCTGGCTGCCTTAAATGCACAATCTCCAAGTGACTTCAACCTCACCCTGGAAATAGCTAGGAGGTCCACCTCGGTGAAGCGAAGAGGGCAAGAGGTATGGTAAGGAGTCAGGAGGTCTCTCAAATAAGCAGTACCCAGTCTATACAGGGCTTTATAGATCAGCAGACTGACCTTGAAGGTGGTGAGCCACTTCATCGGCAGCCAGTGCAGGTCATGCAGGACTGGGTCACGTGACTGGACTTCATAATAGCTGTCAGTAACCTGCTGCTGTGTTCTGCACTAGCTGCAAGTATTGTAGTGCACCTCCCCCAACCCCAAGGTACAGAGCATTACAGTAGTCGAGTCTGGAAGTCATGAATGCATGTACAAAGAAAGGCAAGTCTTCCAAGGGGGCATCAAGACCTTGCTCTGGGCGATGTTCCTAAGATGATAGAAGCCACTCTGGACTACTGCTGACACCTGAGGCTCAAGTGTCAGCCTCTCATCCAGAATGGCCATCAGATTCTTCACTTTAGCTGAGGCTACCGACTTGGTTGGATGAAGCACAAAGTCAGTCAAATTCTTGGTTGCCTCCACACCCCATCTTTGACCAGGCTCAGTCACTAGTTCCTCCATCTTGTCTGGGCACAGTCTAAGCCAGCTTGATGACATCCAGTCCTGAATCTTAGCGAAGCACAACTATAGTACTTCCACTGCATCGGGTATCCCTTGTGCAAATGACAGCTACAACTTAGTACCATCTGCATTGCAGTAAAAAAACAACTTGTACCTTCTGATACTCCCTCCCAGGGGTAGCATGTACACTGCAAACAACATAGGTGAGAGGACCGACCCCTGATGTACACTACAGAGTGGGGGCTTCAGAAGTGAGGAGAAAGTACCCATCACCACGCTCTGCATCCTATCTTTGAGAAAGAGCTCAAACCAGCTGAAAACAGTGCCAGTGAACCCACCGTACTCTCTGAGGTGATCCAACATCAGCCCATGGGACATAGTGTCAAAAGCTGATGAGAGATTGAGTAGAATGAGAACTTACCATTCCCCCCGTCTCTCATCCTGTGAAGGTCATTATGTACCTTGACCAACATAGTTTCATTAATGTACCTTGATCTAAATCCCAACTGGAGAGGCTCATAGATATCAAAGGCTTTGCAGTGTGCCTCAAGCTGCAGAGCCACCATCTACTCAATAACCTTTTCCAGAAAGAAAGTTTAGAGACAGGTTTGAAATTCACCAAGCAGTCCAGTGATGATTTCTTCAGCAGAGGCCTCATCAGCACATTCAGAGGATTCATAGGATAGTACAAGGTAGGCGGTCATGTGACCCTTTGTAAGCCTGTCACTTATTCAGTGGTGATACTCATATTTCTTATTTTCCAGGTACTGGTCTAGTAATTTCTTGAATTAATCCATGGTTTTACTCGTGACTATAGCCTCTGGTAAGGTATTCCAGGCTGAGACCAACCTCTGGCTGAACCATTTATTTCTCTTGATGGTTCTATTTACTTCCCCCTTTATTTTCAGCCCATGTCTGTGTGTGCATCTTTTTGCACTTTGCGATGCTAGTCCAATTGTTTCCCATATATATTTGTCTTTGGACGGTCTATATACTAGGCATAGGTTTCCCCTCAGCTGTCTAAATTTCATAGAGTACACACCCAAGAGCCTCAGTCTTTCACCATAACTCTTCCACTGTACTGCTTCAATTCATTTTGTTGCCCTTCTCTGTACCTTCTCAAACAGTACTTCTCTCCCTTTTTTTGTGGAGTGCAGAAGGATGAGCAGTACTCATTATGTGGTCTTACAAGTGATGTATACAAAGGTATGATCACTGATACTTCCCTAATTTGAATGTTCTTCAGGATGCATCCTAGTATTCTGTTTCCTTGTTTGATTTTGGTCCTTGTATGAGAGTTAAAGGATAGGTTGGTTGTTATAATAACCTCTCAGTCCTTTTCGTTGGTAGTTTCCCAATGTGCTTGAAAAGGACCCCTCCAAGAGGGAGCACCAGACTATCTCGGCAAGAACTGGACTCCAAAACCACACACAACTTACTAGAAGGCTTGTCAGGCCCAGGTCTGATTCATAAAGGGTTGGCATCAGCTCCAAGATCACCCCACAAACCTCTTCCATTAAAACTGACCTAAACTTTCCCCAGACAGGAGGAGTGCACCTGTTGACAACCAGCTCACCTTGCTGGACTGGAACAGCCTGGTTGGGGAAATGCCATCCGAAATGGGAGACACTCTGTTAGAGAAGAACTGAGCAAACTCTTTGAACATGGTGAGTGAATTTTCTCTATTTGGTTGCAGACAAGCAGGGTGGAGCAACCTGTCTACAGTTTGAAAGAGCTGAGCTGGTCTGTTCCTCCCTGCCACAATCTCCCTGGACAGAAATAGTGCCTTCTTACAGGAGATCACCCTTTGATACTCACTATAGTAACTCCTCAAAGCTAATTTATCCTCATCAGTCCTAGATCTCCTCCAGCAGCACTCCAACCTCCAACCTCCGACTCCTAGACTTCATCTCTCTTTGCTCCCCATCAAAACACGGGATCTCAAGCACAAATTCTGAGGTTGTATATGCACCAATGCGACTAGTCAAAGACTGAGGTAATGGCCCTATTTTACGCCACCATCACCACCACCTCCTTCAGTCCTGTCACAGAAACAGCCATCACACCTGAGAGGTCCATAACCACCTGGAGTCCTTCTATGGATAACTCCTTTATAGGGCAGTACTGGACCATCTCCACAGGAGGCAGACTACAAGGGGGAGGGGGGCGAATGTGAACTTCACTGTTTAGTGAGCCGACCACTGACTGGATCAATGTTGAGATTTTTAGTCTTGAGCCTGAATGAGAAAACTAGGACCAAAGTGCAAGAGTTTATCATTCACGCAGGCATAGACGTCGACCACAACCAACCATCTGGGCAACTCCAGCACCCTTCCGGCGATGGAGTCCACAATTTCCTGAAGGAAATCTATCTTATGCCCTAGTAGCTGGTACAAGAGAAGGATCTTGCAGCCTGCACCTGGATCCCAATGCATAGACGTGCATTCAAACAATGAAGTTTCCCCAACTGAGTGCACAGCAAAGTTCAACTTGGATGTCAAATAGATGCCCCCCCAATCCCTTTGCAGACAGTCAGCCACGGAGAATCCGGCTGGGACAGCTGCTTCCATAACTGGACCAACATCTCAGCCAGGTCTCCATGATGCAAACCAGATCAACTAAGGAACTGAAGTCTACCACAATTGTACTCTTGTTCCTAATTGATCTGGCATTGCATAGCGCTGTCTGCAGGGAATGAATGGAGGCTTCTGGCCTAGTGAGTACCTGTCCACTCAGTCTGGTGGGAGCTCTGGGCATAGGGCCCACCATGTTTGACCCCTCTCTAGGTCCCATGTTACCCCAGAGTGCCTCCTGGTCCTCACCACCCCAATAGTGCCCCCTGTTAGCACTTCCTGTACCCTACTGACTACTATCCTGCCTTCCTGCGATGTTCACCTCCCTGCAGCACCTATTTGCCACCGCTAATGGGGGGGGGGGAGGGGTCATTGAAGGGGTGGAGGTCAAGCAGCTGAAATGGGGAGTAACTAAACCTAGGGGCCCCAATACCGTAACACATAATGCCACTAATTATTAACAACCAATCAACAACAGAACTTCAACCCCCAATAAAACCCTTTAAAGGAGATATGAAATGATTTTTACATAGTAAACTGCCCTTTCATCTTCCTTTCCATGCCAGTTATGTATTCTGGTATGCTTTGACCCAGTTTTGATAAATAATCTAGCTTTGGGGTGCCCTCAGATCTACATATAGTTCCACTTTCCTCACCAGCTACTGCTCTTGATGTTTCTATTTCTAAGACATTCTATGACATTAAAAACTCCCATTCCATGCTTTTCATCTGAATGACCTGGAATGGGTGTTTCTGATATCATAGAATGTTTAGGCAATATGAAAACAGAGAGCAGCAACTGCTGAGCTGAGAGGGATTCAAGGTAGTTATGAAGGCAACACAATTAGATTATTAATTTAACAAAAAAGGTAAAAAACATATCTGGATAGTGGGTAGCCAATAAAAGAACAACTAGAGGGCATCTAGAGGTCAAAAAAGCATTTCCTATCACCTTTTGTGTATCACATACTCACCCTAAACCCTAATCACACATCCATGTGATCCACTCAAACACTAATACAAATTAAAATCCTACTCATACAACCCACATTTTCTCCAACCTACCACTCTTACATCACTCCACCCATTTTAATTAATTGAAATAAATCACTTAAAAACAAGTAAAAGGAGAATTCATGTAAGAAACAAGTCTGAAGTGCAAAACATTTGATGGTCAAGTAAAATATGTCCAATCAAGTTATATTTAATAGCAAGTATTCAAGTTTGGTTCTGCTCTCACCGGAGGTATCTGACCAGAGTAAATCCCAGATGAATACTCCCAGGCAACACTGTCACTATCACCCGGGAGGATATACACCCAACAAAACTTGAATCAGGCTAAGAATGTTTAATAGACCTGAGAGTCCTCTCTCCACCGTCAGCCAAGGTGTATGGGAGGGGGGGCCTGTCCTACAGTCTTCTTCTCCCTCACCTCAGCCTTTCCTTCAGAGACTCCACAGGGCACAGAAAAGCCCCTTTATTCACAACTGGCAGTGCTAGTTCTAGCAAACTAGACTGTTGCTGGAGTAAAGAAAACTGGGTAATTCCATACAGTTCTTAAATACTGTTCAAGGTGCCCCAGAAACCCTTAATGCACACTGCTGCACTGTAATATGTCTCCTTGGTTTCAGGCAGAGTAATCAGTGCCACTTTATTTTTTCCCACTCTTTGGCACTGCAGAAAAATACAGCAGTAGTCTGCTACATCTTTAAAGATACTGGGCCAAACATATCAGCTGCTTTTTTGCTCATCTAACTCCCAGGTGTCCAGAGAAAAGAATGTCATAGGCTAACATGTGAATTGCCCAAGAACCTCTGTCTAATTTAAACTGCCCACCCAATCTTTCAGAAAAAGGTCAGGATCATCCCCCTTCCAGAACTGTTGAAATCATTTACAATTATTTTGGTTTCTTGGGTGGGGACCTCCCAAGCCAGTACTTAACATTTTGTGGAGGTTCCTTCTGTTGCAGAATCTCCATCTCTCTCACTCATATTTGCATTTCATTCTCATGCTTACATTCTCTTTCTCTCTCCTGGAACTCTTTCTTTGTACCCTCTATCATCTGTATCTCATGCTGTTGCAGTCTGACTTCATGCTGGGACTGCTCCACTTGCTCCTCTGCCTCAAGCATGGCCTTCAATTCCTCTGCCCTGAGCTCTGCATCCACCTTTGCCTTTACCATGGTGAGTTCTAGTCTCATAATCTTTTCTGGTCTGGTTGCTCAGCCACCATGGTTCTTGGATTTGGATATCTCTCACTGTCCTCAGTCTCATGACTCTGGCCAACCTCTTTGTGATCTCAGTCTTACTGTTCTCCAGGTCACTTTTTTTGAGTGTCTCTATGAGGTCTGACTGTTTGCTCCTCATAGTTGAACCCTCTCTTTTGGCACAAATCCTGCAGTTGTGTCACAGTAAGCCCATATGTTCCAGGCATAGTGTCTTCTCATTGCACTGCTGTCTCTAAGAAAGACAAAATTGCAGTATATAAAATATTTGCTTTTTGTACATCTTGCTCTGTGATCGAACAGATATTAACAGGCAATCTGTTTTTGTGTGCTAGATAATTACTTTCCTTTTTTACACACATACACACACACACACACACACACACTATGCTTCCTGATGCCAACCGTATGGAACCTTTTTGGTGAAGAACAGACACAATCCCACCAGCTACCATCAGTTTGTTACACCTCCCAGGACACCCTGTTCAGTCAACTTACTTGCCCAGTCAGTAATGCTGCCACCAACCTGGTCATGACTCAGTCAGGGTGGCCTCCTTTGAGTCCCACCACAAGCTTCTGCTCACACACAAGAAGGCCAGAGTCCTGCTCACATAGTACAAGGCCTCTTGGGCATAAAATTGTAGCCATCATACTGTTTTGCTTATCACAGAATACTTTAACACATTAAAGTACTGCAATACAGAACTTCCCTCATATGCCAGTATAACTCAAGTGCCACATAAGCTGCAGTGTTACCTTATTGTGCTTTGTATGCATAATAATGTAACACTTCACCTAATGTGGTACTTTGAATAATGCTGCCACAAATTAGAAAGGCTGTATTACAGTACCTTAATGTAGTAAACTGTTCTGTGGTAAAGTGGAAGATGAGATCAGGATGGCTACCACTGTAGGAATCATCCTAGCCACTCCAGATAACCATATTCCTACGCTGTATCAGATACAGGTTTACTTTTATTCTTTATTCTTTATTTGGTGGGTCCCTACTGTCGATCCTCAGCCCTGGTCATGACCCCTGAGACTTCCACCACCATCTATGGCCATTCTCCCCCAGTTACACCCGGCTTACCCCCCGGAGGGTGGGGCCATGGCATCGGACACCCATATCTGAGCCATGGAACTAGTGACAGTTCGTGTGAGTGATGACGATGGGGTGGGGTGGCTAATTGAAGCCCCAGGGAGGGCTTCACCTAGACAGTGGACCCACCTGCCTACCTCTTTTTCCAGTTTATCTGATTCAGAGGTGGGGATGTGCAATGATGCCAGTGTCTGCCCCACCTCCCTTACGTTTCAAGCGCCAGTAGCTTGAGCGACTCCCGGCCTCCACCAGGGGTCCTCCTTGTGCCAGACACTACCCCACCCTCCTCCCTGGAGAAGGAGAGCCGTCCATGAGACGCTCCATCCTTCTCCCCTGGCTGGCCCTCTGGCGATCCAGGTCCATCCCCGAACCCGAGTCGCCGGCATCGCAAGTGGAAATGCAACCACTGCACCAATGGGCCAGCTTGGTTTACTTTTAAATTAGTAGTGCTCTTAACTCTTAGGACGATGGATCATGCAATTGTCCAGTAAATACTGTAGGTTACCTGTGCTCATTAAGGCTCTGCATTAAATCATTATTGAAGAATGGAGCATCTGGGGGTGCTGTATGGCTAGATGAACCAGGACAATAAATTGATCAAATAGCTAATTTCCAGTGTAACCCTGGGGCATACTAATATTGCCAAAACAGTGCAAAATGTCATAAATAATGATACATTAAAGAGCAGCTGATGCCTTCATGAGAACATTAACAAAACATAATATTTAAACACAGTTTGGCTTGTATTTCACATTGGTTCTGTATTCCTTCTTCTCATTATTTATTACTAATGTAATTTGCATGAAAACAGGGCCTTTACTCCTGAAGAGTTCATCTATTCCTGTTGCTTTTCCTTTACCTGAAGTCATAATGCACTGCTTGTGGCATCACAGTTATTCCCATGGCAACAGATTGTTATGTCATAACAGAAGAGTATGACAAGAAGTAGGGAGTAAGCTATAGAGGTAGATGAACTCTGAGGTATAAAGATCATGGGCAGTATTTTCAAAGGGCCCTTAGATCCACGTGAGCTGCATCAAACAAGCAGCTTCAGTCAGATCTAGGTGGGCTAAATACTGTGATCCGTATTTTGCAAGAAAAGCATTCTCTGTGACAAAGTCTCTCAAGCTGATGCAAGAGGTCCACTGCGTCAACAAAATGGCGTAAGAGATGAGAATGACGCAAGCTGCACCAAAATATATGGTGCAAGTTGAGTCAAAAATGGTGCAAGTTGAGTAAAACAAGCATTTGTCAATGCCGAATGTTTGCTTGCTGGCATGGCATTGGTAGTGTAGAAGTTACAGAGCTGCATAATAGGAATGGCAGTAAAGTATTGAACTGAAGCCAACCCCACCACCACCCTGCAGAGAGTGACAGGCATTGGGGTGTACCTTTGGGTCATCAGGCATAATGGCCACGCCATTTCACCTCACCCTACCCTGCAGACACTGACAAGTGTCACGGTGTGCCTTGGGGTCTTTGGCCCTTATGCGCACCCCTTTCCATCAGGAAATATGGTGAGATGGGTTCGGTATAGGAGAATGGGGTGAACTTTGGGGCCGAAGAGTCCAAGGCATACCTCGATGCCTCTCACTGGCTGCAGAGTGTGGAATGGTATGAGCATTACAGGCAAGAATCCCAAGTCACACCCCTGATGCCTGTCATTCTCTACAGGGTGGGGCGTTATGGTTGGAAACCCTAACACTTCAGGCATTTGTTGGTATTTTCACTCCAAATTTTCAACATGGTGTTTTGTGACCCCCACCTCATGAACAGTGGCAATATCAGTTTGTTAGCGAAAGCTACTTATGCACAGCGACTACGGCATTTAGCACCACAGGTGCAAAAACACATTCCAAACAGGATGTGAAAATGACAGCTGTACTGTTCATGGGGAGGTGTAAAAAATGGCAATGTTGCAAATCTGCATTAAAATATTAAAAAACTGGTGAAGTCACAAGCGTGTATAGAAACTGTGCAACGCACACCCGTAATGTAATTAGTTTTGGGATTTTTTACAGCAGATTGTCAACGCAGGCATTTTGGGACCTCCGATCTTGAACAGTGTCACTCTGATTTTCTTTATCTGTCCCGAACAATGATTTCCCACAGTGACCAAGCATTTCTGCACTGAAAGTGTGAAAACACATTTCGGCCATGTTGTGAAAAATGACAGCTGTACTGTTCATAAGGAAGTGTGGAAAAATGCCACTGGTGAAAATCTGGACTGAAAATATTACAAAGCCATGAACTCACGAGGGTGCGTGGAAACTGCACAATGCTCATTCGTAACACAGTAATTTTATAGACTTTTGTCTCCAAATTTTCAACACAGCCATTTTAAGACTTCTGCTCATGAACAGTGTCACTGTGATTTTCTTAATCTGTCCCAAACATTGCTTTTGCACACCAACTGCACCATTGTGTGCTGCATGTGCGGAAACACATTTTGGGCAACATGTGAAAAATGGCAGCTGTACTGTTCATGAGGAAGTGTAATAAAATGGCAATGTTGAAAATCTGGAGGGAAAATATTGAAAATCCGCAAACTTATGAGCGTGCATAGGAACTGCGCAACGCACGCTCATAAAACAGTAATTTTTAGGAATTTGTTTCACCAAATTTTCAACATAGCCATTTTATTACCTCTGCTCATGAACAGTGTCACTGTGATTTTCTTAATGTATCCCATACATTGATTTCGCACACCGACTGCGCCATTGTACGCTACATGGGCGGAAACAAGTTTTGGGCAAGATGTGAAAAAATGACAGCTGTACTGGTCGTAAGGAGGTGTGGTAAAATGGCAATGTTGAAAATCTTGAGTGAAAATCTTGAAAATTCGCGAACTTACAAGCGTGCGTAGGAAGTGCGCCACGCACGCTTGTAAAACAGTAATTTTTAGGAAATTTTCCATCAAATTTTCAACATACGCTTTTTGAGAGCCCACCTCATGAACAGTGGCAGTGTTGTTTTGTTACTTGGTCCTGAAAGGTGATTTTGTGCAGTGACTGCGAAATCACCCTTCAGGCCCGATTAATGCCATGACAGTGAGAGCAATCATGAGAAGGGGTCCCAAAAACCCCATGTTGAAAATTTGGTGCAAAAATTCCAAAAAATGCCTGAGATATGCAGCGAAGTTGAAAAAACCCTGTCTATCCCATTATACAACTTACCGGCATTTCCTCAGTTCACGGTCGGCTTTGAAGAGTGCAGGCGTTTTTCGGTCCACGAAGATCGTCATGCTGGAGTCGGAGGTAAGTATGGGGTGAGGGGGTATGGGGAGGCAGGGTGCAGGGTGGGCATGGTAGGGCAGAGACAGTGAGGGACCGCTTTGTGTTTCATGTTTTTTTTTTTTTTAAAAAGGACGATGACGTGATGTTTGCCACACTGGGGTGGGCTCCCAGCGTGGCACAAGGATGGCTGTTTGGGGATATGGAGCTGATGGGGATTGGGCACCCCACTGGCGATACCATCTGTTGTCATGCTGGGGTGGGCTCCCAGCGTGGCACCCTGTACTCTCTGGGGGACAATTGGAGCCGATGGGGATTGGGCACCCCGTCGGCTGCTCGATATGTACTGGGGTGGACACTGGCGTGGCATGTGGAACTCTGTTTGGGGGCGCAGCACAGCCGGCGGGGATTGGGCACCCGTCGGCTATACAGTGTGTGCGTGGGGGGGGCGAGCACGCAGTATGCATGCGTGTGTGTATGTAGGGGGAGCGCACATGAGCAGGCTATATCTTATTGCTGCTCACTGAAGCGTAGCTCCCCCTTTCAACTGTACTCCACTGCATTTTCGACTGCTGTCATAGACAGCTCCAGCAGCCATTGGAGAACTGCGGCCGTGCCTGCAAACACACTGACTGAATTGGAAGAGGGCTGCCACACCTCCAAAAACTCAGATGATGGGCACTATGATTCTTGCACTTGCATGCAATCAAACATAAAAAAATGATTCAAGGAATGAAAATGACACAAACTGAGTAAACAAATGGTGCAAACCGAGTAAAAAATGGTGCAAAAAGTAAAATAAAGGGTGCAAGCTGAGTCACAAAAATGGTGCAGGTTGAGTAAAAATTACACAAATGGTGAGAATGAAGCAAGCTAAGTAAAATAAAGCAGCAGATGAAATGGCCAAGACTAAGCCCCCAAAACGTTCTAAACTATTCCTGCAGGAGAATACTGGCCCTTAGTAGTGGCATAGTCAGGTATCACCACCTGCAGTGGGTCTCTTTTATTTTATTTTTTTGCATATTTTATCCCTCCTACTTCCTGCAGACCCCGACCCTTCAGGACTGCTAAAAAGTCATTCTCCTGCCTCTCCCACCCTACACGTACTCACCTCCCAGTCTCCATGTAGCTGTGGCTTCCCCCCTGAGTGAGGCCGAGGTGGGGTGGGCAAGCACCCCGATACTTACGTTTCGTCAGACCGGAGGTAGTCGGGCAGGCAGCACATAGGAGGCATCCTCCGAGCTATCCTTCTTCCTGGGGTCTGCAGGCATTTTCCTTGTTATCTAGTGGAGGAGTGGCACGCACCCCTATGCCAAGGCTTCACCGCCAGTGTCACCACTCCCCCTACCCTGGCGTCAGCTCTGTGCTTGCTATGCCACCAGCTTCCACTAGAGACCAGTCAAGAGCTGAGCGCAGACCCCCTCCTGAACCTGGGTTGCCAGCGTGGCGTGAGGTGTGGCGTCCAGCGCCTCAACCCTCAGCACCACCGGGCCAGCCTGCAGTGGGTATCTTTATATGCTCTAGCATCCCTTAGACCAGCTCTGGCTGGTCTAGCAGCAACATGCATCTTAGGCACAAAGACTGAGCTGGCATTCTTTGAAAATCTTAAATAAGGGGATGGTGTATCATTACGGTGATGCAGGCATCACTTCAGACATGGCACAGGCATTTTTTTGTTGCAAGCATAGGGCAAGCCACTCTTGTGCATGAGGACCTGTTTTTGACACAAGCACCATTTGAAAATCAGAATTGGTGCAAGGTTTGACTCATCCTGCACCTTGCATCAGTTGTTTTTGACGCAAGCACCCTGCATCATTCTCTGGCCTTTGAAAATCTGTCCCCATGCGTTTATGCAAATTTCCTCAGTAATACATACTGTGTAAGAGAAATCTATAGAATATATATGGAATGCAAGCTGAATTGTACCTAAATATTCTTTTTTTCAAAGTTTTCTTTGTGGAGTCAGCAGCTCTTTAACAGTTGACAGATAAAGTACTAAAACACAAAAACATCCAATGACAGAAACAGTGCATCTTGTGTGCAACAATTTCTAGCTCTAAGAGAGTTTTCTAAGAACCAATTTACAATGGAATTACACTGACCCCTACCAAAGCTGTGCTTTTGTAAAGCCCCAGGTAAAGCATTGCAAGCTACATGACCAACGTAACAAAATACCTTTGGGCCAATAATAGATCTATGAGTAACTAATTCCAAATAAAATAAAGATAATAAATGCGATGCTAACTGAGGGAGAGGGGGATGTGGCAGTGGTCACTGAGACCTGGGTCACCGCAGGGCATGACTGGGACCTGAACCTGGAGGGTTGCACCATGTTCAGGAAAGACAGGGGGGAGGGAAGGGGAGGAGGGGTCGCAATAATAGTCAAAAATGGCATTGGCATAGGAGGAGGAGGAGGGAACTGTGGAGGCGATTTGGGTCACCTGATAATAAGGGGGCAAGAAAGTAAAATAGGAGTGGTGCATAGACCCTGCACTGGTGGAGGAGCTGGAGGAGAGTCTGGTGGCAGATGTTGGAAGACACTGCAGATTGGGCAGGGAGGGTGGTGGTGTTGGGGACTTCAACATGCCAGGAACAGACTGGGAGACTATGACATCCTCAGTGGCCAGGGAACAAAGGTTGTTGGATGTCTTTCAGGATGCATTCCTAACTCAGCAGGTGGGGGAACCGACCAGGGAGGCGTGGATACTGGATGTGTTCCTGGCAGACAGTGACCAGATTGGGGGCCTGGAGGTAAGGGAACCCATTGGCAGGGGAGCGATCATGCCACGGTCTGGTTCTGCCTGGACCTAGGAGGGGTAGAAGGCTGCACAAAAACAAAGGTAACTGACTTCAGGGGGGTGGATTTCAAGGAAATGGGAAGGATTCTTAAGGAGCATTTGGATGGGATTGGGCCAGACTTGGACACTGACAGTAGGTGGGAAATCAACAGGAGGAGGGTGCAGGATGCTACCAGCACCTGTGCAAGAGTAAGATGAAAATGCAGTAGGGCCTGAAAACCCTGCTGGTGGACCAGGGAGGTTCAGGAGGTGGTGAGGGGAAAGAAGGCAGCCTATAGGCATTTCAAGTGCTCAAGGAGTGAAAGGGATCGAGGGGAGTACGAGCTGATGGCCAGATGGGCCACTAGGGTGGTGAGAGTGGCTAAGGCAAGAAATGAGAAGAACCTGGCCAGGGAAATTAGGAGAGGGAATAAGTGGTTCTTTAGGTACATTGAGGAAAAATGAAGGATGAAGGGGCAGATTAGCAGGATTAAAACAGGGGAGGGATGGGCACAAGACCTGGGAGAGCAGGCTGGGTAGTAAATGAGTACTTTGCCTCAGATTTCACCAAGGAAAATGGGGGGGCTGCATCATACATAGGAGGAGACGGTGAAACTGAGGAAGGGGGAACCCTTACCAATCGGCGAGTCTGGGGAGGGGGGCCATCACTGGCAGGAAGGGGGGTAAGCAAAGCAGGGGGATGAGGTAGCGGAGGTGGAAATCATGGCAGAGAGAGTGAGGGAAGCCCTCAGGTCCCTTAAGATGGAGAAAGCACAGGGGCCAGATAAATTACATCCCAGAGTGCTGAAGGAACTGGCGGATGTCCTGGCGAAATCCTGGCAGAGCTTTTCAGCATCTCTCTGAGGACAGGGTGGGTTCCCCAGGACTAGAAGGTGGCACATATAGTGCCTATCCACAAGGGGGGATCAAGGGGATGGCAGAGAACTACAGGTCCATCAGTCTGACATTGGTGGTGGGCAAGGTGATGGAGGGCATTGTCAAGGAGAGGCTAGGGGACCTGGAAAAGTTGGGGTGCCTGGACGATAGACAGCATGGGTTCATCCCGGGGAAATCATGTCAGACAAACCTTGTGAAGTTCTATGACTGGGTGACGAGTGCCTTGGACCTGGATAGACCAGTGGACGTCCTCTTTCTTGACTTCAGCAAGGCGTTTGACTCTGTTCCTCAAGGGGCCTATTGGATAAGCTGGGAGAAATGGGGGTGGGGAACCAGATGATCAGATGGATAGGCAATTGGCTCCAGGACTGGACCCAGAGGGTCATAGTTGGTGAGTTAGTCTCATCCCCAAGGAGGGTCATTAGTGGGGTCCCACAGGGATCAGTTCTTGGGCCCCTCCTGTTCAATGCCTACGCCTCTGACATAAGGACAGGTATCAGGAGTGAGATGATTCTCTTTGCGGATGACTCAAAACTGGGGTGGTGGTGGATGGGGAGGAGGGGGGTGGCCCTACAAGGGGACCTGGAGGCTCTGGAAAGGTGGTCTAGAAAGTGGAAGCTGAGGTTCAATGCAGAGAAATGCAAGGCAGTGCACCTGGGAGCCAGAAACCCGGGCCAAATGTACACCCTGGGGGGGGGGGATCCTACAAATCTCGATGGCTGAGAGGGACCTGGGGGTGGTAGTAGTGGATGTCAAGATGAACAACTCGAAGACTCATAGGAGGGCAGTGGCCAAGGGCAAAAGGATGCTCAGATGCAACGCTAGGAGGATTACCTCCAGAATAAGGGAAGTATACTCCCTCTGTATAACTGCTTGGTGAGGCAGCACCTAGAGTACTGCATGCAGTTTTGGAGGCCACACTTAAAGAGGGACATTGAACTCCTGGAGAGGGTCCAGAGGAGGGCAACCAAAATGATCTGGAGCTTGGGGTACAGGACCTATGTTAAGAGGCTTGAAGAGCTAAATATGTACACTTTGGAAGGGACCGGGGGACATGATAGAGGTCTTCAGGGACATGAAGGGGTAAATAAGGGAGGAGCAGTCAGGGTGCTCCGAAGGAAGGGGGGGGCAACTAGAGGGCATAGGTGGAAGCTGGGGTGTGGAGATTCAGAGGAGAAAGTAGGAGGTGCTACTTCACTGAGAGGGGTGGTGGGGCCATGGAATGCACTGCCCAGGGGGCTGGTGGATGCATAGATGGTGGAGGGGTTCAAGAGGGGGAGGGACAGATACAGGGGATGGGTTCTGGAAGCAAAGTCCAGTGCAGCAAGAATATCCAGGACTGGGAAGGGAGAAGCCAGAGAAGGTGAGGGGGGCAGCAAGGTCAGCTCTCAGGGTGGGGACTGACCAAACGAGCAGACACGAAAGACCATTAGGCCTATTCTGCTGGCATTCTAGTATGTTGGTATTTAAATTCCGATTAATAGTACATATGGGTAATGAACAATCAGGATGTGTGCATATCCCTTCATTCAGCTAAGGAAAGACAATTGACCCAATGGAGTCTACCTACTTATTTTTCATTCAAAGTGAATATTGAGGGCTGGCCCAGTGGCGTCAAGGGCTCGGGTATCGCTGCCTTGCCTCCTGCCACACCAGCGAGACGACCCGTATTCACTGTACAAGTGGGTCAGCCTGGGAGGGAGAGGATTGAGTGTCTGGAGGACAGCTCTCCTCTCCCGAGAAGGGGTGGAGACAGACTCCGCTGCTTGTCTGGCCTCTATCAACAGCTGGGGGCTAGCACAGTGGACCTGAAGACAGAGGGGCGGATGTGGAGAAGACACCTGGCATGCAGCATGTGGAAGCATGCATGGCTTAGCCATTGACATCATTGCACACTCCCGCACCACACTCGGGGAAAAGAAAAAGAGGGTGAAAATGGCGGCTGGCTAGCAGGATGACACCGGTCCCCACAGGCTCCATGCCTGGCTAGTTGGACACCTTGGAGGAGGAGTAAGCGCGAGAGATGAGTCACAGCAGACACCAGGGTAATGGGGCTTGAGGCACTGTAGGATGGGGGCCAGCAGACAAGAGGATAAAAATATAAGCCAAAAAAAGTGAATATAGGCCTAAGCACTTTTAAGAAGGGCACTGAGATAGCTATGCATTCACCATTCCAGCATCCACCATGCTATGTCACAGGTACCAAAACATATATTATACATTATTTTGATCAGTATGTCATGTACTTTACAGTGGTAATGCATATTACTCAGAGCTCAGAGGTATGCAAATTAGCGATGTCTGAAGGCCATGGTAACAAAATTAATATTGTGCATTCAAGGCTGATGAATCAGAAAATAATGCTATGGTACCACTTGCTCCAGGGTGATTTATTCATTAGTTCAATTGTCTTCCATTGTATGTAACCCTGAGTGGTTCCTTTTACCGCATATATCACATTGAAAGGTTTGACTCAATTTTTATGCTATTTCTCACTGCTGAATATCATAATTTGTGTTGTGATCCCATACAACTGCTATTTGTGTCCTCTTATATCAAAGTAAGTTAATGAAAGCCCACTCAAACCCTATATTTACTTAAAGCTTATTAGTTGACTTTTCTAGGGTTCCATGTCATAATAGCGCTCGCTTGAAAAACAGCAATTGTTATTATGGCTAGTGTATATCACCAAAAAGCAAATCGGTGATATACATTACCAGCAAGACATCTAGCAACAACACTAGTGATTTTGTGGGGGCAGGCTGCACCCCTGCACCACCTCTTCATGGGGCTCTGCCCTGCACCCCCTGACTATAGATTCCTAACTCCAAGGGGGTGCATGTCAGGGAGGGGTGACACTCCCGTTGTGGCACAAAAAATTAAGGCAGTCACAGGCAGTGGCAAAATGGTGTCTCCCAGTCCCCAGCCCCAAACCCAGTACCTGCTGCACCAGTGTTAGCCACCCTCACCACCACACCACATGGCTAGCTTGGCTGCAGCAGGCTCACCACTCCACTACAAACCCCTTCCCTAGCTCTCCCCTTCCCCTCGCTATCCCTCCCTTCCTTACGCTCGCTTTCGTGTAGGGTCGCTACCCTTGCAGGGCAGTCCATGGGGACAGTGATGAATATGAGTCACTGTTTTAATGGTCGCTCATATTCAGTCACTATACTCACTGGATACCCCTTTCTAGCAATGTATGGCATTTCAAAACAATATGTTGTTGTATTTTTTTTTGGGGGGGGGAGGGTTCCATAGAAGTCATTATGGTGAATGTTCTAATTTTTGACCATTTCATTTGACTCATTCAGGGCCCCTAAGTGGTTAAGCAATTCTTCACAGAAGCTGAGGATCCTGAGAGGGTCCAACGGAGGTCATGAGGGCTATCGGAGCAGTCGCCATCCCCATGCCCCTCGAAACCACCACGCACAAGAAGCTGAGGATCCTGAGAGAGTCCAACGGAGGTTGTGAGTGCCATCGAGCAGTCGCCCTCCCCACGCCCAAACAACCACGCCAAAGCTGAGGATCCTGAGATGGTCCAACGGAGGTCATGAGGGCCATCGAGCAGTCACCTCCCCCACGCTCAAACAACCACGCTAAGAAGCTGAGGATCCTGAGAGGGTCCAACGGAGGTCAGGAGGCCATCGAGCAGTCGCCTCCCCCACGCCCCAAACAACCACGCTTAAGAAGCTGAGGATCCTGAGAGGGTCCAACGGAGGTCAGGAGAGCCATCGAGCAGTCACCCTCCACGCCCCCGAAACAACCACGCTTAAGAAGCTGAGGATCCTGAGAGGGTACAATGGAGTCGTGAGGGCCATCGAGCAATCGCCCTACCCGTCCGCCCCTCCCCGAAACCACCGCAGCTTAGAAGCTGAGGATTCTGAGAGGTCCAGCGAGTCGTGAGGTCATCGAACAGTCACCCTCCCTACCCCCCAAAACCACCACGCTTAAGGTACTGGAACACCAGATCTGGAAGCTCCAACGCTTGTGCTGATATACTGAGTTGGCCTTTTTGAGTTTAAACCAGAGACTGTGTTGGGTGCCACTCAAGGTTTATTTGTTTCTTTTTTGTCGGTGTAGATGTGGAGATAGTTTGTTTATTTGCTTTTGTAATCTCCCCCAGCTACACTTTTAACTGAAACCAGAGTGAGCTTTAATTGTTGTACTGGAAGGCAGGAATGTTCTAGTTACCTGAGGGAGCTTTAATTGCACCAGCTAGCATTAATTACTTAAATTAACTTAGCTTTTGTTACAGAAAGAGGAGAGTAACTTTAAATTGTAGTGGAAGGCTGGATTGTTGCTGAATCAGTGGGAGCAAAAAGTGCATCAGCTAGAATTTAGCACATTATTTAAACTCCTTTGGTTTGAGCAAACAAGCTCTATGCTGTTGTGATAGCCCCTAAAAACTGCAGTCTAGTAGTAGGCTGGAATATTGCATTAGACAGTAAATTTTTGCCCCTTTGGTCATGCCAAAAGCCCTACGCAGCCCAGCTGAGTACTCATAGGAGGCGTTTCTCAATAATCAGCCGTTTACACTCATACACACTCACTGCAGCTCTTTTGCAACCCGTCCCCTTTTTTTCAAATAAATCTCCTTACCTGCTGTCCCTTTCTCCACAGAAGCTGAGGATCCTGAGAGGGTCCAATGGAGTCATGAGGGCCAATGGAGTAGTCGCCTCCCCCGCCCCCAAAACCACCACGCTTAAGGTACGGGAACGCCAGACCTGAGAGCTCCAATACTTGTGCTGATATACTGAGTTGATCCTTGCCGCCCCCACCACCACCCTTGCTTGACACTTCTCTCTATGGTTGCAGGAAAGAGGCGGGAGTTTGGCTATAAACCAACCAGCCTACTTCTCCACCTGCAGATTATACGCGTTTGCCACTAGGGGATTACAGTCTGCTGCCCTTTTTCTCTCATTGGCCTTCCTTTGGTCCTTCTCCCATCTCATATTCCAGCATGTCTCTGGTAGTGATCCCTATACTCGCTCTGTTCTTCCCTGTGCTGACTCCTCCTCCCACTATCTTTCCAGCGAATCTCCCCACTGTGTTAAAGACATTCATCTGCCTGATTGTCAGCCTCCACCCACCAATCAACCCAATATACCTAATATGACCATCTGTCTACCACTTGTGCTGTGCTGCACTGGAAACCTCTTCACTACCTGCAGTGGGCTTCTCACTCCTCTCACCTCCCTACCACCCTACTTCCCCCTCCGATCCTGCAAAGCCCACTCACTATGCGATACCTTATCCTGGGTTCCACACATATACTTACCCTCCCCATCCACACCCTATCGAGTGACAGAGGGTCACATGCATACAAATCATACTGCCCTAAAAAGATGACCTGGAATCCCATCATCAGGTCCCTTCCCCTCCTCCTGCTCATGTCTGGTAATATACATTCAAACCAAGGACCTGTTGCTACACAACCTCCTGCACATGGGTTACGTAGTGCCAATATCAACATTTGCAACCTCTTAAAAAAAATGGGACTCCTACCAGGAATGGGTGCAGCAGCATCAGCCCAATATCACATCTACCCCCCTGTATCCCTCCCCCTTTTCGCACTGGACCACCATATCGCCCCACTGCACCCTCCGCCAACACCACTTCCACCTCCCCGCCCCCAGAGCAGGATGGTCTCACCTCATCCTAGCCGTACCTACCCTTAGCTCCTTACCCATCCTCTGCACCTCCACCTCCAGATCTTCGCATCAGTTCAAGCATATTTATTTATTTTATTTAATTCATATATCGGATTTACAACCTTTGAGTCAAAGACTCATTTACAAAGGCCACTCATTGCAGGGAAGGGGAACAACATTTTGTGAGACAAGACAGGATGGAACAATACAGGTGAGATACATACAGCATACATAGCAGAAAATTTCAGTAAAATAAACATAGGCAGTTTACTGAACCCCAACTGCAGTAGCCCGCTCCTCTGACTTATCACCTTACTTCTTCTGCTCTCCAGGAACGTCCACCCCAACCCTGGTCCAACCCCCGCACCCTACTGGGTGCAGCCTCCGCATTGCCGCAATGAACATCTGCAGTCTCCCAAAGAAAACTGCTGCACTTCCCTGCTGTGTCACCCAACACAGGTCCGACATTCTTGCCATAGTGGAGACCTGCCTCTTTGCATCAACCCCTGACTCTGCTGTTTCCCTTCCCAGTTTCTCCCTATTCCGAGAGGATCGAATTGGTAAGTGTGGTGGCGGATGTGCAGTCTACTTGCATGACTCCCTCCTTAGCCATGCCCTCCCTGCCCCCAAGCTCGTCATGGTGCCCAAACCATCACCTTAAAAATCTCCCCTGACCTGGGCAGGGGCCCTCTCTATCTTACAACTACATACGTACCCCTGTGGGCCCAAGGACTTGCAATCCACTCCCTTACTGACTATCTCTCCACTCTGCCCCACAAAGCTGAAGAGCTCGTCCTAGATGACCTCAATATCAACTGGCTTGGCTCCACTGCTGCACACATAAAGGACTCCTCCACTGCCCTTGACTTGGCTCAATCAGTCACTCTTTCTACCAGATTTAACCAGTCAAGTGGCACCAGCTCCCTCCTTGACATAATACTTTCCAATCGCCCCCACAAAATCAAGTCTGTTAGTGTCCTAGCTAGCTCCCTCAGTGACCACTCCCCTATCCTCTGTTTCTGGTCATCCCCCATGCAAAAACCCACTTGCAAAGTCACCTCCCGCTGCCGCTTTCGCCCAGGGGGCCTTAATAAACTGAAGCAGTACCTAGCCCAGCTTGACTGGTCCCTGATCTAACTTGTGACTGATATAGACACTGCACTAGCATACTTACCAGAGCCTTCTGCAAGGCATGTGACATCTTTGGCCCCTTTACCAGCACTCACTCCAAAAGACACAATGCCACCTGGATTTCTCCTTTCCTTATCCAGCAACTGAGGCAGCGAGACAACCTATGGCATGTCGTGGTCGAGTCAGGCAGGACAGTGGACAGACAAGCCTATAATGCCGCTCGTATCCAATGCACCTCGGCCATAAGGCATGCCAAGGCCAAATACTACCAAAGCACCTTGGCCACCTGCTGGGGCTCTACATGAGTGTTTTGGGATAATATTAAGGAGCTTAATGGAAAAACTTGCTCTACCCCCCTTCTCAGATACTTGTCAACGGCGCTATTACCACTGACCCCCTACATATTGCCGACTGCCTCAACACGGCTTTTTCTGACCTAAGTGCAGTCCTTCCTGTCCACTTTTTTGTCCCTATCCCTGCCTGAAGCCTCCCCGCTCTGAACTGCCCCCATTTCTCCTCCGCACCATATCTCCCCATGATGCCAAACCACTCCTACTAAAAGCCCTCTCCAGTCACAACCCCGGTTGTGACTCCCTTGACTCCAGAATTCTCTGTCTAACTCTAGATGTCATACTAGCCCCTCTCACTGACCTGTTAAACCTGTCTCTATGCCTCGGTCAGTTCCTGAGCGTATGGAAAGTAGCTGAAATTACCCCAATTCATAAGAATGGAGATCGCACATTACCAAATAACTATAGACCAATCTCCAACCTCCCCCCACTCTCTAAAGCCCTGGGAAAAATAGTATCCACCCAACTCATGGATTATCTAACTAAATACAGCATGCTATATTCAGAACAGCTTGTCTTCCACCCTAGACACAGCACCACTTCAGCCACCTTAGAGTTCAAGATTAATGGTATCTTATCAACTTCCCTACGTGTATGCTCAGGTGCCCCTCAAGGTTCCATCCTGGCCCCCACATTGTTCAGTCTCTTTCTCAACACCCTTCCTAGCTCCTGCTCAGGCAGAATGCTCCTATATGTGGATTACGTGGTCCTCGTCGCCTCCCACTCCGACCCCATCACCCTCCAGAACTCTCTGCAACTCACCTTCAGCCAGGCTGAACAATGGTTCCTCGACCATCGTCTGGTTCTGAACCACAACAAGATGAAATCTATGCTTTTTGCCAACCGCCAGAGTAACTCCAGAAATGCCCCCCTTCTCATCCTCCCCAGCACCCTACACCCCCTTGAACAGGTGTCTGCATACAAATATCTGGGCATCACCTTCAACTCGGCTCCCTCTTTCCACTCTCATCTTAACTCCCTGTCCTCTACCTAAACACCCAGATTAGACTCCTCTACTGCCACAAAGACTGCCTCCCTCAGAATGTCCTCCAGCTGGCTATCACCTCCTCCATCCTGTCATTGGTTGATTATGGGCTCCCTATTTATGTGTCTGCTGACCCCACTGCCCTCACCAAAGTCCAGACCTCGATCAACAAGGCTTGCAGGCTCCTGATCGGTGCCCCCAGCAGAACACACACATGCCAGCTCTACTCCTCCTCTAACCTATTTATCTTTGATGAGTGCCTGTGCTACCACACATGTATACTGGCCAAAAAAACACTACTTGGGCTCTCCCCCCAAGGGGTTGCTTCATCCCTAAAACTGGCCTTCCACTCAGTCACCCCCTGAAATGCAACCAAAGCCACCTTCCAGGTCCCGAGAGCCAGGACCTCGCTCGCCCAAAGATCATTCAACTCCAGAGCCCCCTCCTGGTACAACTCCCTCCCGCTCATATCACAAACATCTCCAAAATTGGCCCCTTCAAAATCGCCCTCCAAAATCACCTCACTGACACTCGGAGCTGTAAATGCCCATGTACTGGGCCATACCTAGAGCTCTGCCTGGCCCAATTTACAGACAAAGTCTTCCTGGACTGCCTTTCTCCCCCAGCAACCAACCCTCCCCCCCAGGTATTGCTACCTAGAACCTCTAGCGATATCTTATTATTTATATGTATATTAGACTAACTGTAACTAATTGAAGCCTTTGTACACCACTGTATCACTGGAATTGCTTTGTGTGTTCTTTTATTGTATCTCACCTGTAATGTTCTCCATTGTTGTACTCCACCAATTGTTGTCTACACTCCCTGTGATGAGGTGCCTTTGTAAATGAGTCTTTGACTCAAAGGTTGTAAATCCGAATGGTGGAATAAATAAATAAAAAAATTAAAGTGGTACCCCTGGAAAACAACCCTAGTTGATAGCTTTTCAGGCGTGTATCACAGTGGTAGGTTGGACCTGTTGTTTGGTACCAAAAGACTCTTGCATTTCACCATAATTTCCCATGGCAGTCTGATGGAGTGATGTAGCATCAGTCAATCAGCAAACCACCAATAAAACCCTTCAAAATAACTAAGCACTGTTCCTGAGGCCTGGAATTATGATTCTGATTAATTATTTTCTGCTTGTTATAGACATTTTCATTTGAATCAAATCAAGTTAAAGGGTTTTCAGCTCTGTAGTACTCTTTCTGCCTTTTTAAATTGCAATGAACAAAGGATGCTTCTTGTTCCCAGGCTAGAAAACTAAATACAGGTTCTAGCTGGGTGAATTACCAACAGTTACGAACTGTTAGCTCTACATGGCTCATCAGTTTGGCCATTAGGGAAAGTGCAGAACTGAACAACGTGTGATCAGACCCCTTAGATTGACAGCATCAACCGGGGAAACGTGAATCATTTTATTTGACTACAGGATTACTGTGCATCAAACCGCTAGTCACAAAAAAATACTCCAGGCTGCAAAGGGTTAAGCAGTTGATAACTTAGGCAAGGATGATTTTCAAAAGCACACACACACCAAAAGCAGCCTGGCCAGTTTGTTATATAGGAAATCAAGATGATGCAAACATTCCCAAGCTTTTTTAACCACAATAAAACCGTCACATGAAAAACATGCATAATAGTTTTAAGCTGCCTTAAAAGTGTAGCTAAGCAGGGTTAGAAGCAAGTGTACAACTGACTGATGTTCTGGGAACACTCCTGCCCAGATAAACCCATGACCCAAATTCCCAGAAAGAAAAACACATGACCACTGACTTATGTTTTTAGGCAGAAAAGGCTGAAAATGTATTTCCACAGGATTGTCATCGCTAACATATTCACATGATAATTAAAAGTTGGTTGCAATATACAGACTAAGAAATACATAAAAAAAAAATCATCATGCAAAATATTGTACAGTATTCCCCTGGGGCAGCAGATGAACTTGGCTATGAACAAACATCCATGAATCGAGCCAACCCATGGCCAGAGAAGGCCCGGCAAACTCCCGTTGGGTCAGCCAGCTTCCCTGACAAGGCTGCTGCAAAACTGACCAGTACCACTAGGCCACATCCAGTCCATTGTGTCCTCACCGGGTGTCAACAGCCCTACCATCATCCCCCGCAATAGCAGGCTCCGCCAAATGCTGTGCAATGTCTCTTCTGGAATGTGCTCTCACTGGGCCACCCCCAATCACATCTTTCTTCGGATCCAGTATTATTTTTAGCCTATAATTACTAGTCATCTGCCACAAGATCCGTAAATTCATTTACAAATCTCCCATCAATATCCCAGGAGGATACTGTACCCAAGCTTTCAAAACCGTTTGAATATCCAGGTTGGAAATCGTCCTGCCCTATGTTTGACAAGTGCACCCCATCTGACTCAAAATAACTGTCCCTCCCCAGAGCTATGTCCTGGTGATATATGACCTGTATATCCCTTGAGATGCAGAAACATGTTACCACCCTATTTACCTCCCTATACACTTTCCATAGCAGTCTGGCCGCCTGACCCTTCCTCCATTTTTGCTGGGGCACTATCCTAGACCATGCTAGTCGAGTGTCTGGCATCTGTCTCCTTATCCATCCCAGATCCACCATTATTCCTCTCTTTACATCTATTGATAACAGGCTCCCCAGGTCATTTCCCCCTAAATGTATTACCAAACCCTGTGGTGGATTCTTAATTAACCCCAGCTTTTTTAATGCCGGTATGAGGTTAGCCCACCTCATGCCGGTGACTCCACACCAGTGCACGCTCACTGTCTCCTCTGTGATGCCCAGTTGATCTCCTTGTCCCTGCTGGGCTGCCCAGGAGCGCACTCTCCTAATAAAATAATGACTGACCACATAAAATATTTTGATGTCAGTAGGTGCACCTGTAAGACATATCAAGCAGGTATTGTAATTATTTTACTATGCCTGGCCCCTTCACAAATCCCTGTTTCGGGCCTGATGTAACTTTTGTAGGTCTTTGACTTCCAGTGACCAATCTTGTTTATTTCCACTTCCTGGCAACCTAGCTTCGCTGCCTCAGTGGCCGCCCCAATCCTGAAAGAGTGTGTACCAAAATACCTGGGGGTCACACCCTGCTGCCCTCACCCCTTTTCTGAAAACCACCCCAAATTGGTATGTGGTGGCTGATCTGCCATCCGCATGGGCAAACAAGGTGCCCTGCCTGACACCTCTGTGAGCCATGTATTCTTTGATGAGGGGACATGGGCAGAGGATGCTCCCCTAAACCCTGTGAAAGGTGACTATCTTCTTGGGAACGGCCTGTGACATCCAGGAGTGGCGCAGTGACAGCTGTAGCATATCCCCTGTGAAAGTGACATCCTGCCACTGTATGCTGTGCCCCGCCTACACGGTAGGATCCTCCAGTTTGTACACCCTGAATGCCCTGAAGAAGGCACAGGTGAACAACCCCTTGAAAAGCCTAGCTTTGTCTGCCAATGAGCATATTCTCCCAATCTGTCCAGTATGTCCTTTAGCAACTAGCTATCCACCGGACATCTCCGGTCCTTCCTGGTTCCCTTGAGTGTCTGCCACTCTTCTACCATTTTCCTGATGGTGATGGATCCTGTCTTGTCCTGAAAACCATGCATCTTTGCTATGAAGGCAATGCCAGCTAGATGACTGTGTATGTATGTTGGGGCCCTGTCCTCATCGATCAGATGGAGCACAAATTGCTGCAACAGTAGAGCTTGCTGCAACAGCTGGTAGTTTTCGTGCCTGTCCCCACAGAAATCCCAGAAAGATTTAAAGTGTGCCCTTTACTTACGCCTTGTCCCTGGGGCCAGAGCGTGTCGTACCTGGTTGGCTGTTTTTGGATCGTTGCTTGCCTCAGGAAAGCCGGCACTCTGATGGGGTGTTTCTCTGCTGCTGGAGCCATCTGCTGGAAGCGCTCAAACTGCAATCGAGACAGTGCATCTACGATTGCATTCACAGTCCCTGGCACGTGACTTGCTCTGAAGGATATGTTGAGCTGCAGGCACCGCAGGATAAAGACCCGCAGCAGCCACATCCCTTCCTTCGAGTTGGACATTTGTGTGTTTAAAAAGGACACTACACCCACATTATCTGATTGAAAGAGCACTTTCTTGTGTTGTAGCCTGTCCCCCAAATGAAAACCACTACCAGAATGGGGAAAAACTCCAACAGGGTCACATTTTTGGTGAGACCTGCATCCACCCAACTGCTGTCCCATGGGCCCACAAACCAGGGACCCTGAAAGTATGCCCTGCAACCTATGCCCTGGCTATGTCCATAACCATGCTGCAATCTGGGATGAATTCTAAGCCGGTCTGCCACACTGATACCCCATTTAACTGTCTTGAAAAGGCATCCCAAACTGCCAAATCTGCCCTCATCTCTGCTGACACCCTGATGTGATGGTGCAGTTGTAACAGGCCCCTTGTGACCCAGGACAAACACAGCATAAAAGGTCTACCAGGTAACACAGATTTGCATGCAAAGTTAAGATGTCCAGTCAGTGACTGTAACTTCCTAAGGGTCACTTTGTTGGCTGACTGAACATACTCCACCAGCTTCTCCAGGAGAGCCACTTTTTCTTGTGGCAATTAGGACACCATGTGGACCATGTACAGCTCAATGCCTAAGTACATGAACCTGGTTACAGGCCCTTCAGTTCTTTTGTTTGCCAGAGGCACCCCAAACCAGTCCATGAGCTGTGCAAATGAAGCCAGTGTGGCCCCGCACTCTGCCGTGCCAGGTGCCCCTATGAACAAGAAATCATCTAAGTAGTGTGTGATTAATTGGTTGCCACTGTGTTCCAGGTAGCCTATTCTAGGAAGTGGCTGAAAGTCTTGAAAGTTGCACATGAGATAGAGTAACCCATTGGCATCGCCATATAGTAATAAAATTCCCCTTCGAATGAAAAACCTAGTAGGTCAAAATCTCCTGGACTGACTGATAGTCAGTTGAAAAGCCAACTTGATGTCACTCTTGGCCAGTTGTGCACCCTTGCCTACCTTCTGGATAACCTTGACCGCTGTATCGAAAGATGCGTAGCACACTGCTCTGTCCTTTTTGCTGATAAAATCATTTACTGAGGCCTCTTTTGGATACAATAGGTAGTGAATCAACTGGAATTCCCCTGGTATCTTCTTGGGCACCACCCCAATGGGGAGATCCTCAAGGGGCTCAGTGCCAGAATCTTGAATGGTTCCACCACCCTCCTAGTGGCCACCTCCTTGTGGACCTTCTTAACCACCACTTCCTTCAATGTCCTTGCCGACTTGAGGTTGTTTGCCATGGTGGCTACTCGGGTCCCCTGGTAGGGAATATGAAAACCAAAAGAGAAACCGTCTAACAGGTACTGGGCATCTTTCCTGTAAGGGTAGCAGTCAAGCCATGATGACATGTTCAGTTTTTCTTGGGGACCTCACCAAACCACTTTGCAAACTTTTCCCACTGCTTGTTGTCGGCTTGTTGGCCCTCGTCCCTTTTATAGCTTCCTCCCCCTTGGCAGGTGCTAGCTTTGTGCTTACCTCCACAGCTGCTGCACTCATGCCGGAATTTGTAAAAATCCCCAAAGCATTTCCCCATGTTGTACTGCCTGCAGGTGCCCACCCCTTTTTGCTCTGCCCAAGCTACCTTGTTGACCATGTGCCCACTGGCCATGTATGTCACGTTAGTGGGCTTTGCCCATGTCATGTGTCTGCACCACAGGCTGTGGTCGATCTTGTCTCATCTCATCTCACGGGATCTAGGTACCCTCATGCGGAACAGCTCGTCGTACCTTAGCAATGCATTCCCTTCAAAGGCAAGGTGGGGCTGTTTTAATGTTATCCCTGTATTTGAGCAGCTGCCCTATCTTCTGTGGGAACTTGGAGCAGTAGATGGTGTTACACGAGGTCCCTGCACCCTAATTGGTACCCCCACAGGTACACTGTAGACAGCTAGCTTTAGGTATATGTTATACTAACATACAGGGCTTAGAGCATCTACCGTACAAGAGTAGATGTCAGGATATGTATGCACATTATTGCTATATACTTTACTTTCCAATATACACATGTATTTCTTGCTTATAAGATGTTAGGACATCTGTGTCCTTGTAATGATTATGATATATGCGTCGACATTGCCATCTTCTGATGATTTGTATTACTACATGTCTATGTACAAACTGTACCTCTTTGTTTCTACAATGTGATGACTATAACAACATTGTATAATGTTATCTTGGACTGTGGAGCCACCTCTAATTTAGCCAATAGGGCTCATCTCTGTAATTAAAAATGTTTCTATTTTACAGTAACCATGGTAATTATCTTAGGTATATAATGTAAGACATTACGTCTTCTACCCCAGGAGGCATGGAGATTCCTCGAGGTATAGGGAACGCTTAGCATTGGCTCCCAGTTCCTATTGGTAAGAACTGCTTAGGGCAACTGTGATTTTCCTTTTGGTAGTAATAAACAAGCTTTATTACTCTTATGCAACATGTCTGTGATTCCTTGCATGCCCATTATTGCCAAGAACCTGAGAGTGAGGTTTAGACCTCCTGACAATTGGCGACTACGTGCAGGCAATATTTGGAGTTTGCAAAATTTCACTCATTGCTACAACTTTCCCCTACGGGGACAGCAGGTGTGCATTCCCACACCACCTCTCGTTTTCACCCACTTTGTACTCACTTGAAAAGTCTGGCTGCTACCTAGGTGTGGTTGATGCTGACTCAACCCACCCCACAGCAGTTTTGAATTGCAAGCTTACAAGTGCACAGTTGCCTGGCTGTGAACAAGTGCACCTGTTGTTGCTCGATACACAGCACGGCAGCTTTTCACAGTTTGATTTTTCGTTCCCTCCCACACAATGGCCACTGTATCAAATAACTGTGCAGAACTGAGACTCGATGTCTCAAATTTCCTTGCCTCCATTGGAGGATGGGCTGACTTAGCATGGGACGCAAGTCAATCTGAAAACCCTATACTGGGGATTTCAACCCAGTACATTGAGACGAGACAAACAGCCAGAAAGCAAGAAGCTGAAGGGCTGTTGGTCGTGGCTCTCTGCATTGCTCTGTAAGCCTCCAAAGTGAGGTTTGATCCCTTGAACTGCAAATCTCATCTCTTAAGCAGGAGATGGGATTGCAGGAAACTGAAAGTGTAAGATGAGAGCAGGATTTGGAGTCTGAGCTCCAAACTCTGAGTAATGAAAATAATTCCCTTTTTCATCATTATGCTCAGGCAGGTGAGCAGGAACTTTGTATGTTGAAGTTGGAGTGTGAAAGTTTGAGACAGGATAAGGGGCAGGCTTTGCAAATGAATGACTTGTTAAGTAGAACGAATGATCAGATGCGTGAGGAGTTGGGCGAGTAACAGGATGAGATAAACCAGGTACGTAATGATTTAGGGATAGCTACTAAGGACAATCGCGAATTGAGTGCCACGTATACAGTATTACGGAAGCAGATGCAGGATGATGTGGATCAGAATGTTGCAAAAGTGAGTCATGAGGAATGTGGTTCTAAAATGGTGAAACTGCGCCATCAACGAGGGGTGCTGGCTGGTCACGTCAAGGCAATGGTAGGTGTAGCCCCTGCCTTTTCGACGTTATGTGAAGGGAAGGAGTCAGATGATGACCCCTCTCTGTACAACACCCAGTCACACCCCTACTATGGCCCAGACACCCCTTCCCGCCATCCACAACATGGTGGACCCCTGTCACATGACACCACATCCCTATGTCCTCAACGGCATGATGCACATCATGGGCGACGCCAACATGGTGACTCCCATAATGGGGAGCAGGCCTAGGCCTAGTCCCGACAGCACCACCGATAGCATTATTAGTGTGGAAGACAAGCAAGAAACAGAGAAAATTATTAAGAGTGCCTTAGGCACTGTGCCCATCTCTGAGAAAAACAAACTGGTTCTCAAGACTCAAGAGATTAGGCAGCTTCTACATGAGGCTGGTACCCAGGAGGGCATGGTTTGCTCTGTGGTGGAAGCCACGGCTCAGGCAGCCCTGGAGGGCGCCCGAGGTAATCTACCTCTGCTTGATCATCCCAATAATCCCCTACAAATGGCCAACTCTGTTCAGCAAATAGCTGACAGTATTGATCAGATGAGCCCGTCCGACAACCTCAGTTGCCACTTGGAAAAGGTGCGTGCTAAATGTGAAATGCTTAGTCTCCCTGCAGACTACCAGGTCAAGATCCTACGCCAGACCATCGATCCTGGCCTGTGGGTGAAACTCCCCAGTGACCGCCAGGACGGCCATGCCACCTTTGATGAAGTGGCAACTGAGCTCATTTCTGCACACAACCCAGGTGTGGTAGGAGTGATGCTCGCATACCCTGTGAAACAGAATGCGAAAGAAAGTCCAGTGACTTTCCACCAGAGGCTCTGGATGGCCTACCAAGCAAGGAAGCACCTTGCAGGAGAAGCCACAGATGTGGAACTCATTGAGTATAAGACCTTGTTCCTTAGGAACTTGATCCTTGCAGTAAGAGAAAAGGTAGAGCCAACCACCTATCCCAACATGGAAAGATTTGCTGACATTCTTCGGAAAATAGAGAGAGTTTATCAACTACATCTGTGATTCAGGCTCCGGTTCCAAGAAAGCAGCTGCCGTGGAAGCAATTTTGGAAGCTATGACACACTACATGGTGGAGGGGCAGGCCCAAGAGAAACAGCCCCTCCCCACAGACAATCAACACCCCCAACAGGCCCAACAGCAACAACAACAATCCTGGGGTGGGAATCAGAACTACCACAAAAATAAGAAACACCGTAAGAACAATAAGGGTAAACAACAAAGACCAAGGCCCTTCATATAGAGAAATAGCTGACGAGAATTGGAGTCTCCGAGACCTCCTTGGCAAAGTGCACTCTGTAGCGGATGCCGTTCTGGTATGGGCCATTGCTGCAATACAACCAGAACAGCAGGCCTCCACAGGCCATGGGGACACAGGAAGCCCAGCTCTCAGGCCCTTACAGGCCTGAACCCGGAAGCGGCTCCCTATATAGCAGTTCAGCATGGTGAGATGGTTCAGAGGAACCAGGCCCATGCCCTCTTTCAGGAGCTCCCCTATGCTTCCACTGGTACAGATTGACAATTACAGGCCCCAGTCCATATTGTAAACAAGCTGGTCTTGGATATAAATGGAAGGCCCTGCACAGAGGCCGAGGTCGGGGGCCGCCTACTGACAGTACTATTAGATACAGGTGCGGCTGTGTCTGTATTACAGGATGACAACCTGGACTACCAGACGGAGGACCAATATATCTGGGGTAGATGGAACTAAGTTACCTGCATACCGCTCCCTGCCACTACCTGTGATACTGGGGCACCTGAAGGCACATCACACCTTTCAGCTAATGGTATTGCATGATCGCCCTAGTATAATCGGAACTGACGTTTTGGCACCACACGGCTGTGTGGTAGACCTAGCCAACATGTGACTGATACAAATTCAGGGACAATATCACACCATTATGATCCCTGACTCACATGTGGTTGCAACAATCTTTGCGAACAACAAAGAATATGATGCCATAGATTTGTTTAAGAACCATGAGCTTTTCCCAAAGCTCCTCCCTATTCTACAAAGACATTTGGAGGCACTTGCCTCCAACAAACATGACTGTGGCAGGATGCATACTGTCATTGAAGTGACAGGCCTAGCACATGAGGCAACGGCAATACCCCTTTCTACCTGAGGCCTTGCCTTCTCTAAGGGAAACAGTCAAATCACTCCTCAAGCAAGGTGCAATCAGGACATGTGTTTCCACTGCAAATTCCCCAGTGTGGCCTGTGAAGAAACCCACAGGTGCCTGGAGACTTGCTATTAACTGCAGGAGACTAAACCAGGTCACCTCCAGTTGTGCCCCAACTGTGGCAACAGCACCAGATGTGCTACGACTACTCACCCCGACCAACAATGATTTAGTGCCCCAGACATCTCCAATGGCTTCTGGTCATTGCCATCGGCCCCCAAAAGTCAATATAAGTTTGTCTTCATCAGTACATGTGGACCTGCTTACCACAGGGGTTCCACAACAGCCCCTCCTTGCCCCATTTGTACATGATGGACACCCTTGAGGGTTTCTCTACACCCCAGTGTCTCTTGCAGTATGTGGATGATCTGTTGTTGGCCACAGCCACACAGTAACAACATTTGGATCTCTTAGATGAACTGCTGACCCTCATCCAGAGGGAAGGCTTCAAATGTAACCCTGCAAAAGCACAACTTTGTCAGAAAGAGGTACTCTTTCTGGGCCTGAGGATAACAGACCAAAGCCAAAGCCCTACCTGGAAGAAGATACAGGGATTGCAAGATCTGTCACTGCCTACCAGCATGGCCACCCTTAGAAGGTTTCTAGGTATGGTGAACTATTCTAAAGATTTTATTTGTGATTTTGCTCAGAAGGCCACCCCTCTGTACAAACTACTGAAAAAGGATGCCCCTAGACTTGGGGCCCCATTCACACCCAAGCTGTGACATCACTGAAACAGGCCTTGGCCTCAGTTCCAGCTTTGGTTAACCCCAATCCAGCCCTGCCATTCCATCTGGAATGTGCCACCTCTGACATTGCTATATTTGCAGTGTTGGCCCAGAAGGTCCATGGCACCCTGAGACCCATTGCATATGCATCATAGCTCTTGACCCCAGTGGAACAGAAATACAGCCTTTGTGAAAGGAACCTCCTGGCCACCTATGGGGCTGTCAAGCACTTTCTGTATATCATTGGGTACTCCCCGATTATCGATATAAACCACACCCCAACAACCTTTTAGCTATCAGACAGAGTAAAGGATGGGTCACTCTCCAGTACCAGGTTGACACACTGGTCCCTCCTTCTCCAGGACAGAGACATCAAGGTCCACCCAAACAAAATGCCATCCACGGTGGCACATGGTCTCCTTTTCCAAGAAGAGCCCCATGACTGTATATTGCAGCCACCTGATCTACCAGATCCAGGTCCTTTCCTTCCTGCTACACCACAACTACTTGAGAACATCTCATTGCGTCTTGTCTTTACAGATGGCTCAGCTTCCTATTACCAGAGAAAACAGATAGCAGGAACGGGCATATTAGTAATTTACCCTTTCAGTAACACTGTTAAGATTTCTAAGCATTGCAGTGTGGCATCATCACAGTATGCGGAGATGGCAGTGGTGGCCTGTGCCCTCGAGTTCATCCAGCATGGAACCAAGGATACCATCATTTTCACAGACTTTAACTGGGTTTGTTGTTCCCTTTCAGAATTTCTTCCTTTCTGGCAGAAGAACTCCTTTACCTCTTCTGATGGCACACCAGTGAAACACAAGGAACTGGCAATATACATACATTCACTGGCACAGAAATTTGCACACAAACTCTATGTACACAACATTAAGGCCCACTCCATACATGACCTCTGTCATGCCTTCAATGACACTACTGACACCCTTGCAAAGGAAGGGGCCTGGGGGGACACCTGGATGATGGACCATCCAGAGGCTACAGCACTGCAGCAGCCAGGAAGAAACCTGAACCATTCTCCCCTTTGGATTTGTCAGAAGCCCAGCATGCTGACTCTGAACTCAAAAATGTGTTCAGATTCCTGGATAAAGGTCCTGAGAAGAATCTACCTACCCACAACCCCTACCGAAGGCATGAAGGTAAGTTACACCTGTCCCCTGATGTCAAGCTCATCTGTTATCAACCAGATGACACCCCCACCAAATTGTGGGTGGTCCCTTGTCATCTTGGGTCCAAATTTCTGCACCAAGTGCATGACACCCCCACTGGTGGACAACAGAGAGTGGAAAACACACTCCAAAGGCTCAAGACCACCACCTGGTGGCCTGGTGTCACCAAGGATGTCAAACAGTACTTAGAGGACTGTCTTGTTTGTGTACAAAATAATCCCATTCCTACCAAACGTAATGCCAGGCTACTACCACAAAGGCATTCTGGCCCTTGGCATGCCATACAGATCGATTTCATTGGTCTCCTGACCAATACCAGCAGAAACAACAAATACACCCTTGTGGTAACTGATCTTTTCTCTAAGTGGGTTGAAGTTTTCCCCACTAAGACATGCACTGCTATAACCACCGCTAAAATCCTGGTGGAACAGATTTTCTCCAGGTGGGGCCTACCTCTTAAGGTAGACTCTGACAAAGGTACCAGTTTTACAGGTGAGTTGATGAAAGAAGCCCTTGAACTCCTTGGAGTTAATCAGAAGTTCCACATACCTTACCATCCACAATCCTCAGGTCAAGTAGAGAGAGCCAACAGACAGATTAAGCAAATGTTTTCCAAATTCATTGAGGACAAGCCCAAGGACTGGGATTCCCTACTGCTGTTACTCCTTATGGCAATTAGGGGTACACCCTCAGCCACAACCCAGTTGACACCCTTTGAGGTGATGACTGATAGACAAATGAGATTACCTGAATACCTGTTGTTTGACCTGCACCTACCCTCCACTGCATACCGTGTCTCGGTGGACCTATATGTGGAAAAACTCAGACAAGACCTCATACACACTCATATGTATGCTGCTAACTGCATGGGCAAGGCCCAGCAACAGTCCAAAATTCAGTTTGACAAACACACACAAGAAGTGGATTGGCAAGTTGGGGATCAAGTAATGGTTCTCAGATTTGTACATACCACACATTCCTTCTCCAATAAGTGGGAAGGACCCTACCCCATTGTCAACAAGCTCAGTCCAGCAGTCCATCAGGTTAGACTCATGCAAAACAACAAACTACAACAAACTGACTGACAAATGGTTACGTGCAAACCAGCTGAAACTGTATAAAGGAGTATAATTACTTTTCCTCACCGCATTGGGCGGAATAGTACTAATTTGCTAATGTTTGATTTTCCTTTTCAGATACACTTCTATCTTGTTCTATTTTCTCCTCATCTCAGGAGTTATCCCCTGCATCCAAGGCACGGCAAAGCACCTCCTTCGTCACCTTGATCCACCTGCAACTACCCCAGAGGGAGTCTCCATCAATATTCCCAACAATTTGATTACTGTCCAGGAAGGTTCAGATGTCTACCTCACAGCCTCGGTTGCTGCTCCTGATAAATCTACCTTACAAATTGAGTGGCAAACCAAGTCTAAAGGACAAATATTCCCCATGACCAAACTCTCCAAGGGAACTTTCCATGGATGGCCCAACACAAAATTATCCCCAAATGGTACTTTGTCCTTGCTCCAAACCTCTCTTAGACATTCTGGTTTATATAATATCACTGCCTTAATTGACCCTTCATATTGTGATTCTTTGTCTAAAGATTCTGTCAGGAAATGTTGTGCTGTACACAACATGGCCTCAGCTGCCATGTATTTATCTGTTTTACCCCTACTGAGAAACAGCTTTTGGAATGTCCAAAACAAACCCTGGTCCTCGTAGTGGTCTCACAGCCTCTACTTTACCTGGCTCGCTTCTTAACAACTTACACTTTATGCATATACAATACCTGTTTTGTTTAACTTGACTTGCTAGAATATAAAAGAATTTGGTATGTGTCATACTACTAATACATCATTGTTTTATAGTACTTTGTTACTTGATAGTTTAGCAGCTTTTCAGATTTGTAACCAATACCCTATTGCCAGGGTGCACACCACTGAGCATAGAGGCAATTTTAAGAGAGAATGTAAAACAGATGATCAAAGTCATAAAAAAAAAATACCCGTGACACATCTGATGTCACTGGTGCCACAGGCACAGTCACTGGTGTTTTTGGTACAGCAATGTCTATCTGGAATGAAGCCGACATTGCTGCTATCAAATCACATTCACAGAAGTTTCAAATTGGTCTGGTGAATATCATACCCCCATTATTGCATGGTATGGATGGCCTTAGGAAGAAAGATACACTGTATACAATATGCATGACATTTTCAGACTGTAAAGACAAGATTAATGCCCTAGTTGCACAAAACAATAAAGAAGCAGATAAGCAATACATTGCCCATGAAATCTTATGTTCCGCCTATGGCTCATACATTATCACTACTGTCAACAATCTCTTCTGTGATCTGGAATCTGGAAGAATCTCTGATATCATCCATGATAGATGTATCTCTAAATGGTATTGTCCTCATTGCAAATCCCCCTGTGTTGCCATATGTATGTTATAGTCTTTAACTGTTCCTATTTCTACTGCTAGGAATTTGGGTTTTATGACCAGGCACCCTAATACTGGTCCTTGTTTTACTTCTAAAAAATGTTCTATTAAGGATACCATGTTTGTGTCTTTTACTGTTTCTTTACCATGTTTTGATCCTACTACAGCTATATTTGATAAACTAGCATCCGTACACTCCATTGGGCACCTTGATGAAGACATCTACAGAGAATGCCTTGACTTGCCTCCTCTACTGGTTTTCCATCCTCTTCTGGACGCATTGGTCTCGACGCACATGGACTGTTGTGCGAACAAAGGATGTATTTATTTGTGTCGATGTGATGTATTTGATGTTATTAAACCTGTATGTGGCTATTTCCCAGACAGTATCAACTGATCCTTTTCCATGGATGATGACAACACCACTAATTGCACAGAATACCAGGACTCAACATCTGCTCCAGATGATTCCAAGTTGTACCAGTCTTATCGGAAGAAGGTTCACCGCCTATCAACATGAATTTCCAAACAGACTTACACTTGCCCAGTTCAATTACAGAAATGGAGACTGCCTACTGTAAAAATGCAATACAATTTGGATGGTGAATATTGAGTGGTAACTAATTACAAGTCTTTTAAATATGGTGAGGAAACGTGCTCTATTGATACTCCCAACTTTTGTTTTGTTCCCCATCAGACGACTATTATTGGGCACACAGTTATTATCCCTGTCCCCATTATGGACCCTGATATCATTGATGGTAACCCTGATTATTTGCTAACTCTCTGAGTATTTACCTTATTTTAATATACACATTGATCCTTTAACTTTGACATTAAAATCACTTTTAGACAGAAAAGACACCCATCTCATCCACATCAGCAATAATATTTCCAAAGCAGATGAGGCCATACTTGTCCTCATCAATGTTGGTGATTTGAATAGTGCACTTACTAACACTTGGTTAGAGATTATCTTTAAAGGTTTTGTTATTATACAAGCATTTTTGATATTTTTCTCATTATTATGCTTTGCTGTCTACGGCATACCTTACGCCAACACCATGAGCAGCTGGAGTTCCTTTACAAGGCTCATGCGTTGGGTCTGTAAATGACACCTGCTCCCTATCCACTTCCTTATTCTTGCTTGCGTTGCTCTTGAGAGGCAACAAGGGGGGAAATGTTACACGAGGTCCCTGCACCCTAATTGGTACCCCCACAGGTACACCACAGACAGTTAGCATTTAGGTATATGTTATACTAACATATAGGGCTTAGGATATCAAATCAAATCAAATCAGCTTTTATTTATAACGCACTTTTTAAAAAACAAAACATGTGTATATTGTCAAAACACAGACAAACATTTAATCAATAAAATATATAAAAAGATAAAAAGGCAGCAAAAATAAAACTAAACATTCTCTCCAAAAGCCAAGTTAAATAAATACATTTTCAGTGAGGCTTTAAAGGTCTCGGTGGACAAGCACTCTCTAATCCGAAGAGGTAGAGAGTTCCACAGGGTCGGGGCCACAAAAGAAAAAGCCCTGGCACCTGATAACTGAAGGCAGACCCTGGGAACCTCTAGCAATCCCTCATCGGTGGAGTGGATTGGACAGAGGGGGCAGTAGGGCCAAAGGAGGTCTTGCAAGTAGCCGGTCCTTGTCCGTGTAGGTGATCCTCCAATGCACTGGCAGCCAGTGCAGTTCGCGTAGCACAGGTGTGGCATGGCAAGTTCTTGACAACCCAGTCAACAACCTGGTCACTGCGTTCTGCACCAGCTGCAGGTGACGGAGATCCACCCCCGGTAACCCTAGGTATAGAGCATTGCAGTAATCAAGACGAGAGGACACAAAGGCGTGAACCAATATCGGAAGATCATCATGAGGAACAAGGTGCTTAATCCGGGGGTGTTCCTCAGATGATAAAATGAGGACTTGACAACTGCTGACACCTGTACTTTTAGCGTCAGTTCATTGTCAAGCACTACGCCCAGATTCTGCACCCATTTAGAAGGTCTCAACTGGTTACTCCCCAACACAAGGCCAGATGGTTGCCCAGGAGTCAACTTCTCTACATGGTGATCTGGGTCCACCACCAACACCTCAGTCTTGTCTGGATTTAGTCTCAACCAGTTAGCACTCATCCAGTCCTGGATCTCAACAAGGCAGTTGTTAAAGACTGAGATTGCACTATTTTGTTCGGGTACAAAGGACATGTAGAGCTGATTATCATCTGCGTAGCAGTGAAAACTCAGCCCATATCACCTTATAATGTCTCCCAACAGCAACATGTACACTGTGAACAACATGGGGGACAGCACGGAACCCTGCTGCATCCCACAAGGCAAGGTGAAGAGGGCAGAGGAAAAGATTCCTGACACCACCCTCTGAGTCCTGCCTGTGAGGAAAGAATGGAACCACCTGAGGACTGTCCCCGACAATCCAGAGTAGCTGCAGCTATTCCAGCAACACCCCATGGTCCATGGTGTCAAATGCTGCAGAGAGATCAAGGAGGACCAAAATCGAATGACTCCTCTGATCCCTCGCTATTAGGAGATCTTTAAGTACCCAAACCAATGCCGTCTCAGTACTATGCCTTTTCCTGAAACTGGACTGGAGAGGATCGTAGATCTCATGGGTGATAAGAAAGTTCTCAAGCTGCAACACGACTACCTTCTCAATAACCTTGCCCAAAAAGGGCAGGTTAGAGACCGGTCTGTAGTTCTCAAGACAGTCTGGGTCGCAGGAAGTTGTCTTTAAGAGGGGTGTCACAACAGCCTCCTTCAGGGGATCCAGAAACACCCCCTGATCCAGCGAACAACAGACTATCTCAGCAAGGACCGGTCTGATCACATCCAAACACCCCACCAGGAGGCACATTGGTACAAGAGTAGATGTCAGGATATGTATGCACATTATTGCTATACACTTTATTTTCCAATATACACATGTATTTCTTGCTTATAAGATGTTAAGACATCTGTGTCCTTGTAATGATTATGGTATATGAGTCAGCATTGCCATCTTCTGATGATCTGTATTACTACACGGTTATGAATAAATTGTACCTCTTTGTTTCTACAGAGTGATGACTATAACAAAATTGTATAACGTTATCTTGGACTGTGGAGCCATCTCTAATTTAGCCAATAGAGCTCATCTCTGTAACTAGAAATGTTTCTGTATTACAGTAACCATGGCAATTATCTTAGGTATATAATGTAAGACATTACGTTTTCTACCTCAGAGACCTCAGGAGGCATGGAGATTCCTCAAGGTATAGGGGACGCTTAGCATTGGCTCCCAGTTCCTATTGGTAAGAACTGCTTAGGGCTACTGTGATTTTCCTTTTGGTAGTAATAAACAAGCTTTATTACTCTTATGCAACATGTCTGTGATTCCTTGCATGCCCATTATTGCAAGAACCTGAGAGTGAGGTTTAGACCTCCTGACAATGGAGACAAAGATATCAAAAGCTGCTGCCCAGTTCTTGAATGTATATGACACCTGTGGCCAGTGCAACCTTTCCTGCTTGAGTCTATCTTTGTCTCCTGTGTCCAGCAATTTCCTGTGCAACAAGTCAAAGATCTCTATGTACTCCCCCTTCCATATCTTGTCCCTCATGGAGGGGGTTAGGTGGGTGTCTGTTGGGTCATCCACCCCCAGGTAGGCCCAATGATCTTGCCCCGCCACCATAGGTGCAGTCGGGTTGGGCTTCTGCTGACATGTTGGAGTGGGGGCTGCCATGGCCCTTTCCTTTCTGTGGGGGTTCAGTGCTCCCCACTGTTGGTCCTGCCATGGCTGTCCCAGACCCCAGACTTTCCTGACTGTGTTGTCCACTGTGACCTGTGCCATGGCAGTGCCGGTCCGAAGGGGCTCTCCATTTGCCACCTGAGTTTTTCCCCTACTGCCCCCTGTCTTGTTGCATGGACAGGCACCACTGGGGGTACTGGAGACATTGCAATCTGGTTTCCAATGTTACTATCCCCAAAGAATTGCTGGCCTCCCCAACGGGCCCATGGCTACCACGGAAATGTTGCCGTGGGGGCTGGGGGTGCCCCTACCCATTCGTCGGGTGGCACCACCTGCCCTGCTCCTTGTGGCATTGCATTCATAAAATATGGGGAAAAAATTGGCAGTGGCCAGGGCCACCACCCCTACTGCCCTGCTGCTGCAGGTCCCTGGGCTGCCACCGGGGCATCCTTTTTTGGGTGAGCCCTGTGTGGTTTCTCTCCCCCAGTGCCCCCCCGAGGAGACCTACCTCTGCCCATGTCTCTCACTCTATCTAATGCCTTGCCCAGCAGATGCTTTCCCACTATAGCAGTAACCTCCCCCTTTTGCTTGCCCCCGGCCTGTATGAAAGCTACCATCCTGGGTCTGACCCGCCCCAATTCCCGGGTGTTCCCACTGTCTTTGGCTGACCAGTTGGCCATGTGTCAGCAGGAGTGCTGCCTTCGTTCCTTGCCTGCCTGTGTCGCTCCCTCTTTGGCAACCATCTTGACTAAGCGTGGACGTTCTGGTCACCAGCATTTGGTAGCATTATCACCTCCTGCTGCTCTTCCACTGCTGCCGTCTTCCAGGTGCCTTTCATTCTCAGGGCCTCCTGCATCTTCCTGGATGGTTTTCTTGTTCGTGTGGGTGCTCTAGTGGCATTGGGAACCCTGTGTTGCTGTGTTGGAATGCTTTGCATGGCTATCTGGAGCCATTTGGGGCCCCCCAATGACATCAGCCACTGCAGGGTGTCTGCAAACTCCTGAGTGAGTGTGCCATGCAGGCCTGGTGACTTAGAGACCTGAGCCTCACCGTCCCCTTGTCTTGCTACCTCAGCCCCAATACTCATGTTTGCTAACCACTGTTACTCATACAAAAACCTGCAGAGGAAAGACAACACTGACCTGTTAGTGATGCAGCAAGTAAAACTCTTGGTGCTGGCCTATATCGAAGGCCCCCCCCCCAGACTCACCTCCGAAGACTGCTCCAGGGGTCTGTCATGCGCCCTGTCATAGGTGGTGCAGTACTCCCTCCTTTAATATATTGGCCCCTTTTGCTTTTTTTTTTTTGTGTACTGCCCTGTCCTGTAAGAAAAGGCACCGCACCCGCAGAGGTAGCAGTATAATTCCAGCCAACATGCCATTGAGGGGTATATAATAGGATGTTTGGGGCACCCCATTCCCCCTGCCATCCCCTGCCACCCCCCTCCCAAGTGCCGTGGAAGGAGGGCTGATGTCTCATGCCAAAGGGTGGACATAGAACACCGCTCGCCGTGTGTGAAAATACCCAAAATGTTATATAAATGTGTATATATATTTTTTTTTGGTGAAATGAGAGGCTATAGGGAAAGCCAGTCCCGCTGACTAACGATAGATGAGGCCTGACAATGGCCACCGGAGGTGGTGCAGGGGCAGGCCGACAGCTGGCCTTCTGCCAACATGACCGCTGCACCAACCGCTTATGCACGGGATGAGAGCAAGCATTCCCAGGGTGATATTTCCATTGTGCCAGTGTGGATGCTGAGGAAAAAAGGCCCCATAGAACAGCAGGTGCCCAGGGGGAGCAAAGGCAAATGGACACTGCTTCGAGGCACAGGAGCCAGCTGAAACATCAGCCTTGCCTGGTCGGGTGGTCAGCCCCCGGCACTCGAGCCACTGATAAAAGGGGGCCTGCCTGCAGCTGCTGCCCTGCCTGAGGCAGCACCAACAGTAGCATGGGTGGGGACTGGGACACCACCGTGCTGTATATGGGTCATGTGGCCCCACCAAAAGGGAAAAAAAAACTGCTGGACCTGGCAGTCCTACCATGCCCCCTCCACTGCAGACCCGCGGACCCTACCCAGAGAGGTGCTGGGCAGCTGCTGTGGAGTTCTTAACCTGCCACCGGATACCACCAGCAGCATGGGTAAGTGCCCTCTGACTGCTTCTGTGGTTTGGAGGGAGTCTACAAGTGACTACAGATGCATGGCCCAGGGCGATAGTTGTTTGGGGTACCTTCACAGGGGAGCTGCAGTGGTGCCAGGGCCTTGGGGAGGGTGTTGCCTCTGTGACCGCTGCTTGGGGGAGGTGTGGTGTTCTGATGATCTCCTGCCAAGGGCTTCCCCTCTTGAAACCACGGCCAGCAGTCATGCTGTGGAACAGGGAAAAACATGCCATCCAATGGCCAGTGATGCAGTATGCACACGGTGCGAGCCACAGGGCATAGCTGCTACTGTAACCGGGCCCCTAGCATTGGGCCAGGCTCGCTGTGCCACAGCCGTCACTGGACCTGGAGCGGCCCCCGGGCAACATCCCCACAGAAATTTCCCTCCGCCTGCCGCCTATAGTTCTGTTCTGCAAAGCTGTGCTGTGCACCGAAACTGGGCAATCTACAGCCATACCTATGGGGATGAAGCCCCTTCCCCCTTGCCCCTAGGGCTTTTTGGGTCCAGTGTGGCCTTACCGATGTGGCCTGGAGTGATCTTCCTAGTCTTCAGTCTTTAGTGATCTTCTCTGGTGTCTGGACGGAAACATAGAAACATAGACTTTGACGGCAGATAAGGACCACTTAGCCCACCTAGTCTGCCCATTTCCCTACCTACTGGATAAGCTGCAGATCCTATTTAACCAACAGACTATTTCTTCCTACCCCCCACAAAAATTGCCTTATGTCTGTCCCGTGTATTCTTGAATTCTCCCACAACCTCATCAGGAAGGCTGTTCCACGCATCCACCATCCTCTCCGTGAAAAAAATACTTCCTCACATTGCCCCTGAGCCGTCCCCTCTTTGTCTTCAGATTGGGTCCCCTTGTTCTTGCACAACTCTTTTTCTGAAAGATGCTACCCTCTTGGACTTAGTTGATTCCACTGAGGTACTTAAAAGTTTCTGTCATGTCCCCCCTCCCTCCTTTCCTCAAGGGTATACATATTAAGTTCTTTTAGTCTCTCCTCGTATGGCTTCTCTTGCAGACCCTGCACCACTTTACTTGCCCTCCTCTGGACTGCCTCCATCCTGTCTATGTCCTTGTGGAGATGGGGTCTCCAGAACTGGACACAGTACTCCAGATGGTGTCTCACCAACCATCTCTACAGAGGGATAACAACTTCCTGTTTTCTGCTGGTGATGCCTCTTCCTATACTTCCCAGTATCCCCCCAGCCCTCCCTACTGCCTTCTCACATTGCTTGCCAAACTTAAGATCACCTGATATGATTACCCCCAGGTCCCTTTCCATTTTTGTTGTTGTTACTACTTCCCCCCATTGTGTAATCTTCCCCTCGGTTTTTGTTTCCCAGGTGCATTATTTTGCACTTCTTTGCATTGAAGCCTAGCTGCCATACTTCTGACCATTTATCCAACCTTACCAAGTCCCTTCTCATCCTTTCCATGCCTCCTTGTGTATCAACCCTGTTGCAGATCTTTGTGTCGTCTGAAAAGAGGCATACTTTTCCTTCCTGTGCCTCTGCAATGTCACTTATAAAGACATTAGAAAGGACTGGACCTAGTACTGAACTCTGCAGTACCCCATTAGTAACCCCTCTTCAGAGTGAACTTCATTTACAATTACCTTCTGTGTCCTGTTTATAACCCCGTTGTTAGCCGGGGTTACTAGAATCCCAGTAAGACCTAGTGGTAGGCAGGGAAGGCAGCTTGTGAAACTCCAGTTAAATGGATTTCACACTGTCTCACTCTGTTCTCAGTTTCAGTTGAGACTGAGGGATGGCATCACCATAGAACTGTCGTAGCTGCTTGAGCCACAATGGAATCTGCATCAGGGAGTTGGAATAGAATGTTGGGGGGTTTGAACAGTAGTCTGTGGGTCAGTTGGTGTTTGGAGCTTGCTGAGGGAGCAGCACAGCAGCTCTGTGTAGGCTCGTGGAGCCTCAGCCCTGACATAGGGCTACCATTCTGGGAAAAAGGTGTGTTTCCACCAAAAGAGAGACACAGAAGATAGTTTTTAAAGTGGTGGAGACCGCTGTTTCGGGTCTCAGTGCCCCATTCCTCAGGGGATGGGGCAGGAAGGGTTTCCTGCATATTCCAGGGGCAGCCCCTGGTGTTTTCTGCTAGTGGAGAAGCTGCCTTGTTTGTTCAAGAGTTTTTGGGAAACAAGAAGATTTGTGAATCGCCTGTGGACACCTGCAACCGGAGGGTGAGTTTCTGCTCTTTCTAAAGGGCCTATGTTTTTCACCCTGGGACTTGTGTGATAGTGGGGATTGGACTACTGAAGTAGTGGGAGGCCTAGAGTAATAGGCTTAGCCAAAAATAAAAGTATGTTCAAGTCCAGCACTTATGGGAAGTCAAGACATGTAGAGGAGATGTGACATACGTCTACCCAGCAATCTACATTGCCAAGCTTTTAGAAAATAGTTGTTTAGTTTCCAGAGAGATGGCCGGGTATGGATTGTGGGAGCTGGAGGTGGGAGACCCCCATCTTTAGTGACCAGGTCCACCTCTACGGATTTGCTCTGTGGATTTCTACTTTGCCTCATGCACTTGGCCAGTGATGAGAGAAGTACCCAGACGTGGGATTGGAAGGAAAATTCCCTGTAGGAGTCGAAGGCTCTAAGGTGGTTTGGGGAGCCACAACAGGAAAACTGGTTCATTTCCCAAAATGGACCACGGATCAAGTGGCCAGTGGGGGAGCCAGGCCAGTGGGGAAAACCCAAGTAGTGTACAAGTCGGGCTGTGTACCCAAAGCTGCGTGCAAGTCTGGGCTGTGTGCCTGGTGGGTTCAGAGCCTGAGGGCTGGAAATAGTAAAGAAGTGTTCTGTTGTCTCTAATCTGCATTACCAGGAATGTAGCCCCGTGGGGGTCCATCTATGCTTTGTTTGCTCAGCTTGGATGTGAATAAAAGCCACACTGTAGAATCCCATTCCTGGTTCTGGACATTACTGTTATTGCTTCCTGTGTTCAGATTTACTTGGGTGCCCCTCTGCAGAGTAGCTAAACCTAGGCCCCCTGTGCCGAGTAACCTCATCCTCCCCGAACCCAGTCCCCACCAGGTACTGTTGTCAGCTTCAACAGCATGCCAACTGTCATTTTGCAAAAAGGCAGGGGTCGGGGGTTACAAAAATGGAGGCACCACTTTGGATTTAATTCTGGGAGGAAGTTGCTTGGACAAGGGGGGGCTAGCGTTTTGGCTATCTGGCAGTGGGTAGCCCAAAAAGCTGAAGCAATTTACCTAGTGTGTTGCTGTGTGCTGTGGATCTTATGCTGCTGTTTAAAATGCCAACTGTTTACCAAGGAGCAGTAAAGCCAAGGAGTGTGCCCTTGTCCTGCATCAATTGTTTACAGCGGTTTTTGCCTGCTTTTAAAATGAACTGTGGTAAAGAAAAGTGTGAAAGACTAGGGGTAGCAACAGGAAAATTGTGCCCTGGATGTTGGAAATGCTTTTAAAATGAACTGTGGTAAAGAAAAGTGTGGAAGACTAGAGGTAGTAACAGGAAAATTATGCCCTGGACGTTGGAAATGCTTTTTGAATGAACTGAGAGACTTGCAGGTGTAAATGGCCATGCTAAATGGCTGAAATGGGCTCCCGCTGTGGAGTCAGTTGAAAAAAAAAAATTGCATTCTGCAGTTTAAATTTGCCTGCTCGACAATCGCTGTGAGGAGAAGAGCACTCATGAGGAAGAAGAGGCTCATTTGCATTGCATCGTGTGATTGGTGAGGCTGCATTCAGTCTTGCCCCTCAGCCAGCTCTACAGTGACTGCCCCAGCATTCGAGAGGGAGTGTGAGTGGAGTGCGTGTACTGGCTTGTGGAGGAGCATCGCAGAGTGTTAAAAACGCTGTAAACCTTCTAAAAATAGACTTACTTGTTTAAAATTGGGCTCAACCTGCTAATCGATCGTCTGAATTGCAGCTGTGGTGGTCGAGGAGACGATCGGCAGGACTGCTCACTCGTTTCTGTTCTGAGGCCTCTAAGACTGGCTGCAGGCTGTTTTCCCCATCGCAGCAAACTGCTACTGATAACAGTAAGTACTAACATGGAAACTGCTCAAACAGTGATTTTCTGCCCTATGCCATATAAAAATGTGTGCAGCAGTGTAGTCGCTTTGCAATTAACAACTGTGTCAGGTCCTGCCAGCAAGTGCAAGTCTGTTAAGCCATTGCCTGTGTGCATAGTAATGAGTTCAGCCTCAGTTTAAAGTTTAAAGCCAGAGAGAGACTGTGAGTTGTAGCCAAATGTGCAGCACTAGTTTTACAGGCAATCCTGTGCTTAAAAACCTGAAGCTTTAAGGGACTGTGAGTCAAAGAAATGTTTCCAGCATGTAAAAAGTCAGTGGAAAATCATGTAAATGTCTTCAGAACAAGAACAGTGCAAGTTTGTGCAGTTTGAGCAAAAGTTATCAGTAGTGTGTGTAAATCGGGTGCACAATGGCTTGACCCAATTTCTGAATGTTGATGCACAGGAGTGCTGCTGCTGCCATTACAGGGTGGGGTAGTAAAGTAAACACAGCAGCAGAGGAGCCATTTTAAAAGTAAAGAAGGTGTTCAGTAAAGTGGGACTTTCAGTTACAGTGAGCTTTTGTTTGTTTTTCTGTAGTTATAGCCTCAGGACCAGCTCGCTATCCGGATCATGCCTGGGTTGCAGTAACAGCAGCAGTAAATAGACTGAGGGATATTGAAAAGTGGTGCTATGGAGGACAACTGCCTCCTCATGTGGCGATTCCTAGTTTTTCAGTGCATCTATGTCAAATATGCTTGAGAGCTGGAAGGGACGTCTTCATGATTCCTCACTGTGCTGGATGCCTAGAAAAATATGGCTTGTATAAAGTGCCTCAAATTCTTTTGGCTCCCACATGGACAAAGGTTCAGGAATCTGCAGCTGGCAGCACACAGCACCAGGCGGAGCCTGTGGAGGAAGGCTCCTCGGGGGAGTGTGGCACAAAGCTAGAGGGTACAGAGTTAGAGACAGAACCAGAAGTTGAAGTTTCGGATGCTGGATCCCAGAAGGAAAGTTCGATAAAGCATCAGCAGACCCCTGGAGGGGGGGGGCTTAGCCCAAGTCTCTTAGGAGAAGATGAGATGCGGGAGGCCTTTGAGTGGGAGATGTCGATCTCCGCGCCTAGTGATGAGTGGATAGTCTCAGGAGTGAGGACGACTGGTCACTCCTGGGCTCAGATCCTCAGTGAAGAGGAAGATGAGGGGGAACCTATGTGGCCTTGTGAAAAAGGAATGGGTACACAGCCTCAAGATCTTGCCTTAGAGGAATGCATGGAAGAGAGTGGTGATGCCACTGCCTTGGCTATGCAAGAAGAAGAAGTCGAGGATCTGTTTTTAATTTCATTAAGGATGCGTAGCTGGAAGAACCAGGACTGGCCACCCCCAAGCCAGGCCAGCGGTCTCAGGTTGACCAAAGCTAGTAAAGAGGAGAGACTGGTTCATAGGAAGGCAAATGAGATCTATGGTATGACCTTTCCTCGGAAAGTCTGGGAGGAGATTGAGAACAGCAGGAAATCCTAGATCTGGGCTGAAGCAATGAAAGGTGTGCATCCTGGGGCAAACAAGCATGTAAAAAACAGACTGTTTCATGAGAAATATACCCAGTGGAAGAGAGGCAGGACACTGTTTATGGACAGAGTGCGAATAGTGGATAGAGAGGGACGTGAAATCTCTCACTGTGTGAATTATGTGCACCCAGATGGGGTAATAATTCAAGCTCTTGACCCCCGGTACTATTGGCCTCAATGCAAGGACCTCCCAGCAAATGTGCCCATGCCTACTAAATGGAAAGCCGAGCAGTGGTAGTCAGTACTGCCACACCAGCCTGTGAAGTGCTTTTACTGATCCGCCAGTATGGACATCCAGGACTCAGGTGCCCCACATTCATCAGTTCTACAGTGTACTGGCCTTTCCAGAATCCATTGACTGGCCCACCAGATGACTTCAGATCCAGAGAGGATACCAGCCCAGCTGTATCCTGAGCCATCGCCTGGTAATCGGATGACATCAGACCAGCTGTTTTCCTTTTTTGTTCCTGTTCTAAGGTTCCATCTCCAGAGATGACATAAACCCAGCAGTTCCCAGATGTGCCCTCCTGTGGTTCCTGGAAGATGTCCGCCCAGTTGTATTGGAAGAAATGCTGTCAGGGAGAGTCTTCGTCAGAGGTGCAGGTCGGTTCAGAATTTTCCATTCTACAAGGGGCTGGTAAGTCCGAACTTTTCTATCTTTATGACATTGCAGTACACACCCTACACTAGCAGACTCCAAAATGTGTGAACTGTCCTCAAAGACTCTCCCCTTCGGGACTTTGGCCTGTTAGAACTGTGTTTCACTGGGCTCCGGCCCAGGAGAGACTCTTTAATGGACTAGTCTTCGGGCACTGTGGTCACTAGTTGGGACTTTTAGGGCACTCCATCCCCCCAAATGTGTAATGTAAATAATGTTGTTGTTTTCTAATGTATATACTGTTTTTCTATCTTTTCTAAAAAAAAATCTTTTGGGGATTCTTCAGTGTTTTGATGGTAGGGGTTTAGGTAGACTGTGTATGCAGATTAGGAGTGTGTGTTGTCTTTCTTTTTCTTGCAGGTGTTCCTGGAGAAGATAGAAGAGAAGACAAGAAGAGTTGGAGGGGCTCATCGGAGTTCCTCACTAGTACTTTAGTGTACAGTGATTTAAAGTACTGTGGTGTTGTTATTGTTGTTGTTACTGTATTAACCCTTTCCTTCCATAGGTGTGGTTGTGGGGGTAGGGAGGAGGCAGTAAAGTGATGTAATAAAGTGGTATTATTCTTGGTGTGTGGTTGCAGGTTGCCCAAGGTCAGGGAGATCCCTGGGTTGTTTTTGCTTTAGGGGTATTAAGTTAGAGGCAGATAGGTTTTCCCTAGAGGGCTAGGGGGGATAGACAGGCTGTGGTCCTGACCTGCAGTAGGGGTTGCAGTGCTGAGCTTTAGGGCTATGCTCTGGACAGTTCTACCAGTGCCACTAGGCATCCCTAGTAAGTGGGTAGAGTAGAGGCTGATATGTCAGCTAAAGGCCTCTAGGTCCTTAGTGTTACCTGCCTGTGCTTGCACGTGGTAGAAGGGGGCCTGATCACCTCCCTCTGCAGGTAGCACATAGGGTGGGATGGCCTAAAGCCGGGTAAACAATGACTGCGGACAGTCATTTTCCTGGTCAAGGGCGAGTGTAACCCCCTTGTTACCCAGGGTTACTAGAATCCCAGTAAGACCTAGTGGTAGGCAGGGAAGACAGCTTATGAAACTCCAGTTAAATGGATTTCACACTGTCTCACTCTGTTCTCAGTCTCAGTTGAGACTGAGGGATGACATCATCATAGAACTGTTGCTGCTGCATGAGCCACAATGGAGTCTGCAGCAGGCAGTTGGAATAGAATGTTGGGAGGTTTGAACAGTAGTTTGTAGGTCAGTTGGTGTTTGGCACTTGCTGAGGGAGCAGCACAGCAGCTCTGTGTAGGCCATGTGGAGCCTCAGCCCTGACATAAGACTACCATTCTGGGAAAAAGGTGTGTGTTTCCACCAAAAGAGAGACACAGAAGATAGTTTTTAAAGTGGTGGAGACTGCTGATTCGGGTCTCAGTGCCCCATCCCCTAGGAAGGGTTTCCTGCATATTCCAGGGTCAACCCCCCCTGATGTTTTCTGCTAGTGGAGAAGCTGCCTTATTTGTTCAAGAGTTTTTGGGAAACAAGAAGATTTGTGAATCGCCTGTGGGGCACCTGCAACCGGAGGGTGAGTTTCTGCTCTTTCTAAAGGGCCTATGTTTTTCACCCTGGGACTTGTGTGATAGTGGGGATTGGACTACTGAAGCAGTGGGAGGCCTAGAGTAATAGGCTTAGCCAAAAATAAAAGTATGTTCAAGTCCAGCACTTATGGGAAGTCAAGACATGTAGCGGAGATGTGACATACGTCTACCCAGTAATCTATATTGCCAAGCTTTCAGAAAAGAGTTGTTTAGTTTCCAGAGAAATGGCAGGGTATGGATTGTGGGAGCTGGAGGTGGGAGACCCCCCATCTTTAGTGACCAGGTCCACCTCTACGGATTTGCTCTGTGGATTTCTACTTTGCCTCATGCACTTGGCCAGTGATGAGGGAAGTACCCAGACGTGGGATTGGAAGGAAAATTCCCTGTAGGAGTCGAAGGCTCTAAGGTGGTTTGGGGAGCCACAACAGGAAAACTGGTTCATTTCCCAAAATGGACTGCAGATCAAGTGGCCGGCGGGGGAGCCGGGCCAGTGGGGAAAACCCAAGTAGTGTACAAGTCGGGCTGTGTACCCAAAGCTGCGTGCAAGTCCGGGCTGTGTGCCTGGTGGGTTCAGAGCCTGAGGGCTGGAAATAGTAAAGAAGTGTTCTGTTGTCTCTAATCTGCATTACCAGGAATGTAGCCCCGTGGGGGTCCATCTACGCTTTGTTTGTTCAGCTTGGATGTGAATAAAAGCCACACTGAGAATCCCATTCCTGGTTCTGGACATTACAGTTATTGCTTCCTGTGTTCAGATTTACTGGGTGCCCCTGTGCAGAGAAGCCAAACCCAGGCCCCCTGTGCCGAAAGTAACCTCATCCTCCCGAACCCAGTCCCCACCAGGTACTGCTGTCAGCTTCAACAGCATGCCACCTGTCGTTTTGTAAAAGGCAGGGTCGGGGTTACATGTTGTCCAGCCAATGTTTTATTCAGGCTACCACCCTGGGACCCACTCCCAGGCTGGTTAATTTGACTATTAATCTTTGTGTGGGACTGTGTCAAATGCCTTGCTAAAAGTCTAGGTAGGCCATGTCCACAGCCCCTCCCTGGTCTACTACTTTGGTCACCCAGTCAAAGAAATCAGCTAGATTCATCTGACATGACCTTCCCGCTGTGACCCCATGCTGCCTTGAGTCCTGTGCCCCACTGGCCTCTAGGTACTCAACAATTCTTTCCTTCAGAAGTGATTCCATCACTTTCCCTACCACAGAGGTCTAATTGACAGGTCTATAGTTGCCTGCCTCTGTCTTGCTCCCACTTTTGTGAAGGGGAATCACATCCGTCTTCCTCCAGTCTTCAGGCACCACACCATATTCCCATGATTTGTTGAAAAGGGTAGTCAGCGGTATGACTAGTTCTCTCCTTAATTCTTTTAGAATTCTGGGCTGAATCTCATAAGGCCCCATTGCTTTGTCCACCTTCAGTTTTAGGAGTTCTTTCAGAACATTTTCTTCTGTGAAAGGACTGGGATCGACCCCCCTATCCAGAGTGCTTCTGTTAATTGGATTAGGTACCTCCCCCTCCTCCTCTTTTGTGAATACTGAGCAGAAGTATTCGTTCAGTATTCCTGCTTTTTCACTGTCCCTCTCTGCCCACCCACCGTCCATTCTATTCAGCCTCACTTCCCTCACTTTGTCTTTCTACGCTCCCTGATATACCTATAAAAGGTTTTATCCCCCTTCTTAACCGAGTTGGCTATATTTTCCTCAGTTTGGGCCTTTGCTATTCTGACTACCCTCCCTGCTTCCTTCTGACTTAACTGGTACAGTTCTCTGTCCTGCTCCTTCTTTGTTTCCTTATACTTCCTAAATGCTATCTTTTTCTCCCTAACCTTCACTGCCACCTTTTTGAGAACCATAGTGGCTTTTTCTTTCATTTTTATTTGTTTATTTGCTTCACACAAAGGCTTGTTGCCTCTGTGATGGCAGTTTTGATGTTTCCCCATTGTTGCTCCACCCCTCCTTCTAGCCTGTTTGCTAATGCTTTTCTAAGGCACTCTCTCATCTTGCCAAAGTCAGCCCTCCTAAAGTCCAGAACCCTCACTTTTGTATGGCTTGACTCTGTAGCTGAGTTTATCATGAGCCACACTGTTTGGTGGTCACTTGTTCCCAGATGGCTACCCACTTCTAGATCTGAGATCCTCTCACTCTCCCCATTTGAGAGTACGAGGTCTAAGATTGCTCCCTCATGAGTGGATTCCAAAACTAGCTGTCTGAGGCATGCCACCTGAAGGGCATCGAGAATGGCACTTCTTTTGGATGTGGCTGCAGCAAAGGTGCTCCAGTTAACATCTGGCATATTAAGGTCCCCCATAGATGAGGACCCTCTGCTGTCCAGACCATATATCCTGACCTCAGCCCCTCCCAGCTCCTAGACCTTCACCTTTGGGGCAGAGGCCATTGGTCACCACCCTCCTGCTCCTTCCACCTAGGAAGGTGGAGACCAGGGATTGGCTCATGGCCACGGGGCAATTAGCCTCTCAGAAATTCCAGGAGGGACCCTTTTTCTGTTACTAGTGGTGGTTTCTTCATGGTTAAAATGTTCAGCATTAGAACCAGAACTGCAGCTCACTTGATGTGCTATCTAAACTTAGAATGACATTTAATCAAAATCCATTCTGCCAGCAATAGAGGTAAGCATGTGATTTTTCAAAGTGTTAAAGTGCTGCATTTGCCGAATTGCTGGGTAGTCCAACTTGACAACAGTGGTGCTTGCTCCTCCTCACTGTAAATAATTTCCCTTTCATCTGAGCACCAAAATTAAGCTAAAGGACCATAGGAGCAATATACAGTACTCCTTGTAAAACTAGAACCAGACTAAATTATGTCACATGATTTGCATATTCTTCCCACAATGCACTGCATTATTGAAATATGTGTGATTTTGTGTTTCATTGAAACTTAACTTTACTGCCAGTCCCCTTCCAGGGTAATATTTGCTTCAGTGCTTTTGCACTAAGGATCTTTGTGTTTTCCATTGGGATAGGTTTTATTTAATTCCCAGTTTTCTGAGGCGTGGAATTACTTTATTGTTAAATTCTTTACTGCTTGTTATAAACATTTTTATTTGAGTCAAATCAAGTTAAAGGGCTATTCAGCTCCATTGTGCTCTTTCTTTCTCTTTAAATTGTACAGAACAAAGGATGCTGCTTGTTCACAGGCTAGAAAACTAAATACAGGTTGCAGTTTGGTGAATTACCAGCAGTGAAGAAATTCTTACACCTCAAAAACTAGACAAGTCAGACAGGCATTCTTCAGTAGCACGTTAGTGATATACATTATTTTCCATTGTCAAACAATTTTGAAAAATTATCAGAGATTTGAGCCTTGTAAGGTAGAAGCATAGAAACATTGAAACATAGAAGCTGTCAGCAGAAAAGGACTGCTTGTCACAGGGCCGGATTAAGTCATAGGCAATACAGGCATGTACCTTGGGGCCCTGCCTGCCAGGGGGCCTACAGCAGTCTCCAACATATATAGTATTTACCAGGGGTGTAGCCAGGGATTTCAGATCTGCACACCAAGTGGACGCACTGCAACCCCCCCCATTAGGGTGTGCTGGTGTGCTACCCCCCCATGCAAGGGTAAATGCAAATGCCATGCATTGCTCCTTAAGACAGCCACATACCAGCCCAGAGCCTGTAAAGTTGTATTTTCCTTGGGATACAATGACAGTGACCAGTCCTTCTAGTTTCGACTCCTATGAATAAAATTTCAGAAAGGTTCAGCATTTTCTTTGTTAGTTTTCTTGCAAAAAGGAAGCAGTTCAGACTCTATTTGCTACCCCCTTAAATAAAAGTGTACACCATGGAGTACTTGGAGTATGCCTGACTACACCCATGGTATTTACTATGCATCATTTTCTTTTTTTTTTTTTTGTAAAGGACTCAACTGCTAGGTAACTTGAGCAAGCCGAGGACTGAATTGTGACATGATTCTCACCTAAATGATTAGGTATTAAGTGTAGCTGATTGCTTCAGGGACCCATGGCCTGGTTGACCAGTAAGGTGTGAACATGCCCATTTCCTTTGCTTTGTTTCTCCCTCCCACTTAGAATCTCCACTTAACAAGTTTTACTCTTAAATATAAAACATTAACAGTGCAATTTAATATGTATGCTTTATATTTAAAGAGCCTCTGACAGCATTAGGAAAACTTTAAAAAAGTAAGATTTATAATCAGCTCCATTCCATTTTCTTTAATACTTGATATATTTTAAGTAATTAATTCTCAGTTTTCTATATGGCTGAAAACAGTTGCATGAAAACAAGATCCCTATCCAGCAGACTAGTTCGAGTTTCAAGTTTATTGCAGGAATAACTCCACTGAGCAGGCTCATTCACAAGTAGGTCCTGAGAACATAGATCAGGAACATATACAGATAAAAGGCAGGTAAAAAACATACAGTACTAGCCCATAAATAAAATGGAGTAAATAATGTTGAATTAATACATGAGGTATACAATATTTACAGAGCAAAACCTTGAAAATATGTTACAGAATATTGAAACGGTCAGACATGGGAATTATACCTACTCTGGCTGCTTCTCTACATATTGCATCACAATCCCCTATTTATGATAACACAAATACCTTCACAGCAACATATTTCAATGTTACAATTAGATGTCAGGTGTAGACAGGCAGCCAGAGCTCAAAAGGGCTGAGATACTGTATTCTTGCAAATACCATTAGTAATAAAACATAAAATATAAGCTACATCTATGCCCGAGTGTCACATTTTTTCAGAGTTGTCTCAGCTGTGTCAGGAACTCTTTAATCTCACTCCTAATATCCAGAAATCTATAATTCATTTTAATTGTACTGTTAAAAATATTACTTTTTTTTTATTCCCTTATCCCACTCATTGTCAAGTTCTGGCGCTGATGTAGTTCTGTTTTCAATGAGAACCACTGAATATATTTCTAGCATCCCATCAATAAATCTTGCCATTATTTGATCCTGGCTTATTATCAATAACATAAATGTTTGATCCCCGAAATGATTTCTTCCAACTCACTCACTTTTCAACATAATTTCTATAATTCATCATGATTCCTTTAGTAAACCACCAGTTTAACTCCTATACCACCCAGGACCTATGCTTTTTCAGAGATGGGACCCTACCCTACCCTATAAAACTCCCAAATCCTGGTTCATACTACCTAATAGGACAAAATGGTAACACCCACACTGCGAGTACACATAATTCTGTCTGTGGGTTTGGGGGGGGTCAGAAATGCAAATCAAGACATTTCATAGCCAACCAGCCCAATGGCACTGATGGCTGAGGTGCTGGTCACCTTACCTCATGCCACGCCGGTGACCTGTGTTCAGAAACAAGCATGGGTCACTGGAGGTCAGGAGGGAGGAGAAGGATCATGCCTCTGTTGTACTGCTTTCCATCTCCAGGGATACAAGATGGTCAGTGCCTGATTGCCTCCTGGCAGAGGCTGGAGGGCTAGGTGCTGCATTGCAATATCAGGGGGGAGGAGCAGGGGGCAGACACCAGGAGGGAGCGTGTGTGGATGCATCACAGCTCCCCTCTACCAGCGTCATTGCACGCCTCTTCTCGGGGGAAAAATGCAGAAAAAGTGGAGTCCTCATGGTCAGGTGACTTGATGGCCATTTCGTGGCACACCAGCTCTGGAGGAGATTGCCTGACTGGATCCAGACAGGGTGGGTGAGTGAGGGGTTCCCACCACCACTCTGTGGGAGGTAAGCCACAGGAGAACAGTAAAAGGACCCTATGGAGCATGGGTGAGGTCAGACAGTGGCCAGAATCCCTAAGTGTTACCAGGGAACAGGAAGCAGACCAGGTAGGGACAAGCAGAAAAGGAGAGCAAAAAATAAAAAAAGAAGACATTTCATACCCAAAACAATATTTGTACCACGCTAATTAGAAAATCATTTTCTCTAAATGATCAAAACTAGGACCGATGTTTTTTTCATAGTGATATTATTAGTTTAAATCATTTTGAAGCATTTTAGTTGGGTTATTTAGGTTTTATGTCACTTTTCAGAGACAGTAAGAAAATATGTTTTAAAAATGTCAGTAACTGATATTAAATCACCAAAGAGTATGGTCATAGTGAAGGGGTACTGGTGCAGTGAGCGGGGCCCTCAGATTTCTCCTGGGCCTAGGGCCCCAGGTTGCATTAATCTGACCCTGGCTTGTCCCACCTAGTCTGCCCAGATTTTCCCCAACTATTTGGTCTCCATTGACCTTCTCTGTCTGTTTACCAATATTCCCTTATGCTTATAGTGTGCAAGTTTGAAGTCAACCACTGTTTTGCTCCCACCACCTCGGCTAGCAGACAATTCCAAGTGTCCGCCACTCTTTCAGTGAAGTAGCAGTTCCTCACATCCCTCTAAAATGTCCCCCCTTCCAGCTTCATTGCATACAATTTAGTCCTGGTGCACTTCCTCATTTGAACTAGACACCTCCTCCTGTACCTTGTTCACCCCTGTGAGGTACTTTTAGGTTTCTATCATGTTCTCACTCTCCCTCCTCTCTTCTAGGGTGTACATGTTTAGATCCCTCAGTCTTTCCTCTTAGGGCTTTAGGAATTGGAGAAGGGTCTTATGCAAGTAGTACCATCTGTGACCTTCTCAGAAGTGCTACCTGTCAATGACCGGGGAGGACAGGATTTTCAGCACCAGAATCTTCAATGCAGGGGTTGCTCTTAACCATTCTGGAGCCCCTGTGCAGCCTCCCTTCGTGGGCCCCACCACTCCATTCCATGTGGCCCCCCATCCATCATTTATACCTAACTAACCCTCCTGTTCTGTATTAAAAAGCAGTACCATATCTACTAGTTTAACCAGCATCTTTTAATTGGTGCCATTGACTGCACTGAATTATTTGACTTCATCACTGGAAATGAATCTGATTGAGCCTGGAGCAAGAACTTAAGTAGACGGTATTACTACTGTTATTAATTTCTGTAAGGACAGGGACATTATCATTGGACATGCACACCTCCAATAATCCAGTTTGCAAATAAGTTAATCAACTTAACTTTTCTGGAGGTGTGAGTGAGAGAATAGAGAGGAATATCATGGGAGATCAGTAAGATTGCCACTTGTCAGTTTTTTTACCTGGTGATCAGGTTTTCAGGGTCCCTATCAGGAAATCCGGTTTTGCTCTGTGCTGGTCAGGTTTTTGAGCCATTCTGAGTGCTCCCATACTTTTGAAACAGATTTTGTCACATCATTCATGGTTTCATCTACATGTCCAGGTTACAAACAAGTTTTCTTGTCAATATAGCCCTTTGTTTGTGAAAGTAGTCAACCTGGGAGGCATAAAGTATGGGAATTAACACCATTAGCATTTACTTAACCTAATCTTTTCCACTGCATCTTAAAGTGCCACAGCAGCGTAGCTGCCCCCACCTTTTATAACAGTAACAGAGCCAGTTGTCTTCCACTTTCATTTGCTGGTAAACATTTTAATCTCTAACGAAATGTAGGCATTTTTAAATGTTTTAAATTATTTTTTTCCTCAGGAAGAAAGTATGTGACCCCAAGGTGCAGGGGCACAGCTTGCACCAGCTAAGTCTGGCCCTGCTTCAATGCATAGTTGAAGAAATGGTGCACAGAGGATTTCAGCTTCGTTGAGGACTGGGGCCACACCTTGAGGGATAAGGGCCTGTACAGGGGCGATGGCCTGCATCCATCCAGGAGGGGAACCATGGTCCTCAGTGAATGGTTTAAATGTTACATTGGTGCACATTTAAGCTAGCTGAGGGGGGAGGCAGCATAAGGCAGGGAGACATAAACTGTCCTCTACCCCTTCCAGGACTCACGAGGTTAGCAATGGGAGTGCTGAGGAAGTGAATCCCAAAAGGAACCAATTAAATGAATCCAAGGGGTAAATGGAAAGAGAGATCAGTGGTGGAGGCAGGTTTAGGAGCATTTGGGAGTCGGGGCGCATTCAGTCAATCACAGGTCCCACAATGGGCACTAAAGAGTGAATAAAGATGGTGGCGGGGCGCCACTACTCACATTGAGGCGGCCAGGATGGTCGCCCCCCACCAGCCCCCCCCAGCTCTGCCACTGAGAGAGATAACAAAACAATAGTGGAAGAAATAAGGAAGAGCTAATAGGAAATAAGGGGTTGGGGGTGGCAGGACAATCTGGAGAGCCATCTGTGCAAATACTTGAAGTCTGGGCAATAAAATTACAGACCTAGAGGCAACTATGGCAGCTGTGGACATAGACATAGTAACAATGAAAGTCCTGGTGCAATGAAAATTAGGACTTGGATGTAGCTACACCAAGGTATACTCTGTTTAGAAAAGACAGGTAAGTAAAAAAGGGAGAAGTGGCTCTTTATGTCAGGGACAACATAAAAGCTATGGAAATACAAGGAGAGCAGGAAAGAGCTACAGAGTACTGTGGGTGCGCTGGAGACACGAGGTGGGGGTGCTATTTACACAGGAGTGATCAAAAGACCTCCCCAGCGTGGGGTAGATAAAGGTATGATGGAAGTAATCCAAATGATGACATGTAAAGAGGAGGTGTTGCTGGTAGGCAACTTCAATCTACCAGACATAAATTGAAGCCTACCAGCTACAGCACCAGTCAGAAATAGGGACATACTGTACTCCCTGCAAGGGATGTTCCTTAGGCTACTGTAAGGAACCCACTCAAGGGGGTGGGGGCAATACTGGACCTGGTTCTGACAAATGAGGACAGTGTTTCTGACGTCACAGTGGGTAGCCACCTGGGGATCAGTGATCACTGTAGAGTGTGGCTCACTATAGGAACTGTGTCAGAATTGAACCGCACTAAGATGAGGGTCCTGGACTTCAAGATGGATGATTTTAAGAAAATGGAAGAATGTCTCAGGGATACCCTAGCAGGGATAGGGAAACAGGGGAGTCAAGTAACAATGGGCAAAAATAAAGGGGCGGGAGTGCATTTAAAAGGCAACAAATCTCTGCTTCAGATAGGTTAACAAGAGCAAGATAAAAAGAGACCGCTGATATGGTTATCTAGAGAAGAAGTGGAGAAAATAAGGGCAAAAAACTAGCATTCAGAAGGAACAAAAGGACACAGAATGAGGACGATAGGGAGAGTTACCAGGAGAAACAGGGAGTGGCAGAGAGAGCAGTTAGGAGTGCAAAGGCACAAATGGAGGAGAATATTGTCCAATTAGTAAAAAAAAAAAAGGAGATAGAACATTCTTTATATATATAAGTGAGAAGAGAAAGTCCAAAGAGGGATAGTAAGGCTAAAAGGGGAAGGGGGGTTTGGGAGGAAGAGGACCAAAAAAGAACTGACATATTGAACAATTACTTTTGTTCAGTCATTTACAGAGGAAGGGGTAGGTGACGGTAAAGGGTATTAAAGGAAGGGAGGTGGACACTTGTCCTGTTACAGAGGAGAGTCCTCAAGGAACTAGCACAGTTAAAAGTAGACAAGGCAATGGGACCGGAAGGGGTGCACCGTAGGATACTGATGGAGCTCAAGGAGGTTCTGGGCTGGCTGCATCTCTGACAACTCTGTTCAACCTATCACTAGAAACAGGGGAGGTTCCGGAGAACCGGAGGAGTGCAGATGTGGACCCACTACTCAAAAGTAGAAACAGGAGGCAGGAAATTACAGACCTGTCAGCCTGACTTCGTAGTAGGAAAAGTAATGGAATCACTACTAAAGGAATGGATTGGGGAATACCTTGCAACCAGTAGATTACAAGATCAGAGGCAGCATGGGTTCATGGTGGGGGTCTTGCCAGGAAACCTGATCGAGTTCTTTGACTGGATGACAAGGAAGTGGATCAGGAGGAGAGGTTGATGTGGTCTACCTGGATTTCAATAAGGCTTTCACACTGTTCCACATAGAAGACTGGTGAGCAAGTTGGGCAACCTATGAGTAGGTCCAACAGTAGTAAAATGGGTAAGAAGTTGGCTAAGCAATAGGAGTCAGAGGGTGGTGGTAAATGGAGTCCCCTCTGGAGAAGGCATGGTGACACAGTGATTAGTACTAGGCCCGCTCTCTTCAATGTCTTTGGAAGGGCTGCAGAGGAAATTATACCTGTTCATAGATGGCACAAAAATCTGCAACAGAATGGATATACCAGGCAGGGTGAAAAGAATGAAGGATGATCTGAAAAGCTGGAAGATTGGTCAAGAGAATGGCAGCTGGGTTTCACGCAAAAGTGCAAAATCATGCACTTGGGGCACAGAAACCCAGGGGCAACATACCAATTGAGTGGGAGGTATTAGCAACCACAACACGGGAAAGAGGCCTGGGGTAATCATTTCTGATGAACTGAAAGTAGCCAAGCAGTGTGATAAGGCAGTGGGGAAGGCTAGCAGGATGTGTTTGTGCATAGGAGGGATCATCTGCAGAAGGAGGAAGATAATATTACCCCTGTATAAATTACTGGTAAGAAACCACCTCGAGTACTGTATCCAGTTCTGGAGGCCACACTTCTGGAAGGACATAGATAGGGTGGAGGCAGTACAAAGGAGGGCTACCAAAATGATGTAGAGGCTGCATCAAGAGCCCTACGAGGAAAGACTCAAGGAACTTAATATGTACTCTCCTGAGGAAAGAATGGAAAGGGGATATTTATTTATTTAGTTTTTGTTTACCGGGTAGGTGCACTAGACAAGAGCAATTGCCTAGTGTCAGGCATGATATGATAGAAACGTACAAATACCTCACAGGTATTAGTAAGGTACAAGCAGGTAGCATTTTCCAAAGAAAAAGATGCTCCAGGACAAGGGGTCACGCTATGAAGCTGGGGGGCTCAGAGGAGATATGAGGAAATATTTCTTCATAGAGAGGGTGGTAGAGCCTGGAACAGCCTCCCAGCAGAGGTAGTGGGTGCAAAAACAGTAACAGGATTCAAGCATGCATGGGATAGACACAACGGGACCTTTGAAGTAACATAGTAACATAAAGGATTATGTATGAGCAATCATACAAAACAAGGCAGTAGTACGATCGAGAGGTTTCTGGCCTCGAGAGCGAAGCTCGAGAGGTCCGTTACCATGGAAACCTCGAGATTGTTCAACTGTTTGTATGGTTGCTCATACACACTCTTTATAGTGTATGGGCAACCATGGGCAGCACTCCTTTATCCCCAAACAGGTCTCCATAAAAAACACCTTACTTAGGCAGCAGTTCCATCCGCTTACTTCCTCACCACCGCAGCTGCTCAATTGCACATTCGTGCCCACGTTCAGTGTTGTGCTGCATTAGTGATGTACTCGGTGCTGCACAACAACATCCTGATGTATCAAGTGCAGCACAACACTGTTCCAGGCATGGATTTCCATGCGGAACAGTGTTCCACCATAAACTATATAGTGGTTGACAGCAGATAAGGACCACTAGGCCCACGTAGTTTGCCCATAAGGTATGTGCCCTGTGAGGGATTTTTTATATATGCCTTGAAGCTATGCTTGCTTTGAAAGTCATGCTGTAACAAAGTCATAATGAATGTAGTAGAAATTTCTGAGTTCGTGTTTTTTTTACAGGGTTATAGAATGATACTGAGGTTACTTGAGGTATATTTGTAAAACAGAAAGCTAGATAAAACTGAGCAGAACTGGTTGTACCAGCCTGTATAACAGGCTCGGACAAAATATAAGATAACAGCACGAGAGACATTGCTATGGTGTGAGTGAAACTCATTGTCTCTCTCAGGTCAGCTTGACCTAGGCATATGTATCAAGCAGTGTTGGGAAAGAAATGGAATAAGTAGTGGAAAAGTACCTCATACATAAACTTGTTTTTCTTTTTTCTGTTACATTGCTGAAAACTTGTTATGCTGTCTTATAATTGGCTTATACTGAAATGTTGGTATTTTTCAAGATAAGAAGTGCAAAATCTAGCTTATAAAAAGCTGCTGTAAATTGTAATCGGAGAACTTCTCCGTTGTAGAAGTCCCACATGCATGTGTAAGGTTTGATCAAATAAAGCGACGTTAAGACAAAACCCAGTGGTGTGGTTTTTGCCCCGTGACGACGGGAGTGGTTGCTCAGGTAATACTTACAGTGAGAGAATTTGCGATCACAGTTTTGGCGTAGTCGGCAGGATGAGTTCTTCAGTCCGTGTCACCTCATGATCGGGTTGTTTCCCTTGGACAAAAAGAAGGACATTTTTGTGGAACCCCATCAGGACGTGATGCCTAGGGGCTGGTGACACTCATCATCACTGTAAGTACAAGAATACCTTGGAGCGAGTGTGCACTATAAAGGACAGGCCTAGATAATATGTGAAACAAGGGAAAAAAAATTAAAAAAAATAAGCTGGGTCCAGAGTTAGTATTATCTGGACCGGCAAAATGTATGTTTGACAAGTTTGACCAAACAAATTACAAGGGCAACTGCACTGCCCTTTGTACTTGTAATTTGTGCTTGCTGCAAGTATATACTGTTAGAGCCAATGATGGTTTTCACAGTTCAGGCTGCTTTTAGGAGAAAAGCAGTGGCTGATTAAGTCAAGTTAGATAAGCAACATCTAGAGAAAGAAAAATAAACTACTGTGGATGTAACGCACAGTAGGTGATTACAGACGGATGATTTGAAAATCCCCCATGTTGCCTATCTGTGTAGTTTCAAGTTTTTTCTGTATCAATTTCAGTCTTGCCTCCCATAGAGGCTGAAACATTTGATCCCAAACCCAAGTACTGGGGACCTCTACCAGATGGATCTCAACCTAGTATGGTTAGAGATTTTTTGTTTTTAAACTGCAAACCAGAGCTCTGGAAAAAGACTTGGTTTGGCAGGTTACTAAAATAGCCAAAGAAAACATTTGAAAGGGTTAAAACCTTTGAAAGGGTTAATAGCTGCAGTGTTTGGAAATTATCATGAAGGTCCTGCAGTCAGTTTCTTACTCAGACTAGTGTATCGGAAAAGAAGAAGAAAAATACCTTGGCACTGGGTAAGTCTGAATTTTTATTTAAAGTTGTTTTATGTCTGTCTGTTTTATTTCTGTAATACATATACTAAACAAGGTAATGCTCCTGTCTTTCTGTGCATATTTTCTAGCTTATATCTGTGTTCTGTAATTATGTTCTGTTGTCAAGGTTGAGATAGGATTGACTGCCTTCAGTGCACAACATGTTACAGTAAAAAAAAAAAAGAAGAAAGAAGAAGCTTATTTGCCTCATAGCTGACTGTTTTAATTGGCTTTATTTTAATGGAACATTTGTGCTGCCTAGATAGGGTCAGTGAAGAACTTTTTGTTTGTAGTTGTTGTTGGTTGGAGCAGGTAGTGTTGATGGTGAAGAGTTATGACGCCATATAGATTGCAATGTGCAGAAAGATTTGTAGTTTGCAAGCAATGTGCCAAGCCACTGCTAGGTGAAAATGTAATGTGTTAACAGCTATAAATGGCTTTATCATACTTCTAGTTATAACCAGAAACTTTTGCAAAATGGCAGGTGCCATATTTTGGCTATCGCCAAAAGGTATTAACCATGTTATACAAGATGTGTTCACTTACAGATGATATGTTGTGCTGTATTTAAGGAGTTAAAATCTGTTTAAAAAGTGTTTTGTTCTGGAAAGATTTGGCATGGCGATATGTATAAATGTGTTGATTTAAAAATTGTCAGTGTTACAAGACAGGGGGAGGCAGCACATATATCTAAAACATGTACAGTTTTCTAATGAAACTATGGGCATTACCTCAGCAAATTGGTGTGAAACAATGTCAGTCTTATTTTGTGTTAAGTATTTCTTTTGTGTATGTGTATGTGTGTGTACTGTCTTGGCCAGCAGTTTTATTGTATGCTTTATTATTATTTAAAGATATTTAATATCAGTAGTGTTCAAGGACACTAAAAAAAATAACTGGGTTTGAATGACCCTTGCATGCACACTGTGACCTTTTGCACGTTATTTGACCTTCTTGTGTTTCAACATTTTATGATACTACCAGTTCAAACTTGATGTGTATTCCATACCTAAAGCACAATTTTCACGCAAATGTATGTTTTCATGGAAAGCACACCACAAGAAAGGAACCATGCACTTGACTTTATTGCAAAACCAGTATTCTAAGTGAAGAGGAACAAACTTTTCTTCTTGTCTCACTGCTTCTGACTTGCAGCCAACACAGGCAATACTCCAGCTGAAAGGGAGAATTATTCATCATCTCCCCATATTTTATTATATATATATAGTGTCGCTTTGAAAAAGGACTATTACAGCTGTTTTTGAGGTTTACCATCTACAGTTAAAAACAATGGCTTTGTTTTTATGTGTGACCATGGTGAAATCATTTTTTGTCTTTTGAAATGCATTCTAAGAGATACGTACGTACGGTATTACCATCAATCTGGATTTTTATAAACTCAGCTGACATTTTGTCATGCTTAGGATAAGGAACCCAGGGACGCTATTTCTTTTATCCTATGGAAATAATCTTGTTTTATTTTTAAACTGGTGTGTTTGTTTTTGTTGTTTGTCTGTGTTTCTTCTCTTTCTTCTAGAGAAAAGGTTTCCCCATCTTTATATAGTAAGGTATGAAACTTACTAAACTAATTGTAATATTATCTTGTTATAATTTAAAGTGTAGTAGGTGGGGATCATGTCACCATCCACAGCTAACCTTTTTATTGCTACAGTATTCGAGCTGTCTCTTTCACTTCGAGCTGTCTCTTCCACCAGTAGGAGCTTGGGGGGAGGGGGTAAGCTACCCTTCCTCTATCCCTTCCAGTGTAGTACCCACAAAGGTTGCAAGGTACATCACTGTTCCCCCAAAGGGGTAAATAAAGAAAATGTATATTTGCCAATAATTGTTTCTTATTTACAGGTTTTAAAAAGACCCAAGGTATTTTAACAGCATAACCCAGCTCAAGCCCTTCTGTTTTTTCTAGTGCAAACAGTTAAATCTCACACCTATTATTGGTACAGGTTTCTGCCCTCAGCAAGTAATCAGTTACGCTGGAGGGTGAAGTTGTGTATGTATGTCCACACATATTCATTCTTTTGATTGTCTTTTTCAGCTTTCTTTATCCTGTTAAAACAAATGCAAAAACAACTTTTGTCATTTCCTTACAGCAATGAATGCATTTTTTCAACCAGTAAATTCACAGTACTCTAACATTTCTGGACTCTAAGCTAAGTTTACAGTCTATATGTGTGTTGTTTAAAATGTGTTTTATGCATTATGCTCAATACTGAAATTGTTCTATTACAAACATGCTTATGTTTCATGTTTATGTTATAATGTTTTGATATACATCTTGCTACACTGTATCGTGTGTATTCAGAAAAATGCTCCACATGTATAACGCTTTTAATGCTCATAACCAAACCTAAATACTGGGACCAGCATTGCTGACCCACCCCTACAATATGTTCCAAAGCAAAACCAAAAGTAAAATTAATGTCTGCTTTGTCTTATTGCTCACAGGTACCCTCTGAAGAATGAGGTACTCTATGCAGGTTTTGTCATTTTAAATTTTAACAATTATAATATGCAAAATTTAGATTGTACTCCAAACCTATGCTTCAAGCCTTACCCCACTCAGTACTTTGGAGTATTTCACTATACAGGGTAAAGAAGGTAGACCTTTCACTTGTCACAGGTGCAATAGGACTGTTATTAAATTGGCATAGGCCAACAACATATGTATTTGTCCCACTAATTGCATTGTGTAAAGGCATATTGTTATGAACATGTTTGAGGCGTGGTAACTGCATTAAGCAGGTTAAAGAGGAAAAGAAAGAGGAGACCATTATGGTTTTCCAAAGAGGTAGCAAAGAAAGTGAGAGCCAAAAGATAGCATTCAGGCAATACAAAAGACACAGGCAGAAGGGGATAGGGGAAGTACCAGGAGAAACAAAGGAGGCAGGGGAGGTCAGTAAGGGAAGCCAAAACTCAGACAGAAGAACACATTGCAAAATCAGTGGTTAAAGGGACAAAACCTTTTACAGGTACATAAGTGAAAAAGAAAGACAAAGGAGGGATAGTGAGACTGAAGGGGAGGATGGGAGTGCGTGGAGGATGACAACAGTAAAGCTGACATATTGAACAGGTATTTGCTCTAGTCTTACTGAGGAAGAGGAGGGGAGAGGGGATATGATAAGAGACATACAAGTATCTTACAGGGAGAAACAGAGTGCAGGAAACACTATTTTAAGCGAAAAAGATGTTCCAGGACTAGAGGCATGGGATGAAGTTGGAGGGAGGTCGATTCAGAGGAAACATGAGAAAGAATTTCTTCACAGAGCGGGTGGTGGACAAGTGGAACACCCTGCCAGAGGAAGTGGTGGGGGCTGAAACAATCACGGGAGTTAAGAATGCATTGGATAGACATAAAGGAATTCTAGAGGTCAGGGGTAAGGGGAAACAGACTTCTAGGAAAACAAACTGAACTTACAAGCTCAAATGGGCAGACTGGGTGGGCTATAGGCCCTTATCTGCTGACACTGTCTATGTATCTATGTATCTATGTATTGTAACATTACAAGATTTTATAACTCAGGTCTCAGTCAGGCCTGCTTGCAACAGACAGGGAAATAATGTTCATCACTGTCTTAACTGCTTCTGTGATTTAAAAGCAGGAGGTAACCATAACATTGTCATGATTTACAGATGGTCAAATGGTATAATTGAACCTCGGCCTGCACCCCCAGGTGTGCGTGTAATATCCCATTTTTATTTCTCTTTTCTAATTGCCAGAATTTAGGCTCTGTCACACCACTCTTTACAAAACAAGAAGTAAATGGTTTAAAAAGATTGTTATTTATGTGTTTTAACTCAGTGTCTAACACACTTTGCAAGTTTGCAGGTTTCACAGTGTGGCACACATAAGATCTCCACGTTCAACAGCAGTAATACTTTTATCTAAGTTGCCAAGACCTTCATCTTTTTCCTTAAAAAAGAAAAACAACTGCCACAGTTTTGATGTTATCACCATCTTTGTGCCTGACTGGTTCCTTATAAGGACTATTGCATGAATCCAGTTATTATTACCTCTGCAAGTGTAATGTTTTCAGCAAAATTACACCTATTTGTAGAACTTTAAATCAACTGAAGAAGGTCCAGTCAGTTCAGACTCTGCAATCAAGCTTATTGTTTCTGCTTACTATGAAGTTAAGTCTGGGGAAGGGGCACTCCCCTAACTCCAGCGAGAAGATTCTGCTTCAATTGACCTTCAAGCAATACATCCATTTTCTTCACTGCCGCTTGTTCCAAACATGGCTGGTACTTTCTACAACCCTATTGCTCTGTTATGGACTGTGTTCTTAATGGTTTATTGTCAATTGTTACCTTTTTATGGACTGTTAATCTTTATGCCGGGGTGTAATCAACTACGACAAAACAAATGCCATGCCAGTGTGTGTGTGGCTACTCCATTAAAAGGACTCAATGCTCCCCTGGCCAGTGTGTCTACTAATCAGCCATCCAGCAGCCAGCCAGAAAAATGAACACTGACTTTTCTACTATGCTGGTGTTTTGTTTTTAAATTACTGTCTGCATTGCCCCATATGCCTTGTGAGGTTACCACCATTCTGCAAATGACATTTCATCTGTACTGTAACTACATCAACCTGTGGATACTTATATGAACTTATGAGCTGTTCATTTCATGGACTGTTATGTTTTATAAGGACTTATCTGTCAAGAGACATTATCAATAGATTCTTCAATCAAGCTCCAAGGTGTGCACACCTCAACACAAGGTAGCATCTACCTTATTCACTTTCAAAGTGAATTCCATGAACTCTTTTCATCAACAAAATTGTTATGTTATATTGTGTTATATGTGGTGTCACATGTTAGCATTTTTCACATATTTCAATTGTGGTGTTGACATCCCTCAATTCTGTATTATGTTTTACAAACTCACGATTTGTATTCCGTCTGTAAACCACCCTGTACCAACTCCAGAACAGGATGCTTTTTATAAATGCCTTGACTATCTGTATGCTGGCAACCAGTTTAAATCATATACCTATTCACCTAGTCTAACAGTCTAAAAGTAGAAATGTTTAGTTTTTTTAACCTTCAGTTATTAACTAATATCTTTTACATTTATGTTCAATTTTTGTGAATGTTCGAGTCCCTCAGGGCCTCCTATCTTCAGGGTGGAAATTATTAACAGTGGTCAGTGGCCAAGGTTTTAGTAATCAGTGACCAAACTTTTATCAACAATGTGTAGTTGGCTAACCATAAAACTGAGGAAATAAAAAGGTGTAAAATGGCTAGTGTAAATTGCTAAAGGGCTAGTAAAAGGTAAAAATGGTTAGTAAATGACTAAATGATACCAACATGTAAATTAGTATATCTAGTAGCAAAAGGCTGCAAGTGGAAAATACCACTATTCACTTGAAATGTAGTAACGTGTAAGACTTTAAAAGGGTTAATTGTAAAATTCTATACAATGAAAAAAAAATAGCTGAAAGCATAAAATGAGGCTGTGGCTGAGATATGCACACAGCTGTGTTTAGCCTTGACTGTTAAAAGTTTCTCATCATATAATTCTCTCGTGTTAAAAAAAAATATGTTTAACAAAAAACTGATAAAAAATAATGAGATACCTCGTTTAGTTGCAGGTACAAGGTTACTTTGACATTTGTAGTAAGCTAGTCACTTCTCTCATATGCTTTCTGGCTCCCAAAACAAAAGTTATTTGAGATAAATATACTATTCTGTCACCATTTGTTTTCCCCTCCAAGAGTGAGAATAACTCCCCTGTCTTGGCAAAATGTCAGGTACATCTCGTAACCAACCAATTTTATTACAGGATGTCTCAGAAATTGTAGCTACAAATATGTATAAAAAAACTTTAATTATGAAAATGTATTAATGTACAGGTGTCCAGGCTATGCTGTCATAATTTCTTAGGAAATTCCAGCCTTGCATTTTTCTCAGCTTGCTACACATAAATATAGGACCCATGGTCATGGCTTACCAGTAGTTGGTGACTAGGGTGCTACTCATCTCCATTGGGTGACAGTACTTGTAAGTGGTCATATTGGCACTCTGGCTACTGACTGTCCTAATCAAACTTCTCCTACAATGCCTGTACAACTATTGGTATCACAGGCGCCACCCACCTGCCCCTTGCTACAACCCGAACAAAAGGACCCCATTAAACTGGAGGGGGTGTTTCCATTACAAAATGAGCCAGATTGTGACCAAAATATAAAGTGAGAAAAAGTAAAAAGGGATCGGTTAGTTGATACATAGTATCAAAAGGGGGGAGAGTGTGAGGGAATTTTTATATATATGCCTTGAAGCTATGCTTGCTTTGAAAGTCATGCTGTAACAAAGTCATAATGAATGCAGTAGAAATTTCTGAGTTCATGTTTTCTTTTTTACAGGGTTATAGAATGATACTGAGGTTACTTGAGGTATATTTGTAAAAACAGAAAGCTAGATAAAACTGAGCAGAACTGGTTGTACCAGCCTGTATAACAGGCTCGGACAAAATATAAAAGATAACAGCACGTGAGACATTGCTATGGTGTGAGTGAAACTCATTGTCTCTCTCAGGTCAGCTTGACCCAGGCATATGTATCAAGCAGTGTTGGGAAAGAAATGGAATAAGTAGTGGAAAGTACCTCATACATAAACTTGTTTTCTTTTTCTGTTACATTGCTGAAAACTTGTTATGCTGTCTTATAATTGGCTTATACTGAAATGTTGGTATTTTTCAAGATAAGAAGTGCAAAATCTAGCTTATAAAAAGCTGCTGTAAATTGTAATCGGAGAACTTCTCCGTTGTAGAAGTCAAACATGCATGTGTAAGGTTTGATCAAATAAAGCGACGTTAAGACAAAACCCAGTGGTGTGGTTTTTGCCCCGTGACGACGGAAGTGGTTGCTCAGGTAATACTTACAGTGAGAGAATTTGCGATCACAGCCCTCACCTAGAATCAAACCCCTGACCATTTGCTTTTAAAGCCAGGACACATCCAATTTGTCACCCGAGGAGCTTCAAGTAAGGCAAGGAGGGAGAAGACCGGAGATCAAGTAGGGTCTGCGGTGGCACAGTAGGTAGGAAATATAGGGCAGACTATGTGGGCCAAGAGTACCTTATCTTTTGACAACTTCTATTGTTAGATGTAACCCCTGCACCATTTTAGTTGCTCTCCACTTGACTGCCTCCACCTATTCTATGTCCTTTCTGAGATGTGACCCCCAGAACTGGACACAGTACTTCAGCTGGGTTTTCACCAGCAACTGATACAGTGGTAATACCACCTCCCTTCTCCTGCTAGTTATACCTCTCCATGTGCATGCCAGCATCTCACAGACCCTGCCCACTGCTTTGTCACACTGCCTCACCACTTTGAGGTCACCAGATATGATAACCCCAAGGTCTAGTTCCAGCTTAATGAGCATCAGTACCTCCCCCATTTTATACTGAGCTTCTGGGTTTCTATGCCCTAGGGGCATCATTTTCACTTTTGGCATTGAACCCCACCTGCTATGCCCTTGACCACTACTCGAGTTTTCTAAGTCCCTACTCAATCTTTCCACTCCCTTCTGTATCCTTCCTGTTACATATTTTGTTGTCATCTGCAAATGCATACTTTCTTCCAGTTCTTCTGCAATGTCACTTTCAAAGACATTGAAGAGGACTGGTCCCCGATTGAGACCTGTGGTACCCCACTGGTAAGTCTCTCCTCATTAGAGTGATTACTGTTTAACACTACCCTCTGTCGCCTATCCATTAACTAGTTTTTTTTTGTACCCAGTTTTTTGTATCCCACCCCTAGTCTGCCTCCTTCCTTCCTTCCTTCCTTCCTTCCTTCCTTCCTTCCTTCCTTTCATTGAAACATTTCACCAGGAAAAGCACACTGAGCAATCAAGTTGCTTGTCTCCCGGTGCATCCTGGGGGAGATGGTAGAGGATAGCAATCACACAAGTACATTTCTGAAATAACAATCACACAAGTACATTTGTCAAGGGTTGGTTACAAATTATACATAATGCATAAAAATGAAATTATACAGTGTATAAAAATCAGAAGTGCGTACATCGTGGAACAATTAGCAACATGCTTATAATGTAAGACAAAATAGTGACATATGAGGGTACATCTAAGTGTAATTCAACAAAAACTTAAGTAAACGGGTAGAGGAGAGGATGGTTTGTAGACACCTAAAAGTGAAGGGGACTGTAGCATCAGCTAGGGGAAGGGAGGATAAAGTAGGGAGGAGAAGACAGGCAGGTATGCTTTAATATGCAGGGTAAAAGCATCATGGTTAAACATGGAGGGGGGAGTAGGTGGTAGCTAGGTGCAGGTACAATTTGGTGAGTAGAAATTTTGCAATGAGGAGGAGATGGAGTGTGGGAGGAGGAGTGTCTAATTTGATGGGGTAGAGAGGATTCCAGAGTTTTGGGAAATGGTAATAGAAAGCCTGCCCTACTGAGGTAGATGGGTGAGGGATTGCCATAAAGCTAGAGTTGCTAGATCTTAGAGAGTGAGTAGGGAGTGGAGGGATGGATAGAGAAGAGGAGAGGTAAGGGGAGATAGAGTCAAACTATTATTTTGAGATGAATTTGGCTATATGAGAGAGACGTCTGTTGTCAAGTGAGGGAAATGCAAGGGATTGGTAGAGATTGCAGTGATGATTGCGGGGGGAAGGGGAGTCCAGAGCGAAGTGACAGAAGGAGTTGAAGAGGGTGTCCAGTCTGGTTAAGGAGGACTTGAGGGGGACTTCTGGTGATGTCATCCATCTAATGGCCGCCTGAATTCTGAGCTCTTCAACCCATAGCACTATTACCTCATAATTATCACTTTTAGACCACATTGATATTTAAGAAAACAGAGACGGAGGTATGGCATCTATTAAAGAAAAGGGTGGTGGCAATAAATTTAGCATGCTGCAACAAAATGATGACCCTTCAGACCACGAACTGTCAGACTCTGAGGCCTTGGAAGTTTCCTTGCGTTCTATATACTCCATGGTGTTTATATCAGCCACAGCTAAGAAAACACAACCTAAAAAGAAAAACTCCATGGTACCGAAATTGTATAAAATATTAAATGAACTCCCAGAATTCAAAATGGAGTTCCATTCATTTCAGGACAGTCTGGCATCCTTTGGATCAGATCTCACTGTGGTGGAAGGGAGAGTGAGTGCGTTGGAAAAGACCCAGATGGAAGAAGCAGCTCACTACAATAAACTACAATCGACGATAGAGCTGGTCTTCAAAGTTTGCCAATATACACTAGACCAGCAAGAAGATGCTGAGAAATGGCATCAGAGGTACAACATCTGAATTTACTCAGTCCCTGAAAATAGCGAGTGTGCAGACATCCAGGATTTTGTGGAAACTTTGCTACGCACATTGCTTTAGATGCAAAATTCCACCTGGAAATTTATTTATTTATTTATTTATTTAGTTTTTGTTGACGGGTAAGTGCACTAGACAAATCCTGCCTATTTTCAGGCACGACCCGGGAAGGGGATACAGATGAATGCCAACTGACCTTGAACCAGAGTAAGCTGTTGGGGTATTTTTAGTGAATGAGGGAAATTTGGCCAGGACACCAGGGAAATTCCCCTGCTCTTTCCGATAAGTGCCATGGGATCTTTAACATCCACCTGAACTACCACCAATCCAGGCAGATGGGACCTCGGTTTAACGTCTCATCCGAAAAACGGCTCGAACAAGTACAGTGGACCCTGGGACCCAAACCTTCACATCCAAACACTAGACCTGGATCTATAATAATACACTTCCTGTGATTTCAAACAGAAGAGCTGATTTTGAAAAAAACATGGGCCCAAGGAAAAGTTTTTTATGGAACTACAAGAATACTCCTGGATAATGATTACGATCCCTATACAATACAAAGTAGGCGGGGGTATATCCCTTTATTCCATATACTAAGCCAGAATCAATTGACATTTCACAATCTCTACCCAGCCAGACTGGTGGTCCAATACCCAGCTGGAAAGCAACATTATGATAATGCAGCAGCAGCATATTTAGACCTGAAGAAACGTGGATTTGCCATCCCTATCTGCCTGGCTTTACCTTAGAGACAGATCCCATGGAAGGGAGCAGGTGCACTGACAACGCAAGCCCAGATCACCCAGGAATCTCCCTTGGACTCCTTGAACAAATTATTACAACAATTTGCATCCGTTGATAATTGAATACTTTTATTGCATGGATCTACGGATCTCCCCTTTTTCTAATGCAGTGAGTACCTTCTAGTGGGCTATGTGGCGGTCTTCACTCTCTCTCCCAGTGTTGGGGGGAGCAGACAGGATGTGGTGCCATTTAGACTCAGCTCTAGGGGGCTTTCTTAGCTCGGGGGGCCTGTGGGTGTGGGCTCTGGCTCCTGCGTGCACCTTGGTGCTTCTATGGCGCTCTCTCAGGTTGGCGGACACAACTATATTAATCTAGACTTGAGTGGTGGTCATTCCTGTGGGGAAGGAGCAATGAGGGCAACCCTCTTATGACTTTGGAGGGGAGTTACCCAGTAGATAGGGTCTCCCTTCCTGATTCTGTGTTGCACTGAATCCTAAGCCTTAATGACCATGACCACAAATGCATAAGGAAGGCGAAGGTTAATGGGACTCCAAGTAGTCGGGGCTCAGTGAGCGAGATCCTCCTCATAAGATCTCCTGATAAATAAGGAACTAAGGGTGGCATGGTGTTATACGTGAAACAGGCAAAGAAATTGTTTCATTATCGGGGACAGAGGTGACCTCGAGTGGCTGTAGTGTCTCTCTTGGTTCATGGTCCTGCTTTTTCCAGGATCCCTGGTAAATAGGGCCCTGGTTAATCTTTTCTTTTCCTGCCTCACAGTAAATCCTAGTATGGGAGGACAGCCTCCTCCTCCATCTGCTGGATGATGGTACTGCTCAGGAGAAGATGCTATGCTGCTGGGGTGCCTGGGGGTGTCTTGGTGTATCATAGGGCGGGGGGGCCAGTGCCAGTGGGCTGTTCACTTCTACTGGTTCTGGGACCCTCCATGGGGATCTGCGGGATGGTGCTATGACTGGGGAGGGATATATATGCTGAGTGCCCCCCTCTTGTTTGTCTCACTTGGCCTCCCCACCTTCCTGGGGGGAGGGGGCCATCCTGCTTGTGGGTGCGCACCTGCGAGATTGAGATCATGGGCCTAGACCCTGCTTTACTACACCTATCTGGAATTTTTCAAATGGACATCCTCAGGACTGATGTGTAGTGGTCGTTGATTAGTGAAGACCTTTTGTATATTACTTGAGGAAACCTAAAACTTTTTTTTTCCTTTTATTAGGGACTTTGTCCTGAAGATAAACCTGCTGAACTGGTCAAAGGGTGCAGGAAAAGCTGCATCCTGCATAACTAAGAGACTATTTGTATTCCATAGCAGCCTGTTCCCTATCCCTAACCCATAGTTAAGGGTCAATGGAACCCTACAGGAGCCACTCCAGCAAATGGTGGTGTTCTCCCCCATAAGTGGCCGATCAGGTCACTCTTGATAGGATGACTACAGACAGCATCCTTTCAGTTGGAAGTCCTGTTTTGAACTATTGTAGATCTATTACAAAGGATGGGGCCATGGCTCCTCATTTCTAAGTTTTCTAGTCCGAGGTCCAGTTGGCCCCACGTTTCTTTGTTTAGAGTTGGCACGACTTTATGCCTATGTCATATTTACCCCCTTTTTTTGACCTCTAATAGATTTCAGTATCAGCAATGGGCTGGGCTGAATAAGTTGCAACTAGTTAATGCCCTACAGTCCTGTCAAACTACAGTACATGGCGTGGATCCTGGGGTTATCTCAGACCAGATTGGTCTAACCTATCGATGGGTTGCATAGTGCTCCCTCAAATATGTTATGGCTACTGTTACATTGTAGAAATAGATACCTTTCCTTTTCTTACGCTAAGCTGTACAATGCAATATTATGTAGAAGTTCACATGCAGAGTTTCTGTTATAAATATGTTTTCTTGACCAGGTGTTGGGGGAACTGGGCTAGGGAAGGGGGGCTGAAGAAGTTCTAGGGAGGGGGGGAGTCCTCGGAAGTCAGCAGGAATTCTCAATTAATCTAACAATTATGTCTACCAAAGTGAAAATAATATCACATAATGTAAATGGTCTGACCGGACAGATCAAGCACTATAGAACATTAATGGCTCTAAAAAAGCTTAAACCGGATATTTTGCTATTACAGGAAACACATTTATCAACAACTGAGCACCAGAAATTATTAAAATTTGGTTTCTGTCGCATAGTTGAATCTGCCTATAAACCGGGGAGATGCAGGGGTGTAGTAGTTTTGGTACCTAGTAACTCTCCCTTCATGCTTATCCATCAAGTGGCAGATATAGAGAATCGCCTAGCAATAGCGTCTGGTACAATATATGGTCAGCAGCTCACTGTATGCAGTGTACATATCCCCCCAGGCAGCGATGCTTCCTCTGTTCAGCAATTGCTAGATATGATAATCACCCACAAACGGGAATGCTAATCCTGGGAGGGGACCTAAACTGCATACTACTGTAAATCCCACAATGGATACATCAGCCACATGACTGTCACCATCTACATCAGGCCAAAACTCTTCCAGAGATTGGTTTGAGAAATAGGGTTAGTTGATGTGTGGTGCCGATTCCCACCCTCCTATAAACAATTTACATTTTACTCACATGCACACAGACATTACTCAAGATCAGATTATTTCCTTGTTAGTGGGGAACATTTGGACCTAGTACATAATTCAGATATCTGTGACATTCACTTATCCGACCATGCCCTGATTAGCCTGGACTTAACTCTTATCCTAGAGTGGAAAAAACACTAGTTGGAGCTTTAATAACTCTCTTTGAGAGACCCGCCTTTAAGGATCTGCTCAAAGAGCTAGGTTACTCCCAATTACTATGGGATACTTTGAAATCAGTATTACTGGGACATATTATTGCATAATCTACTGTAAAAGAAATAGAGTGAAGTCAAACTTAAAGAACTACAGGAAAACTAAAATTTCTTCAGTTTGCACATATGCAATGGGATCATACTCTAACCCAACAAGTAACCCAAACACAACAGGAGATAAATAAACTCCTTACAGATAAAACCGAACAGGTCTTAATATGATTATGCCAAAAATATTATGAGAGGGAGCCCAGGTTGTGAAGGTGTTGGCATACCGACTCTGGAAGCAGACGCATTTAGCCACCATTACCAAAATTAAAGATATGCGCTCAGGCAAGATAGTCACAGCTACTAACCAAATACTTGAGGTCTTCTGACATTACTATGCCAAATTATACATGGAGAACTCTTTGCCTCTGGCAGAGGCAGTAAGGAAATTTCATAACAAGATCCAGCTGCCCTCTGTGGTGAGGCACAAAAAGCAGCATTGACTAGCCCAATTATGGTTCAGGAATTATGCTCACAATGCTATACAATCTTAAAAATGGGAAGTCCCCAGGGCTGGACGGGTATGGGGCCAAGTTTTATAAAGTTACTTATGGTTTAATGAAAGACCCTCTTTAGCAGCCCTAAGAGAGTGCCATGAAACAGCCAGATGCCCGATTTCCTGGAGACAGGCCACAATTTCTGTGATTCTGAAACTGATAACCCCTCATTATGTGAACTCATACTACCCTATTTCAGTTTTAAATCAGAATTACAAAATTTACACCAGTTTACTAGCCCACAGATTGGACACCATCCTGCCAAACCTTATTCATCCAGACCAGTCCGGCTTCATCAAAACTAGACAAACTACAGATAATATTAAATGGACCATTTAATTAATCATGCATATTGATATTAAGTCTCAATGCCCAAAAAGAATATGGTGCATATTAAGATGTGAGGAGCAAAGGAGGCTATGGGCCCATATGAGCTCCTGTCGTTTAACTGTAGTATTGTAATTTATTTCCCTCTAAAATATATTTATCTAATTTCTTTTTGAATTGGTCTTTGTTTATACTACTTATAACTTCTGTAGGAAGACTATTCCAGGGGTTCACTACCCTCTGTGTGAAGAAAGTTCTTCTTTTTTCTGTGTGTTGAATTTATTAGGTTTTAGTTATAGCTGATGCCCTCTTGTATCCTTATTATTTTTGAAAGTTAGGTCAAGTTCATTTTGAAGTTGGCTGTCTTGTATCAGACTATAGCACAACAACATATCTCCTCTAATCCTTCCACTCTGAAGAAGCATCAGCTTAACTTGTTTCAGCCTTTCCTCATAAGATGATCCCCTGCAACCATAAACCATCCTTGTTGCTCACCTCTGCACTTTCTCCATTTTAACAGCACCTCCTCCCTTTATCGGTCCCCACAGTGGGCTATCATAGTCTAATAAGGGCCTCGCATAGGATCTGTACAGTGGCATAACCATTATTTCTTCACGACTTTTAAAGTTTTGTTTGATAGTCTGTAATACCATCTTGGCTTTTGCAACCTGTGTGTTTTGTATGTAAGGTTATTAGTAATTATTATTCTTTTTACCCTTAGTTCAGATTACCGTCAGAGAGTCCTTTCATCATCAGAATTTCCTCTGGTTGGGTCTCGTCTTTTTTCATTATTTTACCAAGGTGGGGATCTAGAACTGCCCTAACTGTCCATAAACTAGACATTCATCAAGCTTATTGCCATCTGGAGCAGGTGCCCACATTTTTCAAATTCTACATGTTTTCCATTTTACTGTACCAAATTTGCTCTAATTTTGAGATATCAATGATCGGATACTAACATACTAAAATGCCAGCAGAGTAGGCCTCATAGTCTTATCGAGTCTGCTCGGGATTTATCCAGGTTTTGAAAACTGGTGGGTCTGAATCCTTCCACTCCATCAGAATACATTTCTTTGCCACTATATTAAATAAAGTTAATATTTTTTTTCTGTGCTTCATGAAATAATTCCTTATTAGGGCAAATTCCTAACAGTTTAACCATTAGGGCTAATATTATTTGTTAAATGGCAATGTTCATACATGTTCCAATTTTGATCAAAAAATGGACAGGTAAGGACAGGAGCTCATCAGATGTATTAAAGTGCCTGTGGTCTTTGAACACCATGGGCATTTATCACTAATATTGGAATTAAATTGATTCAGCTTTTTAGGAATGTAATATGTTCTATGTGTGGTATTCGTTTAACTCTGCTGCATCTTTATTGAAAGTATATTATTAATATCCCATTGTGTTAGAGAGAAAAGAAAGTGCAAAAGAAGAAGGAAACCTCTTTGGTTCTCAAAAACAGTTGCAGAAACGGTCAGAGCCAAAAGGCTGGTCTTCAGGAACTATAAGGGAATGCAGCAGGATGAAGATAGGGAGGCATACCAAACTTTCCTAAGGGAAGCAGGGAAGGCAGTAAGTCAGTCAAAGGCCCAAACCGAGGAAACACTAGCACAAACAGTAAAAGAAGGTGACAAAACTTTCTATAGATACATTAGAGAAAGGAGAAAGTTCAGAGGGGGTATTGCTAAGATCAAAGGGATAAGAGGGCATGTGAGGAGGAGGACCATGTAAAAGCATCTGTCCTAAATAGATACTTCTGCTCAGTATTTACTGAAGAGAAGGTAGGGCAGGGCCCACAGCTCAGCACCATGGACACAGGGGGGAGCGAGGTGTGCACTAGTCCTTTCACAAAAGAAAGAGTCCTTCAAGAGCTCGATAAGCTCAGGGTGGACAAGGCAATGGGACCTGATGGCATACATCCCAGGGTACTAAAGGAGCTAAGGGTGGAACTAGCAGAGCCATTATCAGAACTGTTTAGTGAGTCTCTGAACACAGGAGAGGTCCCAGAAGACTAGAGAAGAGCTTATGCGATCCTGCTCCACAAGAGTGGTAGCAGGGAAGAGACAGGGAACTACAGACCAGTCAGTCTTACCTCAGTAGTGGGCAAGATTATGGAGGCACTCCTTAAGGAAGGATAGTGTAACACCTGGAATCCATGGGAGCGCAGGATCCAAGACAGCATGGGTTTACAAAACGAAGGTCCTGCCAAACTAATCTCATAGATTTCTTTGACTGGGTAACCAGGCGATGGACCAAGGAGAGCAGTTGATGTCACCTATCTTGACTTCAGCAAAGCTTCAATACTGTTCCACATAGAAGATTGATTAATAAGCTGAGTAGGCTCATGGTGGGTCAGAATTTGGTCAACTGGGTGGCAAACTGGTTGCGGGCAGAAAACAGAGTGGTGGTAAATGGTATACAGTTAGAAGAGATGCAAGTCACAAGTAGGGGTACCTCAGGGATCAGTCCTGGGCCAGTCCTGTTCAATATCCTCATTAGTGACATTGCAGATGGACTGAAGAGGTAAGACTTGTCTGTTTGCAGATGACACCAAGATCTGCAACAGAGTAGATGATCCAGATGGGGTGGGCAGAATGAGAAGAGATCTGGATAAACTAGCAAAATGGTCAGAAGAGTGGCAACTGGAGTTTAATGCAAAGAAGTGCAAGATCATACACATAGGGAAGAGAAACCCTGAATCCACCAATAGGCTGGGAGGGGAGTTGCTGGCAGTCACAAGGGAAGAAAAAGACTTGGGCGTCATCATCACCGATGACCTGAAATCATCCAAGCAGACCACTAAAGCAATAGGTAAGGCTAGAGGGATGTTGGGATGTATTAGTAAGGGTATAACAAGTCAGAAGAGGGAGGTAATAATCTGTCTTTACAAGTCACTGGTTAGGCCCCATCTGGAGTACTGCATGCAGTACTGGGGGCCACACCTTCACAAGGACATTAACCAATTGAGACAGTCCAGAGAAGGGCAACCAAAATGGTGCAGGGACTGCATCAGCAAACATATGAGGAAAGATTAACAGAGCTCAATATGTATACCCTAGAGCAAAGGAGAGGGAGAGAGAGGTGTGATGATCGAAACATTCAAACACCTTAAGGGCATTAACAAGGTGAAAGAGTTAACATGTTTCAATATAAGAAAAATAGCAGGACAAGAGGATACAGCATGAGATTAGAAGGAGGCCAATTAAGGGGTAATGTAAGAAGTTATTTTTCACAGAAAGGGTGGTGGGTGCATGGAGCGGCCTACCCAGGAAGTGGTGGATATGAATACAGTGCAGGGGCTTCAAACAGGCATGGGATAAGCATGGAGCAATACAGATGAGTTTGAATAGATAGGCCATTGATAGAGGAAAGGCCGATGGCACATTCATAAGGCAGAAAAGAAATGGGCAGACTGGATGGGCCTTGCGGTCCTTATCTGCCATCAACTTCTATGTTTCTATGTAATATAAGCATCAATAACTTCTTGCCACACTTCTTCTGACAGATTTACACCCAAATCTGTCTCCCATTTGTTCTTAATTTTAGTATTATAAAATGGCGGGGTAAAATCGTGTAATCTGATTGGCTCTTATTTATGTGTAAATGTGGTTTACATAGTTAAAAAGGACTGCTCAGCAGTGAAGAGTCTGGAATCCAGATCAATGGGCATTTAGAGCGTGAGCATTTAGTTAGCCCCTACAGCCAGAACTGATCTTCTACCACAACATGACTGCTACTGTAACAAAGTAAAAAACTTCAGCTGGGCCCTAAAAATAAAACTGCCTTAAATAAAAAATAAAACAAATTAATTAAATGTTGTTTCTTTGATTATCACACTCTTCTTACATACATAAACAAATTAGAAAGAATAAGTATTGTTTATAGTTTTCACTACGACTGTTTCGTTGCTGACAGTGAAAAATCCCCCTTCTATCTTTATCTGCTTATCAGGGAACTCTCTTCTTCTTGCACTGGTAGTGAAAAACTGAGTCTCTGGCTGTAACAAAGGCCTTTGTTGTCTGTGTGTACAGTGTGTAAGGAGAGAAACTTTCTGCCAGTGTAACTGAGCAGAATTCTGAATCCATGTATTCCTTGGTAAATATACTATGACAAGCATTCCATATATTGAATGTGGAGAAAACAGAAAAACAACAGGAAAAGAAAGTAGGCAACAGTACAATTACATCATCAATTACATCATTTGCAGTGCGCGGAAGGACTATTTTATCATAAATGCACAAATGTAAATCTATTGTTTCTACATATAAACATGCTTTTCCCAACTGTAAAATGTTTTTAAAAAAGGAGCCCATTTTATAAGCGCAATAAGGTATTCTTGGATGTGCGTGGACCACATTTTGCCACATGGCCAGTGGCTAAAGTCACTCGGCCTTCGGCCTCATGCCTTATTACGTCCCTGGCTGAGCAGTAAAATGTGTTACACGCACGTCCCATCATGCCTTATTGCTTACATATCACCTCCTACCATATTTTGTAAAGTCTGATAGATTAATGAAATTAATCTGCTACAATCCTATCCTGAACAGATCCTGCTATATGCAGATGATGCTGTCATCTACAACACTCATCATGACCCCCTCCTACTTCAAAAAAAACTCCATATGGGTTTCACCTCCATTGAAAAATGGTTTGATATCCAAAAGCTGGTGCTCAATTATAAGAAAACAAAAGTCGATGCTTTTCTGTGGCTCCCAACAAGCATAGGTCTCTTCCCTTCGTAATTGCAAACTGCCATGGTGCTATCCTGGACCAAGTTCACTTCTTTAAATATCTTGGAATCACACTCAACAGTCATCTATCCTATGACATTCACACTGACACTGTTGCCAAAGCTGTTAACAAACTCATTGGTCTTCTATGCAGGCACAGGGAGTGCCTTACCACAGACGCCTTAAGGATAGCTGTGCGGAGCTCTGTGGTATCACTAATCGATTATGGTCTGGTTTTGAGTCTGACACAGCCCTTAGGCACCTATCCTTGGCCCTTAACAAAGCATGTCATCTTATCACAGGATCCCACCATCTCACCCACACGTGTGCACTCTATGCCCAAATGGGCTGGCTCCAACTATCTAACCGTATTAAGTACCATACCTGCCTTATGGCCAAGAAGATCATGTTAGGCCTTGCTCCCCAGGTGTCCAAGCCCTTCTACATGCTGCATGCATCCTGCCTGCCGCCAGGACCTCTGAAAAACAAATGCCGCACATTCCCCGGTGTCGCACCTCTCAGGGACAAAGGTCCTTTGCTCACTGGGCACCCTACTGATTTAATGGAATCAACAAAGACACCACCTCACTGCAAAGTCTTGGCCAGTTCAAAACCTACCTTCGCCTCCACCTCTCTGCTTCCAGCTTCTGTGACTGTCACTTGTAATCTGCTATGCCCACTTTCACTTACCTCTCCACTCCCTCACACCCTTCCCCTCCCCCACTCCCTCCCTGGCTTTAGCTCTTCTTGAAACCTGACAAGGCCCTTGGCTGCTCCTCAGTTTCTAATATTCCCCTCTATCTCTCAACTTTTACTATGAATCCTGTCTACCCTGTTTCCATCCCTCCCTCCATTGCCTTTATTCCACTGCTTGTGATTGTGTTGAATCTCATGATATGCATTGTTTATTCAAATTCTTGTTCTGTCCTGTACATACCTTCCCTCAAATGTATGTATTCAATCTGCCTGAATTATGTTTGTTTTGTTTCTCCAATTTTGACGTGGAACCTTTGTAAAAGAGCCTTGGCTCAAAGGTACTTAATCTAGAATAAATACATAAATAAATCAAATTTCTTTCCATCTTTATTTTTTTGCAAAACTTCTAACAAAATGTGTTTAACTTTAATTTTTATTACTCCCCTATTCTGATTTAAATAACTTTTCAGTTGATTATATTGGAAGATGTGATTCTTCAGTGCCCCATATCGATTTATGATTTGTGTATAGGGTTTTACTTTTCTTCCTTGCCACACATCCCCTATTTGTTTTATTCCTTGTTGCTGCTTATATTTAAAGCCATTTGAACTAGATGGGGAGAAATCATAATTCTCAAATATAGGTGTATATTCTGATATAATTTTATTCTCACCTAACATTTTTTTGAGGCTTAGCCAACAATGGTAGGTGGTTAAGGTAGTAATAGTTATCTTAGATAATTTTCTTCTGGAATCATAGAGTATAACATACTGCATTAACCAGCGAGGGATACTGTTGTACTGTGGTCTCTATTATTGCTGAAGTAAGGTCTGACTTTTCCTTTTGAATCCAATGCCATACCTGTGCCACTTGTGCTACCAGGCAATAAAAAATATAGAAATCTGGCAGGGTTTTCCCACCTTTTTCTTTTGGGAGAGTTAAAGTTTTCCATGCTGTTCATGAATTTGAGTGTTTCCACAAACATTTTGTCACTACTGTTTTAATTATTTAAAAAAAAAAACTATTGTGGTACTTGAAGAGCCAAAGCCTGAAATAAAAAGAGAAGTTTGAAAGTATCTGCATTTTACTAAATTGATTTTTGCTATTAAGGTAAGGTATAGTGAGTTCCATTTTAGTAAATCTTGTTCTATTTTAGAAATTAGATCTTCAAAATTAACTTTATACATGTCTGATATATTTGCCACAATGTTCACCCCACAGATATTTAGTAAAAGTTGTCAAGATTTGCATTTGCATATTTACTGGTTGTTGTAGCTGTAATTTCTGATTTAACTTCAAAATTAGTGTTTTTGACCAACTAATCGTATATCCCGAAAAGGTCCCAAATTGACTTGTGATATTAACTATTTGGGTAACAGATATTCCAGGTTTGGTCAGATACATCATTATATTGTCTGCATACAAACTTAGTTTTTCTTCCTTATCTGCTATAAAAATAACCAAAAATTCCTTTGTCACTTCTGATAGCTATGGCTAATGGTTCGATAACTGTTGCAAAAATCAGTGGTGACAGAGGGCATCCTTGTCTTGTCCCTCTGCCCAGACCAAATATTTCAGAAGTAATATTGTTTACTTTTACTACTGCATGAGATGTATCATAAGGAATCTTATTCACCTGTTGAGCTGTGCACCAAAACCCATCTTCCCTATTACAGTGAAAATATAAGGCCATTCTATTCTATCAAATAATTGTTTGAGATCGATAGCCATTAGAACAGCATCTCTTCTTTATTTAAGGCTACAGTGTTTAAGGTACATCTTATATTTTCCATTAATGATCTATTTTTAATGAATCCATTTTGATCTTCGTGAATTAATGTTGGTACAATATTTTTAAGTCATTTATTATTTTCATAAAGATTTTATAATCCATGTTTAACAAGGAGATGGGTCCATATGGTCTATATAATGCACAGGTCAGTGGGTCCTTATCTTTCTTCAAAAAGACTTGAATTATGGCATCCTTAAAAGTTTCCTGGATCTTCTATAGTTCTGAAAAGGATTTAAACATAATTCTCAAAGGTTCCATTAATATTGAACTCCATTTTTTATAAAATTCTGTGCCGGTACCATCTGGTCTGTGAGCTTTACCTATTGCCAGATTGTGTATTGCTTCTATTATTTCTTGTTTGGTTATTGGAGTATCTACCATTTCACTCACATGTTCTGGAATCGCAGGTAACTGAACTGTGTTCAGAAAAGACTCAATGTCTTGTTCCTCTACTTTAAATTCTGCAGTGTACAGTTTGTTATAGTAATCCACAAAACAGTCATTTATTTCAGCAGGTTTATTACAAATATCCCCTTTAGAGTGTCTAATGGTAATTACTGAATTTTGTGTTAGATCTTTTTTTTTTATTTGCCACACTAATAATTTCAAAGGTCTGTCCGTCACAAAATAATAACTAGATCTTGCACTTTGTATTAATTTTTCCATTCTTTCAGTTACTAACTGATTATATTGATCCTTTTTTTGAATTAATATTTTATATGTATTAGAATCGAATGTGGAGCTATGAATCTTTGTCATGGCATTTATTTCTCTTTCTAATTAGTTTATTTGCTTTTCCTCTATTTTTATTTTCGAATGAGGACAAATTCTTCAGCAAACCTCTAACAAATACTTTAAATGCTTCCCATACTATAATTTGAGAAGTTTCTTCTACTTTATTAAATTCAAAGAATTCTTTACATGCATCATAAATTCTTCAATTACCGGTTTCTTTATTAATGAAGCATCCATTCTCCAAATTTTGCATTGTCTTGTCTCTGAAATTTTAACATTAAAACACATGGTGAATGGTCTGATATTACTATTCAGTATATTTTACATCTTGGGTTGTAAATAATAGCGCTTTTGATAATGAGATGAAATCTATTCATGAATAACTCTGATGTACTGCTGAAAAGAAGGAAAGTCTCTCTCTTGCATACTTTTCCCCCTTGAGTCTACTATTTCTAAATCATTCTCAAATCAGGAACCAAAACAAAAAAAAACGAAGGAAATCCAAAAAACTTCTGATCATAGGAGACTCCATGATTCAGGGAGCTGATACCCATCTCCAGCCAGGGGTAATGGTCAGATGTCTCCCAGGTACATCAGCGTGGAGAGACACTGACCGCATTGCTAAAATTGTTCAGAAAGCAGGAGAAAACATTGATGTCCTGGTACACATAGGGACTAATGATCTCGCCAGCCGGTCAGTTGTGGAGACCAAGGAACACCTGACCAGGCTGGGTGACAAACTATCATCCATTTCATCCGACATCTCCTTCTCTGAGATCCTGCCAGTCTGGGAGAGGGGGGCAGATGGACGGAAGGTCAGAGAAGGGGAGATAGGGGAGCTAAACATGTGGCTCATGGGCTGGTGCCAGGAAAAAGGACACAGATTTGTAGGGAACTGGCAACAGTTCTGGGAGCGAAAGTTCTTTAAATTTGATGGACTGCATCTGACTAAGGAGGGAGTCAGTGCATTGGGGCAGAATTCTGACGTCTTTGCAGAATATTTAAACTAGCAAATGGGGAGAGGGGTGCAGCACCCCATACACTGAATGGGAAGAACACCCCCCCCCCTCAGCTAGTGGTCAAACAGGGATTCAGCATCGTTGCAGTTCATTTGCATCACCAGGTAAGAAAAAAGGTCCGTCTCCCCATATGACACACAGGGGAAATGCCAAACGTCACCCAACAACTAACACACCGAAATCTGGCCAATGGAAAATAATGTCCACAAATGCTCACAGCTTGGGAAATAAGATCCCAGACCTGCAGGCAATAATGTCAGAGGCTAAACTGGACATAGTAGCAATTAGTGAGATGTGGTTTACCAGTAACCACACTTGGGAGACTTCAGTACCTGGCTATGTACTGTTCAGAAGAGACAGAGGTGCAAAGGGGGTGGGGTGGAGTGGCTCTGTATGTCAATGATAATATCAAAGCTACAGAAATTCAGAATACACATAAGGAGCCAGAATAACTGTGGGTCACCCTGGAAACAGGAAATGGGACAGCCATAAGAACTGGGGTTGTCTACAGGCCCCCAGACTAGGGGGAGGACATAGACACATTACTGTTAGAAGATATACAAAACACGACAGCTAAAGGGGAGGTTCTGATAATGGGAGACTTCAACATGCTGGATACAGATTGGTCAATACCAGCAGGAACATCTGCCAGAACTAGACATATGGTGGATTCCCTGCAGGGGGAGGGCCTCAAACAACTGGTACAACAACCCACAAGAGACAGTGCTATCCTAGATCTAGTACTGACTAACAGGGAAAGGATCACAGATCTCCAGGTAGAAGGTCACCTGGGGGCCAGTGACCATCACATGGTATGGTTCAATTTGGCCACTACATCTAAATCATCCCATTCCAAGGCAAAATATGGGACTTCAGAGGAGCTGACTTTGATAAGATGGCCAACAGAGTTAAGCTAGCCTGTCAAATGAAACACAGAGTGCGGGGTACAGGCAAAGTGGGCAAGCATTAAGGATGCAATACTTGAAGCAACATCCCATTATGTTGGACAGAAAGGAAGTAAAGAAGAAGAAAACCACTTTGGTTCTCAAATACAGTAGCAGAAAAGGTCAGAGCCAAAGGCTGGCCTTCAAGAAATATAAGGGAACACAGTGGGATGAAGATAGGAGGCATACCAAACTGCCCTAAGGAAGCAGGGAAGGCAGTAAGGCAGACAAAGTCCCAAACTGAGGAAACACTAGCATGAACAGTAAAAGAGGTGACAAGACTTTCTATAGATACACTAGTGAAAGGAGAAAGTCCAGAGGGGATTCGCTAAGCTCAAAAGGAGAAAGGGGGCATGTGAGGAGAAGGACCCTGTAAAAGCATCTATCCTAAATAGATACTTTTGCTCAGTATTTACTTAAGAGAAGGTAGGGCAGGGCCCACAGCTCAGCAGCATGGACACAGGGGGGAAGGAGGTGAGCACTGCACCCTTCACAAAAGAAAGGGCCCTGCAAGAGCTTGCTAAGATCAAGGTGGACTAGGCAATGGGACCTGAAGGCATGCATCCCAGGGTACTTAAGGAGCTAAGGGTGGAACTAGCAGAGCCATTAGCAGAACTGTTTAGTGAGTCTCTGAGCACAGGAGAGGTCCCAGAAGACTGGAGAAGGGCTCATGTGATCCCGCTCCACAAGAGTGGTAGCAGGGAGGAGGCAGGGAACTACAGACCAGTCAGTCTTACCTCAGTAGTGGGCAAGATTATGGAGGCACACTTTAAGGAAAGGATAGTGCAACACCTGGAATCCATAGGGGCACAGGATCCAAAACAGCATGGGTTTACAAAAGGAAGGTCCTGCCAAACTAATCTCATAGATTTCTTTGACTGGGTAACCAGAGTGGTGGACCAAGGGGGAGCAGTTGATGTCACCTACCTTGACTTCAGCAAAACTTTCGACACTGTTCCACATAGAAGATTGATAAATAAGCTGGGTAGGCTCGGGGTGGGTCAGAAGTTGGTCAACTGGGTGGCAAACTGGTTGACGGGCAGAAAACAGAGAGTGATGGTAAATGGTATACAGTCAGAAGAGATGCAAGTCACAAGTGGGGTACCTCAGGGATTAGTCCTGGGGCCAGTCCTCTTCAATATCTTCATTAGTGACATTGCAGATGGACTAGAGAGTAAGGCTCGTCTGTTTGCAGATGACACCAAGATCTACAAGATTAGATGATCCAGATGGGGTAAGTAGAATGAGAAGAGATCTGGATAAACTAGCAAAATGGTCAGAAGAGTGGCAACTGGGATTTATTGCAAAGAAGTGCAAGATCATGCACATAGGGAAGAGAAACCCTGAACCCACCTATAGGCTGGGAGGGGAGTTGCTGGCAGTCACAAAGGAAGAAAGAGACTTGGGCATCATCATCACCGATGACCTGAAATCATCCAAGCAGACCTCTAAAGCAGTAGGTAAGGCTATTGGGATGTTAGGGTGTATTAGTAGGGGTATCACAAGTCATAACAGGGAGGTAATAAGACCTGTTTTTTTCTTTTTTTTCCTTCCATTTTCCTTCCTCTTCCCTTTCCTCTCTTCTTTTTATTTCTTCCCCTTCCCTCTTTTCTTTTTTTTTCCCCTCTCTCCCTCTTCTTTTTAAGCTGTCTCATATGACTGCTTATATGCCTCCATTGTTTCTTCTGGAGAATCGAATGTGTGTAAACGGCCATTAACAATAAACTTTAATTTGGCAGGGTATAACATGGAAAACCGAATTCCTTTTTTGTACAAAATGTGCTTCAGCAGGTTAAATTGTTTCCTTTTTTCAGTTGTTCCTGCTGACAAGTCCAGGTATACATTAAAATGCAGATTTTCAAAGTTAAGTCTCTTTGATATCCTTACTTTTTGGAGGATTGCCTCTCCATCTTTAAACTTAAGTGTTTTAATAAACACTGTTCTTGGAAAGTCAGAGTTTCCTGAATATCTTGAGCCTGTGCGATGAGCTCTATCAATGGTTATTTCCTCTTCTGGGAATTTTCTATCCAGCGCTGTTGTAAGCATCTTTTCAAAGTATGGGATGAGGTTACCCATCCCCTCCATGCCCTCTGGAACCTTGAATAATCTTATACTGGCCCTCCTTGCACTATCTTCTTGTTCTGTTATTTTCAATTGAAGGGCTTGTAGCTGTCTTTCCAAGTTCTGAATCTTCTGAGGGGCTGCTTGAGTAAAATCCTCCACCTGTGAAACTATCCTCCAATTGTTACATTCTGTTAGTTAATGTTTGTAATTTGTTATTCATTTCTGTTAATGCACCCGTTATGTTAAGTGCCCCTTTTATATCTCCTAAGGCCTCGAGCATTTCTTTTTTACGTTAAACTTGCGCCGCATAGGCAAAGGAGCGTTTTTAGAAAATGCTTACACTTTGGAGGTGTGCCTCTCCCTTTCAATCCACTGCCTCGTTGAGCAGGCGTGGGGTCCTGTACCAATGGGTGCGGGAGCTGTGTATGAACAGTGGTCTTCGCTTCAAAAAAGCCACAGCTGTCATACAGAGCACGCGTCCACGCCGCCCCAGCGTCATACCGCCCCCATGTCCGCCACCCCCAAATCTTTTGCTGCGCTCATGGAGCCCACCCCAGCGTAAACGCTCCATAGTCTTGTTTTTTTTTCACCTGTAAAGCAAAACGGTCCCCGGCGCTTCTCCCAGTCCCCCTCCCACAACCCGCACCCACCCTGCACCCAGCCTCCCCACCCCCTCCTACCCCATACTTATCTCCGGAGCTCGGCGCGGCATCTTGATGGACCGGGGAACACGTCTGCACTCTTCAAAGCCGACCGCCAAACTGAGAAATGCGGTAAGCTGTATAATGGGCTAGATAAGCGGGGTTTCAACTTTGATGCATATCTCAGGCATTTTGGAATTTTGCCAAATTTTCAACATGGGGTTTTGGGACCCCTTCTCGTGAATGATGTCACTGTCATGGCATTATTCAGGCCTGAAGGAGTTTCACAGTCCCTGCGCGACGTCTTGGTGAAATCACCCTTCAGGCCTGTCTTCCTCATGACAGTGACATAATGAAGAGCATCCCAAAATCCCCATGTTGGCTGGTCAAAATCAAACAATGAACCATTTTATGGCGTGCGTTCGCGCCGGTTCCTCGCGGGCTCGTAAGTCCGTAATTTTCAATGTTTTCACTCCAGATTTTTCAATATTGCCATTTTACCACACCTTCTTATGAGCAGTACAGCTGTCATTTTTCACATCTTGCCCAAAATGTGTTTCCGCCCATATAGCGCACAATGGTGCAGTCGATGTGTGAAATCAATGTATGGGACACATTAAGAAAATCACAGTGACACTGTTCATGAGCAGAGGTCTAAAAATGGCTATGTTGAAAATTTGGTGAAAAGAATTCCTAAAATGACTGTTTCTGAGCATTACATTGCGGTTCTCTCATGCCTTCGTACATTTGCAAATTTTCAATATTTGCACTCCAGATTTTCAACTTTGCCATTTACCACACTTCCTCATGAGAGCAGTACAGCTGTCATTTTCACATCCTGCCCAAAGCGTGTTTCCGCCCATGTAGCGCACAATGGGCAGTCGGTGTGTGAACTCAATGTATGGACACATTAAGAAATCACAGTGACACTGATCATGAGCAGAGGTCTTAAAATGGCTGTGTTGAAAATTTGGTGAAAATGCCTAAAATGACTGTTTTCTGAGTCTGCGTTGCGCCCAGTTCTTGCATACCTTGGGTAAGTTTCTTGAATTTTCAATATTTTCACTCCACATTTTCAACATTGCCATTTTACCCACCTCCTTATGAGCAGTGCAGCTGTCATTTTTCACATCTTGCCCAAAACGTGTTTCCGCCCATATAGCGCACAATGGCACTGTCGGTGTGCAAACTCAGTGTATGGGACACATTAAGAAAATCACAGTGTCACTGTTCATGAGCAGAGATCTTAAAATGGCTATGTTGAAAATTTAGTGAAAAAATTCCTAAAAGAACTGTTTTACGAGCGTGCGTTTGCAGTTCCTACACACGCTCGTAAGTTTGCGAATTTTCAGTATTTCCACTCCAGATTTTCAACACTGGCATTTTACCACACTTCCTCATTAGGCAGTACAGCTGTCATTTTCACATCCTGCCCAAAATGTGTTTCTGCCCATATAGCGCACAATGGGCGCGAGTCGATTGTCGCGAAAATTGATGTATGGGACACATTAAGAAAATCACAGTGACACTGATCATGAGCAGAGATCTTAAAATGGCTATGCTGAAAATTTGGTGAACAAATTTCTAAAATTAACTGTTTCTGGCGTCGTTGTACTCCCTCATTCGGCTTCGTAAGTTTCGAATTTTCAATATTTTCACTCCAGATTTTCAACATTGCCATTTTACCACACCTCCTTATGAGCAGTACAGCTGTCATTTTCACATCCTGCCCAAAATGTGTTTCTGCCCATCTAGTAGCACAATGGCGCAGATCGATGTCTCGAAATCAATGTATAGGACACAGTAAAGAAAATCACAGTGACATTGTTCATTATGAGGTTTTAAAATGCCAAAGTTGAAAATTTGGTGAAAAAATTCTAATGACTGTTTCTGACGGTCGTTGCACAGTTCCACATGCGCTTCGTAGGTTTGCAATTTTCAATATTTCCACTCCAGATTTTCAACATTGCCATTTACCACACTTCCTTATGAGCAGTACAGCTGTCATTTTCATCCTGTCCAAAGCATGTTTCACTCTAGCGCACAATGGGGTAACATTTTGGGCAGGATGTGGCATGACAACAGTACTACTCATGAGTATAAAATGGCAATGTTAATCTGGGTCATCAACAAAATTAAAGCCTCATCATCGCGTAGGAACTGCGCGTGATGCGGCTCGTGAAAACAGTCATTTTAGGAATTTTTCACCAAATTCAACATAACCATTTAGAACTCTGCCCATGAACAGTGTCACTGTGATTTTCTTAATGTGTTCCATACATTGATTTCGCACACCAACTGCCGGTATGCTTCCTTGATGACTTGTTTTGGGTGAGATGTGATATTGACTGTACAGCTCATAAGGGTGTGATAAAATGGCAATGTTGAAAATCTGGAGTGAAAATATTGAAAGATTTGCGAACTTCTAAACCTGCGATGAACTGCACTGGCAACTTGCTAAAAAGCAGCAATATTTAGGAATTTTAGCCAAATTTTCAACATGGGTTTTGGGACCCCTTCTCATGAATGATGTCACTGTCATGGTGTTATTCAAGGCCGAAGGGTGATTCGCGCCAGTGACTGTGCAATACTCTTAATCACCCTTGAGGGCCCAATAGCATACGACGGCAAAAACTCTGTTGAAAATTGAGTGCAAAAACAAACAAAATGACTGCGATATACAATAAAGTTGAAACCCCTAGTAGCCCATTATACAGCTTACCGGCATTTCCTCAGTTAGGTTGGCTTTGAAGAGTGCAAACGTGTTCCTGGTCCACCGAAGATCGATGCGGTCGAGGTAGTATGGGGTGAGGGGTTGTGGAAGAGCTGGAGTGCGCAGTGGGTGGGTCGCGGGTTGTGGGAGGGCTGGGAGGCAGCACTGCGGGACGTTTCGTTTATAGGTTCAAAATAAAAAAAGACAATGTGGGACATTTGCCATGGGGTGAGCTCCCAGCATGGAGAAAGATAGCTGGAGGCGAGGAGCCGATGGGGGTTAGGCACCCCGTCGGCCAAATACTCCACCGTTGCCACGCTGGGTGGGCTCCCAGTGTGGCAACAGAATGACAGGGGGTGACGTGTTGCTGGCGAGGATTGAGCACCCGTCGGCAAACAACATTGCCACACTGGGGTGGGCTCCAGCGTGGCACCAAAGCTTTGGGGGTGGGCGTGGCGTCTTGGCGGGGGAGGTAGTGTGATCTGCGAGGGGCGCTCAGTATGTGTGTGCTCGCTGAAGCAGAGAACCGGCTGTCATACTGAGCTCCTGCACCATTGGTGCGAGACCACCCACGCCTGCTCAAGGGCAGTGCATTGGAGTGGGAGAGGCACACCTTAAAGTGTGCCTCTTCCAAACGTTCACTGCTTGACAAGGCAAGTGAACGTAAAAAGAGACCACTGCTATGGTTCTCTAGAGAAGAAGCAGAGAAAATAAGGGCAAAAAACTAGCATTCAGAAGGTACAAAAGGACACAGAATGAGGACGGTAGGGAGAGTTACCAGGAGAAACAGGGAGTGGCAGGGAGAGCAGTTAGGAGTGCAAAGGCACAAATGGAGGAGAATATTGTCCAATTAGTAAAAAAAAAAAAAAAGGAGATAAAACATTCTTTATATATATAAATGAGAAGAGAAAGTCCAAAAGAGGGATAGTAAGGCTAAAAGGGGAAGGTGGGGTTTGGGAGAAGAGGACCAAAAAAGAACTGACATATTGAACAATTACTTTTGTTCAGCATTTACAGAGGAAGGGGTAGGTGACGGTAAAGGGTATTAAAGGAAGGGAGGTGGACACTAGTCCTGTTACAGAGGAGAGTCCTCAAGGAACTAGCACAGTTAAAAGTAGACAAGGCAATGGGACCGGAAGGGGTGCACCGTAGGATACTGATGGAGCTCAAGGAGGTTCTGGGCTGGCTGCATCTCTGACAACTCTGTTCAACCTGTCACTAGAAACAGGGGAGGTTCCGGAGAACCGAAGGAGGACAGATGTGGTCCCACTACTCAAAAGTAGAAACAGGAGGCAGGAAATTTACAGATCTATCAGCCTGACTTCGTAGTAGGAAAAGTAATGGAATCACTACTAAAGGAATGGATTGGGGAATACCTTGCAACCAGTAGATTACAAGATCAGAGGCAGCATGGTTTCATGGTGGGGGGTCTTGCCAAGGAAACCTGATTGAGTTCTTTGACTGGATGACAAGGGAAGTGGATCAGGAGGAGAGGTAGATGTGGTCTACCTGGATTTCAATAAGGCCTTCGACACTGTTCCACATAGAAGACTGGTGAGCAAGTTGGGCAACCTATGAATAGGTCCAACAGTAGTAAAATGGGTAAGAAGTTGGCTAAGCAATAGGAGTCAGAGGGTGGTGGTAAATGGAGTCCCCTCTGGAGAAGGCATGGTGACACAGTGATTAGTACTAGGCCGTTCCTCTTCAATGTCTTTGGAAGGGCTGCAGAGGAAATTATACCTGTTCATAGATGGCACAAAATCTGCAACAGAATGGATATACCAGGCAGGTGAAAAGAATGAAGGATGATCTGAAAAAGCTGGAAGATTGGTCAAGAGAATGGCAGCTGGGTTTCAGCAAAAGTGCAAAATCATGCACCTAGGGCACAGAAACCCAGGGCAACATACCAATTGAGTGGGAGGTATTAGCAACCACAACACGGGAAAGAGGCCTGGGGTAATCATTTCTGATGAACTGAAAGTAGCCCAGCAGTGTGATAAGGCAGTGGGGAAGGCTAGCAGGATGTGTTTGTGCATAGGAGGGATCATCTGCAGAAGGAGGCAGATAGTATTACCCCTATATAAATTACTGGTAAGAAACCACCTCGAGTGCTGTGTCCCGTTCTGGAGGCCACACTTCTGGAAGGACATAGATAGGGTGGAGGCAGTACAAAGGAGGGCTACCAAAATGATGTAGAGGCTGCATCAAGAGCCCTACGAGGAAAGACTCAAGGAACTTAATATGTACTCTCCTGAGGAAAGAATGGAAAGGTGGATATTTATTTATTTAGTTTTTGTTTACCCGGGTAGGTGCACTAGACAAGAGCAATTGCCTAGTGTCAGGCATGATATGATAGAAACGTACAAATACCTCACAGGTATTAGTAAGGTACAAGCAGGTAGCATTTTCCAAAGAAAAAGATGCTCCAGGACAAGGGGTCACGCTATGAAGCTGGGGTGCTCAGAGGAGATATGAGGAAATACTTCTTCATAGAGAGGGTGGTAGAACCTGGAACAGCCTCCCATCAGAGATAGTGGGTGCTAAAACAGTAACAGGATTCAAGCATGCATGGGATAGACACAGCGGGACCTTTGAAGTAACATAGTAACATAAAGGATTATGTATGAGCAATCATACAAAACAAGGCAGTAGTACGATCGAGAGGTTTCTGGCCTCGAGAGCGAAGCTCGAAGAGGTCCGTTACCATGGAAACCTCAAGATTGTTCACTGTCTTGTATGGTTGCTCATACACATTCTTTTATAGTGTATGGGCAACCATGGGCAGCACTCCTTTATCCCCCAAACAGGTCTCCAATAAAAAAACACCTTACTTAGGCAGCAGTTCCATCACGCCGCTTACTTCCTCACCACTGCAGCTGCTCAAGTGAGCATTCATGCCCACATTCAGTGTTGTGCTGCATTAGTGATGTACTCGGTGCTGCACAACAACATCCTGATGTATCGAGTGCAGCACAACACTGTTCCAGGCATGGATTTCGATGCGGAACAGTGTTCCACCATAAACTATATAGTGGTTGACAGCAGATAAGGACCACTAGGTCCACGTAGTTTGCCCATAAGGTATGTGCCCTCACCTAGAATCAAACCTCTGACCCTTTGCTTTTAAAGCCAGGACACATCCAATTTGTCACCTGAGGAGCTTCAAGTAAGGCAAGGAGGGAGAAGATCGGAGATCAAGTAGGGTCTGCAGTGGCACAGTAGGTAGGAAATATAGGGCAGACTATGTGGGCCAAGAGTACCTTATCTTTTGACAACTTCTATTGTTAGATGTAACCCCTGCACCATTTTAGTTGCTCTCCACTTGACTGCCTCCACCTATTCTATGTCCTTTCTGAGATGTGACCCCCAGAACTGGACACAGTACTTCAGCTGGGTTTTCACAAGCAACTGATACAGTGGTAATACCACCTCCCTTCTCCTGCTAGTGATACCGCTCCATGTGCATGCCAGCATCTCACAGGCCCTGCCCACTGCTTTGTCACATTGCCTCATCACTTTGAGGTCACCAGATATGATAACCCCAAGGTCTAGTTCCAGCTAATGAGCATCAGTACCCCCCATTTTATACTGAGCTTCTGGGTTTCTATGCCCTAGGTGCATCATTTTACACTTTTGGCATTGAACCCCACCTGCCCTTGACCACTCCTCGAGTTTTCTAAGTCCCTACTCAATCTTTCCACTCCCTTCTGGGTATCCTTCCTGTTACATATTTTGTTGTCATCTGCAAAAGGCATACTTTCTCTTCCAGTTCTTCTGCAATGTCACTTTCAAAGACATTGAAGAGGACTGTCCCATCTTGAGACCTGTGGTACCCCACTGGTCAGTCTCCCTCATTAGAGTGATTACTGTTTAACACTACCCTCTGTCGCCTATCCATTAAATAGTTTTTTTTTGTACCCAGTTTTTTGAATCCCACCCCTAGTCTGCCTCCTTCCTTCCTTCCTTCCTTCTTTCCTTCCTTTCATTGAAACATTTCACCAGGAAAAGCACACTGAGCAATCAAGTTGCTTGTCTCCCGGTGCATCCTGGGGGAGAGGGTAGAGGATAGCAATCACACAAGTACATTTCTGAAATAACAATCACACAAGTACATTTGTCAAGGGTTGGTTACAAATTATACATAATGCATAAAAATGAAATTATACAGTGTATAAAAATCAGAATGCGTACATCGTGGAACAATTAGCAACATGCTTATAATGTGAGACAAAATAGTGACATATGAGGGTACATCTAAGTGTAATTCAACAAAAACTTAAATAAACGGGTAGAAGAGAGGATGGTTTGTAGACACCTAAAAGTGAAGGGGACTGTGGCATCAGCTAGAGGAGGGGAGGATAAAGTAGGGAGGAGAAGACAGGCAGGTATGCTTTAATATGCAGGGTAAAAGCATCATGGTTAAACATGGAGGGGGGAGTAGGTGGTAGCTAGGTGCAGGTACAATTTGGTGAGTAGAAATTTTGCAATGAGGAGGAGATGGAGTGTGGGAGGAGGAGGTGTCAAATTTGATGGGGTAGAGGATTCCAGAGTTTTGGGAAATGGTAATAGACGCCTGCCCTACTGAGGTAGATGGGTGAGGGATTGCCATAGTGCGAGAGTTGCTAGATCTTAGAGAGTGAGTAGGGAGTGGAGGGATGGATAGAGAAGAGGAGAGGTAAGGGGAGAGAGAGTCAAACTATTATTTTGAGATGAATTTGGCTATATGAGAGAGACGTCTGTTGTCAAGTGAGGGAAATGCAAGGGATTGGTAGAGATTGCAGTGATGATTGCGGGGAGGAGTCAGGCGAAGTGACAGAAGGAGTTGAAGAGGGTGTCAGTCTGGTTAAGGAGGACTTGAGGGGACTTCTGGTGATGTCATCCATCTAATGGCTGCCTGAATTCTGAGCTCTTCAACCCATAGCACTATTACCTCATAATTATCACTTTTAGACCACATTGATATTTAAGAAAACAGAGACGGAGGTATGGCATCTATTAAAGAAAAGGGTGGTGGCAATAAATTTAGCATGCTGCAACAAAATGATGACCCTTCAGACCACGAACTGTCAGACACTGAGGCCTTGGAAGTTTCCTTGCATTCTACATACTCCATGGTGTTCATATCAGCCACAGCTAAGAAAACACAACCTAAAAAGAAAAACTCCATGGTACCGTAATTGTATAAAATATTAAATGAACTCCCAGAATTCAAAATGGAGTTCCATTCATTTCAGGACAGTCTGGCATCCTTTGGATCAGATCTCACTGTGGTGGAAGGGAGAGTGAGTGCGTTGGAAAAGGCCCAGATGGAAGAAGCAGCTCGCTACAATAAACTACAATCGACGCTGGAGCTGGTCTTCAGAGTTTGCCAATATACAATAGACCAGAAAGAAGATGCTGAGAAATGGCATCAGAGGTACAACATCCGAATTTACTCAGTCCCTGAAAATAGCGAGGGTGCAGACATCCAGGATTTTGTGGAAACTTTGCTACGCACATTGCTTTAGATGCAAAATTCCACCTGGAAATCGAACAAGTACAGTGGACCCTGGGACCCAAACCTTCACATCCAAACACTAGACCTGGATCTATAATAATACACTTCCTGTGATTTCAAACAGAAGAGCTGATTTTGAAAAAAATGGGCCCAAGGAAAAGTTTTTATGGAACTACAAGAATACTCCTGGATAATGATTACGATCCCTATACAATACAACGTGGCGGGTATATCCTTTATTCCATATACTAAGGCAGAATCAATTGACATTTCACAATCTCTACCAGCCAGACTAGTGGTCCAATACCCAGCTGGACAGCAACATTATGATAATGCAGCAGCAGCATATTTAGACCTGAAGAAACGTGGATTTGCCATCCCTATCTGCCTGGCTTTACCTTAGAGACAGATCCCATGGAAGGGAGCAGGTGCACTGACAACGCAAGCCCAGATCACCCAGGAATCTCCCTTGGACTCCTTGAACAAATTATTACAACAATTTGCATCCGTTGATAATTGAATACTTTTATTGCATGGGGCTATGGATCTCCCCTTTTTCTAATGCAGTGAGTACCTTCTAGTGGGCTATGTGGCGGTTTCACTCTCCCAGTGTTGGGGGGAGCGGACAGGATGTGGTGCCATTTAGACTCAGCTCTAGGGGGCTTTCTTGGGTCAGGGGCCTGTGGGTGTGGGCTCTGGCTCCTGCGTGCACCTTGGTGCTTCTATGGCACTCTCACAGGTTGGCGGACACAACTATATTAATCTAGACTTGAGTGGTGGTCATTACTGTGGGGGAGGAGCAATGAGGGCAACCCTCTTATGACTTTGGAGGGGAGTTACCCAGTAGATAGGGTCTCCCTTCCTGATTCTGTGTTGCACTGAATCCTAAGCCTTAATGACCATGACCACAAATGCATAAGGAAGGCGAAGGTTAATGGGACTCCAAATAGTCGGGGCTCAGTGAGCGAGACTCTCCTCATAAGATCTCCCGATAAATAAGGAACTAAGGGTGGCATGGTGTTATACGTGAAACAGGCAAAGAAATTGTTTCATTATCAGGGACAGAGGTGACCTCGAGGGGCTGTAGTGTCTCTCTTGGTTCATGGCTCCTGCTTTTTCCAGGATCCTGGTAAATAGGGCCCTGGTTAATCTTTCTTTTCCTGCCTCACAGTAAATCCTAGTATGGGAGGACAGCCTCCTCCTCCATCTGCTGGACGATGGTACTGCTCAGGAGAAGATGCTATGCTGCTGGGGGTGCCTGGGGGTGCTTGGTGTATCATGGGGCGGGGCCAGTGCCAGTGGGCTGTTCACTTCTACTGGTTCTGGGACCCTCCATGGGATCTGTGGGATGGTGCCATGACTGGGGAGGGATATATATGCTGAGTGCCCCCCTCTTGTTTGTCTCACTTGGCCTCCCCACCTTCCTGGGGAGGGGCCATCCTGCATGAGTGCGCACATGCGGGGACTGAGATCATGGGCCTAGACCCTGCTTTACTACACCTATCTGGAATTTTCAAATGGACATCCTCAGGACTGATGTGTAGTGGTCGTTGATTAGTGAAGACCTTTTTGTATATTACTTGAGGAAACCTAAAACTTTTTTTTTCCTTTTATTAGGGACTTTGTCCTGAAGATAAACCTGCTGAACTGGTCAAAGGGTGCAGGAAAAGCTGCATCCTGCATAACTAAGAGACTATTTGTATTCCATAGCAGCCTGTTCCCTATCCTAACCCATAGTTAAGGGTCAATGAGACCCTACAGGAACCACTCCAGTAAATGGTGGTGTTCTCCCCATAAGTAGCCGATCAGGTCACTCTTGATAGGATGACTACAGACAGCATCCTTTCAGTTGGAAGTCCTGTTTTGAACTATTGTAGATCTATTACAAAGGATGGGGCCATGGCCCCTCATTTCTAAGTTTTCTAGTCCGAGGTCCAGTTGGACCCACGTTTCTTTGTTTAGAGTTAGCACGACTTTATGCCTATGTCATATTTACCCCCTTTTTTTGACCTCTAATAGATTTCAGTATCAGCAATGGGCTGGGCTGTATAAGTTGCAACTAGTTAATGCCCTACAGTCCTGTCAAACTACATGGCGTGGATCCTGGGGTTATCTCAGAACAGGTTGGTCTAACCTATCGATGGGTTGCATAGTGCTCCCTCAAATATGTTATAGCTACTGTTACATTGTAAAATAGATACCTTTCCTTTTCTTACGCTAAGCTGTACAATGCAATATTATGTAGAAGTTCACATGCAGAGTTTCTGTTATAAATATGTTTTCTTGACCAGGTGTTGGGAAACTGGGCTAGGGAAGGGGGGCTGAAGAAGTTCTAGGGAGGGGGGGAGTCCTCGGAAGTCAGCAGGAATTCTCAATTAATCTAACAATTATGTCTCCTAAAGTGAAAATAATATCACATAATGTAAATGGTCTGACCAGACAGATCAAACACTATAGAACATTAATGGCGCTAAAAAAGCTTAAACCGGATATTTTACTATTACAGGAAACACATTTATCAACAACTGAGCACCAGAAATTATTAAAATTTGGTTTCTCACATAGTTGAATCAGCCTATAAACCGGGGAGATGCAGGGGTGTAGTAGTTTTGGTACCTAGGAACTCCCCTTCATGCTGATCCATCAAGTGGCAGATAGAGAATCGCCTAGCAATAGCGTCTGGCACAATATATGGTCAGCAGCTCACTGTATGCAGTGTACATATCCCCCCAGGCAGCGATGCTTCCTCTGTTCAGCAATTGCTAGATATGATAATCACCCACAAACGGGAATGCTAATCCTGGGAGGGGACCTAAACTGCATACTACTGTAAATCCCACAATGGATACATCAGCCACATGACTGTCACCATCTACATCAGGCCAAAAACTCTTCCGCAGATTGGTTTGAGAAATAGGGTTAGTTGATGTGTGGTGCCGTGCCCACCTCTCCTATAAACAATTTACATTTTACTCACATGCACGCAGACATTACTCAAGATCAGATTATTTCCTTGTTAGTGGGGAACATTTGGACCTAGTACATAATTCAGATATCTGTGACATTCACTTATCCGACCATGCCCTGATTAGCCTGGACTTAACTCTTATGCTAGAGTGGAAAAAAAACACTAGTTGGAGCTTTAATAACTCTCTTTTGAGAGACCCGGCCTTTAAGGATCTGCTCTAAGAGCTAGGTTACTCCCCAATTACTATGGGATACTTTGAAATCAGTATTACTGGGACATATTATTGCATAATCTACTCGTAAAAAGAAATAGAGTGAAGTCAAACTTAAAGAACTACAGGAAAAACTAAAATTTCTTCAGTTCGCACATATGCAATGGATCATACTCTAACCCAACAAGTAACTCAAACACAACAGGAGATAAATAAACTCCTTACAGATAAAACCGAACAGGTCTTAATATGATTATGCCAAAATATTATGAGAGGGAGCCCAGGTTGTGAAGGTTTTGGCATACCGACTCTGGAAGCAGGCGCATTTAGCCACCATTACCAAAATTAAAGATATGCGCTCAGGCAAGATAGTCACAGCTACTAACCAAATACTTGAGGTCTTCTGACGTACTATGCCAAATTATACATGGAGAACTCTTTGCCTCTGGCAGAGGCAGTAAGGAAATTTCATAACAAGATCCAGCTGCCCTCTGTGGTGAGGCACAAAAAGCAGCATTGACTAGCCCAATTATGGTTCAGGAATTATGCTCCACAATGCTATACAATCTTAAAAATGGGAAGTCCCCAGGGCTGGACGGGTATGGGGCCAAGTTTTATAAAGTTACTTATGGTTTAATGAAAGACCCTCTTTTAGCAGCCCTAAGAGAGTGCCATGAAACAGCCAGATGCCCGATTTCCTGGAGACAGGCCACAATTTCTGTGATTCTGAAACTGGATAAACCCCCTCATTTATGTGAATCATACTACCCTATTTCAGTTTTAAATCAGGATTACAGAATTTACACCAGTATACTAGCCCACAGATTGGACACCATCCTGCCCAACCTTATTCATCCAGACCAGTCCGGCTTCATCAAAACTAGACAAACTACAGATAATATTAAATGGACCATTTAATTAATCATGCATATTGATATTAAGTCTCAATGCCCAAAAAGAATACTATGGTGCATACTAAGATGTGAGGAGCAAAGGAGGCTATGGGCCCATATGAGCTCCTGTTGTTTAACTGTAGTATTGTAATTTATTTCCCTCTAAAATATATTTATCTAATTTCTTTTTGAATTGGTCTTTGTTTATACTACTTATAACTTCTGTAGGAAGACTATTCCAGGGGTTCACTACCCTCTGTGTGAAGAAAGTTCTTCTTTTTTCTGTGTGTTGAATTTATTAGGTTTTAGTTATAGCTGATGCCCTCTTGTATCCTTATTATTTTTGAAAGTTAGGTCAAGTTCATTTTGAAGTTGGCTGTCTTGTATCAGACTATAGCACAACAACATATCTCCTCTAATCCTTCCACTCTGAAGAAGCATCAGCTTAACTTGTTTCAGCCTTTCCTCATAAGATGATCCCCTGCAACCATAAACCATCCTTGTTGCTCACCTCTGCACTTTCTCCATTTTAACAGCACCTCCTCCCTTTATCGGTCCCCACAGTGGGCTATCATAGTCTAATAAGGGCCTCACATAGGATCTGTACAGTGGCATAACCATTATTTCTTCACGACTTTTAAAGTTTTGTTTGATAGTCCGTAATACCATCTTGGCTTTTGCAACCTGTGTGTTTTGTATGTAAGGTTATTAGTAATTATTATTCTTTTTTTTAACCCTTAGTTCAGATTACACGTCAGAGAGTCCTTTCCATCATCAGAATTTCCTCTGGTTGGGTCTCGTCTTTTCTCATTATTTTTACCAAGGTGGGGGATCTAGAACTGCCTAACTGTCCATAAAACTAGACATTCATCAAGCTTATTGCCATCTGGAGCAGGTGCCCACATTTTTCAAATTCTACATGTTTTCCATTTTACTGTACCAAATTTGCTCTAATTTTGAGATATCAATGATCGGATACTAACATACTAAAATGCCAGCAGAGTAGGCCTCATAGTCTTATCGAGTCTGCTCGGGATTTATCCAGGTTTTGAAAACTGGTGGGTCTGAATCCTTCCACTCCATCAGAATACATTTCTTTGCCACTATATTAAATAAAGTTAATATTTTTTTCTGTGCTTCATGAAATAATTCCTTATTAGGGCAAATTCCTAACAGTTTAACCATTAGGGCTAATATTATTTGTTAAATGGCAATGTTCATACATGTTCCAATTTTGATCAAAAAATGGACAGGTAAGGACAGGAGCTCATCAGATGTATTAAAGTGCCTGTGGTCTTTGAACACCATGGGCATTTATCACTAATATTGGAATTAAATTGATTCAGCTTTTAGGAATGTAATATGTTCTATATGTGGTATTGTTTAACTCTGCTGCATCTTTATTGAAAGTATATTATTAATATCCCATTGTGTTAGAGAAAAGAAAGTGCAAAGAAGAAGGAAACCTCTTTGGTTCTCAAAAACAGTTGCAGAAACGGTCAGAGCCAAAGGCTGGTCTTCAGGAACTATAAGGGAATGCAGCAGGATGAAGATAGGGAGGCATACCAAACTTTCCTAAGGGAAGCAGGGAAGGCAGTAAGGCAGTCAAAGGCCCAAACCGAGGAAACACTAGCACAAACAGTAAAAGAAGGTGACAAAACTTTCTATAGATACATTAGAAAGGAGAAAGTTCAGAGGGTATTGCTAAGATCAAAGGGGATAAGGGGGCATGTGAGGAGGAGGACCATGTAAAAGCATCTGTCCTAAATAGATACTTCTGCTCAGTATTTACTGAAGAGAAGGTAGGGCAGGGCCCACAGCTCAGCACCATGGACACAGGGGCGAGGTGTGCACTAGTCCTTTCACAAAAGAAAGAGTCCTTCAAGAGCTCGATAAGCTCAGGGTGGACAAGGCAATGGGACCTGATGGCATACATCCCAGGGTACTAAAGGAGCTAAGGGTGGAACTAGCAGAGCCATTATCAGAACTGTTTAGTGAGTCTCTGAACACAGGAGAGGTCCCAGAAGACTAGAGAAGAGCTTATGCGATCCTGCTCCACAAGAGTGGTAGCAGGGAAGAGACAGGGAACTACAGACCAGTCAGTCTTACCTCAGTAGTGGGCAAGATTATGGAGACACTCCTTAAGGAAAGGATAGTGCAACACCTGGAATCCATGGGAGCACAGGATCCAAGAGAGCATAGGTTTACAAAAGGAAGGTCCTGCCAAACTAATCTCATAGATTTCTTTGACTGGGTAACCAGAGTGATGGACCAAGGGAGAGCAGTTGATGTCACCTACCTTGACTTCAGCAAAGCTTTCAATACTGTTCCACATAGAAGATTGATTAATAAGCTGAGTAGGCTCATGGTGGGTCAGAATTTGGTCAACTGGGTGGCAAACTGGTTGACGGGCAGAAAACAGAGAGTGGTGGTAAATGGTATACAGTTAGAAGAGATGCAAGTCACAAGTGGGGTACCTCAGGGATCAGTCCTGGGCCAGTCCTGTTCAATATCCTCATTAGTGACATTGCAGATGGACTAGAGGGTAAGACTTGTCTGTTTGCAGATGACACCAAGATCTGCAACAGAGTAGATGACCCGGATGGAGTTGGCAGAATGAGAAGAGATCTGGATAAACTAGCAAAATGGTCAGAAGAGTGGCAACTGGAGTTTAATGCAAAGAAGTGCAAGATCATACACATAGGGAAGAGAAACCCTGAAGCCACCAATAGGCTGGGAGGGGAGTTGCTGGCAGTCACAAGGGAAGAAAAAGACTTGGGCGTCATCATCACCGATGACCTGAAATCATCCAAGCAGACCACTAAAGCAATAGGTAAGGCTAGAGGGATGTTGGGATGTATTAGTAAGGGTATAACAATTCAGAAGAGGGAGGTAATAATCTGTCTTTACAAGTCACTGGTTAGGCCCCATCTGGAGTACTGCATGCAGTACTGGGGGCCACACCTTCACAAGGACATTAACCAAATTGAGACAGTCCAGAGAAGGGCAACCAAAATGGTGCAGGGACTGCATCAGCAAACATATGAGGAAAGATTAACAGAGCTCAATATGTATACCCTAGAGCAAAGAAGGAGAGAGGTGTGATGATTGAAACATTCAAACACCTTAAGGGCATTAACAAGGTGAAAGAGTCTAACATGTTTCAATATAAGAAAAATAGCAGGACAAGAGGATACAGTATGAGATTAGAAGGAGGCCGATTAAGGGGTAATGTGAGGAAGTTATTTTTCACAGAAAGGGTGGTGGGTGCATGGAGCGGCCTACCCCAGGAAGTGGTGGATATGAATACAGTGCAGGGCTTCAAACAGGCATGGGATAAGCATAAGGGAGCAATACAGATGAGTTTGAATAGGTAGGCCATTGATAGAGCAAAGGCCGATGGCACATTCATAAGGCAGAAAAAGAAATGGGCAGACTGGATGGGCCTTGCGGTCCTTATCTGCCATCAACTTCTATGTTTCTATGTAATATAAGCATCAATAACTTCTTGCCACACTTCTTCTGACAGATTTACACCCAAATCTGTCTCCCATTTGTTCTTAATTTTAGTATTATAAAATGGCAGGGTAAAATCGTGTAATCTGATTGGCTCTTATTTATGTGTAAAATGTGGTTTACACATGGTTAAAAAAAAGGACTGCTCAGCAGTGAAGAGTCTGGAATCCAGATCAATGGGCATTTAGAACGTAGGCATTTCAGTTAGCCCCCTACAGCCAGAACTGATCTTCTACCACGAACATGACTGCTACTGTAACAAAGTAAAAAACTTCAGCTGGGCCCTAAAAATAAAACTGCCTTAAATAAAAAATAAAACAAATTAATTAAATGTTGTTTCCTTGATTATCACACTCTTCTTACATGCATAAACAAATTAGAAACAATAAGTATTGTTTATAGTTTTCACTACGACTGTTTCTTTGCTGACAGTGAAAAATCCCCCTTCTATCTTTATCTGCTTATCAGGGAACTCTCTTCTTCTTGCACTGGTAGTGAGAAAATTGAGTCTCTGGCGTAACAAAAGGCCTTTGTTGTCTGTGTGTACAGTGTGTAAGGAGAGAAACTTTCTGCCAGTGTAACTGAGCAGAATTCTGAATCCATGTATTCCTTGGTAAATATACTATGACAAGCATTCCATATATTGAATGTGGAGAAAAACAGAGAAAAACAACAGGAAAAGAAAGTAGGCAACAGTACAATTACATCATCAATTACATCATTTGCAGTGGCCGGAAGGACTATTTTATCATAAATGCACAAATGTAAATCTATCGTTTCTACATATAAACATGCTTTACCCAACTGTAAAATGTTTTTAAAAAAGGAGCCCATTTTATAAGCGCAATAAGGTATTCTTGGATGTGCGTGGACCACATTTTGCCACATGGCCAGTGGCTAAAGTCACTCGACGTCGGCCTCATGCCTTATTACATCCCTGGCTGAGCAGTAAAATGTGTTACACGCACGTCCCATCATGCCTTATTGCTTACATATCACCTCCTACCATATTTTGTAAAGTCTGATAGATTAATGAAATTAATCTGCTACAATCCTGTCCTGAACAGATCCTGCTATATGCAGATGATGCTGTCATCTACAACACTCATCATGACCCCCTCCTACTTCAAAAAAAACTCCATATGGGTTTCACCTCCATTGAAAAATGGTTTAATATCCAAAAGCTGGTGCTCAATTATAAGAAAACAAAGTCGATAGTTTTCTGTGGCTCCCTCAACAAGCATAGGTCTCTTCCCTTCGTAATTGCAAACTGCCATGGTGCTATCCTGGACCAAGTTCACTTCTTTAAATATCTTGGAATCACACTCAACAGTCATCTATCCTATGACAGTCACACTGACACTGTTGCCAAAGCTGTTAACAAACTCATTGGTCTTCTATGCAGGCACAGGGGTGCCTACCAGAACACTTAAGGATAGCTGTGGGAGCTCTGTGGTATCACTAATCGATTATGGTCTGGTTTTGAGTCTGACACAGCCCTTAGGCACCTATCCTTGGCCTTAACAAAGCATGTCATCTTATCACAGGATCCCACCATCTCACCCACACGCAGTGTACTCTATGCCCAAATGGGCTGGCTCCAACTATCTAACCGTAGTAAGTACCATACCTGCCTTATGGCCAAGAAGATCATGTTAGGCCTTGCTCCCCCAGGTGTCCAAGCCCTTCTACATGCTGCATGCATCCCCTGCCCCGCCAGGACCTCTGAAAAACAAATACCGCACATTCCCCGGTGTTGCACCTCTCAGGGACAAAGGTCCTTTGCTCACTGGGCCCCCTACTGATTTAATGGAATCAACAAAGACACCACCTTACTGCAAAGTCTTGGCCAGTTCAAAACCTACCTTCGCCTCCACCTCTCTGCTGCCAGCTTCTGTGACTGTCACTCATAATCTGCTATGCCCTCTTTCACCTACCTCTCCACTCCCTCACACCCTTCCCCTCCCCCACTCTCTCCCTGGCATTAGCTCTTCTGAAACCTGACAAGGCCCTCTCGGCTGTCTCGCTTCTATTATTCTCTATCTCTCAACTTTACTATGAATCTTGCCTACCCTGTTTCCATCCCTCCCTCTATTGCCTTTATTCCACTGCTTGTGATTGTGTTGAATCTCATGATATGCATTGTTTATTCAAATTCCTGTTCTGTCCTGTACATACCTTCCCTCAAATGTATGTATTCAATCTGCCTGAATTATGTTTGTTTTGTTTCTCCAATTTTGACGTGGAACCTTTGTAAAAGAGCCTTGGCTCAAAGGTATTAATCTAGAATAAATACTAAATAAATCAAATTTCTTTCCATCTTTATTTTTTTTGCAAAACTTCTAACAAAATGTGTTTAACTTTAATTTTATTACTCCCTATTCTGATTTAAATAACTTTTCAGTTGATTATATTGGAAGATGTGATTCTTCAGTGCCCCATATCGATTTATTATTTGTGTATAGGGTTTTACTTTTCTTCCTCCACACATCCCCTATTTGTTTTATTCCTTGTTGCTGCTTATATTTAAAGCCATTTGAACTAGATGGAGAAATCATAATTCTCAAATATAGGTGTATATTCTGATATAATTTTATTCTCACCTAACATTTTTTTGAAACTTAGCCAACAATAGTGAGTGGTTAAAATTGTATGGTTATCTTGGAATAATTTTCATACAAATCCATAGGCTTGGATATTCCAAAGGTTGTTTATCGCTAACAGGGTTGAAAGGCATGCTAACTCCAAAAATGTGCCATTCTGGCGATAGTTCAGAGGTGTTAGTTGTCAATCTAAAACATGCTGAGCAACAGCGCGAATGGAAATGAAGGGATTGCGCCTTGAAGGGGTGGGTCTATGCATAAAGTGCTTGATGCGATGTCTGAATACTTGCGTAATGCGAGAGTGGCTCAACGGAGGATCGCGTAGGTACGGGATGTGAGCCAAAATAAAAAGGCTCAAGGGAGCTGCGCAAGAACCCTAGCAGGCGCAAGCTGTGGAGAGAGACAGAGAGAGAGAGAGAGAGAGAGAGGAGCAGGAAGGGCAGAGAGAGGACAGTGGGTCCTGGAGGACAGGAGAGGCCAGTGAGGGTGCCGGTGCAGTGGAAGCAGCAGTGGGGCAGTGGGGGTAACACAGAACAGCAGCTGAGAGCAGTAGCCGGAGATGGACATGTCAGCTCTACATGGAAGCTGTATGAGGGGGTGAGACAGCTGTCCTGCAGGGTGCGTGGTCGTGGAGGGGCTGGTTGGTGTGTTTCTCTGCATTTTGTATCCGTCCGCATCAGCTTCTTAGCTACACAGATGTCGATTGTGTCCCGTACCCCTGAACAGGGCAATACTGACGCTCAGCGAGCTGTGCAGTGATGTGATGTAGGTACCCACGATGGATCCTGCTCTGTCCGGTGGAGACCAAGGCGACAGCCTGTATGTGCCTGCTTTTCACGGCACCTTCCAGAGGCCGACAGGGACACTTCTGGCATTACACAGTCGCCACGTCACGCATCCTCACAATTCCTCAGCGCACTGCTGCCTCATGTCGTGGAGCATCCATTTCCCCCAGCACCGCGGCAGAGCGACAGCAACATGCAGGAGTTCATAGGGAGTACATATGCCTGGTTAGGGGGCTGTAGACTGTACCCATGTGGCTATTGCGATTCCCCTGGCCCCGATGGGCATGCTTATCGGAACCGAAAGGGCTTTTTCCAGTGTCACTGCCAGGTGGTGTGTGATGCCACTGGGCTCATCAATGTCTGTGCCACACCCCTGGCGGAGTACATGATGCCTCTATATGGCACCATCTGTACTGTACCATCGATTCAGAGTGGGAACATCCCCATGGTCATCTAGTGGGTGAGTACATGTGGAATGCAAACCTGTGCAAGGGTGGTGACACAGGTGCCATGGTAGTGGCCACAAGGATATGGGCAATGGACCTGACATACACTGATCTCCACTATCTCCTCACAGGTGGCTGTGGATATCTACTGCGCCCTGGTTGCTCACACCATACCGGCCACGACCCCAGCGCAGCTCGGGTTTCACTGAGGTACATGTCGCAACACGAACATCATAGAGCCGGTGTTTGGATACTCAAGGCACGCTCTGATGTCTATACTCCGGGCGGAGTCTCTGCAGTACAGCCCCCAAAAGGCCTGTGGGATATTCCTGGCCTGCTGGATCTCTCAACATGGCCAAAGACCATGGGATAGCCTGACAGGTCCAAGAGGGGGACAGTGATGGCACGCTTGGTGGCCAGTGATGGGTGATGAGTGCCCCTAGGATGGAGGGACCCCCGACTGACACGCAGGTCCAGCTGCACCGACACTATTGCAGAAGAGCACTACGCACAACACATGTGTTAAGGGACATGTGTAGGCACATTGTCCGTGCGCAACCACAGGCACACAGGGGAACACACCGCATGAAGGTCAGGAGTTGAAGGGTCCAGGTATTTCAACACACCATCAGAGAGGGTGAGTACTCATGGGACACACACACACCAGGAAGCATACAGGGCAGCAGCACAGCATGCTGAAATGACATCGCGGTCCACAGCACCACCAACCACCCCACCACCTTGACTGTCCACGACGTGTGTCAGGACCTGGGCAACCTGCACCTTGGTACAGTGTAATGGCATCATCATGCACACGACCTGTGGAGTGCGGTTGGGTGTGCAGGTGGTCCGGTGTCAGCTTGTGAGCAGCACCCAGCAGTGCACTGCCTAATGACACACATTGCACACAGGGCAGCACCAGATGGGCCTGCATTGGGAGACAGCTTTGGTCAGAGTACTGTCCCACGGCCACCACGGATGGCGCGCTGGCGGCCCGCCATGGCCTAGCAGCACTGGCAGGCTGGCAGGGTTACACGTGGTGCTGGGCACCACCAGGTCCCAGTGTGACCGACCTTGCTCCGTACAGGGTCTGCATCCCACCAAACAACTTGTACCAGGGGTGCTCTGGATGCCCACAGCAGAACCCGGCGTGTCGATAGGCCTGGTGTCACACGCCGGAACGGGAGTGGAGGCGACTGTGGGGTGCATGGTACAGGGCACCTGACAGTGGTCACGCGCGGCTATAGAGACCACTGCCTGGGTCAGCCTGTCAATGGCAGCGGTCACATCTGGCCCTCTCGAGGACTATCTCGCTCGTCCTGAGCATACTCCTGTTATGCCACTCCACGTCACAGATAGTGCTTAATGACCTGCCACTGTAGCTGTGCTGACTCCCAGCAGGCTGGTGTGCGGGTCCAATGGGTACTGTGTTCCAATGGCATCGCGGACTTCAGGGTGTGGATGGTCCTGGCACAGCACCCTTTGAGGGTGGCCGCTTGTTCACCAGGGACCAGGTATGGGTGGATCTACATGTGATGCGCCGTTTGATGCTGTCCCCCCAGGCCTGGTGTGCAACTGTTGCTGCCGCCCAACTGCTGAGCCCCCAGGGCCACCTGTTCCACCTCCTGTGCGTCAACAGTGCAGACACTGCACAGCCACCGATGTTGCCCCACTGGTGCCGATAGGCACAGCCCAGACTGTGCCAGTAGCGCTGGCACACAGGTGTGAACCAGGACAGCCCAGGGGCACGGCTGGCCTGCCGTGTGTCCGCTAGCACACCTATCACTGGCCATTGCAGGCCTGCTATCATCATGGTGCCGTGCCACTGGCTATAGGTACAGCAGGCTGGCATACCTGCACAGACTGCTGTGACAGGTTGTGCACCCCTGCACCCGATCACTGCCGGAGTTGTTGGGCCAGCCTGCATGTTGCTGCAGTGCCTGGTGTCTTCGTGCAGGATGATCCCTCCTCCAGGTCCAGCAGGTCTGTCTCACTGTCTGCACCCACCACCACCACTGTCTCCTGCAGACGAACAGGACTGTAACAGAGAGTATGTGAGTGCATGGAACAACAGCCCCCCCCAACAACATCACTATGTCATACTGCAGAGGGCTTCCACCTGTCTGAATCCTCCGCCTGGAACGCCTGCAATGGCACTCGGCTGCATGGGCGCACCAGTGTCTCTCAGTCGGGTCAGCTGGAACACCACTGGTGGTCCCCCCAGTGGCAGCATCATACCCTGAAGGCTGCCACCTTCTCCTTCAGCCTCCTGCAGTCAGTCCTCATCTTCTTCCTGCATTCCTGCATGAGCTGGTGGCTTCCGTGCAGGTTGACGGTCTGAGTTACCCCTCCCATGCAGCACGCCTCCTGAGGGGTGCCCTCCGTCCACCTCCTAAAAGTGGGGCTGGGATGGGAGTTGCTGGCAGTCACAAAGGAAGAAAGAGACTTGGGCATCATCATCACCGATGACCTGAAATCATCCAAGCAGACCTCTAAAGCAGTAGGTAAGGCTAGGGGGATGTTAGGTTGTATTAGTAGGGGTATCACAAGTCATAAGAGGGAGGTAATAAGCCCTCTTTACAAGACACTGGTTTGGCCCCATCTGGAGTACTGAGTGCAGTACTGGAGGCCACACCTTCACAAGGACATTAACCAAATTGAGGCAGTCCAGAGAATAGCAACCAAAATGGTGCAGGGACTACATCAGAAGACATATGAGGACAGATTACCGGAGCTCAATATTTATACCGTTGAGCAAAGAGGAGGAGAAGGTGATATGATCAAAACATTCAAACACCTTAAGGGCATTAACAAGGTGAAAGAGTCTAACATGTTTAAATATAAGAAAAATAGCAGGACAAGAGGACACAGCATGAGATTAGAGGGAGGCTGATTAAGGGGGAATGTGAGGAAATTCTTTTCACAGAAAGGGTGGTGGATGCATGGAACGGTCTACCTCAGGAAGTGGTGGCTATGAATACAGTGCAGGGCTTCAAACAGGCATGGGATAGGCATAAGGGAGCAATACAGATGAGTATGAATAGATAGGCCACTGACAGAGCAAAGGCTGATGGCACATTTATAAGGTAGAAAAAGAAATGGGCAGACTGGATGGGCCTTGCGGTCCTTATCTGCCCTCAACTTCTATGTTTCTATGTTTCTATGAAATAATTAATTACAGCCCGAGTTGAAGAGTGGGATTTATCCAGACCTGTTGTTTTATCAACTTGGTGTATACCAAATTAAAATCACCTTCTAATAAAAATGGGGCCTCAAAGCTGGATAAAGTAAGAAAAAATTCTGAAAAACCCTAGGGTTATTCTCATTTGGGCCATATATAGTCGCACAGGTGAACTTAATATTATAAATCTGTAGCTGTAGAAGGACATATCTGCCTTCTTTATCTATAAATGTTTTTCAATTTTTCCCTATGATAGGCTATTAAACCCCCCCCCCCGGAATTACTTGTATATTCTGAGAACTAAGTCTTCCCCCATCTGTTCTCAAACCATGCAATATTTTCTTTTGTTAAATGTGTTTCCTGAAACCTTATCATATTTAAGTTTTTGCTCTCCATATGCTTTATTCTTTTTATAACCTTTAATCTTTCCTGTAGGCCTTTAATGTTCCAGGTGGCAATTTTAAAATGTTCTGTCATAACTCTTATCTTTTATTAGTATAAGTTCCTGGATCCCTTGTTTCATGTTAATTTTACTTCTACAATAATGCTTGAGAATAATCATCTTCTTTTGTAATAAGTAATCTTTTTTTTATGGAAAAGGACAGATCTACATCTACATCTAACCCCCTAATCTGTTGTCTTCCTCACATACCTACCCAGCCCCCCCTTTGTTCTCCCCAGCTGCCAAGATGGCTTAATGGTCATCTCGGTACACCAGCAAAAACACACTTCCTGAACTGGTGCACAGCATCACCAGTTAAGTTCAGTTTATATTACTTTCTTAGTTCCCATCCCTTCATCCACTCTTTCCTTTGTTTGTGTCCTGTTTCTCTTTTTATGCCTTTCTGTTCCCTGCCTTTACATAGCCTATTACAATTGCATTCTCATCATTAGATCCGGTGGGGATGAAATGCTGATTGCTCATACTAAATATCTTTCTTTTTTTTTCTTTTCCCTTCATTTTCCTTCCTCTTCCTTCCCTCTCTTCTTTTATTTCTTCCCTTCCTCTTCTTTTTCCCTCTCCTCTTCCCTTTAAGCTGTCTCATATGACTGCTTATCGCCTCCATTGTTTCTTCTGGAGAATCGAAGTGTATAACGCCATTAACAATAAACTTTAATTTGGCTGGGTATAACATGGAAAACCTAATTCCTTTTTGTACAAAATGTGCTTCAGCAGGTTAAATTGTTTCCTTTTTCAGTTGTTCCTGCTGACAAGTCCAGGTATACATTAAAATGCAGATTTTCAAAGTTAAGTCTCTTTGATATCCGTACTTTTTGGAGGATTGCCTCTCATCTTTAAACTTAAGTGTTTTAATAAACACTGTTCTTGGAAAGTCAGAGTTCCCTGAATATCTTGAGCCTGTGCGATGAGCTCTATCAATGGTTATTTCCTCTTCTGGGAATTTTCTATCCAGCGCTGTTGTAAGCATCTTTTCAAAGTATGGGATGGGGTTACCCATCCCCTCCATGCCCTCTGGAACCTTGAATAATCTTATACTGGCCCTCCTTGCACTACCTTCTTGTTCTGTTATTTTCAATTGAAGGGCTAGTAGCTGTCTTTCCAAGTTCTGAATCTTCTGAGGGGCTGCTTGAGTAAAATCCTTCACCTGTGAAACTCTATCCTCCAATTGTTACATTCTGTTAGTTAATGTTTGTAATTTGTTATTAATTTCTGTTAATGCACCCGTTATGTTAAGTGCCCCTTTTATATCTCCTAAGGCCTCGAGCATTTCCTTTTTTAAGCTTGAAACAGCTTCCAGTACTTCAGTTTTAAATTGTGAATGATCCTTTTCTGCATCATTAGGTGAAAAATGTTTTTGTTGCAGCATGTTTCTGCATAATTTCTACTTCATTTACTGATGCCTACGTTTGAGCTATGTCTTGCATCATGTGAGTAGCTTGGCCTACTTGCTGCCCTTGTAACTGATTTTGTTGATTCCCTTCAATGTTATTTTCTTGAGTTCCTTCTTTTGCCACATCTTCTGGTTGCATATTTTCCTGCTGAGTTTCTTCCTGATTAGCTTGTCCACTATCTTGTTTTTTTATCTTTTGCAGGATGCAAATTCTTGTCTCTTTGCTCCCCCCTTCACGGCCTGCATTTCTTTTAGGCCCCTTTTCCAATTGTCCTTTTACCACGCTTTCCTTTGAGGTAAAATAAGAAATTATTACCTTGCCCCCTCCCCTTTCCCTGGGGGTGGGGGGCTTACCAGTGGGGAAAGTAGCATCAGTGGAGTATCTTTCAGGGCTCTTAGATCTGGCAGGCTTGGGGAAATATTCCTGGCTGTTGTGCATGTTATTCTTGTTTTCTGTTTATCCTCTTGTTGGGCATCTGAAATTTCTTTTGCCCACCTGATCACCTTTGGCATCGTGGTTCTTTACATTCGGGAGAAAGCCACATGTGAACCCCTCGGTTCACTAGGAAGGTTTAGACTTCATTCAAAAGAAAGTGAACATTCATTTTTGCTGGTGAGCTCTGTGTTCAGGTGTGTCTGGTATCTTCTTTGCCCGGCCAGATTGGAGGCTATTGCGTTGTGATGCACGACGTCAGAGCTTCCTCATGGGCGCCATTCCCTTTAACCCGTGTCAGTAGTAATTATTATTCTGAGGTCTTTTTCTTCTCTGTTTTTTCTCAGGATTATGTCCTTCATATAGTAATCAGCTTCCTTGTTGTTACAACCTAAGTGCATTATGCTACACTTGTCCATATTGAAGCTCATTCCTACCGAGTCTGCCCATTACACCATATTATCAAAATCTGACAGTAGTTTTAACTGATCTTCCTGATTTATGACAATGCTTGATAACTTTGTGTTGTCAGCATATTTGCTTATCCATCCAGAAGTATTTTGTCCTAGTTTAGCTATAAATAGTTGAAAAGTACCGGGCCCAAAACAGAGCCCTGTGGTATTCTACTTGTCACTGGCACCATATTTGACTGATACCCATTTATACTTACTATATGAGTCCTATTACTCAGCCAGCACTGGGCCCAGTTCATTATGTTGTGATCTAGATTACAGTCTGCTAGGGTTTGTATGATCTCCCTATGGGGGACTTTATCGAATGCTTTGGAGAAGTCTAAGTATATACAGTCAACAGGATTTCCTTTGTCTAGGGTTGATGATATTTTCTCATAAAAAACATAGAAGGTTTGTCACGCAAGATCTCCCTGAGACAAACCCATGCTGGTTAGTATCTCCAATATTAAATTTCCTTATATGTTCTTGTACTATGTCTTTTATTATGGATTCTAGTATTTTACTTGGTACAGATGTGAGACTAATTGGCCTATAGTTTGCATAATCATCTCTACTCTCCTTCTTATGTAGCGGTATGACAATGGCTGATAGCCAATCCAAGGGTATCTCCCTTTCTGTTATAAATTTCATGTAAGATTTCAGTCTAAGGGGGGGTTGCTATTTATGATGTCACCAATTTTAGAATTTTTGCTGAAATGTCTGGTCCTGCAGAGTAAGTGTTTCTGGATGTTTTTATTTTGGTAAGTATCTGTTCATTAGTTATATTTATATTTACTTGTTCTCCTGATGGTATGTTGTCTACATACTCTGATGTAGGAGTGAATACTGATCCGAAGTATGTATTAAAGATGTTAGCAATTTCCTGTGGTTCATCTATTTGTGTGTTGTTAGACACAATTGATCTTAACTCTGAGTTATTGCTCTGCAGGGAGTTAGCAAAACTGTGGAAACTTTTGCGATTAGCCTTATTCGCTGTTCTAGCTATTTGAGTTCCATTCTCTGTTTTCTTTTTCTCTGTTTGCTTTTACGAATCATTTGTTTACCTTTTCTCTGGGAGGTGATATCTTGGTGCCACATATCCCTTGAGGAACTGTTCCTGTACTCATTGTTTAGCATTCTTTTCTTTTTGAGCATTGTTTTAATTTTTTGGGTCATCCATTTTGGTTTTATTCCCTTATCACATTTCCATATCTGTTTTATGTGTCTATCCATTTTATGTGTCTATTTGATAAGGTTTCCTGGCAATTTCTACACTTAACCATATAGAAGTTTGGCTTCCACCAAGATTTTCTTAACAACATCACAGGCATATATACTCATACCTGAGGCTACAGTTAAAGTAAATGGCTCTCAATCATCACATTTCCCATTATCCACAGGGCATATCTGGAATTGAGTGGTACCCTGCTCAGTATGTCTTCCTGGTAAAACTCTTAAATAAATAAATAAAATTTAGGGAACTCAGCAGGGTTGTCCACTCTCTCCATATCTGTTCACCTTATATGCTGAAGCCATTGTGCAGTATCTTAGGCCGTCGGATCACTTACACAGTTATAGGATAGGGGATTGTGTACATAAGGTGGCATACTATGCGGACGATCTTCTTTTATATATTACTGATCCAGACACCTGACTAACTGCCCTAAAGAGTAATTAGCGGAGGACTGAACAAGTTTCGGGCCATAAGATAAATTCTCAGTAAACAGAAATATTAGTGATAGCCACTCCTCCCTCACCTTCAATACAGCAAAAATATCCTTACAAGTGGAATAAACCCCATATTAGATACTTAGGAATACAACTAACAAATAACCCAGCAACTATTCTGGCCCAGAATTATAACCCATTATTCCAACAAATAAAAACAGATCTCCAAACCTGTCAACACTTCCCCATCACCCTATTAAACTGAGTACAGGCTCTTCAGATGGTCATCTTACCTAAATTATTATACTTATTTCAAAATATTCCTTTACTGCCCCCTAAAGTTGAGTTTACTAGATGGCACAGAATTATTACAGCCTTCCTCTGGCAGGGGAAAAAAACTTGTGTGGCCCTACGGAAGCTACAACTCCCTAAACACGAGGGGAGGATTGGCACTGCCAAACCTTTTAAATTATGCCCTGGCAGTGCAAGTTAACCAGATGTCTAATTGGCTTATTCCTCCAGCCCAGGCCTCGACCTGGGTCTGCATAGAAATAGCCCTTAACACAAACCCTCTAGATTATACCACAGTGTTTCAACCCACTAGTTATAAGTGTTCAGAAAGCTTATTCCCCTACACAGTAAACCTAATACAATTCTGGACTGCTTTTTTGAAACAATATAACAGTGGCAAGTTGGGTGGGGATTCCAACCCTAGATCCTACTTTTGCTACAGGGCAGCTGAATGGTGGCTTCTGGAGATGGCGTCAGGAAGGCCTAATATACACTAGCCAATTTTACTATCAGGGAGTGCTTAAATCTTTTACAGAATTACAAGCCAAATTCCATTTGACACAGTTAGACTTCTTCAGATACTTGCAAATTTGTAATTTCCTAGGAGAGACAGTGGGTTTCGCAATATCTCCCCAGTCCTTACCTCTGGTCTTTGCCCTTCTTAAACAAATGCAAGTAGAATTATCTCCCAAGCACCTGATCTCTAGATTTTACAAAGCTCTCATGGATGTTCCTTCACCCTTAATGAAAGTCACTCAGACTACCTGGGAGGCAGAGCTTTCCTAGACCTGTCCCCTGAAGACTGGCTCTGTATTTGGAGATGAAAGCACCAAACCACAGCCTCCTATAGTTGGAGGGAATATGACTGAAAAGTGGTAACAGGATATTTCTGCACCCTTCAGATCACAGCCAAATGCAGCGTCTCACAGGACTCTTCCTGCCGGAGACAGTGTGGATGTGAACTGTCGACCCACACACATGTCTTCAAGTCCTATTCAGTCATTTTGGCGGGAGGTCAGAGGAGCTATAGGAGAATTATTCCCTGCTTTGTGGCTCCTAACTCCGGATCTTACCATCTTTTACATTTCCCCCTTCAATGTAAACACACATATCAGACCTATTTGGTATGCATAATGTTATTAGCAGCCAGAAAGATGATAACCAGATTGTGGTTACAACCCATCCCCCCAACAATTAAACAGTGGCAAAACACTATTTGTGATATTTACCTAATGGAAAACATGACAGCCAAACTACAAGATAAGACAGCAATACTTACGAACTGATGGACTATTTGGTTCATCTATAAAACCACTCACAGGCCTGAAATAATACCCTAGGATGGCAACTTATGAGCGGTCAGATGTGATTCTGGTCCGGTCAGACCACCTTTCTTTTTTTATATTCCTGGAGATGTCAGATGTATATTTAGACTTGAAATTGTGTCCCCTGAGGATGAATTCTCCTTCCCTTACATCTCAATGTACATGAATTGTTTACTGTTATTTCACTGCTACTTCCTTGTTGTTTGTTATTTCTGACGTGGAACCTTTGTAAAAGAGCCTTGACTCAAAGGTACTTGTAATCCTAGAATAAATAAATAAAATAAAGTAAATAATATATCCTGATACATGGATGCTTCTCACCCCCAAATTCAACTTGAAGATATATTGTATTCTAATCCATTTGCTCCCAGTTATCCTAACACTGATGTAAGGAATATTGTCTCTCTGTAATATGTATTGAACATGGCTATTATGTGATATGTACCACAAAAACTTTAATAAAAATGTAAGTTTAAAAAAAAAAGGAGGACTTGGGAGCAGCACATAGAAGCATAGACTTTGACAGCAGAGAAGGACCGCTTGGAACACCTAATCTGCCCATTTCCCTACCTACAGGATAAGCTGCAGATCCTAGTTAACCAACAGCCTATTTCTTCTTACCCCCCACAAGAATTGCCTTATGTCTGTCCCATGTATTCTTGAATTCTCCCACAGTTTTAGACCCCACAACCTCCTCAGGAAGGCTGTTCCATGTGTTCACCACCCTGTCTGTGAAAAAATACTTCCTCACATTGCTTCTGAACCGCCCCCATCTTTAAATTGTGTCCCCTTATTCTTACACATCTCTTTTTCTGAAAGATGCTACACTCTTGGACTTTGTTTATTCCACTGAGGTACTTAAAAGTTTCTGTCATGTCCCCCCTCTCCCTCCTTTCCTCAAGGGTATACATATTAGGCTCCTTTAGTCTCTCCTCGTATGGCTTCTCTTGCACACCCTCCACTATTTTAGTTGCCCTCCTCTGGACTGCCTCTATCCTGTCTATGTCCTTGCAGAGATGGGGTCTCCAGAACTGGATGCAGTACTCCAGATGGTGTCTCACCAACTGTCTCTACAGAGGGATAACAACTTCCTGTTTTCTGCTGCTGATGCCTCTCCCTGTACATCCCAGTATACCCCCAGCCCTCCCTACTGCCTTCTCACATTGCTTGCTAACCTTAAGGTCATCTGATATGATTACCCCAGGTCCCTTTCCATTTCTGTTGTTGTTACTGCCCCCCATTGTGTAATCTTCCCTGGTTTTGTTTCCCAGTTGCATTATTTTGCACTTCTTTGCACTGAATCAAGCTGCCATACTTCTGACCATTCCTCCAACCTTGATAAGTCCCTTCTCATCCTTTCCACGCCTCCTTGTGTATCAACCCTGTTGCAGATCTTTGTGTCATCTACAAAGAGGCATACTTTTCCTTCAGTCCTTTGCAATGTCACTCATAAAGACATTAAAAGGACTGGACCCAATCTGAACCCTGCAGTGCCCACTAGTAACCCTCTTTCTTCAGAGTGGACTCCATTTACAATTACCTTCTGTGTCCTGTTGTCCAGCCAATGTTTTATCCAGGCTACCACCCTGGGACCCACTCCCAGGCTGGTTAATTTGATTATTAATCTTTTGTGTGGGACTGCATCAAATGCCTTGCTACAGTCTAGGTAGGCCATGTCCACAGCCCCTCCCTGGTCTACTACTTTGGTCACCCAGTTAAAGAAATCAATTAGATTTATCTGACATGACCCTCCCGCTGTGAACCCATACTGCCTTGGGTCCTGTGCCCCACTGGCCTCTAGGTACTCAACAATTCTTTCCTTCAGAAGTGGTCCCATCACTTTCCCTACCACAGAGGTCAAACTGACAGTTCTGTAGTTTTCTGCCTCTGTCTTGGTCCCACTTTTGTGAAGGGGAATCACATCTGCCTTCCTCAAGTCCTCAGATACCACACCATCCTCCCATGATTTGTTAAAAAGGGTAGTCAGTGGTTTCACTAGTTCTCCCCTTAATTCTTTTAGAATTCTGGGGTGAATTCCATCAGACCCCATTGCTTTGTCCACCTTCAGTTTTAGGAGTTCTTTCAGAACCCTTTCTTCTGTGAAAGGACTAGGATCGACCCCCTTATCAAGAGTGCTTCTGTTAATTGGATTAGGCACCTCCCCCTCTTCCTCTTTTGTGAATACTGAGCAGAAATATTTGATCAATATCCCTGATTTTGCACTGTTCCTCTATGCCCACCCACCATCCATTCTATTCAGCCTCACTATCCCTCCCTTTGTCTTTCTATGCTGCCTGATGTACCTATCAAAAGGTTTTATCCCCCTTCTTAACCAAGTTAGCTATTTTTTCCTCAGTTTGTGCCTTTGCTATTCTGACTTCCCTCCCTGCTTCCTTCTGCCTTAACTGGTACAGCTCTCTGTGCTGCTCCTTCTGTGTTTCCTTATACTTCCTAAATGCTGTCTTTTCTCCTGACTTTCCCGCCACCTCTTTTGAGAACCATAGTGCTTTTTCTTTCATTTTGATTTGTTTATTTGCTTCACACAAATGCTTGTTGCTTCTGTGATGGCAGTTTGATTTTTCCCATTGTTGCTCCACCCTCCTTCTAGCCTGTTTACTAGTGCTTTTCTAAGGCACTCTCCCATCTTGCCAAAGTCAGCCCTCCTGAAGTCCAGTACCCTCACTTTTGTATGGCTTGACTCTGTAGCTGAGTTTATTGTGAACCACACTGTTTGATGGTCACTTGTTCCCAGATGGGAACCCACTTCTAGATCTGAGATCCTCTCACTGTCCCCATTTGAGAGTATGAGGTCTAAGATTGCTCTCTCATGAGTGGGTTCCGAAACTAGCTATCTGAAGCATGCCACATGTAGGGCATCGAGAATGGCTCTGCTCTTGGATGTGGCTGCAGCAAATGTGCTCCAGTTAACATCTGGCATATTCAGGTCTCCCATCAATAGTATTTCCCCTTTCTCTGACATCCTAAGAATGCCTTCTATCATATTCTTGTCCATTCTCTGACATGGGGGTCTGTATACAACCTCTCTGTGGATTATGGTGCCATTGAGCCATGAACTTGTGCTTTGTTTAACCCTGCGCCACTGCTCCCGTATCTCTCCGGTAACCGAAAGCACCAACAGCTGCTTTGAAGGGGGTGGAACTGGAGAAGAAGAGTCATCCTGCTGGGAGGGGCAGACACTGTTTAAACCTCACGCTGGTACTCCAGCTGAAGCTGTAAGGACACTAACAATCTTGTACCTGAGTGAGCTGCTGCTTTGTTTAACCCTGCGCCACTGCTCCCGTATCTCTCTGGTAACCGAAAGCACCAACAACTGCTTTGAAGGGGGCGGAACTGGAGAAGAAGCGTCATCCTGCTGGGAGGGGCGGACACTGTTTAAACCTCACCCTGGTACTGCGGAAGCGTGAGTGCACGAGCGCCACTCGGTAATAAAATTGTGAGGTAAAAAGTTTTGTTCTAAAACATAGAAAGTTGTGATTGTTAGATTTGATAGTATTAGCTGATTCTCTTAAATTATTGTGAAAGTAGTTTTAACTTACATATCTGAAGAACGCAGTAAACTATAGGCTTTTGAAACAGTCTTTTAAAATGGATTTACTCCGCAGGTTATTGCTCCAATTGTGCATATTATTATCACTAAATGTGAAACTAACAACTCCATGCCAAATTGAAGCAACAAGTTCCCTAGCAATTGAAGTTGGTTCTATTTTAAAACTGAGAGCAACATTAACAAAAGGGGTTATGGAGTATAGAGGGTGACATATAAATTCTTTCTCTAGAATTAGAGATCAGTTAAACAAAAAAATCACCTGATATAAGCCTTATGGACCTCGGGCAGATTAAATACAGAAATTGTTTATTAATATCACTGATCTTGGGGGGAGACATAGAAACAAATCCAGGTCCTGGTAGAAATGGGGAAATAAAAGTTATATATGATAACGTCAGGAGTTTAAAGAAAAAAGGTGATTTATTGAAATCCTGGATACATACAGAAACTCCAGAAATAGTGGCATTAACTGAAACATGGCTAAACAAAAGCATAGATACTAAAGAATTTGAACCTGAGGGATATTATAGTTACAGACTGGATAGGAAGGGAATGTGAGGTAGAGGTGTTTTGATGTTTATAAAATGGGAACTTGGCCAAATTTCAATCTTATTCTCAGACCAGGTTGGAAAAATAGATTGTTTATTAGTTAAGGTTCAAAATTTACAATTAGTAATAGGGGTAATTTATGCTCCCCCTAAGACCTCTATAGGTGAATTTGAAAATCTAGCATCAGTTATTCAGAAGGTTTCAATGGGTTGCGAATTAATGTTAATTGGCGATTTTAATGCAGCGTGGGGAAAAGTGAGGGGACTTGCATTGGAGAAAAGCTTTAAAATATTAGAGGTAGAGCAGAAGATTATTTTTCCTACAAGGAAAACCTCTCAATTCAGTGCTGGTAATATATTGGACTTAAACTTTGTTACAGCAAAAATTAGTATTAAATCAATTGAAGTAAAACAACCAATAATGTGGGATCATAGTTCAATAAATTGCTTATTTGTTATGGAAGATAAAAAATGCAATCATACTAGAAACTTTCCTTTAAAAATAAAACATAGAAATTTCAAATATTACAACAAAGAAGCATTTGTAGCTAGACTGTTCTCAGTAAGATGGGATAGATTATTTTTAATACCTTCTGTGAATGTAGCGATTCAGGAATTCTCAAAATGGTTTTTAGAGATCTGTAATGAACTGGTTCCCTATCGCATATGTATGCAAAGAAAGTCACATGTTCCTTGGGTATCGGAAAAAATAAAAAAATTAATATGCAGAAAGAACTGTTTATGGAAAAAGGCAAGTAAATCTTTAAAAAATGAGGATTGGGTAAAGTATAAAAAAGCTAGAAACCATTTGAAATTTCAAATAAAAAAACTGAAACAAAATTATTTTGAGGAAAAAGTTAAACAGACCTCAGATAATAAAAAGTATTGGTCATTACTAAAATCTTTTGAGACCTCACAGGTATATGGTCCTCCTATTCAAATGTTAGCTAGAGGTGTCCCTCAGAATATAAAGGATTCATCAAATATTTTAAATGATTATTTTGTTGCACTGCCTGATTTAGACCTTATTGATTTTGAAATTGAGGGTGAAGTTAATGAAAATTTGCACATGAATATCCCGAGGTTTAGATTTAAAAAAATTTCTTGTAAACAGGTAAAGGCAGAGATAAAGAAGTTAAAAACTAATAAGGCTTTTGGTCTTGATTTTATTGAAAATCGGTTTCTGAAAGATTCTGTTCAGGTGATAGCCCCCATACTGACAAAATTGTTTAATTGGACCCTGACTGAGGGTGTCTTTCCAGGTGTTTGGAAAAACGCTAAAATTATTCCTGTATATAAAGGTACAGGTGATTCATTTCAACCAACTAATTATAGGCCTATTGCTCTATTGTCTGGGTTATCCAAAATTTTGGAAAGACTAATTCAGGTACAATTGGTTGACCATTTGGGAAAATATTCATTAATAACAAAACAACAATCTGGTTTTCGAAAGGGGTACTCCATGGGCACCGCACTCACCGATGTGATTGATGCTATTGCATCAAAATTAGAGGGGGGCCAATCGGTGGGTGCGGTGTTCATGGATTTATCCAAAGCTTTCGATACAGTTAACCACGGGCTTTTGGTTAAATGTTTGGCTGAAATTGGTTTGGTTGGGGAGACAGGAAATTGGTTTAAGTCTTATCTCTCAAATAGAACACAACAGGTCTGTATAAGTGGTGTGTTATCCAATAAGTTAAATGTACAAAGAGGAGTACCTCAGGGCTCCATTTTGGGGCCAACACTGTTTTTGATTTATATTAATAATGTTGTGGATTGTGTAAAACATTCTAACATAAATCTTTATGCGGATGATACCTTGTTGATTGCTAGTGGATATACATATGGAGAAATGGAAGAATCTTCAGAAAGATTTTACAGGTTTATCTAAATGGTTAACTGAATCTGGCTTAATACTTAATACTAAAAAAACTAAGCTTGTGGTCTTTGGAAGAAAGCAAACTCCTTTCAATATTAGTAAAGAAATGGTTAATATAAAAACATTGAATAATGAAATGCTAGAACAGGTTACACAATATAAATATTTGGGGGTTTGGATAGATTCATTTTGAAATTTGAATATCATATATCAGAAACCATAATGAAGGTAAACAAAAGGTTAGGAGCGTTTTGGCGTTTCTGTATGAACAGATTAATGAGGGAACAGGTCATAAATCAATTTCTTCTCCCAGTTCTGGAATACAGAAATCATATTTATGGTTTAGCAGCTAAGAGATTGTTATTGAAAGTTGATCAATTATATTATAAGATGGCTAGATTCATAATACAAAAAGATTATAAAGCACATCATTGTGATGTGCTTGGTGAATTAGGTTGGCTTACACAGGATAGTAAATGTCAGATTTCTTGGTCAATTCAAATTTTTAATGTAATAAAACTTCAACAACCTGAGGGCCTTTATGATAAATTGGAAATAAAAAAGCATGTATACAATTTGAGAGATATAAATTTAAGGAGTTTTGTATTTCCAAAGATCATAAATTCATACAGTAACTTAAGATTTCCGGTTATTGTTAATAAATTATGGTGGGCTTTGAAACCTGTATATTGTAACCAAATTAATGATTTGAAAGCACTTTTAATAAGTTTGAGACTTGAACTAAAAGTCCATTGTGATTGTTACAGATGAGTTTTTAGATGTTTGATGTATTACATTGTGAATGATTGATTCATGTTATCCTGTAAAGTAGTGTCTTTGTTGAAGTATTAGATTTATATGTTTAGAAGTACATTATATTTTACAGGACCATCTTGAAAATAGGACTTTGTCCTAATGATGTGATATTTCCATCTGAACTCCTGTTTAAAAATAAAGGTTTTAACTAACTAACATTTTTCAGTCTCTAAGGTGACCAACAGTGCCTCCTCTCCTCCCTGTTTAATCTTTTGTTCAGTTGCATTTATCCCTTTCTTTGCATAGAGAGCTACTCCTCCCACTCTTCTCCCCTCCCTATCTCTCCTGTAGGTTATGTACCCTGGTATGTTAACGTTCCAGTCATGGTTCTCTGTGTACCATGTTTCTGTGACTGCTATGATATCCAGGCATCTCTCTTCCATCAAGGCCACCAGTTCAAGGAGCTTGTTGCCCAGACTACAGGCATTGGTACTCATTACCCTCCATTTCCTTATGGCCTTACTACTTTTTGCCCCATCCCTGTCCTTATTGCATTTGTCACTTTCTCCATTTATCCCTGCCCTTCTCCCTATCGACATCTCTATCTTGGTGTTTACCTCACTTACTACCCTGACTTTTTTGGGGGGGCTAGGATTTCCCTGCTCTTTTCCAGTGCCTCCCCCTTTGGCTAGTTTAAATGCTTGCCAATGAAGCATTTAAACCTATCACCTAGGATTCTGGTTCCCCTCCTGGACAGATGCAGCCCATCATGCCAGTATAGGCCTGCATCACTCCAGCTGGATCCACAGTCCCCAATGAAGCCAAATCCCTGAGCTCTGCACCAGTTTTTCAACCACTGATTGAATCCCATGGTGTGGAGCACCTTAGCCTCACCTATGCCATAGACAGGCAGCACCTCCGAGAAGGTTACCATGTGGGCTACTTGTCTAAGGCACCATAGACTACATCACAGTAGTCAAAAATAGGTAATATTTTCTGGACAAGTTCATGCCTAGCTGATTGTGGTAAACAGCTATGGTTCCTGTACAGGGCGCAAAGCTTGGGGCACAGTTTTTCAGGATGCTGTCCACATAACCTGAAGAGCTGAACTGCTGGTTGAGCCAAACCCCAAGGTACCTAAATGAGGAGGAATCCTCTAGTGTAGTCCCATCAAGGGTGTGGAAAGAGGGCAGGGAGGGTAGCCTTGAGAGTCTCTGCCTGGTGCCAAAGGTCATGAAGACTGTCTTCTTGGCATTGAGAAAGAACTGATGAGAACTGAGCCAGTGCTGAACCTTATTGAAGTCATGCTGTAGTTTGGCTGTTACATCAGAGGGGGACTGGCCAGATGTGTACAGGACAGTATCATCAACATGCATGTAAATGGAGGATAAGGTGCATACTGACAGGAGGTAGTTTAGAAAAATGAAGAATAATTGTGGGCCAAGCACTGAGCCCTGTGGCACACCAGTGTTAATTTATAGTGGAGGGGACATAGAATCTGCAGTCCTAACTGATTGAGTCCTACCTACCAAGTAGGCTCTGAACCAGCTTGTTACAGAGTCAGATAGGCCAGCAGAGGTAAGAATGTTTAGGAGGAGGGTGTGGGAGACTGTGTCAAAAGCCTTGGTGAGATTGACAAAAATAGCTGATGTGATTAGGCCACTGTCCATCCCTGAGAGGATGGAGTATATGAGCCTAAGTAGGGAGGTTGTGGTTGAGTGTTTTTTATGGAACCCAGATTGGAAAGGTGTGAAGAAGCAGGTGTCACAGAGATAGGAAAAGAGATGGGAAAGAACCAAGTGCTCCTGTAGCTTGCCCAGGATGGGAAGGAGCAATATAGGGTGGGTAATTCCCTGGTAAGGAAGGTTCACCACCTTTAGGTAAGGGTAGGGCAATGACATGCTTCCAAGCATTCGGGACTGATGCTGAAGAGAGGGAGAGATTTAGCAGATCAGACTCTTAATTATATGCCCTGTTAAATCTGATTGACAGGAGCTAAACACAGGGGATAGTAGGGGGTGTGGAGTAGGAGAGGCATAAGGGGAAGAAGCCCACCCTCAGCACAAGTGTTTTGACTCATTTATTCATTTATTTATTTTCTTTTTTGAAAGAAAAGTATCTGAAGATCAGTGGCAGGATTTTTAGGACAGTAAATTAATAAAAAGGGAACTAGGAAAGCTTCAGTAACAGAAAAGTAGTGGAATAGCAGTATAACTGCAGTATAATGTGGGGAGTGGTGCAATGCAGTAGCTGCGGAGCAGCCACATTCAGGCAGACCTGGACACTGAGGTGCTGCCCTATCTGCAGGCATCTCTCTGGATTGTGGGATGAGGTAGCCAGACCTCAGAGCGGAAGTAAAATGGGTCAGGAGTACCATCACCCCTATCCAGAGACCACCCAGTCCAACGCCACTGCCTCAAAGGATGCCGAGAACGAGGAGCACTTGGATGACAGTGGGCTCAGGGTGGGTTAAGACGGTCAGGCAGAGGCACATCCCAGATCCTATTCCACTCAAGAACTCATATGCCACACTGGCAAATGGGGGCAACCAAATAGAGGTGCCCAGAGAAGTGCAAGGAAAGGATGTGGAGGTTAGTCAAGGAGGTGACCTCAGTGGGGACAGCAGTGGACCCCAGAGGAGGAGGAAGCAAATCCTGGTGGGGGACTCCATCATCAGAGGGATCCGCTAGGAACACAGGAGGGGAGGACAGGGAGGTGAGGTGCCTACCAGGTGCCACGGCATGGAGGGATGGAAGGAAGATCCTGGGAATCACTGGGAAGGCAAGACAGAGGGTGAGCTGGATGTCATATCCAGCTAGGTACTAATGACCTGGCAAATGGGGAGCCAAAGGAAGTTCAGGAAGAGTTTAGGAAATTGGGGAGGGTCTCAAGCAAGTAGCTACTTCTGTCACCTTCTCAGAAGTACTACCTGTGAGAGGCATGGGAGAGCATACGGGTGCATGCACCAGGAACTTTAACTCATGGTTGAAGAACTGGTGCTGTGAGGAAGGGTTTGGATTCATTGGTGACTGGGGACCCACCTGGAGAAATGGAGGTTTGTTCAAGCTTGACGGCCTGCATCCATCCTGGAGGGGAATCCAAGCACTCAGTGATAAGTTTAAATGCTACATTGACAAGCATTTAAACTAGCCAAGGGGGGGTGGCAGGCCAGCAAGGACGGTACCTACTTGCTCACCCCCCACAGCTAGCAGTGGAACCAGTGAACCAGAGGAGTGGATATCTCAACAAAGCAGTGTGCAAAAGATGGAGATTAGCGCCCAACAGGTGGATAGGCAGAAAAGGGGCAAAAGTCAGTAGAAGGGCAGACAGCAAGGAGAACCAGGGATAAAGGACAACCAGGGAAGGGTCTGGAGTAGAACAGCTAAACAGCCTAGGGAGGTCAAATCATGGAAAGCCATGTATGCCAATGCCAGGAGCCTTAGCAACAAGATGGAAGATCTGGAGGCGGTCATGGTGCAGTCAGACCTGGACATTGTGGCCATCACAGAAACCTGGTGGAATGATAACCATGACTGGGAGATGGCCATTCCTGGCTACAACGTATTCAGAAGAGACCGGGCAGGTAGGAAGGGAGGAGGAGTGGCACTGTATGTGAAAAATGACATAAAGGCCACAGAGATCCAGGAGGAACAAAATGAGGGAGAGATACTGTGGGTTAAGCTGGATAGGAAAGTGGGGCCATCAATCCACACAGGTGTGGTCTATAGACCACCAGCCCAGGAGGAAGAAACAGATAGGGAGCTGATGCTAGCCATCCAAAGGATGGCAGAAAGGGGGTAGTACTGGTTGGAGACTTCAGTATTCCAGACGTGGGCTGGAGCATCCCAGCAACAGCATCAACTAGGAGCAGATTTATCCTGGACTCCCTTCAGGGTACCTTCCTCAAGCAACTGGTCATGGAACCAACTCGGCAGAAGGCAATACTGGACCTTGTGCTCACAAACAGAGACATTGTGATGGGGGTAACAGTGGGGGAGCACCTGGGGAACAGTGACCACCAGTCATTGTGGCTTGAAATCACAGAAGGAGCAGAACAAAAACACATATCCTGGATTTTAGGGGGGCAGACTTTGGGAAAATGGGGAGATACTTGAAAGAGGCATTAAGGGGAATGGGGCAGGAATCAGGGGTTGAGGAACAGTGGGCAGTATTTAAAACGGGGATTACAAGAGCAACAGAATTATGCATTAAGCAGGTTAGCAAGAGGAAAAGGAAGAGGAGGCCATTATGGTTTTCCAAAGAGGTAGCAAAGAAAGTGAAAGCCAAAAAGATTGCATTCAGGCAATACAAAAAGACACAGGCAGAAGGGGATAGGGAGAAGTACCAGGAGAAGCAAAGGGAGGCAGGGAGGTCAGTAAGGAAGCCAAAGCTCAGACAGAAAAGCACATTGCAAAATCAGTGGGTAGAGGGACAAAACCTTTACAGGTACATAAGGAAAAAGAAAGGCAAAAGGAGGGATAGTGAGACTGAAAGGGGAGGATGGGGACTGTGTGGAGGATGACAACAGTAAAGCTGACATACTGAACAGGTATTTTGACTGATCAGTCTTTACTGAGGAAGAGGAGGGTAATGGGTCTGAAGAGAGTACAAGGGGTGAGAATGGTGCAGAAATGGACACAAGTCTCTTTGCATGAGAAAGGGTCCTGAAGGAAATGGAAGTAATAATAGTTGATAAAGCAATGGGGCCAGATGGGGTGCACCTCAGGGTCCTTAAAGAACTCACAGAGGTGGTGGCTGAACGTCTGGCTATCCTGTTTAGCTGATCACTGGAAACAGGGAAGGTACCCAAAGACTGGAGGACAGCAGATGTAGTCCCCTTATACAAAAATGGGAACAAAGAGGAAGCCGGGAACAACAGACCAGTCAGCCTCACCTCGGTAGTGGGGGAAGATCATGGAAGCACTACTGAAGGAGAGATTGGTGGAACATCTGGTTGTCAATGGACTGCAGGATCCAAGGCAGCATGGTTTCACCAGGGAGGTCATGTCAGACCAACCTTGTTGAATTTTTGACTGGGTGACTAGGGAGGTGGATCAGGGGAGGGCAGTGGACATGGCCTATCTGGACTTCAGCAAGGTCTTGACACTGTGCCACATAGAAGACTATTACACAAACTAGGGAATATGGGTATGGGCAGGACAGTAGTGTGGTGGGTAGGTAACTGGCTGGGCAGCAGCACACAGAGGGTGGTGATAAATGGCTGTCACTCCACGGAGGGAAGAGTGACCCTTGGGGTACCACAGGGATCAGTGCTGGGACCGGTCCTATTCAACATCTTCATCAGTGACATTGAGCAGGACCTAGAAATCATAATTTCACTGTTCGCTGATGACACAAAGCTCTGTAACAGATTAGATACACCAGAGGGTGAGACAGAATGAGAAGGGACCTGCAGAAACTTGAAGAATGGTCAGGGGTTTGGCAGCTGAAATTCAATGCAAAGAAGTGCAAGATAATGCATATGGGGCACAAAAACCCTGGCACAATATATCAGTTGGGTGGTGAGGATATAGCATGTACTAAGCAGGAAAGGGATTTTGGGGTTATCATCTCTGATGACCTCAAGGTAGGGAAACAATGTGACAAGGCAGCAGGTAAAGCAAATAGGATGCTGGGATGCATAGGCAGGGGCATCACCAGCAGGAAAGGGGAGGTCATGATTCCACTATACAAGACACTAGTGAGGCCCCACCTGGAGTACAGTGTACAGTTCTGGAGACCTTACCTACGTAGGGACATAGACAGGGTAGAGAAGGTTCAGAGGAGGGCAACAAAGATGGTACATGGATTGCATCACAAGTTCTATGAGGACAGGCTGAAGGAGTTGAATATGTACTCTCTGGAGGAGAGGAGGGAGAGAGAGGACATGATGGAGACATACAAGTATCTCACAGGGAGGAACAGGGTGCAAGAATACACTATTTTTAAGCGAAAAAGATGTTCCAGGACTAGAGGGCATGGGATGAAGTTGGAGGGAGGACGAGTCAGAGGAAATGTGAGGAAGAATTTCTTCACAGAATGGGTGGGGACAAGTGGAACACCCTGCCTGAGGAAGTGGTGGGGGCTGAAACAATCACATGATTTAAGAATGCATGGGATAGACATAAAGGAATTCTGAAGATCAGGGGTAAGGGGCAACAGAGTTCTAGGAAAACATAAACTGAAGTTACAAACTCAAATGGGCACACTAGGTGGGCCATAGGCCCTTATCTGCCGACATTGTCTATGTATCTATGTAGACAGTGCTGAGAAGATTATGGGAGCCAACAGGTATAGGAGCTTAGGATCAATTCTGTCAGGCAAACCACCTTTTGAGGGGTTAAGAGCAAAGAGTGCCTTAAGAGTGTTGTCAGGGAAGACTTGGGAGAAAGAGAACCTCTCATGAAGGGTGTTGGTATTTGGGGTGTAGGTAGTAGGAGGCAGGGAAAGAGGCAGAGGAGGGAGGGTAGTCAAGAGGGCAGAGGCGCAGGACGTAAAATAGGAGTCGGATTCAGCAGCAACTGTAGGGTGGTTGGATATTAGAGTTATTTACTTTGATGACTGGTGTCAGAGGCTTTGATGGGGAGAATAGGGTGTGGACAATCTTCCAGAATTTAGAGGGTTATTTATATTTGTCTGGAAGGGGGTCCCGAAATATTCAGCCTTGGCCAGTTGAATAGCTTTAGTGCATAAGCTCCTAAGGGCACGGTATTTTTCGAAGTCCCTGGGCAGCTTGGACATTTTGTGAGTCTTCCATGCTTGGTCTCATGAGCATTGACAGGCCAGCAATTCAGGGGTGACCCATGGTAGATGATTACCACGAATTCTGGTGCACTTTAATGGGGCATGATGATTTCAGATGTTGAGAAAATGTACTTTGAAATATTCCAGACCTTCATCAACTGTCCTTGCTGTGGCTATTGGGGATCAGTCTGTAAGAATTAGGTCATGGTAAAGAGGGGCAAGTCCAGAGATTTGTAAGAACACATTTGCAATATTTTGTGTAGTGCCTTTGGCCTGTGAATTTTACGAACCATATGAATCGTGAGACGATTACTGAGGGCATCAGGAAGCAAGCCAGATTGGATGACTCCGTGTGGATGTGAAATAAGGGCCCAGTCAATCAGGGAGTGATTTGGGGTTTTAGGATTCATATGGGTTGGCTCGTGGATTAATTGTGTTAGATTTTGAGCAGTTAGGTCATTACATACCTTATTGAGGGAAGGAGCCAACCAATTTTGGTTGAAATCCCCCATAATATACAGTTCTCCTGAGGATATGTATCCTATGTGGCAAGAGTGTCAAAAGCCTTGCTGAAGTTCAAGTACGCTATGTCCACTGCCCTTCCTTGATCTATTTCCCTAGCCACCCAGTTGAAGACATCAGTCAGATTCATCTGGCATGCCCCCCCATGAATTCTTGTTGTAGTTGGTCTTTTAACCCATTGGATTCAAGATTCTCCACTAGAATTTATTTTAACAAGGTTTCCATTCATTTCCTCACCACTGATGTGAGACTGACCAGCCTATTGTTGTTAGCTTACTCTCTGCTGCCGCTCTTATGGAGTGAGACTATATTTCCTGTCTTCCAGTCCTCTAGAACCTGTGAGTTGTTGAATAAGTCTGGCAGTGGTGCAGTAAGCACCTCCCTGAGTTTCCTTAACAGCCTTGGGTATATTCTGTACGGTCTCAAGGCCTGGTCTACTTTCAGATTTGAAAGCCCCTTCACAACTCTTTCCTCTGAGATTGACTTGTGTGCACCTCCCCCAGAGTTTCTGCTCTTCCTTGGTGGTCCACTCTCTCTCCACTGTGAAGACTGAGTAGAAGAACCTGTTCAGGATGTCTGCTTTTTCCTGATCCTTCTATGTGCAGTCTCCCTCTGCCATCCTCCTCATCCTCACTACCCCTCCCCTTGCCTTCCCTTTTCTAAGTTATGTACCTGAAAAAGTCTTGTCTTCTTTTGCTACCCCTTTGGGATCCTTTCCACTGTTTGTGCCTTTGTTCCCCTCACTGCCTTACCTGCTTCCCTCTGTTTTACCTGGTATACCTCCCTATCCTCATCTCTCCGTGTGTCTTCAGGGAGACATTCTGGAGGTTGCGATGCTGCCTTATGTGCAGGCACCTCTCTGGGCTGAGGGAGGAGGTTGCCTGTCTCTGAGCAGAGTTGGCCAAGCTGAAGGTGGCATCCACCCCCACCCAGAGAACACCGGGTCCACAACCTTTACTTCAAAGGATGCCATGGAAGAGGAGTAATTGGACTACAGTGGTCTCAGGTAGGGTGAGGGAAGGGTGTCGAAAGCACATCCCCCAACCAATTCTGTTTACTAACTCCTACACTGTTTTGGAGGAATGGTAAAGCCCCACTCAGGAACCCAAGGCTGTGCCCAGGGAGGATGAGAGGGTCCTCCAGGATGGAGCCCTAGGGAAGAGAAACAGGGAACCACAGAGGAGGGGGAAGTGTCTCCTAGTGGGGGACTCTATTGTCCTGGGAGTGGAGTTAGGGTCACCTAGCAGGGGAGAGATGGAGGTCAAGTGCTTCCCAGGAAGTACTGCATGGAGGGATGGGAAGTGGATCCATAGAATTGCTATGGAAATAGCTAGGAGGGAGCAGCTGGATGTCATTGTCCACCTGGGGACCAAAGACCTGGCCAGGAGAAGTGTGGCATTAGCCAGAGTCCAGGATGATTTCAGGAAGCTGGGGGAAACCTGAAACAGATAACACACTCCATCTCATTCTTGGAGGTGCAACCTGTCCAGGGCACAGGAGAAGCTAGGGCATGCCACATCCATACCTTCAACTCCTGGTTGAAGGATTGGTGTGGAAGGGAGGGTTTTGGCTTCATAGGGAACTAGGCAGATGCAGGCTTATATAAGGAGGATGGCCTGCATATATCCGAGAAGAGGACCTTGGTCCTTTGTGAGAAGTTAAAATGCTTCAGCTGTGAGCATTTAAACTGGCCAAGGGGGGAGAGCCAGGAGGCTTAGGAACACCCCCCATGAGAATATGCAAGAACATAAGTTGACTATGGGAACAGCGAAGAAGGCAGGGAGGGGCAGGCAGGCAAAGAATGTATAATGAGTGATATGGCGGGAGTACATATGAAAGGAAACTGGGGTGGGGGAAGATGCTGGAGAGGGAGAATAAGAGCAGAGGGAAGGCAGACTGTAAAACGTGGAAGGTCATGCTAACGAACGCCCATAGCCTAGGAAATAAGCTTTCAGACCTGGAGGCCTTGTTGGCAGATGCAGACCTTGACATAGCAGCAATAACAGAGACATGGTACTCTGCTAATCATGGCTGGGAAGTCAATGTACCAGGCTATAGATTGTTCAGGGACAGGGAGGGTAAAAAGGGTGGCGGAATGGCCCTGTACATCAGAGATGGTATAAAGGCTACAGAAGTTCAGGGAAGACAGGGGGAGGCTGAGGTAATGTGGGTCACCCTGGAGCCAGAGAATGGAACAGCAATATGCACTGGGGTGATCTACAGACCTCCAGCACAGAGGGAGGAAGTAGGCAGGGAACTAGTGGAGAACATACTCGACATGGCAGCCAAGGGTGAAATCCTGCTTCTGGGGGATTTCAATATGCCGGATGTGGATTGGGCCACCTAGATGGCTATCTCAGCTAGAAGCACAGCCATCTTAGAATCCCTGCAGGGGGTTGGACTCAGGCAGCTGGTGCATGAGCCAACCAGGGACAAGTCAATTCTGGACCTGGTATGGATCAATGGGTACAGAGTCAAAGAAATACAGGTGGAAGGACAGCTGGGGTCCAGTGACCACCACATGGTGTGGTTCAGTATGGAGACATGGACTCAATCAAGCCATACAAGGGCAAGAGTACTAGATTTCAGGAGGGCGGATTTCACTGAAATGGGTAGATGTATACAAGCAGTCCTGGGGAAGACAGAGATAGTTGAAGGAGTGGAAAAACAATGGGAGAAGCTGAAAGGAGCCATAGTGGATATAACAAACCAGTGCGTTAGGATAGTGGCCAAAGAGAAAAGAAGATGGAAACCACTATGGTTGTCCAAAGAGGTGAGGGACAAAGTCAGGGCTAAAAGGCTGAGTTTCAGGAAATATGAGGGGAGCCAAAGGCAGGAGGACAGGGAAGTGTACCTTGAATGTCTAAGGGAAGCAGGGAAGGCTGTTAGCAGGGCGAAGGCACAGACAGAAGAGAGTTTAGTACAGTCTGTAAACAAAGAGGATAAAGTTTTTATAGGTACATCAGTGAAAGAAGGAAAACCCCGAGGATTGTGAGACTCAAAGGGAGAAGGGAGAGTATAAGGAAGGGGATCTGGACAAGGCAGAAATACTGAACAAATACTTCTGCTCAGTATTCACTAAGGGGGGGGGATCAAGGACCACAGCTGGGTTGCAGAGGTAATGGGGGGGCAGGTGAACACCAGTCCATTCACAGTGGAGAGAGTTCTGGAAGAACACACAAAGCTGAAGGTGGATAAGCCCATGGGGCCAGACAGCATCCACCCGAGGATACTAAAAGAGCTGCGAAGGGAACTAGCAGTGCCTCTGGCGATCCTGTTCACAGAGTCACTCAACATGGGTGTCATTCCAGAGGACTGGAGGATGGCACTTGTAGTCCCATTGCACAAAAGCGGCAGTAAGGAGGAGGCGGGGAACTACAGGCCAGTCAGCCTCACCTCAGTGGTGGAAAAGATCATGGAGACACTGCTGAAAGAAAGTATAGTGGCACATTTGGAATCCAGTGGTGCTCAGGATCTGAGGCAACATGGATTCACAGCAGGAAGGTTATGTCAAATGAATCTAATAGTTTTTTTTTTGATTGGGTGACTAGGGAACTTAATCAGGGAAGGGCAGTATATGTCGCTCACCTGGTTTTCAGCAAAGCCTTCAACACTGTCCCACATAGAAGGCTGATTAACAAGATGGGTAGTCTGGGCATGGGAGACAAGGTGGTGAACTAGGTTAGGAACTGGTTAATGGACAGGAGACAGAGGGTGGTGATAAATGGGGTACAATCTGGGGACAGGGGGGCGACCAGTGGGGTGCCACAGGGATCAGTACTAGGACCAGTCCAGTTCAACGTCTTTGTTAGTGACATTGCAGAGGGGCTGGAAGGAAAGCTCTGCCTGTATGCAGATGACACCAAGATGTGCAACAAGGTGGATACTCCAGAAGGGGTGGAGAAAATGAAGAGGGATCTGGAGAAGCTTGAAAGATGGTCGGAGATGTGGCAACTGAGGTTCAATGTAAAGAAGTGCAAAATAATGCACCCAGGTAGAGGGAACCCTGGGAAGAGCTACAGGTTGGGGGGGGGGAGCTTGTTGTCACGAAAGGGGAAAAGGACCTCTAGGGGTTGTCATCTCTGATGATCTTAAAGATCATGTGCAACGTTTTGCATATTTTTAATAAAAACTTTAAAAGCTGAAATTCAAGTCCTTGTGTCATGATTAGTGTTTCCTGAAAACTGCACGCTGTTTGATTTTGTAGTTTTCTTTAAGTCAGCATTTGTTAACTTGCTCTACAGTGGCTGAAAACAGTGGAGTTATTTCTGTCCTGTCAGTCAAACTTAGAGTGCGATGACATCATTTTGGAGTAGCATGCTGTTTCAGATTCCCAATCAGAGCAGCACTCTGTAGAGTTTATGGTTCCTTACAAACTCAGACTCTGGTTTGTGTTTAGATACAGTAGATCAGCTTAAAATACATCATTCTCTTCCTTTACAAAGCTGATCATTTCAATACTAATGCTGAACTGAAGTAGAGGAAATTTGTTCTGTGAGAAAGCAGCTTGTCTGTATCACAGCTCTGTTCTTTCTAATCAAACCTCAATTTTTTTCTAACTATATAACACAGGGCTGTTAGATGAATATAAAATAAATCTACATTTTGTTCATTCACAGAAAGTTTGTCTTTGATGTAGCCTTCATAAATACAAACATGTAAGAACATTTTTTTTTCATGTCAGATTGACAAACAGGTGCTTGCCACACTTTGCTACAGTATTAAGCACATGTACTGTCAGAACTCACACATTTAAGCTCTTTGGTGGTTTCTGTGTGAAAATACATCATGTATGTGTACAACTAGAACCACTATGTGGCATCCTGATGCACTGTGTCTCTGCCCCACAGTTGAGGCAGCTGCAGTCTACTGCCACCAGTCCCCTGCCCCACAAGCCCCCTGCCTTCTGCTCCACATTCGAGGCTGCTGCACCCTGCTGCCCGCAGTCTTCTCCCACACAGTCATGGATTGTGCACCCTGCTGCCTCCATCCCCTGCCTAAAGTAATCAGGACTACTGCATCCTGCTGCTCCCTGCCCAAACACTTGGGGTTGCTGCTCCCTGCTCTATCTCCACCGCCCTCACAGTTAGGAAGCTGTACCTGTTGCCCCTGTTCCTGTCTCCACAGTCAAGGTTGCAGTGCTGTGCTAGGCCCTTAAGTGCAATGTTCCCTGCCTCCATGGGCAGGGCTGCTGCACCATGTGCCCCATCTCACAGTCAGGGCTGACGGTACCTGATGCCCCATGTGTCCTGCCTCACAGTTAAGGCTTCTGCACCATGCTGTTTTCTATCACCTATCATCACAGACAGGGCTGCTGCACCTGCTCCTTTCTACAGTTGGGTTGCTGTGACCTGCTGTACCCTAGAGCCCCATGCCTCTACAGTTAGGGCTGCTGCACCATGCTGCCACTTGCCACAAGATTCAGGGCATTTGCTGCACCCTGTTGCATGCCTCCACAGTTGAGGCAGTTGCACCCTGCTGTCCCCCTGTCACGAGAGTCAGATCCTTTGCTACACTCTGCTGAGACAGGAACGGGGCAACATGTGCAGTGTCCCTGACTGTGAGTATGAGAGAGAGAGAGAGAGAGAGAGAGAGAGTAGCAGGGTGCAGCAACCCCAACTGTTTGGGGAGGGTGCAGCACAAGAGTAAAGGCATTTGCTGCACCCTGTCCCCTGCCTGTGGAGACAAGGGGCTGTGTGGTGCAACAGGACACAACAGTGACAGGGGACAAAGGACAGCATGGTGCAGAACCCTTGACTGTGGGGCAGGACACAGGTGGGCATCAGGATACAGCATCCCTGACAGTGGTACAGGGAGTACGTTGGACAGCAGCCCAGCCCATTTGGGGCAATGGAAATGTGTAGCAGGGCTCAGCAGCCCCAAATGTGGATGCAGGCATGAGACTCTAGGGTGTAGCACAGCACAGCAGCCCTGACTGCGGAGAGGGACAGGGGGCAACAGGGTGCCGTGGCCCTCACTGTGAGCATTGGGACAGACGGCAGCAGGGTGTAGCAGCCCTGAATGTTCAGGCAGGAAATAGGGGTGGCATCAGGATACAGCAGCCCAAACTGTAGGACAGGGTGCAGCAGCCATGCCTGTCTGGGTCAAGGGATGTGGGCAGCAGGGTATAGCAAAGGATCTGACTCTGGTGGCAGGAGACAGCAGGGTGCAACTGCCTCAACTGTGGAGGCATGCAGTATGGCACAGGAAATGCCCTGCATCTTGTGGCAAGTGGCAGCATGATGCAGCTGCCCAAACTGCAGCGGCATGGGGAACTAGAGCACAGCAGGCCATTGCAACTCCAACTGTGTAGAAAGGAACAGGGTGCAGTAGCCCTGTCTCTGGTGACAAGGGATAAAGGACAATATGATGCAGAAGTCTTGACTGTGGTGCAGAACACAGGGGGCATCAGGGTACAGCAGCCCTGACTATGAGATGGGTACAGATGGTGCAGCAGCCCTGCCCATCTGAATCAATGAAAGTGGGTAGCAGGGTGTAGCAAACGCCCCACCTCTGGTGGCTAGGGCAGCATGGTACAGCAGCCCCAGCTGTGGAGTCAGGGGTCCTGGCACACTAAGGCTTAGCATGGCACAGCAGCCCTGACTGTGGAGACAGAAACAGGAGTCAACAGGTGCAGCTTCCCTAACTGTGAGGGTGAGGGTGAGGGAGAGAGGGCAGCAGGGTGCGTCATCCCCAACTGTCTGGGCAGGGGGTGGCAGGGTGCAGCAGCCCTGATTCTTTAGGCAGGGGATGGAGGCAGCAGGGTGCACAATCCCTGACTGTGTGGAAGAAGACAGTGGGTGGCAGGATGCAGCAGTCTTGCATGTGGAGCAGAAGGCAGGGGGCTTGCAAGGCAGAGACAGGAGGCAGTAGACTGCAGCTGCCTCAACTGTGGGGCAGAGACACGGTGCATCGGGATGCCACATAGTGTTTCGAGTTGTACATGATATATTTTCACACAGAAACCACCAAAGAACTGAAATGTGTGAGTTCAGACTGGTGCCTGTCACACTCTGCTACAGTATTTCAAGCACATATACTGTTTGTCAATCTGACATAAAAAAGTTCTTACATGAACATATTTATGAAGGCTACATCAAAGACAGACTGTTTCTGTGAATGAACAAAATCTGGATTTATTTTATATTCATTAAACAGCCCTGTGCTATGTAGCTAGAAAAAAATCAGAATTCTGATTAGAAAGAACCGAAAACTGTGATACAGACAAGCTGATTTCTCACAAAGATTTCCACTACTTCAATTCAGCATTGAAACCGAAATTATCAGTATTTTATCAGAAGATGAAATGTTTTAAGTTGATCTATCTAATCACAAACCAGAGACTGGGTTTGTAAGAAACTTGGAGAGCTCAGCAAACCATTAACTCTACAAAGTACTGCTCTGACTGGGAATCTGAAACAGTAAGCTACTCCAAAATGATGTCATCGCACTCTAAGTTTGACTGAGAGGACAAAAATAACTTCACTGTTTTCAGCCACTGTAGAGCAAGTTAACACATGCTGATTTAAAGAAAACCACAAAATCAAACAGCATGACATTTTCAGGAAACACTAATCACGACACAAGGACTTGAATGTCAGCTTTTCAAGTTTTTATAAAAATATGTAAAAAACGTTGCACATGATCTTTAAGGTAGAAAGTGTAAGCACAGATTAGCTTGAAATGCAAAAAGTGTCAGTAGAGAAGTCAGCATTGTTGTTGTAACCCTTATAGTCACAGACATTTTGCCACTTATGGATGTGGGTTAAGGTAGCATAGTGGAAGGGGCAGTGGGAGCAAGGAACAGGGTACAACAATTATTTCTGCTTGGGGCACCATTCGGTCTAAACATGGTGCTGTATGTATGTACTTTCCTCCAGTGCCATTTGCCAATAAATGTTCTAGGTCTGCCTGGTTAGAAAAGCTGTTATTGTCCCTTGATAATATATCTCTCTCATGTCTATGAAAATATTACTTAGATGGTATTATCATCAGTGTTAAATACAGTACAATTTTCAAGCAAACATAATTCACCCTGGCAAAGTGGTGTGATTAAGATATGGTTCATGCCTCTCATTTTAGTCTTTGGATGGCAAGAACAAAATTCCATTACTGTTTGGAACCTTATTTAATGTTACTTAAATTTCACAAGGAACAGAGAGCTAGGACTCCTGCCAGATTTGAATGATTCCCTTAGAATAGATTAGAAGTTTGTTTTCTTAAAATGGCTTGTACTGAGCTGAACCTAAAATGTCTCTGGTCAAGACGACATATAAATCCTACATCATAATCTATTAAATTGTATGGGACATGATCAACCTAAGAGCATATTCCTTAATGATCTTATTAATTCATTGATTCCTATATAGAGGTTGATTGTTGAGCTTTTAATGAGTTCAGAAGACTCGAATTGAGCCACAAGGGTTGCAAACATTTTCAAAGCAGTATATAAAATACATTGCTGTAGTCTAAGTGAAAAAATAGTTTTTCTCTTTTCTAGTGTCTGTGTGATTTGATACTGCATTTAAAAAAATCACTTTGGTGATATTCTTTTAAGGATGTATCCTTTACCTGCACTGTTATTTCCATGTATAACACACTTTTATGGATTTTGTATTCTTTTGTATGCATGATTTATCTTATGGGTTATTGTAGCCTTGTTTTAACTGAAGTGGTCACAAGCTGAGTACCTGCACTGTTATCCAATTACAGGTCCATCTCCATCCTGTCTCCATGCTCCAAAGTGCTGGAAAGAATAATCTCAGACCAGCTCTCTAACCACCTACATAAATATAACCTCCTCAGTCCCCAACAACATAGATTCCGCAGGTGGCACAGTGCTAACCCACCCCTCATTGAGTTCACAGGCTATGTTCATGAGGCACTTGACCAGATACAAATAGTTGGGACAATCTTTATTGACCTAACCAAGGCATTTGACCTTGTGGATCACCAGCTACTGCTCCACAGGCTAACCTGTCTTGGGCTGTCCTCTGAAGTGGTTGGGTGGTTCTCTAGCTACTTGTCTGGATATTCACAACAGGTAAAGATTAATGGAGCCATCTCTGAGGCCAGGAAAGTCATGATAGGGGTCTCTGCAAAGGTCCGTTCTGGGCCCACTCCTGTTCAGCCTCTTTGTAAACAACCTCCCAGTTGTGTGCCCCTCTGCAAAAGTTCTGCTCTACGCAGACAACACGGTATTATTCCTTTGAGGTTTCTACCAAGACACGCTGACCAGGAACCTACAGCACAATTTTGACCTACTACAGGAATGGTTTAACACTACCCTTCCTAGTACTCAATAGCAAAAAGACAAAGACAATGCACTTTGCAGGTCTCCAGAACAGAAGATCCACCACACCTTTCATAACTGCACAGAGTCCGGACTCCACCCTCAAACAGGTCCACTCATTCCGGTACCTGGGGTTACAATTAATGAGTCCCTTTCCTTTGATGAATATATAAGTAATATCACTACGGTTGCAAACAGGAAGCTGGGGGCACTATATAGACTATGTTTCTGCTTCACCCCTGAAGCCAGGCTCCAGGCAATCAGTGGCGCAATCTTGCCAATTATGGATTATGGAATTGTGGTGTATGGTGCAGCCATGGACCCCAGCCTTCACAAAGTCCACTTGACCCTCAACAAAGCCTGCAGACTCATCCTGGATGCTGATCACCTCACACATACTAGTGAGCTCTACATAAGACAAACGGCTCCCCCTCCTGGATAGAATCAAGCTCCAGACCTGCCTACTAGGGAAGAAGGCCCTTCTAGGACTTGCACCTGCCACCCTGCAGGCATTATTCAGACCTGCCCTATGTGAGCATGCCACAAGAAGTGTCACCAGACATGTCTAAGCTGTAGCCTTCAGGAAAACAGCTCTTGGGAGGGGCGTGCCTTTGTGGTAGGGCACCTCTGCTAAATGAGCTCCTAATACTACCACCAGTCTCCAACGTCTAGGGCACTTCGGATCCGAATTCCGGAAGTCCATCTCCCCACCAGTCCGCTGCTTGTGCCAAACTTAACCCCACCTGAAAACCAGCATATCATTTAATTGCCTCTCCCTGCTTTGACCGGGAGTGCTTTTGTCCACCCTACACCCCTCCTTACTCTCCCAGCTCCACCCCACCACCTGCACTCTCACCTGTCCAGTATACCCCACCTACCTCTTGCCCGTGTCCCACTCCTACATTTCCTCTACCCCCACCCCCTGCCCACCCTAAACTTTTCCTTTCCTTCCTCCTTCCTTACCACCCACCTGCCTTGCCCAAAACCCCAACTTGGGTCTCTGCACTTAACTTATCAGTTTGTTGCTCATTGTGCCGTATTACTGGGAAATTGACAATGCCTCTAGCAGCTTCATTTGTATTCGATATGTAAATTTTGTATCATATTATGTTGCCATTTTCTAAGTAAACTCTATGTTAGTTCGTGTTACTACTTTGTCAAAACTGTCTGCTGCAATTCTGCTATTGCAACAAAATGTTTTTTTTTGAACTGTTGACGAGGATCCTTTGTAAATGAACTCTTGGCTCAAAGGTTGTAATTCCGACTTCTCAATAAATAAATAAAATAAATATTTTATTTATTTTTTATTTATTGAGAACTCAGAATGACAAACCTTTGTGCTAAACTCGTTTAAAGGATCCTCATCAACACTGAGATACATTTTGTTGCAACAGCATAATTACAGCAGCCAAATTGACACTGGGGTTGTACTACTAACATAGAGTTTACATAGGAAGGGGTAGCAAATACATTTATGGTTCACACAGGTCAGGACATGAATAAAGCAGCTGGTAGCATTGTCAATTTCCCAGTGGAGGTACGCAATGTGCAGCCATCTGAGATAAGTTAAATTCAGAGAGACAAGTTGGGGTTTGGCAACTACAGGTAGGTGGGGTGGGGTGGGGGAGGAAGAGGTCAGGAAAATGGGCTAGAGGTAGTGTGGGTGTACTGGACAGAGGTCAGGTGGAGGGGAGGAGTAGGGGGGCAGATGAAGTGGACAGGGGACCTGGCAGGAGGTAGTGTGGGTGAACTGGACAGAGGACAGGTAGGGGGAGGTAGTGAGGCGGTACTGGACAAAGGAGAAGTGTGGGGAGTTGGTAGGAAGGGGGGAAGGGGAGTAGGTGCAACCTGTCCAGAGCAAGTGGGTAGTTGAGTGGTGGGCCGGATGCTGGGATTAAGTTTGACACAGGCAGCAGACTGGAAGAGAGATAGAAAATTTGCGTGTGTAACATGCTTTTATGGATTTTGTATTCTTTTGTATGCATTATTTATTTTATGGGTTATTGTAGCCTTGTTTTAAATGAAGTGGCCACAAGCTGAGCAAAAGAGGTTGAAACTGAAACTGCCTCCAGTGTCTGTACTGGAGTCGCTGATGTCCAAATGCTGCTCACCTTTTGTAATTATGTATAGATACATGCTTGTTATCTTTTACTCAGCTGTACTGTGTGCAGCTCTGTTCCTGTTGTAAAGGTGGTAGCTTCTACTCTCCCAGGTTATGCCTGAAATTCTGAATTTTATGTGGTTAAAAAAATAAATAACTAAATAAATGAAGACATGTACAGCATGAAGAGATCATGACTGGCTGGTGTGTTAAGTGTGCCATACCCTGTGATCCTTATAGAAAAGCTGCATCATATTATTATGAAGACATGCTGAAGTGCTGAAGGGACCACAAAATCTGTGACTTCCCCATGGCGTAAAAATGCCAGGTTTTGACAGTCACCTGAAATTCTTTTTGTCTCGGCTCACCCCTATGAGGGACCTAACAAACTTTGTTGTGGCAGGCTGGCATCCACCTAAGAAAATCCCACCTGTGCACATCAAGGCTAGTGCAGCCTTTTTGAAAATTCACCAGGATGAAAGGCAGATTCACTCCTAGTGCTCACTTTATTTATTTATTTATGTATGTATGTATGCATGTATGAATGTATTTGTTTATTGATGTATGTAGCTTTTGGTAATGAGGTAAGTGCACTCGGCAAATAACTCCCCATTTTTAGGTATGACCTGGACACAATTCATAGCATGGTAAAAACAGTGGGCCTGATTCTAAAAGAGTTACGCCTGATGTAACCACACTTGCGCTAAAGAGAATGGCGCAAGTAGCAAGTTACACCAGCAGTTGCGACATACAGGATTCTTTAAAGTGGCCTGCAACATGCCGTAGGCCACTTGCGCTAAAGTGCAGTTATGCAAGCAGTTGTGCCATAAACCCCCAGCGACATGGTGCTAGGGGGTTTATGGCAGCAGTTGCACCCTATTCTAGTAGAGCAGCAACAAAGTCCCCAATGTCAGGATTCTACAAGAAGCCCCGGAGGAGAACTGTCACCGTAAGTTACACCAGCATTTAGCTGGCGTAACTGTACATATGCCCTGGTGGGGGTTCGACATTCCCTCCTCCCACGATGTTCTCCCCATGCCTAGAACACCCCGTTGCTGCCCCACAGGGCATCCCACAACCCCGGCCCCTGATCCCCATAGCAGAGGTGCCCAGCTGGGCATCCTCGAACCCCAACCCCAGAACCCCCACACTATAAATGCCCTGCAGGGAGCCCACACATCATGCCTCCAAACCCCACACTGCTATCAGCCCCACAGACGCAGCTCTTGCCACTTCCCCAGGATCTGGTTCCCACCCCGAAGCACAGGTCCCTGCAGTGCGCAAACTGCTAAATGTAATATCACCCGTACTCCCAGGCAGTCTAGTGGTCCCCACCCCCAGCAGTGCAAATACACACACACCCCGACCCATCCCCAGCCAGTGACTGGCACAACCCTTCTCTCACCACCACGGCCAGACGCCAACTGAGCTCCTTCTGAGTGCTTACTGTATAGACACACTCAGAAATGAATGAACCATGGTGGCACGACAGTGGGTAGGGGGCCTCAAGCCCTGCGGGGCTCCGGCAGTGAACGGACATGGGGGGCACTTGTGACCTGCAGACTTGCTGTTGCGGCTTGTGACATCCTTGCCAAGTACACCCTCTGTTTGGTGTACCTTGTTGTATGTCACAAGTCACAGGACTTAGCCGTGAGGACCCTGGCCCTTCTAGAATAGGGCACAGGGTCAATGTTGCAACTGTGGCGACTTGCACCAAGCTTCTAGAATCCCACCCAGTAAATCCAAATACAAACAGACAAGATGCAAATGGAGGTAATAACATATGGTGGATTGAAAGGAGCAAGATCAATTTAAAAACAGGTACATGTCTTAGATTTTAATAAGTTCTTGCATTGTGCGGATCAAAACTGCTTGTGAGTATCTGAACACCTGTCTTGTAGTAGTAACACATCCAGAGCTTGGGAGTTAAGTACAAAAAAATGGCATCTGACCCATCTTAGAAGAGCATCTAGATCCCTGTAATAATATCAGTTTATCACTGGACTGTCTGTTATAAGCATTTGTGGGATATTATAGTAAATCAGACAAGCAGGCTGGGGTACATGACCTAATTTGTCAATGAAGCAGCCCATAAGATATGAGGACTTGGCAGAAGGGGACAACCAGCCAAGACCAGAATACAGGAGGCCATGGTGGATGCAGTGGGTAGCATTCAAAACAAAATGTCAGACATTATAGACCACATCACATTTCACTAAGTCACCTTTGAAGGTATTATACCATTTGTAAGATTAGGCAGCAAGACTCTGTTGACTCTAATAAGGTATGCTTCAGGAGTTAGACTTTTTCTGACCCTATAGGCTAAGCCACTTTAATGTTAACTGTCATGCAGACAAAGGTAACCTAATTAGGGAACCATTAGGGATAAGTCACGGCACAGTAGCGACTCCCTTGACCTAAAGCTAATTGCACTTACCCTTGATGGAGTATTGGCACCTAACACTAAGATTTTCAACCTATTCAAGAAGTTGATCTCAATTCCCTCTTAGATGGAAAACTGCTCTGATAACTCCAGTTCACAAATCTGGGGATCGTACCCTACACACCAATTACAGACCAATCTCAATCCTCTCCCTTTGTTGAAAGTTCTGGAGCATAAGCCGGCCCATCTATGCAGTGGTTGGATTTCCACTTGCAACGCCGGTGACCCAGGGTTCAGAAACAGACCCGGGTCATTGGAGGGCCAGCTGGGACAGAAGGATGGAGCATCCCATGGACTCTCCTCCTCCTCCTCCAGGGAGAGGGTTGGGAGAATATCCGGTGCATACAGGGACCCCTGGCAGAGGCCAGGGCAGCACAAGCAGCAGGCATCTGGATATCTGGGGGGTGGGGTGGATGCAGGTCGTCATTGCACATCCCCACCCCAAAGCCTACAGGGGAAAAACACTGTTGCAAGCATCTCCATGATGCCCACCTCACCGCACCTTCATTAGCTTCCAGCCAGCTCCCCAGACCAGACCTATGTCCACGGCGCCTTGGCCGGTGCAGCAACCCCACCCTGGGGGGTAAGCCAAGGTGGCAACTGGAAGTCTCGCCATATGGAAGTGGAGGGCGGCGAGGACTGTGATCGGGGCAGAAAGTCCCGACGTTGGGGGCGGACAAAAAGCATAGTAAATAATAAAAAAAAAGAAAGTTCTAGAGCATATAGTTGCGGACCAATTAAATGACCACCTTGAAAAATACTCCATCCAGTGCCCACAGCAGCACGGCTTCAGGAAAGGGCACAGCACAACTGCCCTCCTGAAATTTATTGGGTTCATTCATCAATCACTCGACCAAGGGAGTCTTGTTGGTGCAGCCTTTATAGATTTAACAAAGGCATTTGATATGGTGAACCATGCATTGCTGCTTAAATTAACTGGCAGGGATCTCAATTGACTCTATGCACTGGTTTAAAAGCTATCTGGAGGATCACTATCAAATGGTAAAAATCTCCAGTGTCACCTCCGACTGGCAGAATGTATGCTCAGGCGTGCCTCAAGGATCCATCCTTGGCCCTCACCTCTTCAGTATTTTTGCAAATAACCTGTCACACTGCTGCCATCAATAAATAATTTTGTATGCAGATGATGCTGTCATATTCTCAAGCCAACCTAACCCTGCTCTTTTTGAATATCACTTTTAGCTTGGTTTTGAGGAAGCATAAAAATGGTTCTGTGACCAGAAACTGGTATTAAACTACAAAAAAAGAAGGTTGTGATGTTCAGCACCTCCTGTAGTAAGTTTAAATCACATGCCCTCAATATTAAAAACCAGCTTGGTGTTCCACTTGATCTGGTGGAGCATTTCAAGTATCCGCGGGTTACCTTGGATAGCCACCTCATCTTTGCCCAGCACACCTAAGGCTGTAAATATAAAAATTGGGCTCCTCTATTGGCATAAGCATAATCTAACTCCTGAAGCCCTCAAATTAGCTATCCATAGCTCCATTCTCTCTATCATAGACTATGGCCTCAGTATTTATGGCTCTGCCCCCCTCCCACTTTGAAGGATGACTGTCACACTTAATAAGGCATGCAGGCTTCTTACAAGCTCTGACCACCTGATGCATATCTGTGAACTTTACACACAGACTGGCTGGCTACAGCTTGTTTTTGAGAACTGTCATGGGATCATTAACATCTACCTGAAGAGCCACCAGAGCAGGCAGATGGGACATTGGTTTAACATCTCATCCAAAGGAAAGCACCTCAGGACGGCAGCACCCCTTCCCATGCTGTACTACAGTGTCAGTATTGGGATTTAACCCAAGTTCCTAGCGTTAGGATGGAAACTGCAGCCTTCTGATCTTCCAGCCTCAGAGGCAAGCGTGCAACCAGCTGAGCGACTGACACTAAGCTATGACGAGTCCTGGAAAGTAGGTTAGATTTGAAGCCAAATAGCATGGATTTAGTTTTCTGACAGTTTAAAACTAATGTGTTTTGCAGCAACTAGGCCTGGATTTTTCCAAAGTTAGCGTTAGGTTGTAGACTTAGATTTGAGACACTGAGCTATGGCAGACAACATGGTCACCTGCATAAGGTTGATGAATGAATAAAGGAATTAGAGAGACTGAAGAAAAAGCAAACTAACCTTTTGTGACTCCAAACTACACTGGCCAGTAAAACCTTCTGCTGCATACTAGCAGTCTGTAGTAAAACAGGAAAACATGTTGTGAAAAGTACAGTTTAATGTTAATATAGATTTGAAAACAAGAAGCTTTCATTAGTAGAAGTGACACTGCAATGCAATATTAAGAAGGATGTTCAGAGCACTGTTTCTGGTTACAACACATTTGACTTCTCATGCTTTATATAAGATACAAAAAGCAAAAACATGAAATGGCATAATGAAAGGAAACTGAGTTAATTGGGTGCAGACTGCATGCCTCTTCCGCAGCAACAGCTGCCAAAGGTTGGAGTAATGCCATGAAGGATGTTTGGGGGAAGGGGGTTGTTACAGAGAGTAGTTGAAGGTAACATGCTAGTTCTTACATTTCCAAGTTGTTTACACTAATTAGATACTGTGCATGATAAGTAATGGCACAGAAAAGAGAGTGGTGGAATTTAAAACAAGAGAGTCTCCCTCAAGATGCAGGCAGGCCAGTTGCAGTATCAGTGCCCAGATACAGACTACTGCATATACTGCTCTGCTTATACTGCATCAAAAGTAATGATTAAGATAATTAAATAAACTGCCCAAATATTTTTTTTCAAAAATTAGCAATTAATACTTTAACTTTAAGCAGTGTCTTGATAATAGTCGAATAATCTAAGTACTGTTTAAATATTTATTTTTTTGCATCCCCAAATGCCTTCCCATCTGACTCGGTGTGCTTTCTTGTCTCTTGCTCCGCTGATTCCAGCTTGTTACTTACCAGCCCCACTCCTCTCACCATGGCTACCTCATGGGGCTCAGGTTTCATGATTACATGTTGTTGAAGCAGGAGGATGAAGGCTATCCCAGAGCAGTCAGTCTTGCTTGAGAAGAGAAATTTCCCCTCTTGTAGCCCTCTTTCCCCTACAGTCTGGTAGCTTTGACTACACCTAAAACTACTGCCAACATCTGACATCAACAACATGGCTATCAAAGCCCATTTTTGGCTACCTTAGAGGTTATACACTGTATAAACAATAAAACCCAAAATGGTATGGGGTGCTGAGGGACACTGGCACGCCCAGGGTGTACTGAGGTGCAATGCTACAGGGAGAGGACCTTACAGTCCCTGGAAGTGTGCATATCCCCAACACCCTGAATGGTCTTAATGTGCTTAGAAAATGGTCTTTTGAAGTAAAAAATAAAGAAGACGTTTTAGATATAATATATCCCTTATGCAGGAACAGTGCTGGCTCTTTTTCCAGAGAGCTCTGTTGTCTGATAAACTTGTGCTTGATGACTGCTGTCAGCCAGTCAGGTTTCAGGATCTTTATATAACCCATTTACTAAGGGGGAGACTGACAAAGACGGACGGTGGCTATGCGCTCTCTATTTTGTGAAGAAGAAGAATAGAGAAACAGGGGCAGTCCAACTTATTGCTGGCCCCCGTTGTGCACTTCTCCTGCCTTTCCTGTTCTTGTTCGCCGGAGGAAGGCCCGCTGGTGGTCCGGGGGGTAATCCCCTGAAGCCATGCCAGATTGTGAACAACGAAGTAGGAGCCGTCGGAGTGGCTTTTGGGCAGAGAGAGGATTGCACCAGAAAAAGGGGTGTCCCCTGCGAAGATTTTCAGGGGTTTCAGTCTCTATATCTTGGTGAGTAAACTTATGGACTAGCTATATATCCCCGTGGTTTTTAAAATTTGCTCTGATAATTGACATTTGTTGCACTTTTAAAGTACCGTATGGTTTGATACAAGATGGGCTTCTTGTTGAAATACTGATGCAATTGGCAGCGCTGTATTTCAGCCTAACTTGTAGTTTTCATTTTATTTTATTTCTTACTTAAATCTTATTTATCACAGTATATTTTAAATAGAGCTGTTTTTGTGCCATATGCAAATTGGTCACCTGCCCACTCAACCTTAAACTGTGCATGTGCACCACGATTAGTCAGATTGCAGTAAAGATTGCACAGCGCAGTGTGTGGAGCGTGGAGTTGTCTCTTGTCTTGGGCTCTAATTTTTTAAAATATAGCAATGCTGAAGCTTGATTTGGCTTTTTTTTTATGTGACTAATTTGCAACTTGCTGCAATTTTGCACTTTTTGTTAGGCATTCCGCAATTCGTAAAATGCGTACATTTTTTTGCGAATGAATGAAGGAATTAGAGAGACTGAAGAAAAAGCAAACTAACCTTTTGTGACTGCTCCTTGTATTTATGATCCTTGCTGAGTTTTTACTCGGTTACCAAGTTAAGTAAAGTGAATACGGCATAATTTTTAGTGGGCCGAGTGTTTAAGAGAGACTAGGACACACTGCGAGAGTAGTACAGCTTGCTGACCTGGTACCTACTTCACTATTTGCGGTTTTTCATTTTACACACTAAAGAAGAGGTCTTTCCTTTATAACACTGTTTATTCAGACAAATAAGTTAACTCATTCTATCTGATGCTGCCATTTTTGGTCAGGTTAAGCAATGGATGGTTCTGATGCCATATGGCACTAATGGGCAAAATTGGTTAAATACCAATATAAATACCAAGTCAAGAACGAGAAGCAGTGAACTTAGTAGATTGTACTGGCAATATTATTGATAATATTATTTACTACCTGTGGATAGCAAGCACATATTCTGTGTTATTTATTCTATTATAATATTGTTGTAATATGTGTTTTATTGACCTTAGTGTGTTCTAGGCATAAACGTGTATGTTTATTATTTTTTAGAGAGAAAAGAACTCAAAGACTTAAAAGGACTATTTGAAGCTAAGGATTTGGCGATATTTTCTCTGACTGAGACATTGCAATTTGATGCTGGAGGGTTAATTTATTGGACTTTAAGGACCTTAAGGATTTTTGGTTTGGTTCATTGGCTTGCTGGATTAATGGACTCCTTCTGGAGATTTGGATTGGGTTAGCTTCGGATAGACAGAAATCTGGTGTCCTGTGAAGAAGATCTTCCTGGTGAATAATGAAGGCCTTTTTATCATTACATGGAAAATCACTTTATACATTATAAACTATAAACTATACTATAAATTTGATTCTGAAACACTTTAGTTCAACTTTGGACCCTGGCCTTTGGTTTATATTTCTTGTACTTAGCTTACTTAGAAGCATTTTTAAAAACTGGATACTGGCCTCCGGCCTTATATTTATTATATTCAGTTTATTTCTCACAACCCCCTCTTGTTCTCTCTCTTCACCAATGACCTCAACTGTCACTGTGGGGACAGTTCAGTGGTCCAATACGCTGATGACACCGTCATCTACCGGTCCATGGACAATCTTTCAGTACTGGGTCCTCTCCTCCAAGCTGACCTAATGATGTTAGAGGTCTGGCTTACATCAAGTAGAATGGTCCTCAATGCAGGCAAAACAAAAGCCATGCTGTTCGGTCCTTGTTCCCTAGGACAGGACAGGACCACATCCTTACAGATTTATTCCCTAGCGGGAAAAAGGATTGACGTGGTAGATACCATAAAATACCTTGGGCTAAATATTGACCAAGGTCTCTCCTTTAAGTCCCACATTGACCAAATAACCAGGACAATCCACGTGAACTTGGTACTCTGTACCAGCTTAAAGACCAGCTTATCCCAGAGGCTAGGCTAGTAATTGCCTCCAGTGTCCTTCTCCCTACTCTAACTTATGCTGCCCCTGTAATTCAGGGAATGTCTAAACAAGAGATCAGTCAGTTACAGGTCCTGTACAACAAGTTGCACGGTTCGTGACCCAGAGTCACCTAAGAAGCCATCCCTGCAATTCGCTGGCCCAGCTGCAGTGGCCTTCTTTGCATCTCATCTTCAGTACCCTCTACTCTGTCTTGCATACAAAATACAGTGCCGACTGCCCCAACCAGCCTCAAAGGGACTATCACTCCCAAGCACAACTCTCGTATGCATAGGACCTCAGGTCAGACTCTACTTGCAAACCCCTGAGTCAGGACAAATGCAGGTGGGAAATCCTTCTCTTATACTGCCCCATACTTGTGGAACAATCTCCCACCTTCAATACAGGAAGTCACATCCCTTCCAAACTTTCGCACAAGGCTCAAGACCTACATGTTAGACTCCAGCTCTTGTCACTGTCAGGGTATAGGATAGTTCTCCCCCTTGCCCAACTAACAGTACTAGCCCTCTCCCTCTCTCACCTAAACAGACCTTTTGGTCATGCCTTGACTCATACAATCATTGCACTTATGCCTTATTGAACCTGAATTATTGCTTATATTGTAAACCTGTTATATCTGTACTTTGTTTTTTCTGTAACCTGTGTACCTGACTGTCTGATACTGTACTGTATCCTGGGTCACCCCTGAAAAAGGGACCTTCGGGGCTCAGTGGGCCTACTCGGTTATCAAAATTCAATAAATAAATAAATATAGTTGCTGTACAGTGGTTGTATTAACTGCCTGGGTCGCTTTGGAAGAATTTTTCTGTTTAAAGCCAGCTGAAATAATATAAGCCTGCAGATAGAGTAGAGCTGAAGTGGCAGAGAAGATAGTGGGATGGATTAGGGACTTGTAAAAATATGTGAATCTGTGCTCCTTTAATGGACAGATTTTATAGCCTAAAGCCATATACACTGTTAGTTTTGAGCTAAAATGGTCAATACTGGACTACAGAGAGCACAAAGTTGCAATCATTCCCCTTTACAAGAATTGGCTTCCAATAGTAAAAAAATAGGAAAACATATTCAAGGGAAAAAACAGACAAAAATCACAGACCATATGAACATATATGTTAATTAAACATCTACACCAAGGGTCAGGCCCTCAGGAAGGAATCTATAATAGAGCCCTCTGGGGGAGGGGGAGGGGAAGTTCTTGTACTAATTAATCTAGTGGAGAGAGATAGCTTTCACAGTTCAGATGTCTCAACAGAATTATGCTGATAAACACAGTACCAGAATAGATGCTATAGACCCTGAAGACCCCAGTTTGCAGATGAATGAGAAGCTGGGAATTACTGGAGAAATACCACAAGAGGTGGAAAAGGTGATAGATTTGGAATCGGGTTACAATCAGTATACATCCTTATCTAAGGGGGACTCTGTGCATATTACTGACATTGAGAAATTGCCCCAGTTGTAGCTCTCCAAGGAGATAAAGGAGAGCAATTGGGAGACTGGAGAGATTACTAATAGCACAGATTGTTCCCCCACTGCATCTTACAAAGGAGGTTTGAGTGAGGTGATTAATAGACTTCAGCTTACAATTGATGGATTAAAAAAAAATGATGGACTCTCCTCCAGTCAAGAGATGAGATGTTGTAGTAACTGTGGTGTTAACATTGATTGACTATTACCACAAACAAGTCCAGTGCAAATGAAAAATTTCTATTCCCTTCCAAGTCTAGGTGAATATCTTATATCCCTTTTAGAAAAATCCATATGATGCCCATTTAGCCTTAATGAAACAAATGGTGATTAATAAAAACTTAATTGAAGCACTGAGGAATGATATGGCAACTAACAGAGCTGTCATAGAGGGTCTGACCACACAGGAGCAGAATATATCTGACTCAGAAGGAGGAGAGGAAGTGGCAGACAGAGGTAGCAAAGATGGATCTAGAGAAAAGAGGTTAAGGCCGGACTTTAGTATTCTAGAAACATGCAATGAGAGGTGTAACTCAGTGAATTCAAAGAAAAGGGGGAAGATAAAGAAAAGGAAAAGTTCAAAAAATGGAGTAAAAATTGGAGGTCAGGATATGATAAGGGATATTGACTATTATAATAGCCAGGATAACAATTTATTTATTATTATTTATTAAATTTTGGTGACCGGGTAGGCCTACTGAGCCCCAAAGTTCCCTTTTTCATGGGGTGACTTGGGATAACAATACAAGTTATAAGAATGAACAAGGACATAAGGAACATTTGAGGCATTGTGAGTTACATCATGAGGTGGATACAGTAAAGAAAAATAGTGGATACAGGCATGGTTACAGGCATGGTAAAAGAAAAGCAGTGGATACAGACATGGCTTACAGGCATGGTAAAAGAAGAGCAGTGGATGCAGGCATGGGTACAGGCATGGTTATCATCATGACATGTAAGCAATTGGTAGTACTTTGCATATAGTTTATTCAGGGGTTACATGTGGCCTCTGGCGAGCAGTCTGTATAAGGCAGGTAGTAGGAAGGTTAGGCTAGGAGACGAGAGTTGGAGAGGAGGGGAGTACCTTAGGAGCTTTAAGTGCCATGACAGTGGCATGCGCTTGAGGTCAGCAGATGGGACTTAAGCCTGGTGTGGAAGTTCATGCAATGAGTCAGTAAGGGAAACATTAGATAATCAGATACAGAATAAAGCTGTTATGTATGGTGGAATGGAACAAGGAATAATAGAAAAAGGGAAAAAGGAGAGGAAAATTGGGGAACGGATGGAAGTAAAAACCATAGAGAAGAAATTATTCCCTACTTAACAGATGAAACTGCACAGGAGTATAACCTGGGCCTGCAACTGGACAATTTAGAACAAGAAATTAAGCTTCTTAACAATCAATTAGGTTTGAATCCTACAAATAAGGAACAAGAAATACTGAAGCTGGCCCCACAGAAGCTTGAGGCTGGATACAAGAGTAAAATATCCAGAAAGGGAAACATCTGTCCAAAGTAATGTAATGGGGTTGGGAAAACTTCAGGGCAAGAAGGTCGTGGGTAGAGACTCTGTAATTGATTGGATGGAAACTTACCCACTTATAAGATTATATGGCCCAAAGGAGTGGGGGAATTTTGACCCAGCTAATTTTGAGCTCCAGGTGTTGGATTATTTGAGTAAAAAACTTGACTGTGTGTTAGTAAAAGAGGATGTCATTGAAGTAAAAAAATATTAGTATTCCAGCAGCAACTTTAATTGATGTATTGTTTTTTTTTTCACCCAGAATGGCTAATTATGTCTGGGTAAATAGCTGGCTAATACAGGAGAAGGAAGTGGTGGTTACATTCCCAAATAGAGCGCAGTTTAATAAGAATATTATAACTGAAAAAAATAGGCATGAGGAATGGATTATAGTGAGCCTTTTCGGAATGAGACCTATGATTGGGGAAAATGAGAGAAAATCGCCTTATGCAATTGGGAATATTTTTGAAAATTTTTTAAGGTGCAGCTGGAGGACTTGGGTGATATAGGTGCACACAGAGTGCATGCTGACCCACATATAAACAGTCAAATTGACACTGAAGTAGGCAACAGGGAATTGGCAGAGTGTATATTGTCTCAGGCTCATAGGCTAGATCCTCTGAGTCTCCATATGGTGGAAGCCACATTGTTAGAAGTGGAAAGAGCATGGAACAATAACTCTGTAATAGATGTCACAGCAGCTTTAACAATTTCTGACAAATTTCACTTACTTGCAGGCTATAAAGGGGATTGACACCAAGGACATAATGACTGTATGGATAGGAATGGGACTATGAAAGACAGATGCATGTTCTTAACTTGGAATATAGCAGGCTGGAAAGAGGAAATGGCAGATGAGGAATGTAGGGAATTTTTGTTACAGTGCAATATAATATGTTTACAGGTGACGTGGCATGCAGCAAATGCTGACTTAAGTTTTAATGGGTTTGAAATTTATCATAGTCCAGGGGCAAGGAAGGTAAAATTTGGATGGCTATCAGGTGGTATTATTACAGGAATTAGAGTTGGGAGATTTCAAAAAGTAGTACCCTGGAATATACTTGGTTATTTTGTAATAGTTTTTGTGAAAGAAGGGATACAAGAAATAATTATTATTAACCATTATATAGCCCCAGAGGGCTCCACATTTTATTCACCACAGGTATGGCAAGAATTAGGTGAATTACTGTTGGAGGTGGTACAGGTATTCCCTAAGGCAGATTTGCTCTTAATGGGTGACTACAATGCTCGTATTGGAACCTTTGATGTTTTTTTGGACAATTCTAAGTATGTATGTTCTGATGATGGGCAGACTCTGTTACCAAGAAAAAAGCAAGATAGAATGCTTAATAAATTTGGTGAACACTTAATAGATTTATTAAAGGAGCATAATTTGTTTCTACTAAATGGGAGATATGCGGGGGATCAAGAAAGGGATTTTACACATATTTCCACTAGATGATGCTCTATTGTAGACTACATTTTTTGCAATGGTGCAGTTATGTATTGAAGGACACTGACTATTCCAATAACTGGAGAGAGTGATTATTTCCCAGTATGTGCAGGTCCCTCACATATGAGAACAGTTACTGCTGGGTCTATTTCTGATTTAGTGGAATTTATGGAAATAAGAAATTCTAAAAGACTAATTTGGGATAATAACTCAGAACAAAAGATACTACCCATCAATATGAATTCAGTTTTGACAGAGCAGATTGTTGCTCTGTCAAATAAAAATTTAGATTTTTTGTTAAAAGAATTGTATTCATTATTTATAGATATAAGAAAGGAACTGGAGAGACCTGTAAGAGAAAACAATAAGAATACAATATGTACATGGTTTGATGATGATTATAAAAAAAGAAAGCACAGATTAGGGTATCATACCAACAATATAAAGAAAAGAGGGGAAGGCAAGCCCTGACTAGTGTTAATCAGCTAAGGAGGAATTATAAGAAACTTATTCAAGAAAAAAATCAGGCCTTTTATGCAAAACAGTGGCAACTCATGCTCACAGCAGTTCAAAGTAATGATGTTAAAACATTCTGGTCCTTGGTTGCAAAGGGAACAAATAACTATAAAAATGATATACATACACACATATCCGAAGAACGATGGGTAGAGTATTTTACTGATATTTATCAAGATTCTTCCTTAGATAGGCAACAACCAGAATGTTATTTTAGTTGTGTTGCTTCAAGGCCGATTACATTGGATGAGGTATACTTGGCTACTTATACGATGAGAAAACATAAGGCAGCTGGACCCAATGGTATACCTGCAGAAGTTTATTTGAGTGCTCCTGTAATATGGGGGAAATTTATCACTATTCTCTATAACCATTATATGCAGGAGTGAGTGTACCCAGTGACTTGGAATGGTGCAAATGTTATTCTCCTGCATAAAAAGGGAGATCTCACAAACCCAGCCATGTATAGGCCTATAACCCTACTAGACATCAATCTTAAAATATTTAGCAGAATCCTACTCGTAAGAGTAAAAAAAGAAACTGGCAGGACTGGAGGATTGGTAAATTCCCAAGCAGTCTTTAGAGCAGGCTTTTCCATGATGGATAATATCTTTGTACTTAGGCACATAATAGAAAAATATACTCAAATAAGGAAACAAAATGTATATGCTATGTTTATTGATTACACATCAGCATTTGATTACATTTCTAGGGGGATTTGTGGGAATGTTTAATTGAAAGAGGTACAGAGTATGCTGTACTCTTAGATTTATATTCAGGAACTTGGGCTAAAGTCAGACTGGGTAAAAAAGGACATCTGTCCTCTTTATTCATCATTAATCGAGGAGTGAGGCAGGGGTGTGTGTCTTGGCACCAGTCCTGTTCTCGCTATACATTGACAAAATGCTAAAAGATATAGAAGAACTAACCTTAGATGCTCCCAAAATTAAAACAAAATGTTGCCCAATACTGGCCTATGTGGATGATATTGTCCTGATCTCACTTACAAAAAGGGGGCTGCAAACACAGCTGGATTACATCTCCCAGAAATCAAAAGCACTGAAATTAAAAATTAATTTAAATAAATCTAAAATTGTGATTTTTGGGAAAAATAAAATATAGAAAAAGGGAGCATGGTTATCGGACAACAATAAAGTAGAAGTTGTTGACAAATATCTCTATCTAGGGTTTTATTCAGTGGATATGGGGTATGGGCTGCCCACAGGGAACATGTGATGGATAAACTTAAACAAATAATAGCAGCACTTGCAAGGTTTAATATCAAATATGGAGGGTGTACTCTCAAACCCCTGGTACAAACAATTAGAACTAAATTTGAAACTAAGCTCCTGTATGGTGCAGATGTTTGGGAAATAAAATATGTAAATATGTGTCCCCACTATATAAATTATTAAGAAATATTTTAAGAGTGGGTAATTCCTGCCTGGCAGCAAATGTGAGAAGTGAATTAGGATTAGTGGCTATAACAGCCTCCTTTGGAAGCCATAAAACTAACTATTGGATTAGGCTCACTAAACAGGATGATGGTGCTTCAACAAAATTTTGTCTGAAAAAAAAAATAAGAATGGTATAATCTAGGGTACAAATATGGATTTTGGTATACAGCAATATATGCATTATGGAAAAAACATAAATTAATGTCCCTGAAAAAAACAATGGATCAAAAAATTGTATTAAGTGAAAAATATAAAAAAAATGTGACCAATAAGATAAATAAATGCTGGAAAGTAAAAGATTTAAACAATATAATAGGAACTTGCTATTTCAAATGGTTTGCACAAAATAATTACCATTTTGGGTTTAAGCCCTACAGTATTTAGAAATTTTGACTGAACATAAATCCAGAGCATTGTTTTCTAATTACAAATTTGAGCAATTCTCAAGTAATGTGCTGCTGTTTAGGTAGAAAAAGGAAGGCATTACATAAGGAGCACGTGACTGCTTACATGTGGGGACTGAGGACTTGGTCCATGTTCTCTGGTATTATTTATGGTATATAGCTCCAAGAATCTATTGATTGTCACCCTTTCTAGATGAGAGATATAAAATGGATTTACTGCTATTACATAATATCCTCCTTCATACAGAAGATGAAGGAACTGTTGTAAGATTAGCCAAGTATTTTCAGGCCATTGGCAAACTGAAAAAGAGATACAGAGTACAACAATGTTCAAGGTAGAAACTAGCTGGAGCTTTGTTTATGTATAAGAACTGTGGGAACATGGGTTCTCTTAATTCTCTTTGTAAGAATTAACCATTTTATATGTAAATGTGATATGTATGAGGAGAATTTAGTATATCATGTAATTAATATAATCAATGTGTCTGCTTGTAATTTTAACTGTATGTGTGTAAAAGGCTTTTTAGCTGTACACTAAAACACTTTTAACTACTACCATTTATTAAGAGCTAACACAACTCACCTTCCCTCTGAGACATTACTTCTGCAATGTGAACAGTGTTCCTGGGTCTGGAGAAGGGAGTTGTGATTGGAGATCATTCACAGGTTAAACTGCAGCATTTTGCTGGGATTAAGACTTTGATTTACAGTATACAATATCTGTGCTCAAGTTCTTAACAAACAAGAAAATACTGCATCATGCTTACCAACAAAAGTAATATCATTGTCATTTTAGAAATCCTTGATGCTGGATTAAACTTAATCAAACAGCAAGGATCAGCAGCACAACTCAGCCACTGCAGTTGCCTTGACAAACTAAGCTTAAAAGCTTAATCATTTGATTCTGTTTGAATCATGAATCCTTGGTAGTAAGTGGGTAAGGCATCCCTATAAACTGAAGTGTGTTTTTCTCAACATACATAATTTCATCTCTGCCTGTCAAGTTGTATGTCGATTTGGTGTACATAGAGTCCTTTTGACCTTGAATCACTATTACTATATTATAGTGTATTGTGGATGCAACAGTTCTGTCAATACAGGAGTAGGATAACTGGATATAATGCAGAGAAAAAAACATTGTTGTATATTACATCCAACGGAAGAAGTGTCCACATACAGGCTATGTGGGAAACGGACAGCCTTCAAACAAAAATGAACTCATAGAGGCACAACATTAAAATGAAAAAATACTGTAAAACCAGTGGGACAAAATTTCTCTCAGTCTGATCACTGCCCTCTCTGTCCTGGTTTTCAAAGAACACTTCAGAAACACACACAAAAGGTGGGCTTATGAGGGCAGACTTATTTTTCTTCTCAATATACTTAATGATGGAATGAATGTGGACCTTAGTTTCATGACCCATTACAGAATTTAAACTGAAAACTGCATTTTCTTGCCTCAGGTACAGCACAAGGGCATCTCCAGTACATTTTTCATATATATATATATATATATATATGGCAAAAACTCCATTTAATGCATCAGTTAGGGTTGTTCCACAGTGACAAAAGCGAGGAAATTCAGTGTTAGGGTTGAAACCCCACTTGGACCCCTACAGCCCACCCCCCCCAACCGGCATCTGGGTGAGCGTTGGGGTCGTCGGACCTAACTCTCACCCCATCACATGTGTAAAGAGTCTAAAGAAAAAGGAGAATGGGGTGAGAGTTAGGACCAACAACCCCAACGCGCACCCCAATGCCAGTTGGGGGGCTGGACTGGAGGGGTCCAAGTGGGGTTTCAATCCTAACACCAAATTCCTCACTTTTGTCATTGTGGAACAACCCTAACTGATGCATTAAATGGAGTTTTTTGCTTCTAATTTCCCTTCTTTTTGAGAATGATGACGAACAATAGTGAAAGTAATTCAGCGGCGACCCCGCGCTCCCACCGCGTGATGCACGCAGGGGCACAGTACCACAGTTGTAAAGGCAAATGGTAATGGTAACAGCAATAATAGCAGCAAAGGAAACAGAAATGCAAAAGGAAACACAAGCGCATATGGAAACAGAACCCGTAATGTGCACGGGCGCAGTAACGCAATTGCAAATGTAAATGGTAACAGTAACAGCAATGAAGATGCAAACGAAAGAGAAATGGTAAAGTAAATGAAAGGGCTGCCATAACATAAATGGCAATGCACCCAGGGATGCAAACTGAAATGCAAACACAAACAGTAGAGGAAAGCATAAATGGTACAGAAACGCAAACGCAAGCACAAAAGAGAACACAAAGGGGAACAGACGTGGTGGCGTACACGGGAACAGAAATGCCAATGGGTACGTAAAAGCAAGTGGAAACAGTAACTGTAACATTAACAGAAGTGCATACCCTGTTTTTCACCAACAGCTGCTTAGAGAAACACAGTGTGCACAAAGAATGTATGCATAACAATAGGCTTAGGAGCAGAACATGAGTTGTTGGAATACTAAATTGCTTATATCTCAATAACCGTACAATGTAGAAATAAAATTTAAATGTCATATGAATCATGCACTCCCTGGCTATGTTTTTGTATATGCTACACATATTCGTGATGAAAAATTCTGTATCTTGCACTGTTTTCAAGACACGAGCCCTGAAAGGCGCGGCGTACGCCACCATTTTAGTCTATAGGAAAAACATCAAATTTGGAGTACCGTAACTTGGCAGCTGTGCAATATTTTTTCACTAAACCACTGCAGGGCACATCTGTGACATGTTGGCTGCCTTCCCTCCAAATTTCAGCCCAAGAGACCAAATGGTTCTTTTGCATCAGGGTGACAAAGAACTCCTGTCATTTTGGCCATAGTCTAGAAAAGTACTGTCGAACTTTGCGAAAGCTTTTGCAGAACAGCACAAAAGTGTCGCATGTGCAACACTACTTTGTGACACTACTTTTTGCAGAAATTTTGAAAACATATTTCTGGGGTGTTTCACCCAAAATAAAGACATGGCTAGCATCCTCAGGCTCTGACTATGTGGATACAAAAATAATTGGGTTGCTAGATGGTCCCAAATTTAAATGGCAAGCATTTTTCTGATCACCAACTGAAAACAAAATGGCAGATTTGAGAAAGTAAAGGGCCATTTGCAAAAGTAAAAACTGCATTTGCGACACTTTCAAACTTTTTGTTAACTTTTCCCATTGACTTATAATGGGAACTTGTGTTTTGAATAACTTTTGAACCGTTTAATATTTTTTCACAAAATCTTCAAAAGGCACACCAGGCACCCTGGCCGCATGTTCCCTGAAGTGTTCTGACTGCTTGCGCAAACCATGCAACCTGTAGGCACGAGCAAAGAATTCACCCGAAACCATAAATGCGCGTGCAGATCTGACTTTATAACTCTGCAGCTGTATATCTGACCAGTACAAAAGTTGGCAGACCCCCAAGATGTATGGTTCTTGATCATGCATTCCAAATTTCAGGCAAATCTGTCGAATGGTGGCAAAGTTATTAAGGTGCAAAATTTGACCCTTTAACCTTAAAAGTGCTACTCAACCCTAACTATGGTAGCACTACCGTGCTACCATAATATATACATATATATATATATATATATATACAGTATATGTGTCTTATATGTATTTTTAGTATGTCTTTATATTTAATTGGCAACTGCATCTTAATCCACAGGGTAGAGGACCCAGCAAGAAGTGCACAGTGCAAATTGACAGTTAAGATAGGTAATGCTGCTAACATCACGGTAAATGAGCACCAAAGTGGCATTATGTTGAACTGACCTTGGCAGACATCTTGCAGTGCTCAACAGGGTAGTGCCACTCTGTGGTACCAGACTCCTTTTTCCCATAGCATACCTCCTCCCTGGTGTCAAGTGAAACTCATACACCCTACTGCCCCGTAGTAAAACATTTCCCTAATGCCTAGTGCTAGCCACCTCTCCACTAACCTGACTGAGCACCATTTGTCCACCCCAGAAACCATAGCCCCTCCCTCTCCACAACCCCACCAATTCCATCTCACCTGATTCACCTGTTAATCTATGTTCTTAGCATCTAGTTATACCTCCTCTTCATTCTATCTCTGACTCCTCAAGCTGTTCTTCTGCATCTAGGGGTACTCCCAGCCCTCCACATGCCCATTCCCTGTTGTCTGGTGTCTTTTCATAGCTGCACAGTCTGCACTGTTGTGATCAATCACATTGCCACTGTTTGCCTTTTCGGGCACTAACTTTGTGTAGCTGCATTGGTCAGCTGTTCTGTTTGACATGGCTGTCATCTGTTAAGACTGGCCCTGAAGGCATAAGCATTGCAGACCCTACTCATTTCTTGTGTTCTTGTAAATAACTTTTTGGGATTGTGGGCAGCAGGGAAACATTTACGTGGAATGAATTTTAGACAAGGAATTACTCTGAACGTGTAACTAGTAGATTTGAATAAAGCTGTTGAGGCGAATATAACCTTGAGTGATTGAGATGCTACCTTATTTTCTGAGTATTCTTCTATAGTTCTGTGTTTGCAATTTACATCTTAAACATGGACAGTACTATTCTAGCATTAAACAATGGAACACTGGGAATCAAATGCATTTTTTGTAAAAGAAATTAGTGTAGAACCGAGTACAGACTTTGGCCCCTATACATGTGTACAATGCCTGGAAATTAAAGAATTAAAAACAAAGATATTTGGACTAGAATTAAAGAAACTGAAATATGATGCTAGAGGGGCTAATATACAAGCTGATAATGACACAGCACAAATGGAACAGAAAAACGATAATTCAAGCAAAACAGAGAGAGAGAGAGAGAGAGAGAGAGATAAGACAATAATGACTGGTGCTATGTAAATAGTAATGAGGTACATAAGAAAACAAGCATTTGTCAATGCCAAATGTTGTCTTGCTGACACTGGCATTGGTAGTGCAGGAGTTAGACAGATGCATAAAAAGAATGGCAGTGAAGTACAAGGCGTGCAGCCCCACACCACCCTGAAGAGACTGACAGGCACTGAGGTGTGCCTTTGGGTGTCGGCCATAACGCTCATGCGATTTCACCTCACCCTACCCTGCAGAGTCCGACAAGTATCGCATTCTGCCTTGGGGTTCCTCAGGCTTTATGCTCACCCCATTCCATATGGAATTACATTGAGATGGGTGCAGTATAGGAGAATGGGGTGAACTTTGGGGCAGAAGAGTGCAAGGCACAGTTTGATGCCTGTCAGTGGCTGTAGGGTGGGGGTGGAATGGTGTGAGCATTAGAACCAACAATCTAAACTCACAACCCTGATGCCCGTTAGTCTCACAGGGTGGACGTTATGGTTAGAAACCCTAATGCCCCAGGCATTTGTTGGTATTTGCACTGCAAATTTTCAACATGGGATTTTCTCACCCCACATCATGAAAGCATTTGGGACCTCCGCCATGAACAGTGGTACTGTGAATTTGTTCATCTGTCCTGAACATTAATATCCCACAGTGATTGTGCCATTCTGCGGCAGAAGCTTGAAACCACATTTTGGGCAGGATGTGAGAAATGACAACTGTACTGTTCTTAAGGAGGTGTGAAAAAATGGCAATGTGGAAAATCTGGAGTGAAAATATTACAAATTCTCCAAGTTATGAGTGTGCATGGAAACTGTGCAATGCATGCTCATAACACAGTCATTCTGTGGAATTTTCCCACCAAATTTTCAACATAGGCATTTTGGGACCTCCACTCATGAACACTGTCACAGTGATTTTCTTAATCTGTCCCGAACATTGATTTCCTACAGCAACCGCGCCATTGTGCACCACATATGCTAAACCACATTTAGCACAGCATGTGAAAAATAACAACTGTACTGTTCTTAAGGAAGTGTGAAAAAATGGCAATGTTGAAAATATGGAGTGAAAATATTAACAATTCTCGAACTTACGAGTGTGCATGGAAACTGCACAATGCACGCTCATAAAACAGGCATTTTGTGGAATTATGTCACCAAATTTTCAACAAATGCATTTTGGGACCTCTTCTTATGGACAGTGTCACTGTGATTTTCTTAATCTGTCCAGAACATTGATTTTGCACACCATCCATGCCATTGTGCACCACATGTACGAAAACACATTTTGGGCAAGATGTGAAAAATTACAGCTGTACTGTTCATAAGGAGGTGTGGTAAAATGGCAATGTTGAAAATCTGGAGTGCAACTATTAAAAATTCTTGAAGTTACAAGCGTGCGTAAGGAACTGCACAACACACACTTATGCTTGCCAGTGATTTTGGGGAATTTTTTCAACAAATTTGCAACATAGAGTTTTTGGGAACCTACCTCATGAACTATGACACTGTCATTTAATTAATCAGTCCTGAAAGGTGGTTCCGAAAAGTGGCTTCAAAATCACCTTTTGGGACTGAATAACAAAATGACAGTGACTACGTTCATGAGGTGGGGTCTTAAGAACCCCAATGTTGAAAATTTGGTGAGATAATTCCCAAAAATGGCCGAGATATCCACCAAAGTTGAAAAAACCCTATTTATGCCATTATACAGCTTACGGCATTTCTTCAGTTCTGCAGTTGGCTTTGAAGAGTGCAGACATGTTCCCGGTCCACGAATCATCACACTGGCCTCTGGGGTAAGTGGGGTGAGGAGATGTGAGTGTGAGGTGGGAGGGTTGGGGGGCACAAGAGACCATGAGAGACTGTTTTCTGTTTTACAGGGAAAAAACAGCAATGTGGGATGCTTTGGGCATGCTGGGATGGGCTCCCAGTATGCCGGCATACCTGGGTGTTTCTTTGGGGGCTGGAGCTGACAGGGATTGGGCATCCCATCAGCCATACAGTGTGCTGGGGGGCATGAGCATGCTGGGGTGGGCTCCCAGTGTGCCACCTGGCTTTTTGGTTGGTTGGAGCAGGAGCCAATGGGCATTGGGTACCCCCGTTGGATGCATGGTGTGCTTATGGGGGGGCAGCATGAGCCAAGGGTGATTGGACACCCCTCAGCACACAACGCATTTTTTGGGGGGAGACATTATGCCAGCAGGGATTGGGCTACCCCATTGGCTGATGAACTGGTGAGGGCAAATGCTGACAGGGAGGATTGGGCACCCCCAACATTGGCTGTTATGGGAACTGTAAGAGGTGGATGGCTCCTCCATGTTTTTTGAAATGTTACACCAGGGAAGAGACGCCCTGCTATGACGGGGCACTCCCTCATTGCAGTGGCTAAATCCTTTCAAGGTGGTTGCATGCTTTTGCACTGCTGTCATAGACAGCATGCAATCTAATTTGTGCCACAGATCCCAGCCCAAAAAAGCAGTGGTGCCACTGGCCACTACAGGACTGCACCTCCAAAACCTGCTATTACAAGTTACCGCAATCTGTTTTTTTGTGCATGCACAAGACAACATGAAAAGGAAAGAAAGGAGGGGAAATAGAAGTTACTTTGGTGTTGCAAAACCAATTTGCACCACTTTGAACTTAATGGATAACTAAGACAATGTTGCAAATTGTAGTTTCTCTGGTGCTACAATAGAAGACATTAGTAAATGCTACCAAATATATTACAAGTTTCAGGGTTAAAGCCACTAGTAGTTCTCTATGCCAGGAAAAATAATAGTAATAATTTTTTATTTATACAGCACCTTTCCATTTCCAAGGCACCTTACAATGGTAAAACAATTTAAAACAAACATTAAAATCCAAAATCTTAAAACATGAATAAAGAAACATAGTCAAATTACAGCTCGATTTTCCACAAAGGCCTATTGCCAAAGGAAACACAGTGCTGATGAAACAATGAATGAATATAAACAAATATACAAATTTCATCAACGATAGGGATGGGGAGGTACTGTAGTTGTGTCAGAAATCCTACCAGTGCCAATAGCCAGCTATAAATGGACTCAGAAAATAAAGCATATAAATAACAAACTGAGGCAGAGGTGCTTAGCAGGAAACATAAATTGTCTCAAGACATGGGAAGTGTTTGATGGAAAATACGATCTGTTCAATTATGATGGACTGCACCTGAATATAAGTGGGATTAGATTATTAGGAAACACTTTCTGTGAAGTAATAAGGGGTGCAACTTTAAACCAACAAAACAGGGAAGAGGGGACTGCTTTTTGCCTACACAAGCTCTCCAGTTACACATAACAGACAACAAATACAATAATTAAGAGACAAACCATAGTAGTAAGCATGGCCAGATTAATGGATGTGGGGGCCCTACTCCAAGTCATATTTTGTGGCCCGGGGGGGGGCCCCTAAATGCCAACATTCCACTCTTCTGCAGTAACGACCAGGGTACTCAAGCAGGATGTGGTTTATAATGCTATGCATTATACCACATGACTGGACAGGTCACATGCCCTTGATTATAAACAACACAATTCAGAATGACCAATTGCTGCACAAAGAAACATTTTATCAGTACAATATTAACATTTTGTAAATTTTCACTTTTTAGTTACCTTTAACTCGTCTTGTTTCTCCCTTGCCACTACAGTACCTTGTAACTATTTTTGTTATTAATTTAATAGTTATAGATCCTCTTTTCTTCCTTTTTTTTTCCCTCCTGAGACACACCTGGACATTAGACTTCAATTAGTGTGCCCTACCTTCCCAGATATCAAACTCAAATTCCACATAAATAAGTTAATAAAATGGGGATTGTAGCCACGATCTCCATGCACATGCCTCATTGAATACCTATTCTCTGCAAAACCAAAAACTGTAGCATGTATTGAAGCAGTTAATAGGGCTCACAGCTCCCTCCCAATTTTCCCTGCTCAAGACTCCTTTGTGCTCCAAACCTGAGACATGCTCAAGCTCCTTGCCTCCGCAATGCATCTGCCACAATCACCCTCTGTGCAGGTATCTTTGTCCTCAATTCTGTCTGTTCTCCCACTGTCTCCTCTCCTCCATCTCCATTGTCATTTATAGTTTTGTTGTCAACTTAAAAGTTACTTTGCTACCAATGCTGAGTTGCCACATCCTTGCCCCTACCCAAATCATTGATGCCAAAGCAGCTAAACAGAGTTGTGCCAAAAGACTGAGCTTTAAGAACCCTGCAGGACCTGCAGGTGTTGACTTCAGTCACTTCAGAAATTAAGTTTCCTAGAGCAACCTGCTGCAACTTCCCAGTAATGGATATGACTCAAATCAAACCAAGACAAAACTGTGCCAGCAAGGCAAGTCGCACAAGTTACTTCCCTCAGGTGACTTATTAGCATCCCATGGTCCACTGAGTGCCAAACTCAAATCTTATTAAAGACTCCACACTACTCAGGTTAACTAAACACTCACAGACAGACATGACCAGAGGCAACCACAGCTTAGTTTATTTCTCCAATGCAATAAAACTAGTTATTTCTGCAGCACAAATGACTTTGACACTGCAGCACGCAGACGACTAGTCAACACAACATACCTGGTATGGCCTGACTGATGTGAATGTGACTGTGATGAGTCAAGTCTGTCCTCTTGATTGTTTCCTCAAGATCACACAGGTGGTGGTGACACAACTCAGCGTTGCAGCGCGGACCAGCATGGGATGACTTCTCATAGTCACAGGAGGACCAAAGGCCAAACTAGCAGCAGCACTGACTGACCCTGACTAGTGGCTACACTGAAAACACCAGCAGTACGTAATGCTGCACTGAAGCCAAATCTGACTCTGGGCAATCCCCCGTGGCCTGCTCAGACTCTCTCTCTACTTTTGTGTCTTTAGACAGAGACTCTTCTTCTTTGTTAGACGAGACCAACCACCGGCACCGACGACTGACCGCCACAGCTCTCTCTTGTTCTCCTCCTCTACTCCTCATTACTGCCCGGCCACATGTCCTGATGCCATGCACATGCACATGCACATACTGATTCCTGCTCCCCAGTAGCCACACCTCCAGAGGACCTCTGACGGACATGATTGGTTGTGTGTGGTGGGGCCAGGGTGGATAAGAGGTGAGGCTGGAGCAGCCGTCAGAGAAACTGAGAGGCTCACTTGCTCAGAGCAGCTGTGGGGGGGCTCATCATTCACCAGGCTGACTCAGTGAGGTGGGGGGGCTGACTGACTCCAAGGAGGAGGCTGCTTTTTGGGCAATTCGGCCTGTCAGCAGTCGTCCAGTACAGCCAGAATCAAAGAAAGTAACTGTAAATAAGTTAACAGTGGGGCCCTTCTGAACCTCGGGACCCTATGCCATGGCATAATTTGCATACAGGTTAATCCAGCCATGGTAGTAAGACTACTAATACAGTTGATTTAAATGAGATTAAAACAATACTAGTTAATGCTAGCAGTTTAGTAAACAAAAAATGAACTACATCTCTTATCACAGCAAGAAAACATACACATATGCATTGTCACTGAAACATGGTGGCATGAGAAAGACTTGGGAAAAGATGCTGTATATCAGGGTTCAGTTTAGTCAGTGTAAATCATTCCAACAGAAGAGGAGAGGTGTAGCCTTATTTATTAAAGACACACTCGAAGCATATGACATCAACTTCAAACTGGATAATAAGGACAAGGTCGAACAAATATGGATAAATCTTATGGAACTTGGAAATAAGAAAATTACCATAGCAGTATGCTATAGTACACCTGGTCAAGAAACGGAGGATAATATGAAGTTTTTAGACGCAATTAAAAAAACTGAGTTAAGTGGGAGAACCCTCAAACTTGGTGATTTTACTTTACCTAACATAAATTGGACAAATCCAGTTGGATCTTCTGAATTTGAAAGAAGGTTTATTGACATTATAATAAATAGTAATCTTGACCAATATGTACAACATAACACCAGAGGCCAAAATCTACTAGACCCTGTTTTTAAGTAATACAGAAGATGAAATCTCGATGTGTGGTAAGAGAACCATTAGAATACATGATCACAATAGTTGAATTTAAAATAATATATAGCAGGATCACTGGTAAGGAAACAGCTAAAGTTAAATGTTGGAACAAAGTGAATCATAGGTGGATTTGGGGGGGCTAAGGGTACTATAGCTCCCCCATCATGGAGCTCCTCTATTAGTAACACACTGTGCTGCATTCTTAATTGGTATGCACTAATGCCTCCATGAAAGCTGCCTGAACTACATGGGTCTCATCTGTCCTCCAGTGTCCTGGTAGTGCAGTAAACAACCACCCCCACCCACATTACATAGTTGAACCCCCCCCCGGAAAAGCTGGTCTCCAGCATGAATTTCTTACTAACTTTCATCCTGCTCCATGTGGTCAGGTCCCAGCACTGTGGTAGCTGGTCTTGCCTTGGTGAGCCTGAGCATTCATTCTCTACTTTTGCAGGCTTGGTGCACCTCCTTTGTTCTTGCGCGTGGGGGTTCGTGTGCATGGGGTACAGCTGCAGCAAAGTGGAGTGGACCTTAACAATACAGATCTCAACCAGGTCACTGGGTGCTCACTGCTCCTGATTTGCTGTTGTGGCCAGTAGTGGATGTGGCAAGCAAGGGGCTTCTTTAAATGCCTGAGCTGCTAAAACAAGAGTGAGCTGTAATTCACTCACTCAGAAGATTAACGTTGGAGCAAGAGAGGAGCAAGTGTACTACTGAAGAGCAGACAGAGAGAGAGTGGAGCCCACAAGTGAAGAGCAGAGCCTGGGGTTTCAGGTGACAGCAATCCAGTAAGACGGGGTCAGTATGCCTTAGTAAATCAGCACAAGGAGTTGGAGTGAGGTTCAGGTCATCTTCCGGTAGCTGAAGCAAGCTGTAACTGAGAGCTCTGCTCTTTAGGAGTCATGGGGTCAGTGTGTGCTGTCTAGAGAGAAAAGTTCAGTGGCCAGGTGACCAGAGACAGTACTCAACTAGGGGCACATAGACTTTAGCCTGCTGAAAATGGATCAAGTCTTCATTTAATCAGGTACTTCCTGCTTTAAAAAGAAAGACTTTCACAGTCTCAAACTATGGTGGGTGGGAGGTGGCTGCTGAAATGGGACAGGACATTAGTGTTCATCAAACTGGGGGTATAATACATGTAGTACTAGTGTTATTAATTTCTAGTATGGGGAGCTTAAATTCATGACATTTTTTGGTGTGGATTTGCAGGAGAGGGAGTTGGAGGGTAGTGCCCTCTGGTAGCATGCTAGAAGCGATACAAAACTAATGCTGGGGCAGGTCTGGTCTTAGCAACAGCATGAACCAGGAGAGGCAGAGACTGGTACACGAGACCTTAGAACTGAGGTAAAAAATTCAGCATGTACTGTATGTCTAATCTATGTGGTCTTTTCAGTTGTGGTTGTACAGTGTGAATGAGCATAGAGGGAAGTAACAGACATAGGGGTTTTGAAGGTGTTCTTCTGTATATTATGGCATGTGCAGGAGTTTCTGCATGCTTGGATAGCAAAATTAGCAACAGAAGTCATAAGACCTTGTTTGGCACATTGACACAGGCAGTTACAAAACCAAAGAAAAAAGATAGAATCAAATATTTAGTTTATGTAGTTATAGTTGAATGGGGAAGGGGTGCACGTTGTGATGTACCCAAACAAGTTCTGTTGCTAATAAAAAAAAAAAAAAAAAAAAAAACATTTTTATGTTTGTTTAAAAACGGTGTTCTGCTGTCTGCTTACTCACTTCTTGGGGATATCATAAAAATGAGATGCCTCATACCATGTGGTTATCCCAGTAAAGGAAATTTTAAAACAATAACATATTTTATTTATTTAAACATTTATTTTCTTTGGAATAAGTTGCTATATAGAATAAAATCTGTTTTGTAAAAATAGCAAGCCAACTTCAAATTATATTTTCAGAAACTAGATAGCAAAAGTGATTTTGTTCCCATATTTCTGTAGTTATTGTATTTATTTTTTTACTATGGAAAAGTTGGGGGACAGGTTAATCTGTACTGCCAGACAAACTGGGGTGGGTTGGCTTTATGGTACTGTCATAATGTGCTTGGGTGAGTGACATTTGTGAACTTATTTACTTGAATTGTCATTTAATTTGTCTTTATCACCAAGTCTCTTTCAACTTGTCTCATTGTTTTGGATGTGCGGCTGCCCAGCTGCAGTCTTTTGATATTTTGTTTTATTTTTGGGGTGGGAGGGTATTTTGGACAACATACTGTCATGTGGACTTGTGGACTCTGGGGATGGTGCTAGGGTACAACTCACAAAGCATGGGGAGGGAGGAAATGGGTAGAAATTGCATTGGAAATACTCTCCAAAATGCACCATAATGCACCAAAATGTTAAAAAATCCCTGGGGCCCTAGGCAGCTCAGAAGAACCCCAGCCTATTATTTTTATTTTTATCTGACTTGAACTCCCCCATCTACAGGACTCCTGGATCCGCCCCTGCGAATTGTACAGATATGAGGAATTACTTAAAACAGAATTGGGAAAGAGAATTAATAGGACTTAATGTACAAGAAATATGGAACAATATCAAATGCAAAATAGATTATTGTATAGCAAAGTACATCTCTGAAGAAATTAAATATAATGGAAATGGAAAGATTCTTGTTTGACTTAACAATAAAATTAAAAAGTGCATACGAAGGAATAAAATTAAAAGCTGAATAAGGTGGGGTAAAAAAGGGCCTATAGTAAATATAAAAGAAATCCATCACCCGGTAAATGGCAAATATTAAAGGATATAGCCAAGGACGGCAAAACAGCTATTAAGAAAACAAAAATGAATGAAGAAATGAGAACTGCAACTAAGACAAAGGACAATAAAAAAAAAGCCTTTTTTTAATTCTATAAACAATCAAAAAAATAGCATGCATAAGATTGGGCCATTATATGTAGAAGATATAGTTACAACAGATGAGCAAACCATGGCTAACACCTTTAATGACCACTTCCTGAGTATTTTCCAGGCTAAAGAGAAAATCAATAGTCTATCTGAAATAACTGGTAACGAGTATAAGGAAACCATGTTTTTTGAGGAAACAAACGTTATGAACAAACTTCAAAAATTGAAGTAGATAAATCATCAGGATTGGACAGTCTACATCCACAAGTCTCAAGGGAGTTGGCTATAGAATTGGCAGGCCCCTTGACTGTGCTGTTCAAGGAATCATTAGAAAACGGTGAGATTCAAAATGATTGGAGTACAGCTAATGTGACATCAATTTTTAAGAAGGGAGCAAAGACAGATTACAACAGAATCTGGTCAGAGCCGATATGGCTGCACACAGCTTTTTGGAGTGCCACCAGAGTATGCCATTCACAAGATGGCGGTGATAGCAGAACTGTACATGTGCGATACTTGCATGTGTGCAGTCTGAGTCGGCGGTGCTCTTGTGTGCAGTGCTGATCAGTTCCACAATTTGGAAGAAAAGAAGTGCTTACAAAGTGGGTGTGTTTATGCTGCTGGCCAAGGGGAAGGGCCGCATAAACACAACCACTGGAAACTGTGCTACAGTACTGTGGAAGCAGACTGGACAGAGGTCTGGTCACGTGCTTCCACAGTGCTATTCTGAGATGATGATGCTTGCATAACATCTGAGAAGCTCCACCCACACAGCTGTAAAAAGTATTCTAACTTTTAAAAATATCTGAGAAATCTGGATTTTGGCATGAGGTTCACTTGGCATCAACTGTTACTAATGTAAAATTCATTGCAGTAGAAGAGGTTGGGGTAGTCCCTCTGAAAAACTAAAACTAGTTTCACTAATTTGAACAGAAGATATGGCAAGTCCACCACTTTTGAGGAGTTCCTTTACAAACATGACATTGCTTTCAAGTTGTTGGCATCCTGATTCAGAAACCTAACTGCACTGCTTCATTTATAGTATACTAGAGTAAAGTGAACATCGAAAGGCAAGCCAAAGGCATTGCTCTTCATTTTCGAGGCAGAAAAGGGACACAAACCCAGAAGAAGGATCACTGTTGACCAATCAGCCCACACATGGTTATCCGAGAAACTGAAAGCGCACAGAGTTTGACCTATGAATCATTAATTTTACAAATTCTCTGAGGGATACACTGAGGGATATCATGTTGTTGTAAAAGTGAGTTACACTGCACGTGGTTATAGGCAAACAGATGGATTTCTGCCAAGGGAGTGGATGGGTGGGAAAGTACTGTAACACAGAGCAATACGGGATTCTTCACACCAGACTATCTATGTGGCTTCTAAATGCACACTATGACTGTTTATTAGCTCAGTATCTGATACATATTGGACTACATCAATCCATTCATAGACTGCACAGCAGAACTCCCGAAACACAGAACGCATGAAGCAACCACCATATTTAGCACAAAATAACAGACAGGCATGATGCAAACTGCTGGGGGGGGGCAGTACAAAATAGGAGTAAGGAAAGTAGTAGGTAGCAGACAAGGAGAAGTGACTAAGTATGTATTGCGGATAAAACATTTATTTGTAATGCTGCAAGTAGCAAAGGCAAACACTGACAAAACAGGAGCTGACACCCAACGGGTAGCCTCAGGGGCAACAGGTACGTAGAAAATGCCAACATATTAACTGGGTGTCCATGCAAATAATGCAAAACACAGGTTTTTAAATGCAATACGGCAGTTATAAAAAGGGCAAACAGGATAAAATAAATTCACCATGGTGCAACACAGAATACATTAGAAAGTAAGCCGTTCAGTTTAAAACATGCCTGGTCCGATTATGGTTATTCACCAGACATACTATGAACCTACATGAATAAGCAAAGCTTTTCGGATGGTCATCGCAGACAGAAGACATACATCGTGGCATTCTACGTTATTAGACAAAGTTGATGGAAAGACAGAGATGACATAGAGAGTGCTGCTAAAATAAAAAATAAAGGAGCCATTCAGTTCAACAAACTCCCAGTCTGCTTATGGTTATTCACCAGACATGTTATGAGCCTACATGAATAAGCATAGCTTTTCAGATGGTCATGGCAGAAAGAAGAAATACATTGTGGCAGTCTTTGTTATTAGATAAAGCTGATGGAAAGAGAGAGAGATGGCATAGATAGTGCAGCAAAAAGAAAAAAAAAAATGAAGGATTTCCCCAAATAATTCTGCTGCATGTTCGCTAGCTGGAACACTGCCCTGCTGAGCATTACAGCCGGCAGATGTGCAGCAGAATTATTTGGGGAAATCCTCTATTTTTATGTTGATTGCGCGTATGCGCAAGAAACATATTGTGGCAGCTTTCTCCCCAAGCAGGATGTGGAGGCGTGGCACTGTTGTGGCCAATGCCCCCACAGCCTGTAAAGGCTTGTCCCACTTCCCCCAATGCTGTGGCATGCTGCTACTGACACTAGTTCAGCCAGCATGCCACCAACTTGTAAAAATTAGCTGCTGCAATCAGGGTCCGCCTTGTCATTGCAGCGTAAGCCATTCGCTGCAATGAGGAACGACCTGTCATTGCAAGGCGGACTATGAACCATGATATTGTTTGTGAAATGGCGGTGGCTTGCCGCCATGTTCACAAACAATATTAATTTCTAACGAGGGGGTGCCCAATCCCTCGGCACCATGTGCCCCCCACCATATTTATTTGCTGACAGGGCCCCAATCCCGGCTCGGCTTCAGTGCCCCACACTTATTATATTGCCGATGGGGAGCCCACTCCCGTCGGCATTATGTAAACTCCCCCGCTTTTGTTGTCTGCTGACGGGTGCCCAATCCCGTCAGCATAATGTAACAACCCCCAGCCCCCTTTCTTGTGTGCCGACATGGGCACCAATCCCCGCCAGCTACAGCTGCCCCCCACATGCCACTGTAAAAGAAAAAATGGTCCCATGTACCATGTAAAGAAGGAAACAGACCCTCAGCAGTCTCCTGCCCCTCCCATAACCCACACCCAAACACTGCACACCCTGTCTCCCCACCCCCCTAATTCTATACTACCTCTGAGTCCAAGCGCGATGATCTTCGACTTGACTGGGAACACATCTGCACTCTTCAAAGCCAACTGCGAACTGAGGAATTCCGGTAAGCTGTATAATGGAATAAATAGGTTTTTTTCAACTTTGATGCATAGCTCAGGCATTTTTTGGAATTTTGGCATCAGATTTTCAACATAGGGTTTTTGGGACCCCTCCTCATCAATCCTATCACTGTCATGGCATTAATTCGCCCAGAAAGGTGATTTCACGGGCACTGTGTGGAATCACCTTTTGGGACTGATTAATGAAATGACAGTGCCAGTGTTCATGAGGTGGACTCTCAAAAAGCCTTTGCTGCAAATTTCCAGGAAAAATCAAACAATGACTGTTTTATGAGCGCATTCAGCAGTTGCTAAGCATACTTGTAACTTTGCAAATTTGAATATTTCACCCCAGATTTTCAACATTGGCATTTTTCACACCTCCATGTGAACAGTACAGCTGTCATTTTTCACATCCTAGCCGAAATGTGTTTTTGCACTTCTGGTGCAGAATAGCGTGGTCGCTGTGGGAAATCAGTGTTCGGGACAGATTACAAAAATGACAGTGACACTGTGCATGAGCAGAAGTCCTAAAATGCCTATGTAGAAAATTTGGTGATGATACTCCTTAAAATGACTGTGTTACAAGCGTGCATTGCGCAGTTTGCACGCATGCTCATAAGTTTACAAATTTATAATATTTTCACTCCAGCTTTTCAACATTGCCATTGTTCTGCACCTCCTTATGAACAGTACAGCTGTCATATTTCACATCCTGGCTGAAATGTGTTTTCACAGCTACATAGAATAGCATGGTTGCTGTGGGAAATCCATGTTCGGACACATTATGAAAATGACAGTGACACTGTTCATGACCAGAGGTCCTAAAATCCCTATTTTGAAAATTTGGTGACAAAAGTCCATAAAATGAGTGTGCTATGAATGTGCATTGCGCACTTTCCATGCATGCTCATAACTTTGCAATATTTTCACTCCAGATTTTCAGCATTGCCATTTTGCCACACCTCCTTATGAACAGTGCAGCTGTCATTTTTCACATCCTGGCCGAAATGTGTCTTCGTCTTCTGACGCACAATAGCATGGTCGCGGTGGGAAATCAGTGTTCGGGACATATTAAGAAATCACACTGACACTGTTCATGAGCAGAGGTCCTAAAATGCCTATGTTGAAAATTTTGTGATGAAACTCCATAAAATGACTGTGTTACGAACGTGTGTTGTGCAAGTTCCACGCACCCTTGTAAGTTTGCAAATTAGTAATATTTTCACACCAGATTTTCAACACTGGCATTTGTTCACACCTCTTATGAACACTACAGCTGTAATTTTTCATTTCCTGGCGAAATGTGTTTCCCACTTCAGCGCAGAATACTGCTAATCGGAAATCAATGTTTGGGACAGATTAGGATCGAGTGACTGGGGGTGACCAAGCTCAGCTGAGCTCTGTCAGGACTGCTGCAGATTTCTTTGTGGGCAGGAAAAGGCGACAATGCAGGCAGGAGCTCAGTACAAAAGGGCGGCCTGCACCGCTGGGAGACACAGAACGAGCGAGTGTGGGGGGGGGAGTGAGTGAGCTCAATGGAGCTCTGTTGGGACTGCTGCAGATTTGTTTGTGAGCAGGAAAAGGCAGCAATGAATGCAGGGGCTGAGTACCAAAGGGCAGCCTGCAGTTGTGGGAGAAACAGAATGAGTGAGCGAGAGAGGGGGAATGAGCGAGTTCAACAGAGCTCTATCGTGACTGCTGCAGATTTCTTTGTGGGAAGATAAGGAAGGCTATGCTGGCAGGAGCCCTGTACAGAAGGACAGCCTGCAGAGCTGGCAGAAACAGAATGAGCAAGTGAGACAGGGGGAGTGAGTGAGGCCAACGGAGCTGTGTCGGGACTGCTGCAGATTTCTTTGTGGGCAGACAAGGATGCCGACAGAGGCAGGAGCCCAGTACAAAAGGGTAGCCTGCAGCACACGGAGAAACAGAATGAACGAGTGAGAATGGGGGAGTGAGTGACCTCAACGGAGCTCTATCAGGACAACTGCGGATTTCTTTGTGGGCAGAAAAAGATGCCAATGCAGGCAGGAGCCCAGTACAAAAGGGCAGCCTGCAGCACGGGGAGAAACAGAATAAGTGAGTGGGGGGCAGTGAGCAAGCTCAACGGAGGTCTATATTGTGACTGCTGCAGATTTCTTTGTGGGCAGAAAAAGGCATCAATGCAGGCAGGAGCCCAGTACTAAAGGTCAGCCTGCAGCGCGGCAGAAATGGAATGAGCGAGTGAGGGGGGTGAGCGAGCTCAACGGAGCTATGTCAGGACTGCTGCAGATGTCCTTGTGGCCAGAAAAAGCTACCAATGCAGGCAGGAACCCAGTACAAAAGGGCAGCCTGCAGTGGTGGGAGAAACAGAACGAACGAGTGAGAGGGGGGAGTGAGTGAGCGAGCTCAATGAAGCTATATCATGACTGCTGCAGATTTCTTTGTGGGCAGAAAAGGGCAGCAACACAGGCAGGAGCCCAGAACAAAAGGGCAGCCTGTACCGCCGGCAGAAATAGAACAAGCGAGTGAGACGAGGGAGTGAGGAGGCCAACGGAGCTCTGTTGGGACTGTTGCAGATTTCTTTGTGGGCAGAAAAAATGCCAACAGAGGCAGAAGCCCAGTACAAAATGGCAGCCTGCAGCACCAGGAAAACAGAATGAGCAAGTGAGACGGGGGAGTGAGCAACCTCAATTGAGCTCTGTCGGGATAGCTGCAGATTTCTTTGTGGGCAGGAAAAGGTGCCAACACAGGCAGGAGCACAGTACAAAAGGGCAGACTGCAGCACTGGGAGAAACAGAACAAGTGAGTGAGAGAGGGGGAGTGAGCGAGCTCACTGGAGGTCTATCGTAACTGCTGCAGATTTCTTAGTGAGCAGGAAAAGGTGACCATGTAGGCAGGAGCCCAGTACAAAAGGCCATCCTGCAGGCCCGGCAGAAACGAAATGAGCGAGTGAGAGAGGGGGAGTGAGCGACCTCAACGGAGCTGTGTCGGGAACGCTGCACATCTCTTTGTGGGCAGACAAAGCTGGCAACACAGGAAGGAACCCAGTACAAAAGGGCAGCCTGCAGCAGCTGGAGATGCAGAATGAGCAAGTGAGGGAGGGGGAGTGAGTGAGCTCAATGGAGCTCTGTTGGGACTGTTGCAGATTTCTTTGTGGGCAGAAAAAGGCAGCAATGCATGCAGGGGCCCAATACAAAAGTGCAGCTTGCAGCGACAGAAGAAACAGAACAAATGAGTGAGAGAGGGGGAGTGAGTGAATGAGCTCAATGGAGCTGTATCATGACTGCTGCAGATTTCTTTGTGGCCAGAAGAAGGCGGCAATGCAGGCAGGAGCCCAGTACAAAAGGGCAGCCTGCAGCGCCAGCAGAAAGGGAATGAGCGAGTGAGAGAGGAGGAGTGAGCTACCTCAACAGACCTGTGTCCGGACTGCTGCAGATTTCTTTGTGTACAGAAATAGCCACAACAGAGGCAGGAGCCCAGTACAAAAGGGCAGCCTGCAGTGCCACCAGAAACAGAATGAGCGAGGGAGAGTGACCCACCTCAACAGAACTCTGACGGGACAGCTGAATATTTATTTGTGGGCAGCAAAACGTGCCAATGCAGGCAGAAGCCCAGTACAAAAGAGCAGCCTGCAGCACCAGGAGAAACAGAATGAGCGAGTAAGACAGGTGGAGAGACCGACCTCAACGGAGCTCTGTCGAGACAGCTGCAGATTTCTTTGTGGGCAGAAAAAGGTGACAACGCAGGCAGACGCCCAGTACAAAAGGGCAGCCAGCAGCGCCGGGAGAAACACAATAAGCGATTGAGAGAGGGGGAGTGAGCGAGCTCAACAGACCTCTATCATGACTGCTGCATGTTGCTTTGTGGGCAGAAAAAGGTGGCAATGCAGGCAGGAGTCCCGCACAAAAGGCCAGCCTGCAGTGCCAGCAGAAATGGAACAAGCAAGAGAAGAGGAGTGAGCTAGCTCAACGGACCTGTGTCAGGACTGCTGTAGATTTCTTCATGGGCAGAAGAAGCTGCCAACAGAGACGGAAGCCCAGTACAAAAGGGCAACCTGCAGCACCAGCAGAAACAGAATGAACGAGTGAGAGAAAGGGAGTGACCCATCTCAACAGAGCTCTGTCAGGACAGCTGCAGATTTCTTGTGGGCAGATAAACATGCCAATGAAGGCAGGACCCCAGTACAAAACAGCAGCCTGCTGCCCTGGGAGAAACAGAATGAGTGAGTGACACAGGACCAGTGAGCGAGCTCAACGGACCAACGCAATCAACATTCGGCATTGACAAATGTTTGTTTATTTTTGCTGCACTCTCTAAGCCATCTCTCTCTTTCCATCAGCTTTATCTAATAACATAGAATGCCATGATGTATTTCTTCTGTATGCCTTGACCATCTGTAAAGCTATGCTTATTCATGTAGGCTCGTAGCGTGTCTGGTGAATAGAAAGTAAGTAAGTAAAGGTTTATTTTAAGCGCTTTTCCAAATATCAAAGTGCTTTACAAATAACAATAAATAGAACAAATACAATATTAACAGTATAAAATCATAGGCCATAAGCTTTTACAGATAAAAACATTTTCAACTCTGTTTTAAAACTCTCGACGGTCAGGCAGCTTCATATCCGACAAGGTAGACAATTCCACAGGGCAGGAGCTGCATATGAAAACACACGAGCTCTAGATGTTTTCAAATGAACCCTGGGAATCACTAGCAATCTCTCAATGGCAGATCGGAGTGAGCAAGAGGCAGTAGAGGTAAGGAGATCTTTCAGATACTTATGTCCCTGTTCATGTAGCCATAATAACCATAAGCAGACCGGGCGTTTGTTGATCTGAACAGCTTCTTTATTTTTATTTTTGCTGCACTCTCTATGTCATCACTTTTTCCATCAGCTTTGTGTAATAACATATGGTAGAATGCCATGATGTATGTCTTCTGTCTGCTGTGACCATCTGAAAAGCTATGCTTATTCATGTAGGTTGGTAGCATGTCTGGTGAATACTCCACAGGAGTCTGTTTTTCATTTGCTGATCTCATGAAGACTTCCAGTTTGGCGCTGTGGGAAAACTGATTTTTCAGGGTGGGCTCAATCTGGGACATTCAAAAAAGGTAAAATAACAGTCTTATGCTATGAACAGCACAGACAGAAACAGAAAGATTGCATGAATGCCCATTGCCACACCAACATTTAAAATCTACATAAAAAAATGAGAACCTGCTCTTTAAGCCATGCTTCAGAATAAATACCAAGACTGCTATCTCCCACTGGTTGCTGTCCTTTTCATAATCCTAGCAAAGTGAATGCCTCAATCATACAAAATGATAAACTTGACTGGCACATTAAGTAAGCATTATTATAACACTTTAGTTACAAAAACATTATCACACAGTTTATCCTCCAGAACCAATAGACATTGTGTTTTCTTTAATGGCATGTTACATGCAACAATAATGATGAGTATAATGACAATAAGCATAACTGCTATGCTAAACACAGTAGGACTTTATGAGAGGTTGCTTTAGAGCAGGTGTCTTAATCTATCTGACTCTACAATATTTACTGCTTTTACCTTGTCATCTTCTACAAGTAACCTGAAACTACTGTACACCCTCATCCAGCTTTGAGTGTAGTGGAAGACTAGGTTTGCTGGCAAAGGTACCTAGCTTCACCTGAGCTATTTTCTTCTAGGTTGCTTGAAAGGACAGAGCAAAGAACCTTACCAGAGCATGGAAAAGGATTAAGGCTTCTTTTGGCTAGGCAGATTTACTGTGTGTTGTTATTTTATTTTGTACTCACAGAGATTGTACTGTTTGTTACTAACATTTTATTTATTATTTCTCTGATTCAAATTGTTGTTCTGGGTATACCTTCTGCTGCATTATTACAGGGTGTGTCTACAGGTGTGTGTTTACAGATTACTGCTGTAATTTTCTGATTAAAATTATCTTTGCAAGGTATATCTTCTGTTACTGCTTTATTTTTCTCTGTAGCAGTATTTCTTACAGGGTATATCTTCTGTGAAATTATTACAGGTGGTGCTTTTCAGGTTTTACAGTTTTATCTATCATTAGGATAAGCTTTCAGAGCTACTACATTTGTTGCTGGCTGATTGTTTCTGCTCTTACCTCCTTGTTTCTTTTGTACGTGGTTCTTCTTTTTTGGCAGGGGAAGGGCCCAACCACCCCACACTACACTCCTTTTATAGGGCAGCACGGTTGTAACATTTCCTCTAGCAAAGCAGGAAGGGGTGGATCAGATGGGTATCCACACAGTGACCTCATTTACAGGGGCACAAGTAATTTAACTTATTATAACAAGTTATACAAAAACAAACAAACAAAACACAACATCTAACTTTTGTTTTCATTTCCTCCTTCTAATTACTTTGACCAGGTTATAAACCCAGCAACTTATCTGGAATGGATATCATTAACTGCAGGTACTGTGGAACACTTTTCAGAAGGGCAGTTTACAGGATTTAGGACACTGTCCTAACATGTTGAGCCATTGGAGATCTAAGGGCTCAGCTCCAGGCAGCATGGGCAGAGATTGCATGCCTCAAATTGCATATTCAAGAGGAAATATATCATAAGAACTGCCCGCCATTTCCCAACATCCAACAGAAGCACCTCGACCGCAGAGGGTAGTTGGTCCGGGAGATTGGCAGGTGGTTAGGAGGGGCAAATCAGGTGCCCCATCACTTGGTGCTCTCCAACATATCACCTTCACAAACCACATAAAAACTACAAACAGGTATCTGCCTGTATCTCCACAATCAAACAAAGGGGCAGAGGACACTGCAGAGCAGGACACTGCAGCAGAGGAGCTAGCACAACAAAATTCACCCAAAACAGGAACCAAAACAAAAAAACAAAAAGGAAATCAAAAAAATTCTGATCATAGGAGACTCCATGATTTGGGGAGTTGATACCTATTTCCAGCCAGGGGTAATGGTCAGATGTCTCCTAGGTACATCAGCGTGGAGAGACACTGACCACATTGCTAAAATTGTTCAGGAAGCAGGAGGAAACATTGACATCCTGGTACACATAGGGACTAACAATGTCACCAGCCAGTCAGTTGTAGAGACCAAGGACCACCTGACCAGGGTGGGTGACAAACTATCATCCATTTTGTCTGGCATCTCCTTCTCTGAGATCCTGCCAGTCTGGGAGAGGGGGCAGATGGATGGAAGGTCAGAGAAGGGGAGAGAGGTGAGCTAAACATGTGGCTCAAGGGCTGGTGCCAGGAAAAAGGACACTAATTTGTAGGGGACTGGCAACAGTTTTGGGAGCAAAAGTTCTTTAAATTTGATGGACTGCATCTGACTAAAGGGGGAGCCAGTGCATTGGGGCAGAAGATTGACGTCTTTGCAGAATATTTAAACTAGCAAATGGGGAAGGGGTGCAGCACCCAATACATCGAATGTGAAGAACACCCCTCCTTCCTCAGCTAGTGGTCAAACAGGAGTTCAGCATGTTTATAGTTCTTTTGCATCACCAGGTAAGGAGAAAAGTCCAGCTCCCTATATGATGCACAGGGGAAATGCCAGACCTCGCCCAACAACTAACACACCAAAATCTGGCCGATGGAAAATCATATACACAAATGTTCACAGTCTGGGAAACAAGATCCCAGACCTGCAGGCAATAATGATAGAGGCTAAACTGGACATAGTAACCATTAGCGAGACATGGTTTACCAATAACCACACTTGGGACACTTCAGTACCTGGCTATGTACTGTTCAGAAGAGACCGAGGTGCAAAAAGGGGGGGTGGAGTGGCCCTTTATGTAAGTGACAATGTCAAAGCTACAGAAATTCAGAATACACATAAGGAGCCAGAAGAACTGTGGGTCACCCCGGAAACAGGAAATGGGACAGCCATATGAACTGGGGTTGCCTACAGGCCTCCAGATCAGGGGGAGAACACAGACACATTACTGTTAGAAGACATACAAAACATGACAGCTAAAGGGGAGGTTCTGATAATGGGAGACTCCAACATGCCAGATACAGATTGGTCAATACCAGCAGGAACATCTGCCAGAACTAGACACATAGTGGATTCCTGCAGGGAGGTCCTCAAACAACTGGTACTACAACCCATAAGAGACAGAGCTATCCTAGATCTAGTACTGACTATCAGGGAAAGGATCACAGATCTCCAGGTAGAAGGTCACCTGGGGGCCAGTGACCATCACGTGGTATGGTTCAAGATTGGTCACTAGAACTAAATCATCCCATTACAATGCAAAAATATGGGACATTAGAGGAGCTGACTTTGATAAGATGGCCAACAGAGTTAGGCTAGCCCTGGCAAAAAGAAATACAGGTGAGGGGGTACAGGCAAAGTGGGCAGCATTAAGGATGCAATACTTGAAGCAACATCCCATTGTGTGGAGAGAAAGGAAGTGCAAAGAAGAAGGAAACCACTTTAGTTCTCAAAAACAGTAGCAGAAAAGGTCAGAGCCAAAAGGCTGGCCTTCAGGAAATATAAGGGAACACAGTGGGATGAAGATAGGGATGCATACCAAACTTCCCTAAGGAAAGCAGGGAAGGCAGTAAGGCAGACAAAGTCCCAAACCAAGAAACACTAGCATGAACAGTAAAAGGAGGGGACAAGACTTTCTATAGATACCTTAGTGAAAGGAGAAAGTACACAGGGGGTATTGCTAGGATCAATGGGGATAAGGGGGTGTGTGAGGAGGAGGACCATGTAAAAGCATCTATCCTAAATAGATACTTCTGCTCAGTATTTACTGAAGAGAAGGTAGGGCAGGGCCCACAACTCAGCGCCATGGACATGGGGGGGAGGTGTACACTAGTCCCTTCACAAAAGAAAGTGTCCTACAAGAGCTCGATAAGCTCAGGGTGGACAAGGCAATGGGACCTGATGGCTACATCCCAAGGTACTAAAGGAGCTAAGGTGGAACTAGCAGAGCCATTATCAGAACTGTTTAGTGAGTCTCTGAGCACAGGAGAGGTCCCAGAAGACTGGAGAAGGGCTCATGTGATCCCACTCACACAAGAGTGGCAGCAGGAGGAGGCAGGGAACTACAGACCAGTCAGTCTCTTACCTCAGTAGTGGGCAGGATTATGGAGGCATTCCTTAAAGAAAGGATAGTGCAACACATGGAATCCATAGGAGCACAGGATCCAAGACAGCATGGGTTTACAACAGGAAGGTCCTGTCAAACTAATTTCATAGATTTCTTTGACTGGGTAACCAGAGTGGTGGACCAAGGGGGAGCAGTTGATGTAGCCTACCTTGACTTCAGTAAAGCTTTCAATACTGTTCCACATAGAAGATTGATTAATAAGCTGGGTAGGCTCAGGGTAGGTCAGAAGTTGGTCAACTGGGTGGCAAACTGGTTGATGGGCAGAAAACAGAGAGTGATGGTAAACAGTATACAGTCAGAAGAGATGCAAGTCACAACTGGGGTACCTCAGGGATCAGTCCTGGGGCCAGTCATCTTCAATATCTGCATCAGTGACATTGCAGATGGACTGGAAGGTAAGGTTTGTCTGTTTGCAGATGACACCAAGATCTGCAACAGAGTAGATGATCCAGATGGGGTGGGCAGAATGAGAAGAGATCTGGATAAACTGGCAAAATGGTTGGAAGAGTGGCAACTGGGGTTTAATGCAAAGAAGTGCAAGATCATGCACATAGGGAAGAGAAACCCTGAAGCCACCTATAGGCTGGGAGGAGTTGCTGGCAGTCACAAGGAAGAAAGAGACTTAAGCATCATCATCACCGATGACCTGAAATCATCAAGCAGACCACTAAAGAAGTAGGTAAGGCTAGGGGATGTTGGGGTGTATTAGTAGGGTGTCACAAGTCGGAAGAGGAGGTAATAATCCCTCTTTACAAGACACTGGTTAGGTCCCATCTGAGTACTGCATGCAGTACTGGAGGCCACACCTCACAAGGACATTAACCAAATTGAGGCAGTCCAGAGAACGGCAACCAAAATGGTGCAGGGACTGCATCAGAAAACATATGAGGACAGATTAACAAAGCTCAATATGTATACCCTAGAGCAATGGAGGAGAGAGTGATATGACTGAAACATTCAAACACCTTAAGGGCATTAACAAGGTAAAAAGTCTAACATGTTTCAGTATAAGAAAAATAGCAGGACAAGAGGACACAGCATGAGATTAGAGGGAGGCAGATTAAGGGGTAATGTGAGGAAGTTCTTTTTCACAGAAAGGGTGGTGGATGCATGGAATAGCCTACCTCAGGAAGTGGTGGATATGAATACAGTTCAGAGCTTCAAACAGGCATGGGATATGCATAAGGGAGCAATACAGATGAGTATGAATAGACAAGCCATTGACAGAGCAAAGGCCGATGGCACATTCATAAGGCAGAAAAAGAAATGGGCAGACTGGATGAGCCTTGCGGTCCTTATCTGCCATCAACTTCCATGTTTCTATGTAATTGGAACCCACTGTTGATGGAGTAAAGCAATCTCCCAGTCTTTGCCTTTCAGTTCACTCTCCTGGCTCAGCAATAAGGCAGATCAATTCTGTTTGCATCCCTGCCCTGCTGTCAGTTAACCATCACTTTCTTAAGGAAATATAAGACAGCGAAGCATGGTTAGAACACAGAGTTGTGAACCAAATGGGTTCCAGGATCAAACCTCATCAGAGCTGCTCATCTCTCACCACACTGGAGTCTGCCATTTGGAAGATGGCAGTGCTGACATAGCTGCACCTGTGTGACACTCGTGCATGCACAGTTTGAGTTGGAGCCATTATCTTGCACACAGTGATTGTTGTCACAGACTCGCTCAGCCAGTCAGCCCTCTACTCCCAAAGTGCCAACCTCTGAGCATATGATTTGTGGATAGTGAACAGAACAAGGTAACCCTCTTGTCTGTTTTGTGGGTTCAAGTCACCTTAGTCTCAAGTTCTGGAGGATTCAAACTGATAACCTCTTGTTAGCATACCCAGTTATCAGGCTTAGATAATTCAGTCTTCGGGGGGACAGATGTCTTTGCCTATGGGCACCCAACCAGGTCTTTGAAATGAACCATTAGAACTCTATGCAAGACTTTAGAGAACTCTATCCATTTCCCAGTTTGATATATCAATAAGCCCATACACAGTGTTAACTGTAACCTTTAAAAGCTCCACTTAAATAAAAATAAATGTTAAGGCACTCCAGGCAGTTTGTGTTATAAAATATATCTTTACTTTAAAATATCAAAACAGAACAATAAATACAGAACAAATATCCCAAACACATACAATCTTAAAACAAAACAGGTTTTTAAAGTACAAACTAAGCTCTCTTATCCACATAGTGCTTATCTCCTACAGTGCTGATGTTGTCCTTCTCTCAGTAAGAAATAAAATCAAATGTGTCTCTCTAAGGCTTGCTCAGTTGGATAAAAGCAGTCCTGAGCCGGCCTCCTCTCTGAGGTCATTAAACTCTGCCTTGGAGTATTAAAAGTTATATTTTACAGCACAGGATGTCCCAACAAGATTTAGAAAAAATGATAAGTGACATACTCAATTTTCTCTCCTCAGGTTAGCTGGTCAGAACTGGTTTTTGTTCTGACACACACACACACACACAAACAGTTTCTGTGATGTCCTTCCAAAGCATCCTGGGAATGTGTATTTGACCTTCCAAATTCATCTGGATCCTTGTCATCTACACATGAAAGGTTTTTCTGATGTAATTCAAGGGCTCCTTGTAACACCCCTCCCAACACAGGTTCTTCCTGGCAACTATTGCAAGTCAAAGGATCTCCCTGAGGGCATTATAAAGTGGATACTTTGGTTCCTGCCCTCAAAGAAAATTTAACAAAAGTAATTGCATTTTAAATAGCTGCAGATTTAGCTATGTCCTGTTCTTTGAATTTATCCCTGTTTTTTGGGATGTGTCAGTTCAGCAAGACTGTGGGTCTTCGACTGCCCTACATAAATTATATGTAATACAAAAATGTGATACATGGATCAGAATCAGTGGTCCAAGTGTAACAGAATTGTCACTTCTGCAGTTGAGGAAGAATAAGTAGACTACCACCAAGGGGGGGGGGGGGTTATGTGGCCCACGGAGGGGAAGGGCCACATAAACAGCACCAGTGGAATTTCACCGCAGCACTGTGGAAGCACACTGGACAGTGGTCTGGTCACGTGCATCCACAGTGCTCCCTTGAAACTCTATTGATGACATAACATCTGCAGAGCACCGCCCATGCAGCTGTAAAGCTACAGACCCATTACATTAATCTGCATAACTAGTAAAGTCGTGGAAGAATATATAAAGAATATTTGGACAAACATATACGGGAAAATGGTTTGTCATTATATCACAACATGGGTTTACACCTAAAAGGTCTTGTTAAAGCAAATCTCATTAAATTCTTTGAACAGATTAGTAAGATGATGGAGGAGGGTTTACTTGTTGGTGTGATCTATCTAGACTTCTCAAAGGCTTTTGATTTGGTGCCCCACAGGGAACTAACTAATAGACGTGAGGAATTAAAGGTGGACACACTTGTAATTAGGTGGAACACAGCTTGGTTAAATGGTAAAAAACAATGTACATGCTTAAGGGGATTCATGTCTGAATGTGGTGAGGTGAGTAGCGGGGTGCTCCAGGGTTCTGTCCTGGGCCCAACCTTGTTCAACCTGTTTGTGTTATCACTGCAAAAATCAAGCAAATCATCAATAAGCAGATTTGCAGATGGTAGCAAGATAGGAGCTGTAGTTAACAGCACACAAGATATTTATAACCTTCAGGAGGACTCAAACAAAATAGGTAAATGGAAACTTGAGTATAAAAATGAGTTTCAATATTAGTAAATGCAGCGTTATGCATTTTGGAAGGAAAAACATGCTTGCAAAATATTTGTTAAATGGAAATGAACTTAAATGTACAGATAGGGAAAAAGACTTAGGAATACTTGTTACAAATGACCTACCATTTAAATATCATAGTATAGTGGTCACAAAGAGAACAAACAAGATAATGAACTGCATACGCAGGAACATTCCCAGTAGGGAAAGCTCTGTATTAATGGCACTGTATGGATCCCTGATCCGACCACTGGTGGAGTACTGTGCTCAGTTTTGGGGTCCACACCACAGGGGGGGATATTGGTCAGCTGAAGAGGGTCTAAAGGAGGGCGACAAAAAAATAACCAAGTAAAAACATCTAACTTATGAGGAGAGACTTCAAGAAATGGGATTATATACTTCAGAATACTGCCGCCTTAGGGATGACCTTTGATTTGTGTATGCAGCTTTTAGCAACAAGGACATATGGGAATGTCTGGGATTAGATATAAGAGTCTCCAATAGAAACAATAGAGCTCATAGCTACCAGCTGAGGGGTGAGAACTACTGGACAAACAACAGAGGGGCCTGGATAAATCAGAGAGTGGTTGTCCATTGGAATGGACTCCCTGTGGAGGTAGTAACAAGCGATAACAATCACTACCTTCAAAAAGAAACTGGATGTACATTTAGGTAGAACTTCTTTCCATTGAAAAACAGCAAGTCTGCTTGGTGAAAGCTATTGGCTTGTACCCAACCTATGAAATCTATTAAACATATTTCTTGTCTGTTTAGTAACATTTCAAATGGACCAATTTTAAATATATGTTGTAAAAATTTACTGTTTTGCATAGAGGATACACATTCACCTTACTCAGACTATTTAATTTACCTCTAAGTGTGAGGGAAGAAGGACAATAACTCATTAGAGGTGAAGTTATAAATGTTAAATCTGCTGCTTTTGTGAAGATTTAAATGTTTCTCTTTGATTTCAACTGAGAACTTCAAAGCCCATAAACCTAGTATGATGTCTTCAGTATTGTAAAACTGTTCCCTGATTGTTTCATAGGTTGAAGTTGTAACTGTGAAATAGTAACTTCCAGATAAACATTTACTTGGAAACCAAGTGGTATTATAAACAACTTTAGCCTGTCAGGGAACTTTCTTACATGCTGAGGCCTTGTATTAACAGATGTCTTTACAAGTAACATTGCAGAGGAGCTGGAAGGGAAGGGAAGGTCTACCTACCTCTTTGCAGATGACACCAAAATCTGTAATAAAGGTGGACACTCCAGTGGGGTGGAAAGGATGAGCAGAGACTTGAGAAAACTAGAGGAGTGGTCAAGAGTATGACAGCTGGGTTTTAGTGCAAAAAGTGAAAATAATGTACTTAAGGCACAGAAACCCAGTGACAGAAGTACAAAATGGGTGGAGTGATACTGATGACTACCAAGCAGAAAAAGAAACCTTGGGGTAATCATATCAGATGACCTAAAAGTGGTCAGTCAGTGTGACAAGGCAATAGGGAGGGCTAGTGGGTTACTGGGGTGCACAGGGAAGGGTATCACCAGCAGAAAGAGGGAGGTGGTTTTGCCTCTGCATTGGTCCCTGGTAAGATGGTTAGACTCCTCCCAGAGTATTGTGTCCATTTCTGGAGGCCACATCTCTGGAAGGACATTGAGAAAGTGAAGGCAGTCCAGAAAAGGTAACTAAAGTGGTGCAGGATCTGCATCAAAAACTCTAGAAGGAGACAATAAAGGACTTCAGTATGTACACCCTGGAACAGAGGGGGGGGGATATGATAGAAACCTTTAAATACCTCACTGTGGTAAATAAGGTATGGGGGGAGTATTTTTCAGAAGAAAAGGTGCTCAAGAACAAGGAGATATGTTATGATGCAAGAGAGGGATAGATTCAGGAGAGATGTGAGGAAGTACTTCACAGAGTGAGTGGCGGATTCTTAGAACAGCCCTCTAGTGGAAGTGGTGGGGCAAAAACAGGGGTGGGGTTCAAGAATGCATGGGAAAAGGACACGGAAATCATAATGGAAAGGAAGGGGAGGGAGAAAGGGCTGTAGATCAGGCACAGTCTGCAGTAATAGTGTAGTTAGGGAGAAATGGACCGACTGGATGGGCAGCAGTCTTTATCTGCTGTCAAATTATGTTTCTATACATTCTCAGGGTGCTAGTAAAGTAGTTCCTTTTTCCTCTGTCATTTCAGGAAGCGTTTACCTGCATATTTTTATTACCTGAAACACTTTACATTTCCTAATCATTGTAGACATTCTCTTTTACACGTGACACAAATTCATGGGGGCTCTCAGTTATTTGATTGACATACATTTTTTGTGTTTTCTCTTGTGTGTCAACTATCTTATAGGACTAAATTCTTGTTTTACAATCCCAGGATCCCTCTGTTCATGTTTTCTAACTTGCACAGGTTGTTCTGGAACAAGCTTTTGACAGAGCAGCCTGTATGCTTAACTTACACATTTTTCTTCTACTATATCTACATGGTTTCACATGCTGTATAAAGAGGCTTGGCTAAACCAGCAACAAATGAGTATGAACCTCTCTATTTAAGAACCATTCTGCTAGGCTTTCCCCAGTAGGAATAGTTCAATAACTGGGTCTGGGTAATCAGAGGGCTGGTGGCCGGGGAGGATGATCAAGCACCTCCCAGGATCTGTTCTTCGGGAAGGGAGGGCAGCCAGCTGCTGTAATGCTGCCTGGGAAACCACATTGTGTAGTACACGTGGAGCAAATCAAAGGGAGGGAGGACACTGATGGTGATGCGCTGATCACACTCAGCATGCCTGAGCATGCATGCTCTCTTACATCGGCATCCAGGGGAAAAAATGTTGATGAGGCTGAATGAAGGTCCAACCCCTCGCAGTCCCCGCACAGGTGATGTGGCCCACCCCCGAGAACTGGATCTTGTGCATGGCAGGTGGAGGGGGACCTGCTGACCTTACCATGGGTAAGCCATGGGGGCAGAACAGGGTGTTATGGTAAGCCCATGAGAAGTTGGGTGATGGGGCTGGGGGGGTCACACCAAAGACAGAGACTCCTCTGGAGAAGGAGGGAAAAAAAAACCTGACTATAAATTTCACTTAACATTGTCTCAGTGTCAGTGATCCTTGTGTCTTATCTGAAACCCATTTAAATATATTTTTCACCAATCTCTCAGCAGCACCATTAGATGCAGGATGGCACAGGGGTGATACGCTGGGCTTGACCAAATGTAATTGCAAAAATGTGTGCAATGTTCCAGAAACTACTTGCTTTGGAGGTTTATAAGCAGCAACATTTTGAAAAACCTTGTTTTTTCTGTTTTCAAATACCAGTGCCACTTCTGACTTTCTTAAGTATGCAACAATTATTACAAATAACATGTCTTTCTTTTTCTGAAACTCTATATGCACTTTCTACAATAGTTTCCTATTTGTCTGAAAATCTGTATGCACTTTCTATGATAGTTTTATAGCCAGCTTCCATGGGTGAATAGATGCTGTAGCCAGCATGTTACAGTTCTTTTGACAAATTTTGTTTTGATTGATGAGTGTTTCTGTGTCATAATCTGACAATCACAAATAACCATTGACAAGTGCTTTAATTTTGACATACCACAGCAATTTTGATGTAGCTAACCAGTATGAACAAATGAACATACGAAAAATGCAGATACAGGCCCTTAGGTCTATCAAGTCTGCTTGAGTGTGCAGCTATCTGAGTTTACTCTATGCTCCCCTCCCTTATACTAGTTCCCCTCCCGATCCTATCCCACCCCTCTTAAAACTGTTCACTGATTTAAGTGACACCATCTTTTCAGGAAGCGCTCCACCCTTCCACCACCCTCTCTATAAAGTGATGTATTTTCAGTTCCTCTGAACTTGCCCTCCAGTCTCAGACTGTGCCCCTACTGGTCCTCCCTCCTTTAATCTAAACATCCTCTGTGCGACTTCTGTTTATGCCCTTCATATATTTAAGGGTTTCAATCATATCCTCTATCCCTCCTCTCATCCAGGGAGTACATATTGGAGTTCACTCAGTCTTTCCTCGAGGTTTTATCTTCCCTATCATCTTGGTTGCTCTGCATTGACTCCTCTAGCAGTCTAATATCCTTCTTAGGTAGGGGGCCAGAACTGCACGCAGTACTCCAGGTTCGGCCTGACCAGTGACCTGTACAGTGGCAGGATAACTCCTCCTCCTTGAGGTGATTCCCTGGCAATACATCCCAGCATCTTGTTAACTTTCATTGCTACTTTTCTGCACTGTACTGAATGGTTCATTTGCCCTGTGATGAGTACCCCAAGACCCTTCTCCTCCTCTGTAGTGTCCAACTGTATTCCCCCCATTCTGTAGCTAAACGTTTGGTCCCTGACACCCAAGTGCATAACTTTGCAATTTTGTGTTGAATCCCAGCTGCCACGTGTCTGACCATTGTATGAGTTTACCCAGGTCTTCCTGAAGTCCTAACCAGCCCTCTGTGTTGTCCACCATTGCACCAATTTTCATGTCATCTGCAAACAGGCTGATCTTATTGCTGACCCCGTCCGATATGTCAGCAATGAATATGCTGAAAAGCACTGGTCCCAACACTGAATCCTGCGGAACCCCACTCGTCACATCTCTTGGTGATGAGAGCTCCCCCTGTACGACAACTGTCTGCTGTCTATCACCCAGCCAGTTTTTGACCCACTCCACTAACCTCTCTCCCACCCCCAGGTTCTCCATCTTGCCTATCAACTTCCCATGCGGTACTGAATCAAAGGTCTTGCCGAAGTCCAAGTACAGTAGTTGATTTTAGAAGACTTGTAAAATTACTGTTTCATAATGCCACTCTGTACAATCATTTTCCAGTGTTAGTTCTGATGTTCTAGTCACCAAATGTTTCAAGTCCTTACCTAGTACATTAGAAGCTTGCACAGTAAGAGGATTAGGGAGCCTGCAAAGAATTGCAGTGTGAGGGGCATTGTCTGTGGGAACAGACCTGAATGACACCTGAGCCATCAGGTTAGTTAGCTAGGTAAACACTCACTGGGGTGGTGGGTAGGCAGGGAGATGACCCTTGGGGGAGGACAGCTTAAGGCTGGAGGGGTGGAGTTTAGGCTTATAAATTGGCAAGGTATAGATTAAGTTTTTCCCTCTAGTTCTTGCCTTATGGCCAGAACACAGCTTCCTGCTTCAACACAGTGCTCCTAGAAGGACTTTGAAGGGCCCCAGCTTAATTTTCGAGTAAGGGGTAAGTTAGGCTCAGTGGCCTAGGTCATCCTTGGATGGTTGGAAAGGCTATAGATGGAGGTTATGTAACATGGTAGGAGGGGAAAAAGCCCCCCCTTTCTTGTTTCCATCACTAAGGGATTTAAAGAAACTTTAACAATTCTGGTGTTTTTTGACTGCAGGACAGGAAGCAGCAGGCCAATCAAGTAATCCACTCAAGGCTGGCAGTTATATGGTGTTTACGCTGGGGTACATTTCAGGAAGACAAAGCTCCTGATTTGCTAGTATGACTGAGAGTTTTTAGATAAAATTAGTGGTTCTGGTGGTGTTGTGGCATGCTACTTGGGACTGCAGGAACTGAGAGAGTGCAAAGAAGGAGACAGGGTGGTAGTGAGTAAGAGGGGCTGCAGGGGACAGGGGAATCTTCCCAGGTTACACAAATGTGCATCCGTTTGCTGCATGGGAACCTGCCCTTGGGACTAGGGGAGTTGGAGAAAACTGCCAGTTCCTGGCACCGAGGAGGTGAGTCAGAAGATGTCAAGCGCCATGTGGGCGGCTGGGAGGGCTGCAAGTAAAAAAGCACAGTTTATCAGCTTCCTTTTGATTGAGCAACTGGTAGAACATCATGGGGCTTTCAGGGATTAGCTGATTTACAAGCCCAGCTGATTTGTTTGGGAAGCCAGAAAACAGGTACACGGCACATACTAAGTGGTGTTTTTTCTTTTTCTAGTTGGATTGAAATGGAGGGCTATAATCCTTGCAGGTTAAACAGTCCCGGGAAAAACTAGGACCATGGCTCAGAAAAGGCTGAGCTGGCTATGTGTTGAACACCACCAGTCCCCACGGATGCAAGGGGGGGCGTGTTTGGTTGGCATGTGGCTGCTGTGGTAATCAGAGGAGCGAATGCAAGGAGATGGTTGTTGGTGACAATAGAGGAGGGAGTACTCATTTTAGTCAATTTTTGTTATGTCATTTCAAACATGTCTAGTGGTTTAGTTAGGGCTACAGCCCCAGTTAATTGGAGAAGTGCTTATGAACTGTTGAATATAGTATTAGAAAGGATATAAGGAATAATGTATAGGCACCTATACACAATGAGCCTATGTTCCCATCGAAGGGTTGAGAAACCAGCATAGGACCTCGAGAGCAAAGCACAAGAAGACAATGCTAGTATCTCAACCCTGAGATGGAAACAGAAGGTGAGTTGTATATGGGCACCCATATTTATTTGTTATAGTGTATGGTTAAAAAAAACCAAAAAAATGCAGCTGGCATTTTTTTTAACCACACGATAACGCTGAGGTATGTTGAGCAGATAAAGTAAAACTAGGCAGCAGGAGTCACTGCGAGGGCATCACCGCTGCAGTTAATGATAGAATGTGCACAGTAAGATTTTTAGAATGTGCACAACAACTTTAGAATGTACACAACAACTTTAGAACGTGCACAACAAGGTTTTTGAGCTTTTTGAATTCAGTGCACAATAAACCCTAACCATACACTTTAAAAATATGATATGGCTTTAAAATGCTAGCATGCCAGAAACATGGCTTAGAGACTGGACTGAGGTTTTGAACTACCATATAGTGTATGGTGGAATGCAGTTGTATATGGAAAGCCATACACTGCAGAAAGTCATTCTGCTTCAGTAGTGATGTCCTCACTAACGCAGAATGACTTTTTGGTCTGCGTTAGTGAGGACGTCATAATGCAACCACCCCCATCAGCGCTGTTCATAGAACAGGGGGTGGTTGATCAGTTGCATGGTCAAGATGGACAGTGCTTGGACCGAAGACAAGAGCTGGTTCCTGGTGGCAAATGGTGACAACAAAGGGCTAAAAAGTAAGCAGTCTGGTATTTTAGGCACCATGCACTATAAAGAAAAGTGTATGGGAGCCCAAATACATGACTGCACTATTCTCTTACCGCATGGTTTCCATGATGATAGGGACCTCTCAAGCTTCGATCTCCAGGTCCTCTTCATCATGGAAATGAATCGGTAAGAGAACAGCGTGGTTGTGTATGGGCTCCCGTACACTGTCCTGTATATTATGTAAAGTCTGAGGCATAGATACAAAACCAAAGTTCTGAGCTACTATTAGCACCCTCTTTAGTTCAAACAATAAAATGTGTAACCCCAGTTACACATGGTTGACTAAGTGACAAGGCTGAGATCTGCAATGGGTTTGCGAATTACATTTTGGTGAGGAGTACATTTTATTAGTGCAGAACTGTCTCTAATTCTGTGAGCTGGATCACAAGTGTACTTCCCACCCTAGTCCACCAATGTGATTCAGGAGTTTGCAAACACTTTTCCCAGAAGTTTTCCATATTTGAGATAAAGCACGGATGTTTCTTGGCTTGTCCAGTGGTTTATTAGAGGAAAGAACACCTACTTCTGGTACTAGGTATAATGTATTCTCTTGAGCCACTAGCTATCTTTAGCAGCTGACTTGCATGGCATACCAGAAGGGTTCATGGGTGGAATTCTTATGCAGAGGAGTGGCACAGATGGTTTCAGACCGCAGAGTGCTGGGGCACCACCTGGCTGGCATTGCCTAGCATTGGTGGCACACGCAAAATGGTTTGATTACACAAAAATGTTTACATTTTGTTTTGACATTTATAGAGCACCATCACATTCTTGTACTCTGGAGGTCACTATTGCAGTGGGTCATAGTGTGGGGTGCAGCTTCATTTCAGTGGGCTTGTGGTCATGGAGTCAATCGACATGGGATGCCGGGCACCACATAGTCCACAAGGCAGACTGCCTAGCAACAGCATCCTCACACAGTGGAGCAACCTGCTAGAATAAGGATAGCTAAAAGGGAAGAGCACTGTGCAGAAGCTGTCTCAGCAAAGCATCAAAAGATCTGGTGCAAACAAAACAGTGGTCTTTGGTAAAGGAGGAGGAGATTACAGGTATCAGAAGCAAATGGGTTTTTAGTGAACTAAGTGAAACAGTAGATTCTGAATTTACCTATTACTTCCCGAGCATGTTATTTATTTTCCAAAATAACAATGGTCAGTTCACAAGCTTGGGCATTTTATTATGGCATACCATTCTTTTATTTATTTATTTATTTAGGCTGTTCAGAAATTACAATCTTTTGAGTCATAGGCTCCTTTTAAAAGGCTCCACGTCAATAAAACAGTTGTGCAGACAGAGTATTTACAATGAGTAGACAGACAGTGCAACGGGCAAGCATGCCCTGTGTTCAAAGACAAAAAACATTGCAAGCAGCGGAGATACAGCATGGGCAGGTTGATAATACTGGATTAAGGACATTCATTTACATGGTTTACAGGTAGGCAAGGCATACCGAGCAGGAGAAAAATTACCACATTTATAGGCAGGACGGAGTCCATTGTCAGGCAGCCAAGGAGATTAGAAACATCGACAGGTGCGAGGTGATCAGATTAGATGCGGGTAGGGATTTGAAATGGCCAATTTTGGCAGCAGTGGTAACATTGGTAGGGAGGAGTTTAACCAAGTGGGGGCTCTATGCGAGAAGGGGCGTTGGCCAAGTGATGTATTTTGTCTGGGTATCACATGTGGGGTTTTGAGGGAGCTCCTAGTTGTCCTAGTGAGCGTGGCAGGCTGTATGAGGGGGGAGAGACTGGGTGCGGCAAGGCCAGTGGTACTTTTTAGCTAGGATGCAGGTGTGGAACAGTAGCCTGTCATTGAAGTCAAGCCAGTTTAATTGACTGTATAGAGAGCAGGTGTGGGTGGTGGCAGGGCATCCCAGAATGAGCCGACATGCCTTGTTTAGTGACATTTGTAGGCTGTGTAAGGCAGTGTTGTCAGCAGCTCTATAAATGGTGATCCCATAGTCAGCTAATGACAAACACAGGTAGGAGGATCTGCAAGTTGGAGAGCTTTGGGGGAAGGCAGTGTCGGTGCCTGTACAGCAGACCAATACAACAGTTTGCTGCAGTGCAGAGGTGCCAATATGGTAATGATATTCATGGCATTCAATCCAACAGTGAGATTTAGTGCTGTCTCCAAAGGCATGTAATATTTTTCTCATCTGTATTACATTTGCCACTGTAACCAGACATACCAATTTCAGTGGCCCTTCCCAGTTACTTGTGTTACCATTTTAGTGCTTAGAGGTGGGGTCCATAAATTGGCATTAAGGTGCAATGTGTACGCATTGGCATAAGGGGACCATAGTTTTCAATGCTTTTTTAAAGTTAGTTAGTGGATCTTGTTGACCTTGCATACTGGATTCTGCAGCACAGTGGCACATTGACTACATAGCTTATCAGGCAAGAAATCAGTGATGGAAATGCAGGTAGACATTGTTTGAATCCTGGTAGGGTTTTCAGCACTTTGTATGTAGGGAGGTATCAATATGGAGCTAGAACACATTCTGAGGGTAAGCAGCACGGCACCTCACATGGCTGATTAAATTATTAATGCACTATCACTACCTTCTGTTTTCTGTACAAAATACCCTGTGGTGCAGGAACAGGAAGGGTTTCTTGTTTTGTTGTGCTTATGTTTTGCAGCTTTGTGAAATGAGATGGCAAGATGAAGTCAGAATGGTGAAGTGAATTTTGAGTGGCAGTTGGTGGAAGGGAAAAGCCTGGTGGGAGGTATTGTTCCAGACTCCAGATGGCCCAGAGATGGCAGGTCTTTCAAACCACAAGCCGCACTCAGAGCCAGGGACTCCAGCAGAGCCAAGTCCAGATATTCCAGCAATGCCACCCCGCTAAGAAGAGCAGGTCCAGGAAGCCCAGACCAGAACTGCCTGGTCCAATGATCCCCCAACTAGGTATATCTGACTTAGAAAATGTGAATGAGGAGCAGATGAGGGAGTTATTGCAGAAGACATTTGGGGTTCCTTCAGCGGGGAGGCCAGTTCTGGCAGGCCCAGGGGGCAACCCGCTCCCCAAACCAGTGGCTTTGGCACCCCTGGAACCAGCCCCCACGCCCAGACACTGGTCCAGTACCTCCTTTGCCAGTACCTGGATCCTGATTCTGCCTAATATAGCCAGATGTAGTGCTACACCACTGGTCCTGGGATTTCCTCAGCTGCAGTATCAGGGCTGGTTTCACCCTTGTGCTGTCACCAACATTATTCAGCCAGGAAATCTGCAGTCACCAGGTGGCCCATCTCCTCAGCTCCCAGTTCTTCCCTTCCCAGTGGGTTTGTCTACCTTTAAGCAGAAGCTGGATAAGGTCCTGGCATTCATAGTGGGGCAGGAGCAGAGGCACTGGATGCCACATGGCAGGCCATGGAGCTGGAGGATCAGCCCACAGCTGGTATGGCTGCAGCTAGTTTGAGTTCTTTTCACCTTTGTTCTTGTTATTTGTACAAGATGCCTTGCACTATTACTTTGTCCAGTTTTAAGTATTAAACTTGACCAAGCAATGGCCTGGTGGCACTGAGGTTGAGGTGCTGTACACCACCTCCACACCACACTGGCAACCCTAGGCTCGGGGAGTGAGCTCAGGTTGCCAGGGGTGGCAGGGAGGAGAATCAGGCATCAATGTACTGCTCTCCTCTGCAGGGAGGGAGGGATGGCTGTCCAGCTCTTGGCTGCCTCCTGGTGGAGGTCAGGTGGCAGCACTAGGAATTAGGGAGGCACAAGAACGCATGGCGTGGCATGCATGCACTCATGGCCCGCAAGAGAGAAGAATGAAGAAAATGGAAAAGATGGTGTCTGCAGGCTCCATGACCCCTGCCTGCCAACTGGCATCCCACTCTGTCGCTGGACCACCAGTGACCTCGACTGGATTGGATGTCATGGGTGGGGGGAGGACGGCCATTCCCTTCCCAGCCCTGCCACAGGGGGGAATCTGTGGGGTACTAGGGATTCGGTGGTGCCGAAGAAGTGGTGGATGGACCCAGGTGACAAGGCAGAGGGAGTAAACTGCCTGCAGATGCTGGGGGGGAGATAAATAGAATATAAAAAAAAACTTGACTAAGCAGCTACAATGATTGGTGCCAGCTTTTTTTGTTTCCTGTTACTGTTTACTCAGTCAGGCATGACTGAGTTGTGGAGCAGACATTTTGTTTTCAGTTAACAGAATGAGCCAAGCAGGGCATGGGACATGCTGGATTTGCTTCTGTTGTGGGTGATAGACTTAGGGGAGGGGGTACAACATTCCAGACAGTGGGTTTCTGGTGAGGAGGCACACTATCAGTAAGGAAATTGATTTATTTATTTGAGTTTTGGTTACTAGGTAGGCCCACTGGAGACGAAGTGTCTCTTTTTCAGGGGAGACTTGGAGTTAGTTACATACATTAAATAACAGAGAAAAGTTACATATTTGTTTATACTCACACATTCAGTTTTCATACCAACAAAGGATTTAGTTACAGGCAAGTAAAACTGAGTAACGAACATTCAATAGTCATTATAATGGCAGAGATATATATGTATTATATATGAGATATTTACAGACAATAGTCCTTATTGGGTAAAGGTAACAGTCCTATAGGATGAAAGCGATGCAGGTTATAGGGGAGAGGGGGTTGGTGGGAGGGCACTGTTATAATTATCATATTAACATACAAAAACACCAGCAGAAGCAGGCTTTATGGTCTATTGAGTCTGCTCGATTGTGCAGCTAGCCCCTCAATTTGCAGCTGCCTCATCCTCCCCACCCCTCTTCATGACAACCCCCCACCCTGTCCCAACCCCTCTTAAAGCCGCCCACCATTCTACATGATACCACCTCCTCAGGCAGCGCATTCCACCTGTCCACCACCGTTCAGTGAAAAATGTCTCTGATTTCCCCTTGAATCTTCCCTCCAATCTCAGCAGACACTCTCTCGTATCCCTCCCTCTTCTAAGTTGGAAAATCCCTTCTGTATTAGCCTTATTTATCCCTTAAGTGTACTTAAAGGTTTCAATCATATTGCCCCAGTCCTCCTCTCCTCAAGGAAGTATAATGTTCAGCTCGCCTAATCTATCCCACGTGGGACTTTTCCTTCAATCCCTGGATAATCTTGGTCACCTACATTTCACCCCTCCAACAATTTAATGTCTTTCTTCAGGAATGGGCACTAAGTACTGCGCAGCAGTACTCCAGGTGTGGCCTGACCACAGATCTGTACAAGGGAAGGATCACCTCCCTATATCCCTATATCTTGAGGAGATTCCACTCGCTATACACCCCAGCATCCTGTTGGCTTTTGCTGCTGCCTTCCTGCACTGAGCTGAGTTGTTCATGCTGCCCATTATAAGCACCCCCAGATCCTTTTCCTCCACGGTGCTTTCCAGCTGCACCCTTCCCAGCTGATAGCGCCTCCCCTGGTTCCTAGCTCCGAAATTTGGGAAGAGTATAGCGCAGTGGTTTAAGGCTCTGAGCTAAAATCTGGAGACCTGGTTTGAACTCACAGCGCCCACTTGCATACTATGTGACCCTGAGCAAGTCACTTAACTTCCCTGAGCTCCCAGGTCGCACCTGTAAACAAGCTTTCAGCTTAGTGTCTCTCCTGGCTAAACAATTGGAGATGCACTACCTTGCACTTCTTGGCATTGAACCCCAGCTGCCATGTTTCTGACCATTTCTGTAGTTTAGTTAGGTCCTCCTGCAGTCCCTTCCACCCTTCAATGTCATCTACCACAGCTCCCATCTTCGTATAGTCAGCGAACACACTGATCCTACTCCGGATCCTGTGTGAGATATCAGCTATGTGTACCCCAAACAGCACTGGTCTCAGTACCGACCTCTGTGGCACCCTGCTCATCACTTCCCTCGGTAATGAGAGTTCCCCTTCCCCCACCATCCTCTGCTGCCTACCATTCAGCCAGTTAATGATCCATATGACCATCTTAATTCCCATCCCTATGTATGCCTTCTTCGCTTCCAGCTTCCCATGCAGAACGGAATCAAAGGCCTTGTTGAAGTCCAAATACAGGACATCCACTGCATGGCCCCTGTCCAGCTCCCTGGTCACCCAGTTGTAATACTCGATTAGATTTGTCTGGCAGGATCTGCCTGAGACAAACCCGTGTTGTTGGCCGTCCTGGAGACTATTGTCCTCCAAAAGGTCACTAGCCTCTCTTTCAGGATTGTCTCCATGAGCTTCCCCACAATTGATTTGAGGCTCACTGGTCTGTAGTTGCCTGGTTCATCCCTAGGACCACTTTTGTGAATGGATAACACGTGAGCCATCCTCCAGTCTTGTGGTATGCATCCTGTGTCCAGGGAGGTATTGGACAGGTCAGCCAGTGGTTCTGCCAGGATCTCTGTCAGCTCCCCGGGTAACCTAGGGTGAATGCCGTCCGGTCCTGGTGCCTTGTCCACCCACAGTGCCCTTAATCCTTCCAGAACCCTGTCCTCTGTAATCACTATGTCAATCACCCCCTCCACCCACTACACACTCCACCCCTCTCTTGGGGTATCTGCTGCCCTTTTTCTTTGAGAACACAGAGCAGAAGTATTCATTTAATGCCTCTGCTTGATCCACCCCCTTTTCCACCCACACTCCGTCCTTTCTAATCCTCACAATCTGGTCCTTGGTCTTCCTTCTTTCTCTAATGTATCTGAAGAAGTCCTTTTTTCCTTCATTATACCCTATGCCAGTCTCAGCTGTCTTGAAGCCTTGGCCGCTTTGACTAGCCTGGTAACCTCCCTGAACTTCTTTGTATACTCATCCTTGTCAGCCCCTCTTCCCAATATCTTGAGTTTCCAAAATGCCTTCCTCTTGGCTCTCACCCCCTGCATAACCTCTCAAATCAACTAACTGGCTTTTTTCCTTTCCTTCTTACCTCTGTCTTTGAACAGTCCCAGTGGCCTCTGTCAGACCTTTTAATAATATTCCATTTTGATTAGCATCCATGTCTGGTTGAATTCCAGCCAGACACCTACCCAATTTCCCCATCCTTTGAAAGTCCTCCCTTAAAGTCAGTCACCCTGGTCCCCTGCCTCCTGTTTCCTACCCATATTGGGCGTGAACCACATTGGAGTGGTGGTCACTCCCAGCCAGAGGGTCCTCCACCCCAGTTCTCTTACAGCCTCTCCATTTGAAAGCACCACGTCCAGCGTCCTCTCAATCTAATCGGCTCATGTACCAACTGCACCAGAAGCTGTCCTGAAATGCATTTAGTATGACCTGCTCCCTTGCACTCGTAGTGGTTGGAGTACTCTAATCCACCCCATGTAGATTGAAGTCCCCCACCACCACTGTGTTCCCCTTCCTACAGACCCTTCTGATTTGTTCAGCTAGCTCTCTATCCAGGTCATCCCCTTGCATTGGTGGTCTGTATACTATCCCCATCCTCAGTGTCCTACCTTTCAAGTCCTGAAACTGCATCCATAGGGCCTCTGTTCTGCCTTCCTCCCTTTCCTCCCTTATACACCTTATCCCTTTCTGTACATAGAATGCCACACCCCCCCTTTCCCTTAGTTCTATCCTTCCTGAATGTTCTATACCCCAGGATCATCATATCCCAGCCCTAGTACTGGTGGTCCATGTTTCCATAATGGCCAAAATTTCCACCTTCCCCACTGCCAGGAGAGTCTGCAGCTTAGCTGACTTATTACTAGGCTCCTCGCATTCAGCATGACCACCTTCCATCTTGTTTCCTTCTTTACCTTTCCGTGGTTTTCCCCCCCTGTTCCCCCCATGCCTCTACCCTGAATCTAACCCTGTTAACATGGGGGTTAGCTCATCTGGCTCCCTTCTCTGGGATCCCTGCCTGCTGGCTGTCCACTCGCCATCCCCCACTTAGTTTAAACCCACTTTTGCTGCTATGTATCCCTCTATCCCCTGCTTTAATACTCCCTTCCCCTTCCCACTCAAGTGTAGCCTGTCCCCTACATATAGATCATTATCGTCCCAGGTTTTGCTCCAGCCACCCACTAACCCATACCCCTTGAATCGACAAAATTACCCCAGCCATGTGTTGAACTCTCTAATCCTCCCTTTCCTCACTGTACTCATGCTGGGCACTGGAAGCACCTCTGAGAATGCCACCGATTCCCCCAGCTCCTCACACAACCTTCCCAGCTCCTCGACCTCTCTCTCACAACTTCCACAATCTCCCCCATCAGGTCATTCATTCATTCCCACATGCACCACAACATGCAGTTTCCTCCTACACCTCTTACGGACTTCAGAATTGATTACCCTGCTCTGTCCACCGTTAACCCAGGTTTGGGCTCTCACCATATACTACTATGCTTTTCCCCTTACTTCCCTATATTATCCCTTTTAGTATGGAATTCCCAAGCACCAGTATACCCTCCTCATTATTCCTCATCCCCGTCTCCCACCCTATTACCAAGATACCTATCTCTAGAGGCTTCCACATTTGTAGCCCTGCCCTTCCCATCTATGGCTCCCTCTTCCCCACCCCAGACCTTTCCCTTATCTCCCTCACTGTTCCTTCTCTATCCTCCACATCCCTTCCAACCTCTCTGGACCCCCCCCTTCTACCCTTCCTGTCCTCCATACCAGCATTGCTCCTCTCCCCTTCCCCCCTGCTTCCTTCAACTGTCCCTCTAGCTGTGCTCCTCCCCGTTTACTCATGTATCCCTCCTCCGACCGACTACTGTTCCTGTGCATCCCCTCCCTCCTGAGATCCTTCCCCTCCTCCTCCACCAATGTCTCCAGCACCTTACATGATAGGGTCTCCCCTTTTCAAATGTTCTGCTCCTTCCTTCATGCTTGCCTCTGTGTCTTTCTCTGTGTGCTCGTCAGCTCCCTTTTCCTGACCACCCCCATTTAGCATCTCTAGTGGGGCAAAACTATTCCTCTGTTCTACGCCCACTGCCTGTACCCCTCTGGTCGATAGTCCTCCCCTAGCTCCCTTCTCCCTTGTCCTCTGTGCAGGCTTTGTACTTTTATGCTGTATCACCTGCCATTCCCCTAGGATTCTCTTGTGCCCATTGCTGCCCTTATCCGGGATTCCTATATCTCCTCTGGTGCATTCCCCTACCCCTCTTCTCTTGCATTCATGCTCCCCAGCTTTCCTCCAATCCCCATCCCATCTTCCCCTTTCTATGGCTGAGTTGCTCCTTGTCCCCTTGACTGTGCCTTGTTCCCCCACCAGTCCCCCATAGCTCTGTAGCTTCCTCAGTGGGACCCATCATGTCCTCCCATCGACTCCCTCCCTTTCGCAGCTTAGTGCCTATCTCAGCCATCCCACCTCCTCCCTTAGCTGTGCAATCTACCTATACCATACATCTCCCCATTTTCCAGGCTATATTCAGTACCATGGCTGACCCACAACCAGCATACCCTCCCACTCTCCCAGAGATGCCCCCAGCCCTTGAAGCATTGGGACCCTGCCTAGATTTGCCCCCACCCTGCTCCATTTGTCCTTCCAATGTGGTTCCCCCATAGTCTCCTCTTGCCTATGTTAGGCTTTGGTTTAGGCCCAAGGGTGAGATTTTCCCTGTTTAAAAGCTATGTGTTTCCACGCCTGTGGCTTTCTATACTTCTGGCCAGAAATGAAATGGGCTGCACTGGCAGTCCTGTCCACCAATCATAGGGTAGCCCCTCCCTTTAAATGTGCAGTGTTCTAGGGTGGAGGGATGGAGAGAGTGGACATGAACCCTACCTGACTCTTGTGAGAGTCAATCATCCCTGACCTGTCCCCACCGAGACATCTCGATCCCCACACAAAGGTACAAGGCCAAACTGCAGCTTCCTGTCTGAGTTCCACACCTGAGTGAATCTCTCACTCTAACAGCTCCAAAACTTCAGACAGCACAGATTAAATATCACAGCCCAGAATTTCACTCAGTAACAGTTGTAACGATTTAAATCCCCACCACCTTATCCCTTCACAGCACAAACAATTCCAATATCAAAACTAAACAGAAAAAAAAGAAATAACCCAACATTTCCTGAATAGCTCTCTTGCTTCTGCTCCCAGTGAAGACACACTGAGGAGGTGCTTCATAAAACAACACAGCATCATATAGAGACATTCTCTATATGAGATGGAAGATATGATTAAGACCTTTAAATACATGAAGGGTACAAACAAGATTGGTACGGAGGATTTTTAAGTTGAGGGAGGAGGGGACACGAAGACATGTTCTGAGATTGTAAGGTGGAAGATTCGAGGAGAGAAATGAGGAGGCACTATTTCATGGAAAGGGCGGTGTCTAAGTGGAACGTGCTGCCTGAGGAGGTGGTGTCCTGTAAGACAGTGGGCAGCTTTCAAAGGGGGTGGGACAAAGTGAAAGGGAGGGTCACCATGAGGGGATGATTGGGGAGGGAGAGAGGGGCAGCTGCAGTGTAACTGATTGCTAGCTGCACACTCAAGCAGACTTGATAGACCATATGGCCTGTATCTGCTGGCCATTTCATATGTTCATATGATGACTATGGCCTTACTCAAATCCTCACTGAACCTACTAGGCTCAATGTCAGATCAGGAAACCACACCCTCCTTGACTGGATATTGGTCAGCCACATCGACAGAGTTAGGCTGCATGGGCACTTAACTGATTCAATCAGTGACCACTCCACTATTTATTGCCTATGGCACAACAATGTAGCTAGTAATCAGTCCTATCACATACTGTAATTGTAAAAACTTGAATTCCTTGCATTCTTGCAAGTGGTCTCATGTATGGATTGGTCCTTTATGGACACGATACCTGACATTGACTGTGTACTGGACCACTTTATTTCAGAGTTCGTGGCAGTACTTGATCTCCATGACCCTATCACTAGATGCAGGGTCAAAATCTTAATTCAAATGGCTTTCTAACAGCCATTTCATGTTAATGGAGGAAAGAGACATTGTTTGTAGTAAATTCAAGAAAATAGACTTGCACTCAGATTAGGTGGCATACAGATATTTATGGAATAAATGCAAACGTGAGCTCAGAATGGCCAAAAGTGCATATCTCAAAGTGCTGCAGACAGATGATCTTAGTGACCCCAAAATTTGAAACTGCATGAACTCCTTGCTCTGCCTCAGAAATGCCAGCTCCTCTCCCTCCTTTGAAGTGAATGTCCTTAAGCACAGTGATCCCAAACCTGTTGCTTAGTTGTTCAGTGTCTACTTCTGTAACCTCAAGAATACAGAATCCTCCTGTGTGCCACAGTATTGCTCAGATTCTAGCATGCCTATCTCAAAGCCATGCCATCCTCTGTTTTATTTTAAGGAAGTCACTGGCAAGGAAGTCCTCAAACTGCTGCTTCATCTGAAAGACAAACTGGCTAGTTACTTATGGCTTAATTCCCAAAGTCCTTAAAATTGCAGCCATACAAATTGCTGTCCCCATTTCCAAAATTTTAATGATTCTTTTGAGTCAAAAACTCCCTAACATCTGGAAATGGGCCTCTGTAGTACTGTTGCATAGAAAGGGCAAGCAAACTGTCCTGGACAGCTACAGGCCTATTTTTGTACTAACGGCTTTGGCTAAGGTGCAGGAGAGGATAGTACATGATCAGCTCACTTCCTGCTTAGACCAGCACAGGCTACTCTGTGAGGAATGACATGGCATCAGGAAGAGTCACGGAACATGCACAGCATTGGTCAGCTTGATTCGGTACACCATGCTATGGGCAATGTCTTGCTGACTGGTGCCATGTTTATGGACTTGACTAAGGCCTTTGATTGGTGGACCATTATTTGCTCATACAGAAGCTGACTGGGCTGGGACTGGGGCGGGGCCAGATACTCTGTGTTTCTCCAACTATCTGCAAGACAAGTCATAGTTTGTCAAAATTGGTAAAGTCTATCCAGGGGGAACACTATCTTATTTCATTTTTCGGAAACAACATTTGAGCAAAATGCTCTTTTCCAAAGGTTCCACATCAAAGAAAAATACATGACCAATACAATAGTAAAATAAAAAGTTTTATGAATGACAATTACAAAAGCATGAGTAGGTACAAAGTGTTGAACATTCAATAATAACATTAACATACAATAACAGGATTAAATAAGTTGCGTCCAAGAGTAGGTTCATGTACTGGAGACTAAGTACCAAATTAATATCAACAATGATATGCAATTACTGGGAACAACACTTAGAGAAAGAATGATGCACAAAGACAGGACAAGGAGAAAAGGAACATTTAGAGCAGCAGCCTGGTGGCAGGCATTGTCTAATCTGGGGGTAGGTAGGAGGCAAAGGGAGGGAGGGTGAAGAAACTCCGGGGTGGATGAGGAGGAACTTAGAGGGGTCAGGGGAGAAAATACTGAATACTATTCTGGACCAACCCATAGGCAAGTGTAATGGTAGGGGTAGGTGTATGTACAGAGAAAGGAAAAAGAGCCTCAAGCAACCTCAGTCAGGTGACATACCAGGTGATAAGTACAGCAAGGTGTTCAAAGGGCCCATAGGGGAGCAGGCTGGTTACAGGTAGGAACAGGCATTAGCAACCAGAAGGTGTTGCTTCAATGCCAATTTTAAATTACAATAGGCTGTTCAGAAGAAAAATATCAGCAGGGATCTCATTTAGCCAAAGAGGAGCCCTGTAAGCAAAAGACTGTTGTACAAGTGTGGTCTTCCTGAAAGGGACAGTCAACGAAGACCATGTTGTGCCCCTGGTCTTCATCAGTGACATTGCAGAGGGACTGGAAGGAAAAGTATGCCTTTTTGCAGATGACACAAAAATCTGCAACAGGGTTGATACACAAGGAGGCGTGGAAAGGATGAAAAGGGACTTGGCAAGGTTGGAGGAATGGTCAGAAGTATGGCAGCTAGGATTCAATGCAAAGAAGTGCAGAATAATGCACCTGGAAACAAGAACCCAGGAAAGAATACACAATGGGTGGGGAGGTAGTAACAACAACAAAAAGGAAAGGGACCTGGGGGTAATCATATCAGATGACCTTAAGGTTAGTAAGCAATGTGAGAAGGCAGTAGGGAGGGCTGGGGGTATACTGGGATGTATAGGAGAGGCATCAGCAGCAGAAAACAGGAAGTTGTTATCCTCTGTACAGACAGTTGGTGAGACCCCATCTGGAGTACTGTGTCCAGTTCTGGAGACCCCATCTCTGCAAGGACATAGACAGGATAGAGGCAGTCCAGAGGAGGGCAACTAAAATGGTCCAGGGTTTGCAAGAGAAGCCGTTTGAGGAGAGACTAAAGGAGCTTAATATGTATACCCTTGAGGAAAGAAGGGAGGGGGACATGATAGAAACTTTTAGTACCTCAGTGGAATCAACAAAGTCCAAGAGGTGCATTTTTCAGAAAAGAGACTTGCAAGAACAAGGGACACAATTTAAAAGATAGAAGGAGGCGGTTCAGGGGCAATGTGAGGAAGTATTATTTCACAGAGAGGGTAGTGGATGCATGGAACAGCCTTCCTGAGGAGGCTGTGGGGTCTAAAACTGTGGGAGAATTCAAGAATGCATGGGACAGACATAAGGCAATTCTTGTGGGGTAGGAAGAAATAGGCTGTTGGTTAACTAGGATCTGCCTATCCTGTAGGGAAATGGGCAGACTAGATGGGCCTAGCGGTCCTTATCTGCCATCAAAGTCTATGTTTCTATGTTTCTATGGTCTGGCAGCCAGAGCTGCTTGTAGAGAACATCTCCCTGTCTGTCTCCTGTGGGTCTCCTCTGGCAACATTCTAGGCCCTTTCCTATTTACTATTTTCATCAATGACCACCCAAGATCTGTAATACTACCAAGACTCTTCTGTATGCAGACAATCCAGTCATCTTTGTGCATGGGAAAGACACCATCAACATCAACAAAGTCCTTGGGCACAACTTCCATTCTTTTCAGTAGTGGTCCACAAACCAGAAATTATTCCTAAATGTCCTTAGAACAGAAACCGTTTTACTTGGCAGTTCCTCAGAGGTTAGAAGATTTTCCCAAGACATCGTTATCTCAACCATAGATGGGTGAAACTGGAACTAGTTAATGAATTCAAATACCTTGGTGTTACCATCAGTCTCCTTTCACATTTGATGCTCATATGACCAACACTGTAAGAAATGTTCACCAAAACTGGATCTACTCTATCATATTGTAAAGTACCTGGCACCCAGTACTAAGTCAGAATCACCAAAGTTGCATACTCCCTCTGATTGAATATGGCTTCATTATTACGGATGCCACTCCCTTATGATCCTGGCAAAGAAGAGTCTTAAGCCACAAGGTTGCCAAATTGCATACTCACAGGGCCCATGGTCCCATCACTGCACCAACTTTGAACAACTTGGTTGGTTGGTTGAAATTCAAAACTAGGGCCCAGTTAACCCTAATGAATTTCATTCACAAAATTCTACATGGAAGTGTTCCCTAATGCCTACCCAAGCTATTCACGTATGTGGACAACCCCTTCTCTCACTCCCTTGCAAACAATCTATTGAAAGTTCCATTCATGTGCATGGGCATGGGCCAGAAGTCTTTCAGATACAGAGCAGCATCATTCTGAAAAACAATCCTTTTGACTATCAGAGCTGTCCATTCACTTAAAATGTTCACTACGAAGGTGAAAGCACATCTCCAAGAGTTTAATGTCTGTACCTGCTTTGCATGACTTACAAAACACTGTTGACTGATGTGCCATCTGAATGTCTTACTTTAGCACCATATCATTTTATTTTGTATGCACTTGTACCTTTTCCACTGTCTTTTTGTGTACTCTTCTGTACCTGGATCATGCCTGAAAAAGGTGATTCCAGCACCAGTGCATATACCCAATCATCAAAATAAACAAATAAATAAAATAATTATAATCACTAAAGTTGTAAGTTGAGTCATGTAGGTTTAAGCATGAGTGCATGGTGTAATCACCTGCATCCTTGCAATTAGTATAAGAGGGATGACTTCCTTCGCCTTTGAAAATGACCCAGCAAGGATCCTAGCACAATAAGGGTGGAATGCATTGAGCACCTGCTGGTCAATTACCCAAATAGGGTGACAATCGTGCCTTGGTAGAATGGTTCCTGGTTGGCTTTCAGATGCTGTATAAGGGTCCATGCACCTTATGAGTGGAGAACCTGAAGTCTGCCTGGGGACAGCTGGATGTAGTTAGGGCAAAGAAGTTAAACAATGAGATGGCAGCAGGTAGAGTAGTAGGCCTTTGCAACACCTCCTTGTCTCACCTGCAAATTTTCCCTTTGGGTTGGTTCTGAAGAAGGTACCAGGGGAGTATCAGATGATAAACCACTACCCATACTTGGAGGAGACTTGATCAACACATACTGACCCAGTCCATACTTCACTGTAATATGCACTGTTTGACAAGGCATTCAAGGTGTGCGGGGGTTGGGGTGTGGGGCTCTTTGGCTAAGGCAGACATAGAGTTTGCATTTAGAGGCTGTTACCAGTGCATGAAGATGACAGGGATTTGGTGGGTATGAAATCAGAAGGTCAATATTTAATCGATAAGTGCATTCCAATAGGATGTGCAGTGGTGTGTGCTGTCTTTGAAGAGTTTAGCATTGTTTTCACATAGGGCCACCATGGTTAGGGCAAGTCAGGAAGTAGTAGTTCACTACCTGGATGACATTTTGTTCATAGGGAAGCAGGTACTGTAGATTGTGACAAGCTAATGAAGGCCTTTCCAGAGGTCTGTGATGGCCTGGGAGTGCCTTTGGCTCAGGAGAAGATGGAGGGCCCATGTTTGAGTCTCAACTTTTTGAGCATAGAGATCAACATGGTTGCCATGGAATAGTGACTGCCTGAAAGCAAATTGATGGCCCTCAGGGCCTTCCTTGAGTGGATAGTTAAGGCACACAAGATCACCTTACGTGAATTGCAACAAGTTGTTGGGCACCTTAATTTTGCTTGTAAGGTCATCCCCATTGGCAGGACTTTCATGCGTTGGGTGGTGAAGGTGGGCTGCAGTTGCACCAAGCATCATCACTGGATATGGGTGACAGAAACTTTGAGGGAGGATCTGGGTGTGTAGCTGGCATTTTTGAATTGCTTCAGTGGGATGGCCATTTGGCCAGAGCCAGCCACCGGTCAGGTGCTAGAGTTCTCCACAGATGCATCCGGAGGCTTAGGTTTTGGTGCTTATTTTGGAGGAGCATGGTGCACAGGCCAGTGGCTCCAGGCAAGGATAGCAGAGGGATTGTTTACCCAGATCACACTGTTGGAATTTTTCCCCATTGTGGTGGCCCTAGTGATATGGTGGAAGCAACTGAGGGACACTCACAGTTAATAAAGTTGCAGTCTTGTCCAGGCATTTTACACAGAGCTCATGGCAGTCTGCCTTTGCCAGGAGCTGGAAACAGTGTTTCAATTTTAGAAGCCTGTGGATCCTTTAGCTCTCTCTGACATGTAAGCAATAAGACACGACGGGGTATGAGTCGAACATATAGTACTGCACGGCTGGGGCGTAGTAAGTCATGAGGCTGATAGGCTGAGTGACTTCAGCCACAGTTGTGCGGTAATATATGTTCATAGCCCAGAGGGTCTTATTGCACTTATAAAATGGAGAAATTGCAATATAAATAAAAAAAAAGTGAGGACATTTCATTTTTCCATTAAAATATTGCTTTATTGGAACAGTGTCCATATGCAAGGGGAAATAGTCCCTTTTAACTGACATTTTGTAAACAATTAATAAGGCAGTAAAATCTGCTGTAAAACCTTTACTTTTTAAACAATTAATCAGGCAGTAAAAATATCTGCTGTAAAACGTTTAATTTTAATAATTAACCATGCAGTAACAATGAATTAAACTGACAGAGTAGCTGAGACTGAACTGACATAGGACACTCAAATTATTTAGGCATGTTTATGAAATTGAAAGTGCCACTGAAATGGGCTGGAGCATTGAAATTTAAACCGGTACTAGGAAAGTTTATAGGGCGTTCATTTGAGTCCGTTGCCTGTAATGAAGCGCAACCACTACTGGCACACTTTATTGCTTCTTGCCATGGAGGAGATTGAGGATCTAGGTGAATTGCTGTCCTGGTTGAGTGAGTAGCATTTCCTGGGCTGACGTTTCATTTTTGCCACAGAGCAGATTGAGGACCTGTTGCTGTCAGGGGGGAGTAAGCAGTATTTCCAGGGCTGATGTTTGCTTTTTTGTCACGGAGCAGATTCAGGATGTGTTGCTGTCAGGGGGAGTAAGCAGTATTTCCTGGGTTGATGTTTTCTTTGCCACAGAGCAGATTAAGGACCTGGGTGACTTGCTGTCAGGGGAGTGAGCAGAATTTCTTGGGCTGATGGTTTCATTTTTGACAGCAGTATTCTGTTTTTTTGTTTTGGGTTCAATTGTTATTGCATCCTGCCCCAGAATTGCTGCTCCATTTCCCGCGATCGGAGCAATTGGCAGTCCAGTATGGTCATAGACTGGCTTAGTTTTGGTGGCCAGTCACAGGCATAATTTATCGGCCCTCGCAGCCAGCTTTAGATAGCAGACGTACCGCAGTAGCACAAACTGAGTGATTCATGTAGATTTGTGACAGGTCAGCTTCCTTGCTTAAATGAGTCATCATAGTCAAAAGGAAGTTTAACCCCATCGGCTTTCGGCTATACCATGTATCTTGTGTATCTAGAAAGTCTTGTGGCATTTTATGAGGGTGGCAGTACAGGGATTTTGTATCCGGAGGTAGTTTACATATGTATTTTTTGAGACTTTGGACAGGGCAAGATGGGGAGCCAGGGTTGCCATAAATGAAGCCACGGTATGACTCTTTGTTGGCTTCTCTAGGATCACTCTGATTTTTTGTGTGCTCATTAAAACAGAGGCTTGCAAATTCATTGCCTGTTTCATCATACTGGAATGTAAAGCTCTCAGGTTTTAAAAGACGCAATCCTTCACGGCCGTGCCTGGCCATATACAACTGGATGTCCAGCCACACTTTGCGGACAAGGCTAGGCGCAGTATTAGGTGACAACACTGCAGAGTTCCTTAATTTAGTTAAATCAGCATTACTGATAGGCAGATGATGCTTTGAACAGTCTTTTTGTTCATGCCTGTATTTTTTAATTACTGCAACAAACACGTTGTTGCTGGATATAAAGGCTTGATCTGTGATTATATTGATTTTTCTGCCTACTGCTGTACAATTTAACTGTCTATTTAAGGCTGCCCTTAAAGTACAAAAACTGCTCAGTGCATACTCTTTGCCATCAGCGTTACGGACTTCCGCTTAGAATTTGCAGAATGTGTCATTCAGCACTTCGGCAGAAGCAGTTTTAAAATCAATATTTATTTGCCTTGCAGAAGCCCAATCATCAAACACTTTTATTCCCCATGTGGTGGAACGTTTAGTGTTTATTTCATTACAGGAGTCTTCAATTTCATTTAAATCATTATCGTCTACAAACTGGTGCCTGCTTTTTCCCACCACTGCTTTTGAAACTGACAGCTGTGACTCGCTACTCACTGCGGCTGTCAGAGGACCGCTGTTATTGTCGGCAGCTTTTTCAGAAGGAATGCTGGTTTCTTGTACATTATTTTCATTTTTAAAGATTTCCTTTAGCTCCTCTTCAGTTAAGCTAATATTGAAATTAACAGAAGACTCGCTTGACATGTTTACATGTATGCAATGTGCTTAGCGTGATAACAAGATGGCTAACTGAGCCTTTCTGAACATTCTATGTTTAGCATGTTCAGCACTCAACATTCTAATTTGGAGCATTGATTTCTATGACTGCTCTTTTTTTTTCTATGTGTAATACAGGTATTACACTGGTTTTCTAGCCAATCAGTGAGCTTATTTTTCATGCCCATTTTATAAGCAAAATGTGAGAATTCCTAACTAAAAACTCAAATGATTCCAAAAAAGTAAGAGTCCTTTAATAAAAAAGCCTCTAATTACAAAAACTGTGCCAAAGGTCAAATAATTGTTTCCTGTACAGGAACCAATAAAATTAGGGTAAAAGGGCACAGGCATAAATGGAAAGTGAAAGCTCTTCTGTTTTCTGTACAGTGTGGCTATGAAAATGGAACCACTTACCAAAAATAAATGATTAAATTAATTATTATTAATCGGCGCTGGCAATATATCCTATAGGTTAGAGTGACAAGCTGTGAATGAGCTTGGTACACCCAACAGACCTGAGTTTGATTCCCACAGCCTCCACTTGCATATTGTGTGACTCTGAACAAGTTTCTTAAGCTCTCCAGTGCTCCTTGATCACCCCTGACAACAGGCTCTTCTGCTTGGTGGGCCTTACACAATTACCAAATAATTGAAAATAAAAAAAATAGTTGAAAAAAAGGTAGCCATGGGGGTCATCCCCCATTTCTGGGAATCAAAACAGGAGCTGTAAAGGACAACTAATACAACAAAATACCATGACTAATGCAGAGTAAAAAGTAAGCAATAACCCATAACAGGGTGTGTGGTTACTGGGGATTAATCAACACCCTGGTTGTGTTGTGAGGCATGAGGGCGAAGACCGAGAGTCCTCACAGCACCTGGGGTGTTGTTTAATCCCCAGTAACCACACACCCTGGAATGGGTTATTGCACTTATAACATGGGCTTATTTCATTGTCAGCAATAGTAGTGCTTCTTTCTATTAATTAAATGTCTACATTTTGCTATGTATCCTTACTCCCAATAAAGTAGTACCTTTAAAGTAATGGTGTCTTTGTGTTTTTTTATTGAAATGTTACATAATATACCTTTTTATGTGCTTTTAATTGTTAATCTCTTAGTACAACACATCAGGTTTTAACAGTTCAGCTTTTAATATACTTTTCACATACCTCATGCAACGTTACAGGCACAGGACCATGGGGAACACACATTGCTAAACACTGTGATGACAGCAAACATTTATGATGACAGCTCTCTTAATATTGGTAAATAACATTTACACACATTATAGAATGTTCAGTTAACAAAAGATTGAAATATTTTAGTTGTAACATTAATTTAAGAACTTACAATGTCCATTACATGCCTGATACAATGGAGGAAGACGTTCTGTGTTGCACCACTGTGCTCTCAGTAGACTGGAATGATTGAAACAGTACTAAACACATGTGTTCCATCTCACAACAAAAGCAAGCATTACAGTTTAACAGATTCTGTTATTGAATTACTGTAACGTGATGAATATAGACTGATTTTAAAAAGTAGGCGAATTCAAAACATCACTCAATGACGAATGCCTTAAGTAGAAGCAGAAACACATCGCTAGCAGCAGTTCGGCAACAACCATACAATGTTTACCAATGCATTATACGTTTAAAGTCATGATATAAGACCACAAACATTAACTAATCAATGTGATGTCAAAAATACATGCACATAGCTACTGTAGGTGAATATACTGCTGGGGCAATTTGCCATTTGGAAACTGTTCCTCAAGCCACTCCTGCATGCTTATAGCACCAAACATTTTAAAGATATGCCATTTGTAACCCTTAATTCGGTACAAAACTCATTCACAGATATACAGTGATTGATAGGAAATGACAATGATCCGCTTGGGCAGGTGGGTGGGAAATTCAAATTACGGTGGAACACTGATACACACAGAGTGATTGCCACAACATGACAACTGCATTAAGAGGAAAATGATCTGCTTCAGCAGGTGGGTCCTGGTGCTGGGGGTGGGGGGGAGCTATTGCAATTTGGACAATCACACAGAACACTGATTTGCAGTGATTCTAAAACTCGGGCAAATACCCTACACAGGACAGTTGCGGCTCTCACTGGAGTATCTCTCACTCTGACAGTGCTACAAAGCAAACTGTGCTGTATGAATATTGCCCGCTTTCCGATGCTTTTAAATGGCTGCCATTTCATATTGATTTCACACACAGATAACGGGTGCTGGGCTGCCCAAGGATTTTTGTTCATGGCCAATTAACAACAACTGTGCATATATGCAGGATTACGCAACAGTCAGGTAACGCTCATTAACCAATTGCCTTTCTCTTTTATGATAGCCCATGTTATAAAGCAATTTGTTTAAACGCATGAATAATTACACTAAATACTTTTCTAAAACAAATCAATAACTGAAGACCCAGTAGTACCAGAGCTTGACTCAGGACAACTGTTCTCTCCAGGCAGAGAAATAAATATGGCAACTGCCAGAGTAGAAGGTGACTGAGAGTTTGTTGAACCAATATTTTAAATTCTACTAATTAGACTAAGGTTCTGTCTGTGGGGCATCTGCCTCCATTAAGTGAGGGATTCCTGGGGTTAGAATGTCTAGTTCTTAATATACGGTTTAAAGCGGTATGCATGCCAGGTGCTGATAATAGTATTGTGGATGCTCTTCTTAGTCACAGTGGTGGAGATTCCAAGAGCTGGATCCAGAAGTGAAGAGGTATCTGAAGAAAGTCCCAGTCTACCTCTGGGAATTGTGACTCAGAAGCCTGGGAGATACTCAGGTCTTCTTTAGTGTGCAGCATGTGGGCAGCATGCCAAAGAGGGTGGAGAATGTTTTGATTGTATGGCAGGCCCAGGGGTGGAGGAACATTTGGCCCATCTCTGTGGACCAGCTGTGCTCAGATGTCCTCCACACAAAATGGGAAGGGTCTATGCCAGTGGCCGTGGGGCAGCACCTAGCGGGATTGGCATGGTCTTCCAAGGTCACAGGCCAGGCAGATACTGCACAGGCTTTTTCACCTCCAAAAATTTTAGAGGGGTGGGCCCAGTGGTCCCAAACCAACAAGATGGAAGGTGGCCAGTTAACCGGGTACTCCTGGAGATTGTGTGGGAAGTGTTGCTGAAGGTGTGCTTGGCACCTTCAGAGTTGTGGTTTTTCTTGGTGGTCTTATGTGGGGCTCTTACAGTACTGGACCTGATGGAGGCATGTAAGGTGACTGGTTTACCGGTGACCTTGAGGACAATGATGTGGTAGTGATGGCTGATGGCGTGTGTATCCAGTTGCATAGACACAAGATGGACAGGAGGGACCAGAGGTGTTGCTGCAGCCTGAGAGAACACCTAGGGGTACAGTGGAACATCAAAGCATGGGTTCAGGAGTACATGTTACATCAGACCACTGCGGGAGTGGGGTTTTCTCACCAAGAGGATGGGTCCCCATTGATGGTCTTTCAGTTACGACATGGGTTAGGGAAGGCATGAGAGAAGTGATGGAAACGTGAAGAAGTTTAATGCTCACTTCTTCCATATGGGGGCTGCCTCATGTGAGGGGGTGGAAGTGTTTATAGACAGTCAGATTCAGTCCCTTTGCCATCTGAAGTCACAAGCTTTTGGTAGATATGTTAGACTGCATTTGTTTTAATTCTTCTTTTGTTTGTTGACAGGTGATAGTTCCTGGCCCAAGCAAGTGTGGATCTGTGGGCACACATATATGCATTGGATGCCCATCAGAGCAAGGCAGTTCCAGGGAGGCGAGAACCTGTTTCTAGACCCTGGGCAAGCTCATGTACATTGGTTGGGTCAACAGTTAATGAGATGGTGTGCTCTGCTGTCATGGATCCTTGCTGAAGCTTGGCAGTGGAGATCACCCAGCATCCTGGTTGTACACTTGAGAGGCAATAATCTGGGAACTAAAACATCTCTGGAACTGTTGCAAACAGTGAAAGAGAACTTGGCCTTGTTGAAATGCACTTGGACCATGGTGTACATTATGTGTTCTCAAATTATTCAAAGAAGGCATTGGCGGTATGCATGAGATCCCAGAGCAATTGAGAGATCACACAAGTTGATTAATATGGCAATGCAGCCATTTATGGACAGTACTGGGGGGGTCTATCCTGAGGCATGATGACATTGTAAAAAAGTACCCCAGCTATATGACGAGAATGGTGTACACCTATCTAGCCTAGGGAATGGTAGATTTTTAGACACCCTACAAAGTAGTGGCATGAAGTGCTTTGGGGGGATGAGCATTTTGGACATGCTCATCCTCTGGTGGCACAGTAGTCTCACAAGGTTTGTACAGAGGTGGGAGCAAGGGATCATATATCTTTGCAAGCAGATCAACCCTGAGGCTGGCAAGAGTTGAGGGCCCAGATGGCATGTGTTCCTTATTGAAAAGGGTAGTCAACCTTTTGGGCTTTACCCATAGGATGCAGCATTCTGCGATGGGAGAGGGATCATTGACACCTGCCCAGAACCCTCCCCCATGACCCAGAGGCTGGTTCCCTTGTTGCATCTTGTACCCATTCACTCAACTCTCCTGGGGGTAAGGGGATGGACATTGTGATAACCATGATGATGATTGACTTAATGAATGACTTGCCATGACTACCTTTCTGCATACATCATGTTGATGTGGCTGTAACTGTTTGTTAAATGCTGTTTAATAAAACATGGCTGTGGCCATTTTTCTCCAAAGTATGTTGCCTGTCTCAGTCTGTTCAGGTGGATGGAAGGGTTTGTGACCTATAAAACAATAGTGCTTAACCTTTTATTTTTGCTTACTTCTATGCTCCCATGCCTCCCAACCAGCCACTCATTCAAGCCTTGCCTAGGGACCCCTTCACCTAACAAGATCTCTCTCAGCCAGCTGTACCACCCCATGTGCCGCGGCCCCAGCTGCCTGATGTATCCTTATGCTAGGGAAGTCCTCTCCTGAGGCCCACAGGAGGGAGATTTTGCAGTCCACTACACTGGGCACACAGCAGGGGATCGGCATTAGAGGCCCTCACCAGGCTGTGTGGCATGAGGGGACCAGTGACCATCATCCGATCAGCTGAGTGGATGATTTTTGGTTTGCCCTGCAATCCCCCACCTCCCATATTGCAGCCGCGTGCTGGTGGCGGCATGGGGAGACATACTTTGGGGTGTCACCACCCACACCGCAGGTGTGCTGTCACTGTGGCCACCATAAGCTGCTTGTTACAGTGCAGGCTCGCCCTCCCCCATCAGTGAGGAGATCATCCAAAGAA